>CM056996.1:145948983-147253983 GCA_029891345.1 Dryococelus australis | reverse complement strand
TTCACGAGAAGTTATGCGCGTAAGGTGATCTCAGCGTTTTTTATATTTATTCGCTAACTAGCTTTTACTCGCTGCTTCGCACGCGGCCCCACTATCGGGTACTCTACCCACTGGGCTACTGCGACCCCACTATAGGGTTCTCTTCCCATTGAGCTACTGCAGTCCCACTATAGGGTTCTCTACCCACTGAGCTACTGTGGCCCCACTATCGGGTTCTCTAGCCACTGAGCTGTTGCGGCCCCACTATCGGGTTCTCTAGCCACTGAGCTATTGCGGTCCCACTATCGGGTGCTCTACCCATTGCGCTACTGCGGCCTTGCTATAGGGTTCTCTACCCACTGAGCTACTGCGGCCCCACTATCGGGTTCTCTACTCACTGAGATACTGCGGTCCCACTATAGGGTTCTCTACCCACTGAGCTACTGCGGCCCCACTATCGGGTTCTCTACTCACTGAGATACTGCGGTCCCACTATAGGGTTCTCTACCCACTGAGCTACTGCGGCCCCACTATCGGGTTCTCTACTCACTGAGATACTGCGGTCCCACTATAGGGTTCTCTACCCACTGAGATACTGCGGCTCTTAGGAAGGAATGTAAGACAGTCCATAGACAAAAAAAGAAAGGAGAAATTTATTAGCAATGCTCTTTGATGCAGTAATGTTAAGAAAAGTTTAATACAGTACCTATGTACATCGATAATCATAATTTTTTGGAACCGTCTAGATATTTTTCTGGGATAAAAAGTAGCCTATGTCATTCTCTGTCACTCTCTGGACCTCCAACTATATCTGTGCAAAAAATCACGTCGATCCGTTGCTGCATTTTGACGTGAAAGAAGGACATACAAACAAACAAACAAACACACTTTCGCATTTATATAGTAGTAAGGATTACTGGAAATTTTATCTGTGCCCATATATGTTTCAATAGTAACAATAAAAAATTAATTCCAAGTGATTTTTTTTAAATACTGAGAAGTGTTCTCAGTACTACACCTGGTACTGGAAAAAAAAAAGTACTTCTCAAAAGACACTATGATCTACATTGGATTGTTATTTGTCACCACAGGCTATAATATACCTGCTGCAATTGAAAAAACCAGCAGGTCTCCACATGGGGTGGATAACAAGCGGCTCATTAGCAAGTAAAATTCTATACGTGCGAAACATTACTCTTTCACTGGTCGTTTAAAGGGCTTGAAATAACAGCACGCCTGATTAATATGTTGTTGATTTACACCCACTCCAAAATCATTGAGTGGTAGTGATGACTCTGCAACTTTTTTGCGAAATTAAACCTATTTTCAAAATCACATTCGCGTTTTCAAAGTATATATTTGTTCAGCATTCCAAAAACACTATTTGAAATTGGCTTTTAAAAAAATGCACTTGAATAACAAATTAATTTCTACCTAGCCGCAAAGCTTTTACGAGAGCTTTCCGGTTAAATATTTGTTTGGTTAAATGGCATATTTTGTGTACGCCGTGGATGGATGATTATCGCTAAATTGTTTATTCAGAGTGTTTACTCGGAAAGCGTGGGAGCTTGTAGCATTTTCACAGTCATTTATTAGGTTCCTAGTTTTACTGACGAAATGCAAAATGTATCCTTCTACAGTTTAATAATACGGAGAGAGTTTAAGCAAATAACATCGGGTATTATCTGCTCGACTAGCATGAACAAAGAAGAGGTAGGTTTAGTGCCTGCTTGCACTCTAAAGCCAAACAAGTAAAAAATGCTCCAAATTGGTGAATGTAACTTCATATGTGTTGGAACTACTACAGTGTAACAGATAAAGTTCTGCTGATTATTTAACTTTCTCGTTTTCACTCATACAGGCTATTCACGGTGAAGTGAGCACTTTTTGATGCCCTCTCATTTGGAGTATTAGGCAATAAATATATTTCATTGTAGCCTTAGACGTTAACTTTCTAGCCTGCAGAAATATCTGCATTGTGTTTATTACTTACATGGCAATATTTATTTTTAAAAGTGATGGAAGGATTAAAAAAACTAGGAAAAAATTAACTAGGGCTTTAAAAGCGCTCACTTTAGCGTGAACAGCCTATATGCTATTTGACTACTGATTACTTGTTACTTACACTGGCCTGGCCCTACAGCGTCAGCGAATTCAATTTATTCTGCAGTAAGCAACAGTTCATTGACCGAAATTTCTGTACAACTAATTCCTTTGATTGTAATCACTGATTGTGATTTGGAGTGTGCAACAACAACGGCGAAACCTTCAAAGAAGGGAAATTCTTATCCTCCAGAATGAGCAAACTACATTCGTGCAGCCATCATTAGTTGTGTATTAAAGTGCGTGATGAGCTTCCACAATGAGCAGTCGTCCGTCGGCAGTCGAGCAGTCGAGCAGTTTGCGATTGATCAAACTTGATTTTCGAGCGCTGACTGTCCGACTGCAAGTTGACTGACAGCCAGTCACAACCCGTTTTTTAAAATGTCATTTCTTAGGATCGTGTATGTTATGAAAGAACAGGTATTAAATGCTATACAGGACTATCTGCAATTATATTTTTTGTACTACATACAAAGGAAATAATAATATTCAGACAGATTTAACAGTTATAGTGAAACTTATTTTCTCCTTCAATCACTCCACTAAAACGTATAATTCGTCCCTGATTTGTATTACGTTTTTTGTGTGCATACAACGTCTTGTATGTCACTGTCACCAGTTCATATAACTGCAATACTACTCAAGCTTTCGTAAAATTATATGGTATACAAAGTAGTTAAAATGTAAATCTATTAGTTATATAATGACAAAATTAATTAAATTGATAGTCTGTAATTATCATAGAGCCACGTATAAATTCCTAACGTCTTCTATATGTTTAAAGTTATTAAAGTTCTCTTTTTGGTATAATTTTTAAATAAATTTACATAGAAAATAAATTCAAGCAAATGCCAATAATAGAATACTAAAATAGTATGTGATTGTGGATATTTAATTTTACTAAGCGATAAAACCGATATTATCAAAATGAGATAATGTGAAGAAAATAACAATAAAGTATGTCCATAAAGCACTTATATTTCGATTGGAAAAATACTCATTTTCATTTTGATAGGGAATTTATGGTAGATGTTATTGAGATTTAAGTAGTTATTTAAGAGATCGAACTTCTGTGGGTAAGTTACTAACATTAATTAATGATAAAAGTATTGCGTTCATGATGGAATTTAAATAAATGATATATTCGTGTGTTTAAGACAATAAAATTAAATATTTTTGGGTGCGTACCAACTTCACCCAAGCGGTGGACTGTCTCGTATGTGTATTAGGGATTAATGATGGAATGTGGCAACAAATTCTGTCGCGTGGCTTAAACATGTCGCGTGTTGCACAGCATGGTGTGCCACACATACTGATCCAAGACAAGTGGGACGATCGCACGACCATTTGTAGTGACTGATCAGTAATGCTGTCGACGATTGGGCTTTTCTCAGCCGGATCATGGCAGGGAACGAAACATGGTGTTTTCTGTACGATCGCCAACTGAAGCGACAGTGGGCCACCTGGAAATTGTCATCGTTGCAACGATGGATAAACACCGCGACAAGACAGGTAAAAGTTACGGTGATCATTGAATTGTTGTTTGACTCGTTGGGCATTGTTCACGTAAGCCCTATTTTCCCCGTTGAATCGGTAACAACGAAGTGGTTTCGCGCTATTTACCAATTTATTGTTTTGAGAACGCACGATAACCGGGTAACCAGTGTCCACAATTTTTGGCTAACGGAGTGAGGAACACGTTAATAGAATTGTTAACCGAATGTTGATGGTTTTTGCTCATCGTTTTGAATTACAGGTTTCTCTAATTACATTTGCAACTTGTATTGCCACAGGCTTGCCTTTTAATGTTCTAAAAAGATGAATATTCGGACGTTCAAAATGAAGATCGTGCCTTATTTCGGGACGAAAGCGGGAAAGTTTTGTTGAAATTGGTCGCAGGTGAGTGTTACAAACGTGGATTAGCTCAGTCTGTATGTAACGTACATTTGGTTTAGTTATGATATTTCGAATCTTAGCGAAGTTTTAACTGATGATTTTCTTCGTTTTAACTCAAGCTGCATTTGTACCATGTGAATGTTAGTATTTTCAGGTGTAAAGTACATGTTAGTCTCTGCATTCAAATGCATTAAAACGTCTGTACATACTATGTCTATTTCTGACACAATTACAGCGATTGCGCAGTATTGAAGTTCCTCCCGATTGTGTTTCGCCATCTGTGTCTACAATAAGTATTTTCGCGATGTGTACATACATTTCGTTGTGAACGCTGGTGACTAGACTGTTAGTATTTCAATCGCGAAAACATGATTGTAGAATTCATCCAACAAGAAGTAAATCTAAATGCGACCCTTTACGCGGGGATCCTTCGACACCTACTCTATGCAATTCGCCGTAAGCGACCTGAGCTGTGGCGTATGGAGGACCGGCTGTGGCTGACAACGCTCCTGGACATTGCTGTTTGCTTGTCCAAGAAAAAGCGGCAAGGCAACAGGGCACAGTGTTGTCACTCCCTCAACACTCACCTGATCGCGCACTATTCTCTTTCACCGCTTGAAAACACAGTTACGTGGGCGTAAACTTCATTCGACCGAGGAGATAACCACCGCCACATGAGAAGCCGTACAGGTCCTTCTGCCAATATCTTTCAACAGAGTTTCCAATAGTTGTAACAACTTTAGCATACGTACATTACGACTAACAGTGATTATTTTGAATAACGATGTATGAGCCTGTGTAAGCGGACGCTGCCATGCATTGTTGCCCAACTCGGGGCAACAGTCCACAAACTTATTAACTGCTGTGAAATAATGTATATGTTGACGCTCCTGATAATGACACTAATGCTCCCAATAAAGCTTTCAGTAGGTGAAAATCCTCCTTAATGTATATTCATTTTTTCCTATTTTTAAAGGAAACTTTATTTATTAAAGTTATAGATAAAAATTATTGAAATCCATTACCAAATATTAACATCTCGTATATTTATTAAGCTATTTCTTTAGTTAATTATTTATTATCGTTGAAACATCTAGGCTCAGTAATTCATGTATCCAGGATAATGTTGAAGTTTCACGTACCTAATAAAACATATATTATTTGCAATAATATAAATAATTTTTATTGCTCTGCCCTAATCTTCTTTTCCTGCAAATTACTTCATCAAAAACAGCAGATGCAATCTTCCCACCAATTGGCCTATGTTTATCAAACATAATATTTTTAGCTTAATTTTGAAGCTTTTACCTGTTTTATGTCATGGTTGCAAATCTTTACTATCTATATAACCTATCAATGGACCTGTTACAATCTTCATCAAATTAATTTGTCCTTCGTCACCTTTAGCCACTCTTATATTTAACTACGAGAAATAGCCACGTTTATTATATTTCACAAATGAAATGTCAGAATAACTTAAGTTACTTGATACCCAGGGTATTGCTTTTTTTACCATGATGTTCCGAATTCTAAAAATAAAGTCAATTAAAATTTAAAACTATATTTAAATAATTTTTTTTCGTATTATTTATTACAAATATTTGAAGGATTGTTGCTGTTGGGGCTAACATATCAAACGAAAAATTATTTTGGACGTATTTCATTGCAGTTCGTTTCATTGAAAACTAAAAAAAAAAAATGTGAATCTTAAACAACACAAACACAGACTAGAAGCCTAGTTGGGCTGAAGTCAGTAGATATAAAAATCGCAGAGAATTCCGAACAAGAAATTATCTCAGACAGCAACAATAAAACGCCAGAATCGAACAAGATCTACATAAATTTTAAGAACAAAATTTATATATAGAATTTGGTGTACTTTAACCGGAAAACTTTGTGAGGTGATTCCTTATGGAAAATTAAGTAAGAAATATGTATAGGACACTTTATTGCTAAACTGATTATTAAAGGAGATATAAACCCTTGAAATTTGAGATTTGAAAGAAAAAAAATTGCATTATATTTGAAACAAAATGAAATTAAGTTGCATTTTTCCAAGCATTGCTTTATGTTAACGAGATCTCAACCCTAACAACAAAATCTCATTAATGCCTCACCCCGTAGTGAAAAAAATCAGTTATGGCTACCTCATTGTAGATAACATTTTTCCGTAAGGGATTATGAACTCTTTATGCTTGTTTATTGAGCAGTATGACTTAAGTTTATAAAATGGTCCTGTCGTTGCAACTACCTAAAACCCGCCGTCATCGTCTTAAAATACACACAATGCTTCAACTGCAGCGATAGAGTATGCCCAGCCCATAGGCAACACTGCGTTCGTGCGTGTTAGCTGTGTCCACTGTACAGTACGGTGGTGGAAGACATTTTTAACCTATACTGTTATACAGCATGTGCCATACATGGACAAGCTTGCAGTACTGAAGCTGAATGTTTGTTTCTGGAAACAGTCAGTATGTGATTCCTTGCAGAAAGTGTTGGTTTTGCCTGGAACTGCGTCGCTGCTGTCGAAAGTTTCGTGTGCGTTTTACACGACACGGTGTGTCCTAGACGGTTGTAGTAAGAGGATTACTTTTGTTAATTGGGTCGTACTGCTGAACAAGCCAGCATGAAACGTTCATAATTCCTGACGGCAAAAAAAAGTGGTCTGCAAAAGAAGATGGCCACTCTTTTTCACTTATATTACGAGGGGTGGTGTTTATGAGAGTTTGTTTGTAGGCTAAATACCCCGATAAGATAACGCAATGATCAGATAATAGTTGTTTAATTTCACTTAACTTCCGATATTTTGCAAAAATGCAATTTAAATGTCGGTTTTTGAGGGCTCCTATCTCCTTTAACATTCAATTTATGTAGAAAGTATCCAGCACATTTTCCCCATTGATTTTGCATTTGGAATCACCTCACGAAGATTGTTGGTTGAATTCGGCACTATCACTTATGTGGACAATACAATGAAGACAGCAAAGGAGAGACCTTAAAAAAAAAAAAAAAAAAAAAAAACTTTCAGATATTCACAAAGACCGAACGAAATAGCGGAGACGGTACAAACACACAGTTGTATTCTACGAGTGAACAGGTGCGATGTTTCGGGATCTGCAGTCTGTTCCCGTCTTCAGGCATACAAACAGTCTGAGTTACGCCTTCACGAAAACCGCATAGAGTAGACAAGTGCATGGAGGAAAAATAGCGTGGTGGTTCCTTTGATACGTCAGTACTCGTTCTCTGATTGGTTGCGCGAAGCTCTGGGAATGGATCACGTGTCTTATTGACTACTAGATGCTGCAAAAGGTTACTTATTATCTTTGTTTCCGGCGGGTGGGTGGGTTACCAGGCACTGGTTGGTGAACGGCATTACTACAATTTGCTGGCAAGTGCCCTTATAGAGAATAATTTTACGTAATGTCTTTCCGGTTGTTTCATCTGCACGTGCATCCTGTTATTAAATGTTATTTTCTCTACTCGTGATAACTTTTCCCTGCATGAACAACATGTTTTTAATCACAAAGCCATGCACTCTAGCCAAGCCGTGCATGACTTCTGGCTGCCTTGACAAGATGGCGGACGGCCAATACGTTGGCCAACGCTTTGGTCTTGGTAGACTGAAGGGAGAGATTCCCTCGCCACTTTGCAAGATCCAATATTATACCTTTGCACAGCCTGTGAGAGTCATTTCTGCTTCAGCGTCCAAAGGAACTTCATCTAGAGGACTTCAGCTGCTTCTGGGACGACCGATGACCTGCGGCCGGAGACCACACCCTCCACAGCTTCAAAATGAAACTGTCATCATGAATAACTTTAACTTTTCCGAACAGGTCAGCATGTGAAATTAAGTAACATTTTAAATACTTGTGCTAAAGAGTCAAATATAGTTGTGCTTTTAAAACCCCTAGTTGATATGTTTATGAATGTTAGTTAAAATTATATAATTTGTACCCATAGACGCTCGGGGGCACAACCCTACTAAACTTCTGAGATTGTCGCTTTACTAATGTGGCACACTGTGGGGAAACAATGGTCTACCACAAAGTTCAGAGATCGAGTGCGCGAATTCCTTTTGGCAAAGTCAGACGATCTAAACAGCTTGAAACAAAAGCGGCATTCAATAAACATTCCCCCGACTCTCCTGTAGGATATATGTAGTCTAGCTCGGTAGTGAAATACACGAAAATAGCGGGAGACTGACAGCAGCGACAGAGGAACTCTGCAGATCACCAAATCACCGGCAAACCCACAAACACAGACAGCTCAAATACGTGCGCATATCGAAGCACTATCGGCGCGCTACTTACGGCCTGATTTACATGTCTGCCGACCCCGAACTCCTCTCGTGGCAGACCTTAAAGAGTCCGGAGCACATTGTATCTAATTAGCTGCACGCGACGCTGGGTTGTTCATTATGGGCTCGTCCATACACCCGCGACGGCCCAGCGTCGCAGCTTGGTGGACAAAGAACACACCCGCTGAGTACACACTGGCGAGATAACGCGGTGGTAGTTACTGTCGGCCACTGGCTGCGCCACGTTCTGGAGACGGACAACGCGTGTACGATCTGCTACCACTTATGTTCACTTATGTGAACTCGTGACTAGGGAATACTTATTTACACAGGCTAGGCTGTTCGTAGGCCTGTAAGAGTCCTGTACGGACTTGAATGTGCAATGAATGGTTCTTACGTAATATATTACGTGCATAGAACAAGTTCTTACATGTCTCCTAAGTTTACTTAACATTTAGCTTAAAAATATTTTGCAAGCCTGCGAAACACATCCTGTACAACATGTTTGATCAATTTAAGCTCAAAATAAAAGAGTAGGTTTTTCTGAATTGTAAAGTGTGACTTTTTTCTCGAATGATTGATGCTATGTTCCTCCTCACAAACTTTTGTAAACAATATTTTAAAATAAATCATCACCTGTGATGGAATATACGAAATCTAATTAGAAATTAGTATTTTTTATTGTCTATAAATATATTGGTATCTTCCTTGCAAACATAAACGTCGGTGTAAGTTTGTGTTGGTAGTTTTAGGAGGGGGGGGGGGGGGAGGAATAACTACACAACGGAAGACTTTTTTTATATTTGATTTTAAAGTTTTAAGATAATGGAGTACGTCAATAGGCATGTTGGTAAGAAATATTTTTAGCCGTTTACATTGTTTCGCTTCTCGTTGCCAGCAGTAATGTATGAGAAGTACCGTGTCTCATTAACTTGGCAAGCGTTTCGTAGTACCTTAATGTGGACCTGGTTTTCCTATCTCAACAGAAAATTTTCGTAAAAAACTCCTTATCATACTTGAAAATTGATAGCATAAGAGAAACTTATTGCAGAAAATGATAATATTTTGAAAAGGTTTGGCAAATACGTAAACGACAAAAATTTTAAACCAAAATTGCGCTGTTTAATTAGTTCGATAAGCCCATTCCGACCTATTGAGTGATCTTTCCCCTGGATAACTTATCGGTAAATACCACTACGGCTCATAGTTGTGCCTGGCTCGTATCACGTTGGCCGAACACAAAACACACATCTCATTGATAGAGTCATACAAAATACTCGTTATTGTATGGAAATAAGCTAGAATTTACTGTAATTTGCATACTAGAACGCAAATAGTCATTTCAATTGACTATTGATAAATATGAGGAGTCATTAATATGTACGACCACTTTACTGGAGATTGGTTGCTCAATGGTTGAGCCTTTACTATTGACTTAAAGTGTCTTTGGGACGTGTCTCACCAACTTTAGGCCAATGGCACACATATAACGAGTATATCGTGTCTTGGAGTTTAGTTTGTACCAACAAAATTCGCGTTATTTTTTGGCATCAAGCTAAACTTCACAGCACTGTATATACTAGAGCCGGCGTCGTCCTTTCATTGGCTGCCACCCAGATGTGAAGTCACTCTCTTTCTGAGTGAACCGTATGTGACTGGGGCACACGATTATGAAGTGTTTATTCATTGGCGCAGAGTTACCGGGGCGTGTCAATTGAGGTATGATGGTCCAATGACAAACGTGTTTCAAATCTAAAAAGGTTTTAAGTTTAAAATGTCTTCAAATAATAACGCGAATTTTGTATGTCCCTACTAATTGGTTGTGATCACGCACACACGAAAAATTTTCTCTTTCTCAACAGCGGAAAGAGTTAACATATATTTGATATAAACATAAACGTTTCACTTAATTTTTTGCTAAGCCTGTCACGTCCCGAATTCATGAGACAAATTGTCGTAGTTTTATTATTAATGGGATTTGTATTTGTGACTGACATCATCGTGTTAACGTAATGCGCTAACACTAATTATTCTCTTTAGTGCTGTGTACGATGATGGGCAGCAAAAATCCTGGTTATTTTTTGTCAGCTGGGAGTATCAGCTGACAACTCCCACAATTACGTAACTGTAGCGCGCTTGATTCATGTGACATGAGGTCACATGGTATATAATTTACTCCTCCCACACCCGCCCACAGGCCAACGCCCCATCACGACACACTAGCCACGCACATATCGATTACCTTCAGCCGGCGGACAGATCCGCTGGTTTACACAAGCCGACAATACGTTTCAGTCTAAATTGTTGCCGAGTGTTTTCTTTTTTTCTTCGAAATTCGATGCTGTTCAACACTCGCAAATTAAACCATCTCTCTCTCTCTCTCTCTCTCTTCTTTTTTCCGGTGATTTTGTTCGCACATTTGTTCGGAGTTTGCTGTGGCAATCGAGATTTTCCATGTTACGTTCGAGTTTATTTACATAGATCATTTATTCATCACAATAGTATCTCGCGTATCATACTAATGGAAAAATTTTGGTCACTGATGTTATAACGGACGTTGTTTTGGAGCGCTAACAGAAAATATTTTGCCATTACTACAGAACTATGAGTAAGCGATAACCAAACAAACACTGCTTTTAATCAGTACTAACAAAATTACAAAGTAATTTTTCACCATAGGTAGAGATTGGAAAATTTCGTGTGTTCAATGACCTGTTGGCTAGACTCCACAGTCCTGTGTACACTCGAGCCTCAGATACTTGTTTATTGGCTACTGCCCAGAGAGTAGCCATTGACACTCTACACATGGCAATATGGCACTCTCTACTTGTTTCCTTGCAAATCTGCTATTGGCTCACAGTTGTACAGGGCGTGTCTAATGAATTGTGAACCAATTAAAAAACTGACTTCTGTGTATACGTGTTGGACGCGTATCTTGTTCTCAAATGAATTCGCGAAATTTTCCTATCCCTAGCAGGGACAGGTGTTTTTCGCGAAAATATTTATGGCCATGCTAGATTTCAATAACCTACATCAAGAACTACAACTTCCTTTGGTTATTGGCAACGTGTCTACGTGAGAAGACATGTTCCTTTTTGACTGGGCCAGTCACAACAAAGTACTCCGATACTGAGCGTCCGTGATTCACGGACAGACACTTGAGGCACGAGACATTAAAAATCATCCAACCACGAAAGTTTATATGAACAAAAGTGTTTTGGAATACAACTGCTCTTTAGATATTTTCGCGAAAAACACCTGTCCTTAATAATTAGGGGAAGTTTGTCCGAAATACAAGATACGTTGCACAGTTAACGAGCTTATGATATAAACTGTACTAAGTAGGAAATGTCCTTGAATTACACAAATCAAGTTAATCAAGAATACAGGGTTGGAACAGCACCCTATAACGCGAACTGCAACCGTGCACCCCACCAAAATGGCGTCAGTGACCAGAAAATTATCGGAACGCTGTTCATCTATCTGCGCCAGGTAACCTGCTCGCCAACCGAACAGCCTAGCAATTAAGAAACCTTCCGCAGCATGCAGTAGCCAATAAGACACAAGTCCGCTTCCCAGAATCTCTCACAACTAAACGTTGAGTGAGTGCGCCCATGTGAAAGAAACCAGTCCGCTATTTCATCTCTGTTTAATATCTATTCTGTGGTGTAGTTATGGAAACGCGGAATATGTATAATGCATCGTTTGTAGTCACAAAAGTTGCTTTGGTTGGCAGACACGATGCGCCAATAACGCCAACAAAACACGTGTTTAGCATTGATTCCGAGTCTTAAGAGTGTGATGGACCTGCGCGTTTTTTGTGAAATAGTTGTTTGCGCGAATACGCGTATCTCGGTAAATAAATGTTATGCAAACACGAATTTTTGTAATAGAAGATAGAAAACAATTATCTATGCTCCTATTCTTTTACTTCGGTCGAATTAAGTGTATTCTTGGAGGGAAAAAAATCGTTATAATAGTCAAATATCTCATTTTTAAAGCTTGCCTATACAGGTTCCTTAAGCGGCAATAGAAAAGGGCAATCATACGGGCATAGTTTATTCAGTGGGCTTTCATGGTGCGTAATAAAGATCCACTGTTACATATATAATTTACACAGTACAGCGTCACGACGGTAACACTGCACGCCTTGCGCGTAGGAGCGATGAGACAATAGACGTGCGTGTTGGTGTCGCCCGTTTCGCTCCTTCGCTTCTTGACCTTGGATGCGTGGTTCCAACCCAACTCTTGAGGCCACGATCCTTCATTTCTACAGCTTTTGCGATTATTAATTTTTTGTACCCAAACGGGAGCCGATATTGTTAAATCCTCTTACAATTTTGTTACATATTGCTTTTATTATGCACTATAATTTTTTCTACACGATAACTGTATAATTTTTACTAATTATTAAATAAACAACATTTCCATTAGTTAATTGCATAAAAGTATAGACTTTTTGTGTTGAAAAAATTGGACTACAAAATAAAAACTATTTGTAACATAATTGTAAGAGGATTTTACAATATCGGATCCCATCTGAGTTCAAAAAATTAATTTTTGCAAAAGCTGTAGAAATGAAGGATTATGGTCTTAAGCAAAGTCCATAGCTCGGTACACGATTTCTGCATATTACTTGAGCATCAGTTGTCTGTTTATTGTTTGCTATCTAAGTTCGTACATCACGGTTAGTTCGTATAGGCTTCTGACGGAAAACTGAGCACGTTTGAAAGCCGTATTCACGCGTGCACATTCGGTATCAGAATCGGCGCAAATCAAACTGTTTCAGTAGAGGCATAGCGTATACGAGTACGAAGAGGCGAAATGGGGTGACGGTTGCTTCGAAGTGAGTGTACCCATTCGCTGATTGGCTGGGAACGAGCTTTGCGTCTGATTGGCTGCTGCGTGCTGCGGAATGTTCTTCATTGGCTGAGATGCTGGCTTGAGGGTGAGATACCAGTCGCGGAATGGCAAACGGCATTACAACATGTTACTATGTAGTGCTGCCATTTTGTTGACGCGTGAGGCTGGAATTCGCAGAACAAGTGACTGTTTCACCTCTGTATTATTAACTACTCCGGGGTAGAGCTAAACTAGTAATTATATAATAAATCTATGGGCTGTTCACGGTAAAATGAGCACTTTTGAAAGCCTTGCTTAAGATCTACTTGTATGTACGTTGTGTATTTTTCCGCCTTATTTAAAATTAACATTGCCATGGACCATATAGCCTTATTCACGCGTCGGTCAAGTGAAAAATGTGAAATTATTAGAAAACTAAATATTTTACAAATCTGCTCATTTTATACTCCGTTGCATTATAAAAAAAAGCTAAAGAAATAATTTACCTTATCACAAATGGTTACCCAACACTTTTTATTCGACGTTAAGATACGGAGCTATTTCCCCTCCATCGTTACCAACTTTAATGGCGCATGTCACTTAGTGTGTCCCTTAAAATATATGGAGGTAGGAGCAGTGACTTTTTACAAGGTTGTTTTCATAAGTGCTCTCTTTATCGTGAACAGCCTTTTATCACTTGGTATTAGTCCATTACTTTCTACCGCCTGCGCCAAGTCACCGACCTATTATCACTTTATCGTGAGCACTTTAGAAACCAACCTTAGAAATAAGTTACTGCTGCTACCTGCATATATTTTAACGGGTGCATTGAGTAGAATGCGCCCAGTTAAGTTGGCCACGATGGAGGAAAAGTAGTTCCACAACTTAATGTCGAATAAAAAGTGTTAGGTAACTATTTTTGATAACTTGGATTATTTATTTCGCTTTCTGTTTTTTTAATGCATCGACGTGTAAAAATAAGCAGATTTGTAAAATATCTCCTTTCTAATAATTCCACTGTTTCTCTTGACCGGAGCATGAATAAAGAGACGAGGCCTATTGCAGGATTAATTTTACGTAAGGCGGAAGACTACACAACTTGCATACAAGTAGATCTTAAGCAGGGATTTCAAAAGTGCTCATTTTACCGTGAACAGTTTAGGGGACATTTCACTCATTCGCGAATTACAGAAGTTGGATGGTATGTCAGTGATTGTAATAATTCCGAAATTATTTTATTATAGGCGGAAATGAATCAGCAAACCCATCCTTTACTCGTACTGCGCATATTAAGTATTAAAGTCGTGTAGATGGTATAACTCGAAACACCAATTCCTGTAGAATATTATAAGACTGTAATAATTATGTAAAAATCAATATGTATTTTGACTTAGTTAACAGGAGTCGCTTTAATGTAAGCGTAAAAAACTATTCCTTGGCAATTCAGGGAAACGGATTATAATTTTTTTATGCAGGCCCGTTAAGAATGCGAAGGCGGGGGGGGGGGGGCTGTCAAGGAGGTACAATGCTCAGGAGCCAGGGTCCCTGGGGCCCGGGTCGGGCCCGACTCGTAAATGTTTTTTTTATAAAACGAAGTGTTACTTAAAAATATAATTTCGACACTAAACTTAACTTGCGTGGATGACGGCCATTCATATTGTTGCTAATGGTCTATTTTGATTGCGAATAAAAAAAGGGGAGGCACAGCACGCATTACTCAGGGCCCGGAATTTCTTTTGGGGGACCTGAGTTTAACAGTACTCAATGCACTGTTATTTTTATATTTTTGCTGCTGTTTATAGCTGAAAATTAATCTAATTTCAATAATTAAATGGTTTTTTTTTTTTAATATTAGTGGGAGAAAAATATTAACTTGTATGGTAATGTTCCTGATTTCAGTTTTGGCAAATTGAAGAGATAAATATACTGCAACTGTGTCCTAACTAAGATGATTATACAATACTTGTGATGGATTGGTAAGAATAGTGAATATTGTTTTGTTATTGTTAAAACAGTATAAACATTGTATGACATTTTTGTAATATCGAAGTTGTATAGCTGTTTAAATTAAATTCAGTTTCAGCTGTTAACATGAACAAAAATATTAATATAACAGTTTAATAAGTTCTGTTAACTATAAAACATATATAATCAATTTGCCTGAATAACCAAAAAATAGTAATCACTCTTACGTTAAAGTCATCTGTTAACTAACACAATTTACATATTGCTGTTTAAAATAATTACAGGCTTATAATTTTCTACAGGAATTGAAGTTTCGAGGTAGACTTCGGATCAAATAAAGAAAACAAGCTCAATAATAATTGTAAAGTAGACATGACCTTACAGTGTTTTCACTGTCATATACGTTACGTGTGAAAGTAGGGGTGAAATGTATCTGTCCGTGTTATTATAGAGCAAATGAACTTAAGTTATCTCTATACCACTGTAGGCATCACACACACAGAGTTGTTTATTACTGTTTAGACTGTAAAAGGTACGATTGTGATTACGTCGATGGAAGGTTTTACCCTAGTAGTAAATTGTGTTTTTTAAATTATTAATGTTATCAGAAGTGATCATTACTGATTTAGACAGGAAGGCCAATTTAATAATACTAACAGTGAACGAGTTCCAAAATTTGTTTACTTATGCCCAAAAACTAACAATGAAGCTGTACCGAACTAAATTAGTAACTGGGTGTTAGTCATTTCAAATGAATATAACTAATTTAAAATCTTGTATTACATAGTCATATGCATTTTAAATTAATACAACCCAAATGAATATAAGTTAACTCTTTCAAAATTCGCATAACATAGACCTATGTATTTTAAAGTAGTATCGAATAAACCATGATTATTAGGAGAATAGCTCTACAAGTCATATCTTATTGGTAGTGGTCAGTGAACAAATAACATCCGCTTGATGTAGAGGATTACGAAATATCATTATACTTCAACGATGATAGGAACGTGTATGTTTCTGATGTCTAACTTGCCTCAAAATGAATTCGCAAAGTTCTTTAACCTCTGCTATAATCTTGCGTAAAATAAAAGCGCTGTTTAAATTAAATAGCTACTGAATTTTGTTTAAAAAATTATAAAATATAAAGTATTGTGCTTAGCTAATAATTTACTTGACTTTAATACAGATGTTATAAAAAACCCTGAAAATCGCAAAGGTCCCAATTTTCATACACAAAAAAGTGTTTTGTACCCTCGCAAACAAAGAAAGATGTCGGATAGAGAATAGCCAATTTACAATAGTAATTTGAGACTTATCTAATAAGACGAATTATTTACTGGCGAAATTAACTTACAAAAATTAGTTTATTACAGCCACTTGCACTAAAATAATCGCCAGGCAATGCTTAAATTCTGATTTCGTACAATGCAATCCGCCCATCTCACTACCTACGAAATTATTTAATGATATCTCACTGTGGCAAAAATTAGATATGAAAATCTCATATCTATATTTTAATATTAAACATTACATTTTCTGTTATTGATTGTTTGTTCTGTGATTATGCGTCACATCATTTTGGTTTCGTTTTCTTAGAAGTGGACCGTTTAAATTTAATTTAACTGATTTCAGTTAAATAGTAGAGAAATTTCACCTCATCTGTACTGGGACCATAGTATTAAAATGTTAGCATAATATTTAAGACGTACTTACAGAGAATTAGAACGGCACTGATATTCACTATGTATATATATATATATATATATATATATATATATATATATATATATATATATATATATATATATATATATATATATATATATATATATATATATATATATATATATATATCTGTGTGTGTGTGTGTGTGTGTGTGTGTATGTGTGTGTGTATGTGTGTGTGTATGTGTGCATGTATTTTAACTATAAAATGTTGTAATAAGACCATATAACTAGCCTATAACAGAGTGCTTTAGTGGTAAGTGTTGAAGTAAACCACTAAACAGGTAAAGCATCGCCTACTATACTTTTGAAAATGCTAAAATATGTTATGTTGTGTTATTTACCTAAACCCTCTTGGTGAAAAGTGTCTGAATTCCTCACGCAAATAATTGATTTTAACCAAACACAGGAGCCGTTCAACTCTCACGCAGAACAAAACCTGATTAAAACAAATCGCTCCGAAAAGCTTGTGATTCATTCCAGGAGAAGTAAGACTTGAATTATGCTCATCTACAGCTGTTTATGCGATTGGCTTTTGCATATAGGTGCAATCAGAAGTAGCTGTTTTTGGGGAAAGTTTTTAGAATGAATTGACTTTTAACACACTTCAGTTCCGTGTCTCTCATATGTCTGAGTCACACTAACTTTCACGTCTGGAGGCAGAGCACAGAGGTTTGTTATGGTGTAGCGAGATTTCGAATGCCTCAGTCCAGGAAAGATGTGACGGGCTCCATTGAGAAGTATTCAGTAACCATTCAGTAAAATTTGGAAGGTAAAAGCTGTTCACAATATAGTGAGCAGTTTTGAAATCAACCTTAAAAAAATCACTGCTCTGGCCTGTATATATTTTAACGTGCGCACTGAGTAACATTTGCCCAATAAAGTTGGTAACGCAGGAACTTAGAATAAAAAGTGTTAGATAACCATTTGTGATAACTTAAATTATTTCTTTCTCTTTGTGTTTTTTAATACATCGAAATGTATAGTCTATCTCATATAAGATGGGCAAGATTTTGACTGTCAGTGAGTGGCAACTTGACATATACGAAACAAACAAAGTGCTGTTTACAAAATCGTGTATCAGCTGATGCACGAACGAATAAAAGGTAATATTAAATTGGCTATTCTGACTGCACTGGCGACGCACATCAGACAAGTGCAAAATACGCGACAGCAAAGAGTATCTAGATAAATTAATTTATTTTATTTTACATGGTCACAAAACAGCGGTTGTAAGTGTTACAAACTAATCTTCGTGCTAAAGTAGTAATGTATAGGTGTTCAAAATTAAATGCACAATGAGACGATTCATAGCCGAATTAAACGCGACTTCAAACCTTAGACCTTTTGATGTATTTACACTGTCCATCCAGGCTTTCCATATGTGCTTGATATTAATTCCAAAAGCCTACAGAAATATAGCATGATAATGTTGAATTATTTTTTCTAATAATTTGACGAAATATATTTTAAACTCGTGTCGTTTCGAGACAGTAATAAGAGAAAAGTCAAGTTTTAAAAAGCAGGATGTAGAGGCAGCGAACCTGCTGCTATCTGTTAGTATCGCGCGCTGCTCACACGCTCTACCATGTCGTGCGCACCATTTGTGTGTTATTTCTTGAACCTAGCCAGCTTAAATGTTCAAATGAATATGTTTCGTATGTTAAATAACAAATTTACGAAGAGATACAAATAGTTTTATTTTCATGTGAGCTCTGCATATTTTTTAAAGTAACATATATTTTGTGTACATCGATTATGATTACTAGTAATTTCTATTGGGTCAGTAACTGTCCGTCTATGTCCTAAACATGCCATGTTTTTTTTTCTGGAAACCCATTTATTTGTTTTCGTGTAGCCTCCAACTGACGCACCATCTGATGGCTAAATGATACATAAACTAAAAGTAAACATTCGTTGTGAACTATCCATATCTTGCTATCTTATATGAGATAGACAGTAGAAATGAGCAGCTTTGTAAAATATTTATTTTGTAATAATTTCACAGTTTCACTTGACAGAAGTATGAATTAAGCGATTAGGCCCATGACAATGTTAATTTTACATAAGGCGGAAGAACACACAAAGTGCATACAAGTATATCTTAACCAGGGTATTTAAAAGTGTTCATTTTACCTTGAACAGCCTATACTTGTTTGTACACATGATACTGGAACGGACCCTATACGCGCAGAGCTTTACGTGGAAAGTCCCTGCACGATACTGGCACTCTACCAGACCGAAGATATAACTGGATATTCACGGTGGTAATTGCTAATGCACAAATAAATAACCGAGGCTCGAGTGTGTAGAGGAACGTTAAGTCTAATCAGTGGATCAGTGAATTCGCAAATTTCATCAAATCCCTGCTAATGAGGTGTTCAGTAATCCTTCCCCCTCCCCCTCCTACCTTCCACACACGAGCTGGACGGTGAACTTAATGTGCTTGTTTTGCACTGCACCTGAATTCTTTCTAGTTTGCACAGAAGCCACTAAAACGTAGTTGCGAGGCTGATGTCACAGCTTATGTGGCGACAGTCAATATAATCCATTCACGGTTATTTCACACTTTTCTGAAGCATTGCTAAAGTTCTACCTCAAGGATATTCCTCCGCCTCGATCAAAATAAGTTTAACTAAATCTGGAATATTACACCTAAGGACAACGCAACGAATTCGTGCGCACTCGGTGTGACAATATTTTGTATAAGAACTATTTCTTACTTGGTATTACCAACACACATGTTTTCTCGCTGTTTTTATTCGAATTATGTATGAATGAAGCATTATAATTTATAGGTAAAATATGAATAACATTTCGATTTAACCGAAAAAATTACTTTTACTAACAGAAGCATAAAATGTTTGTGATACGTGGCATATTTAGGAAATAATAAAACACTTCCTAGATGGGGGAATTTTTCAAAGGTTTGATTCAAAAAGGGCGAAGAAACCACGAATAGACTATAAGTTAGGATAGACATAAAACACTCGTACTACGTTGTTACGTTTGTGATTGTGCCACTCGCCTTTTTATACGTCCTACTGGACTGTGAATCAGTATTACGAATGTAGAAATAAACGAGGCGAATCACGCCCAACCTAGGACACAAGACTAAGTGTTTGTCATGACGTTACCAGCTAACGGACAGAAGACAGCACCTGGGGTGTACACATCTATATTGCGACTACAAGGCCTTTCAACTTCTTCTAGTCAATTTACTGACGTCACGACCATATGGCAAACATATGTGGACAATATGACTGACAGCTTATTTGGTTTAGGGATATCGCAGGTTGTATTTTAATTAAAACTGTAGTTCATAGCGTATTATAGACAATTGTGTTTAATTTATGCGTTCCCCGGTATCTTGGAAACGACTCTGATGGACTAATTTGCACGTTATTAAGTCTCCTGGCAATACATAAATGTAAATACCTTGTTAAACGCTATTTCGCGAGAGAACTTCGTGCCTACAAAGTTTTTCTTGGTGTAAGTAGATGTTTTATATTAACTTTATAAACTTTTATTACAAAAAATAATAATATTATTACTACACCAGTCCGTGCTTTAGGAGATTAGAATAAGCTATAGTAAAAGACAGCTTTTTTTGCCTATAACGAAGCTTATTTTTTCATGCACTCCACATAAAGGTGATATTTGCAGTATTTTATGTTTAAGTTAAACCGATTTCAGTAATATTAAAAAAATTCATTGGAAGAATTTGGACTTCTTCCTCAGTTAGTTTCTACAAATCATTTCAAACAACATAGATGTTTTAAGAAACATAAAACACAACGATATTCACTCCATAGGCGTTGGTCTGCAATACCTTCTCCGATAGTTTAACATTATTACGTAACATCATTGTTTAAAGAACAACAATAAATTATTTATTACCTCTGTAAATTCAGCGAATGTAACATTATGTAATATTTCAGAACTTTTTTTTCGGGGCCACGGTGACTGAGCGGTTAGACTGCTCGCCTCCCAACGAGGCAAACCGGGTCCAATCCTCGACCGGGTCTCTCCCAGATTTTCTCAAGTGGGAATCATGCCGGATGATGGAGCTGGTCGGCGAGTTTTCTCGGGGATCTCCCGTTTCCCACGCCCTAGCATTCCAACGCTGCTCAATTCTCACCTCATTTTGCCCTCGTCGGTCCTCAAGATCTCGCTGTTAAGAACCGCCCAAACATCTCAACTCAATTGTTTTTTTTTTTTGCAACAGAGAGAATGAAACGAAAATTTAAAAATGGCTTATAGTTTAAATATTTAAAGAATGTATCACTAACTAATATTTCTGGATATTGTTTTCAACTTGTTTACAAATGTCAAGAAATTGAAAGCAGCTAGAATTTTGTATTCAGTACAGCCCACATTAGATCCCGCAATGCTTCTAGTACAGGGAAATTGGGACCAACTAAGGAAAAATTAGTAAACAAGCTGAGATTTTGCACAAAAGTAGATTTGACCTTGCTTAGTAACATACTAAAAGTCCCAAACTATCGTAGTTCGGGAACTTCCTTAAAATCGTGAAAGCTGTAGTCTAATAGTCTAATGAATATATATTTTGCTAGAATGCTGATTGCGAGCGATTGGTAAGTCCTAGACACTTCCTGTTTTCACCAACACATTCCTAATAAGAACAAAGTGAAATACGGAATAATATCGTGACAATATTATATGGTACAGTCAGGTTAAAATACTCGGTACCGCCTAAAAAAAGGGGGAGAGGGGTTTCACACTTTGCATGTATCATAGTAGATAATTTCTCATCTGTTACAGAGGTAAGTATAAAATACGGAAATAAACTCGATCACGTGTCATTCAGTAGCACATTCTATTACTTTGGACTTACCAGAAACAACTGCTGTACGGTATGCGACTTCACCATGCTTGCCAGGTACTGGATGGAACGATGCTTCGTGGGACTCTCGTAACAGGGCTGCACGGTCGCTGATGCACTTTGCGATTGTAGTTGAAAAATTGCTATTTTGGCAACATGAGAGTAAGTCCTCAGTACGAAGAGAATGTGTAATGCCAATTTAAACCAGTAAAATTATGCATTTATATTATTTACACATTACTGTAATTTGTCAATCACTGATACTGTATTTTTGTAGGAGATAACTCGCATTCCATACCATCGATATCTTCCTCACACTGTTCATCCAATAAGGAGGGAGTCTGTTCTCCACTGTCTTCTGTCACTTCTGCAGCATTGGCACACCCATCTCCTGCACAATAGCCACACATTGATGAACACTTGAGATCAGCTCTTCGACATGAGCATGAACGCTCGCAATTTGATATGCAGTTGCAGCTTATTTGTTTCATGATTAAATTGGGGTGTGGCTACTTGCGGTGTTGGTACAGGACTGTGTTCACCATTGACGATTTTCCAACCCCACTCACTTGGAGAAAGAGGGACGCCTCGCCATAACTGCATTTGTAAATATATCCGAAGACTGTGTTCCCTTGCAGCTGCTGTAGTCGGTGGAAGAGCAGACAGATCAAACAGTAGGTTTGCAGACTGACGACCAATGGTTCTCATGTACAATTCTAGACGTGTTGTAATGAAGCTATCATTACTATTCCCGCTATAGAGACAGGCCATGAAAGCTCCACCTGCAGCTGCTATTTAATCTTGTGAAATTCCAGTAGTATTGAAAAGATCAACGAGCTTGCGGATATTAGAGTCATCAATTTTCTTAAATGATTTTACCTTTCCGACTCTGTATGGAGCAGAGGTGGTGTCACAACCAGACATAGCATGCGCAAACTGTACATAATTATTAATATCACCAAGGTTAGTTTGAAGAACTCTGCTGCTAAATACTTTCCTTGATGCTTACTTGGTTCCAGGAATCGTGAAGTACACATTAAGTGATAGTGGAACAAGATCAGTTAGAAGAATTAAGAGGTCAGTGTCATTTCCTACAGCCACTACATTTTTCCCATTCTTCGCCTCTTCAAAAGCTGTTTGTATGACAAAAGCATCTGCATCTGCTGCTGCCTTCCGTGCATTGTGGCCAGCTTTGCTCAATTCACGTGATAGCATTGTAATGAAATTCATTTTGTTCGTCGTATTTCCCATAAATTGATGTTCTTGAGTTATTACTTGAGCTTCCAAACGGGCAGCAATTATTCTTGAAGAGATTCTTGCTCTGCATCTCATATGTTTGATGGGTACGAGTTACGCACAAAAGATGTCGCACAAAACAAGCACACCTAACCCATAACTACATTCAAGGTATGCATGATATCTGTTACACACATCTTTGTATGTGCAAGCATTATGCAAAATGACACGATTTAGAAGGTCACCACCATCGATAACAAATGTAGGATGCGATGGGATTTCGTCAGTTGGTGTGCCCTTCCTCTCTATTAATGGAATCAATTTTGATTTTGAGCCAGGGTTCCTCAAGGAATGGCCATCAAAAAGTGATGGAGGAAGAGTTGTTTGCTCATAACATAGGCATGACTCCAGGTATATTTCTTCGGCACCACACTGCATTTGGCAGAGTATACGATGAAACAGATGATTAGGATTGATTTGCACTTTCTGTTCACTCAGAAGAACACTTTTAGTCATTTCCACAAGAGAGGTTACCTTGTCTTTGCGCTTGAGCTGCAAATCAGTGTAAGTCCGATTATTCCTCGTCATTCGATATGTTGCAGCTATGCCAACTTCATGAGCAGAATAACAATTTATGCTACCGTCTGCTATAAGCCCACTGGATATGGATAGGATGTGCTCACCACTTCTTCCAAAAGAGGTGTAGTTTCTAAATCAATCTGTGAACCTTTCAGTATGTGCAACATCCGTTTGTTGCCATGGTCGCCCTAGTTCCACATGCTGTTCACATGGAAGAACAGACACATCTTAAAATGTCTCTATAGCATCTACAACAGTGGAAGAGGCCGTCATTGCGTTGTTCCATCGTGCAAGCATTGAATCTGAAATTCCTCTGCCCTGTGTTATTCCTTCTGTAGTCTTCATCTTGCTCATTAGTGTCTGCTCTATTGTGAGGTCAGACCATATTTCACTCCAAAATTTATGTGCTCGCCGAGTAGTAAAATAACAATTTTCAACGAAGCACACAAAATCATAAGGTGATATCTTTGACTCAAGTATAACCGTTGTTCGTAAGTATAGGTGGCCAGTCCTTAAATAATATATGTGCCCAGCAGCATGAAGATGGGGTAGCATCTTCTGTATGCGATACAAATGTAATTTTCAATCACCTGAGCGTTCGGCTCTAACAAAGAGCCTAATTAACTCTACCATTTCAAAGTACTGACACCACAGTTTTCCTGTGCGACTCCTCTCAGTCTCCTCTCGTATTTTTTTCTCAAGCACAGATGTTGTGCTAACTACATTAGAAGATAATATGGCATGTTCCACCGAAAGATCCTTCTTGAATACAGCCTCATATGTGTACCTCAGTGACTCAGTCATTTTTGGAGAGTGCTCTTTCTCATCAATACATTTATCTTAAAGAATATAGTTGCAAGTTCCTTTAGTGTAAAGAAATGAGGTCTGAAACCTCGAGAATATGCATGACCTAATAGTATATGCACAATGCTATTCTTGGCATAAATGTTTTCCCAAAACTCTTCAATTCCATTTCCACCCATTATGTGCCCAATTACACCCATGAAAGACATTCGTAAATGGAAACCTCCCAAGCGAACTACCACAGACTATAAATGGTTGTTATCACCTGATGCAAGCACTATATTAACTGCCTTTACATATAGAGGTTGGTCAAATGTTACGAAACAAGTAGCTGGTGAGTGTTTTCTACATTCCTTTGCAGCATATTCAAAGCAAGTGAGAATATTTGATGGATTTCTTGGGTCCAGGTTCATAATGGACACTTCTACTCTTCGAAAATGTTTCATGGTATATTCATGTGTAACCCGGTCATATATGGATGCATTGCCTACTTGTGTTTTACACAAATAATCACATCGCAATAAAAATAGCGTTGTGGTTTAGTTATCTCTCCTCGTAACGATCCACAATTTCATTTTTTTCGTACGTTTACCATTTGAATAAATTATGCATCGTACACACGTACGCACAAAAGAATTCTACTCCTTGACTACTTACACTGAACTACATTGTGAAACTTGCGTGCACACGCCTGTAGCGTCGAGTCAAGCTCGACCATGACTCACCTGCGCTCTGGCCGTAGCAGTTCACCGGCTACGCAATAAGCCAACCTTTCCATCAACTTAAAAATAAACCTCTCCTATTCGAAGACATGTAATACAGTTTCTTTGTATTTTTCATACTTACCTCTGTAACTTATAAAAAATGATCTATTTACATATGCAAAGTGTTGGTAATCCTTTAGTTTTAGGCAGTAACTATTTTTTTTAAATGACTGTACCAAATAATATTTTCACGATATTATTCCGTATTTCACTTTGTTCTTATTAGGGATGTGTTGGTGAAAACCGGAAGTCTCTAGGACCTACCAATCGCTCACAATCAGCATTCTAACAAAACATATATTCATTACACAATCAGACTAAAACTTTCACGATTTTAAGGAAGTTCCCCAACTTCGATAGTTTGGGACTTTTAGTATGTTATTAAGGAAGGTCAAATCTACTTGTGTACAAATTTTTAGCTTGTTTACTAAATTTTCCTAAGTTGTCTATTTTGGCACTAATTTTCCTTTACTAATCATGATCCAAAAGAACGACGCGTAGCGATTGTATCGCCTATCGCCAGTGACATATAGGAGTTGTGAGGCCTTGTAGTCACAGTGATAATGGCTCAGCCGAGCCATTAACGCAGTTTCCGGGTCTCTATAGTAATGGATACCTCGCAGTTTCCACAAAAGTGTTCTCAAGATATTTACGTTCCCTGAATGGAATGTTACTACTTGTTCCTACTCCGTGCACCCAATGTACAGTAGAAATAGCACACGTGCTTTCCCGGTAACGCTCTTCAGTACTGCCACTGTTACAAAGTAGACGAGTACACGGAGGCGAACTGGCATTGCGGTTCCTTTGAAGCCAGCCTTTCCATTTTCTAATTGGCTGCGCGAACCTCTAAGAACGGACCTTGTGTTTGATTGGCTATAGTCCATTCAAGGTTACTTACAAATTTTCTACATCCCTGCTAGAGTTCTACTTCCCAAATATTCCTCCGCCTCATCCAACCAAGAAAGCTTAACAGAGTCTAGAAAATCAGACTATCGGGACGACAACGAACTGCATCCGTACGTACTTGGAGTAATAATATTCTGCATAAGAACTATTTCTTACTAGGCATTACTAACACACCTATTTAATCCCCGTTTTTGCTCATATTAAATATTATACGCTGTAAAAAATTGTGTGATTTTACACAAAATATATGTGGCAGCAGTGTCTCCACCGGAGTCAGTGTAATTTTACACCTATATATATTATATATGTTCATTTTTTACTATACGTCCAAGTAATATATCCTACAAATTAGTAAGATAGTAGACACACTGTTCAACTAATTTTACATATAATGATGTAAAATTGCCATTATTTTGTAGCAGAAAATAAACGGCCACAGTCGTGTGTTTTTCTCCATGGCAGTAAATGTACGCAGACATTGCAATTTAAATTTCACCAGAGTGTGCCTTTTTCACTTACATTAAAGTAAAATCACAGATTCACTGTAATTGTAAATACACAATTTCTGTACTTTTTTTCATAATTTTAGTATAGACTGTTCACGGTAAAGTGAGTACTTTCTAAGGCCCTTATAAATTTTTCCTTTCATCCAATTTCCAACTTCCTGCTGCTTTTTAATATAAACATTGCAATGTGACCAATAAACACGGTGTATATATTTCACCACCATCAAAATTTAATGCCTGAGGCTGCAATAAGATATATTCATTAGCTGTTAAAGCCTGTTGGAAGGGCATTAAAAAGTACTCACTTTATCGTGAACAAGCCTATTAGCAATTTTACCGCCAGTATAGTTCTTTTATAACTGTGTTATATTAATTCTATTACTGTGTATGAGTAGTTTTACAATTTTCATATTATTTTACTCTGTTTTATAACTTGTTAGCTTTACAGAGTTATAAAAGAATTATCTCCAAAATGGGGATGGCAATTGCCTTTAGATACGTAGTTATATGCAAAATCCAGCATTTCCCATCAACGAGAGTTTAAGATTTCCTTTTGGAACACACAAATGGTGTTCGGACCAGTTCTACTCCCCACCGCTAGAGCACATGTTTTAAAAAAATACTTGTAATTATATTTGTATTCCGAGGAATATTAGTATAAAATGACAAATACTCTACTCACTTTAGGAAATTGCAAATAGAAATGTAAAATTACCGAAACTTGTATGATTAAATATACGCTTACAGATACGCCAGAATGTAATGCTATTTTACACACACACACACACACGCGGTCATTGTATATAATGGAAGATTTACAACCTCACTGACAATGAGTGCTTATACAACGACCATGCAACAACAATAACTGCACAATTTAATGTTCTAATTCAGGAATATGATTTCCACATTCACCGTAATATGTAAATTAACACAAACATTATGTTTATTAATCGATACTTGCATGTATTTTCACCAATGACTTGTATGACTCACTGGATTCTTAAGAAAATGTATATAAAATTACACATACTTCAGCCGTCTTTACAAATTACACTTACAAAATGAAAAGTTACCAAAAAGTTGTATGTGTAAACTTACATTTATTTTTACAGTGTATTTTTTTTAAAGAGAGATTTCGTCTCAATACAGAGGTTTTCCTCGACCATAACAATAAACTCAGAAAAATTGTTCCGTACAGAACTCGACATTATCTTCTCAAAATATTTCTCCAGATATTTCGGTCTTGTGTATCTTCCTCTTCTGTACCAAATATTCACATTGTTATCTGTGCATTTTGGAGCCAAGTAGTCATGGGTCGTTCTCTTATTCACCTTCCTACAACTTCCCATACCTGTATAAGTTTTGGTATTCTAGTATCTTCCATTCTTCTTACATGACCATACCATTCCAACCTTCTTCGTTCTGTAACTTCATACATTTCTTCTTCCACTTCCATTAGCCTAATTGTTTCGGAATTCCAAAATTTTTTTTTTCTTGAAATTCTGGCTGATTTTCTCCAGAAATCCCTTTCTAATGCTTTCAGCTTCTTAATATGATTTTGATTAATTATCAAGGTCTCTGCTCCATATATATACATATATATGGAGCAGAGACCTGGATAATATATAACATATTAGTTTAAGTTCAATTTATCTAAAATAAAGTACTTTTTTTTTGTTAATACGTGTATAAAGCGCATGTGATACATGATATATTTAGGAAACTGATAAGTACGTCACATATGGGATGATATTTGAAAGGTTTGATTTAAAAAAGTGCGAAGAAACCACGAATGTACTATACACCATGCTACGAAATTTTGCTACGTTCCCTATTGTCTTGGCTGCCAGCTGACGATTAAGTAACCAGGCTCTGATTGACGAACGGCGCTTCAACATTTTGCTGGCGTGTGTGGGTGGTGTTCGCGATATATGCTGTTTCGCCTCCGTATTCTCTAGAATTGTGTGACCTCGCTTTACCAACATCAGGACACGTTCTCCCGTTCGCTGCTTACCTGCAGCGCCGTTTGCGGCGCTGCCCGCCCGGGCTCGCCCACGCCGCAGCAGTACCGCGAACTCGAGCCGCACCCGTCAGCGCAATGCCGTCACTGGCCACCAACATGTCGGACTGCCTGCCTAACTTACCACGCTAGCCCAGCCAATAGGGAATCTCTCGCAGCACACAGTAGCCAATGGAGCACGAGGCCCGTTCCCAGATCCTCGTGTGCAGCAGATCAGAAAATAGTTACGCCTACATAAAAAAGCGCCGTGGTGGTGTAGTGGTTACACGACTCGTCTCCAACTGAGTTCTATTCCAGGCGGGGTCGCTCCCTGATTCTCGCATGTGGTTATCGTGCCGGACGATGAGGCTGGTCGGGGGGTTTTCTCGGGGATCTCCGCCCCCCCCCCCCCGGCGCTTCCTTCCGGCGTTGCTCCATGCTCATATCTCTTCACCCTCATCGGCTCTCTGGGCATTTATGTTAAGGGTCGCCCGAATCTCTTCCCTCCACTTACTTATTGTGAGGTAGTGGATAAGGAGGATACGTCCCGGGTGCCGTAAGGCGACATCGCGGCCCACGCAGCATGGCGAGAGGTGTATATCACGTCCTATTCGTTCCGATTAACGCCGCCTGCGCGGCAGGGGCCATAAAATAATCTCGCACTCTGTCAGAGGGTTGAAGAGGAAGGGAGTTAACTCCCTGGAGGAATATCACGACCATCCGTTATCCCCCCCCCCCCCCTTCCCAACAAGTCACCGTTCATCAGCCAAATCCAACCTCCCTCCTCGCACAACCCCCTCGTATCTCCCGAGGACCCGGCGTTTCTGTTGTTTGCATCTTTCCTGGCGAAACCGCGCGCAACACTCTTCACCCCCTCACGTCTACTTAGCATGTTTATTAACTATATTTTATTCATGGCAATTATTTCAAATTCTCCTTTGCCTTAATATGCGTATATTTTCTTCCTTTCTCCTTGCCTGACGACTATATCGCACCGAAATAAATTGCAGCAGCAGCTATTTTATATAATGAGGAAAATTACGACCTACTAGAAAAATCTCCACCTAAGTTCCAATTATTGTAAACTTCCTTCTGCCATCAAATCTGAGTTAACACTATCACTTTTAATATTAAATAAACGTAAATTTAATTTCCTTTAAAAAATATTGATCCCACAGGCTTATTACAAGCTTTTATTTAACTTACCTTGTTAGTTAGTCGATTTTAAACCGCTTCCCGTTATCCAATTGAGCTGCAATTTCGCATACCTGTGTAATTCCCATGGCAATACTATGTGAAGAAACCACTGAGCTGATCTGATGATGGAGCTGGAAGGTGGCCATATGAACTCTACAACTACATGCAGTAAACGTCGTATCGAGTTTGTTTTACAGAATCGAGTAATAGTAAAATGGAGATTATAAGTGTCACTGCTGTTGTACACGTGCCCTATTTTGTAGCGGCAACAGGTTGTGAAAACTATTATTATAGTTTGCTCCTACAGTATGTCCAGTATGGGAATGAAAGCGAACTACTGGTAGGTCACGATACATCATGGAGATCTTTCTTAGCAAGGGAAAGACATATTCGTGATACAAACACATGGTTGGAGACTAAAAAGTGAAAAATAAATAACTGTAAAAGAACTTTTTAAACCAAGCTTTTATTTATAAATGCACCAAAAAGAGAAAAATAATTATAATAGTTACACAATTTGTAGAACTTGTAAGATGTGGTCAAACAGCCGTAATACACTTTAGTACAAATTAATATGTTTGTATCAATTTATATATTGTATATAAATGCTTAGCGCAATATAGAACGTATACCTCATTTACATAAGCGTAGTAAGCATATATATTGCGTAAGGCTCTTAACTATTCACAATATAGAACGTATATCACATTTGTGTAAGCAATGGAAGCGTATATCGTGCGTAAGTCTCTTGACTATTCGCACCAAGCTTTTATATACTAAATATAAATTGATACAAACATATTAATCTGTAGTAAAGTTTATTACGGCTGTTCGACCACATCTTACAAGTTCTACAAATTGAGTAACTATTATAATTATTTTTCTCTTTCTGAGTGCATTTATAAATAAAAGGTCGGTTTCAAAAGTTTTTTTTGCATTTATTTTATTTATCCTTTTCTTTAACACAGTAATTTTCTATAATTAACGACTCAAGGAAATTTCTAATGTCTTTTATACAAGTTCAAATATTTAGATAGCAAAATGAAGCAGTATTATTTTAAGAATTTTTAAAATTGTCTATTCATATGAAACATGTTGTATTATACACATTAGTTTTGTTCGTCCCTTTCCACCGTGGTTCTGTGAAGCGTTCTCAAGAAACGTCCTATAAACACTACGACCCTGTCGCTTTTCCTTCTCCTAACTTCTGTAGTACTATTTCTGAATAACTGTCTAAGGTTTCGGGTAAACGTGATATTCTCAATCACTGAGCCTAACTAGTTATTCACTTTTTTTATTTAGGGTTTAATTAAAACTCGTATGTTACTAAGTTATGGAACTGTATCAAGACGTAGACGTTAATTAAAAATAAATTTAGAAATGCCGCATGACATTTCGTAAAGTATTGCCATACTTGTATAATGAATATTAAATCGCCAGTATTTCGTAACTATTTCTCAGGTGATATCGCGATAACTGCATTCCTATACACTGTAGCCACTTAATTTTGTAGTTGTCTCACAGCTGTTATTGTACTTTATTAGGTATCAGCAAACAATTCACAGACTTACACTGCTGGAGCAACCGAACTGTTAGTGTTTGGTAAAAGAGAGGATTGAATTTCCACGAAAACAAAAGTCGATTACAACAATGTGTAGGTGTTCGCAGGACATATTAAACCCTACATAAAACAGATTTAGAAGTGAATTTTTATGTGAATATGATCAAGTTACTTAATTTTGAACTTAATAAAGTATGCATTTTCGTTTCTGTTTGAAAGTATGTTTATGATATAGTAGCCTTACTCTCAGTGGTCGTTGCTGGTTCTTACAACGAGTGTTACCAGTAAGGACCAATAGTTGAAAAAATTTGTGAATTCATTGACCTGTGCACTAGACAGCACAGTCGTCTGTATGCACCAGACTTTGAGTTTGGTTTATTTAAGCTGCGTCAGTGAGTAAACAGTTGAGTTGAGTTGAGTTGAGCATTTTGGGTGGCTCTTAATGAGGTGAGACTGAAGCATCACCGGAGTGCAAGGTCGGAGGAAACGGGAGATCCCCGAGGAAGCCCACCGACCAGCGGCGTCGTCCGGCACGATCCCCACTAGCGAAAATCAGGAAGTGATCCCGCCGGGGATTGAATCCGGTTTGCATTGATGGGAGGCGAGCAGGCTAACCGCTCGGCTACCGCGGCCCTAGTGGGTAAACTGTTTTACCCTCGATCATATTGCATATTAATCCATTCTTATATTCTTGCTTATAACTATCACACCTCCCCAGAGAATACCTACATAAATCTTATGCAATAGCAGACGTAGCTAGGTGTGATTGAAATTTAATATATCCGTAAATTACTTTGTGATATTGTTCGTCCTTAGCATGAACATATTAGTAGCGACTAACAGTCAGTCTTCATATTTAATAACGTCGTAAACAGCACTTTAGTTTCCTTACTTAACATATCCATGTAGCCTCGTCATTTTCTATTCTCGGTCTGGTTTCGCAGCACCGAAGTGTTGTTACAGCTGCCGCACAGTCCTAACGCGATGTCTTCGTCAGCCAGCAGTCGTTATCTTCGTACCGTTTATATTACTGTTTCATCTTAGTTTGGTTGTCAGCTTGTAATATGGTCTCTTCGTTATCTCCCAGTCTTGTCGTCTCGTAGTCTTATTGAAGTCGCTTCATTATCTCAGAGTCCCCTTGCTGTCTCTTCATCTCGCCGCGCGCCGTCTCGTCGTCAGCTCATCATATTCCTCTCCTTCTCGTGACAAAGGAATCACAGACGCATTGCATGCTCTCCCAAGGCAGCCCGTGCAACGACTACTTGGCTGCATGCCAGGTGGGCGCGTTGCTTACAGAAGGGATGTATGTTGTATTTATAAAGGTAAATTTAATTCAGAACGTCTGGAAACCTAATATAACACGTTACAACGTGAAAATTTGAAGTCGGGTACTATGAATAAGCTAAGGTATTGTTCTGGCTTATGTAAATTTAAATGGGATGTTTTTTGCTCCAAACATTTCGGAGTGCTTAATATGTTCCAATCTGCCATGCGTAGTTATGAACGTTGACGTTACTCGTATTATTCATGTGAGACAGTGGTCTACTCTTTAGATGGGCTGAATAAGATTTCATGTACTTTCACACACTGTGATTTACCCAAACACTTGTACTCTGCTTCAAAAATGTTTCATTCATGGACGAAAAAGTATTTTAAGCAATTTTTTCATTTCTTGGTAATAAATATTTGTCTTTAAAATATCTCTGCTCCAAAATATCATACTCCAGTTGGCCTCCGTGCTAACATATTACCAATAGCCTACAGTAGGCGCGCGCAGTTTCTGTGTCATTGGTGTGAATAAAATCGACGTTCGACCAGGATTTCTAGCCAGGAAGTGAATTAATTCTTCAGGTTAATTGAAAATAGTGATGTTTCAACTTCTGGCACAGCTCAATTATACAGACCACGTTGTAGTCCAACATAACAGTCACGTTACTTGTGTTTTTTTTTTTTTTTTTCAGTTACTGCCCCAGTGGTTTTCTTGTTTTAAGGCATACGAGACAACAAAACACCATAAATAACACAAATAAGAAGTTTTGCGAATCCATATCTAATTTGTCTTCTCAATACAAGAACCACTGAACACACGAATGTGACTCAATTATCCGGAGAATTTTTAAGTCTAGCTTACAGCCATTAAACCAGCGAAATTCTTAATATCTCCGCCTGTAGACTGAATGATATGTATTTTCTCTTCTTGTATTCAAGTGAACGTTAAATCAGTTACATTAATTTTTTGGTCAAACTTACAGAGGTTGCATTAAAATAAATTTAACATTTCATATTATACACAGTTATCTATGACTTTATTGTTTTAACACAAATCACCTTACGTTTCATATTCAACACATTGCAAGATGAATAGTTTTTAGTAAAGAAACTTTCGTAGGTACGTGGGTAGGTAAGTAGTGGGGCTTGACGTCTCGTCGACAACGAGGTCACTAAAGACGTAGCATGTTCTGAGAAGCAGAAACAGATAGGTGAAGGGTGGAGGGATCGGCTACGGTCTGTGAAAAGGAACCTTCCCAGTGTGAAGTGGAGAGATTTGGCCGGCTCTTAACGTCGAGCTCTTGAAAGCCGACGAGACTGAAGTGAGGTAAGTATGGAGTGGCACTGGAACTCAAGGGCGGGGGAAACAGGACATTCCCGAGGAAACCCACCGACCAGCAACATCGTCCAGAGCACGATTCCCACTTTCGAGAATCAGGGAGCGACCCCGCCGGGAATCGAGCCAGGTTCGCTCATGTGTGAGGCGAGTAGTCTGACCACTACACCACGGCGCTGCCCCATCGCTGGGCGAAGCTTTCGTATTTCGCCACCAAGCTAATTTGGTCAATACGTATTTACTGAGGGTTTAGTGGTAGCGTTGTTTGCTCTTAACCATGCGTTCGCCCTGCTCGTGCGTTGATGCAGCGTGTAGGGAGTGTTGCGAGTTAAGTTTGCGGTGGTGATGAGTCCTGCTCGGGGAGGATGAAGCAGCGTCGACCCCATCAGCGCTGTTGACCCTTCAGCTGACCGAAGTAAACAAAGTGATCTGCTCCACAATGTTCGGGATCAGCGCTCGTCTGTCGCACATGGCTCCCTAATCCAAGCAGGACGCCAAGCGCCCGCCCGCTACGCTGCAGTTGCCTTGGGGTCACCGTCACGCGCCCACGATAATATACAGCGGAATAAACTAGCTATAAAAATTATTTTAAAACCAACCTTTTAAATGTGCTAAAAAGAGTTAAATACTTACAGTAGTTAAAGAATCTGTAGAACTTTTAAAACGTGGTCGAAAAGCCGAGCACATATCATGAGTAAGAATCTTAAATTTTCACAATATAGAATGTATACCTCATTTGCGTAATCGTACTAAGCATATATCGCGTGTAAGGCTGCTAACTAATCGCAATATAGAACTTATAGTTCATTTGCGCAAGCGTAGTAAGAAAATATTTTGTGTAACACTCTAAACTATTCGTGCAAAGATTTTATGTACTAAATATAAATTGATTTAAACATAATAATTTTTGGTAAAGTTTATTACGCATTTTCGACCATGTCTTACAATTTCTACAAATTCTGTAAACTACTATACTTATGATTCCCGTTTTAGTGCATTTATAAATAAAAGGTTGGTTTTAAAATGTTTTTATAGTTGATTTATTTTTTCAATTTTTAGTCTTAACAATTCTCTTTGTTATTATAATATATTTAGAATATGTATACATTTATTTATACATTCGTGAAATTGAAAAGACTAAAAATGTTGAGATAAAGACTGGTGGCACCTTCCACACTTCGGGATGCAACCTGACATACAGGAATGCTTTGCAGCCAGACTGCACATCAGTTCAGTGCATAGAGGTCGGACAAAGCATTACATACAAACAAAGAATGTTAAATAAAAACTCGTAAAAGAAATATACGCATCATGAGTGGTTCAAAGTAAACAAAAATTTTAAAACTGAATTTCATATAACTGTGATTAAATTTATATCCTGTACCACATATTATAGGGTGTTCACGATAAATTCAGCACTTTTGAAAGCTGCGAATAAGATCTACTTGTATGAAAATTGTTTATTCTTCAACCATATCTAAAATTAACATAATATGGGCCAGATCACTTTATACATGCGTCGGCCAAGTTAAACAGTAAAATTATTAGAAAAGTAAACATTTTATATATTTATATATATATATATATCTTGTATACTTATATATATATATATATATATATATATATATATATATATATATATATATATATATATATATATATATATATATATATATATAACAGTAAACCAAACAAATTCCGTATTAACAAATTTTTGCCTAACAATTTTAATGAAACTTTAAGATATGGAACTATTTTCCCTCCGTCATTACCAACATTACTGGGTACATCCAATCAGTGTGCCCGTTAAAATTTATGGAGGTTGGGCGAGTGATATTTTCAAAAGCTGATTTCAAATGTGTTCACTTTACCGTGAACCATATATACTTGAGAGTTCACAGGCGAAAGAGACGCTTATATACAGCGAACTACAGCCACTCATGCCAGCCAAATGACGTCACCAGTTAGCAAACTTTTGGGACGCCGCGTTCGCGAACAGCGCCTAGTAACCTACTCGCCAGCCCCCACGAAGGCCCAGCCAATAGGGAACGTCCTCCTGCATGCAGTAGCCAATCAGGCACAAGGCTCATTGCCAGAGCCTCGCACAGCCAGTCAGAGATTGGGTACACCATATCAATGAAACTGTCGTGCCATTATGTCAGTGTGCCTATCAGCTCTACGGCCACACGTTTTACGTATGGGAAACTTGCCATATAATATCGAAATGTCACCTACTGTAATTTACAAAGTCGAGGACTTCACTGAGGATTTTAGTCTTACTGAAGGAGTGTGAAGGAAGTTGTCATGGATGAATGTAAATGTAACGACAACTCTTGCTTTCTCAGCACGCGTACACCCTTACATAGAAAATTTGAGAACAACTGCTTAGCATGTCGCAACGTGCTACACTCTCAAATGTTATTTGTACTTTTACAAGAAAAATTCTTGGGTACCCAGTTGCTAAGAAAATCCTTTGTAAAACTACAAACGGATTAATTTTAATACATACTAAATTTATTTTTGTAATATTACAAATGATAGCATTGTATTACTACTTATATTATTGAAAAGTGTTCATAATTCTTTTTTTTTCTAGAAAACAAAATTAATGTGATGAATTAATAATTGAGAGCAACTGAAAATAATAATTCAAAATATAGTTTGCAAAAAAAAAAAAAAACTACACTTTGCCAGTATGAGGACTAGGACCCATATCCCTTGTGTAATTAACCCGCACCCTTAACCACAAGACAAACTTGCCTCACGATTTAAACACTTATTTCTATAGTATATATAGCTGCAAGCCCTACAAAATAATAAGAAGTTGTATGATTAAGAAAAATATATTTGTTTAGTTTTAAGAGTTCTGATGTTAAGTTGAGAGATTTGGACGACTCGTAACAACGAGGTCTTGAGAGCCGATTTAAGAGTTCTGTGTAGCTAGGACACAGTTAATGAGTAATACGGTCACGTTTTATTGAAATAGTGGTTTCATTATAAATACTTGAGTTGTTGTAAGTGTTTTAAGTTATTCAAACTTGCAATAAATTTATTTTTGCTCGTAATTACACTTTAAATCACCCATAGTTTTTGCACAAACAGCTGTATACGGTTTTAAGTTGGTTATGTCCGCCATTTTCCTGAAGCTCGTGGATACCGGTCATTATAGTAAAAATATTTCTTGAGGTCTGTTGGAAACACAGTCCTTGTTGTTATACAAACCAGTAGTTTTACAAGAGATGTATTTGTACTGTTACAAGCATTTGTAAAATTACAAACACTTTCTCAGTAAAAATTACGATTTTTTACAGTGTATGTATTCACACCTGATTCATTCGCTGCACCGATTCGTAGAGAACGTCAAATCTATCTGCCAGTGCGATTGGTGACAAGTGACACTATAAGTAACAATACTTCTAAGTCACGCCTCTGATTTTGCCGAATGAGCAGACACCAGAAAAGAATAAAATGTGCATTGATTAACTTGTGCCCTTGTCAAAACTTTACAATATGCGAAAATCTCATAGGTTGATTGAAAAATTATCTTAGTTCACGTATGCCTGCGAGACAAATGTAATTAGGAACAAAATTATACTGAGATTTTTGACTTGTGAGCCAGACCCTAGAGTCTTTTGCATACTTTATTGAGTTTTGCCTCACTGAATAGACCAGGTATCATTGGATTTGAGTTTCTTCCTTCAACATTTTAGAGACTGGTAGGGAGCGTGTAACAAATTGAAAAAAATATATATTTTTAATGCAGATGTGTTCAAAATAACTATTGTACTCAAATTTAAAAGTTTAACTATTGTATAAATATTGTGTTCAAATAAATGGCTAGAAAAGGGCTAGAATATTCGATATGTTCAGCGGAACCTCAAATAGGAAGGCAGGGGAGTGATCTCCTTCAAGGACCATGACAAACTAATTACTTCAGCTGAACAGGTGATTTCAGTCAGCGTAAAGCTTTTATCTGCTACTGACTTGCGAATCGTTGTACGTAGTGCGTCGGAACAGCGGAATTATTGTAAATAACTGTGAATTACAGCTTAATCAGTACAGTACGCTAATCTTAATATCCGGTGAGATTTTAATGAAGCCATTGTTTCTGTAATCTCTGGTTTGCGGCAAATTAAAGTAATTCGAATCTAGCTTCTTTGTTTAAAATTTACTCTTCGAAATTGCCAGTTTGTGGTCAACTGAAAATATTGGAATTCAACCTTGGTAAAAAACTATAGTTAACTGCATATATTTTAACGCGCAACTGACTGAAATGCTCCCGCTAAAGTTGGCAGGGAAGAAAGGCGAGAACTTCTAAGCCTTAACATGTATTAAGGGCGTAAAGTTGAAATTTTGGAACCCTTAAAAAATTTACTTTATTTTCTGTTTGCTTTCGGTAAATCAGATAAATAAACGTGTTTGGTCATGCGATAGTGTGTCTGACTCGCTTTCGGGAGGTCGAATTTTCTATCCCGGTCGGCTGCAGGGGAGGAGTTTTCTTCAAAGTGGTTTCCCACCCCCACACAAGATAAATGCTTTTGAAGTTCCTCGATATACACCCTCCCAAAACCCTACCCTCTGCTGACCTTTAAAAAGGCCTAGAACTGTTGCCGTGCATAATACAATTAAGGGCACAAGATAGGCAGAACATGAGATTATGAAGAGAGATTTCAAAAGTATACACCGGGTCACAAAAACATTTAGGTACAGCAATATAGTCTTTCACTTTTGTCCTATATAAGTTCAGTGCAACATGTTTATTACGAAGCATTCATCTTATTTGGTGATTTTAAAATAATTACCTTTGCTTCAAGGTGTACTAGAAATAGTGTTTTTAGCAAGTCTTTTTTTTTATGGTTTCGATATATGTCTAGAATTATAAAGGTATTATTTTTTAAATAAATAACTCAATACGAAAATTCAGGTATTTTAGTATTACTTAGTCTTAAAAAAATTTGCAGCTTCAATTGTGGCAGCTTTTCTAGCCTGCATATTGATTTACTATTTAGAACGTACGTCATGCGTCCAGGTACCTACATGGAATACGTAAAGAGGATAATCCAAGTGTATCCCAATAATCAACATGATCTGATGTTATCTCATGATCTGACCTCAGGTGTAGCGGGTCGCGAGATGCGTCGATGCGAAATGGCCACCGAGGTCCCTAGACGACCGTAGCCGTGCCACACCATCGCCGACCCACCGGAGCATTGGGCAAATGTTTCACGGTCACTTGGCCGCTGATTGGTCGCTCCATAATTCAGCAGCCTCGTGCCGTGGGGGCCCTCCCCACGGTACGTCGTCCAATGGCACAGGGTCCAGCTGTGCTAAACGGACGCGCGCAGGATATCAGGACATATGCATATGCTCTCCAAGAGTCGTGCCTTCGAACAGCATCCAGGAGTGAGATCCAGCAAGATGACAGCTACTCCAAGCTCTACAATGGGCACAGGTTAACATTATCTAGGGAAACAAGCAATTTTCTTTTTTGTTAAAATTTACCGACTTCTCCGCGTTGGGTCAATGTGCGAAAACTAGCAATTATTTGTCATCTGATTTGTTGTATGTTTTTTATCTATGTGTAACGAAAATTCCTTAATGGTATTGGCTACTCAGGAGTCTTCTGTAATAGGCGTTTGTTTCAATTCTGCTACGTTATAAGACGAAATGGCGGAGGTCTATGAATCACTAACGTATTTGTGTACACCAAAGCCTATTTAACACCCACCAAACTTTATTGGGAATCTCTAAGCGAACGTCCTCACCGAGTGTAAAATATGAAATGAGACCCTCATTGTTCTGTAATAAGTTTTGATTTAAACGCTAGTTTGCAACTTTGGTTCAATGTCAGTTTGCGTAAAGAATTGTCATAATGGAACGTGTGAAGAACGAACGAGGACACAAAGTTTACCAGATATGAAAAATCCTAGGTAGGATCTTGGCAAGGATTAAACTGGAATAATCCAAATGGAAGGCCAGTTGACTCACAGAACTACGACACAACTCCTGGTAAAAATATAGAAAGAAGGGCAGAATCAGAGCAGTTTTCTGAGGGCCGAAGTGTTCAGCATGATAACGAACAGTTTTCTAAGCCAGCCCCAGCAGTTACAAATTTTTTATTCGTTTCCTGGTCAACTAGTGGATTGTCTTCAAGCTCACTGCAATGACAGAGCGCCAGTATACCACTTTCCCGCGGGAGCGGTGTTTTCCTTTAGCTGTAAAAGTAACATATGCTGGAAACAATGGCATTGAGTGCTTTCTGGGATGATAAATAAGGATCCGGAAATTCCTCGAGTTAGGTTGTCAGTATGTGACACAAACAATAAATTAACACAGAAGTGTAAGAATTTAACTATCTCCTGAAACTAAGTGCGAAATTCCCCCTCTTCAGCGATACGTTGTTTGTAGGATCTAAGAAAATTCAATATTTGGTTAATCTGTAGGCTAGACTTCACACTTTTGTTTTAACGATTATCTCAAAACCACTTTTAAAATACAGTTGAAGCACACAAATATAAATATACATACCTTTCTCTCTTCTTACGTGACCTCTCAACTATAGCTATTTCAAACGGAGGAAAAATCTCCCTAAACGTCTGTCCCCAAAGCCAGGTTCTGTCTGTCTTCCAAACGCCCCAAAAATGTATTTCATACTAAATTCCTCGATTCTAGAAGCAATTGTTTTTTGAATGTCTTTTGAACGGTCACTTCAAAAATCCGCTGTGCCCTGGTGGCTGAAAGTCGTCTGCTGGAGCGGGCGAAGGAAAGTAATGAGATTTTGATGGGGAGGGGGTGAGGTTGATCGCCGTTCCACCAAGCCGTCCCCTTGTATCGGTTCTTGTCCGACCAGCACTACAGCTAGACGCGACCCTTTGAGCTTCTATGAGGGCCCATTTCATCACCAGGTATGGTATTTTTTGGCGATCATTCTTGATGGTTGGAACTTTGTACGGGGAAATGTGATAACCCATCACCTTTCCTCCCCTTGTAAGTGCAGCCTATTGTTGAGGTAGAAAACTCCACCGTGCTGGGTGGTCAGTACGGCCGTGCGTCCTATTTCCCTTGTAGATAATAGTGCACTCCAAACTTCAGTAACCAGGTCTCGTAGATACGTCGACATTCCCAGGAAACTCATCTGAGGGTGACGTATTCGTTAGAACAGACATTTTGCAAAATATTGGAAAGGGAATGAGGGTTTCAACTTGTAACTTTATAAAAACACGTAACTGCTTTAACCCTTTTAAGAAATGCTAACGTTTAACTAGGTGAATAAACTCCTTAAAACGTTGTAAAACATTTCTTATTAAGGCATACGAAATACTAATACCTGTATAGGTTGAAAAAGCATACCCATTTACTTATCCATCTTTTTAAATCTTGTCACAAGAAAATATTCATAACGATTTTGTAATTTTTTTTTCAAATTCGTACTACTTAGATATGGATAATTTGCAACATTTAATCTTAATATTTCAGTGAAAAAGAACCATAGAATTGGTGCCGAAGGAGGGGCGGAAGTGCATTAAAATTGCGGTTTTTGAACACGACAGTTTTTACATTGACTAATACTCACTTTTCCAGTCTTGTTTGGAGAATTTGGGTTAGCAATTAGCAACTTGTTAAATGAAACGTTTCCAAACCAGTGGCAAGGACAGGGCGATGATGTTTAATGGCCACCTCGCTCCCCCGACCTCACATCTCTCCATTTTTTCCTGTGGGTAACACTGAAAGATAGAGTGTACAACACGGTTTCTACGACGACGCCAGAAGACATGCACGAACGCATTGTGGCAGCTTGCAGAGTCATTACGCCAGAAACACTTCTGGCCGCTCGTCGCTCGCTACATGTGCGTTTACAGATGTTTATGGCTGTCGATAGTAAACTCATCGAGCACACGCTGTGAAAATTCCTAGTGTGAAGCGTTTCAACCATAACTGTGCTCTTTTGTACTATGCAGGTGAATGCGATTACATTTCTGCTTAGGTTGGTTTGTTCTATTTTTATTCTGCATCTGTACGCACTCGTAACTCAGTACAGCTAATGACTAGGAAATAAGTATCCTGAATTGCGTTGGTATCTGAATAAAATGTAATGTATTGATATTAGACTTACACTTACATTGCCTGTCTTCCCTCCGCTACGGTGCTCTCGTTTGTCCAATGTCATATTCTGTGCCCCTTGACCCATTAAAGTAAGCGCTACGCTGCTATACGAAAGCCGCCCCACCAGGATGAGTCATGGTGCGTGTTGCTTTCTTACAGCTGTGAGTACAGGTACACTGCCCCATACTACCAGCCCACTTAACTTAATCGTATTTCTAGTTTATTTCTTGGCGTTTCTGTATTACTTTCCGTTCCAAATGTTATATCACTGAATATCCGTTTGCAAGTACTTTCAGATACCGTCGAAATAAATGTAGGTTTTCAGGAGAAAATCATATGTGATTTAATTATTTCTGTCCATAAATGTGTTACGAATAGTCACTTTGCGAAAAATTGCTTTCCTCTGTACGTAATTTAATTGAGCGAAAACAGCATTTCATGATCTGCAACCATTCAGGAAATGGCGGGGGTGTCCACATTAGGCGGAACATCCTGTACACATCCAAACCGCTAATTTAAAATCCACCTATGAATAACTTTATTAGCAATGTGTTTGATGTACTTGCGTTGATATACTTCAGAAACGTGATAATCGAAATAATCTTAATTCCTTCTTTCCAAATAATATTGACGATTTTTTCAATGATTTTACGAAATAATTTATTCCCGAATGTACTTTTTAGAGTTTAAAGTAATTAAATACTGCCATGCGAGTTGATACAAATTTCCCTTTTTAGGTTCTGAGAACGTACCCTCACATGCTAGTGGCCATTTTTCACTCTGCCTACGCGATACATGTAAGTTATTTCACAGCGAGTGTCCTATGCCAGCGTGTGTGGTTTCGGCGCGAGGCAGCTCGCCGATGGGACATGATGATGCCACAGAGTAGCTAAGAATACAGAGGCGAAATAGCTGCTTAAACTGCGAACAGCAGACACACATGCCAGCAAAATGACGCCACTGGCCAGAAAAACGTTTGAAAGCAGTTTGCCAATCAGCGCGTAGTAACCTCCTTACCGGCCAGAAGCCCAGCCAATAGGGAACATCTCTCCCGTTCCCGGAGCCTCGCACAACCAGTCAGCGAATGGGTACGAGAGCTTCAAATAATCGCCCCGCGGTTTCGTCTCTGTGTATTTACCAACTCTGTTATGACGCCGCTGTATACACTGGCATCACGAGGCCAGACAATAAGGTCGGCGAGGTTATCAAGTGTATCAAGCACGCTGTTAACCAGTGCAGCTCCTAGCCCATCCAAACTCACCCCCTCCACCCACCCTCACATTCCCACCAATGGCAGTAAACCTCTGCCAGCATCTCTCCGCCGGATAAATTCCTCTCCGTTCAGCCCTGCAGAACACTGTTTGCACGGCGCGACCGCCTCTGGATTCATGAATATGCATGGCCGCCTGTTTTTATATTTCTCCTCCACGCAGACTCCGTTTCCCAATCCGTACCCCCTTCCCTCCAACACTGTGCCCCTCTTGTCATTTTTATTATTATTTTCTCCTCCGCTGTTCGTATGCGTCTGCTTGAACTGACGTCACGGCGAGTGCAGCAAGCGGCTCGCGAGAATTTGCAAATTCATTTGGACAAGACTAGCTTCCAAACTACAACTTTATGAGCCAATATTTTGCCAGCGTTATGCCTTGCGCTGTAAATTTGCACGTTTTAATGTAAAAATGATACAGCGCTACAGGAATTTCACTCCGTAAAAACATTTGCTCACGCGTTAGGCAGAAACTTTAATTAAGTGTAGGCCTTTCTTGATTTCCTTGTATCGGCTTACGGCAATTGCATAATGTGCGGGAGTTCCACCTTGCTGGAGAAAAAATCTGTCCGATGACTCCTCTTTCTTCCAGTTGAAGGATAAACTAGGGAATGAGTTCCAAAACAATTGGATTGGGAGAGGATCGTCACAGTTGCCAGCACCTTCGGAGGGGCCACCCCGAAGTCCGGACATGTCATCATGTGATAATGATTTGTAAGAGTTCATCAAACGAAAGGTCACTTGCAGGTGCTACGACACAACTGATGATTTGAAAGAATCTGTTCGTAATGCATTTGAGTCCATCAGTCCAGCAATGCTGCGGAGAATTTCACACCGTGCTTGGATACGAATAAAACTAGGCTTGTCTGCTATGAAAATGGTGGCGTATTCGTAAGGTCAGTGGTTTTTCGCGTAAAAATCGGAACACGTAGTAGACTTCAATACCATATGTACAGCTCAGCTGTTGTCATAGTCCCCATTGGCTGCTGGTGTTGCGCCCGCATTTGACCAAACCACTCGGGACTCTGTAACTCCAACACTGAACCTTCTTGATTCGCGCGCACGGACCAGAACGTGCTCCAGCCAATCAAACGACCTGGGCAACCCTACAATGCTTTGAATTGTATCTTGTCTCGAAATATTTTCGCGAAAAATCACTACCCCTACGTAGGCCTATACGCAGACACTTTGGACACTTTGTATAAACCTGTAAACTTCAATTAACGTGTTCAGCGTTGATTTATCTAGCAGATCCTCTTAACAAGGCTTACTCGTAATGAGGATGACGGCGCCTAGTTCAGCCACGGCAACACATCCCGTGATCCCAGCAAGCGACGATCTGGCGAGTCCCGATGTTGTGGCCCCGTGAGATTAAGCACGACACCGGGCCGGGCGCCGAGGAGCATTAAATTAACACCTCTATTCAGCCCGCGGATCGCCGGCCCTGCACCTCACAACAATGCTTATCAACCAGAGGTAGGCATGATGGATAGCCCGCCAAGAACTTTATCCTCTCCATAAATTATTGCCTTGCTGTTTTCCGCAGTGTTCTTTGAAACCGTTGTGAAATATGGGATTTACTTCCAACACACGCCTACATTGCACAAGTTTAACAAGCTGTGTAGCCCAGGTATGAAACTGCATACTTTCTCTCCGAAGCTACAGCTGTGCCATTCTGGGGGAAGGCAGCCAGCAGATTATATTTAATCCTTTTATAACCACTTAAATGTATTGTTTCAGGGGGGTTATTCTAAGTCTCTCCTTCGACGAAAAACGACAGATTATTTAAAACTATCGGCTCAGACCACAGTTCGGTATTCTAAGCTTGAAACGAAGGTCGAGCGACGTCACGAGCAGCTGGCAGACTAGCATTTCGTCGTTAAACCAATATGGCGGGCTGTGGTATTAAATGTGGCCGTATATATCAATGATATGTAAATTAATATTGTTTAGTATAAAGTCAGAGCTAAATCGACATATCCTCTGGCGACGAAATCGACAATTAATACACAAGCATCACCTAGGTGTTGAAAATTAAACATATGAGAAATAAAAAAACAAGATGGCTGCATACAACGGAATGATCAAAGGTTGTTTTGATAATAATTAGTTACAGTAACAATTTTTTGGGAGTTTGTAATTATTTTAATTATTTAATGATTTTTTGTGTTTAAGGTCAAACAAGGTCATGGGGTTAAGGTTAATGGCCAAGTTCAAAGTCACTTGGATTCAATATGGTGGTTGGTTGGCATATTATGATGGCTGCTCTGTTCCAGTCATTCGTCCCCTCTAAGCCAAAACATACGAAATTTTATTTTTTTTTATAGATATTTATAATAAATTTTAAATAATAATGTTTTATTTTTAAAATTATTTTTAGCAGTTTCTATAATTTTTGGGGGATTTTTAAAACGATTTTGCGAATTTTTGTTTTCAAAGTCACCTACGGTTAGGGAAGTTCATAGGTCAAGGTCTAGACACCTGGATCAAAGGTGGCATTAGGGTTATTTCCATGTTATGTTTACCTCTGTTTTTGATTTTTTTAGAATATTTTCAATTTTTTTTTTTCTGATTTTTTTGGTTTCAAGGTTGTCCAGGGTGAAGGTCGAAGGTCAATATCAGAAACATCTAACATGGTTGACGAGATAGACACTGGCTGACCTGGCGAGGGCCGGTCGTTTCGGAAGCTTAGTCGAGCCACCTGTCATCAAAACCTGGACCTCCTACATGTTCATCTTTAAATAACATTAAAAAATCTTTAATATATTTTGGGGATTTTATAATTTTTCGGCTATTTTTTTTACTATTTGTGTTTGATGACATACAAGTTCATGGACATGGCGTCAAGGTGAAGGTCACAGGTGAAGGTTAATGATGATTTGTATCCAATGTGTTGGTTGGGTGACATCAGTATATAGCCGGCGCCTGGCTCCTACTCCTGAATCCTTTATGTCCGACTCCCCCAAATAATTCTTCTTATGTAATTGTACTTTAATTAATCACAATGGGCATTGGACCGAGGAGCACCACACCCCCTTCAGTTGTGTTCAGTTGTGTTTCGGCAGCGGATGGGTAAACATGTGTACTTAGTGCGTAATTACTCTCTCGGTAAATATAGTTAGTGTCTCTCATTGCTCTCGTAATAGTTCATTACATGATACATAATAAATTGTGTAGGCTTATGTGGGTAAAAATTTAAGACATTAAAAATATTTCATACATTATGTGTACGGCGAGAGTAAAATTAAATCATTTAGTTAGCAGAACAAAAAAAAATTCGCAAAAAAATTGTTTATAACGGAATTTAACTCTTTCTACCGCATATGAGAATGCAACGACGCTAACCACAATGCTGCCACAGAAACTAAAGTAGAGTGACTCACAATATTTTTATATTCCTCGTGTGGAATTAGCCAATTTACGTATGGACGACACAGCTGCTTGAAGCTGTACGTAAATTTTTAAAACCTTTACCAATGTAAGCCTAAACAAATTTAAAATAGTTGGAATACTTCTTTAACATTTAGAATATGTTGTTTTTAAGCTCCATTATATAAATACAACACATTTGATTCACGAGGTTATGTTAACGCATGAAAAAAATCCTCCATTTTCTTTTGCTGCCCGAGGCGCAAAGTGGTCAACGCGGTATACTTCTCCCGCGTTAAGTTTGCGACCGTTTTTATCATCGACGCAAAATTTGCGCTCGCAAACCAAGCGGTTGTAATCAGAACTATCGCAAAGTACCTACGCTTTTGCGTCGTGATCGAACGCAAAACTGCTTTGCATTTCCTAGCGTCGCGGTCATAATAGGCCAGCTGGGGGGTCACATAATTTTATACTACTATACTCTAAAGCTATACATTATATAACGGCACTACTCTAGTCTACATATTTTTTATCTATAAATCCTTTCTTTATGTTCGGAACTGCGGTGAACGGAGGTGCTTCTGGACGCCTTTTCGGTTCTCCTGTCCCCACAAAAAGGTTCATCAGTCTGGTTTGTATTTAACATCTCATTTCCTATTTAAATTGCTTAAGTCTGTTTATTCCTGGTTCGTATTTGCTGCCTTGTGCTTTGTCCATCGGGGTCACAGTAGCTGAACGGTTAGACTGCTCGTCTCCCACCATGGCGAAACAGGTTCAATCCCCGGTCGTGTCACTCCCGGATTTTCGCAAGTGGGAATCTTGCCAGGCGATGGCGCTGATCGGTGGTTATTTTTCGGGGGATCTCCCGTTTCCCCTGCCCTTGCAATCCGGCGCTGCCCCATTCTCACCTCATTTCGCCCTCATCGGCTCTCAATACCTCGTTGTTAAGAGCCGCCAACTCTCTCAATTTTCAACTCAACTCAACTCTTTGTTAATTCATTTCTCTTGTTATTACTCGTTGCCTGGGTCTAATATTAATATTCTAATTAGATCAGAAGAGGGAGGCGGAAAGCAATTCCTCTCCCCCCCCTCCAGAACACACAAGCGCCTTCTGATGTTTTATTATTCAAGTTATATATCTCTCTTACATTGGAATTATCCGTAGCTGTGTAGTGAGTCTGCTCCCACCACAAAGATTTAATCGCGGTTTTATAAATGTCACTTCCAGGCAAGTGGGTCGCTCCAACTTTCTAGTATATATAGCGGGTTTCTTGCCATATCTGGGTAATATTAGCCTTTCGTCAAAGGATATTATCATATCCGGATTTTATACTATTTCTTCTATTTCTCTCTGAGCCACTCTCCAAACTCCTCCGTCCTTTTACTTATTTTTATAGAGAAGTATACACTTATCCTCACTCTTTACTTATACGTCATGTTTTATACATATATTTCCCCTTATTTTATTTCTAGAGATCGACACAATTCTATTCTAAGATATTCCATTCTAGGACATTCATTTAATACATTGTGTACGGTGTCTTCCAACTGAAAAATTCTGCAGAAGGGAGAGAAAGCTAACTTAAAGCTATAAAGATTTGCTTTATAATTCCCATGACCTAACAGAAGTTGTGACAATGGATAATCTGTCATGATCCAGTAGTGGCTCATACTGGATGTGATATCTGCATACAGCAATCGTATGCAGCCTTTCCCTTCTGCAACCTGTCACAACTCTCCTGCCAGAGAAACCACGTGTCTCTTATTGCTTCAATTTTCATCTCCTTTGTTGCACTACATTTCCTGAGTTTCCTGCATAAATCTCGCTCGTTCCACGGCTAGAAGATGCAGCAGGTCACAGTTTAAATCAGTACCTACACAGGGAGGAAATGGTGTGGTGGTTACTACGACGCTGGCGTACCAGCTTCCTGGTTCACTGCGTGGGTCTCTGAGAACGGCCTTGTACCGTATTGGCTAGCGCTTGGTGCGAAAGTTTCATTTTCAGCTGGGCTGCCAACTGGCGAGTGATTTACCAAACGCTGATTTGAACGAAGTTCTAACATTTTGTTGGCGTGTACGGCTCAAGGTCGCAGAATAAACGGTTGTTCGACTTCTGTATGATGAAGTTCTCTGTGTTCCGATTGAGTAATGTGTACAAAACGAAAGTTAGTCCAATACAAAAATTATGTTTGTGAACAGATTTTAAAGTCATCGGACAACAAATGTCATGTTCAATTTATAAACGACACGGTCCACTTTTAGTAACAATATGTTTAGTTAGTTATTAATATTTTTAATTGCTTGTTAAAATCTAAATCGAGCAAAGCTTCTCTTAGAGTGCCTTAAGGTATGTAAGGAAAATCTGGATTCACCTAATTTTGAAAGCGCCGGTTAGAATATATTTATTCGTTGAACACGACATAATAAGTCTATATTGTAAAGTGGCAAAAATTGATATATTATGATCTATCGCATTTATGAAATATTTTTATAGACCCTTAATCCTCATTTACGATTTGGCGTTCAAGATCTTACTTTTTGAAAGAAAAAAAACGAACTACTTGATCTTTAATACATGCGCCGACTTACTGTGATAGTAATTCTTGACACAATGAAAATCTATATACAATTTCTCAAGCTAAATGTCATTAAAGACTACCCATAATCTATTTATTTGGCTGACAATATAAAATTAAAATTAAATTATTAAATGTCTTCTTAAGTAAAGTCTCTAAGCATAGAAAATTACATAAACTGTAGAAATGTAATACATAGCAAAGTGCATATGCGGCAATTATCAAGTATTCAATTTGTAACATTCTTTTTTTGTCATTTAAACTAGGAAAAATCCATCAAGAATCGGTGGAATTTCGATTTCTACAACGGTTAGCCATGACCCTTGTAGACATATGAAGAGATGGAAAATATTAATTTAAATATTAACCTTTTTTTTTTGTGGCTCCGCTTTGTATTTATTTCCAGATACCAAAGGTAAATCAAACAAAATGATGTTGTGTTATCGAGTAAACGAAAACCGAGCAAATATGTTGGAATGTAGGTAGAAGAGGCAACATAAAGAGACGGCGGATGTAAGTATGTGTACGTGTGTGTGAAAGAGACGTGTATGTATGTGTTTGAAATTGGTCGATTCGAGGAAAAGCTTCTCTGAGAGGATGGCTGACTTCAGGCTCATTTCACGTCTTCCTTCCACTGAAGAAGCAAACAGTTCGGAGAAAAAAAAATTCCTCCCGTCAGCGAAAAACTTTATTTCAAAGCTTGGCATTATTGTGGTAAATGAATGCGTATTTACTTGCTTGCCATTAAAATTTTTGCCTATAACTTTATCGGTCAAAAAATTCACAATGCTCTCGAGTATATTATTGAAACCATTACAAAAAGTAAATTCTAAGCACAGCAAAGCAACACAGCAAAAGTTAACTCGAATTGCTCGTAATGCAGTAAATCTTGAAGAATCAAACGAGTAGGAAAACTTGCATACAAACCGAAACTGATTTACCTTCACCTTATGCACGGAAAGAGTTATCGTGGATATTCAACTAAGGATTTATCTGAGAGTTTCTACGGTGGACTGATTAATTTTCATATTTTTCATACACTCGCAGCAGAAACAGATACTGTAGCCTACGTACAAATTATAACTGCCTTGAGTGCATTGACGATTCTGAAACCTTGCCGGTTGCAGTATGATTGTGTGAAATTTCCTAGTACTTGCCCATGACACTAGCCTATTCTATGAACAAGAAGGTAATCTGTATTAGTACTAGTACTGAAACCCCGTTATTTGCATATGATGCCCGTGTAAGGCATGGATGTATATTTTTGAACGTCCGACTGTGTCCTTCTGCGTGAGACATACGTCTAACACACACTATCAAACGTCAAAACGGTAACCACACTTGTCAAACGTCAAAATGCTCTGTCAAACGGCACGATGAAATGGCGAGGTAACGGTTTAAAGTAAATTGGAATGGGTGTGTGAGTTCAATCCCGGCTACTTGCGGAAACTTCTTTGCCTTTTTAATTACGGTAAATTGCGCAATATAAATACTGAACTATAGTCATTATGTTTAATTATCGTAATTATTTGGTTAAATCAAATAAAAACTATAGTTAATTGGCCGCTGCAGTTGGCCGTCACTTATTCAGTAAGTGAAATTGTTTCACAACACTAATTCAATCAGTGAAACTTTTCACTGAAACAATCAGGGGTTTTACACTGATTCCAAGTAGAGCCATTTTCATTGATTCGAATAGCTGAATTTCACTGCAGATCAGTGGTTTTCCACTGATTCGAATTTAGAGTGCAAAAAAAATTACCTTGTTCTATGACCTTAAGCAATACTCTACAGTCCACAGTGTTTCTCCATTGGCTACTGCCCCAGTTAGTAGAACCGATTGAGTTGGCATAGCGGTAAACATTTGTAGTAGCAATCAGGAGGACCTGGGTTTGAATTCCGGCCTGGCCTTCCTGATCTACGTTTCCATGATTATCCTGAAATCATTCCAAGATATGCTGGGATGATTTCTTGCCACAGCTCATGGCATATTCCTTCGCAGTCCCTGCTCCCTCAGCAAATTGCTTCGTCTCTAATGACCTCGCTGTCGACAAGACGTGAAGCTCTACCGATAATTAGGGACCTGTAAAATTCGCGTTATTATTTTTAGCATCAAGCTGAACTTCACAGCACTGTATATGCTGGAGCTTACGCACAGTGATCCAGAACTCGAATCTAGCCGGACAAAATCGAAAGTGATCAACGTCTTCATAATGGAATTCTTTGTGAAGTGCTGATTAGTACAATAACTAAAGATGGCGCAACCGTGAAAAACTCCTAGAGAGGTCTGGTCTTATCTTCAGTAAACGCGCCTGCCCATCACGGGCGTTTAGTACCTCACTTGAGGGAGTGTGTTATATTATTATAGGCAAAAGAATCCAAACGTTTTCAAACGGAGCTCATAGAGAAATGTATGCACGTTAATTACATATGCAAGGTGTTTAACTGTAAGGGGCTGTAGTGATTTGTAACACAGTTTATGAGGGAAGTGCGTAAATACTAGAACGGTATGTTATCGCATAGCAAATAAGCCATATCTAACTGGTCAACTGGAGTCAAGCTCTCATTTCTTAGCTACGTGATTATCAGTTATTGTAAATTGTACAGAGGGAAAGTTAGCTGCCACCTCGTGCCACCTAGATGTTATAGTACTGTTTGGGTGGCAGGTTAGGAGTTCGACGGCAGAAGCTGTTTGACGTCTGGAACGGGGAGGCCGATTCTTCCAAGAGAAATGCAACTTTTCTTAATGAACTAATGACACAACTGAATTTATCATACAGCGAGGAATCTGTATACAACGACCTAAAGGTAAGCTTTAGGGAATTATTTTACCAAATGAAAACAATGTAGAACACTTTCCAACGTACATTGGGAAAATACCAGCATAAACATTCGCAGCGATTATAAGACATTTTAATTCTCCCCGAAAGTGTAAGGAAATCTGTGAAAACACCTACTGCAAGAACTTCAAGAGGTCGGAGGAAAATACATTTTGAAAAGGCGAGTCACAAGACTAAGATACCAAGTGTTGCGGATCTTCTCGCAAGCAGTATGCATGATAAATTAGGTTTGCATAAGAAATTAGTTTATGATCCGAGGGTTGACGAGATGCTGCAGATATTGTAAAATAAGTGACCAATTTCTCACGGAAAAGGGCTACACGACTGAAAAAGGCGTATGCTTCTGCTGCCAGATCGTTCGGTCGTCCTACAAAATTGATAGGTTAGCATCCATTGGGTTTGTTCATTGATGCAAAGCCAACGAAATTTCAGTATTCACTCATTTGGAAGCGGGCCAAGGTGCAGTCTGCAGACATATTCCCTTGCAAATGATAACTCCAATTGACAGCAGCAGTAATAGACCTAATGAAATTGATGTGTAGCATAATTCCAGGCACTCCTCAAAGAGGTACTGCTGACCAGTGCAGATTATGTTCCAAAATGAAACAAGTGACTTAACGCGACAGGAAATAGAAAAAGTGAGGACTCAAATTTATCAGCTTGTTCCTACAAAGTTGCAGGTTTGTGGAGTAGAATTAGTGGTAAGTCATAAGCTGCTATTAACCATGATAGACGCAAAAGTATGTCGTGCTCTAACACAGACTTCCTCTCAATTGTGCTACTTATATGAGGCAAAACCAAGTGAAATGAACAACAACCTCGACAAGCATTTAGAACGGTGCTTGGTTTACCAACGCTTTCTTATGAACTGTCTAGTTTGCACGCTTGGATCAAATTCTTCGAATGTCTTTTGCACATATCCTACAGGCCAAAGCTTCGATCTTAAAAAATGGTGGAAGCTAACAAGGCAGCATTCGTCGCAAGAAAGAAATACATTCAATAGGAGTTTAGAGAAAAAATGGGACATCTGAACAATGTTCAGCAACGAGGTTCTGGAACAAGCAATGATGAAAACCCGGTTCGAAGGGTATTTTTAAATGCTTCTGTAGCAGCTTCCATTACTGGAATTAATGTAGAACTTATTCAGCTTTTTACAACTATTTTAAGGTCAATTTACTCAGGCTTTGAAATAAATGCCGAAGCCTACCTTGAATATGCTATGGAAACCGCGAAATCGTATGTTAAATACTTTAACTAGTACTACATGCCTCCAAGTATGCATAAAATACTAATTCATTGGGAGATGTTATAAAGAATGCCATTATTCCCGTTGGACTATTCAGTGAAGAAGTGTTAGAAAAACGCAACAAAGCTTGTAAGCGTTTCAGATAAAGAGACACGTGGAAGTTCTGTAGATCGAATACCTTGGAGGACCTGTTTCATATGCTTCTTATCGAGTCTGTTCCTCTTATTAGCAGAAATAGGACACCTTTGAAGCACCATACCGGCAAACTTCCCTTCGATGTTACGAAATTGCTCCGCGATCTATTGGTGTGTGGAGGAGGTGAAGAAGAGGACGAAGAAAAAGAAAACGTAGAAGAAGACGACCAGTGAATATTATATTTGGTGATGGAGTGGAGTCTTGTGGTATAGCTGATGGTAGGAACAATATTGCAACACAACTTTCACGAGTTATCAATTAGCCCTCCATATTTACAAACCCACCAGAATGTGCACCATTACGTATATTTTAACCAATACATGTATAATATTGTCAACATATGCATACATTCTAATGAACTAATGCTTAAAAAATATTTGTGTTTCATCGTTCGGCGATACTGAATATTGTCAGGCCAGATTCGCTTTCTGGACCACTGTGCGGCGTCGTCCCTTCATTGGCTGCCACCCAGATGTGAAGTCACTCCATTTCTGAGTGAACTGTAGGTGATTGGGGCACACGATTGTGTAGTGCTAATTTATTGGTGCAGAGTTACCCAGAGCGTGTCAAATAAAGTATGGTCCAATGACAAATGTGTTGCAAATGTAAACATGTTTTAAGTTTAAAATGTCTTCAAATAATAACTCGAATTTGGCATATCTCTACCTATATTCCATTTACGACAACTTCGCACTTTTATGAAGCCCTGATAAAGTTTTACTTGCAGGATATTCCTCCGCCTCGTGCAAACTTAGCTTACCTAAGTCTAGAAAATTACACGAAAGGACAACGCAACGAATTCGTGCGCACTCAGTTGTAATAATAGTTTGATGAATACTATTTCTTACTAGGCGCTACCAATACCGATGTTTTTTCACTGTTTGTGTTCATATTGGTTTAAAATAATGTATTATAATTTATAAATAAAATATAGGTATAACCTCAATTTAACGAAGAATGAGAAACGTTTATATAAAACGTATGTGATACATGACATATTTAGGAAATAACTAAGTATGTCATACATACGGTGATATTCTAAGGTTTTATTAAAAAAGTGTGAAGAAACTGTGAATACACTATACATACATATCCTGTTTTACTTTGGAACAGATAGTACGGGACTCCGTCCTTTATCTCTCGGGGATTTGTTATTGAAGTCAAAGTTCTCCAGAGAGTGTCTAACTATGTGTGATACGCGTGTGAAAGTAACTGAAAGTTCTCGTCGGTTCTTAAATAAACGCCAAACTTTTCGGTATCCAGCCATTATCTACCCAAAGAAATGCATTTGAAACGTATATATAATCAAGAATTTACGAATTCAACACCTACACAAGGCATTTAATTCGCGTGCTATAAGTAAGGCAGGTCGCCCAAACATGGGCACCCTTAAGCAATCCCAGCCATTGTAAACTGATAAATGTTCGGAAAAAATTCTGTATTATGGGAAGTATACCCTCAAACCAAATACTAATAGTGTGACTTAACAATGTTTGAATAAGAAATCGTTATTTAATGGAATGTGAAAATTTTGTCTTAAGAAATTGCCCGAAATAAGAGCAGGTGGTCCAAATATGAGCACTGTGCCTCATTTTATAAGTGATAGAGTTTAAGTTAGTGTAAAATGTCGTTATTGGCACCATTATTCGGCCTAGGGACAATGAATGTGTTGATGTTCCACTCGGACATTTATTGGCCACGCTTTTCAACATAAAGGGGTTCACAGATGGCAACACTAGAGATGCACCTTTCCATCAACCTAACATGGAAAAGAAACAAAGACAATATTAATTAAGATGGCATACAATGTACCATATGTATCACAGTTAACCTTAAATTGAATGTTAATGATTTACAAAAATTATTTCGTTCCCAAAAATAATTACCCTTACAGTAAAACCCTTCTGTGGACACTAATATAGAACAGCAAAAACATTTATAGTCAACAGTTTATCGTCACATTTTATCACAAACAAATTATCTATTCACAAGAAGTACCCCTGATAGTTAACAATGCCTCGCGATCTCCATCAGGAACCAAGCCCACTCATTCATCATGAACCCAACGAAAATTAACCTTGCATCATGTCATGTTAATCTTCCTATTTTCATTGCACAAGTACGGTCGATATCCCGATGTTTTGCTTCCTTTCTCTTTCGCACAGAAGACGAGTTCCGTTTGTCGGGTCGAATATCTTTGTTGGACGTCGCTTCTTTCGCATTCTTTTCTTTTGTTCGGAAAATAAATTCCTATCAATCTTGACAGCTTTGTAATTTATGGACTTTCTGCAACATTTTGTCTCTGCCAGTGGTCGTGTTTGAGGTGTTCTCAAAATCTCTATAAACTGTTAGCTGGGCTTAGGTTGCAGTTACATCATTATTGAAATCACCTGATTCAAGTGATCCTAGTAATGAATCTGAATCATGTAAAGTGATATCATCACTATCGTCATCATCTAAGTCAACCAGACTTGCATTCATACTTGGCATCTATGTTGCTTCTTTTGTGAACCTAAGGGCCCAGGAGTAGAGTCTGAAGACAGAAGATTGGGAGAGGTTGATGTTCGATGGAGGAAGAGCTTTAGGCCAAACACGTAAGAAAAGTACCAAAACCTGATCTGTTCAAATTCCTGCCTGAAATTTTCTCCCAAAACAGTTGAAGATCGTTGTCCTTGTGCTACTCGAAGATTCTGAATACAGCTTTGTTCATCAGCTGAAGTTCGTGTATGCAGTTGCTTGGAAGACACATCAGAGTTCCTTATTATGGGCACTGCATTCTTTATATGGGCACTGCGTACTTTATATGGGAACCGTGTATCTTATATGGGCACTCAACATGCCCATATTGAGGCTATTCACACCGATACTAATACTTGTGAATTATAACTAAACCAAGCCAGCTACATAAATACAACATATCTTATGTTTAAATACACTAAATTCCACTACTCATAAACATATATAGAAAAATTAAACATTCACAATGTACTTACCTTACAATAATTACCGCGGCACGAATATTAAAATTGCTGCGTCTTTCAACGGACCTCAATACGATGGCATCTTTCTCTGTATGCTCAGCGCTTCCTATCGGGAGCTATTAGTACCAACCCGCACCACCCGCAGTCTAGCACTGCATTGTGCTGCAATCCAGCAGTCATTGAGTCATTTACATGAGATTCCATGCAGTGCCCATAATTGGGCCAATTCCCATATTTGGTCGACCTAACTTATGTGTATATTGCCCATGGTGTAGTTGTTTTGTTTTCGTTTAGATGCACTGGGCCCAATTTAAAGCCGAGTCTAGTGAGACGAAAATTCCTTTACTTCTCCTCCAAACAAACATACAGTGTGGATGAGGTGACACTTACCATCTTTTTACTGCGTTGTGCACATCGACTTCTATGTGTTGCAAATTAAAACATAAAACATCAATTTTTGATCTTGAGTAAATTATATTCTAATACATTTTCTGGGTTCCTTGTTATAACTAAATAACTACACTTTTTCTAACATTTATAATGACAACTTGTACCCCATTTCTATGCCAGACGTTAAGGACGAGTGTAGATCACGGAACTATTGAAAGATCTAAATTCTGATGGTGATTATGTAACTTCTAAAAAGAAAAGTAAACTTGATATTGAGGATTAAACAAGAGGTGGAAACATTCATGATGATAGCATTGGCGATAATGACTATGACGACAGTGTTGATGATGCATCTAATGATAAGGATGTTGATTCTCTCGACATTCCCACACATTTCACCAATGTATTTCCTTCCACAAGTGGCATGACGATGGCAGTAGAAGTCAAGAATGCTCGTTACATATTTCCCGAGGACCCTAGTGAACTTGTTGGTAGACTCAGATATTTAATTGAGCTTAACATATTCGGGTATATCATGCATTGCTGAGATATCTTCAATCATTGATAAAATAAAGGATTGAGGTTACATCAGATGAGACTGCTGGCTACTATCCATTATTTGCCAACATCTGAGAAACATAAATATGGAATGTACAAAATAATTAGAAAAATAGTTTTTTTTTATTTAAGTAAATATATTAATTTTTGGTGCACATAGTGAGTGTTAGTTTCTTTTACAGCCTCTTCTGCTTCTCTGAAAGACTTATTTAGTCAGTGGAGCAAACAATCAATTGAGAGAGTGTGTTATAGATAACATTTATGTGAGTGTATGCAGAAGGAGAGCGATAGTTCGATGTGAAGTATTATGCCTTACTCGGGTAGTCTAAAAATTTACGAGTTCTATATGGCAAACTAATGAAATGAGAATAATATTTTTGAGGAATATTTCGTAATCAGTTTGTTGGCTTGGTCAGTTGGTCTGATAAGTTAGCATGTCCCTTTGGTGTGGTCACCTGTGATATAAATGTTTTGCGATGATTCTACGAAGATTTTCTGCGAAGAGGTAAGTTATGAGACTCTTGGTAGAAGACTTTTTTTTTCGAGATTTTCTACCATCATTTGATTGTATAGATGGGTGGTATGGCAGAATAGTCTTGTCGGTTGGTCTAGCCAGTTTTGTAGGAACTGGTATAATCAAGAGTTTGTCTTGGGTTCAGTGAGTCTCGACAGGAACCAGTCTTCGGTGGGGTTAGTATTGAGTGTAGAGAGTCTTAGGTGGAGTTAGTCTTAGGTGGATTTAGTCTTATGTGGAGTAAGACTTGGGTAGAGTTAGTTTTGTCTAGAACTAGTCTTGGGTGGAGTTAGTATTGGGTGCAGTCTAGTCATGGTTGGAGTCAGTCTTGGGTAGACTCAGTCTTGGGTGGAGTCAGTCTTGGGTGGGTGTCTTGGTTGGTGTCAATCTTGGGTGGAGCTAGTCTTGGGTGGAGTTATTCATGGTTGAAGTTAGTTTTGGATGGATTTAATCTTGGGTGGAGTCGGTCTTGTGTGCAGTCAGTCGTTAATTAGTATTGTTAGTTGGTATGGTCTCTTGTTGTGACCAGGTAGAAACTGAAAATTGCATGCGCTGTGATTTTTCTCGATTTATCGAGTTCAATGTAATTGGGGTAAGGTCAAGGTAAACACAAAACATGGTGGCTAAATCGACAGCTCCCCTGGCGACGAAATCGACAGTTAATACGTTAGCATCACCTAGGCATTGCAAAGTAAACATATGATAAATAAAAATCAAAATGGCTGCATTTCATCTAAACACTCGTATTCTGTATGAGTGACTGATATTAAACTTCGCTGAGCAATCCCAAACGAAATAAATCTCACTTTAAATTTCTTTCAGATCGGAGAATTCAACTTCATGTCTGGCCATTCGGATTTATGTTTTTCATGGTTTCCCGCAACAAATGCAGGCGAGTAATGAGTGAAGTGAGTCAAGAGAATTGGGTGGCTCTTAACAGCGAGGTTTTGAGAGCCGATTAGGGTTACCGAGGTTTGAATGGAGCAGCGCCATAATGAAAGGGCGGGGTAAACCGGAAATCCTTGATAAAACCAGCCGACCAGCGGCATCATACAGCATGATTCCCACATGCGAAAATCCGGGAGTGAACCGGCCGGGGATTGAACCCGTTTCGCCTTGGTGGGAGGCGAGCAGGCTAACCGCTCATCTACCGCAGCCCCGCAGGCAAGTAATGCCATGGTTTCCTTCTATGGGCCTCTGCTGATTCTTTCACTTTCTTCATCCTCCTAATTACTGTATTCGTTTTTAATATAATAGAATTATGCAACTAATAGTTTTTCGCAAAAAAATTTATGCTCAAACTAGGCTTCAACTTCTTACGTGAAGCTTACAAATTTCCTTTGGCTATTGGTTGCGTGTCTCTGTTAGAATAAATGTTCTATTTGACTGGGCCAATCAGAATAATAGTACCTTGACACTGAATTTCCGTGATTGGTTGGCAGGTACTTAAAACGCGCGTGGGTTAAAACGAACCAACGGCGATATTGGTTCGAACTTACGTATCTTGGAGTAGGCTACAACTAGTTGTCTCTACTGATATGTTCCAGCAATGTTGTTTCATTATACTTTTAGGTATTGGTGTAACTGATTCATTATTTGAAAATTTGTGGTAGTAGCGATTTGTGTTTATTTCATTAAGTTTTTATTTTCAAAATTTATATTTTCATTCAAGGTATTTGGCAATAGCAACAACGATCGTGAGCTAACGTAACATTTTTTTTTGCTGGTAATCTAAGGGATACGCTGTTATGTGTTACAATACAGGGCAATATAGTGACAATGGCTAGGTAAAATGCGCACGTGTCAGTGGACACGCTGTGCCAGCGTGAGGAAACCATTCCCGTATTGTGAGGTCTCCGAAGTAACAGCATAGTGTTTGTGCTATTTTGAGATATGAACGCATCACACGACGTCCCAACTGGGCAGATCTTGGTGGTTCAATGAAGTTTTCGGTGTATACTTAGAGCGAACATGGCCCTTGTCTTCAGTCGGCAGTCAAGACGTAGTGCGTGACAAAACGATCGTAGCTCACTCCAGCAGCGCCAGCGAACTATTTCCATTCAAGTTATATTGAGGAACAAACTTAAAACTACTACATTTCTTGCTGTCGGCGTGAGACATTGATCAAGGCACCAGGAAAAAAAATTAAATATTTCTCTCCTGTCTTCGTAAATTTCCTCGCGATGCGAAAGTTTTTTTTATCGAGCAATCATCGACACTGCAATTCTCTTCTCGTTCTTGTTTGTTTTATTTTATGGACGTTTATTTTTTTGAGGCTGCTGTAATAGAACTGCATTGTATAGTAAAGCTCACTTGGGAAGTTTTTCCGGCTCGTCTTAATTATTTCTTTTTCGGTGCCTTTCATCTCTGAACTAGAGTCTATTTCCTCTGAGCTGAGATAAACGAGCCGATTTTCGACGAATGCCACATCTTGCACGTCCGTAACATTACTAACTTCATTATGAACGAGACGTTAGACCGTTTAATACCTACTTATTATTTGGGATTATTTCGAGATTATAAATTAAACTGAATTGTTAAAGACGACTGCATGAAGGGTGGTTCTGAAGCGCGTAATGTTAGCAGTTGAGATTTTGTAAAATCTTACTTTTTTCATAAACATGTATTTGTTATTATTTGTGGTTTACGGTCCTGCTGGTATGCAACTCTCAATATTTTCCTTTATAGGCTGTTCGCGGTAAAATGAGCAGTTTTAAAAGCCTTGCTTAAGATCTACTTGTATACACGTTGTGTATTCCTCCGCCTTATGTAAAATTAACGTTGCCGTGGGTGTTATAAATATATTCATGCGTCGGTCAAATTAAACGGCAAACGTATTAAGAAAGTAAATACTTTTAAAAATATGCACATTTTTACACTTCGATGCATTAAAAAAATCAGAAAGCGAAATAAATAGTTTTAAGTTATCACAAATTGTTACATAAAGCTTTTTGTTCAACGTTAATATATGAAACTACTTTCCATCCATTGTTATCAACTTTACTACGCAAATGTTATTCAGTGCGCCCATTAAAATATACGCATGCATGAGCAGTGACATTTTTCTAAGGTTCTTGTCTAAAGTGCTCACTTGATCGTGAAGAGAATTTAAAAGTCAATAATACTCTGGTTGTCGGTAAGGTTTAGTCCAAATTATAACCACGAACATTGAAATTTATTCAGGACAACTAGGAATGCGTTTGTGTTTGACATTATTGCCAGCAGTTGTTAAGAAGTGAGCGGAATGTGTCTCAACGGCGAATGATGTCTCCCACCCTGTGAGGGATTTGCCTTATTGTGCTCTGTTTTCTGCTTCGTACAGTGTATATAAGTGAATCCACTTCCTTTATTGGAGCGTTCAGTACGTATACCACCATGCCTGAGAACGTCAAGTCCGTTTTTTTTCCCCCTTCAAATAAACTCCACGAAGCAAGACGTTACCAACAACTCAAACTGTAACCATGAAAAGTGTTACAAACATATTTTCGTATAACGCTTTTGAATTATTATTTACAGCAATTTTCTCCCGACATACTTGTTAGTTATAGGTTTTATTAATTATCTATGGTTGTTATTTCTAGGAATTATCATTGAAAATATTGCGAACATAAATTACATCTACAAGACATATGGACGCCTAGAGTAAATATCTAAAAGAATACATATGACTGTGAATATACAAAATTCAAAATTTTCAAATCTGATTATTCCACAAAAAAAATCAACCCTTTACTTTAATAGACCATAAGTAATATTTACAACTACTAAATAAAAGAACAAACTAATTACGTCAATTTAATGAAAATTTAAGAAGGAGATAGAACATGAATTAATGAGAAAAGAGAAATTAAGATGCTGCTCACTTTCGATTGGTATCAGAATTTGAAAGATCAATATTAAATACTCTCTGCATCCTTTCTTATAATATGTGATTAGAAAAACATATAAGTATTTAATTATTTCAAATTTGGGTAAAACAGTATATATATATATATATATATATATATATATATATTTATTTATTTATTTATTTAAATATATTTATATATATATAAATTTAAAAGCAGCTGTTTCCACTGTTAAGGAAATATTAAAATTTTGCCAGCTAGTCCATAACTACACGAACTCTCAAAATGGGACTTCTGGGACACAGAACTGAAGAAGGCTATAAGCTTTATTACAATTCAACTGAAGAAATATAAATGGGTGGAGTTTACCTTATACGTCTGCATCGAAGAGAGCTGGAACAGAAGATGCCAAACGAAGTCCATCCTGCATATTAGCCATCTCACCATGGACTCGAAATTCCAGTAGATAGCTCCGGATCGAATTCCACAGTTTGCAGAATCATTTCAACACTCCATCCCGACACATCGTTTTACCATGCTCTTCTTATAATACAAAATTATCTCTTCAAAATACTGGATAACGCTATTAACATTCAGCGTGAAAGACTGTAAAACAATGTAACTACATGCAGCGATAATTATTCGAGACATTCAAAAATTTCATTTTCTTGATTATTATATTTCACATTCAGATTTTTTTCAATGTTTCCCTACGTAACTCTGAGAAAAGTAACCTAACTCCAAAGAGAATTTTTGAATAGCAAGTGTTAAAATGATGATCTAATTTAACATAGTTTTCACAGATATATGTACGTAACATTAAATTTAAATGCAAACAAAACTTATATAAAATTTAAATGCTAACATATTAATCATAAGAAAACCATTTGCATCCTGCAATGTTCTGAAATATTACACTAGTAAGGATATTTTTTTTGTTGAACTTTAGTAAGTTAATGGCACATAGTTTTTAATGCATATGTAGCAAAAATATCTTGACTAATTAATTTGCTTACTAATACCATGAAAATAACCAATTTTGTAACGTAATCAATCTGATTTAGTTGATATTAATGCCCCCCAAACTCAAACAAATACAAGATAGTTTGCTTCCGAAAAATGTATGGATATTCGTTGATTTCACGTTTACGCGCATAGATTACCAAATGAGAATGACTGCAGAAGCGATAGTAATACAAGAAGTTAAATTAAAATTATATATAAAATCAACTACACTATGTTCAATGCCCTAATAAAGTCAACTTTTTTAAATTAATCCAAAAAATAAGGAATTACATACACACACGTTTATATATAGTATATATGTATGTATACCGTATATACATCGTATATATGTATGTATACCATACCATATATATATATATCCTCCAACTCTCCCCTTAACGGTAAGATTTTTTCAGCTCAGCCATTCGTAGAGACCTGCAAAACTCGCATTAGGTTGTGGCTTCAGGCTGAACTCCAACAAGTTGTATACTCATCTGAATTCTGCTATTGACCGGTAAATTGTGTGCCACGTCCCATAAGGACACCCGCATCCAATAATAAAGACGCAACCGTTGAGCAACCAATATACAGCGAAGCGGTCACACAGGTTGATGACGCCACATAATTACCAGTACCCAATGAACTCAACGAAATGCCCAAGCAAGTATAGAGCAGTGCAGTCGGGTATGTTGCCAGCAAATAACGCTTATTCTGCAGGTCTCTCTAGGTATTTTACAGTGCACTGGTGGACTGTATAAGTTGCAGTGTTTAGTCAATTCGCTCTTTCTTCACACTTTTTGAAACAAGCCTTTGAAAAAACCCACCATGTATAAATTGTTTGATTACTTCCTAACTATGTCATGTATCACAAGCGTTTTACAATTGCATTAATACAAAGGGGCCTAATTTTTGGTAAAATTGAACTTTTACACTTATATTATATCTACAAATTACAAAATTTAATTTTTTACCCACATGGATCAAGACAGGAAGAAACTAGGTATGTTGGCAAGGCATAATAAGAAATAGCTCTGAGTGCGTACGAATGCGGGCTGCTGGTCCGCTGGTGAAAATTGTCAAAGCTTTGTATGAGGCAGAGCAATACCCTGACAGTAGAACTTAACAACTCATTTACACCCAGTGTACACAGTGACCAGTGGTCTTACCTGTATGTAAATGATTCGCAACCCGTCTCACTGGTCTAGGTAATTATTGATTCATATAACTATAGCCGAACTTATAGTTACAGATAGCAAAATTTCGCGAATTAATTTGAGGACAGGATAGACGTCCAACACGTATACACAGAAGTCAGTTTTGCAATTGGTTCACGGTTCATTAGACACGCCCTCAAAAACTGTGAGCTAATAGCAGGCTTGCAAGGAAACAAGTAGAGAGTGCCAAATTCCCAGGTTTAGAATATCATCGGCGACTCTCTGGGCAGCAGCCAGTGAACAAATATCTGAGGCTCGAGTGTACACAGGACTGTGGAGTCTAGCCAGCAGGTCACTGAACTCGCGAAATTTCCCCATCTCTACTTATAGCCTACAGCTTATTGGCTCCGACAGCTAAACAATCGTTGTGTCGACTTAAGTACGGAATGCATCATGATGACGTTTGTTTGCAACATCCGAAGCCGTAAATTGAAGTGGGTCGGAAAGCGTTAAGCAGGGCTTCATAAGAGTTGGAATAAACCGTGAATGGGCTATATTAGGGAGGTACGTACGCCTTGAACGGAGTTGCTTCAAGTGCCAGGTAACCGCTGGCAGCTTCGAGTTACGCTTATCCGCCGGCCGTCAACCACGATCGACAAACACGTGAGGACCCGGCATCAGTTACCAATCAGTAAACACGAGGCCTACATCCCCTCCTCCCTTCAAACCCCTCCGCAGAGTATTCAATCGATACGCTTGACTGGAGAGGTATTACGGGCCTCCCCACACCCGTCGACCCACCACGGCAGTGATATCGTGTTGACCGCACCCGCGCCCGTATTGACACATGCGCAGACATCCCTGCAGGCGGCCGGCAGGTATCAGGTTCCTGCTGGGCGCTAATAGTCGGTGCCGGTGTCCGAATCGTTGCGAGGTGTTGAATTCCTGCCCCCGCACGACTACATTACATCCGCCGTGCATGAGCACTCAGCCACTTGCATGCTAGCCTCCAACTTTCCCAAACTAAATTAATAAATGTTCATCTTGACCCCTCACTAACAATACATCACAATCTCGTATATTGATGTCCGACTCACAAAGTTATATATATATATTACAGACACACACAAAAACAATTAAACTAAAGGAACATCTACACTGTACAGCACCCTAAACAAACAATATTACACTGACACCATCACAACACCGACACAGACATCAAACACACGACGGGCACCTCACGAAAACGAAATAACCGTTGGCCCCTCTGTCTCCGGAGAGGATGGCGGGGTGAAGGTCAAGGATGGAGGAATAGGAATTTTAACTTTCGATATTTTTAAACTTTAACGTTAACTTTTTCTTGAGATTATAACAATATATAATTTTAAGCTTCTGTAATTTTAAAATTTAACATGTTTATAATTTTTTTAACTCGACCAATTTTATGTTTCGACTATTTCCCAAATTTATTTTAAATTCTAGTAATTGAGAACAGTTATGACCTTCAGCTAGGTACTGGTGTCATTTTAATATGTTCTGTTCTATTCTGTTCTGCTAGTCTCCCACAATCCTGTGCCCAATCAAGCATAAACAAGCTATAATAAGGGATTGGAAAATTTTGCGAGCTTAATGACATGTTGGCTAAACTCCACAGTCCTGTGTACACTCGATCCTCTGATGTCTGTTCATTGGCTGCTGCCCAGAGAGTAGCCAATTATACTCTACACCTGGCAGTATGGCACTCACTACTTGTTTCCTTGCAAGTCTGCTATTGGCTTACAGTTGTCCAGGGCGTGTCTAATGAACTATGATTGCAAACGTGACTTCAGTGTATACGTGGTGGACCTCTATCTTGTTCTCAAATAAATTCGCGAAATTTTCCTATCCCTAGCTATAATGGACCGTGGTTCAATTACCTGTAAGCTAGGCTACACTATTATAATTGTACTCGAGTGAGCGAAGATATTTGGGCAGCTGGTAACATCGAAGTCTTGAGAGCCGATGAGGTTGAAGTGAGGTGAGGGTGGACCAGAGCCGGAATGAAAGCGAGGGAGAAACGGTAGATCGCCGAGAAAACCCGCTGACCAGCACCAGCACGATTCCCGCGCATGCGAAAATTCTGGAGCGACCCCGCCAGGAACCGGACCTGGTTCGCCCGGGTTGGACGTGAGCCGACTAACCACTACACCACCGCGGTCCCTGGACGTACTCGAGCTTCAGCTGTTTGTTTATCGGATAATACACCTGTCAACAACCGGTTTTACACTCGAATAGGTAAGGTAAGGACCTACAAAATTCGCGTTTTTTTTTTTGGCATCAAGATAAACTTCACAGTACTGTATATACTGGAGCCGGCGTCGTTACTTCATTGGCTGCCGCCCAGATGTGAAATCACTCCCTTTCTGAGTGAACTGTACGTGATTGGGGCACATGATTGTGAAGTGTTCATTTATTGGCGAAGAGTTAGCCGGAGCGTGTCAAATAAAGTATGGTCCAATGACAAACGTGTTGTAAAGGTAAAAATGTTTTAAGTTTAAAATGTCCTCACACAATAACACGAATAGGTAGTGCGGATACAGAACACTTAAGAATACAGAAATGTAAAAGCCGCCTGCACAGTGAACTGCAGCCGCACATTCCGGCAAAATGGCGTCTCTGGCCAACAAAATGTCGGGAAAGGCGTTTGACGACTAGCGCCCGGTAACTTCTCGCCAGCTGGTAGCCAAACCAATCGAGAACCTTCCGCTGGGTACAGTGGCCAATCAAAAACAATGCTCACTCACAGGGTGAGCTATTTTATTTAATAGGCTGTTCACGGTAAATTGAGCACTTTTGTAAGACCTGCTTAAGATACTCATATACACGTTGGGTATTCCTCCGCCTTATGTAAAATTAACATTGCCATGGTCCTCAAGACTTTATTCGTGCGTCGATCAAGTGAATATTTGAAATTATTAGATAAGTAAATATTTCACAAATATTCTCTTTTTTACACGTCGATACATCAAAGCGAAAGAAATATTTTAAGTTATTACAAATTGTTACCTAACACTTTTAAGCTGACCTTAATATATGTACATACTTTCCATCCATTGTTCCATTGTTACCAACTTTACTGGGTGAATGTCACTAAGTGCGCCCGTTAAAATATATTCAGGCAGGGATAGTGACATTTTTCTAAGGTTGAGTTCAAAAATGCTCACTTTATCGTGAACAGCCTTTACTCTTAAATGTCACAAAATAATTTGCGATGTTTTGCAGTTCCTAAAAATTATAATGCAAGTAATATTCCTGTTACAATATGAATTGAAAACTAGTGAAGAGATGTCGCAGGCATGTCACAGGAAGAAACGTCGTGGCTGAGACATCTTCTCTGCGTTAGTTCGAATATAGTTAAAAATATATATATATATATAATATATATATATATGAAGCAGTTTTAGAAAAAAAAAACTAAATAAGTACATGCTGCAAGCGACAAAAAAAAAAACAGAAGAAATATTATTTCACTCTCACGGAGATGTTTCATAAATGAATACTTTAGAAAGCCACTGTTGTTAGGATGACATTCCACAGTGCTTCTTGCAATGAAGTTTCGCCATCCATTACATGGCAAACTTTTCGTACTAGATTTATTGGCTGAGGTTAAATAAAGAAAATTATATTCATGGCAGAAAACAATGGCGGGAAGGGTGCCTAATAAATTTACAACCTAACGCGGGCGGAAAAAAAAGCGAAAGAGAGATGGAGTAAGGCTTTTACTAGTGGGAAATGTGTTTTATTCACAGTGTTGAATAGAAAAACCATGCTTTTAATTTGTTCAGACAGCTTACATATATTTAGATCACCCAATACGTGACCTTCGTGGAAGGCCGGTGTGCGAGCATTACACATTTTCTTGTAAAAAATTTGTATACATAAAAGTAATTGCAAGTACATAATTAAACAATGAATACCAAAGTATTAAATGGAAGGGCAGACAGTTATAGAAATCGTATCATTTTACCAAGTATCAGGGTAACGTTATAAAAGAGAACCTAGAATCAACAGCACATCAGAATGCAATGAATCGTAAGTCGCTGACTCAATGATGGAGAAAATCATCATCCGTTTCTACGGCGGGGAAAAAAAAAAAAAGGAAAAAATCAAGTCGTCATTCGTTTCAGAAACCAGTACACCGTCGCCTTTATAACGGGCATACGGGGGAAAGCAAAACAGATTCCGCTCTGCCTTGGCTTCAGCGCAATAACTCGTGGAAGCGATTAGCGACAACACAAATTTGGGCGTACATTTTCATCGTGAAGAGTAACACATGAGTTGCAATACTATCTAATTAGTGGAGACATGAAAATTTCACTTATTTATTTGAGAATTTAAACGTCAACTTTATGTGCATGTAAGGTTGAAGTAAAGCAAATGCCTACAGAGCACTGCATCCGATTATACAACGTAAAGAACTCATAAAAAATTAGTACAGACCATAAAAATTGCCAGAAAAGTGTGGTTTATGCTGTATATGAAAGAATAAAGCATATAGTTTGCAACATTAAAATAGTTTTTTTACTAAAATATACTTTTTAAACATAAAAAAAATTATATATAAAGTCCGCATTTTTAACATAAGTTAATTGCATTTCCGTTTTGGATTCTTCGGAAAGCATAATTTACTAGAAAGTCTTCTTCAAGAAAGATCGTCATAATATTTGCTGTGATCATGTATAATATCATATTAATAATGTATATTATCAATTTCATAATTAAGTTTATTTATGTCAGTTTCATCCATAGATGTTTGTGACAAACGGACGCACGTAAATCAATTATAAATATTATTTCCTACATTATTATTACAATTTTATGACACTCAATCATAGTAAACATTATGACAGTATTCCACGACGACGATTTTCTTGCAAATTCTGCTTTCTGAAGCATCCGGAATGGAAATATGATTAAATTTTATTAAAAATTCAGACTATTACTTTTTACATTTAAAAAGTGTGTTTAAGTAAAATATTGTATAATGTTGCAAAATATATACATTCTTCTTTCATATACAGCATAAATCGCATTTTTCTGACAATTTTTATGGTGTCAGTACTAGTTTATTTATGAGTTCTTCACGTTGTACAGTCGGGTGCAGAGCTCCACCGGTAGTTGCTTTACTTCAGCCTTAAGTGTCCGCCTCTATTGAACCGCAGTTTTGTTAGACAAAGCCCAAACAACTGTCGACCATAGTTGAACGTGCGAGGAAACAATGAGCGAATCCCATGCTACCTGCTCTGGGGTAGAACTATAGCAGCAGCCAATAAACAACGAACTGATGCTCAAAAACACAAACCTGGCTGTCCTCGCTGCCCGCCTGTGCACTACATTCGGTCGTGTCACCTCCAAACTTCCACTTTCTCTCAAACATCGCTCCACGGGCGCAAATTTGGTATGGTTTGGCTGTTGTCTGTGCGGAAATGGATCCCTGTACAGTATTCTTTGCGCTTTTCGTCCATTCCCCTCTACCGCACCGTGGACGAGTAGCATATATTTCAGTTCTGGCCACGTAAAGTGTTCCATTTTGTACACATAACATGCACCTTGGTTAGCAAAAATGTAAATCATACATTTTCCAGCATTCGTGTTGGGGTTTAATGGGTCGCATTCGCTATAGCGCCTTTAGTGCCATGATAACTGTCGTGCCAGGCGTGGAACTCAATACGTCATAGTGTACAGAGCTGCCTGCCTAATGTGGTATTAGTGCCAGACATGTAGACCGCACGCACAACTTATACACACATGTTTTAAACTACATGCTGTATCTGACACCTAGTTAGATGTTTGCTCGCAAACGAATGACTTGAGAGTTTTGCACTATGGGAACGTTACTTTCAGCTGTCGACATGTCATTTATCAAAAGTAACACTTATTTACGTGATAATAATGCAGTATGGCTATCAGTACGTTTTTAGTTAGTGTATTTAATGTCTCGTCGAAAGCAAGGCCATTAGACACAGGAACGTACACCTAGGCACTTGAAAGGAACTGAGGAAGTATTCGGCCATGGACTTTATTAAGGAAACATCCCAGCGTTGGCCTGGAGTGACTTCAAGAAACCATTGTAAACCAAATTTTGGATGGCCTGACTAGTATTCGAATCCGTGTCCTCCAGAATGCGAGTCCAACATGATGCTGTTGCCCCACTTCAGCCGGTCCCTGATCTATTAATGGCGGGAGTTGTTTCTACGAACCATCAGGACTCATAAAACGTTTAATGCTTGTTTATTTAACAGTATGGCTTAGGTAACACACGGGTCTTCTAGTCACAACTGTCTAGGACCTCCGCTTCGTACAACATGCACGCACATAAAGCTTCGACTACAGTGACACATGTCCAGGCGCATAAAATATAGTATTAACAGCATACAGCAGTGACAGCAACACGGTTTCGGGCACGTAAGCAATGCCAATACTTCATGTAGGGAATCTCACATCGCCTGTTGCCAGGAACACATTGGCGGGTGTAGTATCGTAAGCTTTTAAATGCAGCGCTGGAATACAAGGGCGGGGGAAACGGTAGTACCCTGAGAAAACCCGCTGGCAAGCGGCATCACCCAGCACGATTTTCACATGTGAAAATCCGTGAGCGAATCCCCCGGAGATCGAGCCCGGATCGCCTTGATGGGAGGCGAGTGCGCTAGCCACTACGTCACCGCTGCCCCTGAAACCAAATGTAATGAAGTTAAATTCTACGAAAATTGTTTAATGTTATCGGAACCTTCAACCTTAGATCAATATCCCATGAATGTAATGAAAATAACAGGTGTAGTCACCCTCATATTGAAGACAACTTTTTTACCGTCAAGATTTGTAAACTTTTGATTTTGGTTTATTAAGCAGAATGGTCAAATTAACAGAAATCATCCTCATGTTGTAACTGCTCAGGACACGCCGTACTTCATATAAAACCCACAGAAAAACTTCAGCGCCCGCAACACAATGCCTACCTAGTAGGCAATACTACCTACATGTGCCCACTGCACAGGCGATGGCTGAGGACATTTTTAATACTTACTGTAAACATCATGTACCATATAGTAATACGTTTACAGTAGTAAGTTTGCTTCTGTCGACAGACAGTATGTGATTCCCTGCAGGAAATATTGGTATTGCCTAAGCGACTGTAATTGTATCGCTTCTCCGGAAAGTTTCTGTGTGGTTTACACGGAAATGGTGAATCCTAGGCAGTTGCAACAATGGAGGAAAATTGTGTTACTTAGGTCATACTGCTTAATATTATAGCATTAAATTTTCATTATTCTTAAAGGTAAAACATTTGCATGCCAAAAGGGATTGACTTATCCTCCCCCCCCCCCCCCAACCATAACCATTCGGCAAACTTTAATTTTCATTGAGGTATTAATGAGAGTTTGCTTTTAGGTTCTAAAATCCCGATATAATAAAACAACGTTCGGACAATTGTAATCTTATTTCACTTTGTTTCCAATATTTTTCAAAAAATGTGGTTCAAAATCGTGATTTTCGAGGGTCTATATTCCTCTTAATATTCCATTAAAGTGGAAAATGTCCGAATATTTTGATTATGGAGTCACCCCACGAAGTTCGTCGGTCTAATTGTGTGTGTGTGTGTGTGTACAACTTGTTTCGTAAACATGTGACCAAACTGTGGCAGGGGATAGCTGACGTAAAAAGAAGACATTTGAAATATTTCACCCGTAGCTGGCTTAGTCCCTCCATGGCTTAGTCCGAGAATGACCCCAGAGTAAGGCAGTTGCACAGAAACGTTTTGTCTTCGTTTCTACCCTATTGCTTCATAATGTGCCACAAAACACAACTGACCATCGGTGCAGCGCATTACTAATTGTAATTTGTTTACTGCCAGTTTGTTTTTGGCGATAATAATCCAGCGTGCGACGCCATATTACAGCCAGCGTGTGTTTACTTCCAGGTGTAGACGTGTTGCCTACCCACCAGGCCATAGTATTACTACAACTGAAACCTTTGTGTGCATTTTTCACGAAAACGGCGGATCCTTGAGAGTTGCAGAGAGAGTGTCTTTCCAGATAGTTACGACTTACTGCCTAATACGATGGCAACAAGCATCATTTTACCTCGACGTAACAAAGTTGTATGCAATAACAGGATGGCATTTTTTTACGCGATGGGTGGAGTACGACGTACAATATCCTCATTTTATACAAGATCTTGTTATAATTAATTCGTACAACAACCATTGTGCCTTTAACGTATGCACTTTTTATGATATCCCTCAAATATGTTTTTCGGACTCCGCCTTTAAGGGCTTCTACGTTTCTTGTTATTTGAGATGGAGCATGGACGTCATATTTCAAATTTCTTCTTCTCACGTCAGCAATCCCTTGGCACAGTTTGTCCACTTGTTTCCGAAACATATTGTATATCGTCTTGGCGCTGACCATCTCGACCTAAACCTTTCCTCTCTAGAGTTCCCACTGACTGACACAAGGACTTGTCTTGCAAAGTCCTTAGCACACTTGGCATGACCAGCTGTTCTTTCACGACGCCTCGCTCTATAACTCCACACTCATTGAGACCTGAGTGGGGCCGCGTTCTCGAAGTTCTGAATCTTTCCTGCGCCTGTTTAATGCCATCTATGTTCACGTATCTCCTTTTTACCACACTACGGTCTTCCGTTTGTAATGGTTTCGGATGGATATGCGTCAGCCGTAGTCTTCGCCCCTGGACCACAACACAGCTTCCCTCAGAATACTAATTACAAAACTGACTCAAAAGGCGAAATAGTGAACGTTTATTTGAATCAGTTTAGAAGCCACGTCATTCGCGTTATTATCCCACACCCTTAATCACAAGACCAACTTGACTTACAACTGTCAAAATTATTTTTGTTCTGAATATAACAATAAATATCTACAAAATATTAGTGAAGTTATTCGACTAAGAAGAACGTATTTATTTCGTTTTAAGAGTATCGTGTGGATATGAAATATTAACAGTAAATTTTATGAGTAATACCTTCACCTATTTTTAAAATTGTGTTCATTTTTTAATTATTATTTGAGTATTTCTAAGTGTTTTACGTTATTCAAACTTCCACTGCATTTCTTTTTTTCACGCAACTACACTTTACATCATCCCTAGTTATTGCACAAAACATATAGACATGGTTTTGCGTTGTTGAGTGTCCGCCATTTTGCTTCAGATCGTGGATACGGGTCAGTATAGTTCAACGTTGATCGAAAATATATTCTTGACAAAACTCCTACGACATGTATAATTATAGTTGCGCCTTTCTAAGAACGGATTTGGCTCAGCTTACCCTAGTGAAAGAGAGAGGCAGAACGACTTATAAAGCACTATCCCAGCCAAATGCAGGTAAGTTACAGAGGTGCAAACGATCCGGTGATGCCACGTTCAGCAGTAGCGTTTCAAACGGTGTCGTTTGGGGTTTGCTGTTTAGAATGAAGAGTGAAGAGATTTGCGCGGCTATTGACAGCGAGGTCTTGAGAGTTGATGGTGGTGATTAAAGTGAATATGGAGCGGCACCGGGATGAAAGGGCAGGAGAAACGGGAGATCCCCGAGAAAACCCGCCGACCAACGGCATCTTACAGCACGATTCCCACTTGCGAAAATCCGGTGATCCGGCCGGGGATTGAGCTCGGTTTGCCTTGGTGGGAGGCGAGTGTGCTAATCGCTCAGCCACCATGGCCCTGAGCTGTTTAGAGATAATAAATACAAAATGGCCCTAGGTGATACGGGTAGTAAATGCACTCGAATGCACAAGTATTTCGAATACAAGAAAAATCATTCATACAGTAGATTTCCTGCTATACTACATGAAATAAATTTTCAGTGAATGACTATAGCTCATCATATAATATTTCTTGTTGCAGTAATGCAGTTACTATCAATGTTGTAATTCGGTTGTTGAAATGAAACATCTTACAATTTTTTAGTTTCGCATGTTGTAATATCACGTGATTATTATTCCAGAGCTCATTTTAGTGCAAAAGGGCATTCTTACCTACTAGATTTATTGTAATCTTGTCTTGTATTTCAACGTTCTATCAATGATACACTGTAAAACAGATCATGGTTTAGATGTTACAGTAAGTATATAATTCATCTACAACACTAAATAACCCTAGTAGGAGTGAGTTTCAAGCAGCTCGTTAATACTGATTTCTTCTGTCCATTCACGCAAATATCGAATATTGCAATTGACATGATTCCATTTACTATGAAACGAAAGGAAATATTTAATTCTTATGTCCATTTAAGAAAATCGGTGCATATTAAGTGGCATCTGAGTTTGTGTACCTCGATAAAAATAATTAAAATCACAACCTATAAAATTATTGCCTTCGCAACTTTAGGACTTAAATTATAATCAACAGGTAAACGCGATCCAGTAATAGCACTGGAAAAGAAATTTCGTGGTGACCGAAAAAACTCATTTGATGGCCAAGAAATTTCTTAGTCAACATATACATGACTAAAGATTTTGTGAATCTAACGCAATATTTAGTGGGGATGGAGAAAGGATTTTACTGGTCAACAACAATTTCGGTGTGTTGTTAGGCAATAGTTTGTTTGTTAGTCCCAGTAGAAATGTTGCGTTATTAGTAACAATACTGGCCAGGTGGGGCCCACAAATGTTACACACTTTGGTAGGTAGATGCGTTTTCAACTTCTCGTCGATAACAGAATCGTAGACGGAATCAGCGACCAAACGGAGTAATTTCGGTCAGCCATTGAAAACACATCAGGATGGCATAACGAGTGTGGCGATAGCTTGTCGACACATGAGACAGGTAACCAACTCCTTCTCTACATCCTCTAGTGGAACAATTGCTCCATAAAGCAGAGCACCCCTTCTCCACCCCTCCCCCCGCAGCCATATTCACCGGTCAGGTGGTGGTAGGAATGAAATTACTAGGGTTTGCAAAAGCAATTGGTAACACTTTTAGTATTCCGTGAACATTTAGGGTTCAATATATGTTGATTCTTTTCCTTAAAATGACTCGTTATTATCAAAATGCATAGCCTGATAATATACCAAACATGGTCACTAAAATAGAAATATTTAAAACATTAAAAATATGAACAAGAAAAAATCTCTCAGTTATACTTACACAGAAGTACTTCTACACAATACAAATTTGAACTTTTAATAATTAAGCAGCCCCCCACCCCCCGTTTTCCTTCACCAACCAGCAGTGGAACAGAGTTCCTTCTTACATAAGTTCCTCTCTGCTTCTCTCTCGAAATACGAGAGGCCAACCCTCATAATGCTAGCGCCACAAGTCCTGGTGGGTGTCTCACTTGGAGCGGGGTGCTGCCGGATAGGTGAGAGGTAGGTTCACGCGCAGCCGGCCGCAGTCTGAATGCCGCGCTAACAACCTTGGTCTCCGTGTTAACAGTTGCACGCCGGCCGATGAGTGCCTGATGCTTTGTAACAGGTTGTACACAGCCAGGCCGTCAGTAACACCAACTGAAGCCGGCAGGACCGTATCGTCGGCCCAGGAGCAGGCACCTAGCAAGGCAAGCCGCCAGCAGTCGTGGCGCTTACAGCAGTCGTTCTCGAACATTTTCCCACTTTCGTGAAGTGTTGGCAGCATCCCACGGTGATGTGACGTCACACTCTGCACACGCACGCCCAACAGTAGTTCTTGAAGACAGCAGGGGGATGAGGAAGCCAACGAGTCTGCCCGCATTCAGTATCGCACCCCTGCTCGCAAGCCGGCACGTTGCAAAGGCGCGGACGAGTAACCTGCAACAAGGCACCCACATCCAGGCAAGACTCCACATCCACGACGACAGCAGGCAATCCACGTAGACGCTGTTCACGATAAAGTGAGCACTTTGGAAACGAACCTTAGAAAAAAGTCATTGCCCCTGTATGCAAATATTTTAATGGGCGCACTGAGTGACATTCGCCCAGTGAAGTTGGTAACGATGGATGGAAAGTAGTTCCATATCCTAACATAGAATTAAAAGTGTTAGCTAACCATATATGAACAATTAAAATCATTGCTTTCGCTTTATGCTTTTTTGATGCATCGAAGTGTAAAAATTAACAGATTTATAAAGTATTTACTTTCTTAATAATTTCAGTGTTTTATTTGACTGACGCATTAATAAAGTGACGAGGCTCATGGCAATGTTAATTTTACATAAGGCGGGAGAATACACACTGTGTATACAAGTATATCTTAAGCAGGGCTTTCAAAAGTGCTCATTTGACCGTGAACAGCCTTTAGTTTCTTGTATAACAGCAATCATAGTACGGGATGACTTAAAACAGGGTGTTAGTGTAGACGTGACACCGTCACACGAGGAATCAAACCCGGTTCCTCTCGAATGCGAGTTAGTTGTGTTACCACTGCACTGTCTCGCTCGGTATTTTATGTTTGCGCATACACTTACCAGGATTCTAACAAGTTGTACACACACCACGTCCTGTAAACTTCACCTCACGAAAAGTTTATTTTTTATTTTTGGAATTAGTCATGTGTAACATATACTTACTTGTAAAAAATAACCATGTATTCCATGTCTAGTTTGTTAAGAATGTGCCTCAAAAACTCACTCGTGACCTGATGCAAGGATCGTGCCAGACCATGCCACTGTTCGGCGGGTTTCCTCAGCGATTTCGCGTTTCCCCACTCCCCTGTATTCCGGCAGTGCTCCACAGCCACCTCGTTTCACCCTATCGGCTCTCAACGCCCAGACGCCTTCACTGATGCAAGGAGACTAACACGGACAAATATGGCGTCGTGGCCCATTGAATATTTTCAGTTTACGTACTAAAACTTTGTTTTCAAATAAAAAACAAAATATTTTTTTATAAAAGCAATTATACATTTTATAAATGCATTCAAAGTACTAGCCTAATTTTATCAACGCCTGGTTTATATGATACGCAAAAAAATACTCATGATTTAAAAATGATGCTGCACCAATAACTTCATAACTACGGGACAAAAGTTCAACATTTATGTTTATTCTAGAGCGTAACGTATATTGCCAGAGGGACGTATAGTTGTAGTTTCAAAAATACAGCTGAAACAAACTACAAAACTGTAATTCGATATGGCGTATGAAGTTAGGCCTTTCTCGGTTCTTATTTTCTCTAAGTTTTTTATATTTATAAAAAGAAAATCTTGAAAGTACTCCCATACCCAGCATGCTATTGGTCTCACAGTGCAGAACAGACAATACAAGAGAAATCCAAATTCATAATTACGTCACAATTTTCGTTTTGCCAAGTTTTGCAACGTCAACATTGTGACATAAACATGAATTCGTAGTTCTCTTCTCTCGTCTGTACTGTTGTGTAAGGTCAGTGGCTTAGTTTGGTAAAATGGTACTTTCGGAATTTCCTTTTTTAAAACTTATTCATACGAGTTAGAAAAACCAAGAATCCAATACAGCGTCCAATACAACGGAGGAAGGTTTACCTTAAGTGAGAGGCCATACTCGGTGTTAGACTAGAAAACAACTATAGTTAATTCAAAGAATCTTTACACTTATTGAATCAAACCTCTGAAAAATCGTTCCATATATGACGCCTTTGGTTGTTTCAAAAATATGCTAAACAGCCCAAACCTTTTTCACTTCTGTTAGCATTATACTATAAATGTTTAGGTTTACTTGCACTTTTGCTAATGTTTTTTTTATAAGTTATGATATTCTACATATTAAATTAATATAATTAAAGCGGCAAGGAATAGGTGTGTTGGTAATATCTAGTAAGAAATAATTCTATATTATTATATATTTTATTATTATATACATATGTATTATTACAATGAGTGAGCGCGAATGTGGTGCGCTGTCCCTTATCTAGACCCGGTTGAACTTGGTTTGCACGAGGCGGAGGAATATCCTGGAAGTACAAGTTAAAGCAGAGCTACAGAAAAGTTGTAAGTAATCATGAGTGGGAGTGCCTACTGCAGATAGGGCGAGACCTCGCTACCTGGAGCGCGCTCGGCGGACGACGCGCGTGCGCTCTGCCGGCCGAATTAACCCGCTCGCGGCGTTCATTACCGCCAGAATGAAATTACCAGGGGAAGGGCCGCGCGCGGGCTCGCTGTGAATTGTCGCGCTGCGGTCCCGGCAATAGAATAAAGGCGATAAAAAGAACCCTTCCCCAAACGCCCGGGGGTCTGCAGGGGCGAGAGTCAGTTAATGCCAGGAAGAGTGAGGGGAGAATGAAGTGGTAGCCGGTCGATTAGCGAGTAGTCGCAACCGTTGGGGGGGGGGGGGGGAGGCAGGTCCCGTGAGGCCGGGAACCGAAGTGTTGATTGGGGGGGGGGGGAGGGGTGAAATCCCTAGCGGCACCGCTCTGCGAGTTGTACAAAATCTGATTAAGCAGGTTTTTTTTCTCCCTCACACTCCATCCAGGTGATGTCACGCGAAGTGGCGGAAAGAAGCAGCAGTGCTTTTTAACCCTTTCCGGTCGCGGTGGTCACAAACACTCGCGCAGTTTAAAGTGCTCCCTTTCCCTCGAAAACACTTCTTTTTCGTTACATGCGGCAGGCATCCCCTTCAGAAGTTCTGAAATTAAATTACGCATTGCGAATTGCCGGTTATTAAAATTTTCTATGTACGAGTGGTGTACTGGAAGTTTGGAGGTGTTTTTCTTTATGATAAAAAGAAAGAATAATTAGATATATCATTCAATATTCATTCTACGCCAGTTTTTGAAACACGGAGTTTAAACTGGAGTAGAGGGGTTTGAACGGCTCTGAACTACGAGGTCTTGAGAGCCGATGAGGGTGCCGCGAGGTGCGGTCTCGGAATGCAAGAGTGGGATATCCCTGCGAAAACCCGCCGACCAGCGGCGTTGCCCGGCGCTATTCCCGCGTGCGAAAATCCGGGTGAAATGCGAACGATGTAGCCCCTGAACCAGCGCATCTTCTTACAGCGTTTAGAAAAGTAGGGTGTTAATGCTCTTCGTCTACTTCAACTCTATACAGTGATCTTAACTAGGAAAATGAAAATAACCTTGGAAGATAGAAATAATCTAAATGTATTTAATAAATGTTCTCAAATATATATAAATATAATCACATTAAAAAGTAAGCATAGTTTTTAATTTTACAAGGATGAATATTCCATTGTCTTACCATTTCGGGGTATTTTTCTTCAATAGTTTAGCCTCGACAGTTCTTTTCACACTCGATAACCGTTCGACAGTACACTGATAGAGGACGTTTCCCGTTTCGGATTGGTAGCAAGGAATTTGTATATTCGAGAGATAAACTTTTGCGTTTCCAGAGCTAGCCAACTTAATGTTCGTAGTTGTCTCAGCAGTTAAAAGTAAAGTAAACCTATTGGAAGTCTACTGTAGACTGTCAAAAAATCATAAAGACGAACGGAAGGATGTGAACAATAATTTACAAGTTGTATCTCTTTGGTAGCGTAACCCCGCATACAATTAGAAACGTTATATTTGACATTTATTTATGCGCAACAAATAAAAATTCTCTCGATTAATACCTAACATTTACTATTGATGTAGTAGCGAACGCAGTCTAAGAAGGGATCCGACTGTCAGCGTAACGTATAGTACACAATAAGGCGTTTAACCTTCCTAAAAAACGCATGGCTGCTCGAGAAGCATTTGAAATAGTCTAGTGTTTTTACACAAATGATTGACGCCTGATCTGAAACATGATCTTTCTGTTTTAAGACAATTTGAGATTTTGGATATAAAATGCGTTTTAATAATTTTATCTTTGACGCTTCGTCACTGGGACTAAGATAGGATTAACTTTAGAATGGTTTTTAACGCTTTGAAAGTGACCCTGAAATTATTTTCTGTTAAGGCACGAGCGTGTAATTCGGCAATATATTGAAATGAAACCAATAGTTCATCGTGTGACCGAAATAATTCAATGTGTTTATTTTTAGAGTAAAGGTGCACTGAACCTATTTTGTTCATTCTCTGTTGATATCGTTCGCGCTGTTACACATGAGGATGCCATACTAAACGAACAAATATCAAATACAAAACTCGTATAAACATAAGCTTCTTACGTGTGACTTGAACATGAGACATTGACAAGGCACCTTTGGTAAATAAATGTGAATTTAAGTAAATGGTTTTTCTCAGTTATGTTATTATCACCGCAAACAAAAAGTCATCTTCCTCCTCGTTGCTGTAAAAAAATTTAATGCATTAACATATAGTAAAACATTCAAGTTCTGTTTATATAGTATAAATTACTGATAAACCAGTTGAACCGGATGGCTAAATTAAAAAGAACAAAATTAATCTTAATTTTGCTATAATTCTTTTCTAAGGACTTTTTTGAACTTCAAGATAGAAAGCACGATCGAATACTGATTTTCATCAAACTGTATTTTTATAAGTGAGATGTGACGGCACATTCAGTATAATCAAACCACGTGCCTTATTGCTCTCATTGCCGGTGTAAAATTTACGAAAACGAAGCCTCCAAATAAATAACACGTTCCGCATGACAGCTTGCTGAAAGCGACTGCAACAGGTTCAGTGTAAATTATATTTACGAAGAAAAAATTACTGCCCATAAGTGTGAATATTTAAACATAAAAATTTACTCAAGTACGTACAATAATACTAAAAACTATGTAAATAAAGTAGGTCCAAGTACTACAGATTTCTACACTGTTTCAGTTACGAGGACCACAGTAGTAGTATTATTTGAATGAGTTGGGCACAAGTGATTGCGGAAACGGATTCGGATTCGGGGAAGCTGCCATGTTACCCGACTGCCATCTTGGAAGTCATTGTCCTTTTACCCCTGAACCATGACCTTTGATCCTGATATTTGACCCCCAAAACCGCAAAAAAAAAAATCTTTTAAATCCAAAAAAAAACATTTTTAAAAATCCAAAAAAAAATTATTACTAGAAATTATTAAAAATAATTCTAAAATTATTAAAAAATGATTCCAGAAATGACCAATTATTCCCGGGGCACGCGAGGAGGATCAGCGACACAGGTTAACTTAGGTGAGGGCAAGTGAACCGGCCGGGACATTTGACCTTGACCTTTGTCCCGAAAATCGAAAACATTGAAAAAAATCCAAATAAATTCCGAAAAATTCCAAAAAATCTTTAAAAAATTGATTTTTAAAATGATTTTTAAGTATTAATAAAAATTGTTAAAAATTATTTTATAAATATTTAAATTTCCAAATGTCACCCCTCACCCATACCCATTCCGTCATCTTGGTGAGCGACCACCATCTTGGCAGACATCACATATCCGCCATATTGGAAGCCAGTGGCATTGACCTTGACCCATGAACTTTAACGACGTTGAAAACAAAAACTCGAGAAAAATACATAAAAGTCAGCAACGCTAATACATTACCGTCTACCACCAGGAAATATTTTAATATTAGATGTATTATGCATGCGCATACAGCTCTACCGTTCACCTCGCGTTGTTAAGCAAAATGATTCCATGTGTGATACATGTTCTCGTAATTATGATATCCATTCAAATTTTACCTTCGCAACGTTTTGTTTGTACAGTGAACTGGTATAACTATTAATGTCAATCTAATTCTCGTGCAGTGGTGTTTTCGGTGTGTTATCAGTATTATATTATCATTTTCGCATCATGATACTAAAAAAAGGTCCAATCGCGTGTTTAGGATTTCCGTGTATAATAATAGATGTTGTGATGCGATAAAATTTATGAATGTACCGATCATAGAACGAACAGATCCACATTCGAAGTAGTTTTCCTATCTTTTAATACCTTTATTTTGTGGCGTATAATCTTAATGCCACACGTACTTTTCATCGTCAGTAAAATGATTTGGAGAAGTATAAAATAAGGGAATGGGGAAGTAGGCGCCAGGCGCCGGCCGCCAAGATGTTGTGACGTCACCCAACCGCCATGTTGAATCTGGGTGACCTTGACCTTGACCAGTGATTTTTACATTGACCCCGTGTCCGTGACCTTCAATAACCTTGAAAGCATAAAAAATTTAAAAAATCCTAAGAATACAAAAAGTTTCAAAGATTTATAAAAAAAATTTATAAGAAATTACTATCAAATTTATTCAAAAAATTACTATTAAAAATTTATTTGAAAAAACCTATATTTCTGAAGGTTTCCCCAGCACCACATACAGCAGACTGACACTCGCCAATTGATAGTGGTAGCCAGCAGGCCTCCACCGCCACCAAAGTTTCTCATTTGTTAATCAGTCGGCAGGTCTTCACCTCCTCACCAATATTCATCCCACTGCATGCATACATCTTGTTTCTTCTGTGATATGTTTTCATTTTCAACATCTAGGTTACACTAGTGTATTAATAATCAATTTCGCCACCAGGCGAACTGGTGATTTAGCCACCAGGTGGCAGCCATATTTATGTTTTTAACTTATAGCTTGTGTTGTCTGTCAATTACTCATGATCGTTCGACCCCTTCAACGCCATGCCATATCTACTATCCATTTATTTTTCTCCTAATAGAGAACACTGGTAACTAATGTTTCAACCACCAGAGATAATTAAGTCTCGGCAAGAGTGCTAAAGTCTGTTCACGATAAAGTGAGCAACTTTGAAATCAACCTAAGTAATATGTCACTGCCCTTACATGCATATATTTTATCGGGCGCCCTGAGTGACATGCGCCTAATAATGTTGGTAACAATGGAGGGGAAGTAGTTTCGTACATTAACGTCGTATAAAAAGTGCTAGGTAACCGTTTCTGATAATTTAAATTGTCCTTTTTACTTTCTGTTTTTTTTTTTTAATCCATCGAAGTGTAAAAATTAGCAAATCTGTAAAATATTTACTTTTTAAATCATTTCACAGTTTAACTTGACCGGCGCATGAATAAAGAAATGAGGCCCATGGCAGTGTTAATCTTACATAATGCGAAAGAATACACAACGTGCATACAAGTATATCTTAAGCAAGGCTTTCAAAAGTGCTCATTTTACCATGAATAGCCTATATTACCCTATACCGAATGGTGACGAGGTCCTGTAAATTATCATATTTTATTTTTTAAATTAATTTTTAAATACAAATGTATTTATTAAAAATAATATTTTATATAAAGCATGGATTTTTAAAATAAATAAAACGCAACGATTTTTTTACACCAAATTTATTTATCAAAGTACGACATAAGTATACACATATAAAAAAGGTATAGATTCAATCTTCGGTGTTCACCGCTCGACGTATGCATCATCGATTCAGAAATTGTAGCGGCTGAGAAACACCACCATTTGACATTCGACTGTCCAGTACGTCATTTGAGCTCCTTCTCGATAAAATATACATCTGGAAACTATGTAGGCAGGATTTATTTGGTGTAGAAACCTCCACGGATAAGAATATTTTTCAGATACTCGGAAAAGTAGGTCGCTGAATCATAGCACGAAAGTGTTCGGCGCTCCAATTCGCTGTGAATCCGTACTCGAAAATGTCTTTCTGTTTGGAGATGCGCGCCAGGTCTCCAACCTTGGCTTAAGTTTTCGTAGGTCACTCGTCTTCGGAATAGCATACACGGCTCGAAGTCTTGAGTTGTCCTTCATGTCTTCGGGCTTCATGCGAAAGGTAGAATGAACAGTAGAATTGCGCTCGCGAACGTGTTTTGAGAGTATATCCAGCCACTTGTAATTGCAATTTGCAGAGGAAGGGCTCCACAGTTTTCCCTTTTAGTAACCCGTTGAACCACTTGATGACAGAAGCGTCGTGATTGCTGTATGTGGACTAATGGTTTATGTTTTTTTTTTTTCATCAGGGCCTTGAACTTTGCACTGTACAATTCCTTGCCCTGGTTGGTTTGTAGATTGGTTGGGATGAATCCTTCGCGCTATACTTCAGCCATGGCCTCGTTGACATCACAGGCATTCTTCGACTTGACAGGCCTGGCCCAGGCGAATTTTCTTTATGCATCGATGATGGTCAACACGTATTTGTAGAACTTTGTGGCGGCAACCAGGTGCCACACACCTACCACCTAAGGTGCTATGGGATATAGTTCGTGGCTGAGCGAAATGTTTTATAAACATACTCCAGATCGTCCGGGTTTTAAGAGCCTCCCGTAGAGGCAACCCCCCCCCCCCAGTTACCTTAGATGGCGTCAAAGCATGAGTCAGAGTCAGTGTGGCGGAGGCGACACGAAGCAGAAGGCAACACCCAGACTTGGCCTAGAGGAGCTCTAGTTCCTAGTAGCAGGGAATATCTGGTGAGCATAAATCACATAGCGGTAGGGCGTAACATTATTTAACGAGTCCCCGTCACCCCCGTCTTATTGTATCAATTCTGGCAAGGTTAGGGGTTAACTGCATTCATTAGTAAACTTGTAATTGTATTGTCATTTCATCATAAAGTAAATGTTATATATTGTTTGTATGAGTAAATGTATTGAATTTTCCAGGCTTAGAGATTGTTGTAATAAATACATATTTTATATAAAGCATATAAATTATTGTTCAACCATCGGCGGCTACATCCCCAGTAACAACCTTCAATCGACAGTGTCGAAGGTTGTGTTTGAGTAGACCAAGAGAGAGTAATAGTAGGAGAGTCAGAGAGGACTGAGAGAGGAGGAGGAGGAGGAAGGCACTTTGTTACACTGGTGGAGTGCCTTACGATCCCCCTCGCGCTTAGGCAAGATAGCTCAGATTCTTTAGACTTCATTTTCGCTTCGCGTATAGTTGCACGCAGCAAATTAGCGACGTTGATGCATTTCCTGCTATCCACACCACGTGCAGGCGTAATTGTTTGTTCGTTTTTAAAGTAAATTTCCTTCCCCACAGTATCCGGTGTTACTCATGTCAAATAAAACTTTTATTCACACCAGTTACAATATCTGTTTCGTTATACAAATTATTCGTCAATTGTTTCTATTCGCGCCAGAATGCATAACAGCTGTTAGTAACCACATGCCCATGGCACGCGCAGTAAGAGACAGTGTGTGGTAGGTCAGTCCGCCACGTGCGCGTCAGCATTACGCATAGGCAGCCATGCCAGGCTAGCCTTTACGTCACGTCACGCTTCTCGTCTCCACCCATTAAAGCTACATAGGCAGCCATGCCAGGCTAGCCTTTACGTCACGTCGCGCTTCTCGTCCCCACCCATTAAAGCTGCTTGTACTTCTGTAGACTAGAATAATGCATGTTAATTGCTTTTAATGATTGTAGAGCACACTCTGTTCCAATCTTAGCAAGAAATACTCCTCTTGTGTTTTGATTGTGTGTACTTCGATGGATTTTCCATCTTCTTTACTTCTAGTTATAAGTGTATGACTATTACACCGGCACGTATATAACACATTAATATTACACTCAACATACACTCACACTCACCGTTTGTCACGGTATATGGAAACTAGGAGTAGTAGCAAACAGTCCTCAATCAGTAATGTTATACAAATTCTATTCATCGACACCTCCGATATAGAGAACTGGCTAGACGAGCGCGACAGGCAGTGTTCGTTACTATTAAACACAGAATGCGCTGCTAATAGTGAATTACAAAACCAGCAGTTAGATACCTCATTTCACACAAGTCAACCACAATTCCCATACGACACAACAATACCCACACAAACCACCACACAATCTAGCTCACCGTTATCGTCACCGAGTTCCGACATTTAGGCTTCCCAATCTACGACGAAGTTCCGTTAGATTCAAATCAATCACGCTCATTAACACCCCTACCCACGACCCATGAGTACATCAACACTACAGTAAACCGTACTACACACAACATGGCCGAACAACCACCTATCCAGATTGTAGTAGCACAGCCAGAAAAACCTCCGTCGTTTTCCGGGAATAAGGATGAACACATAACTGATTTCTTAGCAGCCTTTGATGAAGTAGCTGACATAAACGGGCGGGCAGAGGCAGACAGATGTAAAAGAATAACATTTTGTTTGCTCGGGAATGCTAAGTACACACTTGGAAACATTACCCACAACCACTAACAGCCAATCACGGGGCCACAATTGAAAGCCGTCTTAAAGGACACCTTCACTAGTACGGCCGAAGCTGAACGCTTCAAACACCTTGTCTACAACAAACACCAGGCTATCGGTGAAGACGAGTTCAGACATATCGACACCCCACAATACTACAGGAGTAAGTACAATCCTACCATGTCCGACCAGGAATTTATCACTGCCATCTAGAAATCCCTGTTACCGTCAGTTGCCGATAAATTAATAGGCCTTCCTACGGAAACACAGCTTCAAATGTTAGAAAACATTAAACGAATAGACCTTGGCCTCTGTCGTTATCAGCAAACAGTAACACAGCCACACTCAAACCCCGACTCCGAGCGTCTCGAGTCTGAGATTTTTAAATTAAAACAAGAGATTGCGCAGCTTTCCATTGGCCAGCAAACAAACACTAGAACTCAGGCAATGCAATCTTTAAAATCCCGCCAGTACAACTCTGACCACACCCTAACCCAGTACCGTGGTCATTACACTCCACGAAGGGGCACCTAATTTCCGTGGCCGTACAAACACCCGGATCAACTTCCCACAAAATTCCTACACCACTTCCCAGTACTACAGAGATATCAATTTTAACTCGCAAGGACGTGGTCACAGAGGAGTTCAGTCGGGCCAGCATTTGTCAAAAAAACTTTCATATGAGTGGGTGAAGCCCGCCACCCCCAATGACAATTCAATTATGGTTCAAGCTGCGTGCAGGGCAATTTTTAATAAGGTAGTACCAAACAGAACATACGCCGAAATTGCCAAATTTAACGCCCAGGGACACCACTTTCAGTCAAAACCCCCGCCCTCACTCACTACACGTGAAAAATTTGTTCATGTGAGCACGGCACAGGAAACTAGAGTGGCAATACACTTCACAACGCCCAAAGTCCCGTCCACCGCTGTTAGTTCACACAAAGTTCAGTCTCAGCAGATTAGTAATAAAAAAACATCACCGATGCCGGTGATTGCAACTCAGTCACGTAAAGTGTCAACATAAGAAACAGCCCATGCGTAGCCGGCCTCAAGCCAGATTAGCAAAAGCATCATTTCCCCCCCCCCCCCCGGCTGTACATTGCAGTCCGCTGTTGCCACGCTGCCGCCAGCGCGCGACCTACATGGCGATGTTGCCAAACGTCATCACATTTCTGTAGCTAAAGAAACAGTCATCAAGCCGAGCGGTCTAGTGCAAGATACCGGCGCATTGTGTTTCAATGCAGGCCATAAAATTCGCCATTGCAGCTTTTTTTCCACACCAGAAATTTGAGTTCTCCACCTACATTAATGACCGCTTTGGCAGGTTGGTTTAAAAATGAATTCGGGCTGACGCCACGGACCGTTTTTATAAAGAAACCCACATGCAATATCGAAGTAGCACAATGATAATGTTTTCACAACACGAGGAGCGAGGCCCGCGATGATGAACGTTTGTTGACAAACAAGCTGAGCGGGGCCGCGCCTCAATCTAGTTCGGGTAAAAAAGCACGTGGCGCACCTAATATTGACTGTCAGCATGTGGGACTTCGCACAACGACTCAGCAAGTTCGTGTCACAATCAGAGGGAAATAAGTTTTGTACTATTAGATACTGGATGTTCATGCAGCAGCGTAGCGACTGCAGCACTATCTAATCAACACCTTTACCCCTTGAGTGAACCAATAACTTAAGTAGTTGCAACATCAGTATTATCTCCCCCAAGTATTATCTCCCCCACAATTTGAAATTAACATTAGGATAAGCATTCAGGGGCGCACCTACCCACAGAGCTTTTTAGTTATTGAGAACCTCCAACATTATATAATTTTGGGTGTTGGCTCCATTCAATAATATATTATACCAATTTTAAAATATAGAGTTTTGTTCATGCATCCGCACTATACATGCAAATTTATGGAAATCTCCCTGTATATGGGTAATACAGATAATGACTACGGTAATTCCATTGAACATTATTGTAAAGTGTCAGATGCTTTTGAGACTGATCTACCACAGCGGCCGCATATAAATTAATATATCTCTGCTGAACAGACACAGGTAATTGCGGACCTTATTGATAAATATAACTACAGGTTCGCAAATTCTATTTTCAAGTTAACTGAGGCAAAAGATTGTGAAATCAAATTTTACCTCACAACCGACAGCCTATCATGACCCGACCCTACAGAATCAGTCCTAAGGTCAGAGATAAGCTTCTCAAACAAATTAAAGATATGGTAAACACGGGGATTATTCAGGAAGCTGACTCACCCTATGCTGCACCTAGTATGGTCATTTCTAAGAAAAATGGAGGACTAAGGTTTTTAACAGATTTTAGGAAATTAAATCAGTATCTCACTAGAGTACAGTACCCACTGCCAAGGACAGAGGACATCTTGAACACCCTCCAAAATTCCTGCTGCATAACTAGTTTGGATCTATTCTCAGGTTTTTATAGCATCCCCATCAGGCCACAAGATCACTTTAAATTGGCATTCACAATTGACGGAGTACAGTTAATTGAATATGAAATAATGCCAATGGGCCTCAGCATCTCCCCACAATACTTCCAGATGTTTACCAATAAGTTATTAGGTCCACTCAGATGGACAGAGGCCATAGCCTATAAAGATGATATTTTTATTCTTGGAAACACTTTTGACGAACACTTGTCCAACATTAAAAAAGTCTTTGGACATTTGCTCATGTTCAATGTGAAGGTAACTACAAAAAGTCGCTTGTGCCGATTTTATTAAACATGTAGTTCTTCAATTTGGCTGTCCTGAACATATTTTAACACACACATGCACTAGTTTCCAAAATTAATTAGTCACTAATCTTTTACAATCTCTTGGCATCAAGAAACTAATTACCACGGCCTATAACCCAAGGTGTAATGGGCTTATAGTGCATAATGCTTGTAGAGAGTTCTAACTGTATAATTATGGAACAGCTTACTGCTTGTGCAAACGTAGATAAAACTAACTGGGATTTATATGTAGAGATCATTTGTTTTAATTACAATACAAGTATTAATACTACAACGAAGTTTACCCCATTTTATTTACTGCATGGAGTAGAGTCTAACCTTCCGGCACAAGTTGTCATAGGCCAATATTCTCGGAGGCGGCATAACCGGTGTCAGAAATTGATTGAAGCACGTGAGGCGGCTAAACTAGACTTACTTCAAGCACAAAGTTTACAGAAAGTTAAATTTGACCGTTCCCACAAGAAGAACACGCTACATATCAAAGGTTACGTGTGAGTTCGTAATAGAGGGCGGCAAAAGGCTCTTATGTACCGCTACTGTGATCCCTACCGGGTCACTAATATACTGGCTGAATCTACAGTCCAAATTCCAACAAAATTAACAGGAATCCTTAAGTATGACACAGTGTGTACCAGAGACACAAAACTTGCGTCGATGCACTAATTTCCTGTCATTATGTCGATATTGAATGTTATTATTCCATGTATAGTTGTTAATATGTGTCCCGCAATATGTTACGGTATGTGTCGCTCATTGTCTGAGACAAGTCACATTTCGTGCAGCGCCGTGGCTGCAGTTCACAACGCTACCAAGGAGCACCCTTCCACTGGAATTGGGGAGTACTGGTGGCGCTTGGACTCGACACGTGTGACACGCTACAAGAAGCAACCGGCGCGAGGCGACCGCCCTGTATTCCTCCCTGTCATCGCGCCTTTGGGGGCCCTGCTGCACGCCTGCGGGCCGTGTGAAAGGGGAACCACTGCTGCCAACCCCATTCCTGGTGGTGTGCCATTCCAGCGGATACGAGGTGCTCTTCTCGCCACTCATCACGGTTGGTACCGGCACTCAGACGCGAAGGCGTTCTGTGCATGGGCCAGCCGTCGCCATGGCGACGAGAGTCAATGGCGGCTCTGCTGAAAAGGAGTGGGCCAGACTTCAAGCCCACCTCGCCCACACCATCCTCAAGACCATTATTGCGTTTTGCTTTATTTTCGCAGCTGTCCACTCCACGCCAGCGACCTTCAGGACCCACACAGGTCTATATAATACGCCGGCGGAGGCCGACGTACTGTATGAACAGAGCATCCCGTTAGTCTATAATATTAAACTGCAATTCCCAGCCACACCTGCCGCCATTGACCAATACCTACACGTCGTCTGTGCCGACCACAATTCTACGTCTTGTGTTAACGGAAATATACTACTTACTGGGTATCGAAAACAGTGTCATCAGAGAATTCCACAATGATGTCAGCACGCAGTTTAAAGGCACACGTGGTATACAGGTCATTAGCGATGTTGGGTCTTGGTGTTGTAACTTCCTGACCAACAAACATTTACACGCCCTTCTCGAGTATTATGCTAGCCTGTATCAGCAAATCCAGGACCTCACAAATAATATACACAACGCCAACAGCGTTCTTAATATCACCTTTAATGTTATTACAGACACACAACATAAAGTTGAGACCAAAATTTACTCATTATCGAAGGCGATCAATGGCATTACTTGTGTTTTCAAAGCATAGCAAACTGCCATGACTAGCATCAACATACTTGAAACACAATTTAACTTGCTAGTCACAGGTGTTTTACAACTCATTGATAACTTGATTACTGAGCATTCCATTGAAACTTTCATTCATACTTGTCAGTTGCATAAGTTACCACTTAGTGCTGTCAACAAGACTCAGATAATCAATGATTTAACTAATTTGAACACACAACTCATTAAACTCAATTTGACGTTTAGTATTGGAATTAACGATCTCTTCAAGTATTATTCCCTCGAGCTTGCAGAATGCTCTTTTAAGCAACAGAAATTAGGTATTAAGCTGCAAGTGCCAGTCGTGAGTGGTAGTGCCAGATGGAAAATATACACTCTAAAGTCAGTCCCCTACTAATTTCAGAATCAATCATGTACATTACAAATACCATCCCCTACCATCGCAATCGACCTCATGATAGACAATGTCAAGGCAATTTCTCATTCATCAACCCCACCGCAGGATGTTGTATTCATCCCCCCAGAATCCCTAACTTGCGAAAATGCAAACTGTGTGAAATCCGTTATATTATTGTCAGATGTTACATCGTTGTTCGCCTCTTGCAAATATCACTGCACCAAAGACAATTCGTTTTCTATCACTAGTATATTTCCCCATCAATATGTTTTGAGCAACTCCCCTATAGGTACAGTGGTACAATGTGTAAACAAATCCCTAAAAAGATACGTCTCCAGTCACAACTTGGGAGCTATCGAATTACATGTGCCATGTGGCTGTCAGGTTGCCACCCCAACGCTACCCTTATTCAGACCACACATCTATGCGACGTACGTGCGCCGGTCATTCCCCTTCAACAAACCGTCAAACCCGTCCATTGGCATACTGAGCCCTAACTCTCCCTCCAAGAAGGAATACATTTTTACAATATATCTGCAGCACTTAACACTGACTGACTCCTCAACCACACAGCGTTTCCCGTCCTTCAAGAAATTGAGCCAGTTACTAAGATTGGTAAGTTCAGGTCTATAAAACTATTTAAAGTACTGGACCCCACCATTTTGATTACCTGTCAATGGGCGTCCCTCTGTTGCTTATATTTGTTGTTGTAACGTTTTATGTCAAATTAATTAACCTCTCAGTGCTGCTCCAACGCATTAACACTCATCAGTAATTACCATAGTATGCATTGCAGCAAAAGTAAACAAAGAACAGTTTTACTGCAGGTCAGACTGTCATTCCGTATATAAAAGGGCTACCTAATGTTGAAGATATTTTATCATGTGTTTACAAGAGTAACAACTCTTAATTACAATATCATTTTCATTTTATTTATATTCTGATAGAATGGAATTTGCAGTGGCCTACAGACTTCACTACTTGTGAACAGAAACAAGTTCAATGCTTGTCAGACCAACAGGTCTTTAATTTTTATTAGATGTATATTATTACTCTAGATAAAATGCCTCCTGGCATTACCACTAAATAAAAATATGTATTATATTTGCAATCACCTATACTATTTACATTTAGTGTATTTTCTGCTGTTTGCTAATTTGTACAAATCTCTCTCCTGCCTTAATATCAGTAATAACTATGCCATATAGAAATTTTTCATTGTGGTTCCTATTCAATTAACAATAAACCTTGTGGGTTTTTACAAACAAAAAAACAATTTTTACCAGTGTGTAACAATGTCTAGTATTTAAGTTAGCTGTAAGAGGAATACTCATTTTATTTTTCCTTTCCTAATCTGCATATATGTTCTATAATATTTCCATGTTGTATATTTATTTGCGAATAAAAGTTTTTCTCAAACCAAACACCTAGTAAGTAAGAGGATTGTTACTGTATATTATATGTTAGAAAGTAAGTGTGCTAGTAACACCTTAATATGATGTACTCTTTTGTTCATAACGAGTACTGGGTTTGTATTTTTTAATATGTCAATTTTCAGTAACAATTTCATTATGAACTATTTGACATATTCAACTGTCCATAGAAAATGACAGGCTCAAAACATTATCATATGATGAGTGTGACAAGACTTACTTCCCACAACATCAGTGTGCAAGTGAATAGACTTTATCACAACAGACAAGTGTTACAGTGAATACCACTTCTGAACACGTCATTGGGTATAAACAGACCTTACGAAAATAATATCCGAGAGCTACAAACAAGTGGACGTTTACAAAAAAAAAACTCTTTCGCCATAGTGCAAAGTGCTATCAACCACACGCAATAAACTTTTTACCGCCACAGGCATTTATCGATAATATATATATATATATATATATATATATATATATATATATATATATATATATATATATATATATATATATATATATATAGTTAAATGTATTGTCCTCTATGATTTTAGGTTAAGATTTCAAATTATCTCAAAAAATATTGTATAAATAAGCCAGTTCTCAATCACCATGTGGTGACTTAAATAATTCTGATGTTAACTAATTTTCATTAATTTTTCTATTCAGTGTTTAGCTTTAGGTTTATTGTGAATTTATCTTAATATTGTGGAGACGTTATATTTAAGTAACTTGAAGTGTTAACTACACATGACACGTTTCACGCTGCCTGCATACGCCACATCGCCATTATTCTACTAACAGTTGAAAGCACGCCTGCCCGGCGCTGCCAACTGTGGAGTGTTTTCTATCGTACTGGCGACTACAGTACCAACTTCTGTTTTCTTGTTCCTCTTTTAAGTGTACAGTAATCTTATAATCTTTAATAACTAAACACGTGGCACGTATTAAATCTTAGTAACTTTTATGTTTAAGCCAGTTGGCATTTTGCCTTAAAATTAAGTTTTTTTTTTTTTAATCATAATATTTTCTGACACGTCGAGCGTTTCAATAAGCGCGCGCATTCCAAACTCCCTTCTTCTCGTGTCCACCACCTAGCCTTCGGGGGAACTATTTAACAATCATTCTTAAATGTGGTGTTGGACATCCACCTCTCCTTTACCCACTGGTGGCGCTATACAACGTGCTAAAGCCTTGTGTTTTACGCCTTATGGCTTCCGTTTCTTGTAATTTTATTTAACTACTATTATTACCATACCCTACCTTGCAATTTACCACATTAAAATACCTTACTCTTTCCAGAGTATCACAGAGTTAGGGTTACGTCCTCGACACCGCATATAAATTTCTTCCGTGTATGCCACCTTACGCCTACGTTCGTCGTCGTCGCCTTGTGCTCCTCGGCTCTATCACGTCAACTACTATGTCAACTCACCCAAGATACTTGTTTTATGACTCACTCCTCACCAGTACTCAAGCATATGACTCCAACCACTATTTCTGCAGCCGGGACGGCTGTTCTTTTGATTTTGGGGGGGGGGGGGTGTAGTGAAGCGGCAACCATGCGTCGCACACCTACCGCCTAAGGTGCTGTGGAATATAGTTTGTGGCTGAGCGAAATGTTTTACAAACATGCTCAACATCGCTCAGCTCCCGTAGCGCACCCCCCCCCCCCCCAGTTACCTTAGACGGCATCGAGACGTGAGTCAGAGTCGGTACATGTGGGTGTGTCGGAGGCAACACGAAGCAGAAGGCAACACCCAGACTTGGCCTAGAGGAGCTCTAGGTCCTAGCAGCAGACAATATCTGGTGAGCATAAATCGCTTAGCGGTAGGGTGCAACGTTATTTAACATGCCCCGTCACTCCCGTCTTATTGTACCAATTCTGGCAAGGTTAGGGCTTAACTGCATTTATTAGTAAACTTGTATTTGTATTGTCATCTCATCGTTAAGTAATTGTATTGAATTGTCCAAGCTTATATATTTTATATAAGGAATCTAAATTATTGTTCAGCCATCGACGGCTACGTCCCCAGTAACAACATAACCTTCTACAGTGTTCAAGGTTATGTTTGAGTAGACCAAGAAAGAGTAATAGTAGGAGAGTCAGAGAGGACTGAGAGATGAGAAGGAAGGCACTTTGTTACAACTGTTGACCCAAACATACGGTATCATATCGACGAGGTCGGCTTGAAATAATTCGTTCATCCTACATATCATGACCTTGCGACGATGGTAGTTGCATCTCGCAGTTGTGTGCAGTTAATTGGCGATTCCCAATCGACTCATTCTATGTAGCCTCTTTCCTTCAGTTCTTTTATGATTGAAATTATCTCGTTAGTGTGAGAGTAATTCCCAACACTTTGCAAAGCGAGCAGAAATCATAATATATCGGCCAGCTCATTCGGTTCGTCCCATAATACGTAGTCGGTGTTCTTTATTAATATAGGCTTAGGCATTCTCATGGAAATTAGTATTACTTAATATATTCGCATTACATTCATGCACAGAAATTAAAACATATGATGCACATATTTAATTTAGCTAAATCATTTATTGGAAAAACTGTGCTTAACACAGAATATTTAACTTAAATTCTCCAGTCAACTGGTAAATGTTGACAGCAAAATCCCTTTTTGTAATAGAATTACTTATAATAATTATTTCAGGAATGTGATTATTTAGTTCCGACTAATAATCTGTTAATAATGACTAAAAATAATTTGTTATTCTAGCGCGAATAAACAAAATACGTTTATTGACCACCATTATTTCCAACCCGTGATTAATATTTGGGTAAACTCGTCAAACGGTGCTGTGCACAACAGTTATTTTTTCTCCTCGTGATAACAAGAGAACTCTACATTGTGGCCGTAAGGGAGAGCACTGTTTTGAAACACGCGTACATGGTTACCTTATTATCCCGTCACAGTTATAAACTGCTACACTTGTAGCCAGCAACAGAGACCATCGTCAGCATGTGCTTGGATACAGTCCTACCTTGAAGATAAACACTTTGCCAATCAAGATATTCAGCTGCCAGTGATTCACGTAGCCAATCAGCAAACAGGTAGGCACACGTGAAATAAACCACCACGCAATTTTGATTCTGCGCACACCGCCAAAAAATAATAAATTCTTTAGGTGGAACTGATTCATTCTGTTGGAAATAACCGACATTTGTGTATTCGCAAGATAACTTATTGAATTGCACGAAGTATTTGTTCACATGCTTACATCTGTGAAGAAAGGTAGAAACTTTATGTCATTACAGAGGTTTACTGAAAGTCTGTCATCCTGTCAGTCGTCATATATGATAATTCCGTCCACTTGAAGGAGTAATAATGATAACTGTCGATGCTTGATTTTAAAATAAATGACAACTTTATTTAGTGTTTGAAGTGATCAGAAATGTATTTATCTATGGCTAACGTTTAATAACTGCGCCGAAGCAAGAGAGAAATGTATTTAATATTTATAATTTAATAGGTTCTTATACATTTGTACGAAATTTTAACTACATTTTAACTTTGTTTTTTAGTGGTATCTTTCCGACTGTGGAAATGCTTTCGCAATAAACGTTAAAGCTTTTCTATGTAAAGGTACAAAAATGCCATGTAACTTATTAATATGTATGTACTAGTATTAGTAGCACGCCTCTTATGGCTATGTGAAGGTTTGGATAAATACCCACTTTTACATCTCGGCGGATGTCTACCTGATACCACTGAATTTATTATTATTTTTTTTACATTTTTACAAACGATTCTTTGTAAACTAGTTACCAAGATTATTTTTGTAACGCTACAAGCAAATAAGAGCAAATTTCACAACACAGTACTATGAAATTTGTAAAATTAAATTTGAATTTTAAAAAGCAAGCGTTGCAGTGTACTAACCGACGTTTCAGCTGGCAGGCGTATTGCCAAACAGGAATTTTGCCTGGATGTGTTTAGCCCAAGTTACAGACTAACATACGTTATGTCATCCTGCTCACTACTTTTTTTTGGAGAATGGACATTTTACTACGTGTTTCTGGAGTACTAGGCCTACTTCAGTGTTAAAAATTTTATTTATTATTTTTGTGAGCCAATATTGGCATCCAGAGATCAGATCTCATCAGCGTCCGTTCCTGTTCCATGAGTGTTTTTAGTTGGTGGTCGTTCATTGACATCTTTGATTTGATATTATTATTCGATTATCATTTAATGGCATATTTTGTTTAAAACATTTTATGTCGAAAATATAATTTTGTAAAGCTTTTCTTCAGGAATGAAGATCTCTAAGTTAATACAACTTGCTTCTGCATTGATTCACTCTTTTCTACTTGAGAAAATATTGTGAACAAATTTCATCTAGGGAGTTTTAGACGGGCGAAGACCTTTAAAGCAAGGGGCGCCCTAATTAAACATCTTGATTTAATATTACAGAAATATTCGAGTTTACGCTTTCATATACAAGTGCTACGATCAAAATATGTAGTTTATTTAAACATTCTTTGTTTCTCTGCACGCATCTTCGGGACAGTGGTATATATTCAAACCCCGTATCATTATACAGTGCCAACATTCACGTTGTTTCTTTCTTCCCCTGGGTTTATCTGACAGCCGAATGCCTCGCGGGCGAACGAGTCATACGTTAATTAATAAGTTCGGAGAGCGCCGCGCTTTCTGGCCGCGGCTGGCGTGACAGGTCGTGTTCCCTTCGAAACGCGCTGGCCGAGCCCATCCTCTCCTCCAAAAGTGAAACCACCCCATCCCCACCGCTTCCACCGGGATCCAATTTATCCAGCCCCCTCGAATATCATTGACTGACCGCTCTTTGCAATGCATATCGCTCACGACCTACCCGCAACCCTCGCCATCCATTTTATTTTTCTTCCTCGTCTGGATATTTACTGTCACCGAGCTGATGGTAATAGACTGTTTCAATGTGTGATGACTATGCGCGGTCGGATGATACAAAATATCTGAGAGATCTTTTTTCGAACCGCATTGTGTGTTACTCCGTTAAAACTCGAGGGATAAAAATACGCTGTATAGAAGTAGACACTCCCCCTGATATCTAAACTGAATGTGCTATACCCTCGTAGGTATGTATACCACAAGTGAACCAGAGATTTCCTAGTAACTAGCTGATGGCTAATCTGTAGATAAGTACGTGTTGTACTCTGTGTACAACTATTGTATCGACCTCACGCTTGAAGACTCAATGAGGACATATCTATTTGTAGCTACGATTTCTCTGTCAATTTTTTATCCTTTCCGCGCTTGTATAAATTAGTATTGCCGTTGATGTAATAATCAGTACATATTATTCTACTAAAAGACACCATCAAACTGTTTAGAATAAACATGCGTGATTTTGTTACTTAGCTATTTTTCTTTTGCATATTATAATAAACCTATCCCAGTACCTGCCGTCTTTAAACAGTGTAGGTTGGTTAAACTAAATATTGAAATATACTCCTTATCCACTGCCAACGTAACAAAATACATGTTTCTCGATGTTAACATTAGTATATAATCTGTAGAGTTCTGGTGGGGAGATATGATTGAAATCTTGAGTTAAAAGTTGTTGAAATAATTGTAAACCACTTATGTGCACTTATGTGTGTTCGTATTGCTACAAGACGCCCGAGAGGCGTATCTGACTTCGTGAGGGATGGAGGTCTCAATAAAAATATAAGAACTAAATTTTATCTGTAATTTATTCACACAGCTATTATTTATAGCATTAAACTATCTGTCTCCACTATTACTATTTTTTTTTTATTTTACAGGGAGCGCTATATTTAAAGTTAATTTCAAATCTAACTAACACTCTTATTTATATATCAGTTTGATAGTTGTCAATTCAATCATAATTATCATTAACACAAGTTCAGTCTATCGGTTTACATCATTTGTAATGTCTTTCACTCATTAATTCAGTCCAATAGTCCCGCATGCAGTCGTACTCTTTTACTGCTACGACATTCGGAGTCTCGGATTTTTCCTCCCACTGGTCACTTCTCTCGCCGCACGCTTCTCTTCTCGATAGCCGTCTATCGCTGAAACTCATCCATTCAATAACTGGCGGCTCGAGGCCCGGCGCGCTTTATATAGCCGCTGACCTAGACCTGGAAGGTTCACCATGCCCCGAGTCTAGTTGCAAGAAACGAAGTCAGACGTCAGTAATCCGAAGCAATCTCCGGATTTCTCAAAGACACCCGATACCCATGGTTGGGAGTGGCACACGTCCAGATAGGCATAACAAGCACGCTTAATAAACGTTGCTTTGTGAAAAGCTGTTGCGTTTCCAGTTGAAGCTGCTAGCGCGCATGTCAGTAAATCATCCATGATTCGCATGCTCAAAGAGCGACTACTTGTAATAGTATAAGGGTGTTACCGGCGGCCGTTCTGAACGTGCGTGGCAAGAATGATTTACTGTCGCAACCAGAGAGACAGCGGCTTTTCACTAAGAAATGTTTACAAAGCATCCCTATTATGCCTATCAGAATGCGTACTGCCCACGACCTTGGGCATCGGGTATCTTTTAGACATCTGAAGAATGCTCTGGATTGCTGACCTCATTTATCTCAACTATACTCGGGGTGCAGCGAACCATCCAGGTCAAGGCCAGTAGCTATAAAAAACGCTACGGGCCTCCGCGCCGGCAGTTGTTGAATGGATGAGTTTAAACAATATAAGACTATCGAGAAGAGAGAACGCGGCGAGATAAGTGACCAGCAGGAGGAAAAATCTGCTATTTCGAACATCATAGCAGTGAAGAGTAGGACTGCAGGCTGGACTATTGGACTTGATGTGTCAGTGAAAGACATTACAAATGATGGCAACAGATAGACCGAAGGTGTGTTAATGATGAGGATGAGTTAATTGACAATAACCAAACAGAGACATAAAGAAGGACTTCAATTAAAGTTGAAATAGACATTAAATATTGCGCTCACTGTGAAATAAAAAGTAGTAGTGGAGGCACCTAGTTTAATGATTTAAATAACACAAGTGTGAATAAATTAGTTATTTTCTTTTTTTAAGTTCTCTATACATCACGAACTCAGATACGCCCCTCAGGCTTATTGTAGCAATGTACTGGATATTAGTGGAGTGGAGTGGAGATATTTGGGCGGCTCTTAACAGCGAGGTCTTGAGAACCGATTAGGGCGATTGAAGTGAATATGGAACGGCGCCGGAATGTAGGGGTGGGGGAAATGGGAGATCCCCGAGAAAATCCGCTGACCAACAAAATCGTCCGGCACGATTCCCATTTGCGAAAATCCGGTGATCCGGCCGGGGAGTGAACCCGGTTCGCTTTCGTGGGAGGCGAGTGTGCTAATCTCTCAGCCACCGTGGCCCCGCTGGATACTAGTGCAAGGCGCACGAGCGGGGCCGACGTAGACGCATTTTCAAATGGTTAAACTTGTACAAACTTGCAACTGATAAGATATTTTACGTCAGATATTACACTAAAACAGCGCTGGTAAGTGAAATCTCATCAAAGAGATAAGATTAACAAGCAACAGATACGACTCCGAAGTTAAGAACTCTTATATACAATGTTATCTTCCATGATAAATTCTATAAACGTGTGAAGTTCAGTAATACTATAGAGCTTTACGCGCTTGAAAATCTAATTCCATCTCCTCGAAACATAAACTGTCAGCCATTGAATCGATTTCAGTCAAACAAACTTTGCTGACACTTATTACATTTTACACAAGCTCTACATGACCAACAATATGCATATTTACAGTAGTACCAATTAAATATCTATAAAACAATATTTCATAACAAAGTTCGAACTTTATCTTCTTATGAGAGAACTAAACAGATAATGAACAAATACTAATGACAGCTGGCTTCCAACAAATAATGTCCCGGGGGGTCAATTCATTCATAGTGTTAAATAAAGGTTTACTGGAATTATGACGTTTACGAAAAACACGCAATTCCGAAAGTCCACTTCCAGCTTTCACAGTTATTCCTGGCTGACCAAATCTATTTTAAAAAAAAAACTCAAAATAATATAACTCTCTACTACAGTAACTACTTTACGACACCATATGTCATCTTCCTTGTCTACATCATAAATTACACTTAAGATGTTTCGATGTGATTTCCTTCGATAATAACATCTGGTGCGGTACTGCCTTGGTGACATGTTGGACGTTGCCCTAAGAATAATCACTGACGATCACAACTGTGTTATCATTGACAAAATATATCTTATCAGTTGAAACTTTGTAAAAATATAACCCTTTGCTCGTGCGACATGCACCCACCCTCAGAAACATCCTCTTCGAGCTTTATTAGTCACACTTGTTACCCGCAAGTGTGTTGCAGTCTCAGAGACTTCCACGGTGTGTGTAATTAACGGCGAGTTTTTTGCAAACTGTACTGAAACATGTTGTGTTTTAACACAAATTTACGTGTGTTTCCAGTTTCCTTCATCCTACAGTTATTTTGCGAAGTTGTCTTGAGTTACTAATTGTTCTCATCTGGTTCGATGGCAATTATAATTTAAATTGAATTTCTGCATTGACAACGTCGAGTAAAAAAATATAACTCTTTGGATGTTTTGAAGCTGCCTAATGGCGCTCACGATATCCACTCAACATCGCTTCACCAGCCCATTTATTATACCCTAATGAATCGTGCTATGATCGATATTATTTCAACAGGCAACAACAGCTGCTTTTTCTGACGAAACATTCACATTTACTTCTACAATAATAATTATATATATACATATATATTGCAGTGGATATTACAATATTATGTTAGCCAACCCGGACGCAGGAGTCTCCCCGGCTATCATGCCACCCACCGAGTACAAAAAATAAACGTATCTTTTATATACAGACTGCTGCCATACTCTGCTCTTATTCTATCCTCATTTCCTCTGCTATTGGCTGTTCCCATTAAACTGAGCAATTTTGAACGCTCTGCTTAAGATATGCTTGTATGCACGTTGTGTATTATTTCACCATATGTGTAATTCACTTCGCATTGAGCCAGATCACTTTATTTAAGTGTTGGTCAAGAGAAACTGGGAAATTATTATCAATTTTAGTGTTATGCGAATGTGCTAATTCTTACAATTATATGCATTGAAATAAAAACTGTTTTCACAAATGTTTACCTGTAGACTATTCGCGGCTTCTTCAAACTTTTAAATTCAAACTTTTGAAAAATCACCCCATGTATGACGTTTTTGGTTGTTTCCTAAATATGTCATGTATCACGAGCGTTTAAGAATTCTGTTAAAACAAAAGTATCTTATTTTTGGTTATATTAAAATCTTACTGATATTTTTGTAACGTTTCATTTATAAGCAATATGAATAAATTACTGTGAGAAAATAGGTGTGTTGGAAATGCCTAGTAACAAATTGTTCTTAAGCAAAATATTATTAAATTGCGTATGCACAAATGTGGCTCATTGCCCCTTTGGTGTAATGTTCTAGACTTGGTTAAGCTTAGTTTGCATGAGATGGAGGAATATCCTGGAAACATAACTTTAACAGGGCTTCAAAAAAGTTGGGTGTAACCTTGAATGGACGTTAACATTTTTATTTCAACGTTAAGACACTGAACTAATTTCGCTCCGTCATTACCAACTTTACTGGGTGCAAACCAGTCAATATACCGGCTAAAATATACGCAGATAGGGGTAGTGACATTTTTCCAAAGTTGATTTTAAAAGGGTTCAATTAACCGTGAACATCTTATAGGACCGCTAATAATTCCTCAATGTAAGGTTTTGGTTCTAATTTGGCCACAAATATCAGTCTCTCAGGTGTCGTCCTTGTTGTGCCAGACGACTCGTAATAACCCTCTCGAGTATATCATCAGAGTTACTCAGCATTCTGCTCCACCGAGTCGGTTTATTGCGTTTGCTTCAAGGGCGATACTCTTCCAACAAAGCCTCGTACAATACAGGCTCGCTCTCTCCCCTCAGTCAATAATATATCGGCAGAAGGCCGAGACGGATCGCGCCGAGCCGTTGTGGTGAGCGGGCTGCTGTATGAAAACATGATATTTCACTTTTACAGAATGGTCCGCTTCGAGCCGAACATTTGCGCAACTTCAATTACGTGAGTGGGACGGCCAGGCCATCGCGAGATGTGTCAGGATACTCAGAATTGCCCCTGTGTAGGCAGAGCAAGGAGAAACTTCCCTCCATACATTCCGGTATTGCAAGTTGCGGGGTGCTTCTTTACAGGCATACGCCTCGTACACCAGACAGGTACGTCGATTGAATTACGACCTGTGCGTCTCCCAGATGACGCTGGTCGTTAATAACCGGCAATGACATTCGTTTGGTGATGTTAATTTTGAAAGAGAAACACCAGTTAGATTATTTTCTTTCTCGTAAGTCCAGTACGAAACATTTAAATGTGTGAATCAAAATGCTTCTAGTGGCTCAGTTTTATTATACTGTATGTTTTTAATTTACCTCAGATTTTAGTTTTAGAAGGATATGACGTTTCGTCTCTGTGAAATCCGATTGAAATCGCTGAAATGAGAGAGCGTGTTAAGTGTCAAGGTTTTTATCGAAGTTTGACTGAGAGTTTATACAATTTGCGACCTGTTAAGCAGTTTGAATATCAACCTTAGAAAAAAAAAACATCCCTTACCCGTGATGGGAGCACTTACTGGATTACTCCCACGATGCATATTTGAGGTTGCAAAAATTTCAGATTTAAGCTTTACCAATGCAAAATTACTGGCAATTAGAGTATTGAAAGTACTGATTTACTGCCGTAAGTGTGAGCATTTCCCTGGACAGAGAATATAAACATAAATCCCATAAGTGCTCGAGTAACTGCAATCAGCCTAGTATTCGTTGTTATATGAGGGTCACCACGTCAACTTGTATATAGGCTTTTCATGGTAAAGTGAGCACTTTCGAGGCCCTAATTACTTTTCCTTTCAGTCATTTTTTATACTTTTAACCCCCCTTTTTAGAACTAATATTACCATGTAAGTAATAAACACATTGTGTCAATTCCACTGCACTCGGAACATACCGTCTAACGTTAAAAGAAAATACTTTTATTGACTATTATTCCAAGTGAGAGTGCTTCCAAATGTTCTTACTTTACCGTGAACAGCCTATAGATCTGGGCACCGAGAGAAACGTTTGTTTCTGCCAACGAAACATTTGCTTGATTATTAGCCTGAGAAAATATTTAAATTTACAAAATATTTGGTTGGCAAAAGTTCGACAAAATTGTAGTTGCTCAGCTGACACGATAAATACTCTTAGTTAACCGTTTCAGACCCACATTAGTTTACGCTTTCAGCTGTCCAAAGCAAGAAAATAGCTAAGCCGATCCAGTACTAGTTTCGTGGTCGTAGTCAATGAGCTGTATGGCTTGTTTTCGGCCATAGCAATATGAACCATTCGTTAAACCCAGTTTCTCCGACGGAAGATCATTGGTCATTGAGCCCCTCAAAAGTAACCTTCCAATGTGCTATTAACACAACTGTGTTCGTTCGATCTGAATGCACTTTAATAAATTATGGTTAAACTATCTAACAGGTGCAAGGTAATATTCGCAAACTTGTGTGGGGAACATAGTTTTCCTTACGTGTAAGGTAAAATTACAGCACTCTGGAATAAAATTCATGTACATAGTGGTGAAAAATCCCATAACTGGATGGGAACATTACATAACGCCGCGTGCATCCCTTCAGCATTCTCTCAACAGGTAAGTAGGAGGATGGGTGGAAGAAACAATCCTGCAACACACAAATATTCAATTACCTTGTCATATTGTCGCCGTGGTGTAATGGTTAGCACATCGAGTTAATATTGCCTGTCTTTTATGGGATTTTCCACCACTTTTTTCAGGTACTTTTTCCGTACGATTAGGGAATAGTACCTTACTTAATATGTAAATTTATTCCACTTCTAACGGGTAGTTCCACCTTACATGTAAAGGTAATTAGCTTCCCTTACAAGCAGGGGAATTACACCTCGATTTTTTTTACAGTGTTCAATAGCGAGAACAGAATGAAAGAGATAAATTTGTTGGAATCACGTGTGTACAAACGAGTGTTTGCCTGTCTGAGGGAAACGTTTCAGAGTGTGTGTGTTTGTGTGTGTTTGTGTTTGTGTGTGTGTTTGTGTGTGTAAGATCGTGTGTGAGATTGTGTGTGCGTGTGCATGAGAGTGAGTTGTGGTGGGGTGAGCGGGCAGTGAAGCCAGGGCTTGTTGTTGCAGTGAGCTCGGTGGGCGTGGACGCTGTGCTGGGTCACAGCGCCAGTCTGCCGTGTGACATCGAGACGTCAGGCCGCGAAGACCGCGTCTACATGGTGCTGTGGTTCCGCGAGGGCGCCGGCAGGCCTCTCTACAGGTAGGCGACCTTCCCCGCACAACCACAGCTAAACATCTACCTGTATGCACATCGTGTATTCTTCCACAATATGTATCAATAACATCGCGATATGCCTCGTCACTTTATTCAAGCACCGGTCAAGTTCAAATGTGGTTATAATATAAAACTGAAACTCTTGCTATTTTGCTACTTCTTACACTTTCGTGCATTAAAATATCAGACAGAAAAAGTAATGTTTATTGTATATTCACTGTTACTTCCAATTTTTCTGAAGCCTTACTAAAGTTCTACTTTCAGAATATTCCTCTGCCTCATTTACCCGAGACAAGTTTTATTCTATTCAGGTTGGGAAGCTCAATGCTTTTAGTGGCAACTAAAATTTTCACCACACGGTAAAGGCTAGTGTTGCATTGTATACTGAATTTTTTCTATTTTATACATTAAAAAACAAATGAATTTCTATAATCATACTTCAAATATAAAATAACTACTTAACTAAGAGAAAACTTTATTGCTTATTATTCACGTAACTTAAAATTGTAATAGTGACGACTAGCGCTTACCTAGTGGCAGAAATGTTCCCTATACCAAACTCTCCCATAAGGAAAGTCGTTTTGTTCCTGACCTGAGCAGAATCAACCTCACCCGGGGCTATAAAACCACACCAAAGAGACAACGCACCGTATTTTTGCGCACTCAGTGTAATTGCATAAGAACTATTTCTTTCTAGCCATTCCAACAAACATATTTTTTTCTCTGTTTTTATTCACGTTAATTATAAATGAAATATTATAATTAATGTACACATTATAAATAATCGTTCATTTTAATAAAAAATAAAATACTTTTATATTAACACAAGTGTGGTACATTAAATATTTATGAACCAACGAAATACCTCATACATGGGGCGATTTTTCAATGTTTATTTTTAAAAAGTGTGAAGTATCCACGAACATGCTATACATAAAACCTTAATTACAACGTTAAGGAATGCAACTACTTTCTCTCCGTCCGTACCAACTTAACAGGGAGCGTGCTATTTTGTGGACCCGTTACAATATATGTACGTGGGAGCAGTGGCATTTTCAAAATGTTATTTTAAAAATTGCTCTATAAACTATACCTGTACGCTTTGCTGGATAAAGTGAGTGATTTCAAAACTGATCTCTAAAAATAATCACTGCCCAGAATTACATGCACTCTTGAGCAGTTGAATTAGAGGTACCTGCTCCGTAGTTTAGCATCCAATTCCGCCTTTATGACTGCGGCAATACGGCCTCATTCATCCAAGAGACCTTTCTCCATGCGTCGAGGGTTCAATTGCTGTGTTCACGTTCCCACGTTAGTCGTCGAGCCTCGAGACGAGCGACGAGCAGAGGTGTCTTGATAGGGCGGTGGTTTCCGTATATACTGTTCGAAATAAAGTTAGCACTTTTTAGAACCCTATAAATTTTTCCTTTCATATAATTTCGATCTTCTTGCTGTATTCTAATATAAACATGGTAATATGACCAATAAACACAGTGTATACATTTCACCACCATCAAAATTTAATGCTTGAGGCTGCAATAATACATATTTATTAGGGGTTAATGCCTGTTGCGAGAGCCTTAAAAATTGCTCACTTTATCGTGAATAGCCTATACCCACACAGCGAGGAGATGGTTCTTGATGTTATGGCTGCGCACGGGTCGTTGTGTTCCAGCATTCAATTGGTGAGTGACCTGTTTGCTGTTCTGCGGCCTGTATATCCACTGTTATTTACAAAGCAAACCTACTGCAACCTATGTCATCGATACGTCCTACACCAAGGCAGTTAACCCCATAGACTAAAGATGAGGTAGACCTATCTCGATAGCTGCGTACAACCAATCTCCGTATCCCAACATTGAACTGCTTTTTTGCCAATATAGCTAAAAAAAAAAATGGCGTGGATTGGGTTTGATGTTAGAACACTGCTTAGTAAACAATTGATTTTGAGATGTTTTTATACTTGCCCTAACAAATTTGTAGTGCGTTTTGATTAAATTCAAACTGGTCAAATAATTTTACTAATATAACAATGCTTGTAATTTACAAACTAAGATATAAACAAACACGTTCATCACGGTTGAAAGTGTGATTTCGACAGTCGTGTTTCTCTGGGGTAGGTCACTGTTGGGTACATGCGCAGAAGACGAATAAGCGGTATAAATCATCTTTAGTCTATGGCTGATCCTGGCGGCTGTGGTTTTACCAGAATCCACGAACTCGACACGGTGGCCCGTAGAAATCTCGTGCCTGCACGCCCTAGGATATGGAATGCCCCGTACGTGTGGCCCCTACGATATGGCCACCATCAAATGCGCTGAGATCTTGTTTCTCCCTCGTTCTGTGCTCTGCTATTATCCAGCCGGATAGTACACGGCGGTCTGACGACATCTTAGTTATGCGTGGCTGGCCACTATTCCTATCGACGGGAAGACCACAGTGCCATTTCGACAACGTTGCACGTGTTTCTAGTCAAACTGCTCATGAGTGTTTTAATGCTTCATTACACACTGGCGATGCAGGATCCCAATTCAGTTGGCAGCGAAAAATGAAAGGTCTTATTTACTTCACCTCGTGTTTCGAGTGTCACGTATAGATTCATGGCTATTGTTTGGAATTGTGCGAACTGTCTGTAGGTTTAGAGAGTATATTGTGTTACAACCAGGTTATACAAGCCGCAGGTTTGTGAGTGGAAATGTTGTCTGGTCCGGTTCCCTCTCCCTTTTTGTTCTTGACCAGTTGAAGGGAGGCAGCGAGGAACGAGGCAGTGCATGGTATGTCGCCGTAGAATAAAGAGCTCTTACAAGCATAATGTTGTTTCATTCATTTATAAATCACTGAAGCATTCAGAAACAGCTATTGACATGGGCATGTCTTGTTTCATAGGCATAAGAGAATGAATTTCACATTAATTTCACTGTTTACTTGGATGAGGCATCAATAAAGTGATTAGGCTTACGGATATGGTAATTTTTAACATTACGGGAAGATACTGAATGAGAAGTTAATGTACTGTATATTCTTTGCAGGGCTTTCAAAAAGGCTCATAAGCGTGAACAACCTATGTTAAACAGCCAGCTTAGTATAATTTTGTATACTGAGAGAGATATTTATTTGCAAACACCAAATAAATTTACTTGAAGTGTGTTTCCACTGAGCAATATTTTGTCCGCGGGACTAATTTTATCTTGCTCCAAACATCTAAAATAGTTCCCTTCATCCAAATGAACCATTCAAAAATTATATTTTCAGCCGAATTCCCATTTGGGTGACAAAGTTATCTACAAGTATTTTTTACACATAAACTATTTTCCAAATAGCTTTAACTACTCTGTTTGGTTTGCTGTGAACATTGTAAACATCGCTGTATATTAAAATTACTGAAACAAAATTATATTGGCTATGTTATTACAGAATTGATGGCGACAACAAAACCAGCTGTGTCAAGGACCAGCATTTATTTGGCTGGCTGTAGAGTATTCCGGTAATTTGCATTGGCTCGAATGTACAGCTTGAGATTTTGTTTATAATTTTTGTGAGAGATACGGTAGCAGCAATGTCTGTAAATGTATTTAATGATAGCAAATACTGGGGATGGTAATTATAATGGAACAATTCAAATAGAAAAAAAAATGAAGATGAAAACCTGAAAATATAGATTGCGTAAATGTCATGCAAATATCGTAGATTTTATTCAGATACCGACGAAATTTAGGAGATTTGTTTACAAGTCATTAACTGTACTGAGTAACGAGTGCGTACAGATGCCCAACAGACATAGGACAATCCAATGTAAGAGTAAATGAAATCGCATCTGCATACACAGTACAAAAGAGCACAGTGATCGTTAAAACGCTTCACGCTGCGTCTTTTAACAGCATGTACTCTATTTTTTACCATCGACAGAAATACACATCTGTAAACGCACGTGTAGCGAGCGACAAGCGGCCTTAAGTGTTTCAGGCGTAATGTAGCTGCAAGCTGGCACAGTGCGTTTCTGCATGTCATATAGTATCGTAGGAACACAGAAAAACTTCTAGAGGCGTGAGCTCGGGGGAGCGATCTGGCGACCTTAAAACACCACTACGCTCTAACCACTGGTTTCGAGTTCTTTCTATTAACGCTTGCCTCGCCACCAAAGCCAAGTGCGCAGGACAACCGTCATGCTGAAACTGCATATCACGACTTCTGTCGAGTGGTACGTCTTCCAGAAATGCCGGTAAGTTCTCTGTGAGGAAATGGGATTAAGTACAGACGGTCAGCGTCCTTTGAATGAATTACGGTCCTATGAAGTAGTCTACAACGATTCCACGCCACACGTTCACGCTCCACTGCGGCTGGTGCATAATTCGTAAATTTACGGGTCCATGGTTTGTGAAGGTCGCTTCATCGGTAAATAGCACGTTCTTCATAAAATTGTCGTCCCTTACAGACATCAGAGCAAACCTACAAAAATGTACATGCTGCTGGCAATCGCCTTCATGTAATACCTGATAGAGAACCAGGTTATATGGGTGGAATTTCCGTTGGCGCAGTTGTTCTTGTTGTTTGGCGTTTTTTACTTACAGCAATGCGTAACATGGGCCCTCTGCCGCAAGCTACCGGCCTACCTAACGTAATCATATTTGAACATTATTTCTTGGCGTTTTTACAATACCTTCTATTGCGAATGCTTTATCACTGAATTCCTCTTTGCGCGTACTTTCAGATGTCGTTGAAATACGTGTATGTTTCCAGTTGAAAAGTAATATGCACATGTTACGAATAATCACTATGCGGCAAATTACTCGCCCTCGTACGTACTGTATACGTGAAAACATACGTCATATCTGTCGCAATTATGCTAGCTGTTATCTCTCATGTTTATGAACTTAAAGATTGGTTTTAGCAACGAATGGTGTCTAGTGGCTTCTTCTTTGGAAAATTAATACATTGCGTGTCAAGTACGTTTCTTAAACACGCTAACAAATAAAATATATCTTATTATTGGGAAAAAGTTTAAGGAAAGGGTTTAAGATGATGTTTTGTCTAGACCGCCAGCCTGCATGCATTGCTACAGATTTTTTTTTAGTGTTGACTGCTTATGGGTGAAACAAGTGTTCAGTTATTACAGCTATCAAAATCCGTGATTATCGTTTGTAAAATTGTAGACCTAAAAGAAATCACCCAATCATATATCATAGGTTAACCTACAGTTCTATGATAATCTCCTATTCCAGAAGTGCATTTTATCCCTACATTTTGATCGCATCACAATGCTATTCCTGCTAAATAGGCCACACGATAAAAAGAAAACGGACAACAGTTTATTGCAACGGGTAATTTAAGAGACACGGTAAGCTCCGAATATTTGCAGATGTTTCCAAAGACCGTTATTATAATCGCAGCGTTGTCGGTTTAGCTGATCAATCAAAGATATAAAGCAGAGTCGAGCATGTCTTAAAACAATTTTGGAGTAGAATTTGTAATTCCTGATTGAACTAGGGGTGAAAAGGTTCTATTATTTTTAAAGTTGCCTAATTGATTTAGGCAGGACTAAAATAAAACTATAAATTTATGATGACACTCCTGTTGCCAACGTGTGTGTGTGTGTGTGTATATATATATATATATATATATATATATATATATATATAGTGATGAGCTAAGATTTTTCTAAAAAGTAAACAAGATTAAATTCAAAACATACTTGTAAAGCTGTTGCCAGGTTGAGTAATTTCGATAGCCTGTTTATATGTTAGAATTATTTTTGAATATTCCAAAATAGTTTACTACTAAATTGCTCTCATACACGGTAGGAAAATAAACGCAGGAGGATGTGTTAACTCTTTAGACTAACTAAAACTTTGAATATAGTCAGCTGTTAGCTCCGTGATTCAAACTTTTGCCAGAATATATTTTTCGCCCGTAACTCACACTGCATTTGTTCTAGTTAACGGGACTGTCAACAATTAAAATGTTATTATAAACATTCGAAATGTTTTCCACGTACTTCCAAGTTTAGTCCACTCATTTTTACTACAGGATAGTAGTCGCCACCACAACAAGGCAGCAATTTACAGAAGCGAAAACGAAATTTTATGGGGGTTTTTTTTTTTTTTTCTCTCTGTTTGTACGCCAAACAGATGGCAGAAATATTATTATAATTAAATTATCAACTAATATACAGGTAATTTCATTGAAATACTTTGAAAAATAGAGAATTTTGCTACAAGGATATTGTAAACGAAAAAAGAAAATAAATATGAATTTATAGGTTTTCCATCTGTAGTAAGCCATCACTTATTCATTATTCATTCATAGTTCCAGCTCCACAGTTTATATCGCTTGGATTGTACTATGATAAAGTTGAACATATTGTTTGGTTTAACTAATATTGTAATTCGTATTTATTGATTGTAAGCAATGGTTCAACCATAACAAATTGTAGTACAGTAGAATCCTGTTATCAACCTTTCCAAAGGTTGAGTAAAATAAAATGTTAAATGCAGAAGTCTTTATAAGCCAGAACTAATATTACTCCTGTAAAGATATGACGCAAAAATATTCCACCGTATAATTATTTTACATAAATAGACCATCAGTAGTTATTAAGATTCAGTTTTGTTGTAAATACTGCTTAAATAATCTCAGTATTAAATGTGCATTGAAAACAATTAAACAAGTTGCAAAATTAAAATACAGAAGTAAGCACCTTAATAATGAAATTATTATTTTTAAAAAAGTGGCAGTTTTTGTTTGTGTCATGTTTCTTGACGCGACCTCATAATTGTTCTCCAATTGCACAAAATACTCTTCATTTTGTCACGTGCAGTAGTTTGGGTTTACAGCAAATTGGAGGGTTTGAAAGTCATGAAGATAAATTGGAAGCAATATTTTATTCCCTTCAAGTTTTTTTAATATCTTCATCTGAATTATGTGATACAAAAATACAATTGATCAGAATTGCACGATATCACAGCATCATCGACTAATACACACCTTCATATTAACACACACGCAATTAAGTGAATTCTGAAGGCTTTCCCATTCATCTGCTGTTAGTCATTATCCCAAGTAATTTCCGTGGCCGCATCACCCCTTAAGTCCCTATACATAATATTATATCCAGGATACAAAAAAAAATGAACCTTCTTATGGACAGGTTACGAAACCCTTTAAGCCTTGTAAATATTTGGTAGGAACAGGAAATTATATGTTATATGCAGGAACATGTTATATGCGGTAATGTTAAAACAGGTCTCTACTGTAAATATTCCTTTCCTTAATTTCTAAGAAGCATTGAATTCCAGAACATAAAATAATTATATTTTAAAAATTGAGAAAATTATTGAGCTCAGGTTTGTAGAGGTGAAGTGACGGTCGCAGGTCCTCAGGTGCGCCGCCACAGTGTGGATTGTTCCTGAACTGACCTGTCCTCGGCGCCAGGCGTTTGCTGTATGGCGCCGTTTATCAGCTGTCAGACAAACAATAAACCCTTCCCTTCCGTCCACTCTGACCGTTCACGTCACTAGGGGCTTCCGAAGCTGAGTGGGTGTGGCCCCGGCTGGCCCTCGCTGCTGGTGCTTCCTGTTTCAACCCGCGGGACCTGCATCCCCCCCCCCAGCCCACTTTCCACACACCCCCTAGAGACCTTGGACGTAATTATGTGACAGATATAGTCTATGAATGATGGCGACAAGGACATGAATTTTTACCCACCTCGGTAATAGAGAAAAGGATTGGTTGAGGTTTTTTGCGACAGTAATGAGAGAAACCACTTGAAATTTCCACAAAAAATACGTGGGTATAACTTTCATAAATTAATTTTTTAGTCCTCTAAAAAAATTTATTTTGGGTGTTTCATATGCTGTTGTCCATTTCGGTGGAAATATCCCTTAGAAATTTTGTAGTAAACGTAAACAATAAAAACAATTTCATGTTTAAATATTATCAGAGTTATGAAGATTAAATTTATATAACTTTTCCCGGACCAATTAAAATGATTCATTATTAAAATGATTGGCTTAAGTTTCTTTATATGGCTAATGTATGTAAAGTTGTACAATGTTATTTGTTCCAAATTCATAAAGGTTTCGAACGTAGTTCTATCTCCAAGTTATATATGATAATCAAGTATATATAACGTGGACTCAGTTTCAAATGAGAAAAGATATTGTGTAATAGTGTTGATGGAATTTTGCACATTATTTCATTTGAAACGTAAAGTTACTTTAAAAACCTGCCGGGACTTTTAGCAAACAAAACTAAAAGTTTTATAATTCCGAAAAATTTGTTTAATAATATCATATTCACATTGGATTTTAATTAACTTGCTCACTGATACGTAAATAAAATGGAGAGTATCGTGTAAGTAACATACCATAATCCGGAGATAATCTAAACAGCAGAACCACAGTAGCTATGTTCGGTGAAAATAACTCAATTAAGGTAAGCATACTTACGGTGGAATCAGCGAAAGCATGACCTAGCATAATAGTAGCAGGATTTCTTTAATTTTAAGTTTCCAGGATATTCCTTTCAGTGTGGCACTCATTTCCAGTTTATTTCACTATGTTACCGCAATGAAGTCTAAAGATATCCGAATATTCATTGGATCCTGCTTCAGTGGTAGGAATTATTATTTTGCAAACTGGAAAAGTAGCCTGTACGCCACAGAATCCACCATAGCCTTATGTTGTCAACTAGAGTGTAAAATAAACCTTCAAATTTAATATAATAATTTATAAACGCAAATAGTTGCTTTTAAAATTATATATACTACAAATAGTGAATTCGCGTAGACAAATAGCACTAATTCATGCCGATCCTTACATCCTCTTAAATGTTCTTAAAACTCTGACCAAGTAAAACGAATAAACTATGTTTCTCTTCTGCCAAACAGTATTATTCGTCAGTTCACCATTTAAATTTTGATATTAAAAATTCTCATTTGAGACAACCGACCTCGTTTCTTTGAAGCTCAACGAATATTAAACTAATGCACGAATCAAGGAAGTATAGTTGCAGGTCTGATGATGAAAAAGAAACCTTATTATTTCCCTCAGATTGTTACACACTGCAAATTCGAGGTATTTTTGGTGTAATCTGTCCGAAATCAACGTTGGTATCAGTAAGATTATTTTTATCGAGAATTTAAGGCATGCTTTTTTATTATCTATATTTGCTATTATTCAATAAAGTGATATTTCATTTACCACTATTCAGACAGTGCTATTATTCAAGTAAAATCATATGGGCACAAAAGTCCTCGAATAAATATAATATTATTAAAAATGAGTATTCGCTGTGGAATTGCTGAATTTTATCATGATTTGAAAGATTCAGTAAACATTTAGGCATTACTGCGGGATTGATATTGGATAATTTAACAAATGTATGGTTTGAGACTGATGGCAAGCCGGCAAACAGTTGGCCAACAGTTGGCATGCATCCTGCACCATTGCTGTTTCTGAACTGGTACTTATTAAATATTCATACTTTGACCATAACTTACCCAAGTGTGGTGAACACAATTGGCCCAATTATGGCCCATATGCTTCCAATAGCAATGACCCATCGATGTACCACTCCTCAGCTATCAGATTGCTTACGGGCGCTAGCAATGTTTCCACCATATGTTATACATTACCGTAAACTGGGGTAACTTTGCACCTGCTGGGGTAACTTTGCACCAATCAAGAAGTTTATTTTTTGTGATATTTGACAAAAAAAAGTACTTCAGCTAGATATTTACAATTTTCTATTTTATCTACCCAGGTAATGTTCACTACCTGCAAAGTAACCCTAGTTTACGGTATCTCTTAAAGAGAAATATGTTTAGTCTAATTCTTTACTGATCCTAGTTTTAAATTTTCCTATAATCCACAAATTGACACATTATACGATATGAAAATACTATATGCTATACTTTTGGGGAAGAATGAGGGGGGGGGGGACGGCGGGCGCGAACCTCCATACTAACCATTACTTCACTGTATACTCTTACAAATATGATACAAATCACGCCAGTTATTCCATAACCTTAAAAATTGCCATACAAAAATTTAGTATTTAAATTTTGCAGCTTAACAAAAAACAGTGTCGTTAAGAAAAAATGCCCTACCTGAATCGCGATATTAACACAAAAAACCTGCCTTTGATGTAATTTCTCACAGTATGTTTATTACCTGGACGCTATTTGTTTTGTAACGTTGTCGACGTATATTAATATTTTCATGGCGTGAAACAACAACAAATCGTCAGAATTAATTTTCTCAAGGTAATTTTATTTTTATTTCTTACCTCGCATTATAATTTTATGCATTAGTATTTTTGAGACAAGCTGACAACAAGTTTTCATATACCAATCGTGAAGTCGCAGGAAATACTGTATTTACAGTATTTTGCCATAGATATTTCTATAACTAGATATTTAAACATGATTGAAGGCTGTTCACGATAAAGTGAGCACTTTAGGAATGAACCTTAGAAAATGTCAGTGCCCCGGCGTGCATACATTTTAATGGGCGCACTGAGTGACACTCGCCTAGTAAAGTTGGTAACGGTGGATGGGAAGTAATTCCATATCTTAACGTCAAATAAAAAGTGTTGGGTAACCATTTGTGATAACTTACAAAGTTATTTACTTCGTTTTCTGTTTTTAATGCAGAGAAGTGTAAAAATTAACAGATTTCTTAAGTATTTACTTTCTTAATAATTTCACAGTTTTATTCGACCGACACATGAGTAAAGTGATACCCTGCTAATTAAAACTCATTGGTTACAGAATCTAACAACAGTTTCACAAGTTATAACACCAGAACAGCGCACCTCTAGAACTCTGCTGCACCATTTCAATGGAGACGTCAGGGCCGTCCCACTCCTTACACTGCTACCTGCCGCTACACCACGGCGCTAGCAGACATAGCTATAACAGCCAGGGTCTACTCTTTACAGTTGACCATTTATTGGAGACATTCGAAACCAACCGTTAAAAATAATGATTACCTAGCGTCATATTGGTTACCGTAGGCAGCAGAAAAATAATGAAAATTACCACTTTTCTTAAAGTCTTATTAAAATATTTATTTTTTCCCTTAAACTGGTGGTCACTGAAAACTAATTTTAGTTATGTGTGTTCAAAAGTATAAATTTTCTCTAAAGTTATATGTTAGCTTTTATAACGATACCATAGTATCGCCAAATCAATATTTGAATAATATACATCAGGTTAAGGGCGATCAGGGATGTTGATAATGTCGATGTCGATATATATTGAATGACGATATTACATAAATGGTATATCAACATAAATCGTCTATGTATATATATATTTCAACGATATTTTCTCGAAATCAGTATCTTTTTCTCAGATGACTGAAATAAATATTTTTAAAATACTCTTTCAGTAAGCTCTGTTTTCAATTCAAAATTTGAATTTAAAAAATACCATGTATACTTTGGCAACACGCAACAAAAATAGGTGCCACATTTTTCTGCAATTACCCGTGTCCTCAATATGTAATAGTCCTAACAATTTCTTATTTGTCAAGACCTTAAATACATAAAATATCGGATTACGATGTATTACAATGTACCAAGTATTAATAGCTTTATTTCGACATTTAGTTTCGTAAAACGATACTTTTACAAATAACAAAAATAAAAAATATCGATATTTTCTCCAATACCAACATCTCTAATGGTGATGGTAATTTTTAACGTTTTCCGAAAATGTACGCGGTGAATAAAAAGACGACTTGAAGCAGAGATTTCAAGATTGTAAACTCGTGGCAAACATGAATACGAAGTTTAACTTTCATTACGGTAATGATTGTGCACTTTGGTGCTCGCGCTAAGGCTTGGTATTACAGCATGCCGGTTTTTAAATTTTCCTGCGTTGTACCTTCGTGAGAGATCGAGCGAAATTCTTAGCCCTAGTGTCGTAATGAAAACCAGGCGGGCGTCCACGTAAGCCGATCCCCCTGTACTTTAGTCGCAAGACAAGCTGAACGTCCTCAGATCTGTACGATCTCCTTTCTCGTTCGGAGAGCTTTCGTTTCTTCTCCGCGTACATCTTTTATATAAGTTACTTTTTTTTTTTCCTCCGTTTGTGGGCAGTGTGTTTTTCCTCTCGCTTCGCATTTCCAAGCTGTCTCTTTGGTTGCATCCTTCCATTCTCGATATTACTTCTACATTATTCATGCTAGTCCTCTTTATCCTACGTTTACCCCTTCGTTTTATTCACATCATTATCCTCAGGCAAGTTAGGTCTCGTCTTCCTTCTCTGCGCATTCAGAAGTGCGGAGTACCGCGTTTGTGTTTTACCCTTTTTTTTTTCATAGGTACGTCTAAGCACGATATCGCGAAAAACAAAATGTAAAAGAGAAAAAAAGAAACTTCGTTAGCTTTTGAACAGTCGGAAGACTGTAAAATTCTTTTTCCGGTTTTATCTGCAGACATTGCTTTCAAAGGTTTTTTTTTTTCTGAATGTAGATACTTGCCGTTACACAGTGAACAAAAGAAATGTTGGTTGTCACTGCAAATATATTGAAAATATTTTTGTTATCGCAAACAAGAGTTTTGTAGTCGCGAAAAAAATAGTATTATTGCTAGAATGAAACGTTTGACATGATCTTAATAAATAAACACATTTTAGTGTCTAAAAAATTCTAAATACTGTAAAATAATATTTAGGTAACTTCCTAAACGATGGTGGAATGGTATTGAACACTAACCGTAGGCCTACGTCATGCTACATACAGGATGATTCACGAGGAGTTACCGCCACGCACAGGGCTTATTCCTTACATCATTATATATATATATATATAATATATAAATGTGGGTCCTATTCGCTATATTTACAGAGAAATTCGACAATCAGCACACCCACCCTAGAGTGGAAAGGAGTTATCAACATCGTTTCAGCATCAATGTGTGCTGTGGTTGAACATTTGAATGTGCATGTCCCTGAGAGATGTATAGGACGAGGCAGTTCTCACCCCTGGCCTCAGTCGCCATATCTATCACCACTAGGTTATTGCGTATGGGAATGGATGAAGGAGATGGTTTACCAAAGGACTGCACGCACACGCACACACACACACACACGTGAGGAACTACTTGACTGTTTCATGAACAAATGTAGAAAAACTACCGTGGATGTGTGGAAATGAAACTTTGTTAGTCGTGCTTTCTGAATACGCGTATAGAGAAGTGTGGTAAATGTGTGGATATTTTCTGAGAGTGTATCTTCGCTGCATCGAAATCAGTAATTTTATACTACTGTTAGCAGCACAACACATGTAAAAATTAAATAACGAAAATATTTCTCAGCTTAGCATTTGTTCTAATTAATTTTATATTCAGTTACTCGTAATACAATTCAATGAACCGTAATTATATCTGTACAAATCTTGGCAGCTTAAATATACAGTTGTTGAAGTGGGAGAAGTATTAGAATCTGAAGGAAGTGGAATAATATTCCTTGAAAGTCACAGTGATCAATGTTGACAAAGTACTGGCTACCAGTAAGAGAAATACCAAGTTCAACTTCCGAATGACGGAACATATTTTTATGTTCAACAATTCTGATACGTGACTAATCGTTATAGCTCTTAATTGCCGTCAGTTTAATTTAATTTCAAAACTAGCAACGATCGTGCGATGTAGTTATCGTTTTCTTCGAATATGTTCTTGTACATGGGTTTGTAAATTTCTAACCAACCCCTTGACAGTCCGAAAACATTTGTTCGGAAGTCGTTAATATAATTAATAAATTTAACCACATCACATATACTTACAGCACAATGCATTGTCTCACAGCTACTTAGCAGCTGAATATAATACTCAAGAAGTTTTGCACCCGTTGCTAGGTTGATCATAGCCCAAGAGAAAGTATGGGAAGAAATACACACTGTCTATACAGAACACCACGCCAAACCTGACAAATATATTTTTGTAATGCGCTGACTGCCCCAGCGAACATTCTTCATGTGCAACCTATTACAGGTGGTGGAAATTTTTTTACAAATTTTATTAAGGATATCAATCAATAAGTGTTACAAATTAAATGGGTGTGATACATGAGATGAGATGGGACACATTTGTTTAAAGTACCCATATCCGGAAATCCCTCCTTATACCAAAACATGGTGATACCAGCGAGCAGGGTTAGTTGGCGAGCAGTGTATCAGCACTTGCCTGGCATTTCATATGCAGGTTGAAGGTTTTCTGCACTCCCCCATTTGACTCACATAGCAGGTCCCATTGTCTGGCCACCTCGCTAACTGACCTAACGCCTTTGGATTTCTACATTTGTGTCCACGTTAAAACACTGACTTACGACGCGCCTGTGAATACCAGAGAAGAGAAGAACTTGAAGCCAGGTTTCGTGCAGCATTCGAAACCATCAAGAACATGCCAGCCATCTTCAATGATGTGCTCCTCAACATGCTGCAGGGCTGCAGAGAATGAATCGAATGCGGAGGAAACAATTCTGAGCAGCTGCTGTACTCTCTCTCTCTCTCTCTCTCTCTCTCGCTGTGTGTGTGTGTAATAAACGTGTTTGCAATACTGATTCACATGCAACTTTCTTAATACCTGACTCCACCCTTGCAGGCTATAATAGCAATTTTGGGTATAGGGAGAAATTTTCGGACATGGCACCTGAATAAAATATGTTCCAGTTCATCTCATTTACTATCTTATTAATTTGTAACACTTATTCATTGACACCCAGTTAGTTTGTGGGTATTTTGGCTTGAAAGGGCCACCCTACCACTTTTCTTCTGTGTGGTCGCCTGCTCTGCAATCATAGTTTGTAGACGAGCCACAAATTCATGCTTTATCCTTCGTTATTAGAGATGGTGATATATAATTCCCTAGTCTGTATGCGGGCTTTATTCTATTGTCTTCTGCATAACGGACCTCCAGTTATTTATTCATCAGCTCCTATCCTAGTGAGTACACAGTTTTACGTCAGACCAGGGTTACGTCCTTGCATATTAACGTGCGAATGACACGTGCTGAACTCTTGTGGAAGGTTTGGTAAACTTTCAGTGGTAAGCTGCTTGTTGGATGCGTGCGTGTGGCTTAACATGTAGATACGTGTTTTTGCTGTTTTGTTTAGCAAGGAGAGTAAAACACCAGAGATCAATCAGAACTGTTGACTTGTGTGTCGCAGTGCCACATACGAAATGTAGGGCAACTACTAAACTGTTCAAATTTCATAATGATGGGCAGCAGAGTATAGAAATAAATGGTTAGGTGACAGCAGTGGTTCTAATAAATATTCCCTTGTTTGCAATCGACTTTGCATTGATGGTGTACCAACAAGATACTCTGATAACCCAGGGTATCTATCTACGCCTTGCATGACATTGCATGTATATCATGATATGAGTGGGATGTGGCAGAAAAATGTGCAGCCGAGCGCAACAGAAAGAAAACTTCGGTATAGTGAGAACAAAACAGAGAGTTCTTCTGTCACCAAAATTAGCTATAGTTCTCCAATTCAAAGTAATATAACCGTAAAAAAACTACGCTCATTCCATAAGCAGTAGCAAAAATATCAGATTGTTGTTTTACAAAATAAGATTAACTTCGTGAAACGGAAATCCAGACTCATCATTCTTCTTATGCCCACAAGCAGACTACCACGGAGAACTGTTTCAAACTAAATTTTTATGTTGAAGAGCATATCATAGAACCCATGAAATTAATTTTGTGCCTGATGATCAGTTAAAATAATTGTAATTGTACATCTAGCATTCAGAATATGCTGCTATCTTAAGTAAAAATTAAACTGAGAACCGGTTTTGGGTTTCTTGGTGTACTTCTTCAATTCCAACACTACTGATTCCATTTTTTTTTTTTTTTTTTACTTGACAATGAATTTTCTAGCCAGAACCATCTAGTATTAAGATAACAATGTCAAAACATTTAAAGTACTTTTTGAAAATTATAATATTCTATACAGTTGTGAAGTGTAGGGCTACTGTGGTACATCTCGAAATTTTCGCCGAAGAATCTTAGTGTTTCCCTATTATGAAAATGCAGAAACTATAAAAATTTCTTAATTTTTTTACAGGAATTAACACTATGTTTTTCAAAGTATTGTGGTGGAAAGGCAACTGGCAGCTTCATTTGTGTTGATTCTGACATGCATTTGTATTCAATAATCTGTTCTTGTTACCTGTGATAAAGTGTTTCCGCGAATGAAAACTTGCATTTGTTGATATTTTTATAAATATGTTATTGAATGTGATGCAGTTTTAATTAGCTTTTTATTTACCTTTGATGTCTACAGCAATTCATAAGATTAATTTTTCCGCGTTTCATTGTGACAAGAACAACTGGAGAACAACTATTGTATTTTTATTCCGTAGAGGAGCCATGCCACACACAGATATAAAGTACTTCAAAATTCCTCTTCTATTTGAATCTTAAATAAAATAACAAATCGTATGAATGCAGTGCATCAATAAAACAATCATAAATTTGCATTTCACTATGCATTGTTGTCAAAAAAATGCTAATCATTCAATTTTTATAATTTCTCTCGCACCACAAAATTCTTCTTTTCATAATGAATTAGTAAACATAACTGCCAGATTTTTACTAGAGTTAACATGTTCGATGCACAGAATAGCATTATACATGTACAGCTCTAAATCATCATTATTAGTACTGAATTTACATAACACTCAAGCTCTTGAGTTTTTGTTGCAGCTGCCACGTATTCAGCGTCGGCAGTTGATTCGGTCACACTTAATTAAGCAATAAATTCTCCTCCGTAAACAGAAATGCTTTTTCGATTTGATGAGATTTAATAGTACCGCCTCCTTCTGCATGAAATTCAATACCCAACATCAATAGCTTTACTTCCTGAGGAAAAGCTTGTGGTTGTCCGCATTTTTCATTTATAATGTGAATTCAGTTCTTTCTGAATAGCTTCGTTCCATTCCTTGCTTTTTATAGCTTCACTCTATGAGTTATACTTACTCATACAATCATTTCTAACGTAAGATGTATACAATTCAATTTCTTTGAAATATTATTGTGCATTTATATGTTTTCCTGGCCTTGTAGTTACATCATCTTTATCTTTATAAATATTTTCTGATTGCTCAAAGTTCCTCTGTAATTCCACAACATTTCTGATTTGTTGCGCATCTTCTTCAATGTGTGGTTTTATATTAGATGAACTTTCAGGGACTAGTTCATCAACATTTTTAAGCATGTCTGAAGTTCCTTCTGTGCTTCTCAATGGCGAAATCACTTCTTTTATAATTTCGTTGTTTGGTTTGTTTTGTTAAGATGTTTTATTCTCTAAAAATATAACATACTTGCTAATTGTTGTTTTCTTGGTTTTGGAGTTTATGAGTCTGTTTCCCTAAGTATTGTCACAGCATACGGTAAACAACAACTTTATAGATATACGGTCCCATTTCTTCCTTAGACAATTGGGTACATGTGCCATAGCTTCACATCAAAACACTCGCAAATGAGGTCTCTTCAAAATCTTTATTCATGCCTAATTGGAGTTTCTTAATTTTCTTTCAAGTCTGTGAATCAATCATCTCCTTGAATATTATAAACACTTGGTAAACAATTATTTTCAGAAAGAAAATATACATATGTGTGCATTAAGAAATCGTCTATCAGTATGAATAAATAGCAATTACCTTCTATGGAACTATGTCCCATGGTTCCACAAATATATGTGTGTACTAATTCCAGAATTTCTTCAGCACGACTTTTGTTTGTTGTAAACTTCTTGTTCGCACTTCTCCAAGTCCTATTACCATTTTCCTAAGAAGTCCCATGTTTTCCTGTTCATGTGTCCAAGACTACAATTCCACAAATACTCTGGTGTCTCAATAAAACACGCAATTTCCTTTTCGGAAACTTCAAATAAGTCGAATCTATCGATACCAATACACATTTTTAGATGTGAAGCATGGCGCCTGAAGGTGTATCTGAGTCTGTAAGGGATGAAGGTCATAATAATAAAAAAAATGAAAGAAACTAAATTTTATTTCTAATTTGTTCACTCTGCTACTATGTACAACATCAATAAGCTGTCTCCACTTTTGCTATTTCTGTTTAACAGCGAGCGCACTATTTAATGTTTATTTCAACTGTTCTTAATGTCCTTCTTAATGTCACTCTTGATTACAGTCAATTAACTCATACCCATTATTAGCATGTGTTCAGTCTATCTGTTTCTATCAGTTAAAGTGTCTTTCACTCATGTACTTGTCCAATAGTCAGTAGATGTATAATGGGGATCCTGGCTCACCTAACCTGAAAAACACTCAAAATTAAGCAATTTATGTCCAAAATTCAAGCAATTTTCCCGTTTTCAAGTTACATTTTCATGCTTCTAGAAGCTCCATTTCTCACCAATTTTTGATTTTAAAAAACAACCAATTTTCATTGAAAATCAAGAATTTTTATCCCAAAATCAAACAAATTTACCAGTTTATATGGAACATGGCCGTGCACGGATTGTGCAGATTAAAAAACAAGCAATTTTACCCCAAAATCAAGCAATTTTACCCCAATAACAAGCAAATATTAACGTTTTCTAGAAATGTTAATTTACAAGCAAGTAATCTAAATCAACAAAATTTAAGAAAAATCATGTAAATTTACCACGTTTACACAAAATGGCCGTGCAGGATTTTTCCCTTAATAATTTAAACTAAAATCATTTACATTTAAGACAAAATCAAGATATGCACAGTTAAGAAAAAAATTATTATTTTTCATTCTCTCAAATTATTTTTCTTATAAAATAAAAAAAAAAAATTAAAATCAAGAAAAACAATGTAAAAATTGTGGTGAAGTATTAAACAAAAAAAGTTTTTCAGCACATAAATACACAAAAGACAAGCATATTTTAACACTTGTAAAAAATGTGCTGAATATACTAGGCGTCATTATGAGTTAAAAAAGGAGAACGTACTATGCAAACGTGGAAAACATGTTGGTGTTGCATCTCTCAAAGGGGAAAAAAATACGAAATCACACAATGTGTTAGTAGATATTCTAAATTAAATTCAACACAATAACTACCCAACAAAAACATGTAGAGCATGTAAAGAGAATAAACATATAACATTATTTTCAGCTCATAACAGAGATAAGGACAAACTTAGGACAACATGTAACAATTGTATTAGTGAATATAATAAGAATTATCGTCTTAACTACAAATTCACTGAACTTAAAGACACCCCTAAATAGACTTCATTTTTCAATATATTTACAATTTTTTAGCACTTCATTCTATATATAATTTTGATATCTTCAATAATTTATTTCGCTTATAAATAGAATAAAAAATGTCGACAAAAAATCTAGCAGTTAAGTTGAGCAATAAGAGAGTGCGATATTTGAGAACTATAGCTAAGGAATTAAAAATAAAAAAATTATAAAATTACGTAAAGATGATCATATTAGAAGTATTATTCAAGCAAGAGAATGCAAATTTAAAGATTCTATCGAGAAGTTCATTGATTCAACAGTTGCGGAATTAAGAATTAAAGAGTTAATGCTTTGGCATAAGAAAAATATCTAATTTAAGGAAAGATAATTTAATTACAACTCTTATTCCATTCCAAAAAAAACAAACAAAGAATAATTTTACAAATTTACCTTTTTCAGACAACAATATAAAATAAAGAAAAACTAAAAAAAAATTTTTAAAAATATTTCCACTCTCTAATACTCTATTTACACAACCTATAAAAAAAAGCCAGCGGGTAAAATAAGGGACAACAAAGAATATGTTTACAAATTTACCTTTATCTAACGCAAATATCAATGAATTATATCCTAAAGATAAAAAATAATTAACAGATATATTTACATTCTATAATATTTATTTGTAACAACAGAAGTAGAAGAACCAATAAAAACTACTTAGTTAAAAAAGCTTTTAAAGGTAGAATATCAAAATATAACATTAAAAATAACTTTAATTTAGTAAAGACTAATCATTTTTTAAGATAAGTAAAAAATATGGTATTTGAGATAATACACAATAATCTTAAAACATTTAGATTGTTGAAAACCATTATTAAATTATATATCAACTGTCGTATGCAAGATAATAAAGTTGAATTACTTAAATTTCAATCGCCAAATTATACAATATTGAATGTTGGAGATATTAACAGAATTTATAAATGCATAATACAAGAAATAATTACAAAATTTTCTGAATTCCAAAAAATAGAATTGGTGTGGACTTTGGATAGAAAAATGGGGATACAATTAGCAATAAACAAGTATAATCCATTAAAAGGATCATCATATATTAAACTACTATAAATAATTAACAATAAAAAAAGCATGCATAAATGTGATGATTGACGATCAAAAATGTTTTCTTTGGACAGTTAAATCTGCGCTGTTTCCATAAGAAAACAATTCAGATAGAGTATCTAAGTATAAAAATGTGGGGCTTGATATAGATAAAGCAATAGATAAATTCGTATATCCAATTAAAATTGATTATATACCAAAAATAGAAAATCAAATTGACGTATCCATAAATGTATACTCTATCGAAGATGGAAGTAAGAAATCCATGGCATATCCACTAAAACTTACAAAAATTAATAAAAAGGAAAAACATATAATTTTACTTTATTTCAAAGATGATAAAAATTCGCATTATTGTCAGATAAAAGATTTATCGAAACAGCTTTCAATGCAAAAATATAATCATAAATGTAAAGCTTATATATGTGACATGTGTCTTCAATTTTCTTATTCTCAAGAGAAATTAAATAAACACACAGAATAGTGCTCAAGAAAATGAACTGGTGAAGGTAATCTTGCCTTCAAAAGGCGAACAAATAATATTTAAAAATATAAAACACACTACGAAAGTTTCTTTCGCAATATATGCAGATTTTGAGTTAGTTTTGAAGGAAATATCAACAACCAAACCAAATCCAAGAGAAATAAAAAAAAATTTACTTAATCAAAAAAAATATTCAATTTTAACACAATATGACATTGATAATGGTCTTTACAAAGAAATACTCAAAGAGAAATATAAACTTACAAATGATCAAATAAATAACATTGATTTAAAGATGAATAACGAATCATATACAATGAAATATCAATTACACGAAGCACCTGGTTTTTGGCATTATATTGTATCTGCTTATGGTGAGTTTAAACCACTAGTTGTATATCGTGGCTCAGATGCGCATAGAACGTTTATAGAGTCAATAAAAAGAGAAGTAGATGAGATTGGTGAAATATATTCACAAACTGAGCCAATGCACCCACTAACAAAAGAAGAACAAATATTATATAGGAAATCAAAAAATTGCACTATATGAGAGTGTGAATATTCTAAGTACAATACAAAAGTGCGTGATCATGAACATATAAGTGGAAAATTTACGAAGCCAATATGCAACAGTTGTTGCAATTACTAAATCTTGTACCAATTTTTTTCATAGCTTAGCTGATTATGATGCTCACTTATTCATTAAATATCGATTGATTTACTTGCGAATAACGAAGAAAAGTTTATAACTTTTGGGGAAAAAATAACAGAAAATTTTAAAATGCGGTTCATAGACACATTCAAATTTATGGCTAGTAGTTTTAATTAATCATCGTCTAATTTAACAAAAGAACAAATGAAGCACGCCCAAAAACATTTTCCAGAAGATAAAATACATTTGGTTATTAAAAAAGGTGTTTACCTTTATGATTGTATGGATTGAATAAAAAAAAATTTAACGAATCTCAACTTCCCCCAAAGAGCGAATTTTACAATAAATTAAACGAAAATAGTATATCTGATGATGAATACGAACATGTAAAAATATATGGAACCAATTTAATATAATAAATCTTGGTGAATACCATGATATATATTTAAAAAGCTATGTACTATTGTTAGCAGAAATATTAGAAAATTTTAGAAACACATGTATAAATTCTTATGGTCTATAATCTGCGTGGTATTTTACAGCACCAGGTTTATCGTGGGACGCAATTAAAAATGACTAAACAATCATTAGAATTATTACATGATTGTGATGTGATTTCAATGATTGAAACATGAATTAGAGGCGTTATTTTACAATGTTGTAAGCGATATGTTAAAGCAAATAAATATTTGTAGGATTTTAACTCAAATAAGGAATTAAATTAGACGATGATTTATTTTGGTTAGGTCAATGTTGGGTATATGCACAGAAGACGAACATTTCTTCTACCTCACCTTAAGTGTATGGTCCGGCTCGTGAGCACTGACTGAGCTTTGACGATGTCAGCGATCCTAGCGTGCTGTCTTAGCGACCGGCAGCGCGGGGCTTCACTCGCCCATGTTCTTAAATGTGTTGACAAACTGTAATGTCAGTAGAGATGAGCTAAACCAGTATTTCTCAGGAATACTCCGTAACTGTTCTTGTCCCCAGTCGATACCTTTTGCTAATACCTGTTATTGAGAATGCTTGGGTAAGCAGTGTGCTAAGCTGCGTTGTTCCACTATCTCACCTTGTTTTTTAGCCAAGTTCTGGCCTGAACTTTTTCGCTACCTCTATGTAGCGCATACCCTCCTGGTAATTGGATCTTTTCAACTAACTTCTGAAGCGTCGGGTTTAAAAGAACAGCTAGCGACTTACTTTGGAGGGAAATTAATTAATTATAACAAAAAAAAACTTTAAACATTTTTTTCCGTTGTCAAAAAATTGAAAAAATTCACCTTTAAAATGGGCACTGCAAATGTGGTTGTTAAATAAGTTAAATATTAAGTTAGAAAGATTTCTTATATATAATATTCTCGTCCATAAATAACATTGGTATGCAGTATTGGATACTAACATTAAACTGTAGGAACAGGTACGACGAAACGATATAGTAGAGTGTCGAGTAACAAGTGAGTACCTGTGATTGTTCCTGCTAACAGGCAGGGATAGTAACGGGTTTCTGCAGAAATTAGGAACAGGTATCGACTGTTCTCACTCAATACCTGTTACTGACAACAGGTATTGGAAATACTCCCCATCTGTAAATGTCAGTCAGTCGTGGACGGAATGGCAGTACATGATGGCTCGGAACAAGGCAGGAGCGTCCATAGTGGCAGTTTTACAAGAGAGGCTACGTGGTGTGTATGTGTTAGGGATGTCCCGGCTAGCCTCGTAGCACCGCGCGATCAGAGATTGGAATAATGCTAACAATTAACTTTAGATGAGTATTCATGTTAGTTTTATTATTAAATTTAGCCTAAAGATTAGTTGTTAGATTTTAAGTAGGAGCGGTGGTTTATGCAATCAGTAACTGAAGTGCGTGGTGCCCCCATAGCTGCAAGGAAGCAGTTAGTGGATCTAAAGTGTTGATACGTTTCTTGTGATAAGAAAGTCAGCAAGATTTATTTTATTTTACTGTTAATTCAAAAATGTTATTTTTGATTTTATTTAACTAAAATAATGTTAAATTCCACGTAGGTATGATTGTAGTTAGCGGTGATTAGAATGATGTCGCGTTTAACTTTAAGTATATGTAGCAAGAGATTGTCCCTAGGAATTATATCACATTTATCACTCAAGTATTAGCACCGCTTATAACCTGCAATAACAGTTTAGATCCCCAGAATCACCTCTTAGCGCCGAGAGAAATTGATAAATAGCTCAGTTACGCCCTGTTGTAAATTTAGATATTCGGGTCTGAACCCCAGGATTACGGGGTGAAGGAAGTAGAGGAAATTTTCAGGAAGAAAGACGACTACGAGGGCTGCTACATTGCCTGCCTCCTTCCCGCTCCGTTGCAGTATAACTCAACGGCTCGTCGATAAGATGCAACCAATGGTTCCTACAGTCAGGAGCGGAAAAGAAATCGTTCATGTCTTGTATCACAAAACGAGTCCTCCATTTGTCTGCAGCAATTATCAATAAGAAAAAAAATGGGAAACCTAAGACAAGTTTTCTGGACCAGGTATCGATCCCCCCACCCACCTTTCCAGCTTCATCATCCAAATCTCCTGCGAAAGCGAAGCGAGTGCGTTAGCACCGCGTCAACTCGATCAGTTGAAATATATTTAGTCGGAAATATTTTCTTAAATACTGTGGTGTGCTCCACAATGTAGGACTAGTACAAAACGGTAAAAGTTGAAAAGAAAATGGATTTCTGATATGATTGGGCTCAGAACCAACAACACCATGCTCTACCCTTGAGCCTTGTCAGAAATTATACTTCTTTTACACAGCAGTGAGATTTCTTACACACTTCTTCCTCTGATAACCTTCTGCAGTTATATCATTTCTGCCGGCGCTCGGAAGTATGTTCAAGAGAGCACCTATTCCCCTAAAGGAAAAGTCATGAATTCAGGTCTCTCCTGTAACTGTACGTGTCAGTTTCACAAGAAAGATCTGTTTGGTAAGCAAATAAAAAATTTTATGTGTATATGTGTGTGTGTGTGTGTGTGTATATATATATATATATATATATATATATATATATACACCACCCGCAAATCAACAATTAAACATGCTGAATATTGGGCCCTCCATGCCCTTTTTATTCTGAGTATTTTTGACTTTATTGTGTATTTAGAAAATATGGAATCAGTGTTTTGCAATAATTTATAAACAAATTAACTACGCCTTCGATTCTCAGATATTACAGAACGATACTGCGTTTAATCAATTATTTTAGGTGATCAAGAATAAAACAATTAGTAGGATACCTCAGAAATTATAACTAAAAATTACGGCTGCGCACTGAAATTTCAAATTAGCTGATAATTTATTAGGGCAGAAGTACTGCAGTATTATAATTTTAATTTCATAGAATTTTCGTAAGCCCTTTTTTTGTGGTCGTTTGTACACTACTACAAAAATAACACAATTTAACTATGAGACACGCAAACTTTGCATTAGAAAACGGAATAAGGTAATTTTGTCTATACGCGTGGCAACTCTGTAAGGGCGGCCGTGTGTAGTGAAAGCAATATGATTTTGAAACATCCACTTAATCAATCCAGTTTGAACCCGAAATTTGTTTGGGTAAAATGAGTTTTCATTATTGGACCGAGTAGTAATTCTGGAACAAATTTTAAGATAAATTAGAACTTCAAATGATAGCTATGGTTTGTGCGTAGGTCATCATAAATGCGCATGCCGAATAAATCAGCATTGTGAGAAATCGAAAGCCGTTTTAGCATAAAAAATGCAGTGTGAATTATTAAATAGTACCTGAACAGCCATCAAGAACGTGATTAAAAGATAAAGGTGGTCAGGTATGCTAATAACAATCTGCTGGCAAGTCCATACCAAGATCATCGTAGTAGACTGGTTTATTTATGGAACACAGAATGATAATGAGGCTGCTAAAACTTGTACATTACAGAATTCACACATTGCCTGAAGTCAAAAAGCCGTAAAAAAAGCAAAGTAAGGAAAAAGTGAATGGTTGCCAAAACTGGTGAAGGATGGTGTTAGCTTCTTGGACAACAATTTTCTTTACAAATTTTGGTATGCTTTCATTAAGTGATTACGTGAATTTTTAGAGAAGGTTTGGGTTTTTCCAAAATCCACATGTGTTCAATTAACTACCCTTATGCATCCATAATATAGTCTGTTCACGGTAAAATGAGCACTTTAGAAATGAGCCTTAGAAAAAAAAGTCACTTTCCTGCATGCATATATTTTAATGGGCGCGGAGAGTGACATCGAAATAATGATCCCAACAATACAGATCTTGAATACCCGTTGCTGCATCCAAGCATAGGCAACTCTTACAACGAAGTATTTAGTTTCATGTCATCATGTCAGATATTCTCGTGCTAAAATAAGGATTCATTGTATGTTGTTCACGGTTGACTTTTGAAAGATATGTATTGTTTCCTCTTCCTGAACATGAATAATTCTTCAGCCAAGTTTGGATCGTGTCTTTTGAAATGTGAATAAGCTGCAGTTACGTGTATCCTTACTATGAGCTATATTCATTGAAACAAAAATAAACATGTTTATTCTTCCACGAAATAAGAATTTACACTTAAGATAAGACCAGAAGACAAGGCACAACTTTTCCTAATTGGTGTCCAACGTCACACAGTATTATGGTCAGCTTTTGCGTTATCGGAGACGTAGTCAGAGACAAGTTAATTTTATTGAAAGGATGTCTTCAAAAATGTTTTATTAAAAGCGAAACACTTAAAGTCCATCTAAGATTGTGCAATACTTTGTCAATTGCAAAAAAAAAAATCCATTTTTTTTAATTTTTAGTTATATATTTTTTTTTTTTTTTTGGTCACCCAAATGTTGGGAAACTGAACTACACACCTCTTTCGCCCTCTCCCCTCTTTTTTAGTTTTTCTAGTGTAGACGAAAATATTTTGCCTGGCGTTCCACTCAATTCAGGTTTCTTTTAGTTTTCAGTATTGACCAACCTCATAGAACACAGCTCTGAGAGAAATTTTACTTTCTGGATATGGCCCACAGTTGAGGTGAATTTGGAAATATTTACTTGTGCCTAGTATAGAAGGCACAGTCTTAATAAAAGAGACAGCGTTTTGATTCTTCGAAAAATCTCATTAAAGAAATTCTCAATAGTATAACGTTCGAATTTCGATTGCTATTTTCCTTTCTCCTTGCTCTCGAGAGAGACATATATCGTCCAGGGGTGGATCCAGAGTTGGGTGCTAGGGTAGGGTCACAGGGGACATGGATGTTTACCCCCCCCCCCCCCCCCGCGAACCCTTGCATTAAAATGTAACTGTCCTGTAAATATTTTACAACTGAAGTAAAATAATATTAGAGCTGAAAAAACGAATGGTTTTACTTTATTAATTTAATTGTGTTTCCTGAAATTATGAGGAGTTAGTGCCCCCTTTTCATGACACGTATCTGAAGTCTATACCTGCACATGCACAGTGTAAAAATTACCCCCTAACCAAACAACCAAAGTACATATCTGCTCCGGATTTACTCGCTGTTCGGATCGCGGCTGAAACGAAAGGTACCAAATCTCGAGTTGAAAAATTAATTTTTTTTTTTTTTCACCCCAACACCCTTGTGGCTGGTATTATTCCTGTGCAACATTTCGTTAAGTTTGTGTCGGCCGTTCGAGGGACGAGGTTTTTGTGCGGTAGCTGGCGAACAATGGCGGCGTATTGAGATCCCCTGTCGGCTGCGGGGCGATGGTTTATATTGAGTGCCTCACAGCAGATGCGCACACATCCAGCTCCATCCCCCTCCCCCCTCCTCTGCACCTACGCTAGCACAGAACGTTGTAAATACGGGCATTTTTATCGATAATACGAATGGGAATTTGTTTACCTCGCCGCGTTATTGTGACGGCGCCCAGACAATGCAGAAAGCTTTTTTTTTTTTCACCGCGCCTCTGCATCATTCTTCATCTGGCCGCCCCTCGACCCCTCCAACAATAATAAAAACAACAAACCCTTTTACTTTTTTTTCACAAGCCCTTTCAACCTGCGGTTTTTTTTTTTTTTTTTCGCCTCTCCCCCATACCTTTCCGTTTCCGCAACGCTTTCCATTTAAACGAGGAGGTAGAGGCTTCTGCAGAATTGCGTGATTTATATCGGCCCGAGGTTGAATCGAAAGTGATCAATTGCCGAACTTTTGTGAAGGGAGAGCGACGCTTTCGTTACTTCAAGTACAGGCTCGCTTGTAAACTACAATCATTTTATAAGCCCAACAACATCGGCGCAATGCAATACACGCTGAACTGTGACGAATCTTAAGGCTCGGTCTCGCCTCTTTTGCTGAAATTCTTAGTTTTCACATCATAACTTCAGAATCATAGGGATTGCTGAATGTACGATTATAGAAAATTTACATTTTAAATGTTGTTTAATATTTAGTGGTTAATTTTAAATGTGTGTTATTTGCTAGTTGCAAACGTCAGGAACACACACACACACACACACACATTATATACATATAATAGGTAATTTCCTGCATTTTTGCAAGCAGAAAATAACACACAGTGAAATTTAGATATAGGCTGTTCACGTTAATGTGAGCACTGTTTAAGGCCCTCCCAACAGGCATTAATCACTAATAAATATTTTTCATTGCAGCCTTGGAAGTTAACTATTGAAATTGGTGAAATATATTCACTTTGTTAATTCGTCATTTGGTAATTTTTATATAAAAAAAGTGGCGGAAAGATAAAAATTGGCACACAGGAAAAATTTTGCAGGGCCTTAAAAAGTGCTCACATTACCGTGAATAGCATATACAAAGTATTAAACAACTAGTAAATTGTCAAATTTCTGTGATCAAACATTTCCGACAATACCTTTGAAACTTAAACTATTGCACGAACACATGGTACATCGCTCCAAATTACAAAAAAAAAAATAAAAATAAAAAAAACCTCGATAAATTACGTGCTCGACAATAATGCCTGAGCTCATACTGGATTTAATCAAGTTCCATTGTCTCCCGCTATGATTGCCAGTTCGTTCTACTTAATGGTTAATATGCTGCACATTTTAACTGGCATTTCAGTGACAAGCATTTTGCCAAGGTAAAACGCTGATTCAGCTGCGAAGTGCGAATTGATAATGGTCACGAATACCGAGTACAGTCGAGGGGGTAGTGTTTATGATTGCAGTCGGGACGATCAAAGGAGTTTGCTATGTACGATGGGTTTGACAGCCTTCAATAAACACAACTAAGCCTTCAATAAACACAACTACTACCTAAATTTTGTTCCGCCTTATCGGTGGAAGTAATTATGTCACACATGTCGGCGGCCAGCATTTCCACATACATGTGCGGTTACCTCGAATAATGTGCGAGCTACACAGCAATACCGAGAGGACCTTCGTTGTGTATTGTTACTTCGTGCTTCGTTATTTGTCTTCAGATATTTAATAAAACCCGAACAAAAGTTTATTAATTGGAATAGGTTGGCAACCCAACGTACTTGTTTCATCACTATCCTTTACTTTATTGATAACTTCAGTTTAACGAATTACCGTACAAAATCCCATTTATATACTGCAATACGCATTCATACTGTCTCACATGTAAAACTTATTTACCTCCACTAGTTCCACCCTAAACTGTCCGTAATCTTATACACCGTTAGTCTTCTTTACTCTCAGAAATAACCCGTCAAAATCTGTCCCTTTGTTTTAGAAACCCTTTGTATACCTACATCAGTCTTACACAGACACACTCGCTTGGACTTAACTGGAGGTGCTGAGAATCCCTTGCTGCTAGGTCTGTGGTTATTCCAACGTTGTTCCATTCAGTAGTACAATAACGCGAGTATGACGTGATGGTTGTTCACTAAAACACTCACTTCCCTGGTTAACCTTTAGGCTCTCGTCTAAGGGCAAAATGTCTCGTGCGACTAGCAAGGGTATTCCTTGATATTCCTCTTTACTTCCCTGTCTTAACTGCACTTCTGTTCCGCCCCCGACTAATCACACTAATTCTCCAGTCTGCCTAATTGACAAGCCTGTCTTTCAAGTTGTCCGTCTGTAATGACCTGTCGACGAGCGAGTCGTTCAGTCCTACCTACCTAAAGTGAGCACTTTCGAAATCAACCGTGGAAAAAAGTCACTGCTCCTGCCTGCAGATATGGGTCAATTGAATAAGAACAAGCAAAGCCTTGTTAGTCATTACTTCAGCAAAGTAGTATAAACTTGTAAGTAAAAGTAATGACGTGATTTCAATTGAATAAACCAAATGATTTGCTTCAAAGTAAATACTGGAAAAACCATGGGAGAAGTAAGTATTTACTGATAAGTAATTACTTATACGGACAAGTAAAAACGTCCTGCAGTAACTTGTCACGAGAGAGCACGTAGACGTGTCCGCCCCGTTTAACCATTGAATGCAGTGACTGCAGATAGTCAGTTCTCTGTCATCCAGCTGTCTGTAAGTTCACATGTCTTCAAGTGAGGATGAAGTGATTGTGAAAGGTGGCTGCAAGAGGATGAATTTGTAAACTTATTAAAAGACCACTGTGTGGTCTCAAACAAAGCGATGACGCCAGGAATTGTCTATAAAAAGGAAAAAGCGTGGAAAGAAATTAAATATGACTTTGTGAAGAGTACAGCGAAATCACCAGTAACTGCAGGACAGTTAAAAAAGTTACTGAATAATATGAAGACTGATGTGAAAAAAAGTCAGAAAAAAACATGACATGGAACAAAATAATCAAGTTGCAGGACTGGGAGAAAATCCCAGGAGCTTGTGAAGTTGGCGTTGATGTACATCCCAATAATGCAGAAGAAGGGAGTATAACTACTCAGAAGACGGGAGACCAGCTACAAGAAAAGCGTCCAGCAAAAAAGGAAATTTAAACTTGAGACAGCAGAAACTGAAGCATTATCAACAGCAGAACTGCAAAGACTTGTGTTATTAGAACGCCTAAACCTTTCCCGATTACAAGCAAGAAGAGAGGAGTTATTGATGGAACGACTCTCTGCTCAAGGCCTTACAACTCATCCGTCAGACAGTACAGGATCAATGAGCGAGATGTTTAGAGAACTAAGTGAAGTCCTGCAACTGTAGCAACAAAATCGAAAAACGTCTATTTCTGTGTATAGTCTTCAGCATATTTAATATTATAGGCTGTTCACGGTAAAGTGAGCATTTGGTAATGCCCTTTCAACAGGCAAACACTAATAAATGGATTTTTTGCAGCTCCAGACCTTAACTTTTGTTAGTGGTGAAATGTATTTACTCTGTTTATTAGTCTGGTGACAATGTTTTTAAAAGTACCAGGAAGATAGAAATCTAATGGGAAAAAAAATGAAGCAGGGCCTTAAAAAGTGCTCACTTTACCGTGAATCGCCTATAATGTTATGTATCATTACAACAAAATATTTTATGTAAACCTATATTGTTGTATTCTTGTACACTTGAAAGTGTATGTTCTTGAAAATAAAACAGTTACAAATTGGAATAATATACAATAAAAACAAAATAACATAAATCACGAGCTAAAACAAATTAATATATAACATTCCACTTCACAAAATAAAAATAAACAGGTTTTACAATTCGTGTATGAGAGAGATGAGCATGTGAGCGAGTGTACGTGTGTGACGTGAGTGATGGAGCAAACGAGAGCGATTCACATAGCTACTCTCTTCACTCCCTTTTTCGTCATTTACGCATAAGCACACTTATGTGTAATAATTTTGTACTATTTCTATTAGACTGCATCTTTATTCACTGTTAAATATATTTATAACTCTAAAATGTACATCAATAGATATATGTGACTACAGGTTCTTCAAAAAGAGATTCAAACAATGGTAAACAATTAAGTAAAAAAGGTGGCAAACAATTCATTACGTTTCCTGATGCCTTTTTGGCGAATGTCCTCGTTTTCATCTTCTCCCGTATTTTCCACACCTTCCGGAAATATGTCTCCTGGAAAGATGAATTCGTAATTGTCTTATATTTGCTGATGTTGTGTAAGACAGCACGGCATATAATTATTCTGGGTATATTTTCCAAACGTACCCTTACTATGTTACTTAAAATTGGAAACCTTTGTTTCAGTTGGCCGAATACTCTTTCAATTATCGCCCTCTCCTTCAAATGAAGTTTATTGAATAGTTCTTCGTTTCTGTTTTGGGAGGTTTTGAATGGTGTAAGTAGCCATGGCGTAATTCCATAGCCGCTGTGTCCCAACAAGCAAAAGTTGCCATCAAATCTGGAAATAGTACTGTAAATTGTGCTCTGTTTCCAAATCCTGGAATCATGCACACTTACAGGCCATTGGGAATCTACACTTGTTAACATTTCATGTTCATTGCAGGTTGCCTGCACATTTATACTTGGAAATCTTTTCCTGTTTACGTACGCATCTCCATACATTGTGGTTTTTTATTTGTATGTGAGTACAGTCCAAAGCTCCAATAACTGTGGGTATTTGGAATTTCTGTGACCATTTTTCTTTCGCTTCGTGCATGGCATTTAAATCTGATGGAAACCTTACCCAACGTTGTGCTTTTTCCACAATGCAGTCTGCTACACTATGCACAGTTTTACATACCGTGGAGTAGTGAACTCCACAATCTTCTACGATACCTCTTTGGAATGCTGGGTCCCTCAGAAAACGAAGGAATATTTCCATCCTTTGATGTGAACTACAAGCACCTCCACTTGTTTCTTTAGATTCATTTAAGAAATGATCGGACAGGTAATCCACACTTTCACTTTCAAAATGCAACAAAACTTTTGACCTACTCGGACTTCTACTTCGTCTTTCTTTGTAACTTTTCACATTTCTCACACGTATAAAGTTTGCCATTTCTCAAATACACATAAATATAAGACCACAAGTATGCTATTTAGCTACCTTAAAATAGTTCAAGTGTTTGCTTAATACTCCCAATCAATTCTTCTTTTTATTCAACCGGAAACCAGTATTATTGGAAAATCGCTCTGTCAATACTTATCAAATAAGTAATTAATGGAAATTATAGGGGTTTATTTATTTGTATAAGTAAACACTTAACTTGAAGTACATACTTAGGTTTTATTCAAGTAGTTGTAAGTAAACGCTTCAAAACTGTAAGTAAAAGCATTTACTTTTTTTAAATCAATAGACCGAACGGGCGCTCTGAGTAACGTGGGCACTGTAAAGTTGGTAACGATGGATGTAAAATAGTTCCATATGTTAACGTCGAATAAAAAGAGTTGTGTGACCATTTGGGATAGCTTAAATTGTTTCTTTAATTTTCCGCTTTTTTTTACGTATCGAAGGGGAAAAATGAGCATGTTTGTAAAATATTTACTTTTCTTATAATTTTACAGTTTCACTGGACCGACGCATGGATAAAGTGATGAAGCCCTTGCCAGTGTTAATTTTACATAAGGCGGAAGAATACGTAACGTGCATACAAGTAGATTTTAAGCAGGGCTTTCAAAAGTGCTCATTTTACCGTGAATAGCTTATACACTCGAGTAGACCAGCCGGCTGCACTTGATGCCAGAATTCACTCAACTTATCCATGCTGACCCTGAGTATAGAAGGAGCTGGTATGTAGATTTTCCTCACTCAATCTTACTATGACTAACTAGATGACACGATATTTTCACAGCATCAAAAACTGCTTCGTTTGCAAGGCGCTTCTGATTTGTATACTTGAGCATTCTCAGCACAAAAGTTTAACTAATTACTGTTCGTAACATTTTGAAAATAGAGAATAAATCTACATTACGGTTCATTTCATATTTCCTTGTTCACTTGCATTGTTGCAATTCGTATATTAGTAACTGTTGTAAGTTTTAAAGAAGCCGTATCGTTAATTGGTGTGAATGTGGAATGTCTGTTTCATTCTAAATACTTCACAACGTACCAAATTATCTATTATACAAAGGTTACAGGCTGTTCAAGGTAAAGTGAGCACTTTTGACGTCCTAGTTATGTTTTCCTTTCAGCCAATTTTTTACATTTAACCAATTTTTAAAATTGATAAGGCCATATATGTAATAAACGTAGTGTGTATATTACACCGCACTCTGGAATAAAAGTCTGAGACCAAAATAATATATTTATTCTCTATTATTCCCAATAGAGAGGGCTTTCAAAAGAGTTCACTTTACCGTGAATAACCTATAATATTAAGTTCGTCGTTGTTGGCTATTCTCTGAAAAAATATCTTGTTAAATATTGTAATCGTAAGCTGTCGACGTCTGTGCATTTAACAAAACTAGAAATAAGAGTAGCAGTTAATATTAACGCCTCAACAGAATTTGTGTATTGCGGCTGATACAACAAGTAATTTTGATGTACTCAACTAGTTTAAGATTCAATTTTTATATTACCAATAAGATGCAAGATGTCATTTCAGGAATGAAAGTTTTGAAAGTAACGCAGTAGGATCTTGATAAGTAGGGAAGTTACATTCGACCACAAATCACCGAGATAGATCGTCAATCACTAATAACGGTGTTAGTTTACCAAGTGAATTAGTATAAAGTTATTTGAAGTCATAATTTTGTGGAAATTATTTTTGAGATATCGTGTACGATTTTATAGTTCACAACGCTAAAGCAGAAGATAGATTATTTCCGGGTTCAGATTTTAATGAGGTCAATAATACATTTGCTCCAACGTTTCGATAAACAATAACGTGTTAAAGCATGCATGCAAAAATTGAAAGTGATGATTTTACAGACTCCTGAAAAACATATTTATGATAAGTGCTTTTTAAAATGTTTGCACCTAAAATACAAATTTGTAATGCAATCGTAGAGTAATGCAATTGCAAGGATCGGTGGCTGTATCTTACCCACCAACATGCTCCTTAAATGGTTTATGTATACCAGTGTAATAGGGTTTTGTAGGTGCCCGATGCCATGGGCATCGGGCATCAGAGCCGGAGCCCGCTAGACGCAATGTTGTTACGTCACGGGCCGCTGATGTAGTCTGTTTCAAATATGGTGGTGGTAGTCTAATGTATTATGCTTGTTGACTTTAATGTATTTTTCTCAAGTTTTTTTATTTTTAAGGTCATTCAAGGCTATGGGGTCAAGGTTGAAGTAGTCTGCATCTAATAGGGTGGTAGTAGTAGTCTGTTATGAATTATTCTTGTGGATTTTTATGTTTTTTTTTTCGAGTTTTTATTTTCAAAGTCATTCAAGGTCATGGGGTCAAGGTCGAGGTAGCCTGTAATGTATTATGCTTGTTGACTTTTATGCAATTTTTATTTAGTTTTTGTTTTCAAGGTTATTCAAGGTCACGGGTCAAGGTCGTGGTCAAGCACCAGGGGTTATGGGCCACAGGTCAAATTTCAATTGCTAATGAGTATTACCTTCCAAGATGGAGACAAGTAATGTATACCAATATGGCTGTCGCCTACCAAGATGATGGCCTCCAGTAATGTATAAACAAATTACGAATGAAAAAATCAAAATGACGTAATGATTATAGGCGAGGGGAGTGGAGGGTGATGGAGTCAGTCATCTGCTAGGCATGGTTCTGGGGGGACCTTCGGAAATATAATTTTTTTTTTTTACTATTTGTAAATTTTAAATAATTTTCAAAACTTTTTAAATAATTAATTTAGTCATTTTAACAGTAATTTTTTTGGAATTTTGTGAATTTTTATTATTTATTTTTTATTTTCTCTGTCAAAGGTCAATGGTCACCTGAACTCAATATGGTGGACAAGATGGTTGACAACCAAGATAGCTGATGGTTAGCTCTGGCTCCTTACCTGTATCCCTTGTATGGAATTTACACATCTATAACAATAAATCCAATATGGCCCCCACTGCTCTGTCGATTCTAAGAAAACCCCTCAAATTAATTAAATTGGCGAAAATTGAATTTAAGGTTTTTTTCTGCACATGGGAGGCTTCTACTATTTTCGGGGAGGGGGGCTTATACACTTTTTGGGGGCTTCTTTCATTTTTGAGGGGAAAAAGGGAAATTTTGAGAGAAAAGAGAAATTTTTAGGGTATTTTTGTCGATTCGAAGGGAAAAGGAAAATTTTGAAGGAGAAACGAAAAAAAAAAAAAAAAAAAAAAGAGGCGGCCGGTGACAACAACGTGGCGACCGGCCGGCTCTGGTTCCGTTCCCAATGTCCTTGGCCGTCAACCTACCAAACTCTACTACGTATACCCTATTTATACTTTAGTGCATTTACGGTTACTTAAAACATTTCTGAAGCCCTGCTAAAGTTCCACATTCCGGATATTCCTCCACCTTGTGCAAACAAAGCTTAACCAAGTCCTGAAAATGCCACCTAAGGCACCGCATTCGTGCGCACTTAGTTCAGTAGCAGTTTGCATGAGAACTGTTTCGTACTAGACATTAGCTACACATCTACTTCCTCTGATTTTTATTCATTACTGATACAAATAAAATTATATTTATAAAAAATATAAATTCATATTCACTTTAACCAAAAATAAGATACATTTATATTACACGAGTATGAAAGGATTGTGATATGTGGATTATATAGCAAGCAACAAAACTCGTCGTACAAGGGGATATTTTGAAGGTTTGATTCAAAAAGTGTCAAGAAACCGCGAATAGAATAGCTGTTGGCTTGGAAATATCACGGGCTTATTTCCGTAAACACTGCCCTCTGTGACGTTCACAGATGCTTCGTTTTCTAGTAAAGTTAACGCTGCTATTACACCTACGGTTCGCGTTGCACTCAATAACTATTATTGCAGTAAGTGTGAAAATCTGAGACGGGATATATGATCTACGAGACTCTAACCATGTCGCGGGAATGAAAACTGTTTATAGTACCTGATGGATGATTATGCTGTTCTGAAGGAATTTTAAAGTTTACTTCTACTTTACGGCAGTGAAAGCAAAACACAATACTGCATATCTCTGGATGCAGAAATACATTTACCATATATATATATATATATATATATATATATATATATATATATATATATATATATATATATATATATATAATATATATATATTTATATATACTGAGGTAAACACATGTTAATGATTGAAATCACCAACTATTACGTTTTATGGCCGCCGTGACAGCACTTTACCCACACATTCCTCCCCTTTCTAGTTAATTGGTTTTTTCCGTATTTTTTTAAACCAAGTTCTTCTAGAAACAAAGAGTTTGGTGACGAGATCTGTTCGAAGTACGAGGCGACTCTGTGAGGTGAACTTTAGTACACGCTAGTTGAGGTATATGAACACAACACATAGAAACCAATCATACGAGGTGGGTCTCTAAACTAAGACCCGTTTTGAAATAAAGGGAAAACTGTTTTATGGAAATTTAATTTACTGTAAGCAAATGTCTCCTTACCCCACTGCCAGCAAAATTTCCGCGCAACATGTCAACAGTTCGACAATCTCTCTCTCTCTCTCTCTCTCTCTCTCTCTCTCTCTCTCTCTCTCTCTCTCTCTCTCTCTCTCTCTCTCTCTCTCTCTCTCTCTCTGTGCGTGCGTGCGTGCGTGCGTGAGCGCGCGCGCGTGTGTGTGTGTGTGTGTGTGTGTTTGAGGGGGGGGGGGGAAGCCACGCATTATAGGGCACAACATTTGGCTTATAAACTTCACAAACTTGCCTGTGGATCTCAGCTGCACTATTGCTTTTGCTAACGAAAACCGGAACTCCACCACGAATTCGCTATTGGCGGGATTATTTAATGTCGCGCTTATTTTAAATCACGCACGCGTGGCATGTAACGCGAATCGGACTGCGGAGAAATGGATCACAGCAAGCTACCTTACCAAACAATAGAACAACGCATTCGATATCCCGATTCTCAGTATCGATTGGTGAAAACTTCTAGACGGACCTTCCTTAAAAAATTGGGGGTGGTTGTGTGGGGACACAGCCGTTTGTTTTGTGTGAATACGTCTACATTGACGCGCTCGGACGACTTGATGTTTATTTCACGTTTCCGGCACCGCTTCACTCGATCATATGTGATTTTATGGGTATCGCTGGATTGCTTTTTAGATGCATTTTTCCAATCGTATACGATTTCTGTAATTCTACTTATCTTTTTGACGATTATAGGCCAAAATTGCATTGTTTTCAGATTTTTTTTTTACATTAAACTCATGCAATTTCCCCATAACAACGCCACACAAATGTTTTTATACACGCAATCGATTAATCTTGACGGCAGCTGTTAATTGAAACTTAAACTAACCTCGTAGCTTCTCCCAGTCAAAAGTTGTACTACGCGGAAGTTATGAGACGCGGCGAAATGAACTCGAAATAGCGTCCCTCAACCACCGTCCCCTTCACGCGCCTTGCTACCCAGTCCTCACTCAACGTAACATATTCTTTGATCCTTTGGCAATCGAGTGGTGTAATTGAATTTTGAATGTGGAGGATGGATTCAGAGCTGCAATGCCAAACGGTATCCCCCCATTTTATCATCTTATTTTCTGGATTGCCTTCCACTATGGTTGCAAATTTAAAGAATACGCGTTCACGCCAAAAACGCGCCTCTGGCCTCCAGTACTACGTAGCGCTACGAGCAATTAATTGTGAAACGATAACCGGTAAAGCAGTTTTGAAAATTACTTGTGCCAGGGCTTCGTATCTGTGCCCGGCATCTCAGATGGTTATTGCTGTTTGCGTTCTTGGCGCCTTTTCCTTCTCCCGTCGAACTGCAACTCATTTCCCCGCGCGTTCTTTTACGGCGGCAGCAGCTGCCTGGGTTGGTTGAGGGGAGGGGAGGGAGGTCACTCTCGTAGCCCACGGCAACGAGGTCTTTCTTTCCTCTCCTGCATCGTTCTCAGGTAATCAACCCCGCAATTAACTTCCAGATAAGATCTGTCGGCGCGGTGTGACTTGAAGCCTCCCTGACAACGCGGTTGGTCCCCAGAGTTGTTGCGCTATATTTGACATAGGAACCTGCCCATTTACAAAGGCTTTTGCTTAAGGTTGCGTTTTCCCCACGAAAAAAAATGGGAGTGAAAATTAAAAGCAAAACTATTTTACTTAATCTTTAAACATGTTTCTGTTTGCGGTTATAAGAGCCCAGAGGCATGCGCGTTGTTCATAATACGGGAAGCCAACAATTTGATGTCGGAAAACAATTATAACTCATCATAGAAAATAGACCGCCACAAAACTGCCGCCAGATGTCGTATTCGCTTTGAGATACGAAGAAAAATGATACGTTCGGCGTTATAGGCTATTCGCGGGAAAATGTGCACTTTTGAAAGCCCTGCTTAAGATTTACTTGTATGCACGTTGTGTATTCTTCCACTTTATGTAAGATTAACATTGTCATGGTCCTCATCACTTCATTCATGCGTCGGTCAAGTGAAACTGTGAAATTATTAGAAAAGTAAATATTTTACAAATCTGCTCATTTTTACACTATGATGCATTAAAAAAAACAGAAAGGGAAATAAATCATTTTAACTTATCACAAATGGTTACCAAACACTTTTTATTCGACGTTAAGATACGGAACTACTTCTCATACATCCTTAACAACTTTACTGGGCGCATATCATCAAAGCGCTCGTTAAAATATATGCAGGTAGGGACAGTGACTTTTTTCTGAGGTTGATATCACAAGTGCTCACTTTATCTTGAACAACCTTTACCTCCCCGCACGCTGGTGTCCCGCGCATCTAAACAGCGAGGAGAACGGCCGGTGTGTGCATATTGCCATCCTCCCCTCTGCCTCCATCTTACCCTAAATATACCAGGACCAAAAGCCAGCCTCTGTGGGCGTGTAGCATCGGGAGACGCACACTGTAAAAAAAAATCCAGAGATAGTTTTCTGTACGGCAATGAAAACCTTTTATTTGAGTCTATTTGGTTTACATCAACACTATGTAGCTTTAGTTCAAAGAAAAAGTTACAGAAACATAGGTTTGCTGTTAATAAATATTATCTTTATGCGTTTTTGTTTTATGTTAATATAAGTTTCCTTTATAGCAAAGAAATAAAAATTCTTTGAATTGTTTTCGTTTACAGTAAATATATATGACTTCGCACTAAAGGTAAGAGTTTAAATATTTTATGTCGAACATTGTAGTTTTAAGTTTGTAACTGCTGTCCTGACTTAAACATTTGTAAAGGCTGTTCATGATAAAGCGAGCACTTTTGAAATCAACTTTAGAAAAATTCCACTGCCCGTACCTGCATATAATTTAACGGGCACACTGAGTGACACGTGCTCAATAAAGTTGGTGACGATAGATGGGAAGTAGTTCCTTATCTTAACGTCACATAAAAAATGTTAGGTAACCATTTCTGATAAGTTAAATTATTTCTTTCGAATTCTGTGTTTTCTAATGCATCGATGTGTAAAAATGAGTATATTAGTCAAATATGATGCGGCATATGACAATGTTAATTTTACATAAGGCAGAAGAATACACAACGTGCATACAAGTAGATCCTAAGCAGGGCTTTCAAAAGTGCTCATTTTACCGTGAATAGCCTATAAACCAATATATTCTACAGTTATGAAACTGCAGCTGAACAAACGTAGAGTCCTCCTGCATACGTTTACTGTCATTCTGAAGTGTAGTGCAGTGATTCTCCAAGTCACTGAACTCAATTCTTCCCAAGAGGTGGCGTTGTATTTTGGTCCATGTTAATGTAACCTACATATCAGAAGTAATCTAAGCTCAGTAAAACAATGTAGTAATGTGGTGCGGGGCGCTAAGCTGAGAACACAGGGCATGCGGGTTCGAGTAATGAACACACCCAAGTGTTTTTACAAATGTAATTTTGAAAGATTTGTTACTTCTCTCTTATTTACAAATTACGGTTTTTAACAGATTTTTTTTTTTTTTACATTACAACTGACATTACCACAAAAACTTTTGCGGAACTACTGTAACGACAATGCAAAGTAATCGTAGTCGTTACTGCAAAGATCGAACAAAAATTAGGTTAGTGGCAAGCCTACTTTGCAGTGATTCATAAGTAAACAATTTTTTTTATGACAACATATGTGTTGCAGCAAAAAAAGCGTTTTTTTTTCAATCCATGGATAATAGACATGGGAAAAATTTCACTGCTAGCCTTCTGCACCACACGTATGCGAAACGAAAGTTAATATGCGGGTTGTGCCTTAAAATAGATTTACAAGTGTCTAAATTATCTCTTTAGCTACGGAACGCAAGGTGTCTGGGCGTCTTATGTCACTACCCCATTATCGCCCCACTTTGACCTCACAGAGTGAGTTGATATGCACGCGTGGGAACATGTCTTTCTCAGCGTCAAAGTGAGGAAAGACATTGGTGTTTGAGACGACCACAAAGGGTGACGGACAATTACAGTTAGATGTAGAAAGAAATGGCAGTACCCCGAGTAAACCTTCAGGCCATGAAGGTTTACTCGTTTTGCACGTGCGAAATGTCCTAACTCGCGCCCGTTCGGAAACTAACCTGGATGGTGGTGGCGAGAGGCCTAACATTAGCTATAATATCACAGAGTTTAATTTAGGCTTGGTGTTGCAAGTGATCAGAAACTCAGTGTGTTGACATGCTCAGTAGCGGGATCTTTGATAAGCTTCAGTTAGGTACTCGAATGCACAATACAGTACATACCAAGTGCCTAAATGCCTGAGATTAAACTTTTCACCAAGATGACCCGGGTTCGACTTCCAATCGGTTCACTGCCGGATTTTCGCACGTTGGACTCTTGTTACACCGCACTGTAAAGTTAACTTCTGAGGTTAAATTTAATATATCAATTGACTATTATTCCAAATTAGAGGGCTTTCAAAAGTGCTCCATTTACCGTGAATAGCCTATAGGCAGGTTTACTCGGGGATCTCCAGTTTCCCCCGCCCTTGCATTCCGGCACTGCCCCATATCCTCTTCGCTTGACTCTCGTCGGCTCTCAAGACCTTATTGTTAAGAGACGCCCAAACCTCCTCATTGCACTAAGACTATCATCAAAACAACTCCCGCACAAACCTTCCCCAATATTCCTCCACGTAATGTGAACTAGAGAATTTTTTTTATCAGGAAAAGTGTTTCACACAAGTTCAGGGTGCGTGAAAAGTTAAAGCCATTCAACATCGGATTTTAAAAACAAAAGCCATTAAATAGTTTTATCGTAATCTCAATTTGTAACATGAAATTCATCCATTCTTATATGTCAACTTACGTCACTGCCGTTAATGTCGAATAGCACATGAATTGTTCCTCCCTTCCCCCCTCATTTTTCAGTTAATGGCATGAGGATAACCTAGTAATATAGAAGATTTATCGTGCCAACTAAACAAATCGCTATTGCGAAACAGATATTAACTAAAAGTTTTTATTTTTCTTAATCAACAGCGTGGAATAAAACCCTACCTCGCATTATAGTTACGACGGTCATAAGCAGTCAGTTGCTTACAACTAAGAGTCTATACGATTTATATTTTTTTAAAGACCATAAAGTTAGAGTGGAAACTTACATGTGGTTTCGAGCTACATCTAAGCTGTTGAACGCCAAAGCGTACTTTTCTTTTCCTTGGGGATAAATACACGCAATAAATCTTCTAACTTTCAGGTGATATGTGGCCCCACCTTTAACTCTATGAATTTTTTTTTGTAAACTAATGAGTAATAAATAACAACTCGAGATTTGCTAATAATAAAGCGTAACCATCTTGCTCCGCATGCAAGAAATTTGATACGAATTATAATAACTTCGCACAGAAATGTACTGCCATTTACAAAATAACCACTTCATTAGACCCTTAAAGACTCCCCTTTCTTTACCACAATTGTAAACAGGAACGATCTAAAAAAAACCAAACCGATTTAGTCTGAAACATATTCCATAATTGTTTATGGCGAAGAAGTAGTGTAAAATCACTTTAGCCTTCAGCATCATAACTCTCAAACGATGCGATACTCTGTTTCGCTGAGTGACAGTGAAGTCAGTAAACAAATATTTAAAATGTTGTACAGCTTAGGGAAAATCAGTAAAATTAAATTAAAATTTTAACATTTTCAAAATTTGCATATTTAAAAATTTTCGCCAATGTGACTTTCAAACCTCACCCTGGAGATTGTTTTCTCAAGTACCTGGATTAATTGTCCCAGCAATTTCATAGCGGTGTCAAAAGAAATGATAAAGACCTGGCTCAAACAACTGCATTAGGGAACCTGACTTTATTGAAGCGTTTCTTGGCGGTTGGCTTGGCAACATTTTCATTACTGTGGTATTCAGATGCAGTTGGAGTGGGTGCATCATCCTAAACAGTTTCGTGTAAAGAATGAATCTTATCGGTGACACAACTTGGTGTAATCTGGTTTTATAAAAATTTCATCTTCTAATGGAAGAATTCCATCTTTATAAAATATACTCAAAAGTTATTTGTTTTCATTGTGCTTACAAAAGAACACTTTTTGTGAGATTTTGTCAGCAGTATTTTCTACCCACTTTTCACAAGCTTGGTTATAGTGTTATTATTGCTCGTAAACATACTTGAATAAAAGCAGCAATTTAGTACTTCAGTGGGTGGGAAATACGTCATTATAATGTCATTTGCTTTTGCAGACTTTAGATCTTCAGCATGGTGGACCCGTGTAAGTGTAAAATCTGGAACACCGTTTTATGTCATGCGCTTTTTTGTTTGGCCATGGAAACAATTAAATAATTCCAAAATATGATTTTCTTGGAAATATTCCAAACTATTTTCAGCAACTATTGAACTCGGGACAATTTGTAGTAAAATACTCTCAACAGTTTACCCGTGGAAAATAAAGAAGAAGTTTCTGATATAACCAATAAACATACTTTCCTCTAATTGTGTGCAAATAATTTTTAATGAATTTCTTAAAATCTTAAAAGATAGGTAAGCCTTGGCGTCTCGTTGATAGTATCATCAAAGAAGAAACCAGAAACATATGCAACATTAGTGAGACAATTACAATACACACGTGCCTTACCCGGGACTCGAACCCAGAAAACCCAGTATCACAGGCTAGCGTACAATCAACTCATTACGAAGGTAGCATTCGGAGCATCAACTTCGGATGTACTCAGTCTAATGTTTTGAATGATAGGAGTTCACTGACCAGAAAAATTAACAAATCCATCATTTTGAAAATAAGTGCCTGAGACACATTGAGCACCTAAGTTTACACGACCTACCGTAACGCTACTTGTCTGAATAATTTGGTGTATATCGGTTGATAGGTCCCTGAGATATGGCATAAAAATGTTATTTTCTTACCTAAAAAAAAAAAAGAGAGAAAGATGTTTCTTTATGCAATGCTTCCAATATTGATACTGTCAGTATACAAAGTTTGGCTGAATTAGGTTCAATTATTTCATATACAAGCTAAACCTATCAAAAATGTACATCGTCGCCAATTTGAAAAGCAATGGCTGGCCCCACTTAAATAATGTAAGTTTACAGGGAATTCTGTAGCACTAACAGTGTGCAAAATTTGGCGAACATTAGTAGAATTGTTCCGGACAAGTGGCAAAAAGTTCAGTTTTCTCACCTGGAGCTATTTTGCAACAAGGCTCACAAAATATGATCTCTGTATGCATAATTGGTGCTTCTAATTAATACTATTAGTGTACAAAATTTGGTTGAATTTTGTTGAATTTTTAAATCGATATAAAACACTAATATACATTAAATTATCTATATCGACGCCATTAAAAAAGGGCCTGCCGCACCTAAAACATGTTAGTTTACATACCTTACTGTAGCACTACTGTCAAATTCCGTTGCAATCGGTTGATTGGTCCCCGAGATATGGCATAAAACTTAACATTTATTCTCATACCACGATTTTCATAAATGAGGGACATAATGATTATGGATTAGTACATTCGATGATTGTCATAGATGCTGCCAGTATGCACAGCTAAGTTTAAATCGGTTACATATGTTCGTAAATATAGCACACTAAGTTAAAATGTATTTATAGCCGCCATTTTCAAAACAAAAAATGTCTGGCACACTTAAAAAGTGTAAATTAATATGGTCTACAGCAGTACAACTTCTTCGTCAAAATTGATAGAAGTTGGTTAATTGTTTCCCGAGATATGATATAAAAACTTTATTTTTTCACGTAAGACTACCTTACGAAATTTCGAATGAACTAGGGCCTGTAAAGACAAATTTTAATTGGTATGATAAATACTCTCAGCTTACAAAGTTAAGTTCACATTTGTTTCATAGTTTCGTATACATAACATACTAAGATCAAGTGTTTACATAGAAGACATTAAAAATATATATGTATGTAGGTGTCTGGCGCACTCACAATATTACAGTTTACATGCCTGCCATAGTGCTCCTTGTTTGCTAAATTTCGTGGGAAACTGTTGGTTTTCTCCGGAGATATGTGACATAAAAATTTTAATTTGTCATGTGGTGCGATTTTACATAATGGAGGTCAAAAGAGACTTTGTGTGGGCAAATTTGATGTTTGTAATATATACTGCCAGCATACGAAGTCAAGTTGGAATTAATTACAGAATTAATTACAAGGTTTGGACGATATTGTATACTAAGCAAACATGCCAGTGGCCGTTATTTTGAAAATAAGTATATGACCTACTTTAAACCTTCCTGTTTACATCACCTGCCTCAGTAATACTTGTGTGCAAAATTTCGTAGGACTCGGTTAATAGTTTCCCGAAACATGAAATAAAATTTGATTTATTCGCGTGGAACTACCATACAAAATTGCGTACAAAAAATTCTCAGTGTCGACACATTTGACAGTTTTAATTATATTGCCAGCATACAAAATTAAGCTGGAATTGATTACTTGATTTCGACATTTTAGCTCGCTATAATTAATAGGCTGTATAACCACCATTTCGAAAGTAAGTGTATGGTACAGTTAAAACATGCCAGTTTATATCAACTGTTTCAGTACTACTTTTGCCACATTTGGTAGGAATCGGTTAATTCTTTCACGGAATATAACGAAAAAACTTAATTTTCTCAAGTGGGGCTATATTAAAAAATTATAATATAACTTCTTATTTGTTAACTTATATGATACTTGCAATAAGTACATTTAGAATACAAAATATCGTCGAAATTAGTATAAGGGTATGGTAGGTATCTTTCATACTTAGTATAAAACAAAGTCGCCCGGCCGCGTGTGTCAGTGTATTCGGTTAAGACTCCTAAACTACCTTATGGATTTTGATGCGATTTTCACCGTCATTTAGATGATTTCTTAAGGAGAGTTTGTGTATATAATACATTAATATTTAATAAAAGAATAGTAGAGAAACGTCGGCGTTTTCTAATCAAGTCGAATAAAGCCGCTTTTCGGGTGCTTACATGGCTTACGCTAACTAAACCATGAAGAGATACACCAAATTAATTTGCTACAGAATTGTAGATCTCAGAAAGATCCACAAAAATGCCCGCGACAGCAAATGTTAATCTTTTAAGGATGACTCACAGTAACCAATTTTCTTTTAAAATTCGATCAAAAATAGAACTAATTGAACAATACAGTATGTATCATTATCAGATTAAATATGTAAGTTACATCATGTAATTTAAGGAGCTACCACAGATCGATTAATTACGAGCAACAAAATAATTTCAGCGGTCGAGCGAGCTGATAGGGAAATACTGTGACGTCATATTGCTCACCGCGGTAGGCACTATATATGTAAATAGCAAAATCGCACCCGAACGATGCCTAAAATACTTATATTTCTGGCATTTTTAAAATAAGCGCCTAATCACTTTAAATTGCTACCATAGCATTGCTTAGTTGCCAAATTTGACGAGAATTGGTTAAATAGTTTTCGAGATATGATGTAAAAATGTTATTTTTTTCATGTGGTGCTCTCTTCCAAAGTGACGAACTAACAATAATATACTAATCTAAATTCAATGCACTGTCGACTTACAAAATTTTGTTTAATACTGTTGAATGGTTCTCTAGATACTACTTATCATCCTAAATTGAAAAGGGTAGGCCATTTTGAAAGTAAGCTTTCGGCGTGGTCCAGAACTATAAAAATAAAATGTCCTCGCTAAATTCTATACGTTCACCGAGTTTGGTGAAATTCTGTTGACACGTTCAAAAGTTTTCGTGGTGGACACACACACGCACAAACACCTAAACTCATACACACATGCATACATACACAGACAGGAAAGTGATCTCATAGACCTTGCTTTCGGAAAAGTAGGTTAAAAAGTGGGTATGATTAACGATCGCTGACACAGAATGTTCAAACGTCGCTAGAGACGCTACTCTCAATCACTTTCCCACCAAATGAGAGCCGATTGACGTTGTGGAAACAATAAGCAGGGTGGAAATTTCCGTGACATGAAGTGTAGTGTCATCTGCCTGTCAGAATATCGTTAACTCCACTACGCCTAGCTGGCGATATGCCGATAAGCCGATAAGCGTAAAAATTCATGTGAATCACGCCCCAGGTTTCCACCCTCAACGGCTACAATAGTACTAACTCGCTGAACACCCATGCCGTTCCTGGGATTCGAACCCAGAGCCTCCCGCGCCCGAGATCGGTGGCGCACTAACCGACTACGCCACAGGAAGTCAGCTCCCTGTATCTTATTTCAACAAATCACTGCGTCATTAGAAGCTTTTATTTAACTTGAATTGTTAATTTGTTTGTTTGTACGTTCGGGTGGAATCTTGAAAGTCGATTTTAACCCACTTCCCGTTATCCAATTGAGCTGCAATTTCGCATACCTGTGTAATTCCCATGACAATACTATGTGAAGAAACCACTGAGCTGCTCTGATGATGGAGCTGGAAGGTGGCCATATGAACTCTACAACTACATGCAGTAAACGTCGTATCAAGTTTGTTTTACAGAATCAAGTAACAGTAAAATTGAGATTATAAGTGCCGCTGCTGTTGTGCACGTGCCCTATTTTGTAGCGGCAAAAGATTGTGAAAACTATTATTATAGTTTGCTCCTACAGTATGTCCAGTATGGGAATGAAAGCGAACTACTGGTAGGTCACGATACATCATGGAGATCTTTCTTAGCAAGGGAAAGCCATATTCGTGATACAAACACATGGTTGGAGACTAAAAAGTGAAAAATAAATAACTGTAAAAGAACTTTTTAAACCAAGCTTTTATTTATAAATGCACTAAAAAGAGAAGAATATTTACACAATTTGTAGAACTTTTTATATGTGGTCGAACAGCCGTAAAACACTTTAGTACAAATTAATATGTTTGTATCAATTTATATTTTGTATATAAAATCTTGCCGCAATATAGAAAGTACACCTCATTTGCGTAATCATAGGAAGCACATATCGTGAGTAGGGCTCTTGACTATTCGCACCAAGCTTTTATATATTAAATATAAATTGATACAAACATATTAAATTGTAGTAAATTTTATTACTGCTGTTCAACATCATCTTACAAGTTATACAAATTGTGTAACTATTATAATTATTATTCTCTTTTTAGTGCATGGATAAATAAAATCTTGGTTTAAAAAATGTTTTACTCTTATTTTATTTATATTCTACATAGTGAAACAAAGCTACCTGGCATTCAGTATTTCATATCTTTTATGCACATAAGAAAATGTAAATTTCTACTTATCTTCAGATCAAATCTGTAAGATCGTTTTCCTTCAATTTGATCGAAAGACTAACGAATTTTAATATCAGCCTGAATACTATGGAAATTATTTATTGATCATCATTTTTATCTGCCGTGAAGAATTTTCTGCTATACCTGACAAGAAGATTAAATTAAATTCAAATTTATATTGCTACTTGCCTGATCAAATTTCGGTATCCTTAAACACACCTTTCCGGCGTTAACATAATGTCGACGGAAATTTAGGTCAAAAGTTATTTTTTATTTTTAGTTCAGAAATAATTAATGGGATTTGTAAAGAAAAAAACTATCAGGGAACTGGTTATCATATGAGTCAACCGGCTTCTTCCTATTTGAGACAACCTACCCCGTCTCGCCACTTTAAGTTTATGGATTTGTCTAGTCTGAACATAAGGTAATAAATCGTAAGTAAGCACTGAAATTTATATCTTATTTTCTGCAGTTAAGTAACACGGAATATAGTAATAAAGACAACGTTTTGAATACAAAACATGCGAAATAAGTTCTACGTTAAGCAATCGTTTCTCCAGTTGACCCTTTTGGCAATCACGTTTAGTTATCAGAGGCAATGGCGTTATTTTTGCCAACCCCCAAAAAATATAGTACTAAAAATAGTAGAGAACGATACCGGACACATCGCATCCTTTATTTCATAACACCTAAAATGGTGACAAACTACAGTAAAGAGCTAGGCTGACTCTGTGTTCTACAACCGCCCGAGGAATGAAATGTGTGACAAACAGCCTATGATAACCAACCCTGTTCTCCCCTATTTGTGTGCTTGTGTGTGTTAGCACATAAGCACACAAATAAGGGAGGTCATGGCTCGTTGTGTAGTTTCGATTTTTGTTGGACTAATTGCATACTCTAGAATGTATATAGTTTATAATTATCCTGACATGAACATAATTTTCATCACTGTCATGCGATCGCTTTATTTTTTATATTTATATTTAGTTATATGAAACTAATTTAACAAGCATAATTCGTGGCATACTTAAAATAAGATGCGCTATTTAACAGTGCGCGTAGTAGTATTTGTATCTATACCCACATGTGCATATACGTACACCCGGGTAACTGAAACTGACTATGTGTATATATACCCACATGTGCAAATACGTACACCCGGGTAACTGTAACTGACTATTTCAAAACCGATTTTATTTATCGTTTCAGGTGTTTCAAATATGAATTGCTTGATGCGTGCTGCACTTTCAGCCAACACGGCACTTGTTTCTTTACCACGGCCATTGAGCTGTAGGATTTTTGTTCGGTTGTAGAAATAAGAACCTTTCGTGTCTTAGAAGAGTAACGCCTTTCAAAATCTGTTCACGATAAAGTAAGCACTTCTGAAATCAACCTTAGGAAAAAGTCACTGCCCCAGCCTGCATATATTTTAACGGGCGCACTGACTGACATGCGCCCACTAAAGTTGGTAATGATGGATGGGAAAGTAGTTCCATATCTTAACGTCGAATAAAAAGTGTTGGCTAACCATTTATAATAATTGAAATTATTCCTTTCGCTTTCTGTTTTTTATGCATCGAAGTGTAACAATTGATCATATTTGTAACATATTTACTTTTCTAATAATGCCACAATTTCACTTGGCCTACGCATGAATGCAGTTATGAGGCGCATGCCAATGCTAATTTTACATAAGGTGGAAGAATACACAAAGTGCATACAAGTAGATCTTCAGCAGGGCATTCAAAAATGCTCATTTCACCGTGAAGAGACTATACCACTCAATCAACCACGGGGAAGATCATCAGGCGTTGAGCCCCACCTCGCTTTGTACAGTACCAGCCAAAAATGACATTCGTGTGCGTCATTTACACAATTTTACACAGTAGGTCTGTATTTGTTTAGATATGCGCACACATTTTTCACAAGACGTAAAGTCTGGCGGACAATGAGTTTTTTGGGGGTATTTATGCATTGCTCAACCATCAAACATTAACTGGGCGTTAGCAAGAGCAAAGGAAATAAGATTATTAACCTTAGAACGTCGACCGATTCAGTTCTTGTCTACTGAGTAGTGCCAGTCTGCAGAAAAGTTGGCCCATGCATGTCTAAAGTATAACAATTGGCATCGTATTGTCAACACTGCAATTAAGTTGGATCAATGAAAACTTCCTGTCACATTTGAAACACCTGCTGCCCGAGTTGACCTAAAAGATAATCTGCCAACGATAGGTAAACTTTCGAGCCGCACAATATATTAACAGTGGCAACACGGCAATTTCGAATACTCAAGAAGGCAGTTAAATTGACCTGCCAAGTGACTTGGGTATTAACAACACCTCACATTTGGAAGGCATCGTACCTAACAGTGTGTGTCCCGATTAGCTGAGGGCAAAATGAAAGGGATACGAAGCCGTTTTCGCCTTCGTATTTAATGTAATTGAGTTTAACCTATGTTAGGGTTTGTAGCTTTTGGGGAAGGGAGGGGCCAATTACAATGATGAAGCCTGCAGACAGTATACAGTGTTCCATAAATAGTTATTTAGAAACAGTATCATTGTTAGGAGGCGGGGAAGGATCAAGCAGGATGTTCTGTGATCGTGTTTTATAGGGTAACAGGTTCGTGTAAAACTGGTGATAATTCGAGACAAATCACCTGCATGAACCTTAGTATAAGCTGTTCTCGGTAAAGTGAGCACTTTATTAGAAACCTTTGAAAAATATAGTGACTGCCCGTACACTGCATGTATACTGCCGTACACATTAGCGTCGTATGCTCCCAGGGAAACTGGCAGAGAATTAAGTGAATGAGTGAGTGAGTGAGTGGAGATATTTGGGCTGCTCTCAATAACGAGGTCTTTAGGTTCGACAATGAATAGAGTAAAATAGTTGCAAGCCATGGCGTATTGTGTGTAACGTTTAAAATTATGGCAATTTATGTTGGCGGTTTTTCAATATACAAATAATAGTATGAACTAGCACATTAGTAACACATTTAGGTTCTTGAAAAGTTCACGTTTTCACTCGACAGGCGCATGAATAAGGTCTTTAGACTCAAGGAAATGTATATTTTCCATATGGCGGAAGGATACAAATGGAAAAGAAAAGTAAGTTTTAAGCTTGGCTTTCAAAAGTACTCAATTTACCGTGAAAAGCCTTTAATATGTGATTACCGAGCAAGAAGCAGTTGGTTGGGCAGATGGAATTTTCCGTCGCCTTAGAGTTCAACTTTACGTAGATATATTGAATTTCCATGCTGTTAGATGTATGTTATTATTATTTCAAAATTAAATTATCAATTTTGAAGTCAACTCTTGAAAATATTCCCCAGTACCTTACCATACGTGTTTTAACGTATCCGCTCACTTACATTATTTTAGTAAAGTTGTCAGTGAATGCAGGCAACTAGTTTCATGTTTAACGTGGTATTCGAAGTTCGACGTTTAAATTAATAGACACTAAATATGTTTCCATTTTATTTTCCTTGGTTGTATTAATAAATGAGTACATTAAAATAATTATGGTCTTAACTATTCCACTAGACAGACGTGATCGAGGCGATAATAAAGTTACGGAATTCATGGCAGTGTTAATTTTAAATATGGCGTAAACGCACAAATTTGGCATTAAAGTAAATTCCAAACAGGGGTTTCAAAAGTTCTAAATTTACGATTTCTTTGAGGGAAGTAAATTGTTTGGCCGACTACTCGATGTTCGAGTACCGCTACGTTTTAAGTTTGTTATATGTGATTGGACTATTTTAATACATTAAGGGTATCTCATTAACAAAGCAGACCGTACATTCTAATGTTTTGTTAATGCATTTTATTGCAAAATACGTACACGAAATCTCGGTACTCTAACGATAAGTACATTACGAAATTAAAATTTTAACTTTAAAAATATATATGTTGTCTGCATTAGCTTTATTATTTGAACACAGTTTACTGAAAATTGTCCCAATTTGCATAAAACGTTGGTAAAAAAAACAGAAAACGGTTCTAATTTGTGTTTAATGAGTCGTGTAAAGTACAACTCTTTGTTTGCAACTGCAGCATCTTGGGAAGGAAAGAACACTCACGAAAATACGTAACTGTTTGTGTAATCCAGTTTGTTGCCAGATAACAACCGCAATTTTTCTAGTCATTAGCCACAGAGGCATGAAAAGGAAACGTTTTCCGAGGTAAGGAAACACTTTCTTGTTAATAACATTTTCCCGTTATGAGACCTTAAATATTTGCCGACGAGGGCGAGCCAGGCAGAAATTGCAAATGCAGTGTTAACTTGTTAATCCGTTTTGCGAATAAGGAACGACAAGCGGAGTGCGTTTTAAAGCAGAGCTGCCGTCGTCGGAGCTTTTAACATCTCGCTCGGCTGCCGCGCCACTCGACACTCGCTCTTGTCTGAAATGAAATCTTCCAGGGCAATTCTCCCGCACTATCTGAACGAAGAGGGTAGGGAGGGAGGCTGCGGTTTGGGTTGGGGAAGGGAGACGGTTGAAGAGGCATAACAACGGCAGGCAGGCCTAGCGAACTGGCTGATTGCCGCGGAAGAGGCCAGGGAATCAACAATTTCTCTTGAGGACACAGAAATCTGCTGGTGTGCCGCAAGCCCGCATTGCACATCTGTTGTTCGGGCTGCATAATCAGAATACAAGCAGGGGCAAATTAACTATGTTATTAATGTGCTGAGCAGACATTCCTTTCTTTCTTACGCCTTAGGCTTGTAAGGGGTCGCGGTGGTGTAAAAGTAAGACAACTTGCCCCCCGTCACTGTAACTGGGTTTGATTCCCGGTAAGGTTACCCTCGATTTTAGCGCCTGGGATACCGTGATATTGCGTTGCTGGGCGGTAAACTGTTGCAGAATGAGGGGGGGGGGGGGGTTTGCCATGACGAAAACGTGCAACCAACGGCTATAATTAAATATAGGAAAAGGAAACTCTGATATACCGTAAATTCTCTTATTTTACTAAGGTTTGCGTGGTAGTCTATTGGTTGTGACAGCAGGATTATGGTAGCATACAAAGATATTTGGATGTATGTTCAAATCCCGATCCAGAAATTAAATTTGTTATTCTTAACATTATATTCTTTGCAATTCGAACACTACGGAATGTGTATTATTTTTTCTCTAAAACATTTCATTAGTAGCACAAATAACGAAAATCAATTAGAAATTTTACATATATTTCCATGGATATTCGTGAAAGTTCGTTCCTGGAAAACATGTACCATTAAGCATAGAAATATATATGATACTAGTTCTATTCCTAATTTCGCAGAAATTTTTTTAACACATTTACTTGGTAGTAATAAAAAATAATACTTGTGCTACATCAAACCACAATAAGACGGACGAGTAACCGATAAATATAATCGTACATAATCCATCGGTTTAAGAGGAAAATTTTTTAATTTACTGTATTGTTTTCCACCCCTCAATTTGTGTGATTCTAGAACTGCTTGTCACCACTTTAAAATGATTATTGTATATTCCAGTGCATTGTACTCAATTATCGAAATGATGCAAGGCGTTCGCCTTTTTTACTAGTACAAGGAGAGGTTAACGGGATACGAGTCGTTTAGGGTAGGTCAAGAACTATGTTAACTTAGAGAGCGCCCGCAACTGTAACCAACACAGAAACAACTCGCTAATCGTTTAAGAATCTCGTTTTCCCGCCAAAACTAGGTGCGTGCCGAATGTGGCTTGCATCTTTATCGCAAAAGAGACTATATAGGTACCAGTCTAGGTGATTTCGTTTCTGAGAAAAACGCTTTCCCGCAATAGAATGACTCGCTTATTTTTCTTAACGGACTATCAAACCAGTATTGGCAGAGGAATTTTTTTTTTTTTACTATTGTTTAACTGTTTCGTTATTTGTGTGGTGTATGGCCTTTCTAAGAATCTTTTTCACAACGCGGAGGCAGCCGATGGAGTTAGAGGGGACCTGGAAAGAAAAGTCAGCGAGTACGTTTCATACGTAAATGATATTCCCGATGCTTACACACTGTTTCAATTTCGGCTGAGCATTTTTATGTGCAACTGTGTTATGTGACACAAACCGAAACAGATGAAATGGCTGTAACGTAACTAAAAAACCTGAAGGCACTTCTTGGAGCACACATCCACCAAAAATCAGCAAATAAAGTTGTTTCATCACCTATCGGCCTCTATCGTGCTACTGTACTCAAAAATAGTATACAATAGGGACATTATGCACGTGTCATCTAGAATGGAAAACATAACTTCTTGACCCAGAAATTTCAACATGCTAAAGAATTAAGCTGTCTTAAATTGAAAGTTGTGCTGTTTCTTAAAACAACTGCCAGTTTACGAAGACGTATATGATACTCGCAATACCAAATAAAAAATTGTTTCAAAAACGTATATTGTGTTTTATTTATTTTAAAAAACCTCCTGATTATACAAAATTATTTTTAATAAGAAAATTATGTTGAAAAATAAAACAAAAAAATTAAATATTACAATTTACGTACTTTGCAGGAATGGTCAATGTTGCCATTCAGCACAGGCCGATAGCAGACAGCTTAATCGAGAAATTAGCACTACCTAAACAACGAAAATATAATCCAATATGCAGGGAGTCAACAGCGCCACCTATACTTTAAAAACAAACAAATATGGCTGCCGCCTGGTAGCTAAATCGGTAGCTTGTCTGGAAGCGATATTGATTATTAATACAATAGCGCCACGTAGGTGATGTTTAAGTATCCATATGAGATCTAAAATGGCCGCCTCCAGCAATGCATATACAAATAACAAACGAAAATACACCAATATGGCTCCATACGGTGGAATGAGCAAACGCGAGGGGATATTTTAGTGACGGAGGAAGAGGGGGATTCGAATGAAGCGAGTAACTGGTAGTGGGGCTGAAGGTCTGCTAACTAATTGGTGGAGCGAAGTGAGCAATTGGTTGTGGAGGTGCGGCAATGGGGCGATTAAATATATTGGAAAGGGAGAGTGGTGGGGGTCAGTCATGTGCTGGGTGTGGTGCTCGGGAGGGGGGCGGGGAAGGGGGAAACTTCAGGAAAAGTGAGTATTTTAAAAATTAATTTTGTAATAATAAATTTTTAATAATTTTAGTATTTTTATAATAAATATAAATATTAAATATTTTAATAATTTTAACAATACATTTTAAATACATTTCAAATAAACTTTTGTATTTATTTTTGGATTATTTTTGGGTTTTCAAGTTCAAAGGTCACCATGGTCAAGGTTAATGTCTCCAACATTTAACATGGTGATCAATATGGCCGCCGGGGGACCGAAATGACAGAGCATGAACAACTCCAAGCTCCGCCGCCAGACGCCGATGCGCCACTCTCATCTTTTTCCTTCTACTTTCGCATCTATGCCCAAGGCACTAAACTGGCGTGCAGTATCAACCCTTTGAGAGTTATAGACGTAATATGACGTCACATTATTTTAACCGAGTTGAACGGAGTTTGTCTCAACATTGCGACGTTCGCATTTTTTTAAGGATTGGGCGAAAAAAAAATCTCTTCGCTCACAGTTTTCACAAGATTCCTTGTGACAATAATACGTCAGCAACACTGAAAGTGTAAATTACTGAAATGTACAAGTCAGTAATGAAAGTTGTTGAGTTTAGAGTCTTATTTTGTGAAAATGAGAATAGAGACACCTACGGAACTGATAGCCATGTAGTTGCGAATTCAGAGGACTCCTTTTAGTGTTAATTGTCAGCAAGTCTGCGCCGCACACAAAGTGTTCATACCTGTGATGCTCATCCTGAGATTCTCAGCGGCGACCCTATCACACTGAAAAAAAAAATGGTAAAATTACCTGACAAGTGTAAGGTAATATGCGAAAATTTGTGTGCGAAACATAGTTTTCCTTACATGTAAGGTAGAAATACCGCCCTCTGGAGTAAAATTCACGCACATAGTGGTGGAAAATCCCATAAATGGGTGGGAAAATTAAATTATGGCGCGTGCATCCCTTCAGCATTGTCTCAATTACTAAGTGGGAGGACAGGCGGAAGAAACAATCCTTTAACACACTGAAAAGAATTGTGTGAGAACTGTTATCAGATAGTGAGAAAAATAATATTTAAGCCCCACGTATGGGTACTAGCCACTGTATAGATTTTGGGTTTTCTTTAATGTATGTGAAGACAAGTAGAGGGATATTTATATGTGTAATTATTATGCAAAATGGAGACAGGTTTTGCAAATAAACATCTGAATGTGAATGTGACAGAACACACACTGCAAAATACTAAAAACCACAAAATACCCACAGACTTATATTTTACCAGCATGATTCCTTTGTAGTCAGACTTATCTCCGCCTCAATATAGCTATACATATGTCACACTTTAAATATTCTCAGGGAACAACTAGGAAACTAACTACGAGCATATCAATCAAAGAAGTCCAAGGGTGAAGTGGAGTTTAATGAAAACAAAACCTTTTCTCAATTTAAATAATGCTTCCAACTTTATATGTTGACCACAAAATAAATACAATTAACACGCAGCAACTGCACAAGAATATTACATTTAAAACTCTTGTATGCCTGTCAAAATAGCAGTTATGTGTGCGTACTTGGCAACCATAATTTAAGTCTTTGCAGTCTTTAAAAGTTCGTACAAAATTTCAAATGTTTTAGTGTAAAGAAAGTTTGGTTAATATTCAAATAGTAATCACACTCACACGTAAAAATTTGCAAAAAAATCTGCCTATGCGTTTACACTTACTAAAAATTGTTCCTCGCTAGCAATGTTAAAATTTGGTAGAGTAAAATACGAGTTCTTATTTTCAGGCACTGTGTGATCAGCAAGAAAGTGTTGTTTTAATGTGTAGTTAACAGGAAAACGTATTTAACACTCCACCGCTGACCAACGGTTACTTAGTATGGAGGCTATAGGGTTACCTTACATATCTGCGTAATAATCGAAGTTGCTAAGCTTTTGAGACCTATTTGGACAGTTTAAAAACACTATGTCGGCTATTTACATAAAACGGAGCATATTTCTCGGGGTCAAACTCACTTTTAAATTATAATTATTCACTTTTCATACGGAGCTCAGGTCTATCTGACCTGTTAGTGACCTATTTCAAACAAGATGGAGACCAGAACATTCTTTCAACAACTCAATTTGGCGTCGGTTACCTGATTTGAATTTACCTGTGTGAAATAGGGTTTATATCAGGATGCATGCCTTATGATCCTAATCAATACGTTGTTATCAACCATTACCAACTTACACAAATAAACATGTTGCTCAAAACTTAACAATATGAAAATAAACACATAATATTGTATAGATTAATAATAACCTCTCAACTACTGCGTGTACTACAGTAAATATATAAAATAAAATAAAAATAAAAATAAAATTACTAAATAAATATATACATATAACACGTCACAACAATAGCAATTTTATATAATAAACATGTGTGTATTCGTATACTAGATTTCCATACCACTATATAGCTGTTCTACATAGTGAGACGTACAACACTAATATTCACTCGCGCTGTCATGTTGTCGCCGTGGTGTAATGGATAGCGCATCGGCCTATCGTTATAGAGGAACATAGTTCGCGTCCACCCACCAATAAGTTTCGAGGATTTAAAAGTTGAGTATTCGGTTACTGTTCGTAAGAGGCAATTAAAGGAAATTGTCAGTACTAATATCCCCTGCAATTTTTCAATATAAATGTATTATACGATATAGTTAATATTACACTACTTGTATGAGATTTTCCCCCACTTTTGTCACGTACTTTTTCCGTACGTTTAGGGAATAGTAACTTACTTGTGTAAATTTATTCTGCATTTGACAGGCATTTTTACCTTACATGTAAGGAAATTTTACCTCAATTTGTTGGCACTTTATATTGTAATAATAAAGATAAAAGCGTGTTATAGTCCAGTGACAACTTTAAATACCTAGCAGAGCTGTCTTTGAACCTAAAACTGGTAGAGAAAACCCGCATTACAACCATTTCCCTTTCAAAAAATGCATATGAGAAACGGAATAGAAAACTGAAACTTGCTGGATGTAGAATTTTTTGAAATGGTGTTCCTGTTTTAACACAGAAACGATACAGCAAAGCCCTCATTGCTTCCGTACTGTTCCAAGTCTAGAATGGAACTGAAAGACGCAAACTTTTTATAGTTCGCGATATCTAATTCGAGGCATTATAAATTCTAGGAAGCAATTGGAGTACATTATTAGTTAGAAATGTACTAAAACGCTTTCAAATTTACTATTGTTTAATCAATATCCTGCCCACACACTTCTATTGTTAAATGCACGTAATCAAAGATATGTAGTCAGAAATAGTTTATATGTGGATTTTACAGTTAATGCATTCGTAGTCAGTAAAACACAAAAAAGTAGCTTCAAACTATTTATTTCGCCACAAAGTACATTTTCGTTACAATAGATGTTTACAAAAACACACATTTACGACATTTCATCCCTTTGACAATATTTGTAGTATTTCCGTCTGTTCTATTGTATTGCAGTAATATTATACATTCTGGTAAAAGCAAGAAAAGTGCGTTTATACTTCTTTGATGTTCAAGTTGTATTCGGACATTTTTGTCAGATCTGGACAAGATATTAAATCATTACAATTTTTCTACTTCTAATGTATACATTGGATATTTTTGAAATGAAATAAACAAGAATTTACAGTGATGCAAATAGCAGTGAGGTGGAAAAAATACTTGTTTACAAAACAGTAATACTGTTACTTTCCAAAACATTTTCGAAAAGGTTTACTCCAACTTTCAATTAACTTGGTAATAATCAATTTAAATGAATTTTTTTGTAGCGAAAGCTAGATGCAATTCTGTACGAAAACTTAATTTCTCGATTATAAACTAAAAATCCTTTGGAAAATATATATTTGTTTAACATACATTTCGAAAAGATGTTTGGTATAAATATGAATTATGTATCAAAATGTTTGAAGATTGTTTGGTGGATTGAAAACTATTTACAATGTATTTATGTAATATTAGATTAATTGAATAGACGTACTTTCATTTTAGGAGTGTGTAAGTGTCACATGGATTTATAAGTCTTCTGTTTTGCAGAATGTATTCGGAGAGTAGGTATCGATTCAGTCTTTGTTCGGTTATAGCTATTAATTTCAACATTACTTTGAAATATGTTCTGTTTTCAAACGTGTATATTTAATAGGAAATTTGTTTTCTATGTGCATTTTTTTATTTATATTTGATTCTGTCAGCTATATAATTTATATAAGATATACTTATTTTGTTGGAAGTCGAAAATTAATGTCTTACTTATATCGTGTTCGAATCCAAAATCTTTGCTGTTTTGCTTGAATTTTGCTTAAAATACGGTTTTTTTTGGGAAAAAGTTTGTTGAGATATCGTTAATTTTGTAATTTTACAAGTTCGATAGAAGTCATTTCAGGCTGTATGTGTGATATTTCGTTAATATTTTGTCGGGATGTAATATTTTTAAATAAAATATTTATATATTTACCCAGGTATAGACATTTCTCATAAGTATGATGGTACATCCGACAAACTTGGATGATATCATTTGTCAAAGGAATTTGTTAGAGATAGTTTTTATTTTTTCACGTGTATCAAGAATAGTTTAAACTCATAGTTTCGTAAAGAAAGCGTATTTTAGATATTATACGTTCGTTTATTATAACTCCCCAGTTGCTATTGGGATCGAAATGTTTAAAATATGGCGGTTTTGTTGAAATATTGGAACTTCACAACTCCAATACGAATTCCTATTGGTATAATTTTCGAAGGAAACGTGATATTGACGTATATTTGCTCAAATATACACATTTATGCTAATCTTTGTTTGGCGTATTTGAAAAAAGAAAAATTATTAGAATCATTCTTTATTTCCACTTATATGAAACTTTGCTTATAGCGAATACGAGTTAAATTTCGTCTCGTAGATATATCTAGACGCAAAAAACGTATTTTCTCAGCTATGCACAAATATTTATTCGTTGAATATCTACTTTTTACCTACATAAAACCTTTGACTTGTGTAATGGTAGTATTTTAGGAAATCGAATTATACGTATTTTATAACGAAGTTCTTTAAGAACATAGATTATATAAAAATTATTTGGATTCCGTAAGATTCATATATTAAAAATATCTCTTATGTGAAATTATTCGTAGCTGTAGTTTCCTGGAAATACTTTAAACTTAAAATTTATTGAAAGTTTAGTGGAAATCGGGATAAAATTTTTTGGATTAAAATAAAAATTTCTTAGAAACGGCTTATATTTTCATTAAATTTTTTTTTTTTTTTTATTAAAGATATTTCGAACGTAATTCTTCGTGATTAGGTGGTAATTTTTCAGTAGGACTTGTTAAATTTTTATTCGGTGGAAGCAAACGGTCGGACATTTAAGACGCGAGTTGCGAAAATTTTTCAAACATTCCTTGACAAAGGCTTGGAGGAGTTCATCACTCTCCGGGCTTGAGTGAAACGATACCTGGCGCGTCCTCACGCACAGACAGTTTAGCGGACTTGTCCTCACTCTGCACTATGCTAGTTTTACGAAAACTTTTGACGACGGCGGAGGTCAGAGCTCTGGAGATGGAACACATCTGTACTTTCATATCCTACCCATAGTAGCATCAAATGCGTAGGGCACCACAATATTATTTAAGCGTGTTAATAAAATAATATCGGTTTTCCTTTTATAAAAGTCGATTTTCGGGAATTTTTTCGTTTGAAATACGTTTGTGAATCTGATCTACGAGAGTTTATGGGATTTCAACTGTCGTCGTGAGAGATTGTGTTAAGAGCGATTCCGTAAAGACGTTTACGTCTGTTTATTATTTTCGAACGTAACTTATTGATTTTAAATAATTTAAATTTTTTTCTTTGAGCAAGTATCTGGAGTTTTTTTTTATTCAAATCGTTTGATTTGATCGTGCTTTTATTTTCTCACTAAGTATGTGCGATTTCCATTTTGAAGTTAATGATCGTCATAATTATACCGAGACGTCTTCTCACGATAGGAAAATACGTGAAATACTGAAAGTGAATTATTTATTTTTCCCAGGGAAGGGAAATTTTGAATTAATAATAATTTAAAACGTGTCATTGGGGTCAGTTTTTATTATTTTATGTGAAATGTATCGTTGTAAGTTTAATTATTTTATTGCGATAGGTTATAGTATGCAAAATCGTTTCCTTCATTTTTAAGTTTGCATACTTCTATTATTTTTTTAATAATCCGTTCATCATTCGGCTAGGATTTCCGAAGATAGTCTACGTGTATTCGCTGCGAGAATTTTAAACTTTCTCTGCGATACGTTTTCGAAGGAGCTTGTGACAAAATTCATTTCTTGGAAATTTTGGGATTAATGAAACTTCAGACATAAATGATAGCGATGAGGAAATACTTTTTCAGTGTGATTTTCTGTTAATTTATTTGTTAGAGTCAGTAATAAAAATTTATAGTTTCGTAAAGAAATCAAGACGCAAACAAATATTTTAGAAAATATACATACATACGTTTAAAATGCTTGTAGATTCTTAGTAGATGTTAAAGCATTTGGGTAGAAAAATTCTTAAAGACTTGGAAACAGCTTTTCAAGTACTTATTTTAAGTCTTGATAGGCGATGAGTTTGAACCTTGAATAATGTAATATTCCCGTCGATAGTGGTAATTATTTTTAATCGGTTCATTTGCTGATATTTCTTTGAAAGTTAGGTAAAAGTTTTAGAATGAATTTCGATTTAAAAATATTTTTAAAAGGAATAAACGTAATTTGTTGGAGACGTGTTGGGGGTATGTTTCTAGTGTTTGAAAGTTACTCGCCGAGACAGGCTTGTCTCGACAGGTGAGTTTGTTCCTCGCCACTACCAACTCTTCCAGCTGTCTTGAGACGTGAAATATTGGAGCGAATTCTTTGAAATTGTCGTGAGACCGCATCGGAGGGGCAACTTGCGCGTTGTAAGGGTAAGTCTCGCATTATGCTTGGTCATCGGAGAGTTTAGTTACAAGCGAATAGGCGAGCTGGCTGCAAGGCCTTGAGCATTGAAACGATTCATATACAACACACTACTCTTTTCTCTCGGGTGTTTGGATAAATTCTTCGGTTTTTACTTAATTATGCGATCGTTGAGAGTTACGCGGCTAACGGAAAACGTTTTGTAAGAACAGGATAGTGGTAGTGCGTATTTAACATGTGATATACCGAAGTACGTTCTACGGGGCTTTCCGCAGTAGGCGAGTGTTGTGACGGTCGTATGAGCTAGCGAAAGATGCGTTTGTGAAATGATTATACTTATGAGTTTTTTAAAAACAGACGTTTTGGCGATCATTTTGATTCACGTTTCTTGATGCGTGTTTTGAGAACCGATGAGGGTGAGCTACTTGTGAGTATGTGTTGGAGGGGATTTTTGTCAGGGGGAAATTTCTATGACACCTGAATATTTGGACTGCATAGATCAGTGTGGTAGGCTATTCAATTAGGGGGAGATTTTAAGCTTGTCTGGGCTTGTAGTTGTATTTTTTATTGTAAATCGTGGGTTTGTATTGATTTGTGAAGTGTGACGTCCTGGCTTCGTGAACGATAAGTGAGTAATTAAGTGTACGACGGTTATTTCGTTCCTGGGCGGGTGTAAAAAATATTTTCCTCTGTTAATATTTAAATCATTTGTTGTAGGGTTTTGTGTGTTCAATCTAATCGTTAAAAATATGCATATTTCGAACATGTGAAATTCGTTTGTTGTGAATAACTTTGTTTCATTTCATTTATTCAGGTGTTTGAAATATTGTTAAGGAATATTGTTACGGTATTAATATAAATGTTGCGTTCTGTTCTGTCGTGTGCGGCGTGCTCGGGGTAACTCGTTTTAATGAATTTGTCTCGTGGTTATCGCATGATCGAAGTATTTTTTAATATCCCGTGTCTATATTAATTCGATTTAATGTTGCGTTACTGTCCTATTTGTTACAATAATTACAAACAAAGTATCGAGATAAAAATTCGAGTGAGGGTAATCAAATGACCCGATTACCCTACAGCAAACTAATAATGCCACTAATGGATGAAGCTGATTCTGTTGACACCACCAATTCAGCAATAATAAACTTATCAAACTTTTCCAGCTAACTAAATGCATATTCACTCCAAAAAATATAATTCTGAATCCACATTGATTTTATAATATTTATGGTAGTCAAACTCGCCAGTTAAACGCACTTGTATAATAGTCGTGTGTACTAAATACACATTGATTATGTTGGAGTAACCAAATAATTTTTTTAAAAGATTTATTTGTTTCAAGATAACGGCTGTAGATGTTTGGAGGAAGAGCATATTAGTTAAGTGAACAAAATATTGTTCAGTGTAAAAAAAAAATACTTTTCAAGTAAATTTATTTGGTTTCTCTTGCTCTATGGGTGTCTACAATGAGAAAAAAAAATAGGGAACCAATATTTATTTTGGCCAAATAAATCGTAAGTTTGTGCATGCGAAACAAATACAGCGTTTATGAAACAAAATGAAATGTTTCTCCGCATTGGTTTGCACTAACCAAACAGCAGATATTTGAGTGAAACACTGTTGCGTGAATAAATTGAAATTTCATATTGTTGCTAAAGCATGTTAAATTAATCTCACGGAAGGCTGAAGTAATTGCATTATGGTTTTACTACATATATCAATATCTACAATTTCGGATACCATAGTGTTATATTTAGTCAGAAAAAACGGAAGTTCATTATCCATACAACCGAGAGTCGATCCCGAAATGCAGGCTTAAAAATCTCTTGCGCTATCCACTGACCTACCAATTTCGCATACAAGATGTTTAACAGAATTTGATATATATTTTAACTAGTATAAACGTTTTGTATTGTGTATTGTCGTTTTGCTTTTACTTGAAATGTTTTAGAGAAAACTTGGCTCATCTAACCATCTCTCTTTTCGCCTTGCTTATTACCTTGAAAACTTCCATTCTGAGACACTTGCTATGTTCATGCTCTACGAGGTGTGATTGTTTATTTGCTATCCATGACTATTGTATATTTATCAGGGTTTTTTCATGTGTGCTATTGTTTATTTCTTTGCAACATATTTGTTATTGTTCTATGAAGGATTGTTGAATTATAATTTGGACAACCCTCGCAAGTGTGAACACGGTATTTTCCTTAAGGCGTCATTTGAAAATGAAAGAAAGATGTATCGGTCGGAACACTTTTTCATAAACGATTTTGTAAAATAATAACAGTTTTTGATGTACTGAGGTTACGTTGAGTCATAATACGTAATTTAGTAAAAGTATTAAAAGTGTTAAAAACTCTCTGAGCTTGAACCCGGTTCGCTGTCTCAGAAACCTGACTCTCTACTTACTTACTTACTGGTTCCACAGGCACATTCCACCGACTGCAATGTGATGTGTATTGTTTCTAGTATTAATCTCCGACACATATATTTTCTGTTTTATTATGTTACATTTACTTTCGCGTCAAATGATATTAATGAGATTGTTAATTCCCACATTACGTTGTACCAGCTAAACTGAAAAGCACTACACATAAAGACTGTTCACGATAAAGTGAGCACTTTTGAAATCAACCTTAGAAAAAATCACTGCCCCTACCTGCATAAATTTTAATGGGCGCAATGATACACATGTGCCTAGTAAAGTTGGTAACGATGGAGGGGAAAGTAATTTCATATTTAACATCAAACAAAAAGCGTTAGGTGACCATTTGTGTAGACTTAAATTATTACTCTCGCTTTCGTTTTTTTTTTTTTTTTTTTTTTGTTTTAATACATCGAAGTGTAAAAATGAGCAGATTTTTACAATATTTACATTTCTTATAATTTCAGAGTTTCACTTCACCGACGCATGAATAAAGTGATGAGGCCCATGGCAATGTTACTTTTACATGAGGTGGAAGAACACACAACGTGTATACAAGTAGATGTAAGCAGGGTTTTCAAGAGTTCTCATTTTTACCGTGAACAGCCTATATCAAAATTGTCGTATATAGCGCACTCACGATTACTTCCAACTTTTCTGAAGCTCTGTTAAAGTTCTATTTCCAGTATAATTCTCCGCCTCATTCAAACAATGCATAGAAAATCTTACATTCGTGGGCAGTGTAATAATATTTTTCATAAGAATTGTTTCTTACGTGGCATCACAAACACGCCTATTTTCTCTTTGTCTCCGTTCATATTAGTTATGAATAAAATATTTAAATTTTTAGGTAAAATAAAATTCGTAGTTTAATTTAACCAAAAATAACGTAATTCTATGTTAACAAAAGTCAAGAATGCGTGTGATATATGGAACATTTAAGAAACAACGAAACACGTCATACATAGCGTGACTTTTTAAACGTTCTATTCAAAAAGTGCAAAAAAAAAACCACGAGTGGACTATACTTTGTATACGAATGCTCAAGCTGTATTTTCGGGGGGGGGGGGGACCCTTCCAAATGGATAAGCCAACCAAATGAAAGTCGGTACTGTAACCATTTCAATTTGTGGCTTTAGATTGTTCAAGACAACAAATTTTTTTTGCTCAATTTGAAACTAATTAGTGAATTGAATCTACCCTAGTAACATTAATCGAACGACAACCATCGTGGAATGGTTGTGTGCACTAAATATATCCTGATACTATTGAAACAGCCAAAAAGGTATTTGGCCCAGCTCAGTATTTCTAAAAGTATTATCTGGTTCAAGAGCATGTATGTGGATGTTTTGTGCAAGGGCAGTTTGGTTGTTTTAACCAAATATTGTTTACCATAGTCACTTACTCTCCAAGTAAATTAACTTGGTAACAGGAACTATCTCTTTTTCTTAGTGTATGCATGAAATGTCATGTAGAACTTCTAGCCAGTAGTAAACAGGCAGAAAAAATGACCCAATAATGCACAACCTGCTCAAGAATTCTCGCTGATGTACTGGACAATTAATCAACGATATAGACCGAGTACCTACGGGATTGTAAACCGCGAATTGTTTCCACCAACTGGACCATCTAATATAGGAAATTTATGTCGTACGAAGCTACAGTCTTCAGTCATCACAGTTATAATTGTGAACTGCTCGTCTGACAGAACACGCTCACATCTTTTATGGCAGAGAAAATAAATCTTCAGTGAATAAATTGGGGGAAAAAATCATGATTAAAAATAATTGAGAATATTTTCCTTTGTCAAACATAGCCGTTTTCAATTAGTTGAGAAATAATTAGTTCTGAAGTAGCCGACATCGATCTACAAGAGAAAACTAAATTTTCAGTTTCCAATTTCATCGCTTACCTCTGGCACTACAATATACCTGGGTCGGTCGCGGTGCTATTAACCAAGTGAATTAACAGAGTGTGTTTGTAATCGCAGGTCTCACCGTTGTCATAATTATCCCGTACAGCACGCGCAGTTGGTCAACAAAACAATATAAATGTGCCCATCCTCTTGTCATTTGTGCTCCATTACTGGTGCCGGAAAAGCGACATCAACGAATACCTGAACAGAAGAAGAACGGACGTTGATATGTACCGGAAAATATACTAACCTCAACGATCTGCAAACTGGGGCTGAATAACCGTTTGTTTACTCAAACCGCTGTATGTTGTTCAGTTTGTGCTGCCAATGTTCTTATCTGAGTCAGAACTGGGCTCCAAACGAATATTCGATCATTTTGTTGCGGTACAGTCTTTCAGTGAGTGTCTAACAAATCCAATTCCAGTTGCGAAGGAAACGCAACTGTAGAAGTTTTAGAAGTCTAATTTTTCCTTAATATAATTCTTGAGAATTTTAGATCTCTTCTTGTTAGAAGCAATTTTTCTTAACATATGACCGATGTAAATGTTTTCCATATTTAATATGTACCAAACTAATAATTTGCATAAAATGTGGATATTTTTCTTTCTAAAAATATTGCAGTATACATTGACTGACTCATGGATTGTTGATTAGTCATTAGGGACAATGTAATTTTTTTTTTACACGTGGCTGAAGGATATCCAATGACTCAGAGCAAAAGTTAGAATGACATCCAATAATTATCAATAGCGGCAGATTGAAGAAGCGAAAACGAACTGAATAATTTTTAGAAATATTTTGAACAGCATTTAATACGAAGCACATATAATTATCCAAATGAACTGAGGATTTTGCCTATTGGCTGTTTTGCCTACTGGCTATTTTGAGGTCAGTTTTTTTTCTTTTTTGTACTCGGTGGCATTCTCCTAGGACAGGGTTTCGCCCGTTTGCTCGCCGATACTTCTCAAGTGGACGACATTCTGTGCATCGTCGGGGCTACAGAGTTCTTAAGAATAAACTCTGAGAAAAAAGTTTTGTTGAATAAAACAAAGTTTGTTTGGCGCAGCTAAATTAAGTGTTTGTATATGGACAATTATGCATTTTGTTGTTGAAACCAAATAATTTTGTTGTTTTTATTTGGTTGCTCCAAACTATAAAAATTTGGTTGATCAACAAAATATTTGATTGGCTCTACGTACGCTCAAATGTTTCGGTTATTACAAAACCAGTAAACGCATGACAGAGCTTGGAACCAGAATCATTTGCGCCCGTAAGCTGCGCCCTAACAACCTCAGGTGAAGTGGCTTCTGGCCAAACGGGAACGTTTGTAAATGAAAACAGCTAAAATATAGAGCACCGTATTAAAAAATATAATGTTCCACGTTTTACATCTTAACTTCTTAGTTTCCTGCTAAACGTTTTTATTAGGATTTTATGCCATTGTTCAGTATTAGTAAATACAATAACAAACATTGTTATTACTATCCTAAATGTCACAAAATTTACAAGTAAACTCTCGAGCCGTATTTTCAAACGGAGGCAACCAAATGGGTGACCAACCAAATATACACAGTTGATTCAACTTAATATTATGTTGACAGTCTTATTGGTTTTTCCCTATACAAAAGTTTTGGATATACGAGTGTCTATTTTCTTAGATAAAAAAATCAAATTTGTTGGTTTTGAAATTATGTTTAGTCAACAAAATGGTTTTTTTTTTTTTGGGCTACTAAATATATGTTTGGCGATATCCAATCCAGTATCTAAAGGCTGTTCACTATAAAGTATGAGCACTTTTAAAATCAACCTTAGAAAAAAACCACTGCCCTTGCCTACATATATTTAAACGGACACACTGAGTGACATGTGCCCCATAAAGTTAGTAACGATGGATGAAAAATAGTTCCATATTTCAACGTCGAATAAAAAATGTTTGGTAAACATTTGTGATAAGTTAAATAATTTTTTTCGTTTTCTGTTTTTTAATTCATCCGCGTATAAAAATTAGCAGATGTGTAATATATTTACTTTTATAATAATTTCGCAGTTTCGTTTGACCGAGCGGGAATGAAGTGATGAGGCCCATGGTAATGTAATGTTAATTTTACATATGGCAAAGGAATACACAACGTGCACACAAGTATATCGTAAAGAGGGCTTTCAAAATAACAGCCTATATTTGCTTGAACTGACTTTTCTCTCAGTGGCAGAGATGAAACAGCCGCTTCTGCTCCGACCCGCATCTGCACACGACAGTATAATACATAGTATCAGCGGCCAGCGAGATACTGGAACGCTGTTCGCCAACCAACGGTCGACAACTTCATCGCCACCCGGCAAGGCACCCATACACGAAATGCCGCAGCATGCAGTCGGACTGAAGGCTTCTACCCAGAGCCTCGCGAAGCCAATCAGAGAGTTGGGCACGCCCACACTTGCAGGTTTCTGGCAAACACAACCTGTCGACCCGTTAAAAGTTGCCGAGAAAAGAAACCTGCAAGAGGCAGCAATACGTCAAAAGTATGAATATGAATATGAAATCTGAAAATACGATCTTTATATTAATTCTCCGCCAGTAGTAACGTATGTTCAGTAGTCAAGCGGTTTTGGTAACAATTAGCAATATTTTGATGCATCTTGAATCCCGATTAAGGAAAAAAGTTTTTTATTTTTATTTCTTTTAATATGTTTTTACAGCTCTAATTCTATTAAACTTATAATACTTTCCTTCGAAACCCTTTATTAGAAACACACACAATGACAATAAATAAGAGGTTATAAAGCTAATTTCGTGGTAAGTTCCTTTCCTATAAAAAAACATAGAACGATCTATGAAACTGCTTCTATTGCTAGTTTCACCAAAATGTTCAAATTATTTATTTGGTTGTCATTAACAAATGAAAATACTTACTCCTCATCAAACCACGAGAAGACGAGCGCGTGACAGGTAAATATAACTGTAGCAAATCCAACGGTTACAGAGGTAAGTTTTTTAATCTCCAGTATCAAAACTTTATCACCTTTCTATTCAACTTAGTTCCATGGATTTGGCAGACCGTACTTTCGGAATATGTACTGGTGTAAAGTGTTGTGCGGAATAATGTTCCGCTATCAGTGTGCTGTGTGTGCGCGCAGTTGGGTATTATAAGTTATTGGACCGCATTAATAGACGCTACTCAGATCTCGCATTGAGGTCGTATTAGGTGATACAGTAGTGAGATGAATTCCCAATCTTGAGACTCGCACCAATTAATAGGTTTCGAGATAAAATTACCTAACATTAGTTTCATGATTCTATTTGCAAGTAATGTTAGATTGTGAGATAAGTTTTTGGTAGCCCTGCAAAAAAAAATCTTCAAAAAAGAAATTAAGGAATTTTTGTCGATGCTCGCTTGTATAGCTGGCGCTACTCTCCGTAGTTCCTTGTGTTTATTTATATTTTTTCTCGTTTCTCTTTAACGACAGAATTTGAAAAGAAAAACTCCATGGTTCTGAAGAAAGACTGACCGCTCCGCTGGTAAAATGGAGGGACGTAATTGAGGATAATGCGAGTTCTACAATGACACGGATGCGAATATGGATCACGATCACGGAGCACGTAACACGTTCCGTGTTCAGTCTGCAGTGAGACGCATACGAACACGGATAACGTACTGATACACGTGGGAAAGCTGGGCGACTACCAACTCTTTTTCTACGTGACCGTGAATCAGTGTAACCAAAAAGGAATCGAGTATTTGGTTTGTTGATATTTGCTTTCGTGGCCATTGGCACGTACACGGCAACAAGTGCTTTGATTTGCCGTGGTTATTATCCTTTTTATTTTAAATAACAAATAATTGTACGTGGCTTGGCAGTCGTATTTACGCAGTGTTAACACTGTAAAAATATACTAAATGAGATGTGTACATTGTAAAACCTGTATCAGTAATTTTCAACAGCTGAGTATTGTTGATTTCGTAAGTTGCGAGACTGTAAGTACCTTCGCATTGTAGAATAGTTCAAATTCATCCCGAGTCGTCCGCTCGTTCCGTTTACGTGTTTCGACTCCGTTTTGTTACGTATCTGTGCATTGTAGAACGGGCCTAATGCCTCGTTCCAAAGTTTCTGCGCAGAAAGAGCAGTTTTCGCTTATAATTCCACGAGGTCTGATATTTAAAATGTTTTATAGCCACAGATACGAGGATTATCAACGTACATTGACGCAGTAGTAGACAGTGATTAATTGTCGGTATTAATAATGAAATACCTGAATCCTACGATTCGCGTACGATGCAAAGTCTGTTGATAATTAAATGGGCACTTTTAAAATCAACCTTGGAAAAATGTCACTGTCCCTACCTGCAAATATTGTAAGGGGTACAGTGACAGTGGTTTTATGTTTTAACGCTAAATTAAATGCGTTATATAAACATTTGCGAATACTTAAATAATTTATTTTGCTTTATGTTTATAATGCATATAGTTGTAAGAATAGTAGAATTTATAAAATATTAACTAATGTCTCAGTTTCATTTGAACGAAGCATGAATGAAGTGATCAGGCTCGTGTCAATGTTAATTTCACATGTCGTGGAAGAATACACATTGCGTATAAAAGTATATCTTCAGCAGAGCTTTCAAAAATGGTCAGTTTAACGTGAACAGTCTATTTCAATGTTATTCAATGCGTCTAATACGTCTGAAAAATATACATGGTTTATAGATAGATACCACTAATTAATAAATGTATTATGGCCATATAAAATAAGTATTACAAAAAAATCGCGGGAAATGCGTTAAAAATAATTAACGAACCAGTAATGTCGTAAGCTACGCTCTCATCGAAAAACAGGAAGTAAACGAACTAATTACTGCTACGCCGTGTCAAATTGTATGAAATGAAATATCACCAACTCGCTTTCGTATCAATGGAAAAGGGTATTACGATATAATTATTATTGCGAACGTGAAATAATTTCCACCCACAGTATAAGGCAAATCCAATTTCGTATTTAACTTATAACCGATTTCGTTAAATGTAACACAAATCAGCGCTCGAATTCGTATCCCAAGTCACTTGCAGATATCAATTACCTATAACTGTATTTCGTTTTTCTTGACATTAGTTTCGGTGACTAATTATTAAGTGGTAGTGTTAACAGTCAACTATTAAACGTAAAACATGTTTCAAATTACGAAATTCAGAAAATTCATTCAGTAGGAAGTAACTTATGCCCGAGTCTCAACACTAATCTTGAGATGTCTTTGTTTAACAAGAACTATTCTCAAAACTATACTCGAGTGTAGTTACATGACTATAAACACAGGCGATAGTATTTTAAAAGGATATAAAGCATTTAGCGAGAGATATTGTACCGATCTGTAGTTATAGGCAATTCACGGTAAAATGAACACTTTTGAAAGCCCTGCTTAAGATCTACTTGTATGCAAGTTGTATATTCTTCCGCCTTATGTAAGATTAACATTGTCATGGGTCTAATCACTTTATTCATGCGTCGGTCGAGTGAAACTGTGAAATTAATAGAAAAGTATATATTTAACAAATCTGCTAATATTTACACTTCAATGCATTAAAAAAATTAACAGAAAACGAAAGAATTAATTTCAGTTATGACAAATGGTTACCTAACACTTTTTATTCGACGTTAAGATACGGGACTACTTTCCATCCATCGTTACCAACTTTACTGGGCGTATATCACTCAGGGTGCCCGTTAAAATATATTTAGGTAGGGACAGAAATTTTTTTCTACGGTTGATTACAAATGTGCTCACTTTAACGGGGACAGCCTGAAGCCTTGCTTCAAGTCTGACACGCGTGTCAATTGGCAAACTCAAGTAATTTTATGTGAGTACTCCTGTCCTGCCTGAACGATTTATTTTTCGTCCCGCCAGCTGGTGAAATGTGTGATGCCTACAATTTTCTGGAGTACGATTAAATGCTGCTATTATAGGGTTTGTGTGTTTAAAGAACTACATGACGTTAATGAACCTGGTTAACAAGTCTGCTTGGTTATTTGTCACGTCTGTATTTGGTAGCCCAGATTAATAAACTGTTATTTTGTTTATAGAGGGGTTACTATTTGAAGAGGCAATATTTTTGCTGCAGAAAAAGGTACTTTGATTTTCTTAGCCCCCTGGGGTGGCACAAGTCTGAACGTTTCCAAGCACTGGGCTATATTGAAGAGAGGCGCACGACGCTATTGGCGCGGCCGAGCGCTGTCTGGTGGTTACTACTGGCAACGACTTCAGCATCCCACACTCTGGCACCTTCCATACGCCTCTCCGCTATTCCCGCCGTCTCAACCTTCCAGAGCCGTGTTTTCGCGTATAAATGTTCGTCCCCAGCCCGAGCAAGTGTGCAGTGTTCCTCTTCGAGTTGCGCGGGCTGGCCGACGATAGATCATGCCTACACCACTTCGTACTTCGGGGCTTCAGCATGCTAGACGCGTTTTCATATAATATGAGTACTACTCAAGTTAAGTATTGTAATGAACGTAGTTGTTGTTATGCTGGGGGGTAGAGTTTCCCTTTTAGTTTTTTATAGCGATTTTTGTAGTGTTTCTTCACTGTTTTGCTTGAGTGAATTTTCAATATGGGATTTTTATGGGAATGTTTGTAAGAGGTGGATTCTTCCTTTTTTTGGCGTGCTTTAGGAATGGTCTCCTGGGCTATGATTTGCCAAAAGAATATTAATGCCAAGGTATTTAGTGGGTATTTGATGGCGTACCTTTATGCTCATGGTTAAGTGTAATGAGGATTTTTGCTCCTTCGCAATGGTATTCTTGAAATTAGTATCCCATGTTGTACTTTTTAGTGAATAAGCAGGCGTACTTTTACTTTCAAAGTTGTAATGGTGCTTGCTTTACTCAGGGAGTCATTTTACCTTTTTAATGGGATTTCACAAGTGTTTATTCAGGTTGGGTGATTTCTCCCGATGTATTAACATTGTTGTTTTTCTGTTTGTTCCAGTGCATGCGTTTTCTCTCCTTCCCCTAGTTCACCGATTGGCAGCAAGCAAGAGAAATTTACAGATGCAATTTATATTTTTCAAATCAAGTTGCGAAGTTGTTGATCTTGGTGATAATGTGTAGATGAGCGTCAATATATTTGTATTGATTTTGGAATTTTTGTGTCCATGATTTCTTGATTTTTTTTTATGGCGTGCGTCCTTCTCTTTGCCTTCTTTTACCCATGCTTCGCCCTAATTGATATAAATGGATGTTTACAGCTAATTGAGAATTTTTTAAAGTGAACCTTTGAAACATATCAGTGCACCTACGTGCATATGCTTTAACTATCACAGAGATTGGTATGCGCCCAACATAGTTGGTAACGACAGATGCGAAACAGTTATATATCTTAACATTGAATTGAATGTGTTATGGAACTTTCGTGAATGCTGAACAAATTTTTTTCGCTTTATGATTGTTTAATTGAAATAATTGTAAGAATTGGCAAATTTGTAAAATACTTTCTTTTATAACAATTTCACAGTTAGCCTTGACCGGCGCATGAACAAAGTGATGAGGCGTTCTCAGTTTACCGTGAACAGCCCATAGTACAGTAGACAGCAAGTTCGCTATTCCTGTAGTGCGTTCGCCGGCGAGGGGAATGCGAAGTCTGTCGATGGCTTGCGGACGAGTTTTGATCGCGACTGGGAGGGGGCGGCAGGGTGGCTCCAGGGCAGAGGATAGCGAATTCGGAGGTCGGCTTGTCGGGGCCTGCCACGCGCAGCGCCACCGGCTGCCAATGACGTCACAGTGCCGGCGGGAGGAGAAAAGGGAGCTGCGGAGCGGAGCTCGCTTCCTACGGCATTGTTCTGACGTCTGCGAAAAAGCAGCCGAGCTGCACGTGTATCCTTCCGCCGCAGCTGACACTCGCAGGTGAGCGTCCCGACCCCCCCCCCCCCCCGCCTCCAGCAAAAACAAGAAGTTGGACGCTGCCTGGAACTAGGTCACCCTCCGCCTCCCCTTCCTGTGAACCCAGCGAGAAGTTTACACGAAAAAAAAAATATATGTTTAAACGTCGGGACAGTATTCTCGAACTTTATTTCCACCTAGCAAGAGGCCATGGTGGTGCAGTACCCACACCTCCCACAAAGGCGAGCCGGGTTCGAATCCAGGCGGGATCACTCAGATTTTCGCACGTGGGAAACGTGGTGGTGTTGTCATTGGCTTGTAGGTTTTCTCGGGTGCCTCCCGTTTCCCGGCCCATGCCATCTGCCAGTGCTCCATTTTCATCTCAGTTCACCCTCCCCGCTGCTGAAGATCCTCGAATTGCTTTGCAGTGTTTTTGAAATCCGCGTTTTGTTACAGAACCACTAATTGTGTTTCCATTAAACCGGTGTACGAAAAGAAACAAACTCTTCAGATCAATACAACACGCACTTTATAAATGCTATTTCCCAGCCCTACAACATAGCTAAAAACGGCTTTTTCATACTGTTGTGTATCATAGTATACTGATTGGAAATATGCGGAACAATTATAGGGACCTGCACAGAGCTTTGCATCAGACATTCTCGCAATCAAATAACATGGTCACCTTTTAAAGTCCCATAGATACAACGCAGCAAGACTGAAACACTGCACGCCAGTTCAGAACCTTGAGCTTAGGAGTGATTGGACACTAGGCACGCGAGTCAGCATCATCCTTATCGCCCGTTTGCTTCCTGGCCTCAAACGCGCTAAAATGCTTCAAGTAGACGGCGCGGGGCCTCTAAGCGCCGACCAGAACAAATAAACTCTACCTTGCATTAACCTATAGCCCAACACCTAAACTTTCACAAAAGAAAAATTCGAAATATAATAATTAGATTGTAAAACTCTACAGGAATCCCGGATTTCTCAAAAAGAAGTGGCCCGTGAATTACACGTACTCATTCTGTGGCAGCGTATGATTCAAGCACGTGGGCTCTCGTGAATGTACAGCTTTTATGATCGGCTTACAGTTGTTCTGACCAGTAGTGGACGTGGGCGATCCCCAGTCAGCATGAAGCAAGTGGAAATGGAGTTACCCAATCGTGTGCAACTCATTACTAGAGAGCTGAAAAATTCGCGTTATTTCTTGACATCAGGCTGAACGCCCTGGTACTTTATATACTGGGGCCGATGTCGTTTCTCCACTGGCTGTTGCACAGATGTCAAGCCCCGACCTTTCTGACTCAACTGCACGTAATTGGGGCGCACAGTTGTGAAGTGTTCATTAATGGCGCAATATTACCCAGGGAGTGTCGTACAAAGTAAGGTCCAATGACAAACGTATTGCAAAGGTACACGTATTTCAAGTTTAACGTGTCCTCAAATAATAACTGGAATTTTGTAGATCTCTACTCATTACATAGGCTCACTTTAGCAGCAACCAATGAACAAACGGTAGTTGCTCAATAAACTGAGAACAGTACAGTCTGTTATTATGTTTGGCATGTTTTGTAGCAAAGTTTTTTCTAATGGAACAAACCTCAAGAGAGATTTGACTACATTCACAAATATTCACGAACTGATACTCCTTTTTTATTTAGACCATTTTATTATTGTAGATATCCCTTTCATCTATGGAAAACTATTCAAATATGCTCGCAGTTTCAAAACAGAGAGCCAACTAAACTTCTAAAAAATATTTTGAAATTGAAAGTTAGAGTTCTTGTCGATCTTAAATATTTTAAAGCCTTAGAATATGCAAGCACACAATAAATAACCTTAAAATCAACATTCGTATATATCAGTGGGAATAAGCTAACAGTCCCATTAGTGTATAAGACGGGGATACTATCCCTAGAGTGGTCGTTGTACAGAAACTGTTTTCAGCTAAACAAAAAGAAAATTTCCTGATAATAAACTATGGGTCCGTTTTTTTTTTTAATATGAAAATTGCCAATAAGGTTTCTTTGTAAAATCGTAGAATTCTGTCCCACTAAAAATATCAATGCTGTAACATAGCTTACGCAAGTTACCCTATTCGTCGTTTGAACTTGCTTGAAATGAACAGTTTTGGGTACTCAGTTATGAAGGTGCAACATTTTCCCCTCACTGAGTGTAACCGGGTACCCCAGTCGCCGCCGCCTCGTGGGACAAAGCTTGGGCTAGGACTCGATTGATTGCGTGACGGTTCCATCTAATTGAATTCGCTCCCTTTGCTGCCGATGAACTTGGCGCCGCGCGTCTCAGGGGAGTGTGCGTCGCGCTGGAAGAGGGGGTGCATTTGTGTATATATACTGGGTCTGGCACGTCGAGGTTGCTCATTTCTGCGGGCTTGTCATAGCTGTTTCCGCTCATATTCCTGGTCGGCATAAGGATTTATAGAGTTCTACGGCAACGTGCACCAAGGTATGCAGTCTGTTATTTTATAGGCTATTATCGGAGGCAGATATTTGTCTACTTTGGCCGTTTGTTCATGATACATCCAATCACCGAGTTTTTTACATAGTGCTGTAATTTTTCGTCTGCCAGTAACTTGTAATATTTTTCTAGGTCTAAACAGATTAGTATTATTATTAGTGTAATTGTACCAGACGGCAGACTGGAATGCTCTGCTACATTGAGGCGCCTTTTCCCCTTAAACATTTTCGTATGTTTTTTAATTGAGTTTTGATAGCGGTGCGCATCAAGCCCGAAGTCAAGGAGTGCCATTTTTAAATTAATCATTTAATGCCTTCTTTTTTAACTGCTACCTTTGAGTGCGTCGTGCTGCTACTTTTCCATTGCTTTTGGTGTACTTTTGGGCCAGTCAGGAGGGGGTTTTGCTTCCCACTCATATTTAAATTGCTTTGTCCTGTTTCTTTCACTTTTTCCCGTCAGAAAATATTGAAGTCATGGCATGTGGAGGATTTTAATTTTTGCATACTGGAATTTAATTAAACATTGGTGTCTTTTAGATTTGGCGGTTTCTCGGGCAAAACAAACAAAAAATAATATTGTGTTCTATCATGGTTACTACAGTGCCTTGTTGTATCATTGTAAAAACAAAAACCAATAATCGTATAGTAAATATTTAATTATAATTACCTTGATTTTCACACTCATTTTGCCTTCATGTACCGTCACACTCTGTAATATTTCAGTCTATGTAGATCATTATACTTAACACCATAATGTCCCATTGGTAACACAGAGAACCATATTAGGGTGGTTTAAAGATTTCAGGTTTTTATTTTGCATAAGTTGGGATGCTAACGCATAAGCTCAAACCATATTTTAAACATTTCGATTAGAATAGAAACAATTTTGTTCTGAGTTAACAGTTAGAGCAATAATTAGAACAAGAGAGATTAATTTAGCGAAAGTAAAAACGGGCGTCAGTTGGAAGTACAGAACGTTAACTACTATAATCGGTAACACTCTTAAATTATTTCTAGTTATCTACGTAATTAAATTAATCCACATAGATTTTGCGCTTTATTGAAGAACCCTACCTGGTGGAGAATAATCGTTTTAATTTTTTTTTTTCTATGGTTGTGCAGAGAAGATGAAACCCTGTGCGATATGTGACGGTGCCTTATATTACGGGGATATCGTGCAATCGTAGCCTGGCTCTCGGTGTGGTGTAGGGAATTCTTTCTGCCATAAAACGTTTGTCAATAAAGTCTCGATTGCTGCAGTCGGCAGCCCATTGGCCTGGTTATGATCTTATGTATGTGCTACGGCTCGTTCAGGGCGAGCTACAAATTGCCTGACCACGCGATAATAACAATATGTGATAGAAATAATGTAAACCCAATGAAGTTATTTATCTGAAATTAAAAGCTTGTAAACAAGCGTACGAGTGAAGGAGTAGATAGTTGCCACTTTTGATTAGAACTGGCGTCTCTCTTGAAATATTTTAGAGAAAAGATAGGTTGGACTGCACAAACGCAGACAAAGAAATACAAAAACCCTGTGGAAGACAAAAAGCGAAGGGCGCAGGAAAATTCGAATTGTTTTAAACATATACGTTTATTTGACGAGAGGAGAAGTAAAAATGAGTCCTGTTGAAAAACAAGGAAAATTAAGGTATTTATATACGGTGCACTCTAAATTTTTTTTGTAATTTTACATGAAAAATCCTTGGAAACGCAGTTGCCATGAAAATCCTTTGTAAAACTACAAAGAGTTTTCTTGTAAAATCTGCAAAATAGTGAACAAATAAAAAAAAATCAAAATATAATTTACAAGAAAAGATTACACTTCGCCAGCACAGGAATATAGAACTTACATGCCTTGTGTCACTAACCCGCACCTTTAACCACAAGACCAACTTGACTATCTGTACTGGTAGTTATTTCTACTGTAAATATAATTGCAAGTACATAAATAATACTGTAGTTATACAGTTCAGAAGAATAGTTATAGTACGTGTATTTATTTTTAAGAGTTCAGCTGTTGAGTTAAGAGATTTGGACGGCTCTTAACAACGAGGAATTGAGAGCCGATTTAGGAGTTCTGTGTAGCTAGGAAACACTAGTAAGAAATGAATAATACGGTCACGTTTTACTGAAATTGTCGTTTTATTATGATACATTTCTTTTTACACGCAACTACACTTTACATCACCAATTCTTTTTGCATAAACACCTATATACGGTTTTATGTTGTTGAGTGTCCGTCATTTTGCTGAAGCTCGTAGATACTGGTCACTATAGTACAGACATTTCCTAAGGTCTTTTACAAACACGTATCTTGTAGTTTTACAAAAAAAATCTTTGTACTGTTACAAACATTTGTAAAATTACAAAGAATTTCTCAGTAAAAAATTACAATTTTTTTTTTAAGTGTGGAAACTTTATTAGTAGTCACTTTCTAGATGTTTTGGAAATTATGGGTACAAGAGTTTTTACGCACTTGGTTCGCAAGCCAATATCACTCGTGACAAAGCACTCTTAAAATTATCTACAAACAAATTATTTCGTCTGATATTTGTTGCAACGCTTCACAGCATTTCTAAACAATCAGGAGAATTTGGATTAAGCGTATAATTTTTTTAATATTATGATGATGAGAGCCGTAAAGTTGGTAGGAACCCGGGCAACTGCACGGTTACAGAGTAGTTAAAAATACAGACGTTAAATAGATACTTATACTATGAACTGCAAGAAAATGGCGTCACTGGCCAGCAAACTGCCAATCAGCAGCTGGTAATATATTAGCCAGCTGACAGCTCAGTCAATAGGGAATCTTCTGCAGCATACTGTAGCCATTCAGAATAAATCCTGTTGCCAAAGCCTCGAGCACACCGAGAATCACATCAAAAGAACCTACACGCCGTTTTGTCTCTCTGTACTCACCTACTATGAAGTGCAGTGGTGAAAGCTAGGGGGATGACACTAGTTGAGATCGACAGTGTCGTTTTGAAGTTAAATGGGGGAGAAACTAATTCAAAAATTGAATGGCCTTCAACTGTTGGCAGTTAATGCCATAAAGGAACCAAAAAAAAATTCGAACCCAATATATGGATGAGCAACAAAAAAACAGTAGAAAAGTGGCAATGTAAATAAGTACAAATATGAAATAATAAGCAATTATCCAGTTAGACAACGAGCGACACAAAATTAACAGTGACAGTACAACTATAAAAAGACAAACACCCAAAAATATGAACACTAAAACACTAACAGCAGTAAGTCACAGCGAAGCATACGTGGAACAAAAAATTGCAGATAAAATATAGATACATAAATTAATTATATATAATGGTACAGTACGATAATGAACGACACTAATCCAATAAAGTCAGTACAAATGTAACCAGACGAAAGGTTCGACTACGAACAACACAAAATAAAAAAATCAGCACAAGTTTAACTAGACAAAAACAACCACATATACAGCCAAAAGTCACAAGGTTTCGGAAGCTGTGATCTATTTCCGTCTTCAGGTGAATAAACAATGTGTTCATATTTTTTTTAATTGCCTAAGATCCTGGGGCTGACCCAATATGAGATTTGTCCGGAGTATAACGGTTACAATTAGTTTTGGTATACCTGGCCGAAGCGACCATTCCCAGCAAACAGGGAAAATGCGGGCCGAAATTGGGCCGATAAATGCTAGCCGACAAACTCCGGCCAGCCGATACCGGCCCGCTGTCTTATGCCGGAAGCAGTTCGATGGAAATATGGACAAGCGGCTAACCAACAGTGTCGGGCCTGTGACGGCTGGATGTCGTTACGATGCCAGGCCTGCAGCGGCATGATGTCCAGAAATAAGCAGTCTACCCATGAAAAAATCCTTAACTTTTCGATTTAAAATTTTAGTAATTGTCATTTCCTATTTACATATATTCATTTCATTTACTTCTCAACACATTGTATGATATGAAAGTCTTCTGTTTGCTGAGTGCGGCATTCGAACCTACGACCCTTGAGTTGACAGCCCTGCACGCTAACCTATACATCATGGGGTAAGTTGCTGACATCCAGTAATTAAAAATATATCATGACAAAAAATTAAAATATATAAATTCATTACAATATAAGAAATAATTTAAAACCTATTATTAAAAAACTATTTCTTCAAAGCAGCTAGTACCTAAAAATAGTTTTGGTTAGTTTAAAATATCTGTCGGTTGGTTGTACAAAAGAAGAAATTATCAAAGCAAACAAATGCTATGGGCTACCACATGACACATTTTAATCACGAAAAATCATGCTAATGGTTAATACACGGTCGCAAATAATACATAATGCTGTTAACAGCTAGCTAACATCGTGCATATTGAAAACACTTTCCAAAAGTTTGTCGGCAAAAAGACATCATATTTATGTCTTTATTGTGAGAAAGAGCTTTATCTCGAAAACGTTACCGCGCCGAAATAAATACAATAATGGCCAGCTTACCGAAAAGACAAAGATGCCGTATGGGAATCGGCCCAAAAACATTTTTAAGATGCTTGCAACATGTTTCCTCTGCGATATCATGGCGACATTTTTTCGGTGATATCCATCTATTATCCTAAAAAATTTAACAGACCGTTGTCTTTTTCTAACGGCTTACAATCTGTCTCAAAAAAGACATCACGCCGTTGTCAGATGGCTATCTTCTGGCATTGATACGACAGTTGCGGACAGTACAGGTATCGGGCAGACAATTTGCCGACAGGTTGTGTTTGCTGGGTTTCCTCCAGCCTATAAGACCTAGAATATAACTCTAATATCAGTAGCCTATAAGTATTATGGGGGTTTTCCTCATTCTGTTTTGTTAATCTAAGAAACTACATGAGGCACGAACACAAAATGCAACACGTTGAGATAGCTGAAATTATAAATACATGAAGGGGCGGAATTCAACCGAAAGAACTCGTGAGGTGATTCCTTGTGTAAAATTGATTGGGAAATTTACAGGTTGCTTTATATCTAAGCTTAATATTACGGGAGATATGAAACCATCAAAATTGAGATTTAAAAAATATATTTTTGCAAAATATCAAAAACGAAGTTTAATTAACTCATAATTCTCCGAACACTGTATATGTTATCAGGATGTTCAAAGTTAGAAGAAAATATCATTAATAGTAGAGTGATTATGGCGGGTCAGGCACAAGGGGGCGGGGGACCGGAGCTGGAGCCGACCGCCGCCATCTTGGAACTTCCCTTTTTCCCTTAACATTTCCCATGTTTACCTCAAAAAGGACCGATCTCCCCAGTTTCAAAAACGAACCGCAGAAAGACACGTTTATATCCATCGGAAGGATTTGGGAGGCTCGCTTCCCGAAGACAGAACAGTGGCGGCCATATTGGTTTTAAAGGCATAGGGTATGCCAAATCTATACACGAGATCCAGGATCGAAGTCAGACCTGACCATCAGCCATCTTGGTTGTCAGCCATCTTAGCCACCATATTGGATCCAGCTGACCTTTAACCCGAGGCTTGAATTGCTCTGTGATCTTGAGTTACCCCGTGACCTTGAATGACCTTGAACTTAAAAAATTTGAAACATTCCAATAAAAATATTAAAGAAGTTTTAAATTATTTAAATATATATAACTCACAAAAATTTCCAAATATACCAAAAAAATTCAGGAAATTTATAAAATATATTCCAGAAAAAATGAAGTAATGTATAAAAAATCCCAAAAAATTTCAATAAATTCTTTAAAAAAAAACTCTTTACTTTTCTCAAACCCCATGACCCAAGATCACAGACTCAAGATCTCTGATTCAAAAAGACTCAAGATCTCTCAAACAAGAAAACTCAAGACTCAAGACCCTTGCCCAAGACCCTAGACCGGCAATACAAAAATTTTTTAAAATTAAAATTTCGAATTTTTGGACATAACAGGACCCAGAGTCGAAGCCTACATCATGCTCTGGTATTCTGGTCTTTCAGTTGTCATGTTATGACTCACCAAACCTCCATAATGAATCCAAGTAACATTGACTTTGACCTTTGAACTTAACCCCATGTCAATGAATGACCTTGGACCCAAAACAGTTCAAACAATCCCCGAAAATTTTTAAAAATTTATAAAAAATTAATGTAAAAAATTAACGTAAAAAATTATTTCAGATATTATTTTAAAATATATTAAAAACTTACATTTCCATACATTCCCCCAGTACGATGTCAAGCATACGACTGACCCTCCTCCAATCAATCACATTGTCTACGTTTTTCTCTCCCCTACCTATATTTCTCATTGGTTAATTACTCTGCAGGCCTCCACTCCCCTCAAAAATACTCATTTTGTCGAATGCACTCCCCTAGCCATATTGTTTTTTTTTTTTCGTTTGTCATTTGTTTACTTTTTATCACCTAGGTAGAACTCGTGTATTAATTTTTGATTTCGTCACCAGGCGAGCTATTGATTTTGCTACCATGTGGTAGCCATATTTGATTCAATTTATTTCAAGTATATGTGATGCTGTCTGCGCCTGACATATTGGATTCTATTTTCATCACCTAAATGGTGCTAATTTCTCGACTTAGCCCCAAGGCGAGCTGACGAAACAAAGATTTCCTCACACTATGTTATGCAATGTTTACCATCTTTATTTTCATTTTTTTCTTAGTTACTTTCCTTTTATTTTCTGTCATTCCTTCTTAATATTTGTCACCACAATTAAGTCACCTGTGCTCCACCCACCATCTTACATTGTATTCATGCGCTGCTGTTCCACCTTGAGTTTAGTAGCCTGCTGATTACTCGGTCCCCTCGAACCACCATCTTGGATTACATTTCACTTCCGCAATCTTTCATTATCTCACATGGTCTTGAATTCCAACAATCGAAATCCATTTAGTTTCTCATTTGTACTTACTAGAAAAGTAACTGTGGTGTATTACAGCAACACCAGTCATGTAGAAATTTATTTAGGACCTCTCTTCGGCTTATACCACACTGAAGCAGGTCTAGCCAGGCCCGACTCAACCTTTACCCTCCCCTCCCTCCAACGGCATGTTTTCTTGTCTGTTGCATCCAACCTGCTTAAAATGTATTATAATGTCAATCCATTTTTAAATCCAATGTAGTTAACTTCAACATTATACATTTATTTACATATTGTTGAATATGTACACCCAATGATGGGCCTACACAAAAAATATAAAAGTACTAATTTGAAAATCTTTATATTTTAACACATAATTTCATTAATTTGTTCATCGTGCCCAAGGAGAATACAATCATGTAATAACAGATATTAAAACCAAGGCTATCATATTCTCTATATCAGGGAAGTAGGAATGCTAGGGCAAGGTACAACAACACCAGCAAGGAGTAAAACACTTATTAATTTAAATCATATATATACATATACACCCGTCAGGCAACAATCATAAAAACAGAATGTATATAGTTTCCATGCATTCATGTAACGCACTTACAACAACATGCTCACTTTTCACGCTGTGAATATAATTAGCTTATACGCAGATCAAGACACTATGCTAGCAAGCATCCAACCAGAACCTTTGGCCATATGTTTTTCTTCTTCACGACAAAGTTTTTCTTTCAAGGCCTCTACAGCCCCTTGAATGCTATCAACATTGTACAATGCTACGTTCACAGTCTTGAATGCTCGTCGATTAAGGGCTTCATTTAAAGGTTGTGGTTTTTCATAGGTACAATCCATCCAAACAATATACTTTATGGCACCTTCTTCAACATCTTCTATTAATTGATTGATTAACCTTTGCTTAATGTGGTCAAAATGTGTACGTATGCTTTTTGTACCTACAAAGTTATTCCCAATCACATAATATTTTAACGTATCCTTGAATGCTGAATGTTTAAGGTAGAATCCATTCGATGTGGTTTCGCCAACAGCTAGTACAGATCGTTTATTAGCTACAGAAACTCTACCTTTACAGTTCTTTTTGCGTGTCTAAGTTATCACCGTGTTTGAACATATGTTTGCACACCTCACATCGTTGCATAGCACAGGAAGGACCCTTCACATTTGTAGTTTTTTTAATGCTTCTTCGCCTTTTGGCTGTAGACAAATATTTTGTTACAGTAAGAGCAACGAAGCCTTGATGGCGACACTGCAGTAGGTGACCCATCCGAAGAAGTGGATAATAGCACTGCTGTAGGAGTCCCATCTGATGAAGTTGAAGTTGCTGTCGGCATCATGCCTGAAGAAGTCAATTGCAACACTGCTGTAGGTGGCCTATCCGTAGAAGTCGATGGAGACACTGCTGCGAGTGACCCATCCGAAGAAGTCGCTGGCACTGTCAACATCATGATCGAAGAAGTCGACGGCTGTACTGCTTTAAGTTTTGTTGCTGGACCACAACCTTTGTCACCATAATTTTTTATATGAGCTTTCACAAGTTGAGGCTATGTACCTTTCACAACAGCTGCTGTCAGACTAAGCCTCACATCTGGCCCCCAACTGCTTATAATATACCCACATGCAGGCCCTATGATGTCATGTTGACATTAAACCAATAATGTTAAACAAATAACACATTGTGCGGACATCGACAAACCAATCACCGATTTACCATGTGATTGCAGCTGGTCAATCACGTTCAGGAACTGAGACGTCACATGCAGGAATCAGTCTACAAGAGTCAGTCTCTGACTCCTGAGGAAGGAGTTAGACAGCAGGAAACAATCATTCCGTCAATTCTTTGCAATCCTCACTAATCAGCACCTCACACACCACAATCAGCACCGCACGCACTGTGATCAGCACTGCAGGCATAGAAATAGCATGAAAGTAGAATTTTATAAGGTCTTCAGAAAAGGTTGAAAGTAACCCTGAATCAACCATGTACAGAATTCGAATTGCTATCGGTGTGATCACTTTATTCGTGTATCGATCAAGTGAACCTGTAGAATCATTAGAAAAGTTAATATTCTACAAATCTGCTAATTCTTTCTTATATGAATTAAAACACCACAAAGCAAAATAAATAATTTCATTATTCATAAGTGATTACCAAACACTGTTAGTTCACTGTTAAGACATGGGCTTACTTTCACTTCACCACACCATAATCGACATTCCTGGTCGCATGGTAGTCGATGTGCCCGCTAAAATACATGCAGTTAGGGACAGCAACATTTTTTAAATGTTGAATTCGAAAGTTCGTAATTTGACCGTGGAAAGCTTATACAGTTGCAACTCTCCCGCTCTGCCAGCCACCAGGGAGGGTGGAAGTGTGAGGGGTGTGTAGGGTGTAGGTGTGCTCGCCAGGAGGCCGTAATCGGGTCCCTTGTCTCAGTTTCCGCAACTGCCCCTGTGTGTGTCTCGAGGGGGCTGGCACCGAGAACTCGCCGGGGTCGTAACATTCATAGCCGGGCCTGGCCACCGTACCAACTTCCCCTGCACAGGCGCTGTACTGTCGTCCGCAAAAGTCCTGCACTGGCCTCCCGCACAGCTGAACTGCAAAGTGGACAAGTGCAGAAGGGCGACATCTCCTGGCAGTTAGGGTTACCAGACACACAGTTCGGCATTCCTAAACGATGATCTGCGAGTAAACATGTTTGGCTGTCCCACAACACTCACTCCCTCTTGAGGGTGACCCAAAACTGCGGGATAAATACCTATAGCATCTTAAGAGAGTTAAACTTTTACATGCACTATTCTGGCGAGTAACGATGGGGAAAGTGTAAAATGGCAGAATGTTTGATTGAGTTTGGCGAAATCAGCAAAGTTAGTCCCAACAGGGGTCAGTATGCATGGCTGAGCGGTATGGTTCGTCGGTCTGGTAGGTAGGCCGGTACAATCGTTTGGTAGAGTTAGCTGGTGAGTAGTACTTTGGTACATTTAGCTAGCAATGGCTATTTTGTATGGATAGTCAGTCTGGTTCATTGGCCTTGATTATTTGGCTTGGTTGGCTTGTATGGGTCTTTGAAATAGTTACATGGTATAAACAGTATGTATGGTTAGCTTTTATAGAGATTCTGAATGGTTGGTCGGTATTGATAGTTGGTCAGCCAATCTTTTTGGTTGGTCTGATAGGCCTTGGCAATTGGTCTTGTCCATTGGTATTACCAGTTGGTCAGTCTTTTTCGGTTGAAATATCCAGTCGGCGTTAATGGCAAGTGAGGTTCCTTTTTTTGTATTTCTTTTTTGGGGTTCTTTTGAGGGTTTTTTAAGATTTCATTTTCAGATTTTTTATTTCAGGGTTCTCTTTGGAGGTTTGTTTTTGTGGTATCATTCTAAGGTTTATTTTTTATTTTGAGGATCGTTGGGTTTATTTTTCAGATATATTTAGGTGTGTTGGTTTTATCTGTTTGTATGGTTGGCTGGTATTGTTGGTCGGTCGGTCTTGATAGTTGCTCTAGTCGGTATTGTTGGGGTGTCTTTTAGTGGACCAGTCCGGTATTCCCCATTGGTGTTGCCAGTTGGTCATCACGACAGTTGGTATGGCCAATTGGCCTACTCGATTGTTTATGGGTATTTCGTATAGCAACTGGTTTGGTTGTTTGGTATGGTCAGTCTATATGGCTATATGATTGGTCCTTTTGGTACCGGTGTTTAATGTGGATGGAACGTTTATTCGGTTGGTTTAGCCGGTAACGATGGTTGGTTCGTCTGAATGAACAGATACCCAGAGATAGCGGTTTTTCGGAAGGTTTAAAGAACGGTACCTTTATAAGAAAATCAGCTCGTCAACAGAGAAGAAGAAGTACAGATCGCCTTGTCTAGTTTCTGTGGCTCTGCTTCTACTGTCAATGCTTCATTCTGAGTCCGCAATATATTTGGCTATTCCAGACCAATGGACCATGCGGTGATGGCATTTAATTCCTCGGGTGAGTTGCCTACAGTAGCACCATCGTCAGAACAAACCAAGGCTCCAGCAGAGTCATCGACTTCTTTGTGTGTGATATCAGTTGTGCCATCGACTTCTTCAGGTGTGGTACCAGAGCGGTCATCGACTTCTTTGGGCCTGACACAATTGTAGTCATCACCGGCTTCGTCAAAAGATCGGTGCTGTTACTGCGACAAGACATTCGTTTACTGTCATAATGGTAGGAAGCATAAAATATATAAACTTGTGTGAATGGCTATTGCTATGCTATGCATCAATGCGACAAGTGCAAATGCCAGTTAAATGTGCTGGTGACATGAAGAGACACATAAATATTGGCAAACATCGGGTTTCAGCAACTAAGGAATGACCTCTACTAACGTTTCGTGATACAGCACCTAAAGAATTCTTCTAAAAAATCAGCATTCAATGGCACTTTTAAAGGATATGTAATTGAAAATATCTTAGTGGGTACGAAAGACATTAGTATATACCTGGACCACATTAAGCAAAGACTAATCAATCAACTAGCAGAGGAAGTTGAAGATGGTCGCATAAAATATAACGCTATAATGTTTTGTTGGAGTGTACCTTCAAAAAGCCTCAAACTTTCGATAAAGAAATTTATCGACGAGCATTCAAGACTGCGAATGTGTCATATAATGATAACCCTTCTCCTGAAGCTTTAGAGGAGTTGATAAAAATTTTGTGGTGTATAACAGGACTAATGGTTTTAGTTGGGTGCTCTCTAGTATAGACTGTCTCGAGCTACATATAGGTGTATTATAGTCATGATATTAAAAGTATGCCTTTTTCTGGAAAATACAATAAATTATTGGTATGGAATTAGTGAGGGTATTTTTTTTGTATGCTTGTAGTCTGATGTATGTAAAATATATAATTTCGAAAAAAAAATTATTTTATTTCATTTTTAACCATTACAGAAAATTGTCAGATTTATATAAAATTGATTTGGTAAAAAAAAAAAAGCAGTTTTGTAGGCTCCCAAGTAAAATTTTAATGAAAAAAAAACAGTTATTAAAAAAATTACAATTAAAATAATATTATTTAAAAAAGAGAATTATTAATGTCTTCAAGTTTTGGACTCATCGCCATTCTGCAAAACCCGATATAACCCTATTTTAGCTGGTAGTTCCGAAAATGGACGACATGGGTGCTCTCTGGTGATAGGTGATGAAAACACATGTTATCATCGAAGTCAATGGACAACTGCCAATACAATGAACAGTAGTTAGTAGTGTAGGAGAAGGGTAGTTGGACGAGTGTGACTTAAAGCTAATGATTGATTGGGGTGGCAGAGTGATGAATAGGTAATTATTAGTTGGTGGGTGTAGAAAGGGTTAGTGGTGAGCCGACAGAAGTGTTGACTACATAGCGAATGAAATATAGTGGTGGAGGTCAGTCGTTTGCTGGATGTCATACTGGAAGGATGTATGTTCCACCATCTTTGCTACGAGAATCGAACCCTGGAACTCGTACTTGTTAAGTTATGAAAAATAATTTAATATCCGAATTTTTCCAAAATTTCCAATTTTTTTTTTTTTTTTTTTTTTTTTTTTTTTTTTTTTTTTTTTTTTTTTTTTTTTTTTAGAATTCTCTGTTTTTCCATAATGTCTTTACTTTTTTTGCAATTTTCTCGAATTTTGCGTTCAAGTGAGTCTGGAGTCACGGTCAAGTTCTCGGATATCCAAGATGTCAGTTCGGGTCTGTGATATAAAATTTTCTCAGAATTTAATTAAATGTTTACAAATGTTAGTAATTTTTCTGATTTCTATGGTTTAAAGTTACCCTAAGGTGAACGCGGCTCAAGGTCGCGGATATCCATGATGGCGAGCAGATTTGATCAGTCCTCAGAAGTCTCAAATCATTGATTTTTGGGGCAATTTGACAGTTGTGAGGTTGTAATAGGATTTTATACAGGAAATAGGATTTGTGTAGCTTGGATGAATTACTTATGCTGCTACGTTGGTTGCGCTAAATCTTTATGTGATTATAGTAGTGTGTGACTTTGATTCAAGAAGTTTACTTCATGTAATAGTGTGTGAATGAGCGAGACACAAGAAATATTTGCACATGTATATCACACATTTACCTTACATAGAACATCTCGTAGAAACTGGATCTCTGAAATATTTATGATAGCCATACTCGTGCACAAGACACTGGATAAATGCAGTTAAATGAAAAACACACCAATGGAATAAGCTGATTTTAATAAAATTTAAAAAAAAGCCAGGAAATAACCATTTATCATTTTAATGAACTTGAATGAAAATAAACTTTAATGAGATGAAAATGTGTTTCTTTCAAAATTAGATGGAATGTGATAAAAGAAATTTAATACGAATGCAAGTGGATTGCTGTAAATTAGAATTTATACCACCGTCCTCTCAAGATAAAAATAACAGAACATTTAAGAAATTAAAATCTAATATTTAAACACTTTCACAAAATAAATTAAACTTGAAAATAAAAATAAATCTAGACCATTATTTCCCAGAAATTGTGTCCAATCAGTGTTTTCTATCCTGCAATTAATTTACTGCAGGTCCATATTAAATTAGTACAAATCACTGTACCAATTCGCGTATTCAATTTAACATCAAACTCACTTATCACCAAAACACTAAATCTTAAATGAATGTTAATTATATTGAAAGTTCACTACTGTTAAAAATTGGGTTCTTCAAACAATTACTGCGCTAGTGCTTATTTCGTCAGTAGAGCGGGACTACTGGTTTCTACTTTCGAAAAACATATCAATTACAAGAGAAATGTTCTGACAATCTCTCATCCTGGAAGTAGGATCACCTAAGTCTCTGTAGGTCACTTTACTTTTGAAATAAATAAACAGTTGACTTCAAAATGACGAAGGCGTCAACTGGGTATAGGCCAGACCGTTAGTCTACAACATAGCTAATAATTACAGAATCAGCTCTCTTCTTGACATTGCTGGCTCTAACAAGTCTAACTGTAATCTCTGGGGTTGAAAAACTCAACTATCCTTACGAAGTTTGCTGCGGATTTTCCTACCGAAATTCCCAGCGATAATCAAGCGGCTGGACCCTTCAAAGATCCCTCCCCAGAAGCAATCACTTCCGGTAACTATCTCAAAATCTGATGTGATAGGAGAGAAGCTACTTCCGATAACATAAACGGGAATAACAATAAACATTAATCCTCTCTGAAAACAACAAATAAAATAAATAATTATGTTTTAAAATTAAATTAAATAATTATACAAACATAAAAATTAACCAATAAATTAAAATTAACATATTTAGGTTATCACCTCGTATCTCAGAGTACGTAGCAGTATGTCATAGAATAACACAAATAAGAACAAAAAATTGGAATGGCGGTTTACAATAAAAATATTACGTGTTTAAATTAAATAATCATAAACCTAGGAAGGGTTAAAATAATCACTATTACTCAAAATAATATTTAAACAGACGTATGCTAGTGTCCAAAACAAATATGTAAATAATCGTCATATCTGTCAACAGCCATAATTACGTGTTCAACTTGAAACCATCATAAGGTTTCGAGTGATTTTTGAAGCTTCGCTTGGTTATGGCATTTTATTGGTAAAACATTTTGAGTGGGAAAACATTTTTTTATGAAAATAACAGACATTTGGAGGGAAAACGGGAAATTAAGAAGGAAAAAAAGCAACATTTTGAACCAAGATTGCCGCCAGCTGAGGTCATTCACATGTTTCTCACTCCTACTTCATGATGTATATTTCTGACTCTCCTTTCTTATCGTACTAACGTCTTAAACATGTCGTGTTCAGTGACACGCAGTGTAATCGTAATGCTAAGTTAACAACCTAACATTAAAACAAAGAGTTTGGTCAAAAGACCTAATACGATGTGGCATTCGTGACATAAGTGAGCCGTTTATTTTGAGTCGATTCTAATTGAGTGATTTATTGCTGTGGCTAATTAGACACCAGCGAGCTACTACTTTTTGTATAGCTGTTCCGAATTTACAATGTTCACTCTAAATTTGAAATAGTGAAAATATTATATTATATCAGCGACAAACAGTGAAAAAACAAGCTCTAATTTCAATCACTTGCAGGGCACTTATTTTTACGGTGGCTAAATCTGACTGATTTTAAGATCAATTCGTGTCTGATACTTGTAAAAAAATTAGGGCTTACATTTTGTATAACGGTTTACCTGCACATTGCTCATTTATTACCAAAGTATGAAATATTTTTAGTGGCGAAATGACAGCTGTTTATTTGTCACTGTATTTTTTGCACAACTTTACGTTGGTGAACAGAGAAATGCAACCGTGCGATTTGCTTTATGTTTTGGACGAAGGTACAATAGCACACACTTCAAAAATTCTTTGCGGATTATAAATTAAGTGAAATTCGTTGATATCGATACAAATGCGTGTAATGTAATTTATTGTGTACAAAAATATCAAAGCCTTCATCTCAAGTACTAATGAACTAGAAAAAACGAAAACAAGTTTTATGTCGTATCTTCAGACATGATAGTGAATATCAATACGTCGTATCGCACTGATTTCTCGCACATTAGGCTGATAGGAAAGTCTATAATATCCTCTTAACTGTCTTTCAGTAACTATTATTTCACACGGAAGATATCACTGATTCGGTTTTACAATGTAATTGTTCGCGTGCTGTGAAGTCCCGCCATTGTCTTTTTATGTATTTAAAAACTTCCGAAGACTCTAAATTTGCTTGTTTGACTTGATAACAACGCCCTTTCCATTCTATCATAACACGCCCTGAAACGAGGTGCTTGAAGTCTGAACTACTAATGTTTGCAATAGACCCTGCTGTCAGAGTACAGAACTGTTCTCTAGTAACCTTCAAACACGTCTCTGAACTGTTCACGTGTTATGTCAAAGAAAGAACACAAGAACATGATAACAGTGGCCGTCAGCAGAATTAAGTAAATAACTGGCATTACACGTATAAAATATTATACACCTTTACAATTAATATACAGAATGTGTTCTTTAACCGCCAGCGATACGCGAATGTCGTGTTGACTTAACTTTTGGCTGCTTGTCACTCTGATGTAAGGAGCAAGGGATCCTATACTCGAAGCCCATGTAAAGCATCAACCATATTATGTAAAATAAGTGTTACTCTATGTATGTACACTGCCGCTCTGATTGGTTTAAAATTATAACACATATATATAAGCTTTATTAGCTCGGTTTTCTTTCCTAAAATGTTCACATTTTATCCCGTTTGCATGACTGTAAATGCTTCACATATTTTATGCATACTTTACTAAAAAAAATTGAAATTCTCTAATGCATAATATAGCTTTCAATCTGGAGTAACTTAGTAATAATTTTTGGTAATACCTTTATTGTTATTTTTGAACATTTTATCAAGTTAATTGGTATGCAATATGCATCTTAATATTTTGCGTAATATAAATCATATATATTTTATTTATAATATTTTAAATCGCTTAAATTTCAACGAAACATTTTGCACACGTATATATTTTTTCATTTGTTCTTTGCAGAGCAAGACGATGGCCTAGTTAAGACGTCATTGATTCTGTTTAGTATCAGATAATTTCATGAGTTCTCATACATGTATTTAGACGTTTTAAACTTCTCATTTTAAGCTGACTGCATAGTTAAGTACATTTGTCAACAGTTAAAGCGTCAAATTAAAAAAAATGTCAAAAAGTGACCGTTGTAGTATTACAGTTATAAGGTAGTATTATTTGAGTGCCAGAAATAATATGTACCAATATGTGCTACAATATAGTTGCGTGATATTGGTTGTGTGTGAGAATATCTACAATGGTGTAGCACACCTAGCATTAATGTCTACAGTTGGGCGCATTTATCGTAGGTATTCCGATGTGTACAAAACCACAGTGCTTACTCTGTATATGAGGCAATATACACTCACATGTTGCACACCATATTATCATATATCTAGACAGTGTAATTAAAATAAATTATGGCAGCTGAAATACTTTGTAACATAGGTGAGTTACCTGCACCCCGTGACTGATTACTTGGTTGAACAGCAACACACACACCTAGACTGCAGCGTGACTCACATCTTGTTGGTACACAGGAACACAGGAACAGTGTGTGAGACATTGTGTTTGGTTACTTGTACTTCAGTCAGTACCTGGCTTGGTGTCTGGGATGATCAATAAATAACTTTAAGACTGAATGCTTAGAAATGTGTTTCCATCAAACATGAACTTAAATTGCATTGAGCTTTCTGACTGTTAATACTCTGCTGATTATAAAAACTAAGCTGACTCCAAACATATGTATAGTAGGGAAATTACTGGTAAGTGAAAAAAAAACACTACAGTTCTATTCGCCGTTTTAATTTGATTAAACTTCTTCTTTGAGATTTCAAATAAAATTCATTAACAGTAAGGCCCTTTTAGGTTTACACTAAACCTACCATCGGTAATGCTGCCATTACTCTTTGAACACTCTCTTTATTGAAATTATTGAATTTAATTAAAATTTTGATCAATGTTGCGGTTAGCCAGTGGGTAGATGTTACTGCACGAAACTCCGGTTACTGGGCACACTTTGGACAAAATCACTCAGTGATTTAAAATCAACATTAAACTCCTACAAGAAAATATTAATTTTGAACTTGTGCCAAATATTGTTAATGTGGCCTATCAAAACTTTGCAAACAATGACACTTAGGTTATTCAGGATAGTTCAATACTGGTTTTATTCAACTAATAAAACATTCGCACTTAGACCGGGATACCAGGCGCTGTCAGTGTTGGTGCAGACAGGGTTAGGCTGTATATAAATATATTCCTTAGATACATATTTGCCAGTCTTGGGCCTCTTCTACACATGCCTGGCTGCAATAAACAATTTAACTTGCAAAACGAAGCATTTTGAACAACCTTTTACATTACACCATTGCACTTATGAAAAATTGTACCAGGACTGCACCCCTGGTACGCCCTTCTCCTTCCAAGCCTAAACACTGAGAGAGCATTTCTAACATAGTCACGAACGGATTTCCAGAATTTTGGCATATTATCTACGTAGCTAATCACATATAGATCCACGAAAAGAATCTACCTGAGACAGGGATACCTAGACAAGCCCATATTTGAAACACGTCACAATCATCTGATCTCACTGACGTATTCCACAAAAATATCAACAAAGCGTGACGTCAGAGACATCACGCACCCACTCCTCTCTGATATTAAAACTCCCGCTAACACATTCAAGTACTGATAAACAGGTCCCATAAAAGAAAATATAAAATTACATCATCAAATTTACATAAATAATTACATTTGGCATTCTTCAAACTTTAAAATAAATACATTTAATTTTACCGCCCATCCATTCCAAACTGTAACGAATGCTTTCAGCATACTTTCAAAATTACGGCAAAATACTTAATAACAAGAATAATAATAAACTAATATTATGTTTTCCCACCGGTGTATCAAAATGTAAAAATAACCTAAAATTAAAGGTAAACATTACACTCAATACAAAATGATCTTTTCAAAATGTAAACGATGGGAAATGAATTAGTAAATAGACCAAACAAACATTAAATTTTCTCTGTGGACTTTAAATAAATGTAAACAATAGATATGCGATATAAACATCAGAAAAATATGTAAACACTAAGAGAAAAAAACATAAATATTCTGAAGCTATCCAACACGCTTCACCGTTTCTGCCATAGGAAAGATTTACAGAGGCGAGAGGAATCTGGTGCTAAATGCAGCCGGTTCCTCTGCTGCTTGAGGTTAGAATACCCTGCACCGCAGTGAAAGAAGTGTAGGTGAGTAACGAAGGTAGATTGTCACACGTAAGGGCGCCGAATATATGTAAGGAGTGTATAGGCAAGCAGTGTTATCCAGGACTGGCAGGCGACGCTCGAGCACTTGGGACGGTGCGATCATGGCAAGCCAGCCCGACTGTTATTAAAACAATGACCCACCGAGGAAGGTCGAGAGTTTAGGCGGAGTAGTATATAAGGTTGGAACGATGGCGGCTCATGGCCATCTTGCTCCCGAGGGACCGGCGAGACGCCAGCAAGGCCACGGTCCCCGCTTCGACGCCCAGCACTGCCACTGCCGAGGAGGTCTCGCTCGACGACATCGACGCGACAGCAAAGGGTAATTATAATCCCAGTAGGGCACCAGAGGTTGTGCAGTTTTAGGGCCCTCGTCCTAAATATTAAGACTCTCCGAGTCGTGAGCATTTTTTTCATAATTCGTTGCCACAGGTCGACAGGACCTATTAATGTAATTAGCTAATAGCTAAGTACAGCAATTAACGCATTGCAACGTAAATTTTAGAGTCCATTTTGTGTGAGAATTAATGTAAAGCTGTGAGTTAATAAAATATAGTATTTTGTACACGAGTGCTCTATCATCTAGTTACCGACATCCCCCTTCTTTGCGTGTCCTGATTCATCCTCAGGACAGGTCACAGCAGTGTGTGTATGTAAATAGATAGAATAAATATATACGCGTATGGTGTACGTACCGGGATCCCAGTAAAACTGAACATATAGATCTACAGTACAACAATACCCTGATAAAATGATTGTGCATGAGATGTGAATAGTTAACAAGAAACACTCATTTGCATTTGCCACAATGTTAGGTACTGGGGTACAGATCGCTGCGAGCCAATCAAGTGACTTAGAACTCCGTACCAGGCCGTTCAGTATAGAGTGCACATAATAACTGCGCAGTGTCTTTCCAACTAGTAGCTGCCTTGCCCTCGTTCATTACTTTTTCTGTCATGTGGTTCATATTTATACGTAAAGAAGCCTACTTAGGAACGGCCTTAGAACAACCTGACGGGGAACTTTAGCCAGGCACGCTGCAGGCTTCTGCACAGTAGACACGCTTGTTACCTGCAAGCTCTCCGCCACACTCTGCCGTTGCACATACAGATTGTACGCGATCAGCACGCACATAAATGCAATTCACCTTCAGACAAGGAAATTAAAATCATGCTTAGGAGGAGTATGGTTAAACATTTCACTACTGAATTTATACTATACACAACGGCTTGTTTCAGTATTTTATCTTTTATTGCAAATTGATTTTCATGTTTCCAAATTAAAATGCTGAGAAAAAAATTATATTTCAAAAATCCTTGATGGCAATTGCAAAAGAATTTAATATAAGATAAAGCTGCTATCGTTGGGTAGTGGTCGTTACGTATACCTTCGCCCAAAGACTTGGTGTGTGATAATTAATGTGTTTTACCTGCTCCTCAAACTAAATGCAATGTTCCAAAAATTAAACTGTTTTCAGAAAATAATATCTTGAGTGATATTTTTTAGTTCTTTTCAGTGGAAACACAAAACTCTGTCTTGGGTTAGCCATGGTAAAAGTGCTGGGAAACGTGCTCTTTAACACCAAACCAAAATGGCATCGGTATGGAACTTCTAGAACAAATGGAACGAAGCTAATGTTACACGTCCTGTAATGATTTATTAACAAAACAAAACTCAGTCTTTACTGCGTTATTGTGAAGATCTTGTAGAAAACTGCTTTGCTATGTCATGAACTTTCTGAATGCGGGCCTGTCCCGCGGCAGGAACATATAGCATATAGGTTAGTGTTCAATACATAAGCGTACAGCCTACGAACCAACTGTCATCGATGGTACGGTACCTACTAACTCCTGATCTGCTAATACGTGGAGGGGTTTACAGACCGTGTTATTTTCTAGCAGCTTCCATCAAAACTATAAACTGAACTCAATGTTAGTACCGGACTCCCTATTAAGCTAGCTAATAATTCCTATGCCTCACCCACTCGGGCGAGCGACCTGACGCAGTCCTGACCTGCTCGTGTCATGTAGAAAAGACAGTGCTAGCATACTATGCCAGTCCATTTTAATGCAGGGTTCAAACCTGCTGGCCAATCGGAAGGCTGCAAATTTAAACCTATTTGAACGTATCGCTCGTACGACACTAACGCCATAAACCCAAAGAGTAAGTTCTCACAAAACGGCGAAAACCAAACTAAAAAACCTAAAACATAAACAAAAAAAGAGACCGAAGAATAAAAATTACATATATATATATATATATATATATATATATATACACACACACTAGCTCATTTAAACACTCATAATTGTCATCATACAAGCGAATAATAAAATAAAACTACAGTTGAATATTAGAAATACGAACATTATAAAATATGCATAACTAAAATGACATGTGTGAGAAAAATACAAAAAGACATAAATTAATAAGATATTCACCCAAATATGCATTTCTAGTATGCCACAACGATAAGGACCGAGCTACGCTTTATTGCGCACAGGCACAAGAGGCATAATACATGTGTTGGCATGACTGTCGCCATAATTATGCACAGCACAAGAATAGAGAAACAGCACAGGCGACGCGCACAGAAACGACATCCATATTATATTATTCCTTTGCATGTCCGCTGTGCGTTATGAATGGCTAATATTTACGTTGATACCACCGTGTTCATTTAAATGTGAAAATGGTTGACACAGTAATGAATTGGACTAGCGTTCGGAAAAAATTGGCGTCTTATATACGGTTCTTTCATTTGTTTGAATATTGTCAGCCATTGTGTTGTGACTGATTGTTAGCGCAGCGTGTTACAAAAACATTTACTATATAAAGAACAAAATAATTTATTGTTTTCCAACGCTGCAATTACACGTAAGGAAATTTTATTCAATTCCATTCTTTGCAAATCTCGAGATAACTTCAGGAACTGTGTCTTGTGCACCAATTGTAGCTTTAACGACTTGTGTTCTGCTGTGTTGAATCCATGCGCGTGCTGTGCGTGTGCCATACCAACGGGTACTTGGGATAGAGCTGAGGACCTCTGAGGTCACAAGCTAGATAAATATTCAATAGGCGACCGTCGACTTTCGTTTGTTGACTCAGTAGATTCATTTCTGCATGTAAGGCCGGTATTCCAGAACGTTCAGTTTGGCATTGCATATGTGCTACCATCACTGACGATAGAAAAGCCATGACTAATCCTTAACTCTCGGAACGTATTTCTGAATGTGTTTGCTCTTGTGCTGAGATGGTATTGGATGTGTCGCGATTTGTAATTCGCCGCCCCATGCCTCTATAAACAAATGAAAGCGACACAGAAGTGTTTGTTTACAATATCATTTGCAAAAATAAATACCTGCACTGTTTATTTATTACTTATATGCAGTGCTGCCAGTTATTACAGACTTAAAATAACTGTGCATAACACAATAAAAACCATAATTATATTTATTGTCTGACGTGATATATTTGTTTTGTTCTTTATTGCGTGACTAACTTATGGAACATATTATGATACATATGTTTTGTATTTGTAATGTGCAAATGCACAACAAGGTCAACTTACCTATCAGATATTACATGGATTTTGTCCTTATACATTATTTCATCATGGTAGTGCACTTGTACATGCATTTTTTGCAAATCAACAAAATAGTCTTGTATTTCATATCAATAGGCAGGAATAATGATAAATGATGGGAAAAACACTCCTGAAAATAAAGTTAATTTACTAACTGTTCTGATCCACGAAATCGGCCATGCATTAGGTCTTCATCATACAAATGATCAAAATGTGATCATGTATCCGGTTATTAACAATTATTTGTTTGATTTGAAATCAGACGACATTCTGAGCATACAAAACTTTTATGGACCATCTCAACAAAATAATTTTAATGATGATGAACCAATTGATTCATGCAAAGATGGATAAATTGTATATTTTTTACAATAAAAAAGTTTGGACAAAAAGTTTGAATGGTAACAAAATAATCAATAAGCAAATTTTGATAACAAAAATGTTTCGGTTTTTACCAAGCAATTTCAATAATTTTTTATACATCAAAGACCATCAGGTGAGTTGGTTCTTTTTCTAGAAAGTGAAATTTATATGGTTAATTACCCTACTTATAAACGTATTAATGGATATTCGAAATGATTTTCTTCAATTAGAATAGGCACTGATTATAAAATAAATGCTGTTTTTAATTCATATCCAAGAAAAACTGTTATCTTCTATGAAAAGTTGTATTAAGCTGAAGTAGATGGATGTCATTTCCAGATAAAAGAGAGTGGTCAAATTAGTGATATATTTCCTTATTTACAAAATCCGAGAGAGTCTGCTTTTAGATATACAAATGGTTTATTTTTTAATTTTTGCTAATGAAACTGCTAGCGAATATAATGACTTTACAAAGAAATTTAATAGAGTTGGTAAAAATAGCGTTTCATTGTTTGGCATAAAGTGTGAATCTTATAACAAAGTCTTAAATAAAATTAAATATATTGTTAATGACATAGGAAATTTAACTCCTTAAGAGCTATATAATTCAGTGAATTGGGTTTATATTTTTTAATATTATTTTCTTTAATTTGTTCATTTTCTTTATAAAAAAAGAATACAAGTAAAAATACTTATTACCACTCACCAATTCTACTTGCGCCTAATTTAGCATATAAAAATGGACTCAATTCTATACATAATTATTAACAAACTTATTTACAATGGTAAACAAGTTTCTATGATTATTAATGAGGAAAATAATCCTTGGTTTAGAGGAAAAGATACTGCTGAAATATTAGAATATCAAAAAATAAAAGACACTATTTATAAAAAAAGTTTCTCCAAAATATAGGAAAACTTTGTCAGAAATAGTCGGTATGCAAAATGCATACCAACTTGGCTACCATAATGGTAATGCAATTTTTATACCTGAATCTGGTTTATATGAAATTATTTTTCACTCATACTGTAAAATTTTAAAAGTTTTTAAAATGTGGATACTTGAATATGTTATTCATTCAATTAGAAAACATGGTCAATATAAGATTCAAAAAAATATAATGCATTTATTCAAAGGCCAGGTAAAGTGTTTGCAAGATATAAATAAAATTAAAGATGAACATGTGGAAAATTTAAGAGAAACAGTTCATATGGCATTAGATGTAATAGCTCGCAGAAATGCTGAAATCAGAGAAATGACTCCCCATGTTGTACCACAAATACAAAATTAAAATTAAAATTAAAATCCAACTTTCGTTCTTTTAAGATTATTTAAAGTTGACAGTGAATATGATTACTATGTCATTATAACTCAAAGAAAAAATGTTCAAAAACAATTCTATAGAATTGAAGGTAGACATCCACATTGCGAACAAATATTGAGATTTGATTATATTCGAAATTCTATAAATTTATATCAAAAAATGAAATATTCATTAAATGACCACATTGAGTGTTTTCACAACTATTTTTATATTGTGAAATAATTATACTCTACAACAATTCATTAATGATATAAAAATAATATTTGTCGAATTGTGTAAGAAGGTAATTTATATTTTTTAATTCACAAAACAGCTGTTTTAATAATTCGTGAGTTATGGGAACTATCAAAACCCAACCATTTTACATAAATTTTATTGTCTTTAGTTTTAAAACTTTTTCAACCAAAAATTCATTTGGATAGTCAGTTTTCGTAATTTCATATTCATAAAAACACTACCCTTTATTTCTTCTCATTTAGTGTCTTTCAGCTTGTAAGTTGGTATATCATAATTTAACACTTTAACAATAGTAAATAATTATGTTGACCAATTAGAAGTATATACTTTTTCAAACATTTGTTTCAGTTTACCGAAATGGACAACATCGCCAATTTTGTATTTCGGTTTATTAACCATGTCTAGAAATATTTGTTCGCATTAAATTTTTTTCATTGGTCTTATCAACTTCAATTGGTTTCATACCAATAGTTCTATGCTTTGCATTGTTGTGTTCTTTGACTAAATTGTCTAACATATTTAGCCATTTATAACTGCCATTTAAAGCAATTTCTTCCACATTTTACTCTTCATTGTTCGATTAAATCTTTCTAAAACACTTCCTTTCAATTCGCTAAAAGAGGAATAATGATTGATGTCATATTTCTGCATTAGCTCTTTAAGTTTTATTGTAAAATTCTGATCCATTATCACTTTGTAAATTATATGGCTTTCTTTGCTTCAATATAGATTCTAAAGCATTTACTACATTTTTGGCTGTTTTATCTTTAATAGGTAGAGCAAATTAATATTTTGAAAAATCAATAATTGTCGTAATATAATGTTTATATTATTACTCTTTGTGACTTTCTTGTACTTCAAACACCGAGTGTTCTCCAGTTAATAGTTATATATATATATATATATATATATATATATATATATATATATATATATATATATATATATAGTTAATCTTTGTATTTCCCGAATATTCCTATTGCCACCACCTCTCCATCAGCATTAAGAGACATTTCATTTATTTATATTTTAAAAGTTAAATTATCGCCTTTGGGCTTGCTGTGATCTATTATTGTGTTACTCTTAAAAACTGCCAAATTATTTTGAAACATGAGAATATCCTTAACTATTTTATAAAGAGTACAATCCATCAAAAAGTAAAGAAAATTATATAATTATCAAAGAGAAAATCATTAGTAATTTTATTCCACTCTATATGCAAATATAATATATGAGATTGGTTAAAATTTTGTAATTTAGCATCTAATTCTTCACCAGAACCTTCTTTACTTTAACTTTCAAATCAACAAGTTTATCACAATAAGTCGAAACTCTTTGGCTTAAATTTTGTCATTTAACATCTAATTCTTTATCAACAGCGTCTTTGCTTTTTTCAGCTTTTGAGTTAACAAGTGTATCACAGTAATTTAAAACTGATTTGTTTAAATTTTGCTATTTAACAGATATTTCTTTATCGAAATATCTTTTATTGACAGCATCTTTACCATCTACAGGGTCAGCCATATTATTGATTCTACGATTATGAAGAGAAACATACTCTGATGTATAAACAAAAACTTTGCTTATTTGGTCTTGTAAAGCGGAAACAATGATATTATATTTTGAATCTACATATATTTTTAAAGCGTAGCAAGAAACAATAGTTTTATATGAGTAGTTTCACTACTCACAGGTAGAAACACATAAATTAAGGAGCACGATACATTATTTGTACAGGTCCACGATCGGGGTGTTTTTCAAAGAAAATCAATACATTGTAATGTTTGTAGAGTTTAAAAATGGAAAGGATTGTGTGTGTCAACATTGTGTACAATACCCAGCTGTGCATAACAATATGGCATTTTGACAGTTATGGCACATGCCCCCATACAAAAGTAATGTATCGTGAGATTAGTTGCTGTTGGATGAATGTTATGGTGGCAACGAGTATGAAAAAACAGTATGCTTATTTGAAGTGTACAATAAAATACTTAAATGGATGAGTATTAGATATCTGGTGTAATTATTTTTTTATGTATTATTTTGATATGCGAGATGTTACAGCAAAAGGAGATAGTTAGTTTTAGAAATTGATTAAACATCATAAACCCCCTCATCCTACTGTAGTTTAAAATGACCAAATTTACTTGCATGATCTTATAATTTGGAAGACATTTCTGTTCATGAAAATGTAATTGAGCAAATAACTATTATAAGTTTTGCTCGAAATCTTGCAATGTATTACTATTAAAAAAATGTATATTTTCGTAATGATATTTCTAATTTTTAGTAAATTATTTGGTAGAACTGGTGACATTCGTGATTGTGTTTAATATACAGATGCTAATAAACTTAATTTGACCAAAATTGGTTGAGTTTTCATTTTTTCCCATTTTTCAAAACTGCTTCATGGCCACATTGCTGTTATTCGCCATTATTTTCTCCTGAGGCTAATTTGACTTTATATTGCTCTGAAATAAGAAGAATATTGTCAAACAAAAAGCATTATCAACGTTGGTAAAAGTTATACTATAAGCGGGGATCACTTTGTAACAACTTGAGGTGACATCGTGTCACAACAAAATGTGCCCATATTTCAGTGGGATGTTTAAGATATTCAGTGGTGCTAATCTGAACCTCTGAACATTACGAATAGCCTCTTTGAAATGGAAGGAAATTTAAATAACAATGAAAAATCATGTAACTGTCACCCCCCACTTACAGTATTATGAATGACTTTAAATGCACACTTGCATTTATTGTAGACCCCTGGAAGATAGGATTGTCACATTACAACACACTGTGAAATTCCAATCAATAGATATTTCTCAAAAAATGTTACCTAACTTACAGTCTTCAATTTCTTGGAGGAATAACATTTTGTTTTATTGAGAGAATACTCTTGAATACCATATACTTAGTATGTGTTCAATCAGTTTGGAGCCCCTCTTGAAAGAAAATGATGTTGGAGGGTAAGGGGACAGACGTGTGTGTGTTATCTGTATGGTCATTCAGAATGCCAGTATATTTCTCTTACTAAACATTTCGTAAGCACATAATCAGATTGCAATTATGATAATATTCACATCTGAAGGAGCATAAAGAAAGCTGATGGTGAACAAAACAATTATGACAAAAATGTGCAGCTTCTGGTACACTAATTTATACCTACGACAATGCAATGTGTGGAAAGGGCACTTGGGAAAGAAAAATATACATACTATAGGCCTACATTCTGTTCCTTCTACAGGTTGAAGTTGGGTCTAAATGTGGTAATTATATTAGATTTGGTATGCATTAATTGGAGAGTATTCATTTTGATAATAACTGCAAACACACCGTTTTCACTGTATAGATGTGTGAACTTGTAAGTTGTGATAACCTAAGAATTTTCCACTTTACTAAGTTATTTTTCGTAGCTACCAGTGTGAAAGAGCACAAATATGTACCCTTTATTCGAAAATTATTGTGTAAAATTATTTAGGGTCTGCACTTTGTTGTACTAGTGCAGTAAATAATTGTTCTAACCCTGTTGCATATGCTTGGCTCTGTTATCTTGTTGGCTAAACTTAAGATATGATATGTGAATAAATGAGAGAGTAATTGAATTGTATCCTTGGTTTGTTTAATTTTAAAATGTATATAATCTGTAATTCCTATTTATGAATTTCTAGCAAGTGAAAATAAATTCGTAATGGGTCCAGTGTAAGAGAATGTGACCATAGCTTAACTGTACCTCTAAGCCACTAATAAAAAATAATGAACTGTGCACAGTGGATTCATGCTCTCTCATTGGAATACTTGCGAATAAGAACAATGAAATTACGTAACCCATTATGCCAGTTTTGTCACTAGATGGAATAACACTTGGAACTGTACAGCCAGTGAACCAACTGTTGTAAACATCGTTAACAGCGAGGTCATTAGAAACAGGTATACACAACAACAGGACTAGCAGGAAACGGAAGAGGAATCTGCTATGGCCTTCATAAGGAACCTTCACGGCACTTTCTTGGAGTAATTTTGGGAAAACATGGAGAACTAACAGGATGGCTGCAGGGCAGATGACAGGGGATTTCAAAGTGTGCAGTTGTATTGGGCCCCTTACTAAAGGGAGCAGCATAGTGGAAGGGAGAAAGTATTTTATTTTGGCTAATATAAAGGGAATGAAAGTGTTACAGCTTCCAAAATTTATTTTATGGCATTGGATGCCTGGACTAGGATTCAAACCAGTGCCCTTCCAAATGTGAGTCTAGTATTTTACCATTGCATCAACGTGCTTGACCGTGTTTAATGTGCTGAACTGGCATGTTGCTTTAATGTTTGAAGACATGCACCATTTTACAATGAGGTAGTATGCAGATAAGGTTCCGCTGTAGTCGAGTGGCTTGAGCGCTTGCCTCCCACCAAAGCGATTTAGGTTCACTTCTGTCTGAGTACCTCCTGAATTTTTTCATTAGGGAATCATGCCGGACGATGCAGCTGGTGAGTTTTTCAGGTATCTCCTTATTCACCCACCTTTGCATTCTGGTGCTGCTTCATATTCGTTTAATTTTTCCTCAGCTCTAATGACGCCTAAAGAGGTGCCCAAATCTCTTAAACAGGTGAGCATTTTTTCTTTCGGATCCTACACATCATTAATAATTATTTTTGCTGAGGTACAGTTGTAAAAACCTTAGTCATACTTGTGTGTGAGTGGACAACATTAGTTGGCTTTTTACTCAAATCAAGCAATCAATTTCATATAACTGATTTAAGTAATATATATATGATTGATGAATATTGTTAAACATTATGATCACATAATGCAAATATTAATTTGAAGTGTAGGGCGCTGGAAAAAATCTAGTACAGTACTGGTATAGTTGTGTTAGGTAACAAAACAAGTTCAGTTCAAGAGCATGCATGATAAACATGGTTGTGACTGGAACATTTATTGTTATTAAACTTTCACGAGACACGTGAATCTCCTCACAGTTTGTGTACCAGTTGAATTATCCCCCCCCCCCCCACAAATAGTAAGTATGCTGTAACATTGGCAGATGCTCTAATATACCGCAAAGCATACATCACTGATCCCAGTTTATGAAAACCAATATTTTACTAATTGGAGGATACACTTCACTACTTTCATTAGGTAAGTTATTTTTTAATTACTTTATTTTTATGCTCGCATAGATCTCGGTCACTCGGGGGCCCGAATTTCTACTTGCATGGTTAGGAGACCTAGAAGCTAAAACTGATAATGTCGTCAAAACATTGGACTTGTCCCAGAACTTGAATTATTATTATTTAAGCAAATGCCTATTTATGTAACAAAAAGGGCTGAAATTTTATTCGAAAACGCCAGTGTTTTACAGCCAGGACTTACACTCAGCTTTGTGTCATAACTGATGAGATGCGTACAATTGTGCCTACTGCCTTAGGCAGACAAACATTTAAAATATACTAAAATTTTCTTTTCTTTGCAGGATCTGCCAGAATAAGGCCCAAATAAGTACGATATCTCCAGCACGTTGAAGCCGAAAGTAGTTCATACAAAAATTTACTACCCAGGCCAAGATTTTTTTTTTCGAAACTACTTTTAATTTGCTGAAACAACTATCGTTTCTTGCCAGAAAATACGTAAACTGTCATTTGCTTACATTCTGAATGCACTTCACTGGATAGAATATCTGTCTGCCTAGCAAATTAATGACAAAGTCCCTATTTAGAATGAAGTTGGTTCAGATTGTAAGCACGACCGCCATATTGGTGTGAGCCAATCAGGTTTGTTTGGTTACACTTTCATAGGCACAGACTCTATCTGGACGCTTCTAGCATCTTTGGTCGGGACAGGCGAGAAATATTTCACAGTAACATGTTACGAAAATAACACATTACTGGACCTTGTTACTAACTTGGAACTGGAACTGAAACGATGGAGTTACTGGAACTTATTACTTACTTGGAACTGGAACGATGGAACTCGTTACATGAAAATAACTGATTACTATCTCTCTAATAGGTAAATAAATGAGAGAGAAAGAGTCTTGAAAACCCTTACAAAATTGAATCCATGTTAATGAAGCATATATACAAGAATTTATAGGCAATAAAATATATATACAATACAGTAAAACATATTTCAGCATTGTAACAAACAGTAACATTCTTTGTTGGTCACAATTCACAATAGAAGTATTAAAATCTTGTTGATTAAAATTAATGAATACAGTATTTGCAATACTGTTAATTTATACAAATAAAAAGAAGAGTACAACAAAGAACAAATTATTTTATTTTGAAACGTTCTGTCATCTTTCGGCCAGGGGTGGCTCGCGCAGTGTTAGCAAGTGAAGCCAGTTTATAGCGCGAAGTTAGGTGGTTGTTTTCCAGTAAAAAGGGTCACGTTACCAACAGTAGACCAAAACATTGTATCTGCCTATCTTTCACGTGTATTTTGGTGGGTATTAGAATCGACATAAATTGACATAAAACCATTTCTGACCTAAACGAAAATATACATAAAGCGTGTGTTTGTATAAGATAACTAGATATAAATTTCGCCGTTAAATATGTAAAGTTATCAATTATTTACATTTAAATGGAAATAATGTATACGGTGTTTTTGTTGATTTGCTTCCCATTCCCTATATATTTTCCTTGAAAATACTCCAGGAAATAATTTTCTGACGACTGTAAGAGCTTTTCAAAGTTATGATAAAACTTTAACCCTACTAAAATCGAATATAGTACGCTATTGAAGCAGCCATGCAGGAGAGAGACAACTAAATTTGTGTTATTCTTGCATTTGTGAAATGAAAATTTGGCATGTAATCACGCTTTAAAACAATATTCTATTTTTTATTTGTTCGGCGACCAACGAAAATTAATATTAATGTATGAAAATGCGTACGAGCCGGGCCATGTGATTGCAATGTTTAGTGTATTCGTATATACCGTGAATACATTTGTGAAAGATATCGCACAATTATTGTGTGAATAGGGATATTTTTATGTGCGTAAGTTTGTAAATTAACAATTGCAGAGGTAAAGGCACTTTTATAAAACTGCAAATACGTATTTTTCTAAATGCCGATTTGCTATTCCAGTGTAGAAGTTTATGGAATTAATTTGTTAGTAGTGGCAAATCATCTCCTAAACCAATACAAAACAACACCTTACAAAAACTCCACTCTTACAATTCCATCCTCCCCTCCCCCTTCTCTAAGTCAGCAGAGTTGCAGTGACAAACAAGAAATCAGCCTAAAAAATCAAATAAGACATTTATACATACATACATTCGCAATTAGGCTACCGCCCGGTGGCGAGCTCTCTCAACTCTCCTTCACCCAACCAACTCCTTTTCCACTCCCTTCCTGAATTTACCAACCCCTCTCACAGATACCAATTCCTCTCTCAACACATTCCACTCCCTCACAGACCTCACAAGCATGGACTGCCTACCCCGCTCCGTTCTCCTCCACACCCTCTGAAGCTTCTCATTGTTGTTTCCTATTCCCCTAAACACCCCCTTACTTAGCTTGCAGTGTATCCCTCCCCATCCTCCCTCTTCATTCACCATCCTGTACATCCTGACTAACCGTTCAACTTTCCTCCTGTCCTTCAATGAGCTCCACCCCATTTCTTTCATCATCACTGATGCTCTATAGTTCCCTTCTTCCTCATCATCCTGCCCTCCCTTGCCTTCTCTACCTACCCTTCACCCATCTAGCTGCCTTTCTCTGCACCTTTTCCAGTTCTGGCACCTCCACCTCCACATATGGGTCCCATACTGCTGCAGCATATTCTAACATTGGCAGTACCATTGTGCCATACGCCTTCTCCTTCACCTCACAGCTGACTGCCTTTAGCACCCTTCCCAGCATACCCAGAGCCCTTCTTCCCATTGCAACCACCCTCTCTATCTTTTTCCCTCCTGAGGTCTTGTTGCAGTACAGTACCTAGATACTTATATTTTGCTGCTTCTTCTTTCTCTTGTCCCTCCCATATGTACATGTCCCTGCTTATCAACTTCTTCCTTGAGCACCTCACTACCTTAGTTTTTCTTACATTTATCTTCATTTTATTTTTCCTGGTCCGCAACCATATCTTACCGTCTGCAACTTCCCATGTTAACTTTTCAATAGTCAACTGCACATGTTAACTTTTCAATAGTTTAATTTATTTTTACCTAACTGTATTTTCATCAGCTACCGGAGAATCCGGTCCTCCTTCCCTAGGATTTAAATCACTTAGGGATGTGCAACTATTCATTTAATTCTTTGTAATGGCTTCGCACCTTTTTACCAGTATAGTCTAGCCGGCGGACAAAGGCCAGTAGTGCTTGTAAATTGATCATGAGAGATTTGTAACATTTACGACAAGTGAAACTGCATAGGTAATAAATCACGTGTGTTTGTCATTCGTCAAGTCTTCGGGCGTTTCAGGGAAAAGGACCCTTAGTGTGCACAATAACTCTAATCCAAGGTAAGGTGCTTCTGATGTGCTTCTATTATTTTAGTTATGCGATACATCAGTAATGCAGCACCAGACATATGGTCAGCCTTTAATAGACCAACCATTTATTTAACAAAGCAGTTTAAAAAAATGAGGGGATATTAACTCAGTGGAGGAAAATTACGTTCGGATGTTTTGGCCCACAGCACCTTAAGGACAACAAGAGTGTCTAGCTTCATCATCAGCACTGCCTCCGGTGAAACCCGTCGCCAATTGGGTAATTCTCTCATCACCAGAAATTCGTTAACCTCACCACCCCTCACAACCTCGTCTACACTTAATCACTCAACCACATGGTGTTAAATTGTCGCCCTTCCATGTTGTGTAATTTTCCTTCTGTGAAACTCCTTGATCATCTGAATCTGAAAACCTGCCAAAATTTCACCGCTCAAAATTTTCCATCAAAAATTTTCGTGCCAGACTTTCCTGCAATTTTCCCTACCCAACTGCAACATAAACATCAGCGACGACGCAACAAGCCAACAACAGTGTTCCGACGCCTTCCATACTCCTTCCAGATGCCTGGAACAATGCACCATGTGGCATGGTAAAAGCACACCAAAACAACATAGTCGCAGCCATTGCAATAGAGGGACCATGCACATGCAGGAGAGTGGACATCTTTCGATGACAGGGTGACATGAAACTGCCCACCACCTTCTCATCGCTGGACAAAGGAGGGTGGACCTGCACCCCTCCCCCTACAAGCTACAGCATCAACACCAGCTGGGAAGTATCGATCGGGCAGCGAGTCACGTGAGCAGGCGCTCAACCCCCATTTTCTCCGCGGGCTCAGAGGAGTCAGCTGTGTGAGGGGAAGGCGTGCCCTTCCAACACCTTGCTGCATTTTCACATCGAGTACATGGTCATCATGGATAGCAAGACGTATCTGTTTACACCGGCACCAATGTGTCTTCAATGCTTGCACCCTATCCCACAAGCTGTAGTGTCCAAGTATGGACTAGGCACTCAACACTGTTGTTGCAACCGTAAGCCTAGCTTATCCCTCAGCCGCATCGCGAACAACCGAGAGTGGAAAGACAGTGGCAGTGAAATTGAAAAACATAAACCCAAAAACTGGTTCCCATTTTGGAGAACCAACAATCCCAAAACTAGATTTTTCGAAATTATAACCAACCTAAACTGTGCAGTAATTTATTGTGTGCAGGGCAAGGGGCAATAACCCTTCGTTGCACTCTATGCCAACTGCAATATCAAGAATGTCTGAATGCCTGCGAAACCGCAACCGTAACCAGACTGACATTCACATGCAAACTGTGCAGCACAAACGTAAAAACCAAAACACAGTTTACTATTGGGGTGATTTCCTCAGAGGAATAGAGCAAAAGGTAACATCATGTAGTGAAGAGGACTGTCAAGGAAGTTAAGGCAGTGACATCATACAGTGCTCTATTAGTGAAATGCAGGTGCACTAGCGATGTTTGACATCCAGCAAGAGACTGGTGGCACATGGGGATAAATTCACGTGTCATGACTGCATGTTGGCGGCCGATGTAAGCCAACAGCTATCATGTGCCCAAAGTGTGCACATGGCACATGTCGACAAAATCATGCTGCACACCCAGTCAACACCACAACTGCAAGCTTTGACCTCAGCAGCTCTCCTATTCATAATATCCCCTCCATACTTCTCACAATTACCGGCCTTTTATCCGACGGCCATATTCCCACAAAGAAGTTACGGACAAGCAGCTGCCAGCAGCTGACCGCAGGATAGCAGAAGGCAACTAGAAACCATTGTGACCAAGAACTCCTCCGCTAAGACCGACTGCTACCACCACACCTGCAAAATTCCATACATTGACAACCTTTAATGAACATGCAACAAAGATCCAGCCAACTTTTTAATTGATTGTTCATCTCGCTTAAAAGGTACGGCATGTGTGAAGAGGAGTGGGCCAGCTGTGTTGAAGTACAACTCCATGAAGAAGCATGCTCTGCTGAACTCACTAAACCACTACAGATTGCAATGAACGAATTTATCCAGTCATTCCATTGCCGCTTTGGAGGAGTCTTCAAATCACTCTAGGCGCAGAGTAAACTCACGCTGGAAAACAGCAGGTGAATGAGTCGCTGATGTCATTCATCATGCAAAAAATTCACTTGGTTGGACATTTACACCCACACTTGCCTGAAAGGGAGCTACTTGAAGTAATGGTTGATATTGTACTCCCTGAATTTCGTTCCATATTGGTACTACTATTGAAAGGTAGATTGGATGAACTTGTGCATGCAGTGATCATCCTAGAGTGCAACCCATGCCAACCATGCCATGATCCGGATGCTGCACGATGGTGCTATGAGCATGCAAGTGAAAACAGGAATGGACAAAGTGAAAATCAAAACAACAAAAAATCCAAACATTTCGGACAACACTGGGACAAAACTAAAAATAATTTAGGACCCCGCCATAGTCAAAGTCACAGTGTAAACCACCAAAAGTAAAATACTGCAGTGAACAGTGCGGGAAGTAAAAATAACAAGTGAGATAAAAGTAAACCGCCACCGCGACCATCATTATACTGTGAAGGTGAAATTTTCCATTGGCACAGCCAGTGCCCCAACAACCCGCATCTTACCAATGCAAAAGAAAATGACACAGCCAGCAGGGAAATGGAGAGCAGGGGTAAGAGGGCCAGATGCTCTCGACGCCCCAGTCCCATCAAAACAACTGGATGTGACACCACAAGCAGCTCACATAAACCAGGTTAGTAGCAGTGAGGCCCAGTTTATCCACATACTTGTTACTGTTAATGGTCGACACTGACATGCGTTGATTGACACTGTGGCTTCACATAATTTCTAGCAACCGCATTTTGTGAATACCGGAAATGTCATGCCTACCAACCACATGATTAGACTAGCCACTAACCAGCACAGTAGAACAGTGCTATAACCTAGCACTGTTCTACTGTGCTGGTTAGTGGTAACCATATGTGTGCGTGATATAGAAATAATAATAATAGCTATAATCACACCAAAAATCAGAGAGGACGCAATTCTTGGAGTACCGAGGATAACTAAACAAAATCAAATTTATTGAGCCCACAGTATGCCGCATAAATTTTGGCGCGAACGAGCGGCACACTGTTTATAACTCAGACTAGAGCCTAGCTTATAGTTTACCCCACTTTATCCTATGGGGAGATCTATAATGACATACCGCCCGAACATCACACAGCTTTTCAGGATTGCCAAGTGAATGTAGGGACATATTGCCATGCATTATGCCTTGCGCCGCACGATGTTCACCGAGCACAAGATCCCGCTAGTGGAAGAAGGGCCTATATGCACACCACTGCATAGCTATCTGCCACACCAAGCGCACACTATTCGGCAACACATACAGGAAATGCTAAACGACTGTGTGATAGAACCCATGAATAGCCAGTTTAACTCGGCAATTATGCTCACACCAAAAAAAGATGGTACCTGGAGATTTTGTGAAGATTACAGACCGATCAACCAGGTGATACAAAGCACACTACCATCATACATAAGTGTGAAGGATGCGCTTAGCTCACTCGGTCAAGCAAAAATCATGACCTTGCTAGACCTGAAAAGTGGGTACGGGCGATAATCCATTGTTAGAGGACCGGGGAATGCAGGGTCTTCACGTCTCCGGCAGGAGGCGATTCAAATTTTAACGCAATGTCATTTGGGCTTAAGTGCACACCTGCCACCTTCCAGGCGATGATGGTCTGAGTGCTGGATGACCTCATTGGATAATTCACACTCGCTTACCTGGATGACATGGTAGTGAGCTGGGAAGAACAATTGCAGCACTTGTCAGTTGTATTGGAGAGGCTAGCCATCAATGGCCTGACCTGCACCACGTGTAAATGCCACATAGGAAAAAGAAGCTTGAACTTCCTCTGTCACATCGTCGACGACGCGTGCAAAAATCCAAATTCGGAACATCTTAGGTTGATTGATGAATACCCACCACCATGCAAGCAAAAACAGCTCAGAAAGATTTTCGTGCTAATAAACTGGCTCCGGGGGCACAATGAAAATTCCAGTCATCTCCGCACCACTGACTAACTTGTCGCTTCCAAAGGGACAGTGCCACTGATGAGGCTTTTGCAAAAGTCAAATAGCAATTCAGGTTATGCCCGATCTTGGTGAGGTACGAACCCAGTCGGCATTTGCACCTGCAAACCAATGCTAGCCAGGAAGGACTTGGCACTGTGTTGCACTAGTGTGTTGATATCAGGAACCACCACGTCATCGATTTCGCTAGTGCCAAACTAGGTCAAACAGAACGGCGATATGATGCCAATGAGCGAGAGTGCTTGGCCGTCGTCTGGGCCATCAACAAACACAGGGCCTATCTCGAGTATCATAAATTTACACTGCATACTGATAATCGATGCCTAGTATGGTTACACACAATGCACGAGGCGAGGAGAAAGCTAACCAGGTGGGCGCTACTACTACATTGTCGAACACGTCCCAGGAAAGGAAAATCAGTTAGCAGTCGCACTATCGTGGCTTCCCAGTGCCAATATCATAGTGCAAGATGACGTGTAATGGGAGGAGATAATCCCGCCAATACAACAAGAACTATTGCATGAGTCGAGTGTGCAACAGTTACACAATGTAAACGATGACATCTTTGTGAATGAATTGTACCGTGAAGTGGAGCAGGCACAGCTAGGATGCACACTCACCCAGACAAATAACATGTGTGCGAGCAACACACAGTTAAGTATTGGCGAGTGATTGACGGCCACCTTGAAACGTGTTCTCCGAGTAAACATAAAAAAAAGTGGCAGTTATTCGTTTCCCAGTGTCCACGGGAGAAAGCGTTAGCATATGCACACCGCATCACTATAGCAGGGCACCCTGGAACTGACCAGACCATCCATAACATAAGGAAACCTTTTTTTTTTTGGCCAGATCTCACCAAACATGCACATCAACACGTGCAACAATATCATAAGTGCAATCATTTGAAGGCGAGGTGAGTGGACAGAGTACAACAACAGCAACAGTGTCTACCACAAAGACCTTTTAAAACAGTTTGCCTGGACCTTATGGGGCCATATCCCAGAACAGTAGGGGTGAAACGCTACATAATAATTCTCACAGACAATTTTTTTTAATTGGTGGTAGCTTTCCTTGCAAGCAACGAATGCATGGCCAATATAGCGTGATTGTTAAGTGATGACATTTTTCCTAGGTGGAGATCCCCGAAAAATCTCCTGACAGACAATGGGACTCAAATTAAGGTGGGGCTGAGACACATCAAGACAGCGGTATACAATCAATTTGCGGAACCAACGGAGCACCACAATCAGGAATTGAAGGTGCAACTGCAGCTCCACGTGGACGACCAACATGCCATATGTACTGACTACCTGCCTGCCACCCTCTTTACCCTCTACCGGCGTATCAATGCTGCCACCGGCAAAACACTGCCAAAGTGCTTTGGGACATATCTTTTATCTGCCGGTGATGCCAACTGCTCGCAGATGGGGAAAAGCAGAGGCCCAGCCAGCAGTGACACTCGCGTTAGTGCCACCGACAATAGTAGCGCGAGATGCGCCAACACCAAAACGAGTACACTGCCAAGAGGTGGCGAAACACCACATGGCTGTAACCAGCACTGCAAGTGGAACACATTGTGTAACTACATGCTCACCCGCAGTCAGCAGCCCTCAGGGACTTTAGTGAGGGGTTTGCAGCGAAGTGGAGCGAGCCGCACCGGATCACCAAACATTACCGACCCATCGCCTACTTTGTCAAACTTGGGAGGAGAGGAATTAGTGTGCATCGGGAGACATCCTGTCGCCAGGTGACATCGCCGACGAGATCGCATTGGGCAACTTGAGGCCCCAAGATTGCGACATCTCTGCCGAGCTCCCCCAGGTAGCAGCAGCGGAGGGAGTTGCATCCGCACCTCCCACAAAGAGGTCTACGTCGGCGGCCAACGTTACGGCGCTCCCTACAGCAGTGTCCACCAGGGGTCGTCGTGATGCCGGTCAGGGTGTCAGGGACGACGCGGCGCCACCTGGTGTCACCATATCGATGCTAGCTGCGCCCCGACAACAGCAAGAAGAGGAGGAGGCACGATCCCTTGTTACCCATGACGGCGATGCCGCTGTCGAGCATCTCTAGGGAGGTACAGTGGAGGAAGTTTCATTAGCACCTCCCTCGGACGCACTACCAGTTGGGACCAGAAGTCCGACATCGTCCGGCGCATCAGCATCCTGCGGGGCACGTCTGACGGCTCGTCCAGGTGCTATTGATAGCGCGGCACAGCATCCCGTACCAGGATAAGCCGCCCACAACACCAACATCGGAAGCCGGTCCAACGATGTGCAGGCCAATCAGGATGCCTGTACGCCCTGCGGCCATAGCATCAAGGGGAAATGAAGTACCCTTGCTGTGAGTAGCAGCACCCGGCCTGCAAATGGTCTCCGGATGGTAAAGGGGGGAGGGGGTTTGACGTGTGCTCGTGTCCTTCGCCTCCAGACCATTTGCGCGGCCGCGCACCTCTGCAACGCCGCCACATGCATCAGTAATCGACAGTGTTTTGCTTCGAAGTCCCACGAGTGCAATAGTGCGGCGAGTGTATGGGGTGCACTGCAGTGCAAATGTAGTGCAATGGAGTGCAACCTAGTACGATATAGTGCAACATACATGAAGTATGGCACCTAATTGGGCTCAACGGCTCACGCTATTTTATCCCTTAATAAGGGGATTAGAGAGACTAGTATTTCATCCACATCTCATTCACGCAAGTTGTAAATGGATTTGTTTTCATTATAAATTAATGCAGAGTATTTTATGGTACCATTGTTTTTGCTAGTGTTTGTGATTTAAAGAGTTTTGATGCAAGTGTGTCAGGAAGTAGTTTCTGTGTGCCGCGCAAACCTGCCAGGCCTGCTTGGACTCCAGATGGCAATACGGTGTCACGCTGCGCTATGGAGGCCTGCACCGTTTGTGACAGATCATATAGTTTTCAATAGTTAAATTCGTTTTTATCGGAACTATTTTTACTTCTTCAGCTACCGGAGATTCTAGGATTTAAATCGCCTAGGGAAGTGTAACTGTTCATTTAAATCATTGTGATGGCTTCGCGCATTTTTATCGATATAGTCTAGCCGGCGGACAAAGGCCGGCACCGCACGTAAAGAGTTTATCAAGAATGATGTGTAACATTTACGGCAAGTAAAACTACATTGGTAAGAAACTACGTGTGTTTTTCATTCGCCAAACCTTTGGGCGTGTCAGGGAACAGGACCCTTGAAAGCCCGCCAAAAGTACCTTACCTTCATTTAGTGTTATTGTGCGCACATTTATTTCAGTTATGCGATAAGTCAGTAATTCAGCATCAAGCATGTGGGTCAGCCTTTAATAGGCCTACCATTTACTAAGCAAAGCTTTTATTAACATGAGGGGTAATTAAGTCAGCGGAGGAAAATTACATCCTAGCTTTATCGCCCGTAGTACCTCGAGGACACCAACAGTCTACAGCTTCATCAACATCACCACCGCCTCCGACGACGCCTGGCGCCAGTCAGGTAATTCTCTCATCGCCAGAAATTCCTTAACATCACCGTCCCTGAAAACCTCTTCTACACTTTATCACTCAACAACTCCTTTCTGTTAGAGGACAAAGAGGCTGTGGAAAAATGCAGGTTTATTGTATATATAGTTTTATAATTATGAACAGCAATGTTTAATTCAAAACTTAATGCGTGCCCGCGTTTGTACCCCCCAGACTGTTTTCCCGGCCGCACACTCAGCATCTCCGCAGCAGGTACCAGCACTCTACGACATTCTGTCTCGCAGTGTAACCAGCGCAGTTAGTACTAGTACGGTTGGTACACAGAGTAGCGCATCACAAAAACGTGCAAGCGAGTGTAAGGTAGGGCACCCAAAAGGGTCTAACAGCTAAGGGAGCATGGGAACTGTAAAATATGCCGCTGCAGTTTTATTGCAAGTCTTTATCGCATTTTGTTCTGTTTTTCATGCAAAGTGTTGTGTATCATTTCATTCGTCCACCCACATTTCATATCACTAAATTGCAAGGGTTTTGTTTTGTATTCCATAATTCAGAATATTGTTATAGCATGTTTATCTTTGCAAGGGCCCAATGTTTTAAAGTTTATTGAGTAAGTGTTAAACAAAAAATAGTTCTCCGTGCGCCGTGTCCCGCCAACTCGGTGTCGCGTGGCCCGTGGATGATTCGGTCAGTTGCTAACGAGAACTTCAGAAGTCAGGTTTGCGTCAGTGCGCGTCGCGCGCTCTTTGCAGAATACGTTTGCATCACCATTCATTAACTTATCAATAGTCTTTAATTTACTGGAACCGTGTGATTTAGCCGCCCGGAGACACAACCCCTTCTTCCCCAGTGCTAGCATCGCCTGGGGAAACTTATTATACAAAGTAATTTTCATCGGCTTCGTGGCAATTTACTATGTAGCCATACTGGCGGGCCAAGACCAGTAACTATCTTAAAAGTGTCCACCTAAGGTCAAAATGTAGTGTATTATGCAACGTTAAAATATACGTGTGTTTGCAACGGCGTTTATTTATTTTTGCGCAGTGCCTTCGGGCGTTTCAGGGCACGGGACTCTTCCAACCTTACTCATTGCGTCAAGTGATCAGTGAATTATCTCAGCAATGCAGTTTAAGACGTGTGGCCGAGCCTTTAATAGGCCCGCCGTTTAGCAAACGCAATAAGTAATCACCAAAGGAAAACTTACGTCCGGGCGTACGGCCTGCAGCACTCTGAGAGCACCCAGAGTTTACAGCTCCAGCAACATAGACGCCGTCAACCAGTGGTGCCTGGTTCCTAGTCGGGTACTATCATCCTCACTAAAATTTTTTAACCACAACTTCACTGGCCATTAAACCTCATGCAACCCAAAGCCATCCAACCACGCTACGTTAAATGGCGTTCAACTTTGTTGTGTAACTCTTACGACACAGTGCCCAAGTTTAAACTCTCTAAATCATCAGTAACAAAGCTAAGAATTAATTGGTTAAATTGTCCTGTAAGAGTGAGAATTTTCTTATTTTTCAATAGTTGTCTGCATTCCAATTACCCTTTTTTAAGCAAGAATACTTTAGCACTGTTATCTGAGTTTCCCAAAAATATTATTCCATAAGAAAGAACAGAATGAAAATATAAGAAGTATATTTATTTAAGTGAATTCCTGGCCACCAGAGAAGAAAGGTACCTAAGTGAAAAACAAGCACTACTGAGTTTGTCAGCAACACATTTAATATGTTTTTTTTTTTTTTTCAATTAAAATTATTAGCCAACTGCAAATCAAGAAATTTTGTTGCGCGTAAAATTGTAAGATTTGCCTCATTATATCCTATTTTTATCTCAAGAGTTGGTTTTATGACACGTGTGGAGCTCTGTTATTTGGTATTTTCCTTATCAGGAACAAGTTTATTTGTTAAAACCCATTTAGATAGTTTTAGAAGAACTTCTTGTGATCTTTTATTATTTTTATCGTTAGATTTTGCATTAATAAGATGACTAGTGTCATCTGCAAGTAGAACACAATATCCGCACAAGACTGTATGTACGTTGGAAGATCATTAATACAAATTAAGGAAAGCAGGAGACCTAATGTTGAATACTGTGGTACACCATGTTCAATGTTTTCATAATATGACGTAAATTATTGCAATAAGTTTTCGTCTGAGATGACAGTTTTTTGCTTACGTTTGGTATTGGGATAAAATTGTATCAATGAATTCATATTATTATTTACACCATAGAATTTTAATGTCAGCAAAATTATAGTATGATTGACGCAATCAGACACCTTGGAAAGATCACAAAATACACCGAGTATATTTCTCTCCTTGTGAAATGTAGCAACAACAGGTTACATTAAACAATAGTTTTTTTTAAACTGTCATTTAAATTTATACATGCGTAAAAATGTAATATTTCGATATATAACCGCATATGCACTGACATGCAATGCACTTAACAACGACAAATTAGAATAACTAAGAAATTGAAATGGGTCCGGGCTTTGAATCCGGAACATGTGCTCGGCAGAGAGACACGCTACCGGTTGCTCTAACAGTACGCAATAAACGTTAAATTACTTGTTCACCTATTTACGTGTTTTGCGTTGTTTGTAATGACAGAGATTTTTAAAACATGTCGTACATATTACCCGGTATTCTTGCCGGCTTTAACTATTATTTTCAAAACGACTAAATGGTGCTAGTTTCCTAATTTTCATAAAATAAGTACATTACTATGTAAAACGGCCTGGATGCTTCGTGTATGGATGTTCGTTACGCTACCGACTCCGGCAAAATGTTATGCGTTTTGCGCTTGCGTAGTTTCAGTTTAACCCAAGGATAAATCTCCAAAATCAGAGCCCAAAGATTATTAAGGCTTCGGCCGTGGCTTAACTAAGGCCTTAGCCGGCATTATAACGTTCTGGAATACTGATACGGCCTGGGCATGACTTGAGCTGTACCAAAACCCTTATAAAGAGGTTCTGGAATACTGGGCTAGAAAGCAACATTCAGAAAAAGAGTTATTTCTCTACGAAACATCTGGAGACCGAATGGGAACACCAAAAGAAGATTCCAAAATAAAAGTTACATTATATAATAAAAGAAAAATAAAATTTAGTCTCTCTTACAATACGGTACATCTTGTCTCGATATATTTTTCCCGTGTCCCAATCCTAATCCTCTCTAGACAGACGTGTCTTGTCCGGATGGAATGAGGTTGTTATTTCCTTTTCTCTGACCTCTTCTTCTCCTCTTTCCTCGCTGATGCTCTGCGGAAATTTTAAACTCGGTAGAGCGCGCACTCGTCATTTCTCGTTTCTCCCACGGATCACGCGGAGTCGACGCTATCTCCTCCGGCAAAGTGTCCATAAGCCAGCGAACAGCGGCCTCGCAGACGCAGATCGCGAATCGCGGATCCGCGCGACACCTCACATACCGCGCGGGAACCAGCATTCTCATGCAAATCCAGATGGCATGTCTTGGCTGCAGGCTTTGCGTCTTGAATTACTCTTCTACTCCTTTCCCCCTCGGGCGAGAAGATAAGGAGAGAGAAATGCTGTGCGAGTGTTGTTCTACGCGTATCTCGTGCACACTCAACGATTATGGCTGAAGTAAACAACAAAGGATACTACGATACTGCGTATTTATTTGTAGCGGGACGCACGAAAGCTCTTTCAGGAAAACATGCCCCCGCCCCCTTAATTCCTTCAAGAAATCCTCTGATTCCAAACATTTCCCCCTTTCTAGATTTTGATTGGCCTGTGCGTTCAGCTGTTTTTAAATCCAAAAACAAATAAAAACTTGTATTTATGTTGAACTAGCCGTTACCCGCGGCTTCAGCAAACCTTAATTATAATTAGCAAGTGCTCTATCTTAATGGTCGGTGGCATATTTTATATATTCCCTACGAAACGGTTCGTTTTTCCGGGATGAAAAGTACCCTATTTGCTAATCCAGATTATAATCTACCCCTGTACCAAATTTCATCAAAATCCACCTAGCCTTTACGGCGTGATTGAGTAACAAAGAAACATACACACCTTCGCATTTATAATATTATCAATATATATGTCTTGTTTCAAGTATTGCTCATATGCTCACTATGAATTCCACCCTTAGTATTTTGAGTGCATGCCACTAGCCTCGTATCTTTCAAGATATATAAAAAAAATCTGCGCTTCAATGAGAATAGTAACGACACTGTAAATGTTTTTGCATTGTAGCTTGTAGCTAGTTATTAACGCCAATTTTACAGCAGTGATGGTTTCAAGTTTCCCGCAGTCTGCGTGTATGAAAAATTGATATTTCGTTCAATAATTCTTCTTGCATTTTTCTCCAAGCAAAATAACTATGTGTTTTCAAATTTCTTCGCATACAGATAGCTTAGACTTCTTGCCAAACTACAAAAACCTGCCTAATGTAGTATCATTTAACGAAAACAGATTATTTTTTAGGTATTTTGAATTTTGAAGTTTATAAGAGCCAGAATAGGTGGTTTTATGTTTTACGAAGGACTGAGATTTGCATATGGATGCATACTTTACATGTAAGAACATAAATATTTTGTAGTAACTTATTTTAATTAATTTTAAACACAAAAATTTATTTCCTTACTAACCCTGCATCGTAAACAGTCTATTATAAACGGTTTTCGTTAAAAACATAACTATTAAGCAAGTATATAGGCCAATCACTGTGGTTATAAAGAGCTTAAAAATGCATTGGAGCTCTAAATGATACTTGCAAAATGAATTTCATAAGCCTGTCTCCTAAAAGCTCGCCAATTATATTCGCCTACCTAAAATACCTGTACATTTTCGCTTGCTTACGAGCCAACTTGCGGAAAAATGTGGTCTGCTACATTATTATTTAAAAAGAATAAATAGAAACTATTAATGTGAGCATAGGCACATATTATCCAGACCCCGACTGAAAATAATTAAAGCTTTTAATACAAAACTAGCTTTTAAAACATTTTCATTATGGCAAATACAATGAATTTAAACCGAAAAATTTTCCAATAAATGTGGTCATAAGCCATATATCCATTGATTGAATCAATCTATAACAAAATGTTCAATACATTAAAAATTTCTGCCATTGTATGAGGGAATGGCAACCTATTTGTTTGGTGCAAATTCTAACCAATTCTCTTCGTGGCCACTTGTATAGCTGAGTGAAAGTGTACCTTTTAATTTTTATAAACCGGTTTTGCATTAAAAATACATCTTCGATACATTTAACTGTTTTTTTAAATAGATATTTAGGCAGTTTTCAAATGATATAATAAATTGAAATAAATATAGTTCTAATTATTTATAAATGCATAGATTCCTTGATGTATGATCGTTTTACGATTGATTTGAGAGGGTCAGCTGCCTTGCATGTCCATGCATGCTAGCAAACTCCTCAACTCCAGTAACCTAAATCAAATAAACATATTTAATTTTTTAAGTACACTTTCCCACTTTCATAATTTTTATAAGAAAAATAATATTTAAGAAAGAAAAGTGACTAAAAATAATATTTTGAAATAGGTATTAAAGACAACAAAACTAGCATTTGTTAAATATAATTTTTTCTTCATGCACATTTTATATATTTTCTTATTTTAAACCCTTGTCCCAGCATATGTTCCGATAGCGAAGTGGTCTAAGGCATCTGCATACCGACCTAAAGCTCGGCAGTTCGATCTCGCCCTCCTCCAGAAGGTATTTTGAGCTCTGCGGGAATTAAATCACAGTGCCTATAGCGGCCAACTCTTGAACCAACATGGTGGCCGAGCGACAGAAACACCAGCGCCCCTAGCAGTCGATGAAGCAATTACGTACACAGCCGGCGAAAAAGGCGACAAGAGAGAAAGATGGAATGAGAGAGAGAGAGACGAAATTCATTGACAGACAGCCAATATTGAATGATAGAGAGCATGAAGTGCAAAAACAAAATAGCAGATTGGAACAAATTGCCAGCAAAAGTTAAGGAGACCTGGATCCAATATGGCAGATGGGTGACCGGTATGACAGAGTGTGAAGTAGGAATCTAAGTTGGCGGACGGCGCCTCTGTACCTCAGCCGTCGAGGAATCTGCTATTCCTATCTACTGACATTTACTCAAAAACAATTACCAACTATAGAGTAAAATTAGTGTTCACAATTTTCCTAGTAGTTGTCACACATTATTCCTTCCCTAATCATCGTGTTATGCATTTCATTTCGAGGAACCGTTCTTAGGATGAGATTTCTTGTTTCCCAGTTAATATCGTAGTATGCAATGGAGGGATGTTTTTGGGCGGCCTTTCACTTTCCGTAGTTCCTGTACCGTCTTCTCTTAACACTTGATGCGTTCTCCATAAAATCCTAGAGAGAAAGTGTAATCCCGCTGGTATAACAACAACCTCTGCCTAGTCTCAGCCTCCTCTCACCCCCTCCATGTCATACCTATCTCAGGAAGTGGCAACGTAGATACCTGTGCCATAACATACCACTACGCTAAGGTCACAATTTGATGTACTGCCTATACCCAGTTTTGAAGATGTGGATACGTGTGTCTCGTCTCATCTCACGTATACCTTTTTCAGGATTTTTGGAACCATCGCTTAGTGATTTGGTGATACCCAGTTAAAAGGCTGTTTAAAAGTCGAACGATATTTTATACATTATAAACATATTACATATTTTTAACCTACTTACCGAAAGGAATATAGCTTATAAGATCACTTTCCTGTGTGCGTGTACTATATGTGTGTGTAAATGTGTGTGTATATGAGCGTGTCCCTCTAAAAACTTTTGAACGCGTGAACCGAATTATACCAAACTGGGTACACATCGTGTAATTAGCAAGCACATCTGGCATTTGTAGTATTCGGTATCACTGGATACTTATTTTCAATAAGGTGGCTATTTTAAAATTTTGGGCGATGTGTTGTATCTCGGCAGATTGATTTATAACAAATGTAGTATTTTGACAGCGCACCATACAAGTATGGAATTTAGAGAATGGTATAATTGTTGGTTTACAATTTTGGAAGATTGCACTCGAAAACAACTCAAACGATTCTCGCTAAATTTGGCACACAACGCTATGGTTTTCTATATAAACACACGCGATTTAAATGGTTAAGTTCTTATTTTCAAAATGATGGTCGCGTAAATATTCCAGTTTAGTAAACCGTACCTAACAAAACATTTGACTGAATACATCCAAAGATGATGTTCCGAATCCTTACCTCCTTAATGCAGTTTGGAGTTTTCTAAGTTTGAGTCCTGGGTAAGGCAAGTGTGTAACCGTAATTTGTCTCACTACTGTTGCCTATGTTTCTGGTTTCATCTCTTAAGATATTGATGTCAACGAGACGTCAGGGCCTGCCTACCGTCTAAACTTTAAATAACTTCATTGCAAATTTTATTAACCCATGTAGAGGAAAGTAGGCTCGATAGTTATACATTAACTTCTTGTTATTATTTCAACATGAAATAATAGCCTGGAAAATATATGTAAATGGTGGAAAATTCTTTTAAAAACTAATAAAATAATAGACATGAATTATAAATTGATGGCTTTTTTCCGTGAGATCGCTAACCAATTTAACACATTAGACAACATCTAAAAATGATTGTTTAAGTCATCAGAATGTCATGAGAATATTTTAATAGTAACTTTGTATGCTGTTTAGCCATATTTCCATTTTAACTTTATAGATAAATTTTAAAGTCAAAATAATTGAAGTTCGAACAATTCTCGCAGGTCGGCTTTGAAAGAAATTACCATGATGAAACTCTTGCAAATTCAACAAACAGTTTAGCTCGAACTAAAGTTTGTGTCAAAATAACTCTGCAAATCTCATACGCATCAAGATTTTAAGTTCAAAGTTTCAAAAAATACAATACCATGAACTCATAACACCTGCTCACTATCTTTTAAAAAAATGCTTACTCTTTGAGAAACATTAAACATCGGTTTCACCTAAAATGAAGGACCGTTTCGTTTTTTGAGTCATAATTTCAGTTTCAGAGATATTATAAGAAATGTTTGGTTACACAAGAGTTGCAATTTACTAGTTATTTAATACTTCTGTATCTAATTTTCATTGAGTGTTATTTCCTGCTAGTAAAGATACAGGAAATTATTGATAAAATATAAGTAGTTTCATGACTTTTTTAACAAGCCGATATTAAACACTTAAAATTATGCACAAAGATATTAAATAACTTGCAGAATGAAAATTTTGTATAATATTACATTGACAGTAATTACTATGTATCTGAAATGATGACGAGAAGGGCTGGAGCCTAGCGTTAAGGGGCGTTACGGCACAGGGAATACAATTCACCGCATTCACGTACATCCACAACAGGTTGTGTGTACTGTGTTGTGTGTCGGAGAGGGGTAGGGTGGTCACGACTTGGTGAACGGGCGATAGCCTGTTGAGGAGCGGAGCAGCCCCGGGAGGGAGGGCCCGCCCGGGAGAAATGAGGTCCGGATGCCGGGGGGATACAGGTTGTCGCGACGTCGGACGGGCGCCCGCGGGCTGCAGGCGGCGTCGATATTGCATGGCGTCTCGCGATTGTCGTGGGCGTCCCTCCCCAGCCGGGCGGCTCACAATCCCGACTCGACACGGCCGCCTTATATAGGCTATTCACGGTAAAGTGAGCACTTTTGAGGCCCAAGTTACTCTTTCCTTTCAGCCATTATTTATCCTTTAACAATCTTTTTAAATAAATATTGCCATGTAAGTAATAAGCGCAGTGTGTATATTCCACTGCACTCGGAAGTTAACGTGTAAGGGTAAAATAAGATATATGTATGGACTATTATTACAAACGAGAGGGCTTTCAAAAGTGCTCACTTTACTTTGAATAGACTGTAGAAATCTTCCCGTAACTTCTTCCTATACGCTGTTCACGGTAAGTGAACACTTTTGTAAACAACCTTTGATAAATATCACTGCCTCTACTTGCGTATATTTTAACGGGCTCACTGGTCGACATGCGACCAGCCAAGTTGTTAACGACGGATGGAAATTAGTTCCTCGTCTTAACGTTGACTTAAAAGTGTTACATAAACATTTGTTAATACTGAATTGATTTATTTCGCTTTTAACTTTTTTATTGTAAGTGTAAACATTGACTTATCCTTTCCAATAATTTCATAGTTTCAATTGACGACGCATAAATAAAATGGTCAGGTCCTTGGCAAACGTTAATTTTTCATACCATGGAAGAATACACAATGCACACACAAGTAGATAATAATCTGAGCTTATAAATGTGCTCAGTTTACCGTAAACAGCCTTCACTACTGACAACGTTAAAAATGCATTTACTTAAAATTGGTATTTTATTTTGTGTTTTACCATAACGCGTACTCGCTGACAAACCGCAGTGAATTTTGCAGTGAATAAGAATAGCATACATGATAGAATAGAGGGCATAAATCCAATGACTTTGTACAAATAAGTGTTTGTTTCAGAGTGAAATAATAATTATTATTTCTAACACTTAAATTTAATGGGGACATAGCTTTTATGATCTACCAAGTCTTGGAAAATATCCAACTGTATTAAGGAGATCAGTCTGTTCTGTAGACAAATAATGACTTTAGAGAATATTTAGTTTAAAATAGCTGAAAAGTTATATTTTACGTTTCTGTTTCACAATATCGAAATAACAAGAAGTGATGGGTTTGGTATTGTGGGGTGGGGAGGGAGTAAGTAGGAGTGGGGAGATAAGTTTCTTACGAGAGTTGTGAAGCAGGGTGTAATGAAGGTCCAAGCGTTTGATACAACACAGGTGTTGTTTCATGCAATCAAATCCAAATATCTCATTGATATGTCATTTACAATCCTTGAACGAGTGCTGCATGGGATTTCCTTTAGGAATGTAACTTTCAGTTAAGATGTTCTTCGTGGAAAATTTTCGAAAATGGATCATTCGTGAATGGTAACACAGCTTTTGATGTGTATTTGTACATCTACCTACGTTAATACGTCACTCTGCTAAAACGTTTATTTTGATTGCTTGTGTTGTCTTCTGGAGTGCCTTAGTGATCAGCAAAAGCAGGCATCTTTTGTGTATTATAATTTTCTGCTCATTGTTTGTGACAAATTTCCTTTACAGAAATAAAACGGCAGTTCGGCTGAAGTATGCTGTAGCCTATCACTGCGTACAAAAATCACTAGTTTTACGAGGTGAAATTATATATTTTTTTGCTACCGGTAACAATTGTTCTTGCCTTTAAATTGTTGAAAATTTTACTAGTGTAAAGAATTTCACTTATAATGAATGCCGAGATACGACAATTAGCATAAAATTATTGAGGCGAATCCGCTATGGATCTCAATGTACGAGAACTTTCTTTACTTCAGTCGTTGTTATGTCCTTCCTGTGCACAAACATATTTCAGTGAGTCTAAACAGGTGATCAACCGTACGTGGCCCTGCGTTCGATCAGTCGGTAGCAACCGATTGTTGGACCACCTGAAACTAGTTTTTTTTCCACGGCATCCGCCTACTTTTATAAGTGGACGTTAACCATGAACGTGTTTCGAATGCTATGTAAGTTGTTTGTTAAAACTGTACGAGAGAAAGTAGGCGAATGAAAATCTGCAGCCACTGAAAAACATCTGTTATTGCAATAAAATATTTTCAGTGCAAAATCTGTACAAAAATTGGGGTTTCCTAACTTGTGTTAAATTCCATGAAGGTAAAGTATATTTAATTTTTTTGCGATCTATTTTCAGACAGTGTGTTAAAATTAAAGAAGTTTTACCTAGGTGTTGTTATTGTTAGGAATTGCCAGCCGTGACAAAGTTCGTGACGGAAGGGGTGTTAATAAAAACCAAATAACTTAATTTAGTTATATACTTTATTTACTCCATAAAAATTACAGCTATTATTTATAACATTCAACTGATTACCTCTAATATTTAAACTTATTATTTATATCAGAGAGCGCAATTGTCAAGCTAATCTCGACTACGGTTAACGTCCTAATCACTTCCCTTGTATAACATATAGGAACTTTATATTATGGTTTTTTATTTGCAGTACAACATTAATGCAGGTACATTGTCGTGATTTACGTGATCCAAATGCCCCCCTCTCACAAAACAAGTCTAACTGACTCACTGTCTAGCCGGTCAGCTCCCAGTCTCCGCCCTCGAAATGGCTGCACACTGCATTCACTGGCCGCTGCTCTGCAACCCGTCGGTTCCATACTCGCCCACATCGTTGCAAGCACACTGTAAACAATATTTTAGCAAACTTCCTAAAACTGTAATGGAAGATTTTACCTATACGTTGTATAGAAATAATACCACACAACTAGCTGCAAATATAGCAATGTTTAGCGTCGCTACTATACAATGTTGGGAGCTACCCTACGCATACGATTCTTTCCTGATCAAATGTAGTAACGCTGCAATAAATGTATAAGGGGAAAATTGCCATTCCCGCTTTCTCACTAAGCGTATAAACTGGTGCGGTAAGTTTCCGAATAATTTCTTAGACTACATACTCGGTACTAATTGTCATTCAAGATTGCCGACATATTAGTTTTATTATTGTATATATTATTTTGGTTACGGAGAAGAAGCGAGCTCTGTGTTAGACTACGTATAGTCCATGCACAGTTACTTCCAACTTTCCTGAAGCCCTGCTAGTGTTCTACTGCCAGGAATTTCCTTCGCTCTATGCAAACAATGCTTAACCGAGTCTAGAAAATTTACACCAGAGGGACAATGCACCGCATTCTCGCGCACTCAGTGTAACAACATTTTGCATAAGAACTATTTATCACTCGGCATTACCAACGCACCTATTTTCTCAACATTTTGGTCATATCAATTAAAAAATTAAATATTATATTTTATAAACAAAGTATAAGTTGAATTCAACCGAAAGGAAGTACCGTTCAGGTTATCGTAAGCACGAGACGCTCTCGATACGTGACGTATTTAGGTCACAACCAAACGCGTCTTACATTGGGTTATTTTCCAAATGTTCGTTTCTAAATCGTGAAGAAAGAAACCGCGAAGAAACTTTACTTGGGTAGTTAGTAGGGGAAGACATTCATGTTTATGTTTTTTGGCTATAAATAGGGTATATAAGTACTTGTAATAGTAAAACACATTAGTAATATGTCAATTATTTTGATATTAAGTGGAAATTCGTCGCAATTGCGAGCGGAATATTTCCCTGCATTGGAGTTAGATGGAGAAAGGCAAATAAGTCTAATAGAATTCGTTACTTACAACAGCATACCAAACATTAATATGCATAACCAATTATTTACAACTAATATTGGTAAAAAAATCTACAAGATTGTGATACCGGTAGGATCGTATGAGATGGATGACCTTGTAACATTCATTGAAGTTGCATTACCTGAATATATACATTTCCGATTATTTGGAAATCCAAATACATTAACTAATCTGATGTATAATAACGTCGATATCAATTTCTCGGATAACAATTCAATTGCAAATATGCTGGGTTATGAACAGAGAGTATATCCAGCTAATCAATTACACGAATCTTCAAAACAGGATAATATATGATATGTAAATGTATGTCGCATAAATGTCAATATTGTAGGTGGTTCATATTTGAATGGAAAACCAACAAATACAATACATGTATTTACATGTGCTGTGGCTTCAGGATACAAAATAATTGAAAAACCTAATACATTGATATATCTTCCAGCAATAGTGAATCATGATGAAATAGTTGTTACAATTGTCGATCATGATGGTAAACTGACAAAATTTAGAAACAAAGAAATTACCATTCGTTACATTTAAGAAAGCTATATAAACAGCTTCATTCTGTTGCACATTACAATCATAATGGGTGTTGAGTAAAATAGTCAATATAGATGAAAAGTAGGCAGTTCTTTTAAGAAATGTGGAATTAAAGAAGGTATTTGGAAGAAGGGAAATATAAAAAGACATAAACGCCAACATAAAACGCTCACTTCAAATAAGTCACCAGTGAAGTTAACACAAGGCAACGAATTGTATTTAAAAATAATCAGATATATGATGTTAATAGAAATAGAATCCATTTTTAATGTTGAAGAACCGATCAGATATGAAAATGCAATCACCAATATGGAAATACATGTGTATGAACCATCGGAAATAAGGATTTCAATACAAAATCATGATATTTACACACTACCATCGAAATCGAGTTTAATATTTAGAGGAACAATTAAAAAGACCGCCAAGCCTTTACTGAAGACTACAACTACATCATATTAAATGCTAAATAAGAGTTAGATATTCTATTTGGCAATACACATTTGAATGCCATATACAATACAGCTAATAACAAGGAAGTTGTAACATTTGAATTAAGCAGTGTGAAATGGTTGATGCCGCATATTGAAATTAACATTCGTGAACATCTAAAGCTTTTAAAATTTATTGAAATAGGGAAGAATCTAGACATTGCATTCAGATTATGGAGTTTGGAGACGTTTTCAACTTTACCTTTTCCTTAAACAATAGTGTGGAGTGTGAAATCTAGTTTTGCATCTGAAAAACCGAGATATGTTGTCATTTATTTTCAAACAAATCGATAAAACAATATAAAAGCTGATAGATCAATATTCGATAATTGTGATATAATAAATATTTAACTGTATGTAAACAGTCGAGCTTACCCTTATGTGGGTTTAAATATGAACTTTGCCAATGGGGAATTCCTTATTTCGTATGATATGTATACAAAGTTGCAGGAAATATATTGTAACAAAAAATTCACAGATCCCATAACCTGAAACATTTAAAAGTAGAGGAGCGTTATTTTTGTTTGATGTAAGCAAACAGGACGACAGAATTACCAATAGCATAATTGATTCACGAATGGAAATTATTTCAAATACACCAATTCCAGCAAATACACAAGCTTATGCTCTTATAATTCATTGTGGATTAGCAAGTTACAATATAAGAGATAAGCTGGTGTAAATAATTAATTGAGTTAGTAGACAAGAAACCACAGCTACAACAAGATGTTTTGCATTGTGCAAGGAATTCAGTCTGCAGATAAATTTATTATCAAATAATTTGCTATCACTGATATGGAAGAACATACAAATGCATTCAGCTTCAAATCACCATTTGACTGGAAATATCTAACTCCCAAATACAAGAAAACTAATAGATGGTTTACTACACATAACCACTGTTTAAAATGGGAGAGTGGGTGTATGAGTATGAGAATATTGAAGATATTTGCAAAGATAACTTAAATAATTTTGAAATATATGTAGGTGGAGTTGAGCAAAAATGCATTTTCTAAAGTGTGTATAACAGGAAAGCAATTGATATTCAAAAATAATACAACTGCCCCTCGTTCAAACAATTGTGTAAAACATATGGTTCAAATTCGACATTCTCCTCTGCAGTTGAAAACTCAAAATTAATTATAACTTGGGCAATGATATCTAACTGGGGTGAAACCAACTATAATGATTCTCCTCCCGAATCACCTGTGGGTATTATTCAAGTCATATGGCATTATTTAGGATGAGTGAAATTTAATATGAAAAGTATTTGAGAGTATGTAATCCAATATTTCTTACAGATGGATCAACAAGAAAACTAAATAACTTGTTCTTGCATACAGAAATCCAGATGTAAATTGAATATCAGCAAGTTATTAACACATTGGAATAAACCATTTCGAATTTGTTTTGGAAAGAAATAGTTTTAGTATCTTTGTGACGTTCCTACTGTAAACCTGTCTTTCTTCCACCCAACTTGTATTTACAACTGTCACTCCTGGAAACTCAGGTGTGAACAACTCTTGTTTGTTTAACGGAATAATTCATCATTTTGGGGAGATATGCAATGGGCTGTTTTATTTTTAAAATATCCAATGTCCCTAAGAGGGTAAAAATGTAATGATTTAATATCTTGTCCAGATCTGAAAAAATTTTCTATATACCATGTGTGTCTGAATACAAGTCTGCCAGCAAACATCGAAGAAGTGTATTCACACTTGTATGAAACTTTTCCTGATTTACCAGAATGTTTAAAATTACACACACCTGACTACATGAAAAATTACAACAATCAAACAGATGAAGATACTATAAATATTGCCAAGGAGAAGATATGATGTAAAAAAAATGTTTTTGTAAACACACAGTGATGAGAAAATGTATTCTATAAGCAAATGTATCGAAATAAATAGTTTTAAACTATTTTTCTGTTTTACTAACTTTATGAATGCATGAATTATAATGTTACCATATTCTGACAATCAAATGTTACGTGAACTTTGCATGCATTTAACATTCAAATGTAAATGTGTTGCACTTAAAAGTTTGTGTGTGGGATAATGATAAAATAAAACACTAGTAATTTGAACGTGATTTAATATATAAAACTATTTACACTTACATTCTATGGTTCAAATGTCTTATGTTTGAAAAATGTACATTTAACACCTTCTACAATTCAGATGTATTGTGTTTAAAACTAATAATGTAATCGAATTGCTTCCTGGATTTGCCTATAACTATCTATAAAGGGTGTACACTCTGCAGTTTCATTATAAACTTTCAACAGTATGGAAGAAACAATGTCTTTGCTGTAACTACAGTTCTGCATAATGTACGACGACATGAAAGAGTAGCTATTGAACAAAATCTTTAAAGCAATCATTTCAGTGTGAATTCTACCAGAAACAATTTTCTCGGAGTGATGCTTTAGATAGACATTGTAAAACTTGCAAGACTGTTTCTCCACCTCCACAATCTGCTCCTCAGATCCACAATCTGCTCCACAGTTAACTTTTCCAGCTCCACCCACTGAATTACCTCCACAAATTCGATATGTTAATTCAGGGATGAAAAGTAATTTGATTTCCAATTCTTAAACTTCACTGAAAAGTTCATCATCCAATCTCAGATATGAGATACTGTCTAGCATGTTCGCCAGCAGGCTAACTGACACAGAGATAGTTAACAATAGGCTTGACAGTGATGCGGACCTTTCTAGTTTTTTTCCAGGGGTGTAAAGTCCATTTATTAAACCTAATAATGGCATCACCCCAACATATTAGAATTAGTATACCAGTAATGTGTAAGTATTTGAAATCCCTCACAGCAGAGGAAGGCGCTACACAAACCTTTTATCTTCAAAGTAATTCCCTCCCTGTCCTACTCATCCGATGTTGGTGAACTTTATGACAATAACATTGTCCCTTACTTATAACCATACTTGAAGAATTTAGTGCTTGTGGAAGCAAGTCGACTTTACAAATGATATCAAAAATGATGGATGTACATGTGAGCCAATACTGGCTGTTCACCACTGGTGGTAAATAATCCAAGTTTATTAGCAATAATAAGGCTTGAAATCCGATGCTGCATCATTACTCGCCTCGCTTCATCCTCATTGGATCTCAAGACCCTTGTTCTCGAGAGCCATTAAAATCTCTTCACTCACTCTGATGAACAGATAAATATTTTTTTCTACAAGATTTTAATACAATTAGAAATCTGTAAATATTTCCTGTTCCCCGAAACCCAGAATATGTGTAGAGCCTCTGAACTGCGAGCCTTGCCTCTTATGTCAGTATGATGCATATATCAAATTTCGTCTGCAAACCTTACACTACTTGTATTTCAGCACTTCATTCAGTTGACTGGTAATATGTGATATCATAGAATTCATGTCTACATTTTTTCCAGAAAACTTCACTGAATACTATAATAAATTCAGCTCTGCTATATGCAATACCACTAATGGTGTATTTAAATGACATAGTAGCATCTATGAGTCAATTAAACTGCCAACCCTATCAAGAGTGAACCACTCAACTGACATAGAGTGCCTTAAAATAACTAATCTGAAATTCTAACAACCAATGCCTCATCTAGAAATCGCTGTGAATAACAACTTCTCACAGATTTGAGAGCAATGAGTGAACCACTCAACTGACATATAGTGCCTTAAAATAACTAATCTGAAATTCTAACAACCAATGCCTCATCTAGAAATCGCTGTGAATAACAACTTCTCACAGATTTGAGAGCAATGAGTTCTTCTTCCTGCAACATCAACCAAATGTTACTAACGTCATTCCCAGAAAAAAATATTGCGTGTTTTTCTGTATATAAATATTTTTAAGAAGAATGTGATATTTGTATATGTAAATAAATATGCATTTGTTGGGAAAATGAGCTATATGAAAAGTGTATTTCAAAGTTAATGTGTGTTTCATTTATCTCCAAACTGTAGATCTGGAAGTCTAAAATCATATATCTTAGCGAAATGAGTAAGTCAATGTTTTCGCAACAATATGTTTTATTACTTTATCCACCAGGGCTGTAGATTGGTTTGCATGAAGAACACTTATTTATTCGTGGGTATGACCTTTTTTTACATATATATCTTGAACATGCATATCATTATAACAAAACAGTGAGCAGAAATATTTGTATGTGATCTGAATAAAAACTTTTTCCTTTAGTTGGTAAAATGAGTGAGTGTTTATTTGCAACAATTGGCGAATCACTTTATCCAAGCGCTTTCTATAACAGTGAACAATACTGTGTAGCTGTGAAATCAGCTTGCATGAATATCACCTAAGAATAGCGAAATAATTAATATTTAACATATAAAAGACTATGGAGATTTGCAATGAGTTAACGATTTTGTCTCAACAGAAAACAAGAAGAAATAAATAATTTACTTATAATATAAGAGTTTAAATATAAATGTAAAATGCAGTTTATGTTTATTAACAAACACTGACAATTTTCATGGGAATTTTAAAAACACATAGAAATATAATTTAATCAATATCTGACTTTATTGTGTAAATCACTTAATTAAGTGTTTATTCAGAAAGCAAACATTTATTAACACTTTGTGTGATGCCTGTAGGATTCCTACAGCTGGGATGGGTTCAGGACATGTATAAACTAAAGCATTGGCTAGCAGACCTTGTCCCAAGCGAGACAGGTTCGTTGCTTGGAGACAGTTTGCTAGGCTCTTCCGTGACCTTGGATTGGCAGCGAGGTCATCCCTCATGGGTTAGTGGTCTGTTGTTATATGGTAGAAAAAATACGGACAAAGTCGCAGCAGCCTATAGTGGTGACCTCTCCTGTTTACGAACTCGCAACGACCCTATGCTTCTCCTAGCTGATCCCCAACCCGCAACGCTTGTTAGGTGATTATTATCTATTTGCCTCGGGTTCACACCTCTCTCACAGTCTTCATAGCACTATTTTTCGAAATATTTACATTTTGCACTTATTTAACCTTTGTAACATAAAATACAATAGGAGTTAGAATATGTTTACACGTGTTAATAAATTTCTTTCTTTTTTTGTACTTGTTGATTAATGTTTTAATTCTGTTTCTCTAGTAGTGGGAGTCAGTAAGATTTTATTTCGATACTGTATAGTGTAGAAATCTTTTCCGTTATTTTAAAGTTTGCACACATATATTATTTCTTTTAAATAATCCTTATCTCATTCGTCTAGGATTTGAAAATATGGTTTTCCGAAGCTAGTCTATGTGTGTTCACAATGATAATTTTGTTAAACTTTCTCTACAATATGTTTTCGATAGAGTTTTTGTTAAAATTATTTCGGGATCGATAAACTGTGTGTGTTAAGTATATTAGTATTCATTTCTTCATTTTTCTTCCACAAAGTTGCAGTGACTCAAATGTTTCCTAGATTTATTCTTTTTCTTCCCCAAATTTATATGGATTATTCATTCGTCTAGATCGTGATTAGGTAGTATTTGTACATTTTCTCACACATATGTGCAATAATTAAATAGTGGGAGTTCAAATATATTTGTTTGCAGCAAACATTCAAACACTTCAGAGTCTAAATGCGATAATTTTTCAAACATCCCCTGCGCACAAAGGTTTGAAGGTTGTTAACCAGCTCTAGTTATGGCGAGTCATGAAAAGGGGTGGGTGGGGGTATAACTAGTTCTCTCACAGAACCGGACAGGGCAGATTTTCGGGAGAGTTCACAATTCATGGGTAAAACGTAGTTTTTGCAAACAAACATTTTGGAAGAGTTCATCTTGGTGTCTTGAAGGATGTCTAGCAGTTGGAGAGTTCCGGAAGTAGTTGTTGGACAAAAGACATATTCTGGGCTGACGGTGAAGGGAGGGGGTCGGGGTGCTTGGTCTTGGATCGACCACGAGGGTGTGTGACCTTGGAAAAGAACTCTCTTTTCGCATAGTCATCTTCTAGACAAGGGATAGAGGGTAGAGTGTGCCTACAGGCAAGCAGGGCTGAGGTGAAGGCCTTTAGCCAGTCGTCACAATCTTGCCTGAGTGGCGAAAAATTGACAATCGGGAAAGATGGGCGAATGACCCCAAAACACGTTGCTCTGGCAAGAGTTGGTGGTGGGAGGTGAGGTGGGAGTGCAGAGAGGTCGGGAGCCATCTGCACCCCTGTATCCAGTCACCACCATCTCCAATTGCTTATAGAAACTTGGACTAGATGGATGTATACTTCAATAGCTCCTTCATGTACACAAGGCGGGTAGGCAGTTGGCAGCCGACGAGGCCATGGTCAGGGTTTACCGCAAGTACAGTCCGTCGACCATCGCACACGAGCAGCGGATCACCTGCCTTCGTCTAGTGATAACCTAGATTAATGTTTTATAATATATGTGTTTTAATATAAAACTATTTTATTGAGATACTTTCTTTTTCATGTGTTAAGTCAATATTGCGAAAGTATTTAGGATTTTCAAATTATGTTTATGAGATCGGTATACAAAACTTCGTACCACTTTCAACTCGTGTTTGTGTTAACCAGACTTTACGGAAATTTGTAATACATCAGTTATTTTTAAAATTATTCTCTCTTCGAGGATGTGTGCATTTTTTTCGTTATATATAAACTGATGTCGGATTAATCATTTCGGGTAAGATTTTCTATTGTTAATTACTTTTCGTAGATTGTTATATATTTAACTTATCAGAATAGACATATGCAATTGTATCTGTTTTAAATTGTAGGTCGTATTAAGAATTTTTTGTCCATAATTTCAACTTCACTTTTATATATTCACATACTTTGCAGGACGAATCAAGTCGTTTATAATAGTTTGGTATATTTTCTGTTTCTGTCAGTTGAAAATTTCTACTCAGTTGCCTTTAAGACACCGGCTGCGCTACACATATATAAGCAGGCGCACCTCATACAATCCTCTCATTCATCGAGTGACCTCTGAGGTGGACAAATGTGTTGTCGGGGAGCTCCTGCTGCCATTTCATAATGTGTTTTCCCATGTGTCTGTTTAAAATTCAACTAGTCTAATTTTGTAAGCATAATTTTTATCCAGTTGTCATGTAAATCATATTCTCATATATTTCCGAGTAGCTATAACCTAGTAGCTTGATAGCCTCTGATCATGCTCCACGTATATATTGTTAGGCTCCTGACATAAGATTGACTTGGTGCTTCACTGAGCTCACATCCAGACAGGCGTATTTTATTATGCCTGTTAATCTATTTATTTATTTTTATGTCTGCCTGTGAGACCAGTGAGCAGGAAAGTAATCTAGACAGACGTGTAAGGTATATGCGAGAGGTGTCGTATAGATCTTGTTCGTTTATTTTATAAGGACATTTTGTTGTAGATCATTAAATCTATACTCATGTAATTGTGTTATACTTCTCTATCGTGTAAATTATATTTCTAAGCTCAGTGTAATAAAATCACGTTATGTTTAATTCCAAACTTGAGTAGTTGCACTTATTATTCACGTACTCATTTTGAATTTGTGGTTCGATGTGTGTCATTTATTAATACATACAACAATCTGAAATTCTCTAAAGTTTTATTGCATTTTGAAACATTTGTCGTCTATTTAATCGTTTGTCATTACAAACATGTAAATCGCATATTTCAAAGTCACCTATCTCCCACCACCATCTAGGAGCTATACCCCCAAGAAAACATAAAATGTACATTTAGGCCACTCTTATAAATAGTTTAAACACTCTGAAATTCTCTAGTGTGTTAAATATATTCATAAAAACCGCCTATCTACCACCAACTTCCCTAAAAACACATCAAAATTAGAAAAAAATAAGAAAAAATGACCCTTAGAACACACTTGCACTCAACTCAACACATATACAACACTTTGCAATCCACCACTCTGGTCATTCACCTTAAGCACACCACAGCATTAACGTCGCACAGGGCTCCTGCTGCCTCCTCCCAAAAAGAAAGAAGGACAACAACAAAATCAAGAAAGAAATTAACCCCTTTAATGCATTTAACCCCTTCAATCTATTTAACCTTTTCAATCCATTTAACGATTTCAATGAATATAACTCTTTCATTAAACACAACCCTTTCATTAAATATAACCCTTTCATTATTATAACCCTTTCCTTTTGTTTAACCGTTTTTTGTTAACTCTTTTGATAAATTTAATTAACCCTTTGATATCTATTTGATATCAAATTAACTAGGTCAATCTAGAACAAACACGCCCCTACTACTTTCCGGGTCCGTCTTCATATCAGCTCAGTGGTACCTTCACTTTGTATTGTCATCAGAACTACACACGTATGCGAAATTGCAGCCCAATTGGATCACGGTAAGTGGTCTAACATACATACACATGAAGTTACATTGTAACGTCTGGCTCCATCATCAAATCAGCTCAGTAGTACCTTCACATTGTAGTGTCATCGAAACTACACATGTATACGGAATTTCAGCTCAATTGGAAAACGGGAAGTGTTTTAGAAATCGACTTGCAAGATTTCACCCGAACGTACAAACTAACTAACAAGGCAAATTAAATAAAAGCTTGTTAAAATATTTGTTAAATATTTACTTTTCTAATAGTTTCACAGTTTCACTTGACCGACTCTCTTCATGAATGAAGTAATAAGGCCCATGACAATGTTAGCCTTACATAAAGCGGATGAATACAATACAAGTACATACAAGTAAATCATAAGCAGGGCTTTCAAAAGTGCTCATTTGACCGTGAGTATCCTATTGTAAATCCCGCTCGTTGTTTAGAGGTTATTTATATAACTTTTGAACTAAAGATGGGGGTGTCTCGAAGGTACGTAGCTATCGGCACAATAAACAGAAGAGCGTGTCGTATCACAAAGGTAATTTTAAATGACGCCACAAGAGAAATAAACATTTGGAATGCAAAATGAATTACGCATGAGAAGTCCGTACACGTCAATGTAAGTTTTATTATTGAATTCTGTAACCTCCATATTTGCTCGACAGTCAGTATTATTAGTCACAGAGAATGCTCTTTTTGTGTACTCAGGGTCTAATGAATTCAGTGCCTTGCTTCAGAGGTTTCGAAATGTTCTAACTAAAACGGAATAAAAGCAGATTTCATTCGTAAAGTTTGGGCATTTAAAAATATTGGTAACTGCGAAAGGAAAAACAAAAACAAAGTGTTACGAAAGGAGAAATTTTGCTTATTTTCTATTTTAGTAATGTTTTGATAAAGTTTGTCATAAACATCTTGTAACTAAAATTATAAAGTATATTTGAAACAAAATAAAATCCACCGACTTTTTTCGACGCTGTATTGCCTTTTGGAATGTGTGAATTTTAAACATCATATTTTCAGATATTTATTATTCTCTGTAATAACACAGACGATCTACTATATGAACATGAAAAACAACTTTACATTTAATTAGGATCAAATCATAAATGTACACACCTATCATTCTACAAGAAAACGTCATTTTCAGTTCTAATGTATTCTTCTATTGCGTCGCCTCGCATGAATTTTGGCATTCCCTGAAACTGTACGTCACTAGTTTCATATACAGCTACTGGCGTTATTAAAATCGTATGTAGCCGTTCGCGGTATCGTTGATGTAAATAGTTTCAGGAGAAGAGCCGTGGAGGTTGTGTGGTAGACTGTTCACGGTAAAGTGAGCACTTTTTAACGTCCTTCTAAATTTTTCCTTTCATCCAATTTCCATCTTCCTGCTTCTTTTTAATATAAAAATTGCAATGTAACTAATAAACACAGTGTATACATTTCTTCACCCTCAAAACTTAATGCCTGAGGCTTCAATAAGTGGTTAATATCTGTTGGGTGAACCTTAAAGAGTGCTCACTTTGCTGTGAACAGCCTATAACTGTCTCATTTGCCGCAATGTTTTTTCTCGTGCAGATACCAGAGCTCGGGTGATCAGTGCCCGGGTTGCCCGCCCAGCGAGGTGACGTCACGAGGCGAAGCGATAAATCCAGTCTCTTTAGGGGTGGCGTGATCGGGGCACGGCCGGACGTCGCAATTAATCTCCCTTCGCCTCCCCCCCCCCCCCTTTTTTGTCAAGCCCAGCACGCCAGGCGCATGGGTGAAAGTCTGTGGCTCCTAGTGTTGCAGAGAGCGGCAGACGGGGGAGGGGTGGTTGCTGCAACGGTCGGGTAAATAACTTCCCCTCTCTTCTTTGCCATGCTGGGTCCATCCACCTTGCTCGGGCGAGCGAACACCCTCTGGTCCCGTGTTTGCTACGTAAGCAGGTTTCACACGACGTAAAAAGTGTTTCGCGCAAGATTTCATACGAGAATGCAAACTAAATTTCGTTCCGAACGAGTTCGCACGCAGCTAAATGAGATAAATACTGTCTCGCATAAAAATTAGTTGATAACCCTCGAAAGTACCAAAACGCCATGATATTATAATACAAAATACGAAGTTGCACACTACATAAAAGGTATTTGCTTCTAGTAATCTCACCAAAAAAAATGTTTTTATTTAATTCTCAACACACTGTCTGAATTCCGATCAATTTTTTAAAGTTATTTTTCAGCAATAATATATTTCCCTGTATTCCTCTTCGCACACAATAGATTATGATTTTCTTTTACCTCTACGGTTGATGTACCACAGGTCACATGACCAGCACACAAGAACCAATAGGATCGCAACTTCCATCGTTCTGCACGGAAAAAAATAGGACATGCTCTATCTTCTCATTTTGTGCAAGACGTGCCAAGGTCAACATCTCGCGCACTTATCTTGTGTCGTGTCAAACCTGCTGTGGAGGATAAATGGGGTAGAGTGCTCACACGAGCTGCTCAGTAGCCCCCCTCCGTGTTCCACCAATTGACTGATTTTCTGCCATAACACTGCCAAAAACAACGCAGATACGATTTTATATTGGAATGCTGTTTACCCAAATAGATGTTTTGAGATATTCGTGTAGTCCATCTAAACTAGTTTCAGTGCAATCAGACTATATTTCACTTAGTCGAAGAATTACGCTCACATAAAATGGTACCTTTTTTTTTTTTTTTTTTTAATGTAAACCTACACGTCCATCACTGTAGACCACGTGACTTCGACAGTTGTACTTGTGATAGACGAGTCAACATTGGGGACATGTGCAGAAGGACGAAACTTGAGCTATTGTAATATTAGCCATGGTTTCTCTGCTACATTGAGACTGGTTAGAAGTGTGGTCACCTTGGTGATTTACTTACCAGATTTAGCGATCTCAGAGGACTGTATTGTAACCAAATTTCATAGTCGTAACAGGCTATAAATCCAGTTATTTCTGTTAAAATCCGGTGGCAGATCTAGTGATTTTTTCTATTATCTGATTATTGCACTTTTGCGTCTGCAAGATTGTTCATTTTCTCTGAATAAACGACATATACCTGGAGGGATCATGGGCGTGTCTCTTGAGATGCAATTTACATGTTCTATTGACTGCATGATAATAAACCACTCACGGTTACTTCCAACTTTTCTGAGGCCCTGCTAAAGTTCTGCTTCCAGAATATTCCTCCGCCTCGTGCAAACTTAGCTTAACCGAGTCTAGAAAACTACACTAAGGGGACAGTGCACCGTATTCGTGCGCTCTCACTTTAATAATATACAGCATAAGAACTTTTTCTTACTAGGCATTACCAACACACATATTTTTGCCCTGTTTTCATTCGTGCATTAAATATTATAGAAATATAAATAAAAGTCTATTATTCAAAACATATGTAATTTTATAATTTGATCCAAATAAAATGTACAGTAGTTTTTCAGGAGTGTATGGTAGCAGATCGTCTGTGTTATTACAGAGAAACATTAAATAGCTGAACATATAATCTGTAAAATTCACACATTCCAAAAGGCAATGAAGTACTGGTACCTATACTACACCTGGCTTAAAAATTATTTTCCGTTTTTCTTAATATAAAGTTTTGAATCAAAAAGTGTGAAGAAACCGCTAATAGACTATATATCTTCGTAAGTATCTGCGTGGACTGTCTCTTGCGGGAATAACGATACTGTTTGGCCTCGCCGTGAGAGAAGTTGTGGGAGCCTTTGCACCCGAAAAGTACTTGGTACTTGGTAAATGTGTACAGTATGAGAATATTGAATTCGTACGTTTCGGTAGTGAATACATGATTAAATTATTTCAAATGCGATTTTCTGCTTTGAATTTTTAATTGTTCTAATCTTCCACACACACACACACACACACACACACACACACACACACACACACACACACACACACAATTTACCAAAAAGTAACTGGGCACATGTCCACAATGTTTGCTCGGTGGTTGTCACCACGTTAGAATCTCGTAGGGCCATCTCTTGCGGCTGTAGCAGCAGCCATCCTGTCTGGTATGCTCTCTACGAGCTGTAGCGTGCTCCAGGGGGCCCTCACATGACAAGTTAAGCTAACATGGTATATAGATTCCTCGACGGGCCCCCTGTTTTGATAACAAGTCTGGTTGACCCAGTGAAGAGAGAGTATTTAAGCGAGAGCCACACTCCCCCTGCCTGGCGAGCGGCTGACAGCGAAGCGTCGACGTCAGTGTCAGGGCGACACGGAAGAGCGCTGAGGTCCGGGGAGCTCTGGCCATCTACGAGATACGTCTTACTGGTGAGTATAAATTCGGCTAGGCGGTAGGGTGGCATTCCCTTTTTTTGAGACCCCATAATTAAAGAGTAATAATCAAGTGGCAAGGTTAGGGCATATCGCGAAGCTATAATCTTGTAATCTTATAATTAACTCATTGTTCGTGTTTTTCAGTATTCTGTATTATATCAGTAAGGCAGTTCACCATTCTGTATAATTGTAACCTCTCGTATTAATGTAATAATATTCTCAGACGGAGTAAAGTAAAGTTAGTAGGTTGTGGAGAGAGATATTGCAGTTGTACCAAGTATTATTTTATATCGTCCCAAAGAAGTTCTATAGGGTTGAGGTCGGGGCTCTGGGCGAGCCAGTCCAATAGGCGAACATTGCTTTCAGCGTACCACTGCATAGTAGCCCTTTAAACATGGCACCTGGCATTGTCATCCTGGAAGTAACACGGGTCCATTCCTTTAAAAAACCATAATGTTGGGAGCATTTCATTATCCAGAATGTTACAACAGGCCTCTGTGTTCATGCTACCACGGACAAACACCAGCGGTCATACGCCGAAGGCCGTGAAACACAAGTCACCTGACGCACTGAATTACCTATCTTCACGGGTACCCAATTACTTTTTGGTAGATAGTGTGTGTGTATGCATATGTATATAGGTACATATACATAAGAAACTGTAACCAGTAATTATACATAATATTTCATGCTAAGAAAACAAATATTTTATTCACCGTGTCTAATTTCAATCTGAAATAAACTGTAATTTCAATCTGATGGTTATCTAGTGATTTCTCATATTGATTTAAAGTCTTTCAAAAAAGGTATCAACTGTACTGGTTATATTCACTGCACTCTTGTGTCGCAGGGTTGTATCTTCACCAGAGACACGACTGTGTAGTTGAGCACCACGTCGTCTCGAAATGTTTTGGAGCTCGCTGCCATTACACCCTGGTTTGGAACAACGCTATAGGTGTAATATTCTAAACTTTTCCGATAGTGGCAGTACCAGCAGAGAGGACAGTATTAGAAACTGTTTTTCTTTAACTGTTCATTTCTGATATTCGTGAGCGTATAGAGGGTGTGAAATGCAAAGGGCTGTAAGCCACCGCCCTCCTCTACACTCCCGATAAAAAAGAAATTCAAGTGAGATCATTGCAATGAATTTCTTGCAAGCTATCATTAAGTGCCAGGCACGTACACAGCATTTAGTATAGATGTTAATCCTGTAGAAATTCCACCATACAATCACTTCATTTTTAGCGCACGAGAATAAAAGTACTCAGTAAATCACTGTTGTCTATATTCATACTCAAGCTCAGCCGCTACCTATCCCCAAGAAAAAGAAATTATGTTTGCTGCTCCCCTGAAACACCGCATCATCATGCTTGTTGGATAGCACTGGGAGGGTGGTGGGGGTTGTGTACACACTAACCTGGACTTAACTTGTACCAGCAAACATCATATACGTCCACACTTTGCTTGGAATTGAAACTGAGGATACCTCCTAGTTATCGACGATGCGGAGGTTATTTAAAGAAATTGTTCTTACTGATAAAACAATTCTAACACCCTGTCCATTTTATATCAAGATAATTTTCTTTGCTGATAAGCTACAAGAGTGACGAACGTCTGTTCTGCCAGGAGTGGTACGGCAGTAAAGCTATGTATAGGCTGTTCACGGTAAACTAAGCACTTTTGAAAGCCCTGCTTAAGATCTACTTGTATGCACGTTGTGTATCCATTCACCATGTGTAAAATTAACATTGCCATGGGCTTCATCACTTTATTTGCGCATCAGTCAAGTGAGACTTTGGAATTATAAGAAATGTAAAAATTTTACCAATCTTGTAATTATTACACTTGGACGCATAAAAAAACAGTTAGCGAAAGAAATAATTAAAGTTTTTGCAGACGTTAACCTAACACTTTAAATTCTATGTTAAAACATGGAACTTCTTTCCCTCCATCGTTACTAACTTTACTGGGTTTATGCTACTCATTGCACCCGTTAAAATAAATGCAGGTAGGCGCAGCGACTGCTTTTCTAAGGTTGATTTCAAAAGTGCTCACTTTATCGTGAAAAGCGTTTACCTACTTTGATGACAGTACACAGCCGACCTCCAGCAGCTCCACAACTTTGTGACTTACACACCACGCCTCATTGTAACAGGATGACGTCTCGTTGTTGACATCAGCTCAGAGAAAAACTTTCAAAAGATGTTATCTTTTAGCCGAGCAAGTTCACAAAAATACCTATTTGAAGCTGCACGTATCTTAACGTAAGCGCTGAATGGTATACCTTCAGTAAAGTTATAAATTATGTGGGAAAAGTGACATCTTAATACAATTATATTGTTATGGTCACGTCCCAGGCTACTTAAAGTACAATTAATTTTTTTTGTCCACGGAACACTAAACACAAGCGTAGTAATAACATTTGCATGTTCAAACAAAATCCATGACATCTTTTGACCGGCGCATCATTAAAGCTATTTTTATACTCACCCGTCCCGGTTTTTATCAAGATAGTTATTTTGAGTGACGTAATTGTGTCATAAGAATGTCCCCTCCATTTTGAGGAAAACTTACAATCTAAACTAACTTTAAAAAAAAAAAAAGAATCTCCGTTTTGATATAGTGTACTATCTAAAACTACAGCTGGCATTCCGAATCACGTTTTTAAAATTTTGTATTGGTCCAAACATCCGGATGCTTAGATATTTTATCAATGTGAACACGTATTTGAAGTCTTCAAACGGTTAGCCCCCAATTGTAAGCCTCAGAAATATATTGACATGGCCAGTGCACCTACATGCAGTTTAACTCTGTTATATTTTCTAACAATTTAATTCACTGTTGAAGAATTTTTTTAGTGTTTTATAGGCTGTTCGTGTTTTGCTGAATACGTCTTGAAGCCCCGCTTAAACTCTCTGTCACACTGTCAAACTTTCGCTTTAAGCTATATTTTACAATATAATTTGAAGACAAAATACGGCCATCAAATTTTTCCTTCTAACAAATTTTATCAAATGATCTTGAATGTGTTTGAAACTGTGTCACACTGTCAAATGTTATTACTGGGAGAATCTTATTTTAATTATTATTTAAAAATTATTTTCATTGTGAGATATTGCTTTAGTTTTTCCACGCAGTTCATTACATGAAGAAATGTAAGGAATGTTGTAATTTATTTTCGCATCTTTACTAAATTAAAATTTTATTTATCAGAGATATTTCCTGCACAATAAAATGTAATGTCTCAGAGTTCGGTATATTATGTGTAATATTCACTTTAAAAATCTTTCATTCCCAGACAACGTCTACACAAATTAATTATCTTCATTACCCACTTCGTTTCCAGCAATTATTCGTTATTTCAAAGTTTCTTGACGTCCATTCTAGTAGTGCACGATTCTGATTGGCTGAGACCTTCAAAGGTCAAAAACATTTTATAACCGGTCCAATTTTCAAATCTTTGATGGAGACTGAAGCCGTCCAACATTTTCAGACAAATATGGCGGCGTTTATGCCGTTTCGACGATGTCATAACTATCCATAATTATTTGAGCAAACTAATTTCGCGCGGTTTGATGGAAAAAATTGTCAGTGTTACAGTGGCTTAAGATATACTTTTCTCTTCATTCTGTACATTTCTACCATATATAAGATATACATTGATATGGGCTTGATCGTTTTATTCATGCGTAAGTCAAGTGAAAACGTGTACTTTTTAGGAAACTAATGGTTTTACTAAATTTCAAATTCACCCTCTAATGTAAATTAAGCAAATATACACTTACCCTACATGCTATAGGCCTACATTTTAACATTACAGTCGCAATACATCAAGTCTTACAACAAATGTATTTAATTAGCTGCGAACTCAACTTGGAACCAGCATGATAATGTCTGCAGTACCACTTTTTTTCAACAGTTGTTTTCAAAACCGGTTTCTTTCCCTTGAACAGCCTATAATTAAACAAGCGATATTGTCCAGCAGTTCTGTGAGATTCAATGCCTGCTAGTATTATTTACTTGACTGTTTATAATCCAGTTTACCACTAGTCAATATTTTCCTAATACATTTGTTTAAAAAAATAATGCCACAAAAATGCCTTGCATGACGCATGGAACATTCTTTGACAACAATTAGGTATTAATACTTGATCACAGTTCCATGAAATTTTGTTGAGTTGTTTGATTAATTAAGCGTGCCTTTTCTCGAAAAACCTCAGCCTGGCCAACCTTAATGAAGTTGATTTCTATGTTAAATATTTTTAAAAATTTATAAAATAATGATTTATTTATTTGTTATTGTTTGAAAGTATTCTGCTAAAATTACGTTCATATTCGTGCAGGCATTCAAGCTTTATAAGTGAAAAACTATGTTTTCGTAATACAATCACTAGGCGAATATTTATCTGTTATTATTAAATGCTGTAAAAACTATACGTCTAAAATGATTTTCGTGAAACGCGTCAAGTAATAATATTTACGCGTAAATATGCTGCAAATATTTACAGCAATCGGTTATAATACAATTAATAATTTTCCTTATTCTCATTCTGAAGCTCCGGCTATTTGTTTGCACGTAGTATGCGTATTACAGTATATATTTGTAAGATATTTGATCAACGTTTATAGAGAACGGAATGTCTATAAATGTGTTACGATAATTAGGATTGCGTAACAGTCTGCTAAAATAAAATAATAATGTGCGTTTCTCTTAAGAACTTAAACCTACACAACGCTTTTTTGATACTTTTCGTAAATTACATACATAGTCATGCGATAGTCTGTGATGATGTTGCAGTGGGGTCGGATGCTGCACTTCGGATATGCCTGTCCTCGTGTTCTGTATTTAGCCGCACTGATCCAAGTACGCACGACCTTCGTGTGTCCACGCTCCAAGAGAACGTCTTGACACGGCCCACGTCATAGGGCCTTGTGCAGTTCCGCTGTGCGATTTCACTCGAATGCTTCCAACAGTTGATTTGCTGCCCGTCCTCGACGTATCGCCATACTGCTAACTTGATTGTACTGGTTACCATCGGTAATTGCACCCTCTCTGCTTGTTAAGGGCCTGCTTATAGCCACCGGTACGGCAACTAGCGTCCTCTAAATCCCATGTTTCGGTGACGCGATGGAAACTTCGTTATAATTATTTGCGTAACACTTTTCATGCTATCCACAGACAACAAAGATATAATTTGATTCGACCAATGTTTTCCGGTTGCTCTGTTTCTTCTGTCTGGCAGGGTGTTTCATATTATCTAGAGTGTACCATACCTAATATACCTGTTGCTAGAGAAAATTTTAAGCACCCATTATAGAAGATGCTACAAGCCAGTCATGCCGTTTTTTGTTTATGACAGGAGGAAAGGAACACATTTATAGAATATTATGAAACTACCTTAGTCTAAACCACAAACAAATTATTTTTTATTGCCTCAAAAGTGTGCATTACTGTATTGATCTTAATATCTGAATGAATATGTAATTATCATAAACATATTTTCTCAAAAAAACCATTATTCAATAAAATTTTAATGTGCGTATTTCCAATTACCTCACTTCTATAGTAACTGAGAGAGCATCTGAGTGGAGAGGAATAATTTGGGCATTATTTAACATAGTGTTCTTGAGAGCCGATGACGGTTAAAGGAGGTGAGAATGGAGCAGCGCCGGGATGCAAGGGCGGGACGGGAAATCCCTGAGAGTGACCCGGCCGGCGATTGAACCCGGTTTGCCTTGGTGGGAGGTGATCAGTCTAACCGCTCAGCCACCGTGGCCCCTTCAATGTGTTGGCCATGTGCCAAACGAAGGCACTCCTCTAGATCTGTTGATTTAAGTTATAAAAGTCATTTATAAACCGTGTTTCTTCAATTCCAATCCCATACATCAAAGAAAATATCATCCACTGACGCAGAAGTATTCACGTAAAACCCTACGGCCTTCTCCCTCACGTCACGTTTTTATTTTTTTATGCTGGTTAGGATGTTAAAATAGAATACACTTGGCCGTCATTTTACGAAGATCATCGTTTATTCTTTCTGTTTGAATTTTTCGGCAGTGAAGCAGCTTTGCCCAGTAAGCTTATGTCCCTCCCAAATAGATATGGTGCGAAAGTCTGCACAAAGAATAATTAATTGGCCAAATGAAAGTTTGCATTAAGCCCGCAATATCATATGAAGCAACTAGACAATTATGAAATAAACTTTAGAAAAATTAGTGGCCGTAGTGCAAAAAATAAAATTTCCGGCCATTCAGCCCTTGCTGAGTAGGTGATGAGTTACGAATAATAAACATGTACTCACCTCTAACACAGGCGAATTCCACCCCAAGCGGCTTCAAACGTAGAAATGCGTGACCTTAATAAGTGTGTGATATTGGCATGTCAGTAAACAGCAGCATTCAAGAACATCCCAAACGTCAATATAAATCCAAAAATAAGTTCCAACCATCCAACGTTCAACAATTTTTAACAGAATACAGAAAATACAGAAAACTACAAAATTTTCAAATTGAAAAGTTTAAAAATGTTTTAAAATAGCCTATATACAAATACCAGAATATCAATATAAGTTTATTATTTAGTGCCAACTTTTCAAATATTTAGCTTACACCTCGGAGGTCCGGACTCCAATTTAGGCGTTTGCACTTCACTCGCCACTCGACCCTGTCACAAAAAAAAACACTAAATGTGTGAAATTCGCGGTTCCAAAAAAAGTTAATGTGAATTGTTCCCGTTATCTGTAATTATTTTCCTCGTAGGCGGCAGTGACATGGTTCGATAAAGTAATACGCGGTGGATGGTAAAAAAAATAATTTCAAGTGTATTTTTCAAATTATTCTGAATTTTATATCAATGTAAGGTATTGGTATTACATCTACAATTAATTTAAAAAATTGAAATTCTGTCAATTTATTTTAGAGTAGTTGTACAGTCACTAAGGAGAAAAGATTACGGACCAAGTATAAGCTGTCGGATTCAAACGACATGTGACGTGTGATGAGGCAAACAAAAGAAAGAATATCGATGCATCAGGAGAACAATTCGCTTACCTTTGGCACGGAAGAAACGCACATTAGTTTGCTCGTTGGGCCTCCTCGTGCCGGGATGCATGCTGCGCCGGTATTCATGGGTTCGGAAGCGCGCTAAAAATCCAAACGCCCCCAAATACCGACAAACCAAAAAGGCGAACAGAACAGATCACATGAGTGCATGGACCAGGTTGTGCCCAGCGCGCATACTTGCCAGAATTACAATTTGTAGTAGGCAAGCCGAACTTACAGATTGGCTTTCCAACACCTGTACAAAATAACTCTCTAGTGTATTTATATGGTTTGTTCATTTTCAAGGATTCAAAGTTGCCCATACGTTAAGTAAATGAATTAGAAATTGTTACTTAAGTCATCTTTAGTACTTGCAAAATTGTTAGGTAGTATCTAAAGAGGATAGCAAATAAATTATGACCTTTTGTTGATATGTTTTCAAAAAATATTTAGTGCGTGAGTTATGTTAACTGAAAACAAGATAATCGGTGTATGGTGTGTTTATTATTTTCTTTTCAAAGTATCTTTCAAATATCGTTAACAACGCTCATAACATGGAATAAACTCTGAAACGAAACATAAGTAACAAGTTGGTTTACTTTTATTTTTACATCTTCATAAATATTTCTTTTTTATATTATTTATATTATTATTTTGGTTCACAAAGCCTTTATAAATATCTACTAACAGATTATTCATTAAGTATTCTTTATAATTGAAGATCCCCCATGTTGCAACAGGCAAAAACTAACACTGATTGATAATTCGACCAAATAAAATTGAAGTGATAAAATGGCCGTCCGACCTTGTAAAGAAAGGTCACGAAATTACATACTACAATAACGAAAATTTAAAGGTTCGCGTTTTGAGGTATTGATTTGACAGTTCTGAATGGATAAGTCCTCGTTCAAACAAAATTATTGAGTTACGAATTCATAAAACACACATGCTTGAAGCCGAATGCAAAACTACATGCAAAAGCGAAAAGGAAATTCCAAAATTTCATGGCCTGGAGATGCACCGAAGAAATCACTCGGCCGAAGACGGCATTTTCCGAGGAGTACGGTAGTTAACACGAATCTATAATACAGTCTGGGATGCCGGAGCCAAACCCCAAGCCAGGACCAGAAGTGGTCGTACAATCTCAGGCCATCACAATTTTCAAGGGTTAAGAGTCGGATCGGTAAGTTAGACCGCTACATAGAATTAAAAAATGCACAAAACATGAGCTGTGGATCACAAAACATTATACAAAATGCTAAGGGAAAAATAATCCAACAGAGTTACTTCCCCACAGCGGTCAAAAGGTTACGGAATCACATTTTGATTTAGAAGAAACTTGGACGAATAGAAAAATAATTACTAAGTCACGCCATATTTCAAAGTAGAAGAAAGCAACACGGACTTTTCAAGGGCATTTGCCAGACTATATCGAACTGGACAGTCACGCACAATCGATATACAAACTGTTACGATACTTTTCCAAACAATAAATTCAAAATGTTTTGGTTGGATTACATTATTAAACACAACACCTTGAAAAATTAATAAATCTTTTCAAAATCATATTTCAGTTAAATAAATGACACATATATAATTTAATCTTTGCTTATTAATATCGGGAAAATAAAATTTACTTCAAACTTGCTATCAGCAATGTCAAAAATTAAAACAAATTCACCAGAGTGTACAACAAATCACAACGAACAGAAATATTTGGTTAAAATTGTGACGAGTGGCCCGTCACTGCACATCTGATAATAATTTTCAACTTTCAAAACGAAGTAAAAACACTCTTAAAATGAGTGGGTTGTGACCACGTAGCAAGTGCCCTCGAAAAGTACTTACTGTGTTTGCCTGGTAACCTGTTGAATTGTGCAGCGTACGGCCCGGTACGTACGAACTTTGTCACACATTGTTTCGAGGTTTAAAACTTTCCGATATGGCTTGAAACACTAATAAAATAAAACTGTAATGTTCTTGCCAGCTTCACGGCACTACAAAATACTTTAAAATATCTGAGGTACCGGGAAAAGAAACGTAAATGTCCGTGCTTAATTTTCACGTGCAGCAACAACAAGGCCTGGCAAAGAAGTGTGCAGCGGACTGATGTTTCGGTGATTCGTCGTGGGAGCGCAGCACAGTCGACGACAAGCTTAGTAATCAGCTTGGGATGGTGCGTGCGCCGCCGAAAACGTGACATTTCGTTGCGTTATTTCCGGCATCTTGGTCAAGAGGATGGAAGTTGAGGGCATAGTTGTAATCTGATTGGGTGTTTTAAATTTCTTTGTGTTATACCCTTTAAGGGAAATTGGTGTCCGCTGCATCGGTCACCATAAATGGTAATGTTTTCTGCCATTGGCAGTAAATTGCTTGAAACCTCCCAGAAGTAATTGAAACCCCTACGATTTCTTAGAAAAACGGCCTTTTGAGGGGAAAATTAATTTGATTGGTAGTGCAATAGGGCGTAGCGGTGTATTTAATGCCGGCACGCGCTACTTTCAGGGGCAGTTCAGCGACCTCGAAGGGGCAAGCTTCTACCATGAGACAAGTAGCGTAGCACTTTATTTGAACCACCAATGTAGACTCCTAAAGCGAACGGGTCACTTACGTCACTTTGACGTTCGGCAGGGGCCATGATGGCCGGAAAATAATTCAAGTTTTTAAATTTTGCGAAATTTTGGCTTTTTAGCCAAAATACAATACTGTTACCTTTTGTAGCCAAGTTTTAGTGGCTATGTCGTCACCAAGACGTAAAGTGTTGGTAACCACTAGGAATCAAATCATGGGTAAACTTTTGCAGCCACTTGTAAACATTTTCAGACACTTATACACTATTGCAAACCTTGGTAAACATTTGTAAACTTTTGTAAACACTTGCCAATAATCGTTGATTATGGTCGCAGCCTTTGGTATTAAGTAGGAGCTATGCGAAACGCCTTGTTTTAATGGCATTTTTAAGAGAAATTTTGCGAAGTTTAGGGATTGTTCAAAAATAAAATATACTCGCTGGTGTTAAGGCTGGAATTGCTTAGCAGTTGCTTGCATCCACTTGGGATTGCAAGTAAATTAGAAAATAACTATTGTTTGGTGACCAGTAATGTGTTACTAAAAGGTGTAGGAATTAAAAATGATGTAATAATGTAAATGGTAAATGACGGTGCGACAGAAATGTAGCAGCCAATTGTAACTATAATAATTTGAGGTTACCTTCTTAATATATTTTGTTATGGCCTTTTGCAGCTTGTATTTACTTATTAATATGGGTAGAAAAGAGCATAAATATGACCTGTATAAGTATTTGCTGAATACCAGCGAAAGTATTGGTACCTGAATTTGGTTGCATTTTATACTATAATTTTGGCTACCAGGATTTTATGTAAATTTTTTTTTTATAAAATTTTCATATATGGGAAAAGAAAACAGTAATGTTAAGCTTCAACATTAAATTTCAGAAAGCTAACCAAAGAAGTTTTCCATGTGTAATATTTGTGAAATGTGAATGAAAAGAATAATTGAAGTAGTACTTAAAATAAAAAACATGACCACACTTCTTTGTTTCTACTACAAATCGTTTCAAACATTTAACTACCCTTTCACTGTACAAAAAAAGTTTTTTTTTTTTGCATGGCTTTTGCCATTATTAGTGTTCCGATTGATTTTGGTAGGTCTTATTCAAGTTCTGCCTTGCCACGCCCTTGGTTTTGGACGCAGCAAGGTTAGGAAATAATTCATTAAAATATTCTGAAATAGTAAACAATATGACTCACTAAATTTTTCTTTGCTTTGTTACTCCAAATGTGCTTTAGAAAGCACTCAATATTTATTCGAGCAAAAGTCTTTTCACATGCAAATTGATAAGCATATAGCGTTATTTTCTTTTATTAAATAACTGCAATATGAAACAGTAACCAGAAATAATAACATAATTAACGTATCAGTGATAGACAAAATTATATAATTAGTATTACACACGAACGATTCAAAAAACGCCTAAAATAGATGTTGGAAATAAAACTGAGTTTATCAAAATATTAGACGATACGAAACTCTCTCTCAAAAAAAAAAACTGAATGTCAAAACAGCTAAATAAAGTCACACAAATTACATGGGATACATCAAAACCACTGACACACACACACTAACGAAACAGAACTACACAACTGCCGATATGTGTCGCAACAATCAAAATAGAGATTAAAAATTACTCGTGAGACAGTACTGGACTAGAAAGACATTTACCAAAACGATAAAATGCAAGTTAATACTCAAGGATCTTAAACAAAATAGTTTCGGAAAAGCAAGAGCAATAATAGCACACATAACTGAAAATAGCAAAATCTCTCAAACTACAATGAATCAGCAAAATTCAAGATTCGTAAAGTACACTACGGAATTCTTAGTAACACATAACGACATGCTCAAAAGTGCCAACAAAATGGGTGGTGTCGCTTTCAAAGATGCATAATGCTTCGATATAACCGGGCATGGAATTAGACGAAGGCCGTATGTTATCCTGCGGCAGACTTATCCACAGCTTTTGTGAATCACAATACTCTAAACGAACATTTCGACGTGGGTGCAGCTCGTATTCTATCTGTTTCTAAAAATGTTCTGTGGATGACAAATCAATTGAGCTAGTATGGTGGTTTTGTTGAGGGGGGGGGGGGGAGGTATACACGGAGTGTCAAAACACGGCGTGGACATTCGTGGAAGCCATAGGCCTACCTGTGTGCCAGTGTGAGCATTATCTTGCTGGTGGAAACTCACTCCTCTGGGCTTTCAGACCAGAAATGTATCACTTTGGGTAGTTGGATCTCTTCAGCATATCAACGTGCTTTCAGTAAGACTCGTACAATTACGAGTGCCAAGTGACGATCATAGATCAACCAATATCTGGCACAACGGTCATTCATTCCTAAAGGAAATCGTGATCTGTCGATAAAGACTACGTGTAGCCGCTCCGTAGCATTCAACGTCGCCATGTGGCCGTCACGGCTGAAGAACAATGCAATAATCTTGAGGTGTGGTTGGTCTGTGTAAGGGCGTATTTACCAACTGTCATGGTTGCTAATCTATTTTCTTAGTGCGAATATTTTTATGGTAATGGGTGTTATCAAAATTTCTTTGCGCTTTCTACACATTCACACATTGGAGTATATATATTTCTGATGTAAGTTTTCGTTGCAGTCCCAAAACTGAGGAAATCGTTGCCGTGACTCTCTTTTGTCTTAGTATTTTGTTCCCAATGGCTTTCCCACTAGGACTTGGCCTTGAAAGCGCAGATGGATTCTACGGTCATTGCACAGAATTCTTGATCCCAACCCGTATTAAACAACATTGTTGAAACCAAAATCATAAAGCACCTAGACCCGCCTACTCACGGTGCCAGAAACAATTCAGATAAATCGTAATCTTATTTTGTCATTCCTTACATTTATACATTTAAACAAATAAAAACGTGCAAATTACTGGTAATCCTTTTGTCATTTTCTGATTGCCTGATCAAAATACGAATAGTCTTTCGCTTTTAACATCGGTCGTCATGGATACATAACAATCCTTCTCACTTGTATTTTTATCACTTTCTCTCAACCCTTTCAAAAATATCCTTCAATGAAATTGCAACAAGTTCAAATTGCGGTCATACCAAAGGACAGATTTGGGGCGTCTTGTATTTATTTTATATTATAAAAGCATAAACGATTAAAATGTGTTTAGGATTACTTTAGTGTTCAGGAATTCTTCAGATGAATTTTTGTATTAATTATGTCTAAAATGTATATTGGTTGAGACAAACATTTCTTTTGTAAAAAGTTAACACGTTATTTATAGTTTAAACTATACTTCCACAGCCATCAATTCTGAAAATTTACTCTTTATTCTGGTTACTAATGCAAGCTATACTTTCCAAAACTGCAATGGTAATACCTACTTCTTTACAGCATTTAAGGTTTGAAATAAAAATGTTCAACTCTCTAACATCACTTTTAAATCATGTTTTCAACTAAACATCAGTACCCTCAAAGTACATTTCGGTTTTGATTCACTTTAGACTGTAAAAATGTTTTAAACCAATTGCACTCATCCGTCGTCGAGAGAACACCACTATCCTCTCTGATTTCTCTTTCTTGCCATAGACACTCTGAACTTTGAAAAATAATTTACCTTCGCAGTGAAATAATATTTTCTGATCACTTAAGAGGAATAATTCGGCGCTGTGTCCTCAGGTTACCTGCTCCTGCCCCGTAGGCCTATCCCCCTCCAACATATGGTGCCCGATCTCGCTAGCTGCGCACAACCAATCTCCGTGTCCCAACATTTAACTGCTTTTCTGCCTACACGTCTAGCAAAAATGGCGTGGATTGGGTTTGGAGTTACAACACTGTTTAGTAAACAATTTCTTTTGAGATGTTTATATATTTCCTCCAATCAGTTTGTGATGCTTTTTTCATTACATTCAAACCGGTAAAAGTATTTTATTAATATAATAGTGCTGTCATTTAAAAATTATGATGTAAACAAACATTTTCATCACTGTTGATCATGTGACTTTGACAGTTGTGTAGGATTGGGGTAGGTCAACGTTGGGTACATGCGCAGAAGACGAATAAGCAGTCTACCTCGTCTGTAGTCTATGATCCCAACGGGGGTACAGAGGAAACCCACCTTCCGTCAGCGAAGCCAACAGAGGGTGTGCGTGGGCGTCCCTCTTCACCCCAGCACGTGACGTATCCTCCACAGCTAGAGAGTTGAGGGGTGGCGAGGAAAGAGGTCCGATGTAAAATGTTCGCACGTTCCCAGCGCCCGTCTATGTAGCGCAGTGGCAATATACTTTTTTTTCCCCCCTCCCGCCAGAGCTAAGGAATGTCATTAAGCCGAGGAGGTAATGAATGTTCGGCAGCGGGACGTGTCGCGGCAGTTAAAGCCAGGCCCGCCGCCGCCGTATAACACGCGGGGGCGGGCCGTGGGGCGGTAATTGTTTTTGGCCCGTAGTGTACTGCCTCCGACACACCCCACCCCCAACCGGCCCCCTTGCAGGGGAAACTGCGACGCTCGTTATCCGAGGCCGTTATTGCACGCTCCTCCTGTTTGTTTGCTTTTTTTTTTCTACGGAAGCTGTATATCTCCTAGTCTGCCGTCTCCACGGGATGGTTAATCTATGGTGCGGAGACTTGTACCAGTAGGAGCGGAAGACAAAAGCCGGAAGCTCCTACTAAGCACTGGCGGCCATTAAAAGAGTGAGGCATACGTGCGTTCTGTGCCAATTATTTTAAATTTTATTCTATTTTTTTCTGACTGTTTTGGACGTAAATTTTAATAAGCTGCAAGGAATATATTTTTACACCCAAAAAACATAGACATTTATAAATAGTCAACTTAATTCATTTAGAGAACAAATTCACTTTCGCATTTGTGAAAAATTATTAAGTCGCTCTTATCTTGGTTCTGCATTTGGTCATAAAATTAAGAGCGCTTGTATCATTGAAATGTTCGTACATTATGTATATATATATATATATATATATATATATATATATATATAGAGTGGCACAGACTATAATTATTGCAATTTGTGGAAATGTTTTTGAGGTGCAAGTTGTTTACCTGATATATATATACGAATATATATATATATATGAATTATAGTCTGTGCCACACTGCGATATTGTCTTGTGCTAAGATTATTTTCACAGAACTCTACATAGAATGATGCCTACTTCAAAAACCTATTCACAAGTCTACAAAGGACCTGGGCATTTGACCGCGTAATGTCTACTATTGCCTCAAAACTCTGCAGGGTGTGTGGGATAAACTGAAATTCGACCACAGAGTTGAAAATAAATTAGAACTTTTAGTCTGTTGCAAGGCCGGCGTAAGGTCTTTGCAAACTATGCCACCGCACAGGATGTCAGCAAGATGGGGGTGGCAAAAATACAATAAATAAACAAGTATTAGCGAAAGCAAAAAAGGAAAAAGTGCTATCAGTTTTGAAAAAAATTTCACTTTTCTATGTCTCAAATAAAACACCATCAACAGACTTTTTCGTCCTCTTTTTTAATCGCTGTAACTTATAAACATCTTAAAGAGAAAATAATACTGAATGAGGAATAACATTTCACGTCAGTCGTATTGCTCTGGCACGGCCTTTGGCACGACCGTAGCGAACAGTTCATAAATTGAGTAGGCCTACAGTCCATTCAAATATTACTTCCAACTTTTCTGCCAAAGTTATACTTTAAAGCTAGTCCTACACCTCATGCAAGCAATGCCAAGCTATGTCAAATAAATCACACCAAAAGGACATCACAACGCATTTGTTTGCAATCAACGTAATAACATATTGAGTGAGAACTATTCCTTACTAGGCATTACTAACACACCTATTTTCTCTATACTTACATTCGTATTTAATTGTAAATGAAATATTATAATATATTGATGAAATATCAGTAAAAGTTCGATTGAATCAAAAACAAAATACGTTTGTGTCAACAGAAGTATATAACCGAACACGTTATAAGTGTAAACCACAAGGAGCAATGCGTAACTGAACATTCGTGCAATTTTTATGCAACGGAAAACAATCATCCATTTTACAGGTTTCAAGGGAACAGCAAAACGACACGATATCAGTCTTAAGCATGACAAGTTAATCGTCCTACTATACAAGTAGACGATCTCTGTCTGTCTGCCTGTCCGTCTTTAATACCTCTAGGTCCCTTGAAACTTAACAAAAATTCTTCAAATTTTGCAGAGCGAATCCTCAGAGTAAAATACAGGCCGAGGTCGAATTTCAGCAAGATCAGATTAGGCTATAATTATCTTTTCCCTGAAAACTAATTTTTTAATTACTTTTTTCCCATAAAAGTTTTGTATTAAAGCATACATAATATTGCATATTGATATGAAGGTAATTGAATATAATTTTTGTTTACTTTAAATGTCTCGCTTCAATGTTGAGTTAATGAAGTGCGGCCACAGTAGCTCAGTGGATATATATATATATATATCAAGTGGGGCCACAGTGGCCAAGTGGATAGATATATATCAAAAGGGGCCTTAGTAGCTCAGTGGATAGAGATTCCAAGTGGGACCTTAGTGGCCCAGTGGATAGAACAATGTTAAATGGCCGCAGTGGCTTAGTGTAAAGAACTAAAGCAAGTGGGGCCGCTGTGGCCAAGTGAATAGATATATATCAAATGGAGTCTTAGTAGGTCAGTGGATAGATATATATCAAGTGGGGCCACAGTGGCTAAGTGGATAGATATATATCAAGTGGGGCCACAGTGGCTAAGTGGATATATATATATCAAATGGGGCCTTAGTAGCTCAGTGGATAGAGAGATTCCAACTGGGGCCTTTGTGGCTCAGTGGATAAAGCGATTCCAAGTGGGGCCACAGTGGCAAAGTGGATAGAGAAATTCAATTGGGATCGCAGTCGCTTCAATGTTGAGTTAATTTCACATCATTTCATTATTACCTACATATATCTATGCAATATTTTTAGTCATTGTATGATAACCAAATTTTTTAACACGTTATCTGTTCTAGCCCCGTGACAATACAAAAATAAAAGGCCACTGGCTAACCCCTAGTTTAACTTATTTCCACATATATATCTCTTTGAAACGTTACGCTGTAATGGTAGCAAAAAATCAAATCTGTAGTAAATACGATGAAACCGAATGAACGAAACTGATCACCACTAAGTGCGATATACGACCTTAACTTGGGGGATGAAACAGAAGGCTTTCGTAAGTGTTACAGAAAGTACTATAAATACAACAGATAATGTCTTTAGTTGCTAAACCTGCCGTTATCATGAAATTATTTTATTGTCAAAATTGGGAATTGTTGCATTTAATTCAGTTATATTGAAGGAAAGCTAGTACTCCTGTAGTCAGCATAGTTCAATCAACAAAAAAAGTACTATTTTGTTACCTAAATCCCACCTTTTCTTGAGGAATAAATGTAATGACTAGTAGATATAGGCTGTTCACTGTTAAGTGAGCACTTTTGAGGCCCTAGTTACTTTTCCTTTCAGCCATTATTCATCTTTTAGCCACCTTTTTAAAAAAAATTATTGCCATGCAAGTAATAAACAGTGTGGATATTCCACCGCACGTGGAAGTTGATATATAAGGCTAAAATAAAATATATTTATGGACTGTTTTTTTTTTTCAAATGTGAGGGCTTCCGAAAGTGCTCACTTTGCCGTAAATAGACTATTGGTAACATTCATTGTACACAACTGCATAGGCTGTTCACGGTAAAATAATCACTTCAGAAACGAACCTTGCAAAAAAGTAATTGCCCCTGCCTGCATATATTTTAACGGACGCACTGAGTTACATTCACCCAGTTAAGTTGGTAACGATGGATGGAAAGTAGTTCCATATCTTAACGTCGAATAAAACGTGTTAGGTAACCATTTGTAAAAACTTAAATTTATTTCTTTCGCTTTCTGTTTTCTTGTTGCGTCGAAGTGTAAAAATTAGAAGATTTGTAAAGAATTTACTTTCTTAGTAATTTCACGTTTTCAATTTACCTAAGAATGAATAAAGTGATGAGGCACATGGCAAATGTTAGAAGGCGGGATAATACACAACGTATATACAAGTAGATCTTATACAGGAGTTTCATAAGTGCTCACTTTACCTTGAATATCTTATGGCCTATATGACAGATTGTAATAACACTGAAGTCCATAAACAGTTTGGGTGCGTTACGGACATACTGACATTTGAGATAAGCTAAAAGTTAGTCGGCACTCACGACTACAAGACCGTCAGTTCTCTTGGTCTCTGTATTCCCACTCACAACTGCCCTACTTCCTCACACAACACCGAACACGCTTGCTAAGCTGAAAAAATGTTCTTTACTGAACAGCACTCTACCAATATACTGTAGAGTTTAAAGGGTAACGATCAAATGACCATTCCTGCGGAAAAATAACATACAATTATTTCAGTTAATTTGAGTAATTTACACCTTGAATGTTGCTGACGGTACATTACGAAGCAGAGAACCTCATGAGAACTGCTGGCGAAGCAATGTTTCTTCACCCTTGTCATAAAAGAATGTGGATGTGGTGATTTTTACTGCAAACGCCATTTAACTCAGTTATCTGCTGTTCAAGGTAAAACTATCACTTTTGAAAGCCCTGCTTAAGATTTGCTTGTATAGACGTTGTATGGTCTTCCACCTTATGAAAAAAATAACATTGCCGTGCGGATCATCACTTTAGTCACGCGTCGGTCAAGTGAATCTGTGAGATTATTAGAAAAGTAGATATTGTAAAAACCTGCTTATTTTTACACTTTGATGAAAGAAAAACACAGAAATCGCAAGAAATTATATAAGTTATCACAAATAGTTTACTAACAATTTCTCTCGGCGTTAAGATACGGAACTACTTTCTATCTATCGTTACCAACTCTACTGTGCGCATGCCACTCAGTGCACCCATTAAAATATATGCAGGTAGGTGCATTGACTTTTTTCTAAGGTTGGTTTTACCAAAGTGCTCACTTTATCGTGAACAGCCTTTAAATTCAGGTAAGGTACACTCTAAACCTGAATCAGTGAGCATTTCACTGTTTTATCAGTCAAGCGTATCTGATGATTCAACAGTCACTTCACTGAATTTAACTGACGAATCAGTAAACAAAATGCCAGATTTCCTTCACCTACTAATCCAGTGACATTTTCCACTGATTCATCAGTCTTTTTTTTTTTTTTTTTTCACTGTTTACCGAGTGGTTTATTTTTGACTGATGGTCAGTTAAACAGCTTGTGAAAATAGCCGTCAAACAACGTTTAAAATAGCCGTAAAACACTTGTATGAAGTAAACAAACTAATAAAACCAATACAAAATACTTTATAAAATGTGTTTCGTCTTCCAAAACGCCATTTTATGAGGTGATAAGAGCACACAGCCTTTCATTCCGTTTTTATGTCATTAATTTCGTTTTCCTGTAATCGTCACAGCGCTACATTTGAAGGTTTAAACTGCATATAATGTGATGAAAAGAGTGCACTCATATATATTATTCGTTTTAATAATCCTAATGGTACCAATTAAACGAAAAACGAAATGTAAGAAGATACATTTTAAATCTTCACGATTTCGTGGCGGAACTATGCGCCATATGTTTTCCATTTATTGTTTCAGTTTGGCGTAGTAGTACAGAAGGAGCGCTACCCCCATAGCTCAGGGGTAGGGTGGCCGACCTGTAGTCGAGGGGTCGCGTGCTCGCACCCCGGCCCCTCCGCGGCAGATCCTCATCCCGCTTGCCGCACCGAGAATTAGACGGCAAGTCAGTCCAACTTTAGTTCGACCACATAATTTCAATTCAACCACAACGGCAAGAAAGGTGGTAAAGAAGCGGCCTAAAATCAAAGAGGAAAAGGTGTTCGAGTTCGATCCTAGCCACCTCCGGAATTTACTTTACTTTTTTAAGGTACGGTAAATTGCGCAATAGAAATAGTAAATTACCGTAAATATATTATATTTCACGTAATTATTAGGCTACATTCAATAAACATATATTTAATTCGCCACTGTAGTCAACCGTCACTTATACAACCAGTGAAATAATTTCACGTCACTAATTGAATCAGTGAAAATGTTTCACTGAAACGTTCAGTGGTTTTACACTGATTCTAAGAGGAGCCATTTTCACCTTTTCGAGTAGTTAAATTTCACTGCAAATCAGTGGTTTGCTACTGATTCGAATTTAGAGTGTAATATTACGTCAGAAGCACACAAAGTGAATCACTTTCCAGACGTAGTGTTGTAACAATATAGGTTTCACCAACACAACGTGGCATTACACTACCTTGATTAAGTATATACTAGTGACACTGAAACATATTGCATGAACCGTGACGCTTATCAAAGTTTGCTACCGAAGGAAAGGCAATCCCTAGATTGTAATAGTACGAAAATGATAGGTATGTTGATCCGGCTAAATCGATTTAACTTACTCGTGACCACAGATAATTCTCTTTCACTAAGTGATTTTCATTGGAAATAACGAATCTGGCATTCTATGGGGAAGTATTAATTAAATTAGTTACTCTCTACGATCCATGTGAAGAAATATTTGCCTTAGTATTAGTCGTGGGAATATTTAGTTTCAATATGCACACGTTTTTCAATTAATTTCTGCGTCGCTGTCACTGAAAGTCACAACGTCTTCTCAGAGCCAGCCGCCTTGGAGTTGTCACTTAATATAACGCCTTGTTATGACAGATTCCGTGAGAGCAGCTACGCCTGATCAATAACTCATTTTTTATGTGACAGCTTGCTGGAACAGGCGCGCTGCCGCAATTAATTACGCGTTAATATTTTCAAGACGCCATAATGCAGCAGGACTGCAACTATGATCCTATTTACGAGTAAGCGGGCATAACTAATCATCTACTAGAGTGGTTTTTAGCTATGCCAGTTTATCAATTTATCTGTCATTCTAAGGGTGGCATACGTCCGTGTGTGTATTTTTGTACTTATGTATTTATAAATATGTACTAAATTTAAAAAATCTTAGATTAATTTTATACATAATTATGTATGTGTATATAAATATGAAAATATAATATTATTTTCAATTTATTTTATACATAATTATGTTTAGGTATAAAAAATTTAAAAATGAAATTAAAATGCAATTGTTTTTATACATAACTAGCGGACCCGACAGACGTTGTCCTGTACATATGTCTTAAATCCGAAAATTTCAAACTTTTTTTAATAAGTTGTAACAATCTGGACCGTTTTGATGAAAATTTTTATAAAAAAAGTTATTACAATACCTGACGTCATCACATGTACAGTAACCACAATTCGACCTATCGATTGCGTGTGAATATGTATATACTATGAGCTAAGTTGAATATAGAAGCTATGTTGAATAGAAACTTAAATTTGCACAATGTATAGTTTCTATCTACACTTCAAAGCCCTTCACACACTAATTACATCTCAATGTAATATTTCAATTAGCACGCGATTTATTTTAACACAATAACAACACAAAGTTACGAAATTCTCCTGAATCTGATCGCAGCGCCACTATCGGGACAAACTGGAAGTAAAATGAAATATTTTTGGATATTCGACACCGCGATCGCAGCGCTGTCTGCCGGATACAATGTAAAACATTCCAAGATCAACAATAACGTGTAAATAAAAAATTTATTAAAAAAACATTTTGTAGTGGACCGAATTGTGAATCTAAACCATTCTCGAATCCACTTGAACACACACAAAAAATTTCATCAAAATCGGTCCAGCCGTTTAGGAAGAGTTCAGTGACATACACACGCACAGAAGAATTATATATATAAAGATAATGTGTATGTATAGGTACATATATAATTATTTTCAATTTTTTTTACGTAATTATGCATGTATAGATATGGGAATATAAAATTAACTTAAATGTCTGTATTTATATACACATATGCCTACAAGCATATTTAAATAACATTGTTTTCTTCATGGGCGAACGAGTATGTGGATTTTCTCAGAGTACTGCCATATTTTTTACATATAAATTTTATGGTGGAAGTTATTTTGTGGGCACCACCTAGACTATTTACTGCTAAAAGAACCGCATTTGTGTAGAAAGAATGACAGTTGGCGATCTGACACCGCGAGGAGAACATTGATTTAGAAGCGCTCTCGTCGTCATACCATGAAGATGAATTGTGAAAACGAAGGTATGCCTTTGACCTCAACTAACATGGAGCCGCGATCTGCATCATCGCTAGCGTGTTGCCGACACTGTCGATTCTGCGACTGACTTTTCGCCTATGGTCAAAATGATCATCTGCACGAGAGAATGGTCTGTATGAAAAGAGTCTTTTCCGCGTGATGAAGCATTAGGACGTTGCCCGCATGTAGTTTGTGTCAGGTGATAAAATGAAGGACTATGCCGAGATCTGCAAGGGTTCGGCTACTGGGAGTCAACAAGTGATGGCGTCAATACATCCTGCTACATCGATGATTACTGTTTCCGCAGACGATTATGACGAGACAGATAATGCTAAAGACGGAGTGAGTGCAGTAGAGTGGGTTTGTGCGGAACATACACTTGCAAGAATTTCGCGTGAAGTCAACCAACTTCAAAATAAACAGTTGTCAGCAAAAAGAAAAGTAAACTTGATATTGAGTCTGAAGCACGAAGTGAAGACGATCATGAAGACAGCATTGATGATGACTGTGACGGCAATGATAGTGTTGAAGACGATGATGACGTTCCCACACACTTCGCCAACGAGTTTCCCTCGACAAGTGGTGTGAAGAACTCAGAAAACGCTGAGTGTACTGTCTACGTATTTCCCAAAGATCCGAATGAACTGGTAGACAGACTCAGATATTTGCTTGAGATTAAAAAACTCGGGGATTACTTGAACATGGAAGAGGTGGTTTCTATCATTAGAAAACTTAAAGATTGAGGTTATAACAGATGTTATAATGAACTTCTTTCTTCTGAAATTGCAATAACAAAATAGTAATAAATTACTATAAAATTATTTTTTTGTGTCTTTTTTATCAATCACAACTTTAATGTGGTGCTTTGATAACTCACCTATATACGTAAATATCTGCATATAGAGTGCTACTACAGACTTCAGTATAAAAATGCATGGACAGTTGACCGCATACATTAATTCTGTTATTGTGTACAAATTTTGGAGGCATTTGGTGAATCGGTTTTCTAATATGTATGGACAGAAGCAGACAACAGTCCCATGGATTGCTAAAGATTGATGGAAATATTGCGAATGAGGTGGAGGATTGCTAAATATTAGTGGAACGATTGATGAGAAAACAAGTCCCTCAGTACTTTTAAATTTTTTTTGGAATATTTTGGATTTTATAAAAGTTAAAAAAAAATTGCGTTCAAGGTCAAAGGTCACCGGGTTATGGTCAAAGGTCAAGGTCACATGGATACAAGATGGGAGTAGTTACTAGCATAATATGCTTACTGACATTTATGTATTTTTTCTCGATTTTTGGTTTCGAATGTCATTCGAGTTCATGGGGTCATGGTCAAGGTCACCTGCATCCAATATGGTGGTAGTTGTTAGTAACATAATATGCTTGTTCAATTTTATGAATTTTTTTCTCGATTTTTTATTTTCATGGCCATTCAAGTTAATGGGGTCAAGGTCACTGTCACTAGCACCAATATGGTGGGCGTGTGATGTCTACTACGATGGCCGTCGGTTACACATACCAAGATGGTGGCATTGGTATAGGGGACGGGTGGCCTCTGGAAATTACGTATTTAAAATATTTTTTAAATAATTTCAAATAATGCATTTTTTTTTTAATTTTAAAATATTTTTTTCTTAATTTTAATAACTTTGTAATAAATTTTAAATAAATTTACCGGAATTTTTGTTAGTTTTGAGAATTTTTTGGATTTTTATAATTAAAGGTCAAAACTCATGTGTCAGGTTCAAACGGATTGGGTCCTGCTCTCCTAGCTCGGAGTCCTTAATCCTGGTGACCTGCTCTGGGAAAAAGGAAATATTTTCGGGAATTTTTAACGAGGAAATTGACATTTTTAAGAAAAAAAGGAAATTTTTAAGGGAATTTAGTCTATTTTGAGGGGAAAAAGTAAATTTTTGAGGGGAAAATTATGACGGTCGGTGACGTCACAACATAACGACCGGCCGGCTCCGGCGCTCCGAGCCCCGCTGCCCTTGCGCCAGAACGAAGAAAATCCTACTATAGACTGTTCACGGTAAAATGAGCACTTTTGAAAGCCCTGCTTAAGATATACTTGTATGCACGTTGTGTATTCCTCTGCCTTATGTAAAATTAACTTTGCCATGGGTCTCAGCACTTTAATCAAGCGTCGGTCAAGTGAAACTGTAAAATTATTAGAATATTAAAATTTTTATAAATTTTCTAATTTTTACACATCATATGCATTAAAAGAACAGAAACCGAAATGAGTATTATAAAACATCACAAATAGTTACCTAACACTTTTTATTTCACGTAAAGATATGGAACTACTTCCCATCTATCGTTACCAACTTTACCGGGCGCATGTCACTCAGTACGCGCGTTGAAGTATATGCAAGCATGGGCAGTAATTTCCTTCTTAAGTTGATTTCAAAAGTGCTCACTTTATAGGGAACCTAGCATACTAATGTAGCTAAAAACCCAGGAGAAAATGGCAGCGAACGGATATAAAATAAATAATTTTAACACCACCAATCCTAAGAAATACCTCCTGAATAACAGCATAAGGGGAAAGCATAGATATAGCGAAGCTATGTTTTCCCACACGAATGCAGAATAGATGAGCGTTGAATTGAGAGCATGCATTGAGACCCGGCAGGGTCGGAGGGCTAAGAGAGTCACACGTTCTTTTTACTGTTTATCTTTCTAATGCAGCGTGAAATATTTGGTCCACTAGAGATTTTAATGTGTAGAAATAAAAGTCCTATTTGTTCACAAAATTAAAGTGCTAACTGACTAGCAATGGCTTGAACGTATTAAACCTAATTTATAAATGTATTTGTTGGGTTGACTTTCAAATAAATTTTGTACTTTTGTGTCGCAAAAATTTAACTTGACTTCTGGTTTGTCGTTGTAATTACTGCTATGTAAAAAAGTTCATAAAAATAAGTCCATTTATCAACTGACGTTTCGTTTTCTTATTCATGTTGGAACCAAGCTCCTGGCCTCCAAGAGATTACACGTTAGTGATTATGTCATTTAAACATAACACGATCCCAAGCTGTGATCATTTTCACGGCGCCCCAATAGCCGTCAACATTCCCCGATACGTGGGATCTGCGATGGCATCTCTCGTCGCCTAGCCACGAGCCGTGTAGCAGGTATTGGAAGAGGAGGGAAGGAGCATTGTCGGGACTGTACTAGGGTTCGGAGGAGCCGCGAGGGTTGCGATGAATGCACGCGCCTGGGGACTTTTTCACAAGAGTTGCAATTCAACATGTGACAGGCGACAGGAAATTGTCAACACAGGTTTACAATCCGACAAATATGTGTTTCATAAAAACTGAAAAGTTTACAAATTTGTGATAGCAAATTTGTAGAATTCTATTACAATTTGGCAAATAGTTGTTTCACGAAAGTTTTGAGCTGACAGGTAAAAAAATCCGACAAATGTGTGTCAAATATTACATTACAGGATGTTTTATGAAACAGATCATTATAATCACTCGGCGAAATATCTACAAATTTGTGGAGTTGTCACTCAGAAGTGACAGGAAAGATTTCCTATGTAACCAGTAATTTGTAATGTTTATATAACGTGGCAGTGCAATTGTGTTTTAATATTGTGTGAATGAACATTGCTTGCCAAATAGTACACCTTTTCCTCTGGGATCAGGTTTAATATACTAATATTATCCACATTACTCGACATTCTGCTGCTAGAACTGAGTTTTATTGGTGGAATTATGATTTACCGCTTAATTATTTGTGGTAGGAATAGACTGTTCATGAATCGCATATAAGGCTGCCATCGATTATCGTAAGCGCACTTGAGAGCTATCTATTAACCTTTCGGTTTGACATATAATTGTCGTGTTTATGAAACTGTTATTTTAAGGCTGACAATTTACACATTTTGGCATATAAAATAAAGGGAACTTGTATTACTTATGTAACATAACATTGTCATGACATACCGACAAATTTGTCAGATTTGGCATAATTGTCATATGTGTCACACCTGTCACGTTTTATGAAATAGGGCCTTATATTTCGTCCATCCATGCCCGGGTCGCTGGACCGCAGCACATGCAGCATCCCGCCGACAAACTCCACCTGCATACTCATGAAACATTACGTGGAAAACCTCCAATGCATTCACACGTCATGTGGAACATTCTTTATAAAATGTCGTGAAGTGAACATAATAGTCGAGAGATCTCCGAGGTTGCTAATATCTTCACCAAGGATTGATTTTCGGCCTTTTTACCTTAAGAAACTAAATATATTGGTTCGTGTAGTCTTACCAGTAGGTACACATATGAATGATTTTCACAAAACTTATTTCTTGGATAGAAGGTTATAAAGGCTACCAAAACTTCTAACATACTTGTCTATGACGCTGGCAAACAAATTTTTAACAAATATTTTAATCGTAATTTATTTTTTTAATTTTTAATCTATTTACGTGTAAGAATATTAAATATAACTAGGAAAATATTTACTTCGCTCTAGTTTATGAAATACAGCTTTCCAGAAATGCAAAATTTCATTTGAATTAAAATAAAAATAAAAACTAATTTGTTCGTAAAAATGTTTAATTTAACATGACTTTTACTAAAAATATTTTTCATGGGTTTCAGACAAATATATTTAGTTTATGTACATTTTCTGGCCCAGGCTTGGCAGTTTAAAAATCTGTTGTGGTACACTTTCGCTTTGCTTGCCTCTGGAGCGTCCCCGTTGACAGTCCCACAGTAGTCTGATAACATGTAAGGACTCCATTTTCCTTGATATTTTTTCTCCATTGCTGAAATACCCTGGTAAAATTGCTCACCATGCTCTTCTTGTAAATTACCATTTTACGCTGTGTGTCATAGAGACTAGAGCTGATATTTCATTTTTAATGCTATATTCGTAATCAGCACCACAAAATTAATTAAATTTGGTTGTTATTATGAAGGACACAAAATATTGTTGACGAGTGTAGTTCAAAACGGCCATCTTCTTCAGTTAATATTATTCGGTCATTCATTATAGTAAGAGAATCATTACGCGGGTTAAGGTCGAACTTGGGGCATTTTGCAGGTGATATCAGTTTAAGCCTCCTATACTTGGCTACAGTGAATAATTAGATCTACTAGTTAAATTACAACCATCTGAGGATTGGTTTCTCATCCTCCAGGAGTTATCGGCGAAACACTGTAGTTCACTCTCGGTTAAACTATCACTTATAATAGTCACTTATTGATATTTGTTTTTTTTTCTTTTGCCTATTGCTATCGTTTCGCCACATGTCAAAACCAGCACCGCCGTGCAAGTGCGTGTCAATCCAAATGCAATGTTTAGTAGTTAGAAACATAAATACAATAAATACATTAATAACTCATAGCATATTAAATTTTTGTGTAGGAAAATGGACGAAACTAGCCTCAGTAGCAACAAATTTGAATTTTTCAAAATTCGTTGATAACAGTAAAGTGACGGGCTGCTAAAGAACTCCCATTTCGTTTGGGCCTCAGTTATATATACAAAGTATTCTGCTACGTCCACCTCGAGGTTCAGTTGCGCAACCCCGCCTGCATTGAGATCGACGCTTGCCGAGTTCTAGCTTCTCAATACATTCTCGCAACAAGCTGCCTGTGTTCATTTACGTAGTAGGTGATTCAGAGAAGAAGTAGTGTTATATAAAGTACGCTCGCGTGTTAACATTTGAATACATTGCTGTGAGCGACATGTAGCGTGCAGTGTCACTTTCCCAAACTAACCCCGACAGACCGAGCTTTTGCCTTCCGATGCTTCAAAATTTATTGGCACTGAAATGTAAATTACAAAATTATATAGTGGACAATTTAAAAAATGTAGGATAAGACTTAAATTTATGATACAGTTTTAATGTAAAAACTTGCATTCCCATCCTATACAGATACTTAAAATGTGTTAAGGGCAATCTCAGAAGCATTTCGGAAAATGACAAAGTATTAACTCGCCAATATTTGGATTCTGAATTGCAGAAAGAGCATGTTGACATAATTATGATGGTTGTTGTCTATTGCAGAATTCACCTGACATTTTACTTAGATTTCACTAACACTGTGTATTTGTTGCACACTAAACTACACACATTATTTTTAATTTAAATTTTTTAAATCCCATATATTTCTCGAAATCATTTCTTTGTCCGGGTCGAAATATACATACCGCCGTTGCTCATTTATGCCGTGTTTAGTGTAAAGAAGTGCGACAGTGGTTTCTGAGCCAAGTTTATTTCTATTGTGTGTTTTACAATCTAGTAGACAACTAAATAACCGTTCTACACTAGCATTTGAAATTGGAATAATCAACAATATGTTAGTTGGTTTTGCTGTTGCGGGGAAAATTGGCATACTTGCTGCATTTTTAAATTGAAAACGTTTCTCCATTATTCCTCTGGTGGTTTGCAGAGCTCTATGTTATATTCAGAATGGTCCAGCAATGAATATTCCCACCACTCTATCTGCTTCTTGCGCATCCACAAGTTGGTTAAGAATGGGAAATATTTGGAAAATTGGGCCCAATGATTGTACTTGAAATGACTGAGATACTGCTGGATCAACAATAGAAATCATGCTGAAAAGGGGATCAGTAAATAGAAATCCGAACTGCTTGTGTGGTTCCTTTGTTAATTCTATGTAAAAATGTAGGCAAGATTGAAAGAAATACCGCAACTCTTCCTTGGATATTTTTGAGTATATATTTAGTATTTCTACACTCTAATGCGCTCGAATGCCTAAGTAAATAGTTTTAGGGCCCACAAAATAGCTTTTGTCATCATATTTGTCATCTTCAATATCGGTTTATTTTTCACATAGTCAACAAGCAAAGAGTTACTATAAAGGTTTCTCATCAACCTTTAACACTGGCTTCAGCGAATGAAGTAGGGGCGCTTCAGATTGAAATCTAGTATTGAAATCAGTAAGAAAACCTAACACATAAGTCATGAACTCAAGGTATAGTTCAGTAAAGAGAATGTCCATAGTTACGGGCATTTCTTCTAGTGTTTTTATGGGTCGCTGATAACTATTTCTCCCTTAAGTAGAATGTAAGAGCTGAATATTGCTCAAGAACTCAGTCAACTCAGGCTTTAAGTGATAACCAACGAATAGTTGCAGGACACAGAATTTAGTGAATATCCACGTGAAAAAACTCGCGAAATTCTCTGAACGTTTTGCTACCTAGAATAAATGCGGCTAAAATGAGAGCCTGAATTTCGGAGCAAATCCTTAACATATCGAAGTAGTTTTAAACAGAAATTAGATGCTGCAAGATGAATCATGTGGCAGGAGCACGTAATGCATACTATGTTTGGAACATCGTGTTTAAAAAGAGAGAAAGCAGAATGGTTTCTACTGCAATAACATTAGCTGTATCAGAAGAGAACCTTATAAGGCTTGATAATGGAATAACTTTTTAAAGTAATAAACTTTGTGTTAGTCATTTATACAGATTGTCAGCAGTGTCAGAACTTGATTCCATGATGTCGAAAAATCTAGTTTCTAAGGTACTGTCATTTTCATCATAATATATAGCAGTAAAAGAACGTTGTTTAGTCGAAACCTGATCTGTAGTTTCATCCATTGTTATGGAGAAAATACTGCATGGAATACGAAATTTGTCACGTAGATGCATCTCGGAAACAATGTCCCATAGATTCCTTTATTAGAGAAACTGCCAATTGAAAAGGCAAATCAATTGTCGCCAGAAGCCTTGCTAGTTTCAGTTCAGCCCTCCTAACTTTGTCCTGCGTTTCTGAAACGACCATGGGTCAGTTTCTGTGTTTAAGCCATATCTTTAGCATTTTGATTGTGTTTTTTCTGATTTACTGCGACGTAAAACGTCATGCTTGTGTGCAATAATAGTAGTGTCGCAGACTTTAAAATATGCGATATCTTGCGTTACGCCTTTCTTTGCTTCTTTAGGGATTTTCTGTACTAACCAGTCTTTCAAAAATTGGATCTGAAACCCATGCCCTATTGAACTTTCACCGTTTTTTATACCCGTGTTTCTGTTTTCCTGTCTCATTAGGTATTTCAAATATTTTTCTAGACTCCTGTGAAGTGCCAAGTTTGTTCTGTGATTTTACTAGGGCCTGCACTATCAACCACAGGTGTCTCACAGCATTCTGTATCACCTACCTGTTCATCACCTACTTTTCGCTTTTTTCAATCCATTTATCCATCATGAAGGCTCCCACCTAAAACTGATAACACGCAACTCACTCATTCCCACTACATAAAACACACGCGTTTCCGACAAACGGAATACGACTGGTAAATTTTTCGTTACAACACACAACTTCAGTTTCGACCGCACCCAAGAACGTCTGATGTTACACTGTATAAAACTGTTCGATGGTAGCTTAGTCATGAATAGTGTATATAATTCGGTTGCGCGGTATGGAGCGTGCTGTGTAAATTAAAGACTTGATCATCTCTCCACCTTCGCATCGTCTTGGGTTTCCTCCCTCTACTTTTTTCCTTCCCCCCTCTATGGTATCCCCTCCTTTTCGAGCATGCGCGATCATGCTTCTCTGTCATTGGTTGAAGTGTAATACCGAGGAGTGAGTCTCGTCACTCTTTTCGCTCTCGGTCGCTTCTGCTCCGACCAGCCTTAGTATTTACTTGTATAGGCTATTCACCGTACAGTGAGAACATTTGAAAGCCCTTCGTAGATCTACTTGTATGTACAATGTGTATTCTTCCGCCTTATGTAAAATTAACACTGACATGGGCCTCATCGCTTTATTCACGTGTCGGTTAAATGAAACTGTGAAATTATTATAAAAGTAAATATTTTGTAAATCTGCAAATTTTTACACTTCCGTGCATTAAAAAAAACAGATAGCCAAAGAAATAATTTAAGTCATCACAAATGGTTACCTAACACTTTTTATTCGACGTTAATATATGGAATTACTTCCCACCCATCATTACTAACTTTACTGGGCGCATGTCGCTTAAAATATATGGAGGTAGGAACAGTCACTTTTCTCTAAGGTTGATTTCAAAAGTGTTCACTCTATCGTGAACAGAGCCTTTATTAATTCTGCTCCAGCCCCATTTATGGTACTTTCGTTGGAAGTTAGGTGCTACAGTAGTCATCAGGGTAGCAGACATGAATTATCAAATCGGCGATGGCCGAAGGGCAATAACAGATAGGTGCGCTGTTTGATATAACATAATTGGATAGTGTGAATAGTAAGAGTTGCTTGGTTTTGCGTCGTTAGTTTAGCATGCTAAATTATTCTTTGTGAAGTGGTTGAGATTGGAAGCTTAATTTTGTTTAACTTGCTATCTTTTGGTGCGGATCCCAGTAAGCTCAAGTGTTAATAATTCTTAGTAGTTTGTTGCTTATTTCAAGTTTGATGTTTGTTGAATTGAGTCGCCTGGAAAAGTGATGGCGCATTTGACCGGAACGCATCGACTCGCTTCAGCTTGTTCATCCTTTTGACAACCCACCTGCTCGTACTTATGAAATTTGGCAAACCTTTCAGAGATTTTAGTTGGTATTTTAAATGTATTGTTCAAGGTCATTCTTATCTCTTCGGGCTTGACTGGCCTTTTGGCGCCCTGGAGAAAACTATTTATTTTAAAGTGTGGTCTCAGGGTTCCGCGAGTTGGGAGCTTTTATTATTCTAGAGGATTTTATATATTTTCATCGTGAATGAGAGTCTAGAAGTTCAAGATTGGTCTGAGACGTGTTGTAGACTTTTGATCGCTTTATTATTGGCGTGGCTTTGGTTTTGATTCTGTGTGTGGAACGCTCTGATCAAGTTTATTTAAATTTCTTAAAGTTTTTTAATTAGAAAATGCAACTGTCTGTGATATAAAAAGTAAAATTATATTCCCAACAAAGCCCGTGAACAAAATATTGTTGAAACTGATTCATGATCTAATAATTTATGCCCTGATCGCCACACGGTAAATCCCCGAATCTACAATCCCAGGATCGACAACGCCCTCCCAAGCTTTCCCGTGTAGAAAGGTATGGTTTCTAATTGCTGTAAAAGGTTTTTAGAAAAAAAAAATATTGATTAAAATTACACGCAAATACTTGTAAATGTGTCAATACACGCTCAATTCAAATCACGCGCGTTTCGTGGAGTTACACGTCATTTGGAAACACTCCTCTTGAGTGTCGGCACTGCAGCTGACGTGTTTAGCAGAGATTGAGCTCTAGTTGCAATTGCCAGTCACGTACTCCTGCCACTAGTCGCGTGACCGCCAACTAACAACAGGGGACTGATTATTCTGTCCTGCACCCCCCCCCCCCCATCCTTTTTCCCCCTTGTCGAGTTCTAGCATCTGAATACATTCTCGCAACAAGCTGCCTCTGTTCATTTACGAAGCAGGGGATTTCACAGAAGGAGCAGTGTCATATAAGGTACTCTCACGTGTTAACATTTGAATACATTGCTGTGGGCGACATGAAGCACGTAGTATCACTTTCTCTGTCGACAGAGCGAGCTTTTGCCTTCCGACTCTCTAGATGTTATACCTGAATAACGTACAAAATTATTTATTTTATCTCCGAGGCGCATGCACTGTAATGACAAATAAATTTTAATCTTTAAAGTATGTGTGTGTCTTTTTATGCACATATACACACAAATCAATTTATTTTGTGTACTTGATAACCACTTAAATATTAACTGCATTTTATGGAATAACGGACTTTCTGGGCAGTGTTTAAAAAGCCTTTAAGTATTTTATATTGCTAATTATTAAGTATTCAGGGTTTCCAGTTAACATGTTATACGTGAATCATTTTCATTATACTTACGTCAACATAACATAGATGTCTTTAAACGCATAAACACATCCTGAAACAATAAAAGTAATCCCTATGCGCATTACATAAACTAAAACAGCGAAATATTCATAATATATTTTCGCTTATAAATTAAACATATTTAATGCTTATTTAAAAAGTTTACGTTTACTGATGTTACACATTTTGATCATTCTCATTACTGAAAGAAGTTGTACCTGTTTGGTAACCAACATTACATATTTACAAAAACGCCAAGAACTACTATTCGTATACTATTCCCTTGACTTTATGACGAGTTCACGCTAAGCTTACAGTATGATGTTTCCACCCAGTTGTGAATACTCCTCATACCACCCCAGTTATGCCAACATATGGCTAAATATTGTGCTTGGCCAGTTGAACAATTTAAAAGTAAACTTTCAAAAAATTCCCCTTTCACCTAAGTGCATACAATTTGCAGTCAACCGTAACTAGCCTACGCCAGTAACGTTATCAACGAATTTCGAAAAATTCAAATTTGTAGCTAGTTAGGTTAGTTTCTTTCACTTGCATACAAAAAAATTGAAAATGCGATTACTTAACAATGTATTCATGCATCTTAACTATTTGACATTGGAATTGGAACAACTCGTTCCTCTACGACGGTGTTTATTTTCACATGTGGAGATACTATACCCAATAGGCAGAAAAGATCAATAATAAGAGACTATAAGAAGTCATAATTAAACGAGAGTGAACTATAGTGTTTCGCCAGAAGTTTTTTTTAAATCTGTAAAACATATTCTAAGAGTTTTATTCATTCAGGTAAATTTATTATTATTATTATTTTAATTGAAACACGTTAATATGTTACCGTAGTATTTGAATAAAAATGGCGAAACCATTCCTCACATGGTTGTTATTTAACTTGCAGATTAAATAGCTACTGTAGCCAAGTACATGAGGCTAAAACTGATGCCACCTGCAAAATGCCCCAAATTAGATTCTAACCGGCGTAATGATTCTTTTACTATAATGGATGGCCGAAGAATATTTGAAGAATTTGACCGTTCTGTATTATACAGACAGGTGTGTTGGGAATACACACATGTTTTGGTACCTTTTGGGCTCCTGTCTAAGAAACAAGATGGATACTGGTAGGACTGCGCTAACAAATACAGTTCGTTTCTTAAGGAAAAATGCCGAAAATCAACCCTTGATGAAGATATTAGCAATCTCAAAGATTTCTTGACTATTATGTTCACTTCGCGGCAGATTCTAGCTGCTAAAGGATTCCCATTTAGCTGGGAGTCTGTTATCCACACAACGTAATCTACTACTTCAACCTCGGTATTGAGATCACAAGTCTTATACAAATTTTTAATTTTTCTCAAATTATTTACATAGTCAAGCTTGTACAGGTGACACAAAGATCATGTGAACGGCTATTCTCATGATAGTATCGCAAGAGCTGATTTTTTTTAAATCGTATTTTGTGCACGCAAGCACTCTAAGTATACAATCTTGGAAAGCAATCTCTGCTACTAAAAAAAAAAATTTCTTTCTTTTAGCCTTACAAGAAACATGAATTGTGGCAGCAGCTCACACCTTGCTCAGTATATTGTAGTTCTGTGTTTTTACACGATAAATTTTCTTTTTATATTTTAAAAGTCTTCGAGAATTCGCAGTACATTATTTTTCCTGCGCTATGGTTAGCCACATAACAAATGCAATTTGCGTTTCCAATTTGAAACTTGTAATTTGAAAGTACGTGCGAGTGCGATCGTAATTTTTCCACCGTGCTACGTGATTTAAATTCTATCGTAGCGATAGTTTGCACTGTTCATTATAACAAGTTTCCACCCTTCCCGAAATTCTCTATCCTAGCCATTGCATTTCATTACTGTCATCGCTTCGTCTCGTCCGTTGAGAAAAGAAAATGTTATAGTATATTTTACCGACATTTATTTTTTAACGTTTATCAGTTTAACACCTGCATCAGAAATAGCCGGAAATACCAAGTCACCTTAGTGCGATCAACCATACGGAGCTGACCTGAAATTTATTCTCATTGATCATTACAATATGGCGTCCTTGGCGGCCGTCAGGCTCCCAGCTACGGAGATCTGAGCCACAGAGTAGGTCAGAATACAGATGTAAAACAGCGACATAGACAGCGGATCGAGCTGCGCACTACAGCAGAATAGCAAGTAGAACGTTGGGACACCACCGTTCGCCTTCCAGCACCTGATACTCGCGAACCGGCAGCCCGGCCGGTAGGGAACTTGTCGAACCATGCAGCAGCCAGACGCAAGACCTGTTAACAGAACCTCGCGCCGCCAATCAGAGAATGTGTACGTCAGTAGTATCAAAATGCCGATTCGAGCGCAGCCCCCAGTTATCAGAAAACCAAGGTAAATGAAATGCTCGAGCCATCAGAAAACCATCAGAAAAAATTCCTCTTAATTTTCCGATCCAAGCCATCAACTGCCGATTCGAGCGCAGCCGCAAAAAAGTGACTACAAAAGTTGTGTTTGGGAGCAGCCGCAAAAAAGTGACTACAAAAAGTTCCGTTTGGTTGCATCAGCAAAAATACGCGTAAACAGTTGCGTTTGGTGAGATCGTAGTCACTAGAAAAAAAGTTGTGTTAAACTTTGCGTTGAGTGCATTTGCAAAAATACGCGTAAAAAGATGCGTTTGGGAGCAGTTGCAAAAAGTGACTACAAAAAGTTGCGTTTGGGAGCAGCCGCAAAAAAGTGACTACAAAAAGTTGCATTTGGGAGCAGCAGCAAAAAAAAATAAAAGAGTGGCTCAAGAGATTTGAATGTATAAAAATAAAATGTTGTATATAATAAAGATGGGCGCAAATAAACATCAACTGATGTATAATATGATGACGACCATAGCAATAAAAAACGCTAACGCGACTGGTAATGTTTGGAAAGAATATAAGTTTAAGAAAGACGTTTTTGCGGAAAGAAAGAAGAAATCTCAAGAGAAGTATGTCAAATGTGAAACTTGTAAACACTTTCACAAACCGTCTCTCATAAGAAGTCATCTTAAATGTATATTGCACAAAAGTCTTACACCAGTACATAATAAATCACATGAACCAACAAATGCATGGGAAATTTTAAAGTGCCACAACATTTAATATCAAAACAGAAGTTCCCACGAGAGAAACAAGTGAAATGTGAAACGTGTAGTCACTATTACAAACCATATCTCATAAGAAGTCACTTGAGAAGTAAAATTCATAAGTACACACCCAAATTCAGTGTAGAAGAAATCGAAACAGCATTTCAAAGTAGGATCAAGACTTATGCTGTAAAGAATGTGAATGTATACAAACACCCAAATCATTTCCTAAACGATGTAAAAGAAACTGTCATGGGACTAATTAGTAAACATTTAAAATCACTCAAAGTGAACATGAAACTCTTCACTGAGTACAAAAGGGGAATTAGTGTGAATATTGAATATGTAGAAAGCTCCTTTAAAACAAAGAACGAAATTATACTGGAATCGACTGATCTGGAAGAATATTATACCAACAGCATATCGAAAATCACAGCTGAGATGGGGGCTTTCGAAGCAAAGGGATCTCAATGGGTACTCAACAAAATATTTAATCTAGAAGTGCGAATAAATAAATATGTACCATTCAAGGGCAGTTCTTATGTTGATCTCCAAGAAAAAATCAAAGCTAAGCAGGTGGTAATTAGTGTTAAGAACAATGATCAAAAATGTTTATTGTGGTCTGTTCTATCTGCATTGCATCAAGTACAAAAAGACCCTCAAAGAGTGAATAAATACATAGCTTACGAACATGAGTTTGATGATGCACTTAAGGGTTTGGAATTTCCAATGAAATTGGATAGCATACCAACCTTTGAAAAGAGAAGTGGGATTTCTATTAATGTAAACGCATACGAAGAAGAAGATGGTGGTAAGAAATGTATAATCTCCCCATTAAGAACAACATAACATAAGACGGATAAGCACATTAACCTACTCTATATCAAAGACGAAAAGAATGACCACTATTGCTGGATAAAAAGTCTTTTGGGACTTGTCGCATCACAAGTAACAAATAATGGTCACAAAATATTTAATGCGATAGATGTTTGCAACATTTCTACTCTGTAAATGAGCTAAAAGATCACGAACAAGACTGTCGAGATCACGATGGTGTTAGAGTTGAACTACCATCTAAAGTAAAAAATGACATATTAAGATTTAAAAACCAAAATCATTCTTTGAGAGTTCCATTTGTGATATATGCTGATTTTGAATGTTTGTTGACTAAAATTGACACTTGCCAACCAAACCCCGACGAATGTTACACGAAACCATACCAAAAACAACGAGTCTATTAGCTTCTGTTACTATGTAAAATACGAACATGGATACTATAAACCACCAGTAACTTATGAAGGATCTGATGCATCTAGTGTATTCGTTAAAATGCTAATGGAAGAAGCAAAGTCTATTGGTGATATATACACAAATGAAAAACCAATGCTTACACTAACTCAGAAAACAAAACAAATTATTTATGATACAGCTACCTATTGTCATATATGTGTAAAGTCTTTGAATGGTGATTATGTGAGAGATCATGATCATCTTACGGGGAAATTTAGGGGAGCTGCACACAGAGATTGTAACTTATCGTATAGAAAACCATATTTTGTCCCAGTGTTTATACACAATCTATCTGGTTATGACACACATTTATTCATAAGAGATCTTGGCATCGATGAAAATAAAATTGATCTAATTTCCAACAATGGAGAAAAATATTTTTTTTTTTACGAAACATGTATATGAAAGTGTAAATAAATCTCAGATTTATTGACTCATTTAAATTTATGGCTAGTAGTATCGATAAACTCTCTAGTAACCTTTCCAGAAGCCAATTCCGAGAAACGTGTAAGCATTTTTCCAATGAACTTCTTGACTTTGTTACAAGAAAAGGTGTTTACCCATATGACTATATGGATAGTGCTGAAAAATTTTGTGACATCACTTCCATCCAAAGATGCATTTTACAACAAACTCAATAAATGCGGCATTACAGACGAAGATTACGAATTTGCGAGAAAGGTGTGGGAAAAATTCAACATAAAATCTCTAAGAGAGTACACAGAACTCTATAACAAATCTGATGTGTTGATATTGTCTGATATAATGGAAAATTTTAGAGATGTGTGTCTCAAAACATATAAGCTAGATCCAGCATGGTATTTCACAGCCCCAGGGTTAATGTGGGATGCTATGCTCAAACATACTAAAATAGAACTAGAATTATTAACAGATTATGACATGATTTTGATGATAGAAAAAGGTGTTCATGGTGGAATTTCACAAAGTTGTAAGCGATATGCTAAAGCAAATAATAAATGCATGAATACTTATGATATTACAAAGGAAATATTTTATCTTACAGATATGAATGCCAATAACTTATATGGATGGGTTAAGAGCCAGTATTTACCCAATGGTGGGTTTAAGTGGGGAAATACAAATATAGATGTACCAAAAATAGAAGATTATTCTAGAAAATGTTATATATTGCAAGTTGATTTGGAATACCCACATGAATGACACGATCTCCACAAAGAGCTGCCATTGGCACCAGAGAATAAAATACCGGAAGGTTCAAAAAATCCCAAACTCTTGACTAATCTGGATGGTAAAGAAAAATATGTATTACACTATGTAAATCTTAAGCAATATCTATCTCTTGGAATGAAGTTGAAAAAGATCCATAGAGTTCTGGAGTTTGATCAATCAGATTGGCTCAAGTCCTATATTGATCTAAACACAAATATGCTAACAAAGTCTATGAATGACTTTGGAAAAGATTTCTACAAGCTAATGAACAATTCTGTTTTTGGAAAAACAATGGAGAATATAAGAAACAGAGTGGATATACCAAAGTATGGGGAAAATATTGAACTGTGCTGTCAAGATACTGATTCATACATCTATTATATAAAAACACCAGTCCTCTACAGTGACATGAAAGAAATGGTTAATCATTTTGATACTTCTGATTATAAAAAATATAATCTATATGGTATACCATTAGTTGACAAAAATATTATTGGCAAAATGAAAGATGAATGTAATGGAAAAATTATGGAAGAATTTATTGGTTTGAAATCGAACATGTATGCAATAAATGTGGAAGGTGGTGTAAAGAAAAGAGCAAAGGGTGTGAAAAACATTGTAGTCAGAAATGATATTAGTTTTAGTGATTACAGAAAGTGTTTGTTTGGTAAAAAAGTGTTGTACAAAAGTATGAATCTTATTAGAAGTAAGAAACATGAACTCTATACGATTGAGATGAGAAAAAAAGCATTAAGTCCCGAAGATGAAAAAGATTTATTCTTAAAGATGGCATTAATACACTACCATGGGGACACTACAAAATTGAAAAAGAGTGATACTATGAAATATGATATAACTGTAAATGATTACCTTTATTATTAACATCTTAATTTTGATAGCCTCCAGCAGAGGCGAAAATCAAACACTTTCCACAATAAAATATTTAAATGATTTTGGATACCAAGAAGTACCTGACAAAGATATTATACAGGCCAATTCATCAATAGTTTCAAACGCTCTCCGACTTTTCCAAGAGTATCACAACATAACAATTAGTGGCGAAATAAGTAAAGAAACACTGGCACTAATCAAAACTCCTAGATGAGGAATACCAGACGATATATTTAGCTTTTCTACATCTATTACCAAATGGACAACGAAAGTAATAAAATGGCATTATGTGCTAGCCAATTATGACATTCTACAACTAACTCAAGAAGTGTTTCGTACGTGGACCAAACATACTGACATTATGTTTAAACATGATACTCAAAACCCACACATAATAACATCAAACAAACGTAGTATCCATACATTTCAAAAGTCTCGGCATTTATATAATAGCAAATTTGATGGGAGAAGAGGAGTGCTGGCTCATACTTTTTTTCCGAAATAAGATAACTCACCAGTTGAAATTCACATTGATGCTGAAGAAGATTGGTATCTTAAACATGACAACAAATCTCAAGGAAAAATAAATCTTTTCGTTGTGCTATTGCATGAAATAGTACATGCATTAGGAATACATCATTCGAATGTTTACGAGTCTGTTATGTGCCCTATTTATGTCTTAGATCGACTAACATTACAAACTGATGATATTTTGGCAATACACAGTCTATATGGTAAACCTAAAAGATCTGTGCATTCGTTATCCCCTTCGAAACCAAACATATTATTCCCTACAAAAGAAGTAGATTTGTGTAACTTAAAAAACACCAACACATTTTTAGTAGTCAACCAAATGATGTATATTTCTTATAAAAAATATGTTTGGACATATGACATAGTAGATAAAATAGTTAGTAAACCAGAGATTATCACTAACTGGCTGTTTTTCTTACCTGCTAATTTTGAAAGCTTTACATCGATTTATCAGAGACCATCGGGGGAAATAGTAATGTTTATCGAGTCAAATGTATGTATGTATGTGTGTATATATATATATATATATATATATATATATATATATATATATATATATATATATATATATATATATATATATATATATATATATATATATATGAATATCCTAGTCTGCAACTCGTGTCTGGATATCCAAAGGTTATTTATGATATGGGTATACCCCAAAATTCCAAAATAAAAGCAGTTGTAAATACCTTCTCTGGTTGTACTTTTGTATTTTACGATGAAATGTATTTTATGGAACTGGACGAGTGCTTATTCAGATCTAAATCTTTCGGTTTAATTTCAAATAAATTTCTGGGCTTATCAGCTGGGTTAGATTCTGCTTTTAGATACACCAATGGATTCTTATACTTCTTCAAGAACACAGCATACTATACATTCAATGAGTTTACAAACATGTTGACCAGAGCTGACAGATTTGATCTTTCAATGTTCAATGTAAAGTGTTCTACATTACCATCCTCATTCTCAGATATCCTTAATCAGTTCAAAAAACTAGTGATGCAAATGGAGACGATCTCCATACATTAAATTTTTACTTAAATATTATTATGTTTTTAATGGGATCTGAAAGAAGCAATCAGAGAACATGTCAGAGAAAAGTATAGGCAATCATACGCGAATATAGGGGTGAACGATTCGTTCACACCTTTGAATATGCATCCGCATACCATATTTATTAATGAACCGGGCCTTGAAGTTAAATATAGCAGCGGCTGAAAAATTCCAGGACTGGGTGACAAAAGAAGTGCTACCATCCATACACAAGTCATTTTGGAGTTATTGTAGAGGTGGGGATGTAGGTGGAGGTCAAGTCATTTTTTAGTTATTTTGTAGTCATTTTGAGTCATTTAGTAGTCATTTTGAAGGTAGAGGTTGGGCCAATCTGTAAATTGGAATATATCCGGCCATTTGTGTTTGTGTGTGTAGGTGTGTGTAGGTGCGTATAGGTGTGTTTAAAGGTGGGGGAGGGGGTCAGTTTTGTGAGGGGTCGGTTCTGGCAGGAGTCAGTCGACAGGATTTAGAGACTGACTCGCGCACGTGATGTCACAGTGCCTGCATGTAATTGGCCAGTTACAATCACGCGGCAACTCGGTGATTGGCTGGCCGGTGTCCGTACAATGTATTAATTGTCCAAAGCCAATATGACGTCATAGGGCTTAAATACTCGTTTGTAAGCAGTAGGGAGGTATGCCGAGAGGCTTAGTTTGATAGCAGCTGCCAGAAAGGTGGATCGTTTCGGCTAGCTTCTACGCCAGGTAAACCATGGATTTTTACGTTACAGTGGAGTGGATATTGCCCGGCAATGGTTTCTCGCTATCGATTTCTTCGTGTGCGATGTCTTTTGTTTTAACAGCGCCATCAATTTCTTCAGATGTGATGGCTACATCACTAGAAGTCTCTAATTCCACCATTGCAGCACGATAATCTACAGATAGTATAGTACCATCTACTTCTACAGCTGTTACGCCTACCAAATCTTCAATGGAGCCATCGAACATTTCTGCTGAGGTACCTAGAACACCATTGCCGGTGTTACCTGCTTCTTTAGCTCCAACACCTACATCTCCACCAGGTCTCTCCGAGTCTTTGCCTGAACCACTACGTCGTCATCAGTGTCACTTTTGTGTTAAGATATTTACTTTCAGCCATAATGTACGGCGACTTGAGCGCATTAATTGTACCAAGAACCCTTGTTGCATGTCATATTTGTGAGACAGGCGCCATAAGCAGTTAAACCGTAGCGACTGTTACTTAGACATGCAAAGACCAGCAAAGGTAAAGTGCCTCTCTCATCAGTACCTCGGTACCTGGCTTGCTGGAAGCAGGCCTCTGGTGACTTCGGTACATATTCTCAAAAGTGTAGTTACCTGCATAACCTGTCCTGTATAGTGTGTCGGTGTAATACATGTCTTGTTTTTTACGCACAAGGAAAACACGAGTATGAATAACGAGATGCATAAAAGACTGTAACCTACAACAACGTAGCATATATTGAGATGTATATATATATGAAAATTGTAATTTTTCTAATAAATTAATTTAATTTTAAAATGCAGGTGGAAATAAAGTGTGTTATAGGTCATATTTACGCAATTTGCCGAAATGTAATTAAAATTTAAGAGGTACGGAAATAAAATTAATTCAATTAAAAAGTATCGTATCAAGTACTATTATACTTCTTTCTCGAGTTTGGTTTACAAGGTCATTCAAGGCCATGGGGTCTTGATCCAGGTCACCTACACATCAATGTGGTGGTATTAGTCAGTAATGTAATATGCTTGCTACAATTTTATGGATTTTTCTCGAGTTTTTGTTTTCAAGGTCATGCAAGGTCTTGGGTGAATGTCATGTTCACCTGCATCTAATATGTTGTATTAGTAAATAATTTAATATTCTTGCTGACTTTTATATATTTTATTGAGTTTTTGTTTTCAATGACATTCAAGATCATGGAATCAAGGTCACCTGCATCCAATGTGGTGGTATTAGTCAATAACATAATATGCTTGTATACTTTTATGAATTTTTTCTCGAGTTTTTTGTTTTATAGGTCATTCCAGGTCATAAGGTAAACGGCATGGTCACTGGCAACCAATATGGTGGTATTAGTCAGTAATGTAATATTCTCGTTGACTTTTATGAATTTATTGCGATTTTTGGCATGTTTAAGGGAAAAAAAGAAAAATTTGAAGGTAAAAAGGGTAAATTTCAAAGGAAGAAAAGACATTTTTAAGGCAAAGGGAATGTTTTAGGTGAAAAAGGCAAATTGTCAGGGAAAGTGGTTGTGGGGGACAGAAATTTTAAGTAATTTTTTATCATTTATTAATCAGTTTTCTTCATATTAAATGTTTTTTTTTTTTAGATTTTTTCGGAATAATTTTGGATTTTTTTTGGATTTTTTGGGATCGAGGTTATTCAAGTTCGAGGTCAAGGTAAAGGGTCCTGAGTTCTGCTGTACCAGTTTGGATTCATAAATTCTGGTCTCCTGCTCTGAAAAAAAACGGGATTTTTTTTAATGGAAAAGAGGGAAATTTTAAGGGAAGATATTTTTTTTTAAAGAGAAATTAAGTCAATTTTGAGGGCAAAAAGGGAAATTGTTTAAGGAAAAAAGGGAAATTCCAACATGGCAGCCAGACTGTGCCTGGCTCCTATCCCCTATCCACTCGACCGTGAACTAGTGTAATCATTCTACTAACTGAAAATGAAATTAAGGCAATTTAAGAATTTCCATTCAATTTGTTGTATATATTTTTCAAATGACGTTGCTAGTTCTTTTGAACTATAGTAAAATACAATAAATATAGAAAATGTTAAAATTTGTATTCTAAAATATATAAATGAGAAATTCCTGTAACCCGCGCGATTAAATTTTGTGAATCAATTTCCCGTGTTTAAAATACTTGTATCAAACTACTATTCTATGTAATGAATGAGATGTATAGAATATCCTGTATACATGGAAAATCATGTCTGGGGCAGGTGAGCAGGCTGTGAACGATGGCGGTGGTGGTGTGCGTGCAGGTTCGACGTGCGCGGGCGGCCGCTGCCCGAGGCGCTGCACTGGTCCGACCCGCACGGCTTCGGATTCCGCGCCTACTTCGTGGCCGGGTCGCGACCCGCAGCCCTCAGCCTCGACGCCGTGCAGCTGGACGATGAGGGCGCCTACCGCTGCCGCGTCGACTTCCGCAACTCGCCCACCAGGAACTTCCAGATACGCCTCGCCGTCATCGGTGAGTTGCCCCCCCCCCCCCCCTTGACACCCTTCCCAACATTCACACCCTTCCCAACATTCACCGCTTTTTCTGCCAACGAGACTACACTCCGTTCGCGGTTTCTTCGCACTTTCTGAATCAAACCTTTGACGTGTTTAGTTCTGTTCTGAACATGTCATGTTTCTCAAGCGTCCTATAGGCTGTTCACAGTAAAATGCGTGAGTGAGTGAAGAGATTTGGACAGCTCTTAACATCGAGGTCTTCAGAGCGGATGAGGGTGATTGAGATGAGTATGGAGCAGCGCCGGAATTAAAGGTGTGGGGGAAACGGGAGATCCCCATGAAAATCCGCCGGACAGCGGCATCGTCCGGCACGATTCCCACTTGCGAAAATCCGGGTGTGACCCGGACGGGGATTGAACCCGGTTCGCCTTGGTGGGAGGCGTGCAGTCTAACCGTTCAACCACCGCGGCCACCATAAATGAAGTGTGTAGGATTTGTGGCTAGAACATTGTTTAGGAAACAAGTGCTTTGAGCTGTTTTTATACTTCCTCGAACCAGTTTGTTATTCGGTTTGATTAAATTCAAAATCGTGAAAGTATTCTATTCACATAAAAGTGCTTGTGTTTATAAAATTAAGATATTAACAAACACGTTCATCACTGTTGACCATGTGACTTTGACAGTTGTGCTGGTTTGGAGTATGTCAATGCCGGGTACACGTGGAGAAGACGAAGAATCGTTCTAACTCCCTTTTAGTCTATTAGTGCGTTTACAGTAACATTTCAATCCGGATTGAACCTGGAGTGGACTGAAGAATCCAGATTTAAATGTTAGTATAAACACATCCGGAATGGACTGAAGTAGGAGTGGGGTGAGATAATCCAGTCCAATTGTCGAGGTGGACTGGAATGTGGAATCTGTATTGAAAGGTTTACTTTTAACACTCAACGGACTGAAATTAGAACAACGACGAAGTGGCCACCATATTGACTCGTTAGTTTGGTTATGTAAGAGGTTAGAAACATTCTGAAACTAGCAAAATAAGTGTTTTTTGGAAGTAAGGCGAAAAATAAATGGCTATGAAGGAACTGAGAAATATTTGGTATAAGACATATGTGGAATTCCTTTTTTATATTATTTTGTAAAAATGTATTATTTTACGTATACTGAACTTTCGTTTGTTTTATAGTTCTGCCGGTCGCCAATAGAGTGCTTCAATCCCGTTTCAATCCGCATTCAGTCTTGTTTACACTTTAGTCCACGTTCGAAACTTTACCATAACCGCTTACTTTCGATACGAGTTCACTCCGAGTTCGGCACGAGTTGATTCCAATTCGAATTTGGTCCAGTACAAACTTTTACTCTGAAAGCATTATGTGTTCCCCACCCTCTCAACGCCGCCTACACTTAGGACGCTATGCTACATTAATTAACTCTGAAAGTGTCAACTGGAGTTTACAGGTTTCTGGAAGCCGAAATAGGAAAACCAAGAAAGTGCAATCATAATCATCCCTTTCTGCCTACTTCGTGAGAAAATAATTTAACGGAACGATTCGCTCCTTTAGCGCGATATCTTACGTCGCACTAAAACGTGTGCATTTACGATGTAAGAAATAGCTCGGCATTGTGCATCACGCTGGTAAAATATTTGCTCAAAAATTTTGCGAAAAATAAACTGTTATCTAGGATTTCAGTTTCTTAATTCTTTAACATTCGCATTCAAAAACCTGCAGATTTTTATTATAAAGTGTTTGTCTACGACGCCCTCTTAAGTGAGCTCTCTAGTTGCTATATGGGCATCATTGTAATCAGTTGTGCCTATTATAATTTTTAAAGACTATGCGATATTTTAATGTAATTTTTTTCAGGACACAACAGAAAGTCGATATATTATTGTAATCATAAATAAAGTCATTTTATATTGTTAAATTCGGCAAAAATCACTGTAGGTAGCCCATTGTTTAGGACAGTGTTTTAAATCAAAGGCTGTTCGCGGTAAATTAAGAACTTTTGAAATCGACATTTGAAAAATGTCACTGCCCTTACTGCGTATATTTTAACGGACACACTGAGTGTCGCGTGCCCAGCAAAGTTGGCAACGACGGAGAGAAAATAGTTCCACGTGTTAACGTTAAATTACACGTGTTAAGTAAACATTTAAGAATACTGAAATATTTTATTTTACTTTTAGTTTTTATTTAATGCGTATAAGTGTAACAGTAAAAACATTTGTAAAATATTTATCTTTCTAGAAATTTTGTAGTTGCTCTTGACCGACGCACGAAATAAGAGATCGGGCCCATGGTAACGTTAATTCTACATATGGTGCATGAAAGCACAATGTGCATACAAGTAGATGTTAAGCAGGGCTTTGAAAAGTTCTCATTTTACCGTGAACAGGCTATACAGCGACTGAGCTGTATATTTTCTGAACTGATTGCTGCATTAAAACCTTATACAGTCTTTCCGTAGTAAAATGAGTACTTTTGAAATCCCTGCTAACAATCTACTTGTTTGCACGTTGTGTATTCTTCCGCCTTATGTAAAATTATCATTGTCATGGGCCTTATTGCTTTTTTTATACGTCGGTAGGGTAAAACTGTCAAATTATTAGGTAAGTAAAATTTGCTAATTTTTATTCTTCAATGCATTAAAATAAACCAGAAAGGAAAAGAATTAATATATTATCACTTATGGTTACCTAACACTATTATTCGATGTCAAGATACGGAACTACTTTCCCTCCATCGTTAACAACTTACTGGGCTAATGTCACTCAGTTCGCCTGTTAAAATATATGCAGGCAGGGGCGGTGACTTTTTTCAAATGTTCATTTATAAAGTGCTCACTTTATCGTGAACAGCCTTTAACGCTTAAAAATTATGAGGAAACGTAATGCACGAGGAGTTTGTTTATGCTGTCTTCAGTCGCCGTCTCGACACTTCCTTGTAGACACTGAGGCGTTCGTTTACTAGGTATTCACCTTAACGTGGTCTATCGTCGTCACCTTGTGCTGGGGCCGCGGTGAAGCAGCGGCTAGAGTGCTCGCCTATCACCAAAGGCGGCGCGTGTTCTATTCCCGGCGGGGTCGCTCCCTCCCGGATTTTCGCACTTGGGGCTCGTGTCGGATGATACCGTTGGTCGGCGGGTTTTCTCGGAGATCTCCTGTTTTCCCCCCACCCACTTCCTATCAGGCTATACTCATCTCATTTCAATCTCATTGGCTCTTAAGACACTGTTATTAAGAGCCGCGCTAACGTCTCCAGTACACTCATTGTATTAATTTCTATATGCATTTATAACTTACACTACTTTTGAAATGTATTATTACAATTTAAAATGCAGAACTACTTTAAATAATTTCTGAAACCAGAATAGACTGATTTCAATATGTATTTTCTCATGTGAGAGTGAAAAAGTACAGTTATTAGTCTAAACATTACAGCAGATACAGATGCAACAAATACGGCATGACTTAAGTATTCTGGAATCTTAAGGATGTGTTTACATATTCCCTATGCCCTGACCGTTTTCATTTTCAAATATTTCATCTTAAAAGTAAGCCACGATGAAATAAATATTTTAAACCAGGATGGATACCTCCCCTAAACAGACTCGAAGATCACGCCAACAAGATATAGGACGTTGGGCGGATTTCAGTTGCAGAGATTCACGCGTTATAAGCTGTTCACGGTAAAGTAAGCATATTTGAAATAAACATTAAAAATAATCACTGTTGGTTAACTAGTACATTTACGCTACCGTGCACGCTAGCATGCGAGCTTCCGTCACGTTGGTAGAGATTTAAGTAAGATAGTTTTAAGAGTGTAAAGTTTAAATTTTTTGCCAAACCAAGTTATTACTTTTTGCATTATACACACTACAGTACAGTACTAACTTGCATTTTAGTAGCATATTTAGGTTCATAAAATGTCCACGTTTTCATTGGATTGACGCACTAATAAAGCCATAATGCCGTGGCAATTACTACATTTTACACACTGCGGAAGGATACAAATGAAGAAAAAATTAAATCTTAAACAGAGCTTTTAAAAGCGCTCACTTGTCCGTGAACAACCTATACCAGATTTTCTGCTTTACCCGCGTGGCGCCTATTAACGGCGTCTTCACACTTTTCGAAACAAAACATTGACTCACGTGTAACATGCCTGCCGGTGTCTTAAATAAATAATAGAAAACAAACATTTAATACTGCTATTAACATTGAAGCATTCTATTATTTATAAAATAAAACTTACCTATAAATATTTTACGTACTATATACTTGGTTATCAAAATGACTTAAAATAAGAGACAGCAATGCTGTTATGGCAACGGCTAATAAGAAATAGTTTACGTGCAGAATATTACTAAATTGAATTTTTGTATGCTGTTTTCAAAGTAAAGGTCTCTTATTGAAACATTTGCATTTTCAGCTAGCACTGATTCCTATATGTTAATGTCGGAAGACACATAATGCATTGTTTGTAGGTAGTTGAAGAATACCTAATCGGTACATGATAATAGAACTTTAATGCATGACAACTTCACAAAAATGAACACGGTCTATTCAGACGTCTTAACGTAAACGAAATTGATCACAATCTCAATACGTCTTTGCTCGTCTGGACTCCACGCACTGAATTCTAAGTAGTATTAGCGTTGTCTGCATTGTCTACGCGCCGAAAAGTCGAGATCGGTCCCACTTTTTCAGCGTAGACAACGCCGAAGTGGTGAAAAGCGCCCTGACTGGCTGTTGGTACGATCTGCTCTGTCTGCTCTGCGTTGTCTGCCAATGTGTGGATCCACCTTCACACGTCTGATAGCTTTCCACTCCCGGCAGGCTCTCTCCTTATTTTACGCATGAGGATAAACATGGCAGATGTTGCTGTTGGCTGGTGAGTTTTCTAGGGTGCTTCCCTTCTTCGCACCATTACAGTTCGTCGCTGATCAATATCCACCTCGCTTCGCTTCAATTACGCTGAAGAGTTAGGTTTTTTTAGCAGCGTTAAATCTAGCCGTACCACTGTACACGCCAATGCCATTAGTTAATGGCTATTCACGATAAAGTGAGCGCTTTTGAAATGAACCTTTGGAAAAAGTGACTGCCCCTGCCTGCATATATTTTAACGGGCGCACAGAGTGACATGCGCCCTGTAAAGTTGATAACGATGAAAGGAAAGTAGTTCCATGTATTAAAGTCGGATAAAAAGTGTTACGTAACCATTTGTGATAACTTAAATTATTTATTTCCCTTTCTGGTATTTTTAATGCAGCGAAGTGTAGAAATTCGCACATTTGTAAACTATTTACTTTCCTTATAATTTGACAGGTTTACTTCACCGACGTAGGAGTAAAGTTATAAGGCAACGAATAATTTTCAAACCTTTTCACTGGAACCAACCCAAATCCCTTTCTTGACATCATTGGGGGGCTCTCAGCTGTTTTCCAACTTAAAACACCTACATTCAGGAAGCAGTTGAGACATGGACCTCTTCCAGTGTGCGTTAGCAAACAGCGTCACAAGATTATAACGCCAGTCGAAGAAGTTTCCCTGCCGTTATAATTGCATAATGATATCGGCTTGTGCAAGATGATGTGTTGGCAATGCGAAGAAAAAACTATATATGTAAATAAGTATAATGTTTATTCCTTCAAGTATTGTTGCCATGGATAAGAGGAGGCTAAATTCAAGGGGAGCCAGCTGCCCTATACAAATATTGGCGAAGATCAACTACAACCGATAGATTTTTGTTCTTTTCCTTGCAGTCAGAAAGTGAATATATCATCCAAGGAAAATGCGCCGTGAAAATAAAAGACCCCCGAAGGTTTAAGATTGAAAATCCGTGAACGAACATGACAATGTATAATTATTTCTGGAAGTTAAGGGGTCCACATTTTATTGGTTATCGGTGCTCTTCAGTCTAGCTCTTGCCACGTACAGAAATAATTTCCGCTATGTCAAATTTATATTTAATCTGATCACTATGTGAATTCCGTGCAGCAAATATCCCACACCCGTTATTTAAAACGAGTAAGTTTAAATTACAGCACTTTTCTTTTTTTTTGCTGAAGATCTGACTCGGTATTGAAGAGGTTTTATTTCACCGGAACATTTTCAATGTGCGTCAGTACATCTATTTCGTCCCCATACATATATTAACATATGAGAGATCAATATATATATATATATATATATATATATATATATATTAAAATTACCTCACAAAATTCCTCTCATGCAACGTCAGTCTGCACGAAGCTAACACAAACATGCAAAAAACTAGACTCAAATATATATATATATATAACTAGACTCAAATATATATATATATATATATATATATATATATTTGAGTCTAGTTTTTTGCATGTTTGTGTTAGCTTCGTGCAGACTGACGTTGCATGAGAGGAATTTTGTGAGGTAATTTTTTGTTATACTACGGAATCTCGCACAAAAATATCAACAGGGGTAACCATGGCAAAATTTGATTAAATATTCCTAATTCAAAATACACTAACAAAGGCATGGATTCGATGTTACCCAAAGTAACTGTAAACAAGGGGAAAATTCTTCTGCTATCAGTGAATTCATGTTGAATATTTAAGTGACTAGAACTCCTGATTTTGAAGAGCTTAATATCTGTGATTACATATATGTGATTTCCTCGTCTATGATGACGGGTAACAATTTCATCCAATGCCTTAAATATGCACTATTTTTTTTTTTACAAACGTCTAACTCATAGGAACAAACACATTTTGCGTCATTATTTGGCAATATGATATACTTAAAAAAACTGTATGTTTGTATTTTTTTCCCATTCGATTGCAGTTAATTAGACAAACCCCGCAGGACTCCAAGCCAATAGCAAAACAAAATCTTTGAAACTCTCAAATAAATTACAATGAAGTTACAAGATCAGCTCAATGTTTTCTGAGCCGTAAGTCAATGTGCAAACGTCAATTATTGAGGTAAACATACGACTGTGAAGTCAACCATTCCGCCAGAAAAATGTAAAATTTGCAGGTTGCTACAGTTATAGGCTGTTCACGGTAAAATGAGCACTTTTGAAAGTCCTGCTTTAGATCAACATGTATGCATGTTGTGTATTCCTCCGTCTTATGTAAAATTAGTATTGCCATAGGTCTCATCACTTTATTCATGCGTCGGTCAAGTGAAAATCTGAAATTACGAGAAAATTTTTTTTTTAGAAATATCGTCATTTTCACACTTTGAAGCATAAAAAAGAAGTAATTTAAATAATCACAAATGGTTATCCAACTATTTTTATTCGGCGTTAAGATATGGAACTACTTTCCCTCCATCGTTACTAACTTTACTGAGCGCATGTAACTCAGTACGCCTCCTAAAATGTATGCAGGCATGGGCAGTGACTTTTTTTTTCGGTTGATTTCAAAAGTACCCACTTTATCGCGAACAGTCTTTATGATAACGTAAAGACAGGATGGAATCAAATGTTGTCTTTCAAATAGCGTTAACCGGGACAGCGGCAGCACGAGGCGCCGAGGGGTACAAACACCCCCTCAAGAACGGCTCAGGGATCCAGAATCGGAGGGGGCGTTCACGTTTTCCAATTAGTTTCGACGTCAATCACGACGCCCTTTGTGACTCGCAGCCCCCGATGCTGTCTCCCGGTCGTCGTCGTCTCCGCGTCTCTTGCAACTTGCTATGCAATGCGCTCGAGTTCAGACAGGCGTACATTTAATTTCGTTTTGGTCATCGGAGCCGGCGAAACACGTTCAGCGCGGGCAATTCTGAACCCGAGGCAAACAGGAGGGCAACCCCGTGGCGAAGGCCAGCAGATGAAGATCATACCGGCGGAGCAGCCAAGTGGTTACTACGCTGCCCTCCCACCAGTGCGAATATGACTCCTGCACTCGCGTGAGGCCAGTGGCGTAGCGCTAAATTTTGACACGGCAACATCGTCGAATGGTGCAGTTTCTCGCCCAGACTAGAAGAACCGGGCGACAACATTCTCCTCACACAAAATAAAAAAAGTTCAAAGTCAAAGTTAAAAATGCTTTCGTTCAGATTTTCTACTCAATTATGTTTGCGACTACAGCAGCACGGAGGCATGTGGGTTGTTTATACTATACTGTTTTTTTAAAAAAAGGCTTCCTATAATTCGTTATCACAAACAGTAGATATCGGCAATGATGTTACGATACGCCGTACTCGCTTCGGGATACGAAGAATGACAATACGTCTGTCGTTACATTCCCGTATGTTGGCATCCCGCGCATACAAACCGCGAGGAGAAGGCCTGGCGTACACAAGGTGTCGTCCACCCCGCTACCCGCAACCCCGAAAGATACCGGACGGAAACTCCAGCCCGGATAGGCATATATAGGCTGTCCACGGTAAAGTGAGCCCCTTTGAGGCCCGGGTTAATTTTTATTTTCAGCCATTTTGTATTCTCTAACCAACTTTTTAAATATATATTGCCATGTAAGTAATAAACACGATGCGTATATTCCACCGCACTCGGAAGTTAACGTCTAAGGCTAAAATAAAATATATATTCTGACTATTATTCCAAATGAGAGGGCTTTCAAAATTGCTCACTTTACCGTGAATAGCCTCTAAGATCGGGGAGGCTCGGACGACAGAGAGGGGACAAATTTCACTGCTAGCTTTCTGCACCACACGTCTGGGTAACGAAACTTAATATGCGACTTGCACCTTAAAATATAGATTTATAATGGTTTTAATAATTTATTTTGTCAGGGAACGCTATGAATCTGGGAGTCTTGTGACGCTAGTCAGTGGCGAGGAAAATGCGGCGGATGCTATTTGTGGCCGATCAATTTTCTCAGGGCGCATTTTTTCGATCGCACCACACTGAGAGAAAATCGAACAATATATGTGTTTGTCTAGGGTCAAAGATATATTTTGTTACCCTAACAAATTTATTTCTGAGCTAACAAAATTTTAAAAGTAAGAAATTTACTTTTGTGGGTATAACAAACTATATGTTTGAATAACACAATCTCTGTGTTGGGCCAAAAAAAATTAGACTGCCAACTAAGTATTTTGTTGAATCAGCTATATATATATTTGTTTGACCACTCATTTGACTGCCTTAGTTCGAAAATACAGCTCGAGAGTTGTTTTATATTTTTGTGACAATTATGATAGTATAGTCCATTTGATATAAGTGGTCTCAAATTTGACGGACAATGTGACCAACCTACCCAGTATGTAAACAGTAAATGCTCTCGCTCCTACAGTATTGTATCAGCTGATGAACTGCTGCGGGATCCGTGTTGTTAGGTTGGCTATTTTGATGACGGTTTTGGAAGACAATAGTACTCGGAACTAAAGGTCGAAATTTAAAATCTTAATTAAACTTACACCATTTATGGTTTAAATTATGTTTTTAAAGCAATATTAAATTTTCTTGGCTATTAATAACCGGACTTAAAAAACATGTTCAGCATTTATGACAGAGTATGTCGACACATACAAACAGTAAACGTTTCCAGCCAGTGGCTAGCCATGTTTATGTTTCCAGCCCGGTGAAGGCAGTTGTGCATGCACTTTTTTTCTCATTGTATTTATTATACGAATGTCTTATTGGCGTTTTCGGAATATTTAATCGGTAGTTAATAATATTTCATTTGCTTTTTCCAAACATAGCTGGTTGTAGGTACCGTTGTAGTGCGTTTTGTTGAGTGAAATGTAATATTAATCGGCACGTCGTTAAAACTGCTCGTTCCGCCATTTTCCTAACCGCCTTCCACGATGAAGTGACACGAATATAATTTCCGTATATAAGTTTAAGTTTGTTTGTATCAGGAAACGTGCGTAGTGTTGATTTTACTGAATGATTTTGCAAATAAATTATTTAATGTTAGTGACGAACAAACGTGATTTTATTGAAGTAAACTCGCAAGGATTGCCATAGAAAAACGCGTGTTCAAGAGGTTAAAACAGAAAGTTTGCGTGTTTTGTAAATGTATTTGTAAACCGTTAGTATAATTATTGAAATGCACGTGGCCTGAAAAATGCCGCACTTTCCACACTTTTGTAGTGAGTGAATAATATTTGTTTGTCTACATCGTATATTCGAGTGTAAGGTCAACTTCGGTCAAAGTGTGTGCGTGTATATATTGCTGCAGCTGTACGAATACGAACAGCGACGTATGTATCGCATATTGTATTTTCATTAAAGTTATAATTTTCGAAGTTAAATAATTCAAATGTTATTTCCACACGAACAAAATTTTCCACTGTTCCATCAAAACAATATGCAACTCAAAATGCCACACACACATGCCGGAATCACATAGACCCGACCAACACAGCACGACACGACCAAAACGCAACCACGGCACATTTCAATGTGACTACTTGAATTTTCAGCACGTCCGACACCATTCTCTCGGAGTTACTTAACTGTGAGATATCAGTTTTCAAACGCCTCAATGCTTCGTCATAGCGTTCATCGTGATCGTCAGTTCGTTTAACGCCATCGTCATAGCGTTCATCATCATAACGTCCATCGTCATCGTCAATGTGTTTAATGCAATCGTCATAGCGTTCATCGTCATAGCGTTCATCGTCGTCGTCAATGCGTTTAACGCCGTCGTCATAGTGTTCATCGTCATGGCGTTCATCGTCATCGTCAATGCGTTTAACGCCATAGTCATAGCGCTCATCGGTGACTATTTTACCAAACAGATTTCTTTCAAAAGATGTTTCTGTTGGTGTCTGTGGGTAGTCTAAATTCTTAACAGCAAATGTGTACCATTATGGCGATACAATTCCAAAATTTGCTCCATTTGAAACAATAAATATACACTATAATATAGTAAATGGTATGATATTAAAACATGATGAAAATAGTCATAGAGAAACTAGCATAATTGCCACTTTTAAGCCAAGAACAATATTTGGATTTGGCAACACAATCTATTACGAATCAGTTTATCCATTATTTTTCCCAGTGCAAACAAATCAAGTTAATGAAATAATAGTTGAAATTAAGGATGAAAAAGGTAAGTTAATTAACTTTGATTTGTCCGAAAGAACAGTGGTATTAGAGATGAAAACTTTATATATTTTTTTGGGTTGGAAGTAGTCATATTATATGATAACTTTAATAGTTTTTAAACTATTAAAGTTTAATGTGATTAAGATGAATAATATTTCTATAGAAAGTGCAATGAAATATTTATAAAAAGAATTCAACGTTTCGACTACTTTAATATGTCGAATTTGGAGATGTGTATCTAAATTTTTAATTAGACTATGTTGTAGCACATTGCCGAAATTAGAACGATAATTGTGTTTTAATGATTGGATAACCATTAAAACTTTATAGAGATATGAACACAAATAAAAATCAACTGATGTCTAATTATACGACGACGATCATTTACTCTTTAAAAACCGAATAGAATGCCTTTGTTTAGCACCACAATCCACCATTCCATCATATGCAAAACTTATACCTCCACGATTAACATAATTTAAAACTTTTTCACTGAAAATCTGAACATACCTGTCTGGTAAGGTTACTTTAAAATTTCCAGAAGTAACTATCACTTTGTATTCATACTGTGTATCATTTATTTCAGCATGGTTTATGGGATAGGACTGCCCAATTGTAAGTTCGGAAAGTTTCTTATATTGTTTGGTTCCGTTTAATACATTTAGCAACTGATCCATCTTTATTATATACAACATTTTATTTTTTCGTATTCAAATTTTTTGAGCCACTCTTTTTTGCAACTGCGCCCAAACGCAACTTTTTACGCTTATTCTTGCAGATGCACTCAAACGCAAATTTTAATACACATTTTTTATCTTATGACTACGATCTAACCAAACGCAACTTTTTGAGCCACTTTTTGCAACTGCTCCCAAACGCAACTTTTTGAGCCACTATTTTGCGGTTGCGCTCGAATCGGTATTTGATGTTTTGGATCATAAAATTAAGAGGAATTTTTTCTGATGGTTTTCTGATGGCTTGAGCATTTAATTTGCCGTTGGTTTTCTGATAACTGGGGGCTGCGCTCGAATCGGCATTTTTATACTACTTCTCGGTATTTAACCTATTTAGAGGGCGCTGATAGGCTACGTTAGTCTCAAAGGCGGTGAACAAGAGGGAAATTATAATACATAGTGATGACAAATTGGTATCGCTAATGCATACAAAAGTAAAATGATTATTTTTAAGAGTTAGATACAGTAGTTTTCAATTAATTTTTATTTTAAGCTGCGTATTTACCATTGCACGGAAACCTTGCAATACAATTTCATTTTGCAATGTTGTACATTCTGTGCATCGTACTGCACGGTACGACGAAGAATAGAAATCATTTCTAATCCGAAATTGCTGGTCGGACGACAGAATCTGTCGGGCTTACGACGACCTATCTTGTATTTCATTGGCTGTTGGCCGTTGTGTCGTGCGCGTTGGGGCTATGTGATTCTGGCATCTTAAGAACATCAAAATAAACCAGTCTCACGAAAGACGATAACCTAAAGGCCCCTACCCCCCCCCCCCCCCTCAAACTGCTCATTTTTTTTCCTTTTTCCCTCGAAATGAAATAAAGCATAATTCTACCCACATTGCATTGCTATGAAATTTTATCTGTGTTATTATTGATTGAAATTCTAACACTCTGGTTCTGGAGGGTTTCAAAACGTAAAGCTTACTGGCGATACAAACTTTGAAGACAACTTTTCAATATCAAGTAAATTACAAAATGCTTATCAAACAAAATTCTTTCAATTTAAGCACCCAACGAAGGTGCTCCAACACCATAAAGAAGTGTCTCATGCACCAGAAGGAACTGCGACATACTAAAATTTATCGCTAAGGAAAATTAACTTTATGTCTTCAATCTTGGGTAGGTGGAACATCTTTTTAGTGTGTAAGTAACATGTTCGTTTGATATATTGTTGCTGTAGGTCACATCTGCTTTTCTAGAGTACTTTGTAACATCTCTGAACTGAAATACAGTTCTTCATTAGGTACACGACAACAAGCCTAGGGCTGTATTCACAATTTTGAGGAGGGAGGTTGTGCGACTGAACGTCAGTGTAAATATTAACACTGAGTTAGTCAGAAATAAGTTTTTATTCATAGCATGACAATCTGAAAACGTAGGTATTTGTGAAAAGTTATTGAAGTATTTTGTATGTAGACCTGCAATACTTAACATTTGAGTTACTAAATAAGAGTTATTGAAATTACTGAAATTAATTAACATTTGCTTAAATATTATTTTGGTTACCTACATACTTTAACATCCTGGGATTTATAACCACCATAAAAGTATCAGGCTGTACAAAGTTTATTGTCATATCATACCACAAAGCTAAATTGTGTACTTTTAATGCAATAGTAGGCATAGCCTATATGTAAGAATGTATACTGTCTTTGAAAAGAAGGCGGAGGAGGGGGAGGGGCCGTATTTGTGCATTCCTGGGGGGGGGGATCTTGGTAGTCGGCGTTCGTGGAAACCATGCAAAATTGTTATGTTTACAAGAATTTTTCTTAGGTAAGTGTGGCAAGATTAGTTGTCTTTAATATATTTAGAGTATATTAAAAAGAGTAAAATATCTTATTCGTTTGACAGTAAAAATTCAATTCCATTTTCGTGCATTCTGATTACAAATTTCTTGCAAGGTAAAAAATTATCGATTTATTGACTTATTATATGGGCTAAGTCAATTACATAAAATATTTACAAACTAAAAAAAATTGGGATTGTTGCCAACCTCAAACTGTTTGAACAGCCACAGCTTCAAAAAGTCATTTGGGAGGAGGCTCATGCAGTTTGTTTACAAATACTGGCAGTCATTGGTGTTTGTTTGCAAACAGTCACCTTCAGTGACAGTTCCGCTGTGGCGGAAGGTTACATAGCCAACCAGATGCCATTGGCACTACTTTCCTAAAACTGTCAAATTTGAGACCCCTTATATGAAATGGACTATAACCGTGTTTTTAGTGCAATTATTGATGGTTAACAATCGTATAAAAACAATAATAAAACAATGCAACAAGAAACTGACAAGTAAAGCTGAAAAATGTCAAATATTTATTTCTACACGTTGCCCAATATTTACAGTATATATATATATTTATGTTTTCCGGCGTTATCAGTTGTCAAATTAACTGAGGTTACTAACAAATAGTGCTCGGACGCAGGTGATCTAGGTTCGAAACTCGAGCGAACTTGTAAAATGTTTTTATATCGGCCCAAACTGTTTAAAGTACGTGTAGCCAAATATATCTTTAGTTGCCCCAACCAAATCTTACAGTTTGGGGCAACCAAATAAGAATAAAAACAAATGATTTGGTTTCAGCAGCAAAATATTTCATTGCCCATATACAAACAAATAATTTTGTTGCACCGAACAAATCTTGTTTGATTAAACGAAACCTTTTTATCAGTGCGTCGAATCTCAAATTACATATCATTTCAGGGACAAAGACAACCTTTAAATTTGTACTCAAGTGTACACAGAACTTTTAAGTCTAGTCTTGTGTCAAGTTGTAAATTAAGAATGACAATAAATTACTGATATAACTAATGAGCTTGCTTTTCTTTACATGGGTGCCTAAAATTTTAAATGAACTTCTTAAAAGCATAGATGGTAGGTAGGCCTTGACTTCTCGTTGGCAAAAATATCATTAGAGATAGAATGAGAAACATTTGCAACAGTATTGAGGCAAACTTGCCTTATCCGGCACTCGAAGCCAGCAAACGTCATATCATACGCTAGCGTGCAATCAAGTTCAATACGGAAGGTAGGATTCTGTGCATCAACTTCAGGCGTAATCAGTTTAGCGTTTTGAATAATAGGGTTCACCGACCTGAAATATTAGCATGGCCACATTTTGAAAATAAGAGTCGGAGGAACTTAACACATGCGAGTTTACATGGCCTAATGTAGCGCTACTTATATGAAAAATTTGGTGAAAATATGTTGATTGGTCACTGAAATACGGTATAGAAGTCTTATTTTCTTATTTGGTACTATCTTACAAAATAGCCTAACAAAGTGCTACTGTATGCAATACTTCTAATAGATGCTGTTAGCATATAAATTTTCGTTGAATTTCGTAAAATTATTTACTATACATGACAAACTTACCAAAGTATTTATATGTACGCCATTTTGAAAGTCAATGTCTGAGTCCACTGAAATCATGTATGTTTACAGGGCCTTCTGTGGCCCTTATGATGTGCAACATGTTCCGGAAACATGGCAAAATGTTCAGAATTCTCACCTGGCGCTATTTTACGAAAAGACAGGCAAAGTAATATCTCTGTATGTATAATTTATGCTTCTAACGTATACCGTCAGCTTATAAAATGTGGTTCAATTTTGTAGAATTGTTTAATATATTATACATACTAATCATAATTATTTATACTAACGCCACTAAAAAAGGCCTGCCAAGTTTGAAACATATTAGTTTACATTACACTACACCGTAAAATATTTTCTGGTGAACTTCCTAAACTGTAATAGGAACTTTTAATCTATAGACATTATGAAAATAATACCACACACCAAGCTGCAAATATAGGGATGCTTAGCAGCGCTACTATACCAAGTTGGTAACTTCACTATGCATTTGACTGTTTCCTGACCAAATACTGGAACGCTACAGTAAATGTATAGGGGAAAAAATTACCATTCCCGCTTTCTCACTAAGCGTATACACAGGTATGGTAAATTTCCGAATAATTTCTTAGAGTGTACTGTACCAATACTTGCGTTAAAACATTGCAGGGAATAGATTGACTGGCCCTCGAGATATGGCATTAAACCCTTACATCTTCCATATGACGATTTGCGTATTTGTGGACAGAAAGTTTGTATATTAGCACATTCGATGATTATCATAGATATTGCTGTATACAAATCTATGTTAAAATCGGTTACATAATAACGCTAAGATAAAATGATTTTATGGCCGCCATTCTGAACATAAGGACTTTCCATACTTAAAACATAAATTAATATGGTCTAACACACAACTTATTAACTATATGTGGAAGAAATCGGTTGATTGTTTCCCGAAATGTAACGTATGACTGTACTTATTCGTATGACGCTGTCTTACAAAATGGCGGATAAAAGAGACTTCGTGTATGCACATTTGATAGTTCTAATGTATACTTACTGCCAGCATACGAAAGAGTTAGAATTGATTACATGGTTTCAAAAATATAGCATACTATGCTAAAATGTCTATATTTCTGACAGCAGTACTACATGCTTGCCAAATTTGGTAGGAATCGGTAAATATTTCCTGAGATATGACAAAAATTTAATTTCTTTATCTGGCACTAAATTGCAAAATTCCTGTCAAAAGTAGGTATTTCTTGGCATTTATTATGCTTTAGTAAATACTGTTAGCATACATAATTTGGTCGAATATGGTTATCGCGATGGTATATTTACAAAATATAACAAACATATTTGTTAAGCCGCCTACTATAGTATTACTTTAATGCCAAACCTCATGCCAAATTCCGTGAGAACTCGTTGAGTAGTTTTCGAGATATAACGTAGAAGATTTATATATTAATGAGGTGCCATCTTCCAAAATGGTGGACTGACAATATCCATTTTTAGATTTGATGGTTAAATTATGCATTGTCAACAAACAAAATTTGTTCCCGGGATATGGCATGTAATCTTAAATTTTCAAATGGGCGCAATCTTGAAACTAACCGCCCAGCGTGGTCGAAAAATATATGTCAGGCCTCCGTACTACGTACTATATGTGTACCGAGTTTGTTGAAATTTCGTTCACGCATTCCAAATTTTTTATGGGGGACACACACACGCATACTACACACGAAGTCACGCACCTATACATACAGACACACAGACAGGAAAGTGAAATCGTAGGCCATCCTTTCCTTCGTAAAGTGGTCTAAAATGCTCGCTGATTCAATGGCCTGTAACCCAGAACTTTCTATCCATATTATGTATTTTAGTCACTGCCATTCTTCACTGCCTGCTGATACAGTGAGAAATCATTGCCACAAAACACTAAGTTCCACACGATTTTGTCTTCTTGCGCCATTATGCTTTTATTACAGGTTTGAAAATAGCCAGAAAAAGAAGCATCTTACCCACAACTATACAGCCTGTAACCAAAATTATTCACAGACATTCTCGGTCTCTTGTTAGTAGTAGGGGCATGCCGATTCCATTTCACTTTTGATTAATCGGATTATCGATTTGATGTTAAATCAATTGAAAGGGTTGATAAAAAGGGTTAGTCCTTAATCCGATTTTAATCCGATCAAAAAATCTTAATACTATCTTAATCCGATTAGAAATTTCTTACTCCGATCTTAATCCGATGAGAATGGAAAGGGTTACATTTATTGAAAGGGTTAAATGTATTGAAAGTGTTGATTTTTTTCTTGATTTTGTACTTTCTTTCTTTTTTTGGGTGGGAGGGGGTAGCAGAATCTCTGTACGATGATGACAGTGTGGTGTCCTGGGGCGACTGACCAGAGTGGTAGGTTGCAATGTCTTATATAGGTGTAGAGTTGAGTGCAAGAGTGAGCTAAGACTATTTTTTTCAATTTTTTTCTAATTTTAAGGTGTGTGTTGGGATGTTGGTTGTAGATAGTCGATTTTTACGAATATATTTAACACACAAGAGATATTCAGAGTGTTTAAACGATTTCTAAGAGTGGCCTAAGTGTAAACTTAATATTTTTGGTGGATATTGCTTGTAAATGGTAAATGGGCGACTTTGAAAGATGCGATTTATGTGTTAAACGTTCTGTTTTCGGAATACGATAAAATATTAGAGAATTTCAGAGTGTACTATGTATAAATAAATTACAAGCATCTAATAGGAAAGTTCAAACGACTTCGTGAATAATTAGTGGAATTATGTGATTATTAATCATAACACAAGTCTCCAGCTTAGGAACAAAATTTACACAAGAGAGAATTTTAACTATGTGAATAACATCTGATGTCGACAAGTGCAAACTTCAACTTGTCAGTATGAATATATAACACATTAACAAGTTTACACATACAAATTAAATATGCCATAACCGATCCAGCCTGGTGAATATTATCGTACAGCAAAAAAACTCTGAATACGATTTAAACCAGACACAATAGTGTAAGTCTATTCTGATAAGTAAAATATAACAAAACAAGAATTTTTACCCCAAATTACATTAAAATAAGTCTGTTCTATGTATGAATGAGTAGCACTTACATGGAGATGTGAGTAGATATGTCTAGTGCAGTTGATAGACAACTGTGTTTAAATTATGGTAAAAACTCGTAAATGGAAGAAAACTTTTTTCTTCATGTTTATGAAATTCACTGCAATTTTAACACAAACAGTATTTTCGTAGACCAAACAGAGAAATCAATTACTTATCACAAACACAGTATATCGATCTGAAAAGACAAAAATTTTAACATATGAAAATTTATATTCTCCTGAGAAAATACTTTTATATTAAATTGCAGGTATCACTATAGAGATGAAGGTAGGTGCAATGGTCGCTGATGTGATAACCCCTGAAGGTGGCCTCATCAGCTGCCAAGTGTCTAGAGGTGTGGTGTTTATGAAGGAGCTAACGAGTATCATATCTGTCTCCAACAAACGTTGATGAACAACTAAAAGTGGTGGCGACTGGGATAGCTGAGGTCACTTTGCTCCAGAGCTCCCTACACCCCCTTTCCCCTTCCCAAGCAGACCACGTCTGCAGGACCCTAAGGTCAAGAAACCAGCTTGCACGCCTCCCATCCCCTCGTCTAGGCATGCTGCCCTGAGCTGCCCGCAATCGTCAATTATTTCAGCACTAAGGTAAGATGGCGTCAACTGCCTACTTGTGTGCTGATTGGGAGGACCCTGCCTCCCACCCTCTCATACCCCATCCACCCACCCACCCTTGCACCCCTCAGAGCAGGTCCGACTCCATGATGCCAACCACCCCTCACCAGAATACGAGGTCCTGGGTTTAGTCACCCATCTGTCCTCGATTGTCAATTTTCTCCACTGATTCGAGATGGCGACAAATGTCTAGTTGTGTACAGATTGGGAGCTGGCTGCTTGTAGCCACCCCCTACACTCCACTACTCGCCCTCAGAACCGGCCCAAGTTCATAGGAACGTGCCTCCTACCATCCCTACTACCGAAGGTGACTTTTCTGAAGACCACCATTATCGATCCAGCCTGGAGTTTGCAAAACCCAGTTTCACGCACCCCATGGCCAGCCCTGAGAATACTTTTCTGTATTTCCCGTGTGTTGGTCTCCTCGCAGTACCTGTTTGAAGACAACGTGCCCTCTCCACTAGAGTATTCAGAACATGTTTTCCTAGTGTTGGTTCCACTGCTTCACATCGCCGAACCTCTGAATGCATACACTGAGAGATTTCACCTGACTTGTTGTGGTTTCAACCTTACACAACAGGTTGATTATATGAGCAGTAAGAAAAAATTTCCAAATAACTGAAATCAAGTTCCTAATATAAGCCCCAGATTTTAAACTCAAACAACAATGAATGTATATTTTAATCAAGCAAACTATGATTTGTATAATCACAGAGCAATGCGACATATTTTATTCACTTGTTAAAACAACTAATATTTTACAAGTATTCAAACAAGATAAATATATATTCATATAGGAGAGAAAAAAATATTGGGAGAGATTTGTACATCTCTTTTAACGAGATCTAGAGAGCCGATAAGGGTGAGGCAATGTGAGAAGCATCGGATCGTGTGTGTGAGACTAGGGGAAACGAGAGAGGGATCTCCGATAAAACCCACTGACCAAAGTCTAACACGACATCTACATATTGCCAAAAAAAATTGTTAAGGTGTGACTTGCCCAGGGAGGCGAGCATGGTAACCAATGTGTTCCCTTTCTTTATATCTAACCAAAAACTTTCCAACAGCAAAATGTATTCCATGTAACATAAAATGTACCTATTTGAATCTGTTTAATATTTTAACCATTTCCGACATGAGTTTAACAAAACAGTATGAATACCGGTGGAAATTATTTTTTTTGGAGTTGTAAAACAGCGATTTCAACGTCATTCTTACTTTTTTACTAAAAGATCCAAATTCTTATAAATTTACAGCATAATCTACTGCTGTTTTTACATAACTTGAGTTGTATTTTGTTATATATATATAATATTGTCTTCTTCTCCAGACGTCATCGTGTTGTATCTTGAACGGGAACTCTTGTGAATTGTGTGCTTGTAAGTAAAATAAAATATTTAAAATATTGGCTGGTTTCTGTTGGGTGTAGTCGTAGATTGAAGCCAAGGAGAGACAGAAGTCTTTGCTACCTGCCTTTATAAAAGGTATTTGGGAGGACTCGCTTTCAATATATTCCCCCAGGTGTCCCAAAAGTTGGTCAGCAGAGTGTTGTATCCTACTCCAACTTTCAACTTGAATAGCCGGAGTGGACGAAGGTTCTCTCAAGATACTAACCTGCTGCCTCGTTTCTTTGCAAAAATTCATTCATTCAGCTGTATTTGATTTTTTGTTTTTGTAATTTCCCATCAGCCCTTCAAAGTAAGCTAGTTTTTAATCAAGTTTTAATTTAAATGATTGTAAATTTTTAAGTCATTAAAGCAAGAAAAAATTTCTCATTTTTTAATACAGGCCATTAGCTGATAGGCACCTACTCATTTCTCTTCACTTCTTGTGAACCATCACTCATTTTGCATAAGATATTATTGAAAATAAGTTATTGAGCTGTGGAATAAAAAAATAAATAACAAGTCGCACTATTTTTTTTAACTTGAAAGAAAATGTTTTATTTAAAATTTCATAATTACTTTCAAGACAGAATAAATTATACATCTTGGCATTAAACATATTATGTCGCAACCTAAAATGAAATACAATCTTTTTTTACCATTGCCTTCTGAAAAACATCACAACTTAAAATCATTACTTCATGTTACATCACATCGTCAATGTATATTATATCACAAATTATGAAATAAATACAATAATTTTTTGGTTCATCGTGTTAACAATTACATATACAAGACAAACAGGCTTTTTTAATCAAAAAACTCAATCTTACTTCATTAATACTGTGAAAAATAATAGCATCATGTACTGATACAAGTTCAAAAATATTCAAATACTCTTATCGTTTATATGTACAAGCCAAACATACTTTTTTTCTAAACCAAAAACTCCATATTACATCATTAAAACTGTGAAAAACTAATTGCATCATGTCGTGATACAAATTCATAAGTAGTCAAATACTTTTTACATGCACAAGCCAAACAGACTTTTGTAACCAATAAATTCCATTTTACATCATTAAAACTGTAAAAAATAATCGCACCATGTCCTGATACCACTTCAAAAAATCCAAATACTCTATAATTTACATGTACAAGTCAAACAGGCTTTTTAACCAAAAACTCCCCTATTTACCATCATGCTGACAAAATATGTTTCGAGTGAAAAAATTTACATCATTATATGATTGAAATAATAATAATATAGTTTCTTATTAAACTTTCCAACATGAATGAAATTTCTTTAAAAAATTGTTTCACCCAAATGAAATGTCTTTAATAATCGTTCAAATGGAATTAATTTTTTTTATATTTTCAATTATTAAACTGGAAAAATTTTTCACCCTATTACAAGTAAAAAGAAATCATTACAATATCTCAATAGTAACAAAATTTGTGAAATTATATTGCGGAAGGAATCAGTCATCGCTGAAAATGTGAATTTTTAATTCATTTTACATCATTAATACATTTTACCGAAGCTTAATTTGTGTTTCTTAACCGGAATGACAACTATTGGTGAAGGAGGTGAAGGAGGGAAGGACACTGGATTATAAATGATTTCATGGGGCAACAGATTCAATATAGGCGGAGGTGGAGAAATTCATTTTTCTTGCGGTGTTTCAGGGGACAGTATTTCAATAGATGCCTGAGTTTGAGCAGGTGAGACAACAAAATTAAAATTTAAAAATTCGTCTAATGCCTGCAAAAAGTTATCATTTGTAAATACAGCTTTTGGAGAGAAGTTTAGAGAGGGAAGTTAAATCTAACGGTTTACAACAGGAGCAAAACTTGGGTGTTTCGAGTCATTGCTCACCTGTTTATCTTCTTAAGTCTAAAGCTCCAAACTATGTAGGTGGGAGTTCCATGGCGAACGGTGCTACAAACATGGAAGATGTGGATGCAGTAGCTGATGGTGCTGTGGACACCTTAGATAGGGGCACCATGGTGGATGTTGCTGCAAACTTGAAAGATGTGGATGCAGTAGCTGATGGTGCTGTGGACACTCTGTTAGACAGGGGCACCGTGGCAGACGGTGCTGTAAACTTGAAAGATGTGGATGCAGTAGCTGATGATGCTGTGGGCACTCTCTTAGATGGCGATAATGATGCCATCACTGGTTCCAATGTGAAGGTAAACTCCTCTTCCTCTGAAGGAGTTAAGAAACCACTGACTAAATCATCTGAATCATTGGTTAGTCTATCGAAATACTCCCAATCAAAATCATGAAGCTCTTTGTTAGAATTTTGCATTGATAAGCCAAGAAAGTAATCTTCATTCGACAGCGACATCGCAAACTAACCAAACTGAGAAACAACTGGAGAAAGATATGGGGCATAGGGGCTGAAGCGACATTTATAAAAATTTCAAATTCCCAGGTAAAATGTTCGAGGAGCCTTATTTCTCCCTTCCAACCAGAAGTCAGAAATTCAAACACCCATCCCCTTCTCTCCTGCACCCCAGACTCTCAAACATCTTCAAACTAGCACCTCCAACTCAGAGATAAACTTCTCTGCTAAGTTTCTTTCTAGAAGAAATGAATAACATTTATTGATCAGTAAAATAACTTCTGAATCATAACAAATAAATAAAGTTTCAATTTATAATCCATTAAAAATGATTAGCAATGTAATAGAGATCAATATAGTTAATAAAATTAAATATAATTTATTGAAAAATAGAAATTAATATTATCCAAAAAAACATGGTATAATTGTTTTTAAGCTTATCTAAGATTACTTTAATCTTTTAAAGGAAGTTTTTTTTCATATTCACATTATATCTTATTTAAATAAAGAGAGGTGAAATGATCTGATTTCATTAAATATGTTCCTGTTTTCTTAATCAGTATACTAATAATCATATTTACGTTAAACATATATGTATATTTTTTTCTGTTAATGTATCCTATCATGATTTAAATATTATTTAGAAAAATTATATTTTAGAAGTTATTTCCATCGAATTTTTCTGTAAAGGTTAGTGTGTGTATGGAGAAGTAAAACATGTATTATACATATTTGTTCTTATTTTATATAAGGCTTGTGTATATTTATTTTAAATTTATTAATATATATTTTCCTGTGTAGTGGAGCTTGCAAAGTGCATATTAATTTTTATCAAGTAGAAAACCAAATATTTTTACTCGAGTGATTTCAAACAGCTAGGAAGACATTTTGACCTTGTTAGTCTCGGCAGTTGAAGAAATCGTTGATCTGAAAAGCCCTCCCTTCCAAGGATGGTGATGTCCTTGTTCGCTTCCTTCATGAAAAGCAAGGCACCTAGGTTGTCTCCAGGGTACAATAAAAACCAAAACGCGTTATGCAGGGGTTTGTTGGACTCAGACTGCCAACCTTTGAAATCTCAGTTTCTGTAGTTAGTACTATTGAAATTTAACATTGAAGGAGTTGTCACACTGCCAAGACCTCAGATCTCTAAACATATTGGTTTTTTGAGATATTGGCAAACACTATACTTATAAAATTTCGAAGATAGTATAAATTACAATGTTAACAACATTTAATTGCAAAAATTCCACATTATTCATATAAGTTTAAACATTTGCACAGTTGAACATATCTACCTTATTCACATGAACAAACGAATTAATTTTATTAATTATGTGTTACATTCATTATTCCATGAAAAAATGTTATAGTAGTATATATCGTAACATGTCGTAATCTACCAATGTAATGTACCAACACAACATATAGTTATGTATCATAATGTACCAATGTAATGTATTGTAACATCTATTATGTATCATGTATTACATTTGAACACTTAGAATGGAAACTAGATTACATTTGTACCTAACTCAAGACTCGAACCCAACTTATATCAACCAAGCCTTATGGGGGATTGTATATTATATTGTTAGTTATGGAAAAATTGGTTAGAGTGCTTCCTTCCTGAACATGTCTTTCTCTGTAAAGAAAATATTTTTGTACTAAAACAAGTTCACTTTTAATAAGGAATAGGGTCAATAAATTTTAAGAGCGGGATTCATTTTACATCATAATTATTTACAAAAATATATACAAACATAGAATTATAAAAAAATCAAATTTACACTGAAGTACCATATTTAAGCAAGTAGAAAAGTTTTGTTCCAAAACATATACAAGTTACGTATACTTCTTTCAACACAATCAATTGCAAGACATTCCAAAACACTACCAAGTAGAATTTTTTCCAAATATTTCCATGCCAAACAAACACAAGATGTTAAAAAAAAAATTATAAAACTTTTTTTTCGAAACAAAGATGAAATGGTTTACCTCAATGTGCTAATAACTTGCTGATATTCAATTTACATATGGATTGCTGTATGCAAGAACTAGTCATTTGTATTTCTTGTTGATCCATCATCACGAAGGTGTTTATTACATACAAGCAAATACTTTTTATATTAATTGCCCTCATTACATCTCTCATCCTAAATAATGACATATTACTTAACTAATACCCACAGGTGATTCGGGAGGAGAATCATCAGAGTCTGTTTAACCCCAGTTAGTCCTCATTGCCCAACTTAACGTTAATTTTGAGCTTTCCTCTGCAAATAAAAACGTTGAATTAGATCCATACATTTTACATAATTGTTTGAAAGAAAGGCAATTGTACTCTTTTTTAATATCTATTACTTTCCTGTTATACACACTTTCAAAAACACATTTTTGCTCAACTGGACCTACATGTATTTCACAATTATTTGGGTAATGTATGGCTAATATCTTCAAAATTCTCATACTCTATACATCCACTCTCCCATTTTAAACCATGGTGATGGTTAGTAACCCATCTATTTTTTTCTTCTATTTGGGATTAGATAATTCCAGTCAAATGGTGATTTGAAGGTGAATTCAGTTGTTTGTTCTTCCATATCAGTGATAGCTAATTCTTTAATGATAATTTTTTTCTGCAGGCTGAAATACCTCGCACCTTGCAAAACATCTCGTCGCCACCGTGGTTCATTGCCTACTGATGCAATTAATTATTTTCACCAGCTTATCACTGATATTGTAACTTACTAATCTATTGTGGATTATAAGAGTGTAAGCTTGCATATTTGCTGAAAATAGTGTATTTGCAATAATTTCAATTTGTGATTCAATCACCCGATTGGGTATTCTGTCATTTTGCTTGCTTACATAAAACACAAGTAATGTTCGCCTGGTTTTAAATGATTCGGTTTCTAGGAGCAGTGAACTGTTTTTGTTATAATATGTTTCCTGAAACTTTGAGTACATATCATACGAAATAAGCAATTCTCCATTGGCAAAGTTCATATTTAAATCCACACAGGGGTAGGCTTAACTGTTTATATACAGTTTAATATTTTTCATAATGATTGAACTGCTCTTAAATTGTTTTGTCGATTTGTTTGAAAACAAATTACAGCATATCTCGGTTTTTCCAACAGAAAACTTGATTTCACATTCCAAATTTCACATTTCAAGTTTGTGATGTTGGCAGTGTCGGAAAAACTTCTAAAGCACACTATCAGAATGGATAGTCTAAATTCATCTTTTTTCGATAAATTAAAAAATTTGTATACTTTCATGAGTGTTTATCTCAGTATGTGGCGTCAACCATTCCACACTGCTAAACTAAAATGTTACACCTTACTCGTTGTTAGCTGTATCGTATATAGCATTTAAATGAGTATATCCGAATATAACAACTAATTCTTGGTTAGCATTTAATATGACATGTTTGTAATCTTCAAAAAAGCCCAAAACCATACTTAACTGTATTACAACTTCGTATTTTCCACCTGGGTTTATTTGTAGTGAGTAATCACTAGCATTGTTCCACCCAGCCATAAGCCCTGTATAAATATCGTTTACAGTTCCTGAGAGATAGTTCTTATATCATGGAAGTAATTCCAACATATTGTGTTTGATCGATTTCCACTCAATTTAGCAGCTATGCAATTCTTTCGATTAAATCAAGTATTACATTTCTTACTATTTTTGTAGAAGCTGGATTACTTGCATCGGCTGGCTTTTTAGTTGTTCCTCTAAACATTAAACTTGATTTCGTTGGTAATGTGTGAATATAATGATTTTGTATTAAAATCTTTATTTCCGATGGAAATGTGTTCGGATCTGCTCGGAATGTTTCATACACATGTATTTCCGTGTTTATGACTGCATTTTCATAAGTGATCGGTTCTTCAACATTAAGTATGTCTTCCATTTCTATTAACATGAAATCCTAATTGTTTTAAATACAATTTGTTGCCTCATGTTAACTTCACGGGTATTTTAATTGACATGAGCCTTTTATGTTTGTGTTTACATCTTTTATAGTTTCTTTCTTCGAAATATGTTCCGTTATGAAATACTTCTTAAAAGAACCACCTACTTTACATACAAATTTAATATTGTACACAATATCCATAATGATTGTAATGCACAATGGAATGTAAACAAACTGTAATTTCTTTGCTTCTAAAATTAATAAGTATACCATCTTGATCGACAGTTGTAACAACTATTTCATGAACACAATTCACTATTACTGGCAGATATATCAATGTAACAGGTTTTTCAATTATTTTATATCTTGGAGCTACATCACACTTCAATTCATGTATTGTATTTGTCAGTTTTCCATTCAAATATGAAGCACCTACAATATTAACATTTATACGATACACATTTACCAACAGCATAAACATGTTTTGATGATTCATGTAACTGATTAGCTGAATATTCTCTCTGTTCATAACCCAAATTTTTTTTTCGCAATTGAATATCTATTTTACTATGTGATATCTATGTTACTATACCTTCCATTAGTTAAGGTATTACGATTTCCATGTAATAGAAAATGTACGTCTTCAGGTAATGACGCTTTAATGAATGTTTCAAAGTCATCCAACTCAGAAGTTCCTTCTGGTATCACAATCTTGTATGTTTTTTCACCAATATTAGCCATAAATAATTGGTTATGTATATCAATGATTGGGATACTGTTGTAGGTAATGAATTATATTAGACTTATTTGCCATTTTCCATCTAACTCCATCACAGGGAAATATACTGCACACAATTGCAATGAATTACCACTTAATATCAACATAATTGACAATTTACTAATATGTTTTACAATTACAGTTAATAAATATAAACATAAATGTTCGCAATTGATTGTATTGGTAATTGATCTGTTTTGTTATTAAATCTTAATTGCATGTTTTCAAAGTAATTACATATTTCAATTGGAGGACATAAATTGCCAAACCTGTCATAATCCAATGATTGATTTGCATTTTTAATTAATGCAACACAATATGTCCCTTCATTTTGTTGCGAATCTAAATTAACAATCATACATTCACGAAGATTTGGTTTGTTTGGTAAATTGTCTCTCACATACAAGGGAATAACCAGTTTCTTTACCAATACATTAATATCTTTGTTTGATCAAGCACGTTTTGGAAGACTATTTAAGACTATGTGCGTTTCTTCCACATTTGGAGATTTTTAGTCATTGTCCAAATTATAAGTTTTCAAATACATTCTATTACGTTTTGATTTAACTGCTCTACTAATTACCGAAACCTCTCTGAGAATTGATCCAAGAGCTATTAATGCTGGAAGTTGAAATGGAATGATTCCTTCTTTCTTTGTTTTTTGTTTGGTTTTGCATTTTAAGCCTAGACCTATCTTCATCTTCGCTTGCATAACTTTGTCAACAGCCCAAGCTCCAAGCTTTCCACCCAGAGATGTAGATGATTCTTCCCAATATTTGCTGCTCGGCTAGTATTATACCCACTATATGTCTTTCTTTCAAATTGTTTGTTCTATTGTAATCTTTATTGTGTTGTTCACATTCATTATCCAAAGAGTTCATTCCTTGACTGTTCCGTGCCAAACGTTTTGCAAGTTTAGAACCTGGTCTGCAATAATTGTATTTTGGTAAATGTAATTCAGATGGTAGCTTAATAATCAATGTATTGAATATACAGTGTCCATTTTTAGTGTGTTTAATAGGAGCAATTTTTCTTCAACTGAATGTGAACCTATATTCATCTCATTATAGTTGCATGTACATCATGTAATATGTTAATTGTGTAAAGTTAAGTTTAAACAAATGTACATTTGTAATGTAATACAAAAATGTAATTGAACGAAAATGTTCTTGCCATCAAATCACATGTATAATAAGTCATCTAATGTGAAACACTTGTGTATATATGTTATTGTGGCTCAAATGGACAAATTGAAGTATATTGTTTAAAACAATACAAGATAAATATCAATTACAAGCAATTTTGTCATTCTTGAACATGCATATTTCTTTACAATAAGTAAGTGGCCATCCAATTAGTTGAAACACTTGGTATAATTTTTTTTTGAGACCAAATGTTTAGTGTGAGCACATGGTTTTGAACAATACAGAAATATCACTATTAGAAGCTTTTGTCAAGTTAAGGTCGATTTTTTTATTTACAATTAAGTATATGCCACCATAATACCAAACAATTGAATTTTATGTGCAGTAAAAAAGCAAACTTATAGCCCATTGTTGTTAACAAATGGTATGAATATGAAAATCTGTACAATAATTTACAATTTGTAATATGTTTTTTCAAGGTAGATATAGACATTTACAAAGTTTAAAGGTATGTTTTTTTACTGCTGGAAAGAAAAATACAGTTTCTTTGTGATTATACCAATACTCCTTCTACATAAAGGTAGATGTAGATCTGGTTTTGACAGTATTTTACTTCCAGGCAAAGAACAATGAGTATTTCAAAGTTTGGACACAGCGGTATAAAATACAATCATTACAATAGCTTTTTAACAATAAATTGCGATGGGAATTGTGATTTGAACAGACATAAACTATGTGAAATGGGTACAGTTGTGAAATATAGTGATGTGGTAAATAAACATTACGTGAAAGACTTAAACACTATTATGCTAAATGTATTTAAATCACAATCAAATGATGTTCAAAAGAAATTAATACAGTAAGTGGATTTGAATGATAATGTTTACAAAACACGAGTGTAATTGTAAACATTTTAAGCAATATTAGCACTTATTTCCAGAGTAATGAATTTAGAATACAAGATCTTCTAAATGGATTTAGTAAAGACATTAACAATATGACAAGCATAGTTTTTATAACACAACATACAGAAATGGTAGAAAATTTAAGAGTTGTAATTAATGAAGTGGTAAATGCTACTAATATAAAACAACTTGAAACACAAATCGAACAAATAACACAATATATAAGAGACGAATTGGTTATTATAGATTTGATTTAGTTATGGAAACAGACTTGGGAAAACAAAATAATGTTTTGGAAACACGAATGTACTATTTTATCAATGATTTGAAAGCTAAAACTACAGTAAAATTAGATGTTTTAAGTAAATTCGATAAAATTGAAAAACTAGAAGTAAACTATCTACTGCATCAGTTAGAAAAGCAATGACTTGATTAGAATATAATAGATTGAATTTAATGTAATATAAAAAGTTATGTCTGACTGCTTCGAAATTACATAACAAAATATCTCCTGTGAAAGAGAAATATTTACACATCAAATGAGCCCATGCAGAACAGGATGTTTTAAAAGAAGAAATATTCTAACCTGTTACCAGTAGAATGGATACATTGCATTCTGCATTGATTAAACCTAAAGAAGCAGCTTCAGAAATTAAAATGGAAAATAAAGTTTTAACACAATGTTATTTATTTTTAAAACTATCTTCCTCCATATGCATTACGGCATTTGGAGTTTATCGACATGGAAACAACTGTTTTCTGGGAGATTCGTTAGTTAAATTTTGCCTGAGAATTAAATTAAAATAGGTTATCATTTTACTGATGTCAGTGAAGGATTATTTGAATTATTGTTTAAAATATTCCCATAGATATTCTGACACCGATTTGCAGAAATATAAAGAAGTTATTCGTCGAACAAATGCTAGTACTCATTCAGGAGATGAGAACCACCCGACAATACATTTAATAGGAGATACAGTCGGAAGTGAAATATATAAAGATGACATTGACAACTGCATTTCACCTGTATATTGGAACAGTCCTAATTAATTGGTTGATAGATTAAAACTTATCATTGCTTCGAGAGAGTCTGGGAATAATTCACATACAAACGAAGTTGTTTCTATTATTGAAGAGTTAATGGAAGACAGTTATATTACAAATGAACTTTAGTAAGATTTCTCAAGACCTTCACGCTCTTTCAAGGATAAGATATCCTAGAAGAAGAGTTATAACTAATGGTTTAAATTATATTTCAAGCTGATTTGTATTAAATGACATTTCTTTCAAAATAAAATAAGGGGTACAAGTATATTTTAACCATAATAGATATTTACTCAAAATGAGGTTGGGGTATACCTTTGAAAATCAAAACTGGGAAACAGGTTACCAATGCAATGAAGATCGTTTTGAAAGAGACAACACCCAATTTGCTCCAAACCGACAGAGGATCTGAATTTTTTTCTATGCTGTTCCAGAAACTAATGACTGAATATGGTTTTAATCACTGTGCAACATATTCGGAGCTTAAAGTGAGTGTTGTAGAATGTTACAACATATCGATTAAGCAATTAATATATTAACATTTCACATCGATGAGGTCTTTCAAATGGGTTGACATTTTGCCTGAAATAGTTAAATTTTATAATTATTGATATCATAGAACTATCAAGATAGCTCCTAAAGAAGTTATGGATAATAATTTAATGAAAACTATTTATAATTATGTTAAAGTCACTGGTAAAAGGAAACCAATATTCAAAGTTGGCGAATTTATACGTATCTTGAAGCATAAAGGGATCTTTGAAAAAATATATATAGTCAATTGGTCTTTTGAAATATTAAAAATTATTTCATTTAGACAAACACATCCCAGAATGTATTACACAGAAACATATGATAGAGAACCAATCAAAGGTGGATTTTACGAACATGAATTGCAAAAAGTCAGCTCTCCAAATGAGTATTTGGTTGATAAAATCATTAAAAGGAAGAAAGATATGTCCTTGGTTTGATGGAGAGGAAACTCACAAGCACATGACTCCTGGGTTAAGAATCAATATCATTAAAGGGTGTAACACAATGTTTGTAAAAATTTCTGAAGTTGTTTGAAATTTACGATTCGATGCATGTAATTTGTTCATGTATAGAACAATCTGTAATTCTCTAATGCTTATTTGCAGTCCGAAAACAGATTGTTTAACACGTAATTCGCATCTTTCTACCATCTACTAGTAATATCCGCCAAAAAAACATAAAATCTACACTTAGGCCACTCTTATAAATCGTTTGAACACTCTGAATTTCTCTTGTGTATTAAATATATCCGTAAAAATCGTCTATCTACCACCAACGTCCCTACAAACACCTCAAAATTAGAAAAATTATAAAAAAATAAATCTTAGCATCCTCTTGCACTCAACTCTACACCTATATAAGACATTGCAACCCACCACTCTGGTCAGTTGCCTCCGTAACACCACACCGTCCACATCGTACAGAGCTCCTGCTACCCCCCTCCCCCACACAAAATGAAAAAATAATTAACACTTTAAATACATTTAACCTTTTCAATAAATTTGATCCTTTCCATTTTGATAGGATTAAGATTGAATTAAGGAAGTTTTAATCGTATAAATATCAGATTTAAAATATTTTGATCGGATTAAAATCGGATTAAGGATTGACCCTATTTTGATTGTCCCTTTCAATTAATTTGATATCAAATCGATAATCCGATTTATCAAAAGTGAAATGAAATCGGCAAGCCCCTACTACTCTTGTTATAGGACGAAAACCTCTAGCCAAATTAGTATTATTTTTAAGTAATACTGGCTAAAATTAAGTGTAAACTGGGATCTACACAGAATCAAGTGTGCTGTACTGCTTCAGATCAATTAAATCAGGCTGTGAACCAGTAAAAAACCTCTGCACCTGACTGAACAACTGATTTTCACTGAAATGCAGTCAGCACAACTTCCCTGAGGACTGTTTCCTAATTATTTCGTATTTAATTAACGCCTTATCAACAGAGTTCCTGGAAGGAGCATTTCACTGATCGCAATCACTGATTGTAATATACACTTGCTACGTTATATCCCTGAATGAAATAGAGCTTAGAACTACAGAAGCGAAAGTTTGTCTGAACTACTGGGTCAACGGGCGTTATAAGTGTTATAAAAATAACGTGTATGTATATTATATATGTATGTTTACATGCGTATTAATATGCAATGTTGGAAGAACTTATCTGTTTATTTTATATATAACTTCCAAACATAATCTAACAAAACCAGCTAACTTAATCCAACTTCACCCGAAAGTCAATTCATGACATCTAACCTACAGAGAGATAATGTTAAGATATATTAAAACTATTATCGAACTGGGTCCTTTTGTTGGTTCCAGATTAATATACCTGTGCTTATTGTTATAATTGGTTACATTTATTTTGAACTTTAAAATGCCAATGATGTAGCAGTACCTGTTTTTAAAAGTGTGCAGTATAAATGTAGCGTAACCGTATTAAAATATGAAGTTAAAAATAATTCCATACGTATGGAGAGGCTTACCAAAAGTCATCGGACTAACGAAGTAGGGAAGGGAGAGGTCGTAATGATAATGGACGGGTATTTTTTAACTTGCTGGGTGAGTTTTTTTAAATACCTGCTCGTGCAAGAACTGACAGACGAGTTGAAATTCAGTGATTTTGTGGTTCTTGGAGTAGGTATGTTTTCGGCCAGGCATAGCTAGGGCGGGTAATGAACCGTCTGCATTCGATGTGGACGGGGCTATTCCCGAATTTCGTCAGTTGGTCAATAATGGACCCGCGTCAAACTTTTGACATCGTAGTAGCGATGATGTTTCAGTCAAGCGCAGGATCCACGCCACAGAATAGCCGAGTGTTCAGAAATAAACCCAATCCCGTGTACATGTAACTTATTCAGACTTCCTTGCATGCTACAACACAGAAAATTTTACTCGCCGGATTGTAATACAGCTCGCGGTAGGTGCATCTAAACGGACTGTGAACATGTAATTTTCCGCTCATTTTGATCAATAGCCGGCAAATTATTTCACTTCTTATCTATCCGTTTCAGTGTTAAGCCACGAAGAAGAGCTACTCTCACATCCTTTCAGAAAAAGAAATAGAGAGGGGGGGAGAGAGAGAAAGAGAGAGAGAGAGAGAGAGAGAGAGAGAGAGAAAGTTACCGGACAGTCGACCCTAGCTCACATTTAATTGCCCCTCGTGGGGTAAAACGGTCTATGTATGGCGTGCACGCTAAACTAAACCGGAGCTCAAACCTCATATAATCCATTCGCGGTTACTTCAGCCTTTTCTGAAGCGCTGCTAAAGTTCTACTCCGAGGATATTTCTCCGCCTCGTGCAAACTAAGCTTAACAAGTCTGGAGAATTACATCAGAGGGACAACGCACCACATTTGTGCGCACTCAGATGTAATGATATTTTGTATCAGAACTGTTTCTCACTAGACGTTACCGACATAACTATTTTCTCCCTGTTTTTTATTCGAATTATTTATCGATGAAGCATTATAATTTATACATAATATAATAATATTTCAATTTAACAGGAAAAAAAAAGTAACTTTTATGAACACAAGTATAAAAAGTTTGTGATAAAGGGCGTGTTTAGGAAATAACTAAACACGTCATACATGGGGAGATTTGTCAAAGGTTTGATTCATAAAGGCCGAAGAAACCGTGAATGGACTATACTTAATTGCTATGTGAATACACGACTCAGCGTGCGGCAAGTTGGCGTTTGAACCTACTACGTATTGTTGATTGGAGCGCAAATATCTATAAAGTGACTGTAACCGTGCCGTTTTTAGTTAGCAAATAAAAGTACCCATAAAAATAATACCAGCCTAATATCTCTAAATTCCACACGAAAAAAGAAAACTAGAGATGTTAACACGTTGCTATATGTCTTCAGAGATTTATCAGAACTACTGCTGCGTAAAGTATATAGGTGGTGACAAAAAATACGGATTCAGAAAGTACGAATGTGACTTAAATTTAGTTCTTCGTTGGTTTATTCCAAACTTTGTGCCAGGGCCGGCCTCAGATCATTCGGCCCCCGGGGGCGAGGGCAATTAATCCGCCCCCATATTTTTCTCAATTATAATTAAAATTATTGGAATACAAGTGCAGTTTCGTTTAAGAAATTTACAAATAACATTTTCATGACTCTAGCATTGACTATGTAATGTTGATATACGAAACGAATTTCACATTTATGTAATCACCATAATGTGTTAAATTTACTGTCACACCCTTGCCTGGTTCGCCGTACATCTTGACGCTGTCACAACACTCTTTTAGTGCAGAAGTAAGACTCCGTAATAATTCTTACACACAACTACTATATGCACCGGGAAAATTAATTTATATTAGGAACAGACAATTTTTTTTTTCCGGTACTGGGAAATAAGACCTATAAGTTTTTTGCTAACACTGTAACATCAATTAAGAAGAGATTCACTCACATCTACCATTAAATAAATAATGTTAATATACAAATCAAATTGCACATTTATGTACACTTCATTACCCTACAAAAATGGGGCTTTTCTTGCCTTAGGCTGGGGTAAATTTGGCTATAGATGAAGAAATGTCAATCTTGCGAACAATTTCATTCTCTATTGACACTATTGCCAAATATGAGAGCCGTTCGTCAATCACAGTAGATCGAAGAAAGGTCTTGATCAATTTTTGCTTCGAAAAACTGCATTCACAGCTAACTACTATCGCTGGTAAAGTCAGCAATACTCGAAGCGACATACAGATACGAGGAAATGTAGTGGTCATATTTTTTCTTATATATATATATATATATATATATATATATACATATAGCAAAACTTTCTTAGCAGAACTCTTCCCAGATGATGGTACACAACACTGGAAGTGTTTTATAATTGTTAAATAATTTATGTCCTAACGACTTCCATCGGTGTTTGTTTGAGCTGTTTGGTTGCAATACCATACACTTGTCCAATAAATCCTTATCGGCTTCTTGAGCATTGTCTAATTGTTTCGGGGGTTGGCATAAGTAATACAAAAATCCCCAAATATTCTCGTGTTCTTCGAGTTGCTCAAACCGTTGTTTCAATTATGTTCGTGCGGCATTAAATGTGACATAGAAAAAATTCCGTTTAAACTGTTCTTCTGGACTAACATTTACTGACTCGTCAAGGTCTTTGTATTCAAAATGCCTCTTCTTTCTTCGTGTACGAGTGGGATCTCGAAATGAAGCATCAGCTACTTATGTACCAGCTAGCTCTTTTGCAGTTATAACTGCATTTTTCAGCATAATATACATACTCCATACAACTATTGATTTAAAATGGTGACAGTACAAATATCCATCACTGGGATTTGCACTGATTTGCTCACAATGTTTACTTGATACAAAATGCCATACCCTATAACAAGAGAAATCAAAAATTCAAATTTCGTTAAATGGTCCACTAAAGAATGTGTTTCGTACCTGAAACCAACATCTGCCAAACTAAATTTCAACACTGCAATTAAAGTATCATACACGTTCTTTACCTGATATCTAATAGCATTGACACTAACAATTCTACTTTCCCAGTGTGTAGCACTGTGGTTTCACGGTGAGGCTGGCCACATGGTTCTTCAATATTTCAGAATGTTGAACATAAGCTGATAACAACACACATGTTTTCTGTAGAACACAAAACAGTGTGATAGAAATAGTTGCTGATGAAGCTGCATATGAAACCACTAAAAACCAAGAATGAGATTCACAATGCACACATTATGCTCTTGGATATATTTGAAGAATTTTTGCTTGGACACCTTTGTTTCACCTCTCATATTGGCACCATTGTCGTATCCCTGGCCACAGCAGTCTTCTAATCTTAATCCATTTTCGGTTAACAATCTTAACAATAGTTCTGACATGCCTTCTCCTGTACAATTACTGGCATTTAGAAATCCTAAAAAGGGTTAATTTATGTTAACTACACTAACTACACCCAGATAATTTCTTCTACCCAAATTTCCTCATACCTATCGCATATATTGCCCAGAAGTAAAACAATTAAATTTATATGCATAATGGCAGGGGAAAAATATTATTGATAAAGAACTTGTCATTTCTCGAAATAATTGAGAAACGAACTATGCGTCATTAAAGTTTATGCTGTTATCACGCAGTACATCATTGGACCTTCCCTCGTCCGACACGCCTCTAAGAACTTTGAACCAACAGCCCTCGGCTGACCTAACTGCGAGCCTAAGTCGAACAGGAGAGTGAGGCCCAAATGTGGCAACAACCAGTTAATGAAGACCTCTACTGTAGCATTTTAGTATGCACAGGATTGTAAAGTCTAGCGAGATTGTTCTTTTATAACGCGAAACTATTGATAAATGATTTACAATGCTATGTGCAAAGAATATAAAGCATTAATGCAGTTTGTGTTAAGACACGTTTAGATTATCTTACAATGCTTTATGAGAAGAACCAGCAAAAAAAAAAAGTAAAATTCTGAACGTTTTTGTTGAAATTTGAGAATTTTTATACACACGTGACTATACAAAAACACTATTTAGCATGATTGTATATGTGAAAAAAACTGGGATAACTGTGATTGGTAATAATTTATATTGGTTTATCTTGTAAAGCCCCCACAGCTATGCGAATATTTCGGTATATAATTAGTGGACGCAGTGATAATCTCATTATGTAACTCATAAACATAAATAAATATACTTTATGGTGGCCTCAGAAGTTATCTTTTGAGATCAGTGGAATGTTACCATCGTGTTTATTAGTCAGTTAGTCACACCTCGGACAGCACTTTTTATAGGCCTATTAAAAATTTGCAGAAGGACAAAAATTGGCCGAAAGGAAAATCTGAGCAGGGTCAAAAAAAGTGCCCACTTTACCGTGAATAGCGTAGGCTATTCACAAAACTTATGTATATACACAAAAAAGGTTATCATTAATTTCACTTATCTACTGCATTAAATAACAAGTAATGAAAATCCATTGTTAGTTAAGATTAACAATCACAAAATTATATTGTCTGTTGTCACAATATCCCTCTGTAAATACGGTTAATCAATCACCAACAAAATCTAAGAATACAGATAAACTCTTAAAACAAAGCACACTTGATGAGAAGGTTGCCCATTTCCAAATGTTATCTACATCACGTATTTTGAACTACAAGGCACAGAGCGCACTAAGCGTTAAGCCTGCATATCTTCAGTAGCTCGCCAATTAGTCCATTTCATCAACAGAATGCAGCACAGTATATAGAACTAAATCACATTTGTAAACTCTTCTAGATTTGGTGCCCTTTTTATACCAATCTTGGACTGCCGACATTATCAGCAGTACGTGTGTTTAAACACCTTTGTGCACGCCAAATTCACACTATGATTACAGGGGAAAAAAATTATTTTCTTGTCTCATTTTGGTGCCCTCTTCATCTTGGCACCCGAGGCGACGGCCCCACTCGCCCCGCCCTTTGTGCCAAATAGTTTATAGAATATGGCACAGATATAAGAGCAGAACGTTACATACTTACGTCTATACTTCATGTTGTCTGTGTGTATTCTGACGGCTGGCCAAATAATTTTGATATTCTGAAATTGTAAACTTGGACGGTCGCGGTATGGAACAAAAAAAAAATCTTATAATTCAACATACTCGTACACTCGCAGCGCCGCCAGTGTGGTCTAACACTGTATGCACACGAGAGATTACTAAGTTAATATGTTTTCAATTAGGTGAATTGTGAGAGCGAAGCATGCAGTCGTGGATTTCGCCTCTTTATTTATTCTGTTGTTAACTTGTCAGAGCGCTGCGTACATTTGACAAGGTACAATATAAAAAAATATTATAACTTACCAGAGACAAACAAAAAACCGCAGTAAAAAAAAGAGCGTTGAACAAAAATTGTACTCCTGCAAACTAGGGAAGTATGAATATTTAAAAGTATTAAATTATAAAATATCGTGTAAAGCATTTGTTTACAAAAGACGAAAAGAAAAATAATTCGCACAACACATGAGCAAGTCCTTAAAGACAATATATTTTCTCTAGGTTTTATCATTGCCATTATTATTTGAATTTAATTACTGTCTTTTAGTTTATTGAAGTTCGTACTCGTAGTGTTTTTTAAACCTTTCTAGGCAAGTTGATGTTATGATAAATATGATTTCTACGGTAGGAATAAATGTAATATACTGTAAAATGTGTCGTGACCGCAGTGTGTGTGAAAGAGTATTGTTGTCATTGCGTTACATTGGAGCTCTGTGTGTGTGGGTGTGTGGGTGTGTGATTGCAAATATCGGACGTGTGAAATTTATATGTTTTAACCGTGAACTGTTTTAATGCGAATTTAATAGTTTCAAGGTCACATATTTGTATCACATCTTTGTAAATATCGCCTAGGTGTTCGAAACACAATTGTGCAACGTGCTTACGTTTCTGTGATTTTAATGTTTGCCACAACCCCAACAAAAGACTAAGCCCAGCCAGATACATTAAAAAAATAATGAAATAAACCTAGAAAACAATAAGCACAAATGCATATAGATTGAAGCCTAAGTGGGATTAACGTTACGGTAGGCCTATTTGTGCACATGTTCACCACTATCTTTTTAATTTGTCGTTGCTGCGTACAATATATGTATTAGTGACATGAGTTGAATACTTTAATTTGCTGTGCATTTCCCTTGGAGTGATCATCAGAAGTATAAAATATTCTATTCTGGGACACCAGGCGTCAGGCGGTGGAGCCATGGACCCTAAAAGCATAATTTCAGGCATCGGGCTGTAGTCCTTGAAGCAAGAATTTCCCTTTGAGGTGGTGGTTTGTCCAATGCAGCGGAACCGGTCCGAGCTTCTCTCTCAATGTCGGAGATTCTCATTCCCTAGCGGCCATCTTGGTATCGCTGACCTTTGTCTACCCAGGACAATTGGCGACCAACTGAGGATGTCGACCATTTTGACGGCCAGCACCTCGCTGGTGGCGGCGATGAGACATCAAGGCATCGCGAACGATCGGATCTCGTGTAATGCTACTGCCCACGGGGTCAAATATGCCCCATGTTAACTCATAAGCATAGCTGGCTGTAATTTCCGAACCATTTAAGTTATAGTTGTAAAATTCGTAACATAGGCATTAACAACTAGGAGAAGGGTCGCAGTATCAAATATGCCCCATATTAACTTATAAGCATAGGTGACTGTAATTTCCGAACTGTTCATGTCATTGTCATCAAGTTCATAACATAGACATTATTCTCGACTAGGAGAATGGTCACAGGGTCAAGTATGCCATATGTCAGCATATAAGAATAGGTGGCTGTAATATCCAAACCATTTAAGTTATAGTCGCCAAATTCATAGCATAGACATCGTTCTCGACTAGGAGAAGTGATGCGTGGTAAGTATGCCAGATTTCAGCATATAAGTATAGTGTGTGTAATTTCCGAACCAAGTGAGTTAAAGTCGCAAAATTCATACCACAGGCATCAATCGCGACTATGATACATGGCTGTAAGTTATGAAACATTTAAGATAAAACTACAAAAATATCATAATACATGCATAACCACCCGACGACGAGAAGGGATGTGTGGAAATATGTCGGCCTGCATTTCTCCCCATTCTTACTCAACTCTGTCTCTCTGGTCCCCTTGGTGCCACCACCTGGCCACAAACACACACACAACTCCCCTGCACTTCCCCCCTCGGCACCTCGACCAGACCACTCCACTCGCCCTTGTGCTCTCTCTACCCCTTGTCCTCCCCCTCTGCCTGCCTACATCGCCCCCTGACCACACATCCTTGCAGGCTCGCCACTGCCCGGCTCGTAACTCATTGCGTGCCGACCCATGAGCACTTGTGTAACAGAGAAGACAGCCTTTCCGACCCTCGCACTCAGGCTTACCATCCACATGTGATCAAGTACGACCTATGTCTACATCCCTATGTCCCAGCATGAGGCCAGGTAAGCCAGAATGTCCTATTTGGTATACAAGCAAACTGCCTCTTCCAGCAGCCGGTTAGACATTATAAGATACAAATTCTACTCACACACCATGTCGCCAGGTATCCATGTTGTGACTGACTGCCAAAACACAACCCACTCATCAATGTCCTCGGCATCCAACCATGACAAAGGCCACATCACCACTAACCATCTGCGAGGGTCCACATGATGAAGACACTTCATTACAAGGCAACCATCTTGGCTGTCACTTACATAACATTATCATCCCCATTGATGAGAGGGGTCGAGGGTCGCAGGAGCAAGTATGCCGTATAAGAATAGTTGACAGTAAGTTCCGAACTACTGAAGATATAGTTGTCAAATTCATAACAAAAGCATCACTTAGGTTTTTATTTCATTACTAACATGCTACTACTACGAGTCGCACTAGGTGGCCACCATCTTGCAACCCCACTGACAGCCAAACACACACAGTCCTTAAATGTGTGGACTTACTTCCAGACAGCGTGAGCAGTGTCCCATAACATCGATGTATGTATTTATGTATGTAATGAGATGTCACTAGCAATGAATACACAGTCATTGATAGACAGCCGAGTCCCCACACATACAACACATGCTAGAATTATAAGCTTCCTATTATGAAACGAAGTATCCTCTACCTTAACTGGCACAGCAGTGAATACTCATAGGCCAGGAGTGCATATCATCATCATCGTCGTCTTCGGCATCGATGTGACCTTGCTGGAAGCAGAGGCCACAATTTCTGGTTCTGCCTTTCTGTGCACAATAGATAGCGACCAAGTACTACATCCCCACCACATCCACTTTGACATTGTACTAACTGATATACTATTGAAAGGAACCAATGCATGTACACTCAACCAACCATGAGGTATCGCAGATTCGATTCGCATAAAGATGCATCGTTCTGTGTGCTTTCTCACGTCGTCTGGTAGAGTGTACAAAGGTAAAAACAAACCTACCAACCTATAAGTGTGAATTGCACAAGCTATGGTTAGATAAGACCATACATGTTATGGCATTCAACAAAAGCCATGTCAGCCCATCACTAATACAAATTGTCAGGTTTGCCGAGTGGCCTAAGGCGCCTGATATATGCTCTGCTTCCAGTAAAAGGGAGCATGGGTTCGAATCCCTGCACATTATACATTTTTCTGTATTTTTGTTGTTTCTGTACTCTACTAGAATAAATATGGTATCGTAGGTTTAATTCCCATTGAGAGCACATGCAGAAATACGTAGATCCCACCGTCCATGAAGATAATAGCATGGCAGTCATACCCTGTTTGCAACCTGCACTCAAGTACCGACCATTTTGCAATTACAGACAGTGATACATCACATAGTTTGCTGTATTTTCCAAACCATTTGAGATACAACTAGAAAAAAATAACATGAGCCTACACACTCACCAGTATCTCCGATCTGCACTCATGTACTGAAGCAAGTAATAATAATAACAGAAAGGGGTCAGGGAGGGGTCAGGAATGGGCCAGGGAGGGGCCAGGAATGGGTCACCCTGCCCTGTAATACGAGCCCCACACACACCTATGTGTGCACACACACACGAACATATAATGTAAATGATCCAAGGCCACTCTGGTCAAACAACCCACTTACAAACCAACTAAAACGAAACCATCACCCATGACCAGACCACGACATACATACTCGTGTACCGAAGTGTTTAATTACATTCAGTCCTACCGAGTACCGAACCTTCAATGTTCAACAATCATACTCCAACCCATATGCACATACTGAGCCTTCAATGCTCACCCCCCCCCCCCCCCCCAAACAACAACTGATGACCGACTTGTAATTGTGGTGTACCTAGATTACAATGTACATCACATACTTAACCATCGCCTTCATGTACAACAATCATACTCCAACCTGCACACACGCACTGAACCTGCAATGTTCACAGTTAGTCTGTACTCCACCCCCAAAAATACCTTAGGACCGACCTACACTTGTTGTATACCTAGACTATAATCACATACTCGACCATCGACGATTCTAGACAACTGAGTACAATCTAATTAGACATGATGAGCAAGGAGATATCACACATATTGCAACTACATACGTACTCTGTAGAGCAAAAGGCCTGTAGGTTGCAACGTAAACTCACTGAAAGGTTAGAGCACAATGATCGCTCTGTCTTTCCGTCTACAGTATACATTACCAACCAAGAATGTAAATCTCAACCACTCCGTGTCAAAACGCACATACATAAAAGTAACTATTGCATGTAGACTGATGATAGTGTGTGATCCTTGAAAAAAAAAAAACAAATAAGTTATTGAAGGTTCGCTTCCCGTTGAGTGTGTATGCTGACACATCTGTAAACAATTGTTTGTCGTCGGTACGGTTGGATGCCGAGGACATCGGTGAGTGGAGGTCCTTTTAATGGTCATTTGCAACATGGATGCTGGCGACATGGTATGTGAGTAGAATTTGTATTTTATAATGTCTAATAACCTGCTGGACGAGTCAGTGTGCTTGTATACAAAATAGGACATTTTGGTTCACCTGGTCTCATGCTGGAGACATAGGAACATAGACATAGGTCGTACTTGACCACATGCAGATGGTAAACCTGAGCACTAGGGTCGGAAAGGGTATCTTCTCTGTTACACGAATTCTCGTGGTTTGGTGTGCAGCGAGTCGCATGCAAGGATGTATGGTCAGGGAGTGATGTAGGCAGGTGGAGGGGGGACAGGGGATATAGAGAGTGCGAGGGCGAGTTGTGTGTGTTGGTCGCAGTGCCGAAGGGGGGGGGGGGAGTGCGTGGGAAAGTATGTGTGTGGCCAGGTGGGTTGGCACTGAGGGGACAGGAAAGACAGAGGTGAGTAAGAACAGGGAGACATCCAGGCCGACATATGTCCGCACGTCCCTTCTCGTCGTCGGGGGGTTATACATGTATTGCGATTTTTTGGTAGTTGTATCTCAAATGCTTTATAACTTACAGCCATCTATCATAGTCGTGGTTGATGTCTATGTTAAGAATTTTGCAACTATAACACACACTGTTCGGAAATCACGCCCAACTATGCTTGTACACTGACATAGGGCTTACTTGACCTTGCGACCCCTCTCTTAGTCGTGGATGATGTCTATGTTATGAATTTGCAACTATAACTCAAATGGTTCGGAAATTAAACCCACCTTTACTTATATGCTCACGTATGGCATACCTGACTCTGCGGCCTTTTCCTAGTCGAGGATAATGTCTATGTTATGTATTTGACAACAATAACTTAAACAGATTGGAAATTACAGCCAACTTTGCTTATAAGTTGACACCAGGCATACTTGACCCAGCGTCATGTCTCCTAGTTCTGTTTGATGCCTATGTTATGAATTTGACAACTATAGCTTAAATGGTTCGGAAATTACAGCCAGCTATGCTTATGAGTTAACATGGGGCATATTTGACCCCGTGGGCAGTAGCATTACACAAGATCCGATCGTTCGCGATGCCTTGATGTCTCATCGCCACCACCAGCGAAGTGCTGGCCGTCAAAATGGTCGACATCCTCAGCTGGTCGCCAATTGTCCTAGGTAGACAAAGATCGGCGATACCAAGATGGCCGTCAGGGAATGAGAATCTCCGACATTGAGAGAGAAGCTCCGACCGATTCAGGTGCATTGGACAAACCACCACCTCAAAGGGTAAACTGCCCAGATTATGCTAATTAGCACTGGCTGCTAAGATGGCCACTGGTGGTGGGAGGGGAAAAGGGAAATTATGTGGGGAAAGAGGAAAAAGTGACTTTTCGTAATCTAAATCGACCGTTTTGGACAGGAAAAAGGGGAAAAATAGAAAAAAGGGAAATTCTCGCTCCTGGGGTCCACAGCCCGACGCCTGAAATTATGCTAATTAGGGTTTATGGCTCCACCGCCTGATGCCTGGTGTCCCAGAATCGGCTATTTCATGCTACTATAGTCGCTTAGTTTTAGTTTTTATTCAAACTAGGGCAGTTCTTTTAATGAAATAACCCAACATGTTATCAAGGTTTCAAGTTAAGCCAGTGTTAATGTTTATTCACAGGTATGGTAATTATTTTCATATGTATTTCAGACACTATAATACGTCTATTTACGATTTGTTTTGAATAGGAATAATTATTTAAACCCTTCTATGATCATGAATATTTTTATTTTCACACATCATATTATTTTTACATTAAACCACACACCTAATTTTGCTTATATGTATATTATTATTTGTGTTATTCTATGACATGTGTACGTGTATTCTGAGGTAAGAGGTTATAATTTGGATATGTTAATTTCTATTAACTGATTAATTTACATGTTTTGCATAATTATTTTCCTTAATCTTGACGCGTATATATTTCCTTTGTTGTTTTGGAAGCAAGTTAAAATTTTAATTATTTTGTTCGTTTGGTTACCGTAAGTAGTTAAGTTCCTTTCACGTCACGTCTTAGGAAAGTTGCCGGAAGTGTTTACTTCTGGTAGGACCTTTGAAGGTCCAGCAGCATACTATTTCGCTGGAATTTTCATTAGGAAAATTCCCAGCATCTTCATAAAGGTAGACCAGATTTAATTACCCTGAGGTTACTGTTAGAATTTAAGAGCCAGCCACATAAAGAAGAGAGCTGAACCTATTGTGTTTGTCAGCTATATTTATTAGTGAGTTAGCCTTAAGAAGAAATGCCAAGGACTTCTTCGACGCCATGTTAAAGGCTTAAATTTGGCCTACCGCCATGACGCTTCATTACTTCTGTGGTCTACTATTTATTTTATTACATTTTTAAGTGTTATACAGAGATAAAATTAACTCTACTTTCGTTATGAATGATCTACAGACTTGTTCGTTTATCATTTTACATGTTTTATTGGGACGAGTTACCCAGTAGTCCTGCTCTACTGATGAGTTTAGCACCGGAGCAAAGAAAAGTAATTAATGATTTGAAGAACCCAATAAGTTATAAGATTAGTGAACTTTCTACAGCATTAACTTTGATTTGAGATTAAACGTGATCATGAATAGTCAGATTAAAACTATAGTGACTATTAAACTTGTATAAGTAAGTTGCATTGAACTGTTATGGGGCTCTTTAATCTCATGTTAGGAAAGGGAGCACTAAATGACAACTACTTCTGGGAAACTATAATTTAAAGATATTTTATTTTGCAAGTTTAATTTATTTTATTTTGTGGCAGACTAAAATATTTTGTTTCAAATTAATCTTATTTATTTAAAGTTTCAGTAATTTTTCATCCTTGAAAGGATGGTGGTATAAAATCTGATACACAGTAAAACATACTTGCTTACAATTGATTTTACCACACTTAATTTTATTTTTGACAGACACATTTTTATTTTCTTTTAAGTATTTTTATACAAGTTCATTGGAATAATTTATGATTATTTTCTGGTTCAATCCTTCTCTAATTAAAATCAGTTTATCCCAGTGGTTTGTTTTCATTTATTTACATTATCACAGTGTTTATGTGCATGGACTAGTTTTGCCTAAGCATTGCAGAGTTCCAGTATCTACAAGATGTTCTACCTAAGGTAAAAGGTGGCAATATTTCAGAGCAAAATGTATGTCTGTTTTTCACACAACTATTCACACACAACCAACGTATGTGGCAATTTATATACACAATTACTGTGGAAATAGTTCAACTACTATATAAAGTGTCAGCCCAACATGGTAGCTAGGTTATGCGTTGTAGAAACCACTACAAAAGTTGCGCTGCAATGTGAAGGCTATCTTTACAGCCGAATCAACCCCCTTACACTTCTACAAAACAAACAACAACATATCAATTACAAGAGTTTAAATACTACAGTTCTTTCCCCCGCAGTTATAACAAGGTTAAACACAGTCGCGGCAAAATATTAAAGTGAATTATGTGTAATGTGCTATGTCATGTATAACAAATATGCTAACTATGTAAAATAATAACCATCAGAACTATCGTCAACATAAACATTACTAAAAGGTCATCAAGCTGACCTATATATGGCCATAGGCCTAAATTGAGGACATTCTTACGAAACAGTTTTTGAAATATGACTAAATTCTTTGAACAGCTGAAAACAGTAAACAAGCATTTGACAGTTAAAACGTAGTCACGTGGCAGTGTTTATCTTTACGTGTAGCGGAAGGATACGTAATCGGTAACCAAAAGTAGAATTTTAGCAGGGCTTCAGAAAAATGTTAAGAAACCGTGAATGGCCTACAGCAACTTCCCCAAGACATTTTTTTTCTTAAAAAATAAAAAAAAATAGATATGCATTGGGCCCATTTTCAAGTGTTTAACAGGGAATGTTTCGACATAGTAGTAGATGCCGTGTGTCCCAGGAGCTATTTAAATAACATAAAATATAATAATTGTGGCAACAATAAAATGCCCTTTCTTCAGTAGGGGAAACCGAACGAACATAAATAGAGCAATCTCCTTATAGTCTATTCACAGTTACATGAACACTTTTGAAAGCCCTGCTGAAGATCTACTTGTATGCACGTTGTGTGTTCTTCCGCCTTATGAAAGCTTAACATTGTCATGGGCCTCATCACTATTTATGCTTCGGTCAAGTGAATCTGTGAAAATTTTAGGAGAGTACATATTAAACAAATCTGCTCATTTTTACAGTTCAATGTATTTAAAAAAAACAGAAAGTGAATAAAATAATTTAAGTTATGACAAAAGGTTGCCTAACACTTTTTATTTGACATTGAGATATGGAACTACTTCCCATTCATCGTCACCAACGTTACTGGGCGCATGTCATTCAGGGCGCCCTTTAAAGTATATGCAGGTAGGGGCAGTGACTTTTTTCTAAGGTTGATTTCAAAAGTGCTCAAGTTATTGTGAAAAGCCTTTACCGCGTATAGAACGCCAGAGAACCAAGCTCGTCAGCGGCGGGGGATTGTAGTACGCAGAGCGACAACCAGCACTGCAGTCGGCATCAGCAGGTTATCAGCAGCAAGCCCATTCGGGAGTCCATCTTGAAGATGCAAGAAGGAAACACCGCTACCATTATTCAGAACGAAAGTGTGACACTAAAGAAATGTTCTAGTTCTCTAGGAGAATGAATTAGAATAGTTTTTACTGAACTTTCTCATTATCGTTATGCTTCTGAAATGAATATTAAATGCTTGCCCCCCTCCCCTAATTGTGAGAGATTATTAGATTAAATAAAACACTTTCATTCCATATTCGGCGCATGTTGAACACTTGTTGAGTGTAGGTGAGAGCATTTGATCTGAGAATACAAAGAAATCACCTGATAAAACATTTCAAAAACAATTGTTAAATTTTAACAGAAAGTGAACGAATGACTTGTCTAGGATTAGTGTTATTAAAAATTACACGTTATTTTATGTGTAGTAAAATATACCAACAAAACAACAGTTTATTTGTTTTGATTAATACAGTTTTTCTTAGATTTTATTAATAGTGCAATTTTTACTTCAGTTGCTATGTTCAGTAAAGTGAGAGCTCGTTCACTGAATGTTGATATCAACAATAAGCGAAAATATTTCCAATAAATCAAATAAATTTTAAATTTTATTTTTACCTGCTTTTCAGAATATCTTATGAAAGATATGTTTCTAGAGATTGACATGTAACTTAACTGAGCTATAAATTTTACAGAAATAACTAACTAGTTAGGTACTTTTAGATGGTCACTTGTGAAAGTCTGAAATTATATACTTTTCACTTGGATATTTTATCTGCTCGTTTTTGAGCACAGTGGCTCTAGGAAAAAGGGCAGTGGTCTTTTACTTAAAACATGTTAAATAAAATTTTTATGGCGAATAAATAATATTTTTTACTTATCCTGCAAACATTTTCTGAAGTTAGCATAATTACTATAATTGATTAAATTTATTTGAGTATCGATTAAAAAAGGAGTACAATTGTGTAGTAACCACACAATAAATATGCTGCCCCCTACTTCGTATCATTTGGAATGGTCTGTTTTAGTTTAGTAATATGTAGTGACTACAAAACAATTTTAAGTATGTAAACTTAATAAACGGGTATCATAATGCAAATGAAATATTTTAATATCGACACCATTCGTTATACAGTAGCAAGTAAACACATTTAAACCACATAAATATAATTAACACGTGGAGACTGTAAAAGTGAGCATGGTCGTGATGCAGTGAGCGTTCTCACACCCAACTCCAAACACTCGTAGTCACCTTATTAAAGCCGGGCTGCAATTGATTTAGCACAGTAAACAGCACAGGCACAGAAAGTAGAATACATGTATTAGCGTGACACTCACTACAATCACGCACAGCTCACGCACAGAATAATGGCACGGGGGAAGCGCACAGAAAGTAGGGCTTCATCCTATAATTCTTGTGTGTGTGCTCCACGCATGGCCAATCAGAACGTCGATACCACCAAGTTCATGTAACGATGAAAATAGCCACAAAAGTAGTGAATCTGACTAGTGCTTGAAGAGTTTAGCGCCATATAAACAGAGTTAACAGTATTATTTCATTCCAATGTGACCAATACACACACGCTCAATTTACCGAGCATGCGTTTCCTTTCATTTTCACCGCTGTTTTCTGTAAACATCCGTCGTTTCCGTGCGTGTGATATTTTGATTGTAGCTTTCATATTCGAGCTGTGCGTGTGTTCTGTGCTATCGCACGTTCTGGGTGTGTGCAAAATTAATTGTAGCCCAGCCTTCAGGTCTTCCACGGCATGTGAACGTCTCGTTCAGTACAGGCTGTTCACGGTAAAGTGAGCACATTTTAAGGCCCTTCTAGACTTTTCCTTTAATCCGATTTCCATCTTCCTGACGCTTTTTAATATAAACATTGCAATGTGACCAATAAACACAGTGAATACATTCACGACGCTCAAAATTTAAAGCCTGAGGCTCCGATAAGATATATTTATTAGTGGTTAACGCCTGTGGGAAGGGCCTTAAAAAGTGCTCACTTTACCGTGAACAGCCTATAACTACGATCTTCGCACGGCGGCCGTGTTGAAGGGAAGCTCGCAGCAGTAATTTCCACAGCAGTTGGTTGGTGTTGCACGATCGACGCTATCGCAGTCGAATCCTCGCTTGTCACCACGAGGAAGGGGAAGGGGGTGCAGTCAGTACCAGAGCAGACTAGAGGAGATGCCATCTCGCCGGGAGTGGTTAATTTACAAGACAAAACACGGGCGGGCGGCTGCCAAGACGACAACCCGAGCGAGACAAGGACAGGTGGCTCTCAGTTCGCGACGAGAAAGAGGGAGGTACGTGATAATGAAAACCTCTGGATTCAAGAACCTGCAGCGCCACTACCCCCTCCCCTCCCCTAACCAAGAACAGTCACTGGCGGCACGAGTGGCTTGAGGATGAGGAGAAGGGATGTGTGGTAATACCTCGTGTTTCTCTTGCGCCAGGGAGACACGACACCCGGCAGAGATCCGTGAGCGACACTCCTCCCTCCCCAAGAGAAGATACCCACGTGATCCCCCCCCCCCCACTATGCCAGAGGGAGTCGTTATTTCAGACAATTTCCCTCCACCGCTCCTCTGTTCCACCACTCACACTCGCCTGCTCTTCGTGGTACTCGACGGGGGCGTGTTGTGACATGCGAGGAATTCCGGGATCTCGGCTACCGCCCATTCCTCCACCCCATCCTGCTTGGCAGCTTGTTGACAACCTGTGTCCCAGGCGAGAGCTGCGGCAGTAACAGTTGTGGGGAATGCCGGGTGATGGTTAATCTCGCATTTCTGAGAGTCCTGCTTAGCTTATTCTCCTGTCCGCTGTGTAGCTTCCATCACGTGCAAGATTAAACATTGTTATGGATAAAGTAACGAACACCCATCCACCGATAAAGTTATGTTGCAAAATTCGTAGAAATATTGATATTTTACTAACATACAAATTCTTACTCCATTGTTTGTCAAACAAACACAAGCCAATCAGTGGCAACCGCACACTTTCAAACTTTGTCGTTTGGTAGAAATTGAAGTCATGGAACTCTTTCTCGTAGTTCTCTGCCAATAATGCAGTAATTACTCTAGCAAGTATTTTCATTTTATAAAAAACTTATTGCAAACGTTTTTATTCGGTGTCAAAGAGCGCAGTTGGCCATAAATCAGTTAGTCTGTTGCATGTCACATGCGGATTGCGGAATTTGCTATCAGTAGGTCAGATTACACAACCTTTCTACATCTCAGCACAGCGATCATTAGTTTAATGTGATTAATTTTACTGAATCGGCTCCTCTACAGGTGCGATGCTTTCCTAAGTGGAATCAATATTCACCTCTAATAATTTTTATTGAGCGTGTGCTGAACACCATGGATGTGCAGTTTAGCTAAAACTTTAACTCTTCAGGAAATTGTACGATTGTATGTGAATTTCGATTTAAATATTTATCTTAACGTCGATTTCGTTCAAGCAAAACTTTATTATATATTTAAAAACAGCACTTGCTAAGTTTTCTTAGGAAAAATATCCCTCTTATTTCTAATTATTTCATAATGTGTATTGTATATAATTTATATATACAAATTATGCCGGTTTCAAAGAAATATAGAGTTTCTGAGGAAATCGCTGGTACTACATCACCTTTACTTAGCATAGAATATATAAAATTATATTCTACAGTAATATCAATCCTAAGGTATAATTTTCACTCCTGTTTATAGTGGGGCCACCCTCATTAAGACTTCCGCCCAATCACAGAACAAGAAGTTACAGAGAATGAGAAATGACATGGCGATTACTTTGATCTTAGCACACCCATTTGCTGATTGGTTGTGTGATTCTCTGACTCTAGGCTTTGTGTTTGATCACATACATCCAACTGTGGAAGGTTCCAGTTAGTTTAAACAGTTTCAGGGAGGTTTGTTAGTTGACAATGTTAAGCGGGTGACGTACCTCCTTATTGCTTGCAATCGATGTGTTTGGTTGGCTAGTGCAGGACAAAGTTCGGAATACGTGGGCAATTTCGTTTCTGTACGCATAACTGTTCTGCGATCTAATCATAAAAACAACGCGGACATAGGACTGATCTTACTATGGCATTTTACTATAGAGCCGAAAAATTAATGAATTCATATTAGGACCAGTTCGATTTCAAATACTTAGACTTTTTTTCTCTCCCTTCGCAACTGGACAACGATTCTTGACACGTTTGGAAAGACTCCAACCCAATAACAAATCAGGAAGCAAAGATCAGGCCTATCGTAGGCAAACCAGTTCAGAACATTAATTGGTCTTCACCGTAGCAGCAACTAACGAACAAATCACGGCAGCTTGAGCATAAAAAAGGCTGTCTAGTCTAGCATAGAGATCACTACTCGCAAAAGATGACGATCTGTTACCAAGGCAGGACTTATAAAACAGTTAGGCGTAATCAGCCGACTTGGGCGAGCTGGGGCCAGATGTGTAGGCTTATCGTTGAAGCCTGTGGAGGTGGTACTGCGACGAGATAGTTTGTAGTTTTAACATCGGCAGAAGTCCACAGAGTGGAGGCCCGACCAGTACTCCGGGACTGCCGTTGCCAGACGGAGTAGTGGATGTCGTCAGCCTGTTCTGCTTTGCACTGTACTCAGTTCCTTGGCAATACATTATACGTTAGTGATCAGCGGCATACAGCTGGGGCAGTTCTACGATAAAACCGAATAGCACTGTCACCTCCAGTTGGTAGATAGCAACACGTGTATTTTTTATTGGATTCCGCTAATTCAGATATATAGTTACCAACAAAATGGGCGTGGGGAACCAAATTTCTTGTTATCTTAAAAGTTAGATTCAAAACAGTGGCTAAAATGTCGGAAAAGAAAATATTAATACACTAAATACATTAAAGTGAAAAGCGTATGTTGTATTATAATTAGATTATATCACTTTAACAATTATTGTAAAAATAACATTTCCACCTTTAACAGCTGGATTATATTTTCACACCCTCGCTTTTCTGGTGTAAGCACAGTGTGTCCTCTCTAGCTGTGGATACTGAGATGAGCTCACAAGACGACGAAGCCCAAGCACTGGGATGGCTAGAGACATAGAAAAATCAAGATAACCTTTTGCACCAACACTTGTTCCAAAACACTGTAATACCTTGCTTCCTTTGTGAATGGATGATTAATTTTTAGGTCGCTTAAATATCTGAAGACAAGTCACGAACATTCATTAGAGTATCCGAATTACCACTGACCCAGAAAAATGGGAATACACTTGTACAAAAAGAGTCCAAACAATATCGAGAGAAAATTTGCAGTTCTGCACACAGTACGTTGGAACCTTACAACGAGTCTACTTTTTCCGCGAGAAATCACTGTTTCTACGCATGACTCGGATCATGAGCACCGAATTGGGTAAAAGTGGTTTAGTAACAACTGGAGGTTTCATCATCTTTAGCATTGCTGTACATAACCACGTGGTTTAAATATGAAAACCTCGACGTTTTTATATCCACCAAGTAGCATATTTAGCAATACCCTGTCTCCACACCCCTCCTTGCGCCTTGCGACGAGAAATGAAGTTTTCAGCACGCTGGAGACTGAAATACAGAGTATGCTCTCCATTATTCTCTGCTTATTTCGGTACTAATCTGAGTACTTTGGCTACGTGGGAATTTTAATCACATAACTATATGGCAAACTTACGATCGCGTGTACACGCCATCGATATTTACACGCAAGGTTTCATGCAGACACGAGGAGAATGTTTTGGTGTTGTTGGCTGCTTTATTGAGGGAAATATATGGTGAAATTCCCGAAGACTTCCTAAATTAAACAATGACGGAATATGACGGCCCAGGTGTATTACGTTGCGTCATATTATTGCAGTTTTTGTACTATACAGTACAGCAGCAGTCAGACATGTCCTTTGTTCGATTGTTTGAAAGACAAGGCGGTAAGAATGTTATTCCACATCGATGCAGTTACGGCAACGCACGTAGCTCACTGCGAGCGCGCAAGTGCACAAGCTGAGGAGTAAAGCAGGAAAAAATTTTGTTCTTCAATGGAGTACGCATTTATTGCTGCTACCACATTACTTGCCTCCTACACTCACGTAGTGTCTGTCGCACTTTCTCGAGTTAATTACGTAATCAAAATGAAAATTATATCTAGCGTATACTGCAGCGACGTGTGGTTAACTGTTACAAGGTGAGCTGGCGTTATCTGTGTGCTGTACCCTGTCGCTTGCTAGTTTACACTTCCACCACTGAAACGTAGCTCGGCAGCTGATGCCCCAGGACGCGTGTAATGCGTCTCTTGCTGCTCGCTCGTGAATGGTCGGAAAGCATTCAGTGTCCCTTGGCTGTATGGTGGTTACTGGCTCCTGCTGCGTGTACCGAGAGTGTACAGCAGTGAGCAAGCACCAGCCTACCTTGCAACATTTCACCACGCGCCACTGGTAGACCGTATGTAAGGCAGGCGCCGTTCGCGCACACGCAACCAAGTAACCTGAATTTACGATTCGTAACGCAAGTATGGCAATTCCTTATTCAAGCCAATCAGAACTCGCGTATAATACGCCTTACTTACGTACTTTTGGTAAATTAATGTAACCTGACCAAGCCACCAATTTGTCGCTTCGTTCTTCTAGACGTACATACCTTGGGCAATTATACTATTAATGCGAATTAAATTCACAAATATTAGTATCATGGAGTTAAAACATTTCCCTTTTAAATTTCTTAATTATTTACTTTACAGCAAATAATCTTTCTTTGCCCACTATACTAACTGGTGGCCCCTGATTGGCTACTTCAAAAAAACTTTACGTAAGATATAAAACCAATAATTCTATTAGCACTTAAGGTAATTCCAAAACAGTTTGTCGCTGGCGAGATGATGTTAATATAAACGTTATCACTCAGTTTTACACAAAGGCTAAGAGTAGGTTTGGCAATACGTGAGTTGAACATGTTTACCGACCACGGTGGCGTGTTTAGTCACGTGTTGGTTGGCGTTTTATTGATATACACTGTTCAAGGTAAAGTGAGCACTTTTGACGCCCTAGTTACTTTTTCCTTTCGGTCATTCTTTATCCTTTAACCACCTTTTTAAATAAATATTGCTATGTAAGTAATAAGCACTGTGTGTATATTCCACCACACTCGTAAGTTAACGTTGAAGGCTAAAATTAAATATATTTTCTGAGCATCGTTCCAAATGAGAAATCTTTCAAAAGTGCTCACGTTACCGTGAATAACCTATAATAAGAGGTTATCATTAGCATGAAGCGCTATCCTGGCTAGCCAAATCCATAAAAGAATATAAATCTCTCAAAGGTTGTGCTGCAAGCTATGCAGATATATAATGTGAATTGCACAAGAAAAATAGACTGAGTAAACTAAAGCCATTTTCACGTCAGCGAAGTAATTGAACTACCTTACAATGCACCACATAGTGACTGTTATGAAAAGTGTTCTTACATTTCATAACGACCACTAGGGAATGCATTGTAAGTCATTAATATTATTTGGCTGTTAAGCTACTGCTGTTTAGGCGATTATATATATATATATAATCATATATATACACACACACACTATTTTCTAAGGGAAAACTTTCTTCAAACAAATAAATTTAAAGGACACATGTTATGTCAGTATTTGGTCACTACCCTTTCACTACCACTAGGGGGCCCCGGTTCAATCCCAGACACTGGCGGTAGGGGGATATCCGGAAGAAGATTCCCACGTAGGGACTATGGCATGGGGTTTTCCTCAGTGTTCTCTTTTCCCTCTCCCGCATTCAGTTTGCCGCTTTATCACACCTAATCGGTTCTTCAGGCTGTCCGGAAATACAGGTGTGTCCGTTGGCGTAGGGCAGCCTGATGACATTAGCCCCGGCCTGCCCACATCATTGTTGACATCTCTCTCCTCCATCCTATCAAACTCAATTATGTCTTGTTTGTGGCTCTATGTTAGTAAATATAATTGTATTGGTATGTATATGCATGTGTTATGTAATTTGGGTTTCAATGAATACGAACACGCGTACTGATCTCTTGTTTAACTATGATGATTGCTTGTAGTAAGCATAAAGAAAATTAATTAAGGTGGGAACGACGTGCAGGTTTTCATTTACATGTAAATTTATTTATGTATCTGAGAGTGATTACGTTAAATTTAGTTTCTCTTTCCTTAATTGATTGGTATTGGCATCTGATTTTAATTAACTCTTGAAATCAAATTTCCTGCGACTCAATTCGGATCTTGCAGTGTGTAGGCCCTATATGGACTTGATTGTTACATAAATGTGTACCGCAGTGGTGCTTCTCGCAAAAAAAAATTTAATTACAAACAAGCGCTACTTCACTATTTTAGATCACTAGTATGATGTTTTTGATGGTGGTTATTTAATTATTGTAAAATAGATTCACCCACGCAGCGATTAAAGGTAAATTATTTTAATTTGGAAAATATATAGATTATATCTTCTTATGTTCATTACTGGATAATAACCCTACATTTTTTACACGACTAAGATGCTTGCAGGTGAATCACAGACGGTCGCTATTTTCGGAACAAAGTTTTTATAGCAATCCAAGCTACTAAATCCACTCTCATTTAGAAGCACCTGTTATTAGCGGAAAACAGTACCATGCAGGCTATATTTCAATACCCTACAGGTATATTAGCAGCGTTGCTTTGATTATTTGCAGCTATTTATTTGTGGGAAATCAATTTTTTTCTCTGAAATGAATAGTTACAATTAAGTTATTCCAATAGTTAATATCTGTGATTTGCTGTCAGAGCCCTAAGGCCAAAACGACGTAAATAGTTGACTCACAAAAGTGTACCTGAAATAAAGCGTTATCAAGTAGAGCTGCTCACGATATCTTCTCGCGAAAATTGGATGACCCTACCAAAAGTGAAACAAACACTTCAACAATGTACACAGTGTACCTAACCCGCAGTCGAAATTTACTGCAAGAATCCATCGTAGTTGTAAGACTTAAAACCAGATAAGTTTTGTTTTTAACCATAAAAATAATTTTTAAATGTAGAATACATACCTATCAAAATATTAGAATCACGCAAAATATAAATGAAAATTTCAACTTCACATTATATATGACTCAAACCATTAACATAAGCAAGAAAACACTGTCGAATTATTTGATACTTCTTTAACAAAATTTCACTGAAAATTAGGTAACTGATGAAAACATTTTGGTGTTTATAATAGATTGTTTCCACGTGTGTATTATGCACCTGGCTTCATAAAAAATAAACATTATTTTGTTTGATTCACATGTCTCAGAAATGCCCAAATGGGCTGAAATTTTTCGTATTTTGTTGCACATCCTCTCTCCAACAATTTTCCGCTTTATGCTCGGTAATGCACTTCCCCCCCCCCCCCCATTTTATACACATCAACGATACGAAACTTCCACTATAACTCTATGGCTCAACATGGATGGCAATATGCGGTGAATTTATGATTTTCCTGGTAACAAATCCGTAATGTTATATGATGAGTGAAAAGAGAACTAGCGCTGGAAACCCCAGCTCGTTATCTCAAATTGTAAGAAAAAAAATTAGTTTCTATATTCGGTAATTCTACAAGTAATTTTCTTTGCAATGTGAATTAAATTAATAAAAATATTATTTTTTGCAAATTATTATTGCCCTTGCATGGCTTTATTTTTAAAGTGTATGCATAAAAACAATTATAAAGAAATATTACACTAAGAATTTGTAAAATTATCGTGTCTCCATAAGGTTTTACACAAAAATGTGTACGATAATGCCAAATTTATGTGACCGTTTCAAAAGTAATAACTTGCAAAAAAATTTTACGATTTCAATAATTTAACCATGCTAATGTGTGTTTTGACAGTAACAATATTATGAAATTGTATAATATAGATTGCACCAAACGTTTTATACCAGGGAAGTATTTTAACACATTTATAAATAATATTAAATTTTGATGGGCACTGTATGCAATAAAATTGTCATAGAGTAAGGTAAGCGGCATCGGAAAGTGTGCGATTAGCACGTCGGTCTTCCATTAGCTTACGGCGATACGGGTTCGATTCCCGACAGGAATGAGTCCGGAATTTAATACGTGAAAAACGTGGCAGGCATTGCCGATGCTTAGGGATTTCCCCCAGAGAACTCTCTTTCCCTTCCATCTCTGCATTCATTCTCCTTGTTAAAAACTATCTTCTCAAACGTTCTTCGGTGGGTATAACAGATCTGTCATTCGGATGCTGATCCTCCGTTAAAAGAGCCTGAAAAACTGTGCGGAAATTTATGTGCAAGGTAAACAGTGGTATAGTTGGTTTACGGTTAACTGAGCACATTGAAAAATCAACCTGTGAAAAAAGTACCTGCCCCTAGTTGCATTTACTTCAACGTGAAGTCCAGTGGCAGGTTCCCAGTTAAGTTGGCATCAAAGTAGAAAAAGTAGTTCAGTTTCTTGGAATCATATTTTAAGTGCAACTTTTAAATTTATGGCCAGTGAATTTATTTTAGCAAATTAATGATTGCTTTATGCACGTAAGTTAAAGGAAAATCCTATTGGAAGCTTACTTACAATCGTAATTGTTTCACAATTACAATAGAGTGACTACGAGTAAAGTGTTAATTTAGCCTGCGGTGGAAGAATATAATCCATTCACGGTTACTTCACACTTTTCTGAAGTCCTGCTAAAGTTCTACTTTCAGGATATTCCTCCGCCTCGTGTCAATTAAGCTTAACCAAGTCTGTAATACTACACCAGAGGACAATGCATCGCTTTCCTGCGCACTCAGTTGTAATATTATTTTACATGAGAACTATTTATTATTAGGCGTTACCAAGACAGATTCTTCTTCTCACTGTTTTTATTCGCTTTTATTATAAAAGAAATATTATACTTAATCTATAAATAAAATATAAGTAAAACTTCAATTTAACGAAAAACAAGATAAGTATGTGTTTACAGAAGTATAAAACGCTTGATACATGGCATATTTAGGACATAACTAAATACCTAATACATGGGGTGATTTTTCAAAGGTTTGTTTTTAAACGTCCGAAGAAACCATGAATGGACTATCCAAAAGTATATGAGACGCAGATCTTTGGCAGGACTTTCAAAAGTGTTCGCTGTGTTAACCGCCAAAAGGGGAAATTCAAAAGTACACATTGAAGTGAAGTGAAGAGGATGTCTGCTGACGCAGTGTGTTGTTGTGGGTTCGCAGTGCCGCCTCACCACATGCTGGTGTACGCCAACTCGGGTCGCCCCGTCAGCTCGGACGTGGTTGGCCCGCTGTCGGAGGGGGCGGAGCTTGCGCTCAGCTGCGAGGTGCGAGGAGGTGAGTGTAAGCACGAATTCAGAAACTGTGAAAATGAGTAGGTACATGCGTACTGAAGGGTGATTAGGGGGGGGGGGATGGGTATGCATTCTTATCCTCGCCAGTCGCCACCTGTACGTCTCACAATTCATAAACTTGCCACAAGATTTAAAATAGCAGGAACTTTTTTATTTATATATATGAAAAGTTTTATTTAAAATTAAACAGATAAGCTATATAGATTTACTTATGAAAAACATGACAGAATATTATAGAACAATTTTTACTGTAGAACGTAAATGTATAATTCGTTTACTGCATGCCTGTTATTCACGACTTAGTTTTTAGTCACAACATTTCCAATGAGTAGTATTTTAATAATTTAAATCATCCATTCAGCATTATAAAGCAAGCCTATGATAATTAAGCACGAAATGCAATAAAAATCAACTAAGTGACCAATGTGTCTGAATGTTATAAATGCGAGTTACATAATGTGAGCATTCGGGCGTTATTAAACGCTGCTGAAGAGATACTCTTTGCATTCTTTGAGCGGTGTAAGCAAGTAGAGCTTTCCCGCCTTTGTAGGGTTTACATCCATTTGTTTTTCGTTAAAAATAAAATGTATAATCTTACTGCATCTTTCATTATATACAAGGTGTTTTTTATTAACATGTCAAAATTGAAACCACAGTATCTATGGACAAAAATATGAAATAAAAATTGTAGCAACAAAACTTTTGGTAAGGTCATTTAGTACTTTTATATTTTAATTTCAAATGTAGCAAAATAGCGCCGTGAATTCGCAACTTGACGTACTCGAGAGCACAACAAGTTGCATAACACAAAGGCGAAAGGAATTGACGCGCCATGCGTAGAGCGTCTGAACGTAGAACACCATAAACTCGAGAAGCGTGTTGGCGCCGCTAGTGGTTACTTGTTAGTTTAGGCTGTTCACGGTAAAAATCAGCACTTTTGGAAGCCCTGCTTAAATCTACTTGTACCCACATTGTGTGTTCTTCCGCCTTATGTAAAATTAATATTGCCATTTGCCTCATCACTTTATTCATGTGTCGGTCAAGTGAAATGGTGAAAATATTAGAAAAATAAATACTCTACAAATTTGGTCATTTTTACACTACGAGGTATCAATAAAAACAGAAAGCGAAATAAATAATTTAAGTTATCACAAATGGTTACCTAACACTTTTTATTCGACATTAAGATATGAAACTACTTTCTATCTATCGTCACCAACTTTACTGGGCGCATGTCACTTACTGTGCCCGTTAAAATATATGTAGGCGGGGGCAGTTACTTTTTTCTAAAGTTGATTTCGAAAGTGTTCACTTTATCGTGAACAGTTTTTACGCATGTTAAACTGCACGAACAATGAGAGATCAGCAACTGAATAGTAAAGGCTGCCAGAAGTGTTTGCATTTTATTGTCCGCATGAGGCGCCAATTTCGTTTGCCTTTGTGGTATGCAACTTGTTGCGCAAGCAAGATCGTATATCTACGGTCATCTGCGTCGTTTTGCATAGCTTAAACTTAAATTAAAAAATAATATGTGACATTTCCAAAAATTTTGTTACAAAGATTTTTTGTTTATATTGGTCCATTGATGCTGTAGTTTAAATTTTGACACGTTATCCAAAACATATTGTATAATAGTACGTTTTATAATTATTTAAATTAATATTTTAGTCACTCAAAAGGAGCACTGGAAAAGAAACCATTGGGAACCATCCCCGAAACTTATTTTCCTGTTATCCCAGATCTGACGGCAATTTCAAGCAAAATAAAGACCTACTTAGGACCTACTCAAATCTAAGAATTTTTCAAGTCGTTTGTGTAGAAATGGAGAGGTATAGGCTGTTCACGGTAAATGAACACTTGAAAGCCCTGCTTAAGCTCTACTTGTATGCACGTTGTGTGTTTACCCACCTTATGTAAAATTAACATTGACATGGGCCTCATTACTTTATTCATGCGTCTGTCGAATGAAACTTCGAAATTATTAGAAAGGAAAATATTTTACAAATCAGCTCATTTTTACAATTTGTTGCATTAAAAAATACAGAAAGCGAAATAAATAAATTGAGATATCACAAATGGTTACCGAACACTTGTTATTCGACGTTAAGATATGGAACTATATTTCATCCATCGTTACCAACTTCACTGGGCGTATGTCACTCGCTGACCCCGTTAAAATATATGCAGGTACGAGCAGTGACATTTTTCTAAATATTATTTCAAAAGTGTTCACTTTAAGTCTTTAAGAGGTACCTCGAGAATATCCCCGCAGAGCTGGTAGCATCGTTGGAAGTGGCTTGCCTCGGCAGGACCTCCGCGCTGTTTGCCAGAGCGCGGGAGCGAGCGACCTCTGACCTCCCAGCTCGGTCCGCCAATCACAAGGCAGGCAGGCAGGGAGAGAGTTTGGGCCACGCGGACGAATGCTCGTCGGTGGAAGGAAGAGGATGTTGGTGGGCGTGTTTGCCTTACATGTACGTGGCCTCGCAAGGGGGGGGGGGGAGAGAGAGAGGTTATTAAACGTAACCACGGCCGACGCGCCGTTCTCAGTGACCATTCGCCTCTGTACCCGCGCGCCCTCCTCTCTTTGCCTTCCGTCATCACTGCCGCCTACAAAGGGATACCCAGAGCCAGGGAGACCCATTCTCTTCCCCTTCCAGCGGCTCTTTCAGCCGAAATCAATTTCGGCCACTTCCACCAGTCCGCGACGTCATTCAGTTCAGAAGGGGTTACGGGCGAGGGGGGAGGGGGATGGATGTCCATGCATTATGTATGCGATCGCGAACCGGCCAGTTTCACAGACCCTCTGTGTGATGAAGTGAACTGGGAGGTCGGGAGCGGGGTGCGGTCTTTTTTAAAGGCAACATCGGGCATTCCGCGGGCTGAGGGTGGAGGTGAAAGGAAATGGTGGGTGCTGGTTGAAGAGTAAATTAGGCTATGGCGACCCCTACCGTCGCCTGGTACAGAGCGTGTCTTCAGCAAAGGCGACGGGTAATAAAACACACCCCTGGCGCTCTGCATGTTGTGTATCAACTGATGAGGCGTCTACTGAGATTGGACTACAATGAGGCCTTTCGTTCAAGTAGTGGCTTTCGCTTGATCTTAACGGCTGGGCGGAAATCTGGAAGGTTTCAACAAGAGAAGTTTAGGAATCCTCAACATTTTGTGCGAAACTTACTGCTCCTAGGTTGCTTCGTCCACTCTGCTTAATCGAGCGCACCCTAGATACAAATGTATAAAAAGCCTCACCCAACTCTCTTGCTGCACTCATTACTGCTCGACTATTAAATAATTTGCACCCTCGCCCATGTCCAGTGGATTTTTATTTTTAATTCGAGTAACTCTTGAGTTCTCACCTACTTTCTGTCAAGAGGACTTTTACTGCGTCTGCGCCAGTTTTTTGGGTCTCTTTCTCCTTTCATATATGTCAGCAGTTGCAGACGCCCTGAGGTATGCAACCAATCCCTCTCTGATGTGACGACCACTCCCGTCCTTGTATTTCCCTCCTTTATTGCCGTGTGGGGTTCTGGCCTGGGAAACATTAGATCCTCTCCCTTTCTCAGACATCTACGTGTAACACACCGGAGGTTAAGAAATAATTTCGACTGGGAGCTTTGCCTCGCTTGCACTGGGAAAATATTTTGAAGTCACCGTTAAAATTTTTGTTAAAATAAACTGTAGCAAATGTTTTATGGTAACGAACAAATGTTTTGTAGGTACTGTAAAATTGCTTGGTTTTGATTGCAAAATCGCTGTTTAATGCCAGGACTGTATAAATCGAGTGACTGCAAGAGTTTTTTTCCATCATCGCGAAACAATTAAAGTAGTGGGGTAAAGAGAGTTCTGGCGCAGGATTAGAATCGGATCTCGCGGCTTTCTGGGGGCTCCAGTCACCCAATCGACCACTTTCCATGAAATGTTTTATCCAACAGAACTCGAACAGAACGACTAAAATGTGCATGAACCACATCCTTGGGCAAGAGCATGCATTCGTTGGTAATGGTAAGGGTACAGGAGATGCTGATGGAGCACCCTCCATACTGTTCTGTGATGTACAGGTAATGTAGCTGCCACGTGCCTGGTGCTGACACTTGGATCATGGTGAATGTGCTCGAGGATGCGCTCTTCCGGAAGAGGAGTGCGAAGTCTTCTGGATCGCCCTCGATCAACAGTATTCGCTTTCAATGTTCCGGTCTCAGCAAGTTGGCAAAACGACGCAGAAAACGTTTGATGGTGTGGCTGTGCTCTGTTTGTGAACGCTTCCTCATACAACTGCTTAGCCAGCCTACCAACACCATTGGCACGACTATACATGAATACCATGTCCACCTGTTCACAATGAGAATAAACAGGCATTGTTTAAACGTCCACTGAATAATTGTCTACAGTATGGATAGTCGCGGTATCACGAACAGAACAAACAGAACCAACAACACTGCGTCAACATATCACTATAGTCGAATAGTTCGAATGACACTGTTTACTTGTGGTACACAGGGCATGCGGTAGACCTGCACAGAGGAATAGGAACAGAGGATGTCAGGTGTAACGTGCACAATTGCGCTATTTGTATTTTGGGCGCCAAAATAGCAATCTGCACCCACTCACAGCGCAGTGTAAATGTGTTGCCTACTTTCAGGCACTTCCGCGCCTAATCCTGCTGCACTGAACCTGTAACCCGATTCCATGTCCGGACTCCGTTTACACGTAAGTCTTAATGTGCTCATTGTAATGAGCATTAATTACATGTATACATTAGCGAGTGCCTCACTAATGTGGCGAAAGCCTAGTACTCATTTCACTGGTCAGCGCCATTCATAAAATAGAGATGCATATGTGTCCTCGCTAATGATAAACTATGAGGAAGGTACTGGCTGATACACATGTAGTCTAGTTACTATTTATAAAACAAGTCTTCAGCGTCCATCCTGTACAACAAGGCTGCTATCGTGAATATTCGTGGGAAATGGTTAACTGACAAAACCTAGAAACCATTCATGCTCACCTCAAAATGATTAATTCATTTATTAACCCACCAACATGGTATTTTGTGATCATATGTTAGCATAGTATGTCACGCGACTTCTGATCGTCTCTGGTGAACTGCATGTTACCTATAGAAGGTGGTCGATCGGGCCCTGTTGCATGGCCGCCTCGCTCGCCCGATCTCAACCCTTAAGACATTTATTTGTGAAACTATTCACTCACAACCTGGGATATTCGGACGTGTATGAGGGTCCATGATTAGACGTGTTCATGCATGTGTAGCGGCACATGGTGGCCATTTTTAACATTTTTTCTGATGTTTGCCTACAAAATATGTCAGCATTGTAGCAAACATCATTGCGTGTGACATATGTAACATAATGCAACACAAATAAACATCAAAACCTTAATTATGTAATGTCTCACATTTGGTTTTCAGGTTTTCCTGTTAACCCCTTGGCAGCAGAATAGGTATCTGGTATTTGTACCCATTAGGTAGGTAAACGACTGCAATAACAACAAATTATAGGTTATGAAACTGATAAAGTGTTAAATGTGGCCACCTGTATTTTATTGTGTGGCGGGAGAAATGTGAGCTCGCATCAGCTGGTAGCAGCAGGTGACTTCTCGAGACATGGGGTGAAGTTAGAAAAATATAGATAGTGTTCATAACAGGCCGATGGTGTGAGGGAATGTCAGTGATGAACAAATTTTCCTTCCAGTGCAACAATTCTGCTGTCGTGAATATTCAGAGGATTGGTTAACTGACTACACCTGGTTACCATTCATGCTCACCTCACATTATTAATTCATTTATTGACCCACCAACATGGTATTTTGTTATTATATGTTAGCATAGTATGCCACGTGACTTCCGATATTCTCTGGTAAACTGTGTGTTGCCTATACACCTGGCCATGGTATTTCGTGGTTGTCTGCTTAATGCATTTATCCTTGACAATGGTTGCGAACAGAGCAATGATGATTCAGGACTTTTTGGCTTATTTTAATATGTTACTGCTCAATAAACAAGCATCACATGTTCACAATTCCTGAGGATAAAAACTTTGTATGCAACAAGAGGGTGGCTACCACTGTTATCATCATTGATGATAAGAAAGGGGAGGCACAATAATACGTGTTTGCTCTTAAGTTGATATTCCTGGAGAATTGGAATTTCATTTCACTTCATTTACGATTGCAAAAAGACTATTCAAACATACAATACAAGGAATACGTACAAACTGTTGCCAAAATCAAATAAGCAGCTGTCTTTGCAGTAGACATGCAGCGTTTTGTACGCGAATGTAGGCAGAATTGCCTATGTGCCATGCACTGAATAACTGCAGACGAATCTTTTGTGTGCATTTTACACGTAAACGGTGGGTCCTGGGCAGTTGCAACAAAAGGACAACTTTTGTTCCTTAGGCCATGCCTCTCAAATATTCATCATCAAATGTTCGAAATTCCCGACTGTGAAAGAGTTGCCAAGAAAATTAGGGTGGCCACTCCTGTTATTACCTATATGAGGAAAGGTATGAATGTTAATTTGCTTTTAACTTAAATATCCCATTAACATAGAGTAATTATCGGAGAGTTGTAGTGTCATTTCACTTTGTTTCCAATGTATTGCAAAAATACATTCCAATATCTCATTTTTCAAGGACTTATTACTCCCTTAATATTCAGTTTAGGTAGTATGTGTCCTACATTTTTTCTGCTTATTTTTGCATAAGGAATCGCCTCGCTAATTTTGTCGGTCTAATTAAGAAACAGCTGGTAAATCGTTTTAAAATCCTAATCCTTCCTTTGCTTTGCTGTAGTCGGGTGAAAAGTGCAAGGAAGAGGAATTGGGTAGAGTTGTCGGGGAAACATAACTTATAAAGAAGGGTGATGTACAAATTAAGTATGAAAAACCATAACATTAATTTTTCGGGATTGGCAAAGGCCCACTTAAAAAGAGGTATATGAAGGAGGAAGACGTAGGTTTGTCATGAATACAGAAATCGTCAAGGAGTTAATGTGTAATCTGATTAAAGGTTTTGTTGAATAAGACTAATTTGTTCTGCATACTAATGCTATATTGGATATAGGTGACCTTGACTTTGACCAAAGTAACCTTGAATGACCTGGAACCCGAAAATTCATAAAAATACCAAAAAATTACAACTAAACCCCAAATATTTTTAAAAAGTTATAAAACATATTTATTTTAATAAAATTACACCCTTACGCCCCTAACCTATATTCATTCCACTATCTTGGATTTTTCTTCTGTTATTTATTTATACATTGCCAGAGGATGCCATCTCCATTTCTCATTTGTCATTTGTTTATAAATTGATGAGGACACCATATTAAATTTCATATGTTTTCGTCACCTAGGTGGGGTTAGTGAATTAATTATCGATATTGCCACCAGATGGTGGCCATATTAGTTTTATTAAAGTATAGGTGGTGCTGTCGGTGCCCTCCATATTGTATTATATCTTTAATACCACCTGCTATCTGCCTGTACCAAATGGTGATATTGACCATTCTTGCAAAGCATGTAAACTGCAATTTTTTATTGTATTCTTAAAGGCAAGTATTTTTATTTAAAACATTTATATATAAAGCAGGGTTTTTATAAGATAATTAAAACACAATATATTTTTTAACTAACACTTATTGTACAAATAATAAAATATAATGGATTATTGATTACAATCTTCTGTGTTCACCTTTTGATGTCTGCTTTAGCGGCCCAGGAATTGAAGCAGGCAGGGAAACCCCACCACTATTGTAAACCCTTCTGTTATGTTGTTTCAGCACTTTCTCAACCAAATACACATCTGGAAACTTTTTAGGGCGGATCTCCTCTACGAGAAAAACTGCCATGGATGGGGACATTATTCAGATACTCGAGAAAGTAGGTCCTTGGAGTGTAGTTGCATATATGTCGCACACAAAAGATTTTGGGGACCCAATTAGCCATGAACGATTTCTCGAAGATGCCTTTCTGTTTGGAGATGCCCACAAGATAGCCAACCTTGGTTTTATACTTGTGTGAGTCCCTCCTTTTCAAGTCAGTTTTTAAGGTTCGAAGCAGTGAGTCATTTTTCACGTCTTCGGGCTTCATGCAAGTGGTACAATGAATGGTAGAATTGTACTCGCGAACGAGTTTTGGGAGTTGTGTCAGCCACTTATCGCTCCCATTCACAGCAAAATGCATCCATATTTTTCCCTTCAGAGTCCTTTTGAACCCCTCAATGATAGAAACTTTGAGAGTGCTGTATGTGGAATAATGATTTGTGTCATGTTTCTTCATCAGGGCCTTTAACTTTGCAATGTAGAATTCCCTGCCTTGGTCGGTTTGTAGATTAGTCGGGATACATTCTATGTGCAACACATCTGTCATGGCTTCAGTGATGTCATGCACATTCTTCTTCGACTTGACAGGTCTGGCCCAGGTGAATTTGCTATATGCATCTATGACTGCCCACATGTAGTTGTAGCCCTTGTTGACTCGAGCATATAATATCATCTCGACGAGATCAGCTTGAAATCGACAGTTCATCCCACATATCACGACTTAGTGGCAGAAGTAGTTGCGTCTCACAGAGGAGTGAAGTTCATTGGCGATTCCCAATCGACTCATTCTATATAGCCTCCCTCCTTCAGTTCTTCGAGGATTGAAATTATCTTGTTAGTGTGGTATAAATTTCCAACCCATTGAAATGTGAGCAGCAGCTGCAGCCTATAAACCAGGTCATTCTGGTCATCCCAGAATACTTAGTTGGTTTTCTTGTCATCATCTATCTTCTTTAGTACTTCGCCATTTTTCAGTGCTAGGCTGCTGAAGAGATCTTTGAGAATGTCGATTTTTTTCGTGATATTCGTTTTTATAATCACCTGTCACGGATCATTATCTTAGTAAAGCACATGCATGAATTCGAGCAAAGTTTTGTATTCCAGCAGGTCGGATTCTGTAAACTCCCTGGGCTATTTGCGAAATAGATGTTCATTTAGCATGGTGTACCACGTGTCTTGTAATTGCCAATTCGGATGATACCACATAGTAGAAACTATTTAATCAGGACCGAGGAACCATTTATCATTATGCCTATATACACATTATCTCATATCATTATTGCGAAGTATGTACGATTGTAGGTACCGTCGAACCAAAGCATTGTGTTTGAAGACACTCTTCCGTAATTTCTTCTCGTATGGCAAATCCACATCTGTTCCATCGTCCTAAACTGACTGTACAGCATTATGTTACCGCTTCGTAAAAGGCTCAGCCGTATAGTCGATTTCGGCCTTCACAGCTACGGTTGTTCCATCACTCTTCCTGTGTACATCACGATGATGAGTAATGGGCTCAAAAATTTCCTCATTTATAAGGCTGCATGGAATCTTGGCTCTTTTTGGAAAGCAAATACTGCGAGCGAATAGACTGAATCGTCCGATGTGAGTCGCTAGCAATGTCCGACATCACACAGAATAAACATTTTTACTGTTACTCTCTTTTACAGGTTTAGTTTTGGGCCTCCATCAAAATACTTTCGATTTTGCTCAGGAGTTCGCTGCAGATATCCAATATGCCCTGCTGTAAATTTGAATGTCTGTTTTCGTGGCAAGGTAGGAAATCGAGGTAGTGAATGTGTGTGTCATATATTATTACAAGTCTTTATTTTGTGCAGATATCACATTCAATCTGTCGAAAATTTGCCTTTGAACACTCATCGTGTGCTCATCCATGGCCAGCATAATGCGGACAATCTCTGCTTCACATGCTCCATCTTCGCCCTGAGCTCAGACAGGTAGTTCTTGTTTTGTTCGGCCAACATACTGCACAGTTCCGAATTGATTCCATTACCAGTTTCGAGGATGTAAGTTTTTGTATCAGCATAATTGGATCGTTGGGGTTCACCGACATTTCGAATTATTCTTCTACCAGCATCACAAGTTCCATCGTTTCTTAGTAAATAGCTACCTCCATCTTTGTCTTTGTGAAAATGCAGCTTGAGGCTACTTTGCCCAAATTTCGATATATTATAACTCATTCTCGATAGTCGGTGATGAACTGATCGAACCCACGCCTAGTACTTAATGATCGTCAAATATCCGTATTTCTCTTTCCAGCACAAAGCACACAAACTCTTGAAATCTGATAGTGTCATGTCCGTAGCGACGTGATCGACGTAAAAGTGCTGCAAATTAATATTGTCAATGCGAAACAGCACAAAAATGTCTGCGTTGTCGCGAAGCAGCTGTTTGGGCAGGTACGAATAAGTCTGGCTGAGGTACATGCAGTTCATGTTCGCAATGCCATCCCATGCTAAAGTATTCTTGAATATAAGTTGGTTTTTCGTGGGCAATGCCATCGATGACAAATATTGTATTTGACAATGCTTCACTCGGAGGTACGGCATAGTAAATAACCCATGCCTTCCATAGCCTGCAGTACTAGTGCAAATCGCGGGTATTTCATTTACTGGAGCGATTATGAATAAACGAGCATAAAAGTTCTCAAACCAAAGACAGTTCTCTTCTTCCAACAGGCTCAGTGGTATGCATGTTTTCCCACAATTTGATGGTCCCTCGATGATGTACCTCACTGTATTCGGAAATAGGCTTCCATGTTGCGATTCGTTGGAAATACTTTCATCTTCAGTATGAATTCATATGGGTAGAGTAACATCTTGCTTGATTAGTACATTACCACTACAATCTTGTGGAACATGTGGGGCATGTGCAGCATGTGGAGATTGCACAGGATAAGTGCTCTAAATTTTAGAATTTATCTTAAAAGCATCCCTCTGAGTAAATTGCCTTTGGAAGAATTTGCATTTAAATGTCACACTCGAACTTTTCATTCTGTAGGTCGTTATTTCATGTCGTCGTAAATTCCGCAAAGCTGTAAATGTTTTACCGTAGGAGCGACAAAGCAGATGCATCATTGGCATATTATATCTGTGCTGTTCCAAGTCTAGATTGATACTGAAACTTAAATGTATAAACAGAGTGTACTTACACTTTTCTTGCTCAGTTCACCACGATGTCACGAAGAGGTAAGATCATAGCTGGAAGCGGAATCATCGATACGCTAATCAACAATCTACCGTTCGAGCTGCACATTCCTGGATACAGGTTCTGTGGGCCAGGAACCAAGCTAGCTAAAAACTGCCATGCAATGAGACAGGCATAAACACATTGGAGGAGGCGCACACCTCCTCCAGCACGACAGCACGTATTCCCAGCCCAAGGATCTGCAAGCTAGGCACCATGCAGGCAAGATAATAAGCAGACGAAAAAATAAAATCACCGGAAACCATACTTGGAGAAAAAATAGCAGTGTGGGGCATTTCCAGCATGATGGAGGCCAAAGGGAAGATGGGCATGGGTAATAAGAGCAAGCGGAAGGTGCAAGTGAATCGAAAATAGGTGAAATAGGAAGAAAAGCATGCAAGACCAAGAAAACATATACTGGCGGATTTTTTCCATTGCTTTTGCTTGCACTCGCGGCCCTCAAGGGCCTAATCGGAGCCACGAGTTGTCAACACAGCATCGAACGAACTGAAGCAGTTGTCCGAGGCATAAAGACACAATGCAAGTATGGAAGTTATCGCCATAGGAAAACACCAGCAATGCCTCTACCTAAGACTACCCCGAGTAGGAGGCAGAAGTGTGCAAAAGTGACGCAGCAGGAAAAGGCAATTACGAAATATTTACCGAAACGTTCGCTCACTAACATGTTTTTGGAACTGTTTGCATGCAAATTGAAAATATCTAATTTTAGAGAAGTATTGATGAGAGATGATTTGCTCCCTAAACACAAGAGAGAAGAATGTGCAATAATTAATCTGGGCATGGCAGCCAGGCCCCGTATGTACTGGGCAGCTTACATGAAAAAGTATAAACATGGCGACTATATGATTGTTTTGGGAATTTGTGTCCTCCGCCTAAACTGTGCGAGTATTTGAAATATAACAAACCAACTTACAATTACGAAGCAGAGCAGATGCATAACACGTAGAACTGTGGACATTTGTGTATTTGGTTCCTTGTTTGGTCATACAAGTATTTATATAAAATAGCTATACATGTGAATAGCTATACCTGTGAGGAAACCGTCAGTCATGTCGATACTGCTTAACTTGACGGGCCATAGTTCCTAGCTGCATGCGGTACATTATCCGCAACTCTACCTGGAGGGGGAATGGTTCATAGGCCTTGTCGACTTTCAAACCTACAATGCGGTACCAAACATCGATGAAAAAAACTGCAAGTTGTACCTCGTAAAAAGGGGTAATATTTCCCATGAAGTGTTGGCACCTAGAGGTTCTTATGAAATAGATGACATTGCAAGGTGTATTAAGTATTCGCTGTCCCCCCACACAAAATTCGAACTATGTGGAAATCCCAATTATCTGAAGAATGTTATCAGACGCAGCAAAGATACCAACTTTACGAAACAGGATATTATCGGACCAATGCTGGGGTTCGAGCGATGCCTCTACGAAGCTGGCAAAACACACATGTCGTCGCAGCCCGTCAACCTTTTTTCTCGTCAATGTGATACGAATAAACTGCAATTTGATGAGTGGCACAAAACTCAATGGCAAGCCGAGCAAAATGCTACAAGAATTTTCGCCATTAGTTCCTCAAGGTTTTAAACTGGCTGTAGTACCACAAATGATCATTTACATTCCGGTCATCGCGAAGAGAGCACACGAGGTGGTCATGGCAGTCGTCGCCCATCATGGAGATTCGGTGAATTTTCGAAACGAATAAATCACCCTATGCCTGCATTTGAGAAGATGGGAATATGATTTACACAGACCAGAAGCAATAAAATAAAGTGTCTTGTAAAACCTGTTATCAGTACGTCACAGGTATCCAGGATTGAAGACGTGCTATCGAGATTATCCTCTGCAGTCTCAGCTTCAAAATCAATCAGCTTGGAAGATTACCTAACATTGAAGAGCAGGTAGTTTTCGAAGACAGAATAATGAAGGTGGAACTTCATTCGTATTAGCCTTTCCTGATCAGACCATACACACTATCATAGGAAGTTCGGATAGCGATCCAACACCAAGATATCTGCTCTCTTCCTTGCCAATTTTCCTGGGAATTATGGGGATTCTAACAAAAGAAGATGGGTCCAAACCAGCATCCAAAAAAATAACGAGCAATGGAATTCTTCACCTGACCTATCGCATCACGTACTTTCCCAATGGTGTCGAGGTGGACCTGTCGCGAGATGTGGGCATAACCTCATTGATCAAAAATTACCTTTCGCTCACACCACATGAGATGTCTGCAGCCAAGATGGCAGACTGGGGAATCGAAGATGGCTACATTCTTTCTATAAATCCTAGAGGCAAGTTCGAAGTGTGCATCCTTCTCTCCATGCTATTGGGATTTACCGAGGACTACAAACATATTATTTCCAATTCGAAGCAGGAATTGTCTGATTTTAGCTAATACACCATCGTGGGTACAGGAGAAAACCTGAAGACAGTGAAACTGAAACTATAGGCTATCGAATGGATGCTGTGTCATGTGCAATTGAGCACTGCAGAATGCATACAAATTTTGAAGAATGTGGGAGATGGTAAAAACATAGATGTTGCTTTCAGGTCGCGGAGTCTCGAGTCATGCCCCAGACTGTCAGCAAGCCAGCACATCAACTGGATGGTGAAGTCAAGCTTTGCTTCTGAGAAACCAAGTAACATCATCGTTGGGCTACAGGCCAGAAGACAGGACAGTGTAATAGTGAGCTGTTCGCAGTTCGATACATGTGAAATATAAAATGTGAAGAAAGTTTAAATAGTGAATGCTACCCGTGCTTTGACATGAACATGAACTTTGAAATTAGACAGTAGCAACTGGCATATCATATGTACACTCAATTCCAAAATGCATATTGTTGGCACACCCAATCAACGATGTTGAGCCCTGATAATTCCAAGCATTTGGCCCCGTTCGTTGTGTTCGGTATTCGATGTGAGTAAACAGGACGAGCGTATTACCTCCAATGTGATCTACTGCAGGATCGAATTCACCACACATGGAGATATTCCTCCTAACATGTACACATTCTTCCTGATACTTCACGACCGGCTTCTATCGTACAATTGCCAAGATAAGACTGCCAAAATACTGTCGTGAGCGCAGCTGAAAAAATATAAACATAACTGTTCACACACTACGACTGTTTAGTAGTCTTCGAGAACCGCAGCTTCAAGATGTACTGTCATCTGCAGGGTTTCCAGAGCCAAAATGACTTCGTGCTCAAGGAGATCACAGTGTCCTATGACGATGATGATAAAACACGAACTCGCTCCTTCTACCCTTCGTATCTCTGGAAACTGTTGGATGAGAAGAGCAAGAAAACGAACACTTCGCTGAGCATATACTTATATGGATTGGAATGGGACGAAGACAAGGTTCCATACAATCAGACAGAAAATATGCTGCACAACTTGTAGATGCAATACCCGAAGGCCCCGATTTATGTAGCTGGACCTGAGCAGAAAAAAATGGTTTAGCGACTTGTGTAAATTTGAAGTGGAGCTTATCGAAAAGCAGGTTGAGTATGGATGTACTTCGCTTCGCAAGCTCTTTAAAATGTACTGCAATTCGCACCGTATTGTCTGCGACAAGTCAGAACCTGACTGGGCCTGCGCACTGAAGAATGTGAAGCTGCTGTTTAATTGGTGCACCTCATCCTTGGAATAGGAATCAGGTGCCTACGAATAGGCACAAAGTCGACCGACTAGATCGGAAGTTTTAGAACTGTTCAAAGAAGATTAACAAAAATTATTGTTTTTTTTTTTTTTTTTTTTTTTTTTTGCTATTTTGTACCTATCTTTTACTATGTATAAAATAAATTTTGTGTAAATTAATTTGAATTTAATATATTTTATTAATTTTCCTTTGCTTTATATAATAATTATTTTTAATAGAAATACTCGAATTTAAGAATCAAACAAAAAACATATTTTTCTTTATGCACTTTGCAGGAATGGTCAATGTCACCATTCGTTACAGGCCGATAGTAGGTGGCAAAATCGAGAAATCAACACCGCCTATGTGTTGAAAATATAATCTAATATGAAGGGCGCCGACAGCGCCACCTATGCTTAAAAAAAACAAACAAATATTACTGCCGCCTTTTGGCGATATCGATAATTAATACACTAGCACCACCTAGGTGATGAAAACATTTTAAATCTAATATGGCGTCCTCAGCAATATATAAAGAAATGACAAACGAAAAATCAAGATGGCGTCCTCTAGAAACATATAAACAAATGACAGACAAAAAATCTGATATAACGGAATGAGTATGAATGAGGGGAGGAGGGTGTCCAGTTTTTTAATTCATTTTTAATAATGTTTTTTAATATTCAGGTTTAATTTTTAATTTTTTTGGAGATTTTTATGAATTTTTGGGTAAAGATAATTCAAGGTCACTGGGGTCAAGGTCAAGGTCACCTGTATACAATATGGTAGTATTAGTCAGTAACATTGTATGTTTGCTGACTTTTATGAATTTATTCATTTTTACATTTTTTTTTCAAGTTTTTGTTTACGAGGTCATCTCAGGTCTCGGATATAGGGGTAAGTCCTGAGCCCCGAGTCCTGATAAGCCCCAATAGCTCCCAACAGATTTTTTTTTGTAAAAAATAATATGTACTTTTTTTTTTTTAAGTGAAGAGGAGAGATTTTTAAGGAAAAGGGGAATATTTTACGGAAATTTAGTCGATTTCGAGGGAAAAAAGAGAAATTTTCAGTGAAAATGAGAAAATGGGAAATTCACGATGGCTCCGGCCTGCTCTGAAGCTCCGACACCCCACGCCCTTGCGCCAGAATGTAGATAATTATACAGGATGAGTCCTTTAAAAAGGCCCCATGGGATATGTGTGTAACGGAGCGAGGGAATGAGGAAATACAGACCAGTGTGACAACAAAATATAGAGTAAGGTGCTGGATGTGTCTGCCAAGTGACCTTGAGGCACGCTGCGCGCAGCTCCCGCGCACTACGGTCAGTTGAGAGAGAAGGGCAGCGATGAGGAATGTTGTGTGTTTCGGTGCATCGGCATAGTGTTGACGGTTCAGCAGCATATTTTTGTGGTGGGGACATATGCACGCCACAGTTCTTGGAAGCAGTGTGCAGAATTGTTTCAGACGGAGTTTGCGGTGGGTGGGGTTGCTGCGAAGCCCCTGCCAAATCAGTCATGCAGAAACTGGTTGCATAATGGCGTGCAACTGGATCCGTGCTGAATAAGCAAAAGGTGCGTCGAAAGACTGTCCGCATTGAGCCAAAGGTGGCCGACGCAGCGCAGATAATGAGATGCAGTCCGCGTAAATCGTCTCTGTGTTTGTCGCAACAGTTGCAGGTGTCCCAGTCAACCACAATGCGGATCCTGAAGCATTACCTGCACCTGTACGCGTACAAATTTACTGTTGTTCGTTAGTTGCTGGATGTGGACAAGGTAGCTGGAGTGCAGTTCTGTGAGTGGTTTCTGTCCAATATTGCTCCGGAGGTGTTGCAGGAGGGATACGTATTATTTTCCGATAAAGCATGGTTCCATCTGCCAGGGTACGTAAACTCCCAAAACACGCGCCATTGGACAAGTGACAATCCACACCTATTGACGGAGGCGCCACTGCATCCTCAGAAACTCGGTGTCTGGTGTGCCATGTCATTATGTCACATTATCCCCGTGTTCTTCCATGAGATTGTGAACTCTGCTCGTTACATCGAAAACATTTTTAATGTTTTTGCGGAATAAATGATGGAGGATGAGTGCAACAAAGCTTACTTTCAGAATTATGGGGCTACGACGCATACTGCACGTGCAACGATCGCGCGCGTTGAGTCGGTGTTCCAGCCTGATCGTATCAGCAGCCGTGAAACAAACCAACCTATGCCACCACGTTCTCCAGATTTATCCGTCTGTGATTCCTTCTTGTGGGACGCTCTGAAGGGGCAGTTCTACAGCAACAACCCGCACACACTCGAAGAACTCTAGGCCAACATTATCACAGCTATCGATGCCATCCCGCAGCATGTCCTCGCCCGTGCCTTTCACAACTTTCGGTGTCGTCTGCACACCTGCCTCGAGATCAATGGTGGCCACTTCCAGCACCTACTCTAGGTATTCTGCTGTAGCACTGGACTGTATTTTCTTATTCCCTCACTCCGCTATATACATGTCCCACGGTGCCTATTTTAAAGGACTCACACTGTACTTCTTGGGAAGTTAAATGTGTTGTTGCTGAAGCTGAATTTTTCCTTTGTATTTGGTCGTCCCAAATGTACAAGATTTCATTGGCGCAACTTAACATTTCTATGGCTGTACTTAAAAGTAGAATTTAGTTTTCTTTAATAAAAGAGAACTATGTCTTGACAAAAACGTGAACCCATAACCTAACTATCAGAAAGCTATGCCGGAATGATATCCGCCAAGTGATTAGGCATTTGTAAAGTTTTCAGTTTTGTACGCATTCAAATACATGACAATTGCGTAGCTATACTGTTTAATGTTGTTCAAAGTAACATTTTCTTATGATATTTTTCTATTGGGATTGTCTGTAACAGTATTAATTTTCAATAAATTCACAAACAAATACTGAAATTACCCTCATGGCCATATCAATTATGAGCCAACTTTAGTACTCTATATCTGAGCCAACGATAACAACCCCATTGCTCTACAGTCAACCAAAGAATGCTGGACTTGACTCAGGTATATTTCTTTCCACCAGAAATTTGGCACAAATGGGCCTTATAGCCTCGTGTATTATTGTGCTAACCACATGTTTATTCATTTGAAATAATATAGTTGATTCATCATGACGTATATAATGTTCGCGGCAACCAAACTGGTTAGTTGTGCGTACTTGTAAAATTGCTGTACGATCTAAATGCATAAACCAACGCAGTAGGTATTCGGCTCAATAAATTATTTCTAAATATTGTATTTGGTTTAAAGGGACGGCTCCAGATGTTTGAAACTATAACAGATAAGTCGCCTGGAAAAAAGTATATTGTTCAGTGTAAAGAAATACTCTTCAAATAAATGCATTTGGGTTCTGCAATTGTATACAGGATCATCGAAAAAGAATGGTACAATCTCATAACTTTACAGCGGCAAAATTATTTAACTAAATTATCTGATTCTTGCACCAAACTACAGTGGAAGGACGAAAGTTTTTTTACAGGGGTTATCGACAGTCGCATACCGACCTTGAGATTGTGACTGGGGCGAGAACGCCTCTGGCATATGCGCCGACCCCTCCAGTAAGATGTCGATCATGCTGCAGAAAGCACAGTGTGTTCTCTGGTTCGTGGAGTTCCAGTCTGTAGTGACTGTGCAACATAATTTTAGACGGCAGAATCCTAGACGTGTACCTACCAAAACATATATATATATATATATATATATATATATATCCTGATGATTGATTTTTTTTCTGTAACCCAATGACATATATATATATATGTCATTGGGTTACAGAAAAAATATATATATATATGTCATTGGGTTACAGAAAAAAAAATCAATCATCAGGATGGCTAAGAACGTCCGAAGAATAGGTGAAACAGCTTAGGCTATCTTGTGTGCGCAGCCCTAAAAAGTCAATTGCCCACTGCAGTTTGGAGCTTGACATACCCGAAGACTACCGTGCAAAATGTTCTTCATAAACATCTGAGATCGCATGCCTACAAGATTCAATCGAGGCATGAAATTAAGCCCGAAAATCGGCCCAAACGTTTTGCATTCGATGCTTTCATTTTAAAATAAAAGGACACGGAAAGAAGCCCCGATCTCATTCCTCTAGACTTTTTCTTTTGAGAATATGTCTAGAACATTGTTTACGCTGTGAAGATTCGAAATTTGGAACATTTTAATCAGAGAATCACTGTTGCCATTGAGACAATTACGCCGACAATGCTCCGGAATACGTGAATGGAGGTCGAATATCGCCTGGAAATATGTAGAGTTACAAATGGAGCCACCCTCGAAACTTTTAAAGATAAGAAAAACTTCGATTATTCCTGTTCAATTTGGTACAAGACCCAACCAAATCCATCGAAGCTGTGATTTTTTTAAATTGTATCATTCTTTTTCGATGATACTGTATCACAGTGCAGATCTTGTAAGAAGCACGTAGGTTAAATGGTATGGAAATGGCAATGGCACACATAAAAATAGTCCTAGAACACGAACCTATAATGTCCGAGTGCGTCCTTCCGAAGGATTGAGTATAGAAGGGATTATTAGGCTGGCCGCGGAGGTGAAATGATCACAACGATTGTTTGTTGGCCCTTATTTTACTTCCAGTGGATTAATATTCAAAGCAAAAAATTCACCCCTCTTATATTATGGCACTACGTAGTCTGCAAATTAAGCGGTACTGAATATCATTTCCCGAGATTTTACTACTGATGTCCTGGAAACGCATTTATAAAGCGTCAGCTAAATTATATTTCTCATTGAATAAGATATGCTACAACATTTTTTTTTGCATTTTAAAACATTATGATTAGAAAAGTGTCACTCTCACGTGGAAGCTTCAGTAGGTTAGATTCTATTTGATGTCTTAGCGAAGACTTGATATTTGTTTGAATTGTTTTATTTTAGTACTAAAAAAATTAAGGATTGGCGGATAAACTATAGTTACAATTATTCTACACCTGTAAAATTCGCGTTATTATTTGAATGAATATTGCAATTGGTGTGAATGACTAGATGGAGATTTTGACATTCGCCATTGCGATGCAGATGTCTGTCATGGAAAAACAAGACTTCTGAGCACGAGAAAAATGATTAAATAAGACAACTAATTTATGGATGAGATTACTTATCTTATTTAAGGATTTTTCTCGTGCTTACTCCTGTTTTTCCATGACAGACATCTGCATCATGACGACGAAAGTCCAAAAATCTCCATCGCTAGTCGCGTTATGTTGAACTTCATTGACCGATACCTACTCGAACACAAATTGCGAGTTCATTGGCTACTGGCAAATATAAGGTATCACTTACCTGTACAGCCGCTTTACTGGAGACTGGCTTTTAAACCGTTGCACCTTTACTATTGGCTAAAAACGGCCTTGGGATGGGAAGTTGTCAGCCAACAGTAGAAATAAGGCGAACGTACAATATCTTGAAGTTTAGTCTGTAGTCACAAAATAAAGCGAGTTTTGCGGGTTAAGCGTAATGGGGAACTGTTCATGACATTGTTTTAATATATTTTAGTTCGAGTGTTGTAAAGTATATGAACAAAAATTAAGGGACAACAAATTTAAGTCAGTGCCGTTGTTCACAAAACCAAAGGTAAATGTTTTTAAAGTCAACGAAGTTACATTCTCACTTATATTTTTGTAATAAATTTGTTTTCGCTGTTTTGGCATACTCTGTTAAGTAGCCATGCGTATTTTTCACTAAGGAAGGTTTTCATTTTCCACTTAAGTATTAAGAACTCACTTTTTAATTTTTTCTACATCTAATTGCATGCAATTGGAGATTCTTTGCTATGGATATAATTAAATGTAATTAAAAATAATAAATGATAAAATTTTCAAATTATTGACAGACCCACACATTAATCCACGCCGTGAATAATTCGTTGTTTCATGCGTGATATTGCAAGAATTTTGTAACACTTATACTTACTCATCACAGCAGTGTTAATATTGATTTGTTAGAACAGGTTTTATTATGTTTCACCTCATTTGTAATAACTTTCTGAGATTCGAATTTGGTTAAATTAGCATAAATTAAATCATATTAACATTGAAAATTATTTGGTTGGATGTGTATACATCCCATACTTTCCATAGAGGATCATTACTAAAAATGTTTCAATACACTCCGTTTGTACTGCAAGTTTTTCAGGTAAATTGTGTTTCACAGAAGTCTGGCATTTCACGTCGGTTAGTCTATAACATTCCAAGCCTAAGTCGTATCCAGTGCTTCTCAAACAACATAGCTGTTTCCGGCATTACTGTATTGCTTTTTTTACTACCGACTCTGCGGGGGGCGCTGCACTGTACATGTAGTATTAAAAAAACATGGACTATAAAACGTCGTGTGTAAAACTCAGATTATCGCATTTTACCATTATGCGCTTAAAAAAATTCCTTAGAGAGTTTCCTGTGCGGCAAGGAAAGCGATTTATTTGAGGCTGTTTGGTTTACAGTAACACGATATTGCTTTAATTCAAAGAGAAGGTTACAGAAACAAGGTTTGCTGTAAAAAAATATTTTCTTTGTATGTTTTTGTTTTATGGCAACATTACCATGCATTGCAGTTTAGAAATAAACATTATTTGAGCTTCTTTTGTTCGCAGTAAAGAAATATTACTTCGTACGGAAGGTAACGGTTGAGAGATGTGTTAGGTTTCTGCCTCAAAGCAGTAACAGAATTTTATTTTTTTTGGGAAGGGGGGGGGGGGGTGATATAGTTTTGAAAGAATTGTTACTTCTTTCTTATTTACTAATCACTGCTGGTTCTCAGAGCACATATTTTCTTTACGACGTTACTGGTATTACCCAAAGACGTTTGCTGAACTATTTATTGTAACGACAATGCAAGATTATCGTAGTCTATTATGTATATCAAACAAAAATTATCTTGTGGCAATTCTACTTTTCAGTGGCTCATATTTAGACAAATTTTTCCTTGCGGCAACAAATCATGTATTGCTGTGAATAAAGCGTTTTTACAGTGTGAATTTTTGTTATGGCCACTTAAACACAAGTTTCAGAAAGAGCTGTTACAAATAATCTACCAAGTGAACAGTAGTTAAGTTACCTTATGCATCAGTAGCTGCTAGTCTTCTGACTACCGATTAGTTGCCGCTTGTTCAGAAAAATTCACACTCCAGTAACACGTTTTGTTGAGTCAGTCGACCGACTGCAAAGCAAACATCAAATAGCCACCATTTGTTATTTTCGACCTCGCCACTTACTCGTAAATGATCAACATGTGAGTTGCGGCTCAGGTAGTCCACTTTATTAATTACTAGAGGTAAATGGATTTCGCGTCTTCATTTATTTGGGGCTGCTCTTAATATCGAGGTCTTGAGAGCTGACGTGGGTGAAGCGACGTGAGTATGGAGCAACGCCGGAATGCAAGGGTGGGGTAACGGAAGACACCCGAGAAAACCCACATAACAGTGGCATCGTTCGGCACGATTCCCACGTGCGAAAACCCGGGAGCAATTCCGCCGGGAATTGAACCCAGTTCACCTTAGTGGGAGGCGAGTAGTCTAACCACTACATCACCGTGGCCCTACTACTGAAAGAGTGCTGTATTGTAAAGTGCTTTTAACGTCCCTCGGTTTTATGCTTGAAAGCTTAGCAGAGGGTCGCTTAGGCTTACAGACTAACTTATAACATAACTTAAAGTAACACCCGTGCCTTACCCGGGATTCGAACCCAGAGCCTCCCGCACCCCAGATCGGTGGCGCACCAACCGACTGCGCCACAGGAGGTTGGCTCTACTAAAAGAATTTACGAAAATCACTTACCTCTGTTCATTAGTAGAGATTCTATTATTGCGCATTATAAAACAGCGTCAGGCTATACTTGATAGTATCCTATTTACTCTAGCAGAGGCAATTATCTCTTTGGCAATAGCCACAGTCTTGTTCGGATCACCTACGCGGAACTAAGCCGCCCACTCAGGCTTCTTCAGGCCGTGTCAAATGAATGGAGGTGCAGTGACGTATGCAAAACTAACATATAATTGCGTGACACCCGGCATGTTGCCTAGTTATATCGAGAAAAGATATGGTCTGTATTCATTAGTTTAGAAGAGTACGCAAAACTAGGCGGAGGAGTTTGCATGGGATGACTTTTCGAGTGCGCGAGAATAAAAGTTTTAGGTCTGTATTACTGGTTTCACTCCTTCTTTCACGATATAATTTATTATTCGGATATAGTTTATAAATTACTCGTCATGTCGACTCAATTTATAGGTTAATAAACTCGATAAAAGTAATTAATATGTATATATATATATATACACACACAGGGTGGGGATGAATTAGACCGACAAACGTCGTGAGGTGACTCCTTATGCAAAATCAAGTGGCAAATGTATAGGACACTTTGTACCTGAACTAAATATTAAGAGCAAAATATATCCCGGGAAATGGAGATTTTGGAATGTATTTTTGCGAAATATCAGAAACCACGTGAGATGAAAGAACAATTCGCGGATTATTGTTTTGTGTTATCGGGATTTTCAACCTCAGAGCATAGTCACAATAATAACACTCCCCGTTACGAAAATAACTGGAGTGGCCACCCTCTTATTGCCGGAAACTTCGTTACCGTTGACAATTATGAACATTTGATGCTGGTTTATTGAGCAGTGTGACGTACTAAACAAAAATAGCCCCCTTGTTGCAACTGCCTAAGACCCACCGTTTTAGTTTAAAACGCGCACAAATTTTCCACTAGCGTCCAATGCAGCGATACAGCGCCTAGTATGTACGCGATTCTACCTACATGCGTGTATGGCCACAGTACAGCCAATGGTGGCGGACAAGGTTAACACCTACTGTAATCAATGTGTACTATACACGCATGTAGGCGCCTTGCATACGTACGAGGCACTGTATCGCGGCAGCGTAATATAGCGTAAAATTTGAGTGACTTTTAAACGAAACGGTGGGTCCTAGACTGTTGCAACAAGGGGACCATCTTTGTTTCGTAGGTCATACTGCTCAATAAACCAGCAAAAGCTTTCATAATCCCCGACGGTAACGAAGTTGCCGGCAATAAGAGGGTGGCTGCCCCTGTTATTTTCATAACAGGGAGTGTTATTTTTGTGACTTTGCTCTGAGGTTGAATATCCCGATAACATAAAACAATGTTCCACGAATTGTACTTTCATCGCACCTGGTTTTCGATATTTCGTAAAAGTACTTTCCAAAATCTCCATTTTCAGAGACTTATTACGCTCTGAATATTTAGTTTAGTAACAAAGTGTCCTTTATATTAGCCACTTGATTTTTCATAAGGAATCACCTCAAAAAGTTTGTCGGTCAAATTCAGCCCCAGCCTGCGTGTGTATGTATGTATTTATTTATGTATGTATATATGTATATATACATATATATACACACATATCTGTGTGTGTATTTATATTTATAATTAAATTGGGTAAACAAAAATTCGCACCACTACACACAAAATAAATTAGTGTGATTTTACAAAAATAAACATTTTGGAAACTAGTTGTCAATAGTGTTTCTAGTATCATTACAAATTAATGCTTATGGCTGTCCAATTGCCTAAAACTTTTGCCTGTTTCAAGATATTTTAGGGTTTTACAACAAATCGATAAAAATGTGGTAAAACTGCCCAACAAATTTCAAAAGTTTATACGAGCACATCGTTTGATTTCAGTTGAAGTGTTACTTGAAGTCAAAGGAACGCCACAAAAACAAGTTCTCTGAAGCTTGGCACTTAGCTCGCTTATTATAAGGGTTTAACTTCATTGTATTGTGGATTTTACTGTTAAAACAAAAAATTAAAGTTATGATAAAATTTCTTAAAGAATTTTCAAGAAATTTCTTAAATCTTTTTCCTGCCATCAACAATTATTTTGAACATGCTGAATTCAAAATTTTGAATTTTTTATTGCGAAAAAATGTAAATTAGAAATACCTGTATCTTCCGTAGTTCAATTCTGTATATTCCATTTATTTTCCCCCCTACTTTTATAATGCTGATATTTGAAGTAATAAAACAGAAATATGAAATTCCCTAAAAGTATAGGAAGTCATTTTTGGCACATGCACTCTCTTAATGCAGGGCGATGCTAGGTATAGCCTGTTCACTGTTAATTTAACGTTTTTGAAAGCTCTGATTGCAATCTACTTTCGTCCTCAATTCGTACAATTAATATTGCCGTGGACCGTCTCATATTTTTCAAGTAAGAAATGTTTTATAAACATGCAAATCCATACTTCTACGAGTCTAAAACAATCAACTCTGACGTCACTGGCTATAAATTTATACATTGCATTCTCCGTATAAGGTTAGGTCTTGGAATTATTGTTGTAGGTTCACTGCCAACTTAACTGGATCTCTGCATGACTACGTGTACTGTAGCAAATGGCAGTAATTATTTTTCAAATGTTGATTTCAAAAGTGCTCAATTTATCGCGAGTAGTCATTAATGGGCCTCCCTAGCTGTCATGGGTCTCATTGAAAGAATTTATGATTATTATAATACTGAATAAAAACTGTAGAATATTTTAATGTTCATCTTTGTTCAGGACATAAATGAAAGGCAGTAGTTTGTTTCCACTTATAAATGTTGTTATCGAAACAAAAATATGGTCTTTGAAAAGTGTTGGAGTATGAAAAGGTAAGAAGCCCTCTGTTTACGATATTTATTCTTCTGCAAAACAGTGGTTTAAACTATAGAGATAATGTATCTTTTCTGAAATAACTCCTGTATCATAACCATATAGCTGCCCCCTTAGCACTCCGATAAAACGAAACACGCGCGAAGCTTATTTAGGCTATACTGTTTTCCATCGTCGCAGTGCTTCCGTTTAGGCGTTGGCCACGAAGAAATTTGTTATTTTATATAATGGTACTCAGACATTATATGTAGCTATTTTTCCTCACATGAAATTGTTTTTAATCACATGACTTTTGAAAAATAGCATATCAGAGTAGAAATTTGACCGTTCTGAAAGTGTACAAATAAAAAAACTATTTGTAGAAAATTTGACAAGGGCAACTGAAAGGACTAGCCTTAATTCATTTTAACGTTGTTCGGAAAAAGTTGCTTTACAAAAATTCAAGGGCAGTCACAAATTAAAAACAAAATGTACCGAAATTTACTTATTTGCGGCAATTTTTTTTTATTGCAAAAACATTTCACTCCACGATGTTATTGACGTGTTGAAGTAGCTCTCGGCAATTTATTTCGGAGTGCATTATCTTTTTTCTCGCACATAATTCAGTTTACATAATTTTTACATCTCTAAAACAGCAAAATCGTGAGTTTGAGATTTATTTACGCAAAAAATTGCGCTCAAGGATTTTTTTTTGCGAGAAAAAGAGTAATTACAGATGTGTGAAAGTTGAACAGTAAGTGTATGGTACAAATATAAAACAACCAATTCTTTCGTGACCAACATCCGTAACGCTGGATGTGACCTTGAGGCTTCTAATATTGCTTATAGTCTGTCTGAGAGTTCTTCACACTTTTTGAACCACACATTTGAAAAGGCAGCCTTCGTATGGCTTGCTTGTTTGTTTCCTAAATATATCATGTATCACAGTCATTTTATCCTTGTGTGAACACAAAAGAATCTCATATTTTGTTAAACTTAGCTTTTACTTATCTTTTATGTATAAATTATATTTCCTTTACATTTAATATAAATAAAAACAGTGATACAATAGGTATGTTGGTAACGCCTTGTAAGAAATAGTTCTGAGAGAGCATGAATGTGGTGTGTCGTCTGTGCGGTGTAATGTACAAGAACTGTTTCTGTGTTTGCACGAGGCGGAGGAATATCCTGGAAGTAGCAGGGATTCACAAAAGTTAGAAGTAACAGTGAATAGACTGTAGAGGATGTTCACGGAAAACTGAGTACTTTGAAAGCCCTGCTTAAGGTCTACTTGTGTCCACGCTGTGTATTATTCCACCATACGTACAATTAATATGGCCATGTGTCTGGTCGCTTTACAAATGCTGCGGTCAAGTGAAACTGTAAAACTTCTAGAAAAGTAATATGTTAAAGATTTGCCAATTATTACACTCATATACATAGAAAAAAACAGAAAGCTAAATAAATTATTTCAGATCTCACAAATGTTTATCTATCAGCAATTATTGAACGTTAAAGCACGAACTACTATCTCTCCGTCGTTTTAGGTTGTTCACGGTAAAATGAGCACTTTTAAAAGCCCTGCTTAAGATCTACTTGTACGCACGTCGTGTATTCTTCCGCCTTATGTAAACTTAACATTGTCATGGGCCTCATCACTTCTATTCATGCGTCGATCAAGTAAAGCTGTAAAATAATTAGAAAAGTAAATATTTCCCGAATCTGCTCTTTTTTACGCTTCGATACATTATAAATAACAGAAAGTGAAAGAAATAATTTATGTTATCACAAATGGTTACCTAACACTTTAAAGTTTCGACGTTAAGATATGGAAGTATTTTCCATCCATCGTTAAAAACTTTACTGGATACATGTCACTCATTGCACCCGTTAAAGCATATGCAGGTAGGGGCAGAGATTTCTTTTTCTAAGGTTGATTTCAAAAGTGCTCACTTGACCGTGAACGGACTGTACTAGGGGTTCCCCTTGACGGAGGCGGTCGGTATGTGTGTGCGACAGGCAAGCCGCCGCCGACAGTGTCGTGGTTCGTGAACGAGCAGCTGGTGGAGGGCGCGAGGCTACAGGCGCACCGCGGGGTGATGGTGAGCCGGCTGGCGGTCGGCAGGGTCGGCAGGGAGGACCTCAACACCACCTTCAAGTGCCAGGCCAGCAACACCAAGCTCGTGCTGCCCGTGCAGAAGCTCGTGCGCCTCGAGCTCTTCCGTGAGTCTACCCGCCCGCCTCACATGTCTCACTGCATGCACACATTTCTCTAAAACTAATAAAACTTTATTCTGGCTGCTTCATTTACATTAACATAATATTTATTTAATTCAAAAGGTTTGCTGGTATTAAATTTGTTTTTAAATACATTAGTTTATTATGGCAATATTGCCCTTATTTAAGCAAAAAAAAACTGTATTTTAACTTGATTTGTTTACACTAAATAAACGTAGCTTTTGAAATAAACGTAGCTTTATACCAAACGAAATTTTTTAGCAATTTAACAACTTCTCTTTAGTACTTTCTAGTTTTAAGTACGTAACGAAACATATTAAATGTTACTTTACCAAACAACAGATTCCTGAGATCTTCAACATGCTGATTTAACCAGCGACATAGAGTAAATGACTACCACAAAGAATACTACTCAACTATTGTAACGACATTGCAAGATTGTATTTACCATTAACGCACACATCAATAAAAAATTTGCTTTGTGGTAAACCTGCTTTGCATTGGTTCATACAGGGTGTATCTAATTCCTTTACACAATGTAATGGCTTGTAGTGGGGACCAAGACGGTTACGTTTTGCATAGGAACTTAGGTGCGGAAACGTACCGTTTCCCCGCGACAAACCAAACATCTCCACATCACATGTTGACTTTTCCCACATCTGCAGCACACTGTACGTTGTTTTTCTTCTCAATCCACTTACAAGCAGGGCTCGACGTGACGACCAGCGACGTCTAAACAAACATGGTACCTACGTACCATGTTCTGGTACACACAATCACCAATATCTGGAAGTCCGAGATCCGCCACAGCCATAATCCGCGCCAGCAGGTCTTCCTCTGATTCCACAGGGTTCTCATTAATCGAGCTCTTCATGTGGCCCCACAGAAAGTAGTCTAGCGGAGTCAAGTCGGGTGAACGTGCAGGCCAAGCGACGGGGTGGATAGGTCGAAGTGGCCCGATTGCTTGGCCTGTATGTTCACCCGACTTGACTCCGCTAGACAACTTCCTGTGGAGCCACATGAAGGGCTTGATGTACGAGACACTTGTGGAATCAGAAGAAGACATGCTGGCGCGGATTATGGCTGCGGCGGATCTTGGACTTCCACGTGTTGGTGATCATGTGTACCAGGTATACCAGGTGTACCAGGTGATCATGGTATGTAGGTACCATGTTTCTGTACACGTCACTGGTCGTCATATCAAGCTCTTCTTATACGTACACCCTGAAGAAAAATAACGCACACTGTGTTGCAGGCGTGGGAGAGGTCAACATGTGATGTAGTGGTGTTTTGTTTGTCGCGGGGAAACGGCATGTTTCCGCACCTAAGTTCCTATGCCAAATGTAACCGTCTTGGTCCCCACTACAAGCCCTTACAGTGTGTAATGGGAATTTACACACAACCTGTATTTAACCATCAATGTCTTACCAACATGTGCGTTGCAGAAAAATAATGCTTGTAAGTGTGTAAGTGGAGGGAGTAGCGAGCAAGAAACACTGATATACAAGTAGGCAAATTATTCTGTAAGAAACAAAATAAACATGCGTGATAATATATGTGTCGGCACATAAATGCACATATGTGCGCGGCCAGATTAATGAATATCGATCGGCGTTACACTGTCAGATTCAACAATCAAGAAATGCGCAAACATATGCAGAAAGTGTGAAACACTAATATAAATATCTGAAGCCACGAAAGCTTACGGACACTCAGGATTGCAGATGTAATAGCACCCGGATAAATGTGTGAACACACACATACGGATAAGTTCACGCAACTAAAGAAATGAGTACTTTTGCAGTTGTGAACAAAAACTGGGAGATTTGTGAGCACATACGCACGGACATAAAACACATAAAGAAATTACTTTGTGTTTAAAAACTGAATTTTATTTAAGAGCGATTTGCAATACAGTTATTTTTAATATAAACTGAATTTATTTTTATGTACTTGCCACTAAGATGAAAGCCGTTTTCCGATTATCAAAAGCATAAGCATTATAACACTACACCGAAACAAACCTTGGACTTTTGGGTCACAATTCACCTTTGATTATTCCAACACGATGATTAATTTCCGATCTATTCAACGCGTAAACTATTGCCATTTGAGGGGAAAAAAATTCCAACTATTGATATCGTAGATGTGTCAGCGTCTGATTCAATGGCTAAAGTATATAATGTAAAGCTAGAGCATTGCCAAGTGTTAAAGCAGCATGTTTCTGTGCTATCCCACCACGCACTGTAGATGCCTGTGTCTGATAGCAACAAAGTAACACGTGACTGAGTCTGTGTGAATTTCGAACTGAGTACCAGTTATGAGCCAATGGCCTGTAATAATGTTAGACTCCATCTCGATCCGTTGCCCTTAGAACTCAGGACACAACAAGAACTCACTGGTAAGAGCATTGAATCACCCTGACAAAATAGGGACTCTTTCGAAAAAGTCTAAGCAACTCTTACGAGGGTGGACAACGAACTTTCATAGGTTATAGTTTCCATCTACATGAAATAGCTGAATAAAATGGGAAGACTAGTTTTTCTAAGTGATTTTGAAAGAATACCATATAATGTTCAACTAAAATGTATACCAAATTCTGTAAGTGGTTTCCTTACGAAACTATTACACCACGATATTACTAACCAAAAATTTCTATCTCGTTGTAAGCTTGGAGTTCTTGTTAATTGACTTGCAAAGAGAAGCACAACCATTAACTCCTGTTATATCTTGAGAAAAACGTGAATCACGTTTATCTCGTCCACTGAACATTCCAAGTAGTATATATATTTTTTATAATGCTTATGTAAATAAATTAACACGAGAGGATTACCTTCACTTTTCGTGTATCTGCTCTGGATAGTTAGTAAATTAAGTACACTTTATACTCAAAATAATTTAAATGTCTGCAAATCAGTCAAAGCAGTGAAAATTGCTCCATTTGGGATTTAGTGGCAACTTACTGACTTTCGGTAAGGTTAATTATACAAAGGTTAGGAAGCTCGATGCTTTTAGTTTGGCAACTAACATTTTTCGCCACAAGGTAAACGCTACCCAGCAAACATGGAAAATAAGGGCCAGAATCGGGCTGGTAAAAGCTAGCTGACAAACTCTGGCCAGCCGATACAGGCATGATGTCATATTACGGAATCAGCCCGATGTAGCTATGGACTGGCGGTTGATTGTTTACCGACAGGGTCAGAAATACTCTGTACTGCTACCAGCAAGATACAAAATGTATTCCGGCCGAACATACACGAAATGTACGGGCCAGAATCGAGCCGGTAAATGCTAGCCTACAAACTCTGGCCAGCCGATACTGACCCGATATCATATTCCGGAATCGGCCCGATGCAAATTTAGACAGGCGGCTAACCAACAGTGTCAGGCCTGCGACAGCTGGATTTCGTTACGATGTCAGGCCTGCGATGGTTGGATGTCGTTACAATTCTGGGCCTGCAGCGGCATGATACCCAGAAAAGCAATGTAACCATGAAAAAACCTTATCTTTTCATTTAAAATGTTAGTAACTGATATTTTCTCTTTACATATATTCATTTCATTTACTTCTCAACACATTATAGGACATAAAAATATTTTGCTTGCCCTGTGTGGGATTCGAACCTAAGACCATTGCATTGGCAGTGGAGCATACTAACCTATAATTAACAGGGTAAGTTACTAATATGCTCGAGTAATTGCAAATATAGCATGAAACAAATTATTATAAAGGAATATGTAAATTCCATGACAATATGACAAATAATTTTAAAACACGGATTATTTCAAAACAATTCCTTCAGAGGTTTGCAAACAAAATAGTTTTTGTTAGTTTTTAATATATCTGTCGGATGGTTGAACAAATGAAAAACATTTCAGAGTAAACAAATGCATGGACATGACACATATGTAATCACGAAAAAAAACATGCTAACGGTTAACACATGTTTTCAAAAAGACATCATGATGCTAACATCTTGCCTATTCAAAACACTTTCCAAAAATTGGTCGGCAAAAAGACATCATATTTATATGTTTATTGTAATAAAGAGCCTTGTCTCTAAAACGGTACTGGGCAGGAATAAATAAGATGATGGCCAGCTTACCGAAAAGACAAAGATGCTGTGTGGGAATCGGCCCAGAAACATTTTTATGATTTACTTGCAACATGTTTGCTCTGCTATATCATGTCAACATATTTTCGGTGATATCCATCTGTTATCCTAAATAATAAACCAGGCCTTTATATCTATCGTAAGGGCTAGCAATCTACCTCAAAAAAGACATCACGCCGTTGTCAGATGGCTATCTTCTGATATTTATACGATAGTTGCCGACAGTACAGGTATCGGGCCGACAATTTGCCGACAGGTTGTGTTTGTTGGGTAGTGTCGCATTGCGTACCGGATTTTTTTTTATTTTCTACGTTAAAAACTAAATAATTGAAATAATCATAAATAAAATATAAAAAACTACTTAAGTAAGTGAAATCGTTCTCTTTTGTTATTCACGTAGGTTAAAATTATAATTTAAAAGTGACATCTTTGGAGCACTAGCGTTTATATAGCGGCGGAAATCTTCTTTATTCCAAATTCTCCCATAAGTAAACTTGTTTTATTCGTAACCTGAGTAGAACTAACCTTACTTTCGGTTCTTGATAGTTCACTGATATTATGGTTATTTCGCTTTTCCAACTGAATCCCGGTACTCGGAGGAACTGTGTTAAGGCCCGATTTTAACTGTTACTAATATTCATAAAGTACGCTGATATTTTCGCAATCGTGGAGTTTTAAGTGGGGGTTCTTTAAATGAAAACGCAAATAAATTATTTGTAAATCTAAAAGTTATGAGCTTAATATTATATAGTTAACATTATATACGGCTGGATATAACTGATACTTCAAAGGTCAATTTTTGATGTAAATTTAATTTTACACGTTATATATATATATAAAGTAGTAGGAGTCAATAAATTTTCTACTACCCGTCTTCTTAGACATCATTGTCACAAGTTATTATCGAGAGAGTTACTGGCAGGCGTGTTTGCCCCGCGCGGCGCTGGAGTTAATATATTGACGCCGTGAAGACAACAGAAACAGACAATGTTTAGCATTTTCGGTGCTGTTATTAGCACTAATGTTTCTATAACGATTGCCCTGATTCACCGTCACTCAGGTAGCGAAACTGCTGACAACTGTGCAATAGTTTGGTGCTGCTGCTCGTGCTTATACAATCCTTCGGCTTACCTGATGATAGCATTCGTGTAGTGCTGAACGTGTTCAGATGATATGGTGAATTATTGACTTTTCCTCGTTGTATTTAAGGCATAATAGTTGGTTCACACGTCATTCGACTGAATCACAAATTAGTAGAAGCTTTGAGAGCCATTCAGTGATTAGTTTTTCACCGGAAGATGTAATAGGGTTATAGGGTGTATTATTCGAATGCGAAAAATTCTCTTTGTACTGGTGGACTTAGTATGGCCACAGAATAGCTAAGTTTACAGAAGTGAAATGGCGTAGCGGTTTCTTTGATATGGACGTACCCATTCGATTATTGGTTGCGCGGGACTCTGGGTAGATCTGTGTAGCTGATTGACTGCTGCTTACTGCGAAACTTTCCTTATTTGCTGAGCTACCAGCTGGCAAATTTATGTTATCAGGCACTTTGTGGTTAACTTCGTTCCCACACTTTGCTGACCATTGCCGCCATTTTGCTGGTGTGTGCTATCGGAGTGTGTAAGTGAAGATATTTGGGTACCTCTTAACATGAAGGTCTTGATAGTCGATGAGAGTGAAGCGAGGTGAGTATGGAGGAACGCCGGAATGCTAGTGCGGGGGGAAACCGGAGATCCTCGAGAAGACCTGCCGACCAGCGGCATCGTCCGGCACGATCCTGTGCTGTTGGAGTTCGAAGTGTAAGCGGTATTTGCACTTGTGTATTGTTAAAGTCTTCTGTGATATGAATATGGTATTTGGCATGGCCCGATGTGGAGATACTGTATTGTACGGAAGTGAGGCGAGTGGTTGGTAAGTGTGCGGCTTGCTTGTCAGTGAGGCCGCTGTCGATGCGGCTGCTGGAGAAACCCCGGGAGCTGGTGGCTGGAGTGGAGGTTACTCTGCCTTGCGAGGTGCTAGGCTCCCGGCCGCCTGCGGCTGTCACCTGGTGGAGGGAGGCCAGGAAGTTTCGCCGAGGCAAGGTGAGACCCTCCATCCTCTCTCTACACTTCTCCTCACCTCCTGGTAAAGGTTGTTCACCATAAAGTGAGCACGTTTTAAATCAACTTTTGAAAAACTCAATGCCCCTATAGGTTGTTCATTTGTTAAATGAGCAATTTTTAAAGCCCTGCTTAAGATCTGCTTGTAATAACTTCGTGTAACCTTCCGTCATATGTAAAATCAACATTTCCGTGGGCCTGATCGCTTTATTCTTGCGTCAGCAAAGGAAAGCCGTAAAATTATTATAAAAGGAAATATATTACAGATTTCCTAATCCCTACTAGTATACGCATTAAAAAAAATTAGAATGAAAAATAAATCATTGTAGTATTGACAAATGTTTACCGAACACTTTAAATTCAATTTTGAGACATGGAACTGATTTCCCTTCGCCATTACCAACTTTACTGGGCACATGGCCACTACTTGTCGCAGTTAACAATACACGCAGGTAGGGACAGTGACTTTTTTCAAGGGTTGATTTCAAAAGTGCTCACTTTATCGTGAACAGCCTTTACCTGCATGTATTTTAACGGGCCCACTAAATGGCATGCGCTCTCTAAAGTTGGCAACGACGGAGAGAAAGTAGTTCCATGTCTTAACGCTGAATTAAATGTGTCAGGAAAACATTTGAGAACCTTGAAATATTTGTTTTACTTTCTATACTTTTAGTGCATTATAAATGTTTGAAATAGGAAAATGGTAAAATATCTTCTTTTCTAATAATCTCACAGTTTTACTTAACGAACGCATGAATAATGTGATCATGCCCATAGAAATGTTAATTTTAGATATGACGGAATTATACGGAATTTGCAAATAATTATATTTTTAGCAGGGCTTTTAAAAGTGCTCACTTTACTCTGAACAGCCTTTAGATTTCTGCCTGACACTACTATCTTCATTTGTATTTTTTGTACCCTCATCTACACGCCTTGTAGCTTTCTCTGTGATCTCAATATGTTCCTATAAGCTAATAATACTCCTCAGCATGTTCATGTACTCTCGGCATTCTCTGCACTTCTGGTACCCTGTCTTGGCCTTCTGGTATAGTCCTTCTGGCGTTTATATTCTTTATTTCTATAGTACATTCATCTGCACCCCTAGTACCTTGCTCCGCGTCTACAGTAAGTTATTTCTATCTGCTCCTAGTACCTTCAACTAATTCCTTGTGTTCTTAGTACCCTCCTAGCATCTGCTCGTATGCTGCTTGGCACTTTGCTATTCTCTTTAAACCATGCCTTCCTCATTGTCCAACACCTACTCCACTGCTCTTTGGCATACCCCATGATGCAATGTCCTACTATTTTGCATGCATATTCACTGCGAATAAACTTACAATAAATGACTTTCGAAGTTATCCTGGTTGTCTCACCGACACTTTCTTATAATTACGCTCAACTATGTATCCTTTGTTGTGACGTTACCTCAATAGCCTGTCATGCAGCGTGGGGGCAGAACAGTGTGCACGTGACAGCCAGTCCAACAGAACAATCGTCCCGAAAGAAAACTGCCCAGGCAAAAACGTAACGAAAAGTAAGCTTAGCACTCACTTCTCTTGGGTGTTGAGTCATTTGTAGTTCTCAGAACAAGGTGGCATTTAAATGTGTCCATAATATTCTGTTTTGTATCAATCAGTCATTTTCCATTATTTACTTTTTTTTAAATTGAATGTTGAGCGAGAGTATCTGTGGCAGCTAGAGTAAATGTATGTTCAGTTTCTAATTTTTTTCTGAAAATAACAATCGAATTTGAAAGTGTCTACTAATGGTCACAGGAGTGATGCAGTAATAGTAGCCAGGGATTATTTATTTTATATAAAACTCCACTGAGATGTATTAACACAAGGTCTGCTATGATCATTATGGCTAAAGGCTTCTGTATAAAGTATTGTTGTGGATTCAGTTGTTATTTTAACTTACAAATGCCAAGTTTCACAGAAGTTTTGTCAGATGATCCAATATAGTGAGCCTCTGAGCCTGAGATAAGATTTGTCAAATTTTGGTTTTACACTGTCGTGTAAAAAATTAAAAATTTTATCTAAGCTCTGTGCGCCTGTTTACACAACTAACTTGCATAACCATCTTCTGAGATAAACTTCCCTAGTTGCATCTTTCATGAAATTTTGTCATCGCTAGAAATGTACGTAAGAGAGAAGTTAGAAGTGATAGGAGAAAGTGGGCTTCAAAAATGATACTTATCTTAAGTATAGAACTTTCAACCCAGCAGAATAAATGAAAATATAAAGTAAAGTTTCGTTGGAATTGTTCATTGCAGGTATCCTATAAATTCATGCAAAATCATTACATGGTGACGATACCGTCCAAGTGGTGAATATCTGACGTTATAATAGTTACCTAGAGTCCATTAACTATTTAGAATCACGGTTTTTCATCATTATTTTATGTAGAGGCTGTTGGCTGTGAACTGAGCACTTTTGAAAGCCATGCTTAGTATCTACTTCTATGTACATACTGTATTCTTACGCTATATGAAATCATCATTGTCATGGGCATAAACACTTTATTGAAACTGCGAAACTATTATAGAAGTATAAATTTTACAGAATTGTTCACTATTATATCTTTATACTTAAAAAATTAATCAAGTGAAGTAAATTCAGTATTCACTATTGTTTATGAAACCCTTTTGATTCAATGTTAAGGACTGGAAAAACTTTCTCTTCATCGCTACCTACTTTAGTAGACGCATGTCAGTCAGTCTGCGGGTTTAAAAATATACATGAAAGGGCAGTGACATTTTTCAACGGTTGATTAACCGTCAACAGAATATTGTGTGAAATAATGGCATGTGATTGTCAAGGACCCGAAACCGTTGTCAATGAATTTATGAACGACACAGTACATGTTTCGTTTACAACGAACTCAATGTGCAGAAGCGGCAAAATGGATTTCGCAAGAAGGTATCGTTGTATTAATATTTTTGTCCAATGAAATATTTCTTGAATCGTGTGTTATACATATTATGGTTTGAGAGGGGAGATAAAATGGGAAACATTATGTCTGCAGGGTAAATTCCCTCAAAAATAGCCTTTGGTTTTTGTTATAAAAATTTAGATAGAAACTAGAGTTAATGAGTGATAAGCCCGTAGGTATAATTCAGATTAACGGTAAAGTTAACTTTGAAGACGTACCGGTAATTCGCAGTATATTTGATGTAGTGTGGTAGCCAGCCTCACAAATATATCTACCCCGTTTCTTCAGGAGTATTTGTTGTCAAGTATATGCGCAATCGTACTTGTAGATGTGCCAGATAGCAGGGACGGACGCATTATTATTTTCAGGGGAAGCAAAAGCATTAGACGGAATAATTAAATAAAATTTATATAAATATTTTTGAAAATACAAGGTAACTTAACTGATAACACTGACATTTCGGCCTAAAGAATAAGATTTTGAAGACGAGGCTTCTTAGTCGTCTCATATAAACTTCACATTAGTTTACATAGTTCCCATTCCTTATGGTTAAAGGACAGTCCATTTAATATGCCCATTATTCTCCTTATGTACTTGTTCATATATCGCAGCGTTGAAAACTTACGTTCTGGTGTTCTTGTATAGTTACTAATATGTTGCAGAAAATTTTCAGCATTTAGTCAGAACAGGAAAAAATAATGGCACTGCACTTGTTGATAGCTGAAATAACATTAGCTGGTACTAATTGAAGGTCATTCTGGTCATGGAAATTTATTTTCCGTTACTTCATATCTTTGAAGAGAGTCTCTGGTGACGCGTTAGCATCGTGGGGCAACTGGTTTATTTACAGCATCAACGGCAGCACTTAATTCTTCATCTGGTTTTTGCGCAATTTGTACACAGTAAAATTTGTATGAATTACTATAGAATTCCTTTATGGTTGAAAAATTTGTTTTCGAGCTAGCTGATGAAAAAATCTGGTAAGTAATAAAACTGAAACACTAAAATGCTGTCGAGGGTTGACTGTACGGACTGTCTGCTAGGGCGACGTGTTTATCACCCTACAGCCTTCATAATCTGAATTTCAATTTCAAAACCTTTAACAAAACTTTCCACTTCTTCGAACAGTAGCTGTAAATTTAATAGAAAATCTTCTAGTTATTTATTTATATTCTCAGGTAATTTAACGCAACCAGTCGAGCTCACGCGTTGGATTATGAATAAATCAATAGATTCTTCACTTCTTATTTAGTTACAGATGTTGTATTTTCTTACCTCACGTCGCCCAAAATACCCGATGTCTTAAAAGACTACATATAAGAATGACCATCTATCACGACTTTCATTTTTCTTCCTAGCTTCATAAAAGAGGAGGAGCGAAGGATGTATAAACCGTACTTGCATTCGCCACTACCAGAGAATTTCCTGATTTTAAATTCAATAGTAGCTGAAGTATTTACTCAAGTGCAGAGTTGATTAGATAATTATGGGCAGTGTGTTCTGAGAATAAGACTCTCTCGGAAGACGCAAGGCAGAAGTGCTGCAAGCGCCCGACAAGTTGCCGAAATACAGTCAGCCGGCCAACAGCGGGGAGGGAGGATTACTTAGGGAATAGTTTCGGCTCGCAAACTGCTGATGATAACGGCCTGTTTAATTGTTCCGTCGGACTGCGGCGGCTCGGATAGTTTCCCTTTCGGGCGTTCCTCGCCCATCTTCGGAATGCCGCTGTAAGGGTTGAACGAGGAAGGGAAAGGGAAGGAGGGTAAGATATCTTGGACCCAGACACCCTCCCTTCGATGCCGCTGACGATTCTGCAGCAACTCCGCATAAAGGGTGGATCGTCACTGCACTGTTATGTACCTGTTACAAACTTTCGCCAATACAGAGCCGTATCTGATACACATATACAGGAATCCCCTCGCTGCTATTCACCAGTTTATTTTGTGACCTTGTCCAAGCATGTTATCAGAGGATGCGTGCTCTGAGGTATGCGTTCCACAAGTACATGTGTTAAATGCATGAATTTTTTCAAAGACGATGATAAGCTCATTATACGTAAAGTGTGTATTGCCAAATCTAGAACAAGTATAGCTAACACATCAATATGCACATATACATCATACATGTGTGTGTAAATCATGTCAATTTTATAAACCACAGTTTCAGAAAGTACTAATGAAATGTATTGCTTTGTAACCAAATATTTAAGAGAATATTCTAATAGTTGATCTTCGATACTTATTTTAATTAATGCAGTTTTCAATTTTAATGTAACCATAAAATAAAAAAATAAAAAAAAAAAGTAGAAGGAAAATGGAAAGTCTGAGGCAACGGATCCCAGAGTAACAACCAGGCACCGGCCGGCCCCCGTGTTGTGACGTCGCCTGGCGGCCATCTTATAAGCCAGTGACTTTAACCTTCACATTTTATCTTGACCTTACGCCTTACACTCGTAACATCTGACCCCAAAAATTTCAAAAATCCCAAAAAAATATCCAAACAAGTTATTATAAAAATATTATTTTTAAAATAAGAAAAAATTCCAGTCCCTGGCAGATATTTTTCTCTAGAAATTTCCCTTTTCCCCTAAAATTTCAATTTTTTAGATAAAGAAATCGAAAGCAAAAAATTTATAAAAGTCAATGGACATATTATATTACCTACTACTACCGCCATCTTTTGATCTAGGTGACCGTGGCCCCACGGCCTTGAATGACCTTGAAAAAGAAAACTCCATATTAATTCATAAAAGTCAGCATGCATGTTACGTTATTGACTACTATCACCATATTGGATACAGGTGACCCTGACTTTAATCCCAATTACATTAGATGATCTTGTAATACAAAAACTCGAGAAAAATGCATAAAAGTTAGAAGGTATATTATGGTACAGACTACTACCGCCATATTGGATGGCGGTGACCTTTGATCGCATAACCTTGAATGACCTTGAAAACATAAACTCGAAAAAAAAACGTAAGTCAGAGAGCATATTATGTTACTGTCGACTACCACCATCTTGGGTGCAGGTGACAATCTTTACCAATGGTCGATGCACAACTTGGACTTTGTACTGAACAATGCAGCACCACGGCAGGCCCCCACCATTCTTCCCAATACAGATCTTGGTATATTCTTTCACTGTATCGCCTTGCACAAACTGCATGGGATCAATGTTGTAATGCTTCATCCCGTGAAAATGACTCTTCGTACGGATCGTTTTCTCATGCTAATGAGTATTTTGACCATAGGTGCAAAATTTGATCACAGAATCGGTACTGGCATCAACCAGTTAGCGATGATGAAGGTCACTACTCCATGATCGTCGAGGTCAAAGGCAGATCTTCGTATTCTCAATTTATCTTTGCGGTATGGGAAAACTATGATAAACTCCAAATACTCGTTCGCCCCAGAAGAAAACACACAGGTACAAAATGTATTCTATGGATAATTATTTATATCCTTATTTTATTTGTATTATTCTATACATAATAATTTATATTCCTATTGTATATGTTATTATATACATAATTATGTATGTTCCTACCTTATCTATATTATTCTAACGTATCTAAGAATATTCCTATCATATATATAATTTATTGTACCTGCATTTTTTCTTCTGGGGAGAAAAAGTATTTGAGTTTTCTTAGAGTGTTCCCATACCACGAAGATGGATTGTGAATACAAAAACTTGGCTTTGACTGGTTGACGCCCGTGCCGATTCTGCGATCGACTTTTGCACCTATGGTCAAAATGCTCGTTGTCATGACCGAACGGTATATACGAAGAGTCCTTTTCGAGCGATGAAGCATTACGACGCTGAACCTATGCTGTCTGTGCAAGGTGATTCATTGTTAGAACATACCAAGATCTACATTTGGAAACATGGCGGAGGCCTGCCGTGATGCTGCATTGTTCACTACAAAGTCCAAGTTGTGCATCGACTAATGTCGAAGCGTGGTGGGAGCCAGCTGTAGTTTTAGGCACTTTTAGTGCAAAGTGCGAATACAGTTTACTGAGGAAGTGATTAAATATACCGAGGGACCCGAATACATGCTTTTTAAAGGAGGTTATTATTAAATAAAATGTTCACCTTTCAGCTTTGGAGGTAGGACTATACAATTTTATTTTATAATAGGAAGCATTTATTTTAACTTGCGACCCACATGCACCACACTTAGCATCGCACGCACCGCAGTTACCATCGCATGTACCGTAACCAGCACTGCATGTACCACAATTAGGACTGATTTTGGAGTCATTTTGGATTCATATTGGAGTCAGTCGGCTGGAGTCAGTCTGTAGGAGCCAGTCTGTCGCAGTCAGTCAGCAGGAGTCGGAGACAGATTCCCGCATGTGATGTCTAAATGCCATCGTGTGATTGGTCAGCTGCGATCATGTGGCAGCTCGGTGATTGGCTGATCGGTTTGAGAACAATGTATTAATGGTGTTCTACGATTGGTTAGAAGTAAATGACGTCATATGGCTTGCACACGCATATATTATAAGAATTTAGGGGTGGGGGGTCAGCTGAGAGGCTTAGCTTGACAATGGCTGCCGTGGAAGTTACATTGTCTCGGCTAGCTTCTGCCTATACGCATCTGAGTCTTGTTCTACGTCTGCGATGTCTTCGGGCACTCCAGAGATAATGGTAGCTACGGCAGTTTCATCGACTTCTTCGGGAGTGGTACTAGCAGTGCATCGACTTCTTCGAGCGGCATTCCTATAGTATTGTCGTCATCGACCTCTTTAGCTGAAGTACCTAGAACACCGTGGCTGGCGTTACCTGCTTCTTTAGCTCCAGCACCTACTTCTCTAATAGGTCCGTCCGAGTCTTTGCCTGAAACACTACGTCGTCATCAGGGTCACTTTTGTGATAAGATATTTATTTTCGACCGCAATATAAGACGCCATAAAAGCTTTGATTGTGCCAAAACTCCCTATCATATGTCGTATTTGCGTGACAGTTGCGGTAAACATATCAGCCGTAACGATAGTTTACTTAGACATGAAAAGACCTGTGAAGGTGAAGTGCATTTCTCATCAGTACTTCGGTACCAGATTTACTACAAATAGATCTCATGTGAATTTGGTACATTTCCTCAAAAGTGTAGTTATCTACATAACCTGCCTTACACAGTATGTCAAGATCACTTGCACCTAAGATGGTGGTAGTATTCAGTAACGCAATATGCTTGCTGACTTATGCATTTTTCTCGAGTCCCTGGTGGAATCGAGACTGGCCTCACGTGCTATCTCTCCTGGGAGCCAAGCCGCAAGTATGGTATTCCAGGAGCAATACTTTCCTAACTTATTTAAGTTTTACCCAAACAAAAACTAAAGTACCGTCCAAGTTGTTGAGGTACCACCGGGAACACTGCAAATTTTGAATTGCCATGCTGTGCAGAAAATACTGCAATTCAAAGAAACATATTTTACACTTGTGTTAGCGGCAATCCTTCTTTCACCGTAAGCATAACAGTGTCTCCTTTACAATCTTCGGACTTAATGTCCCCGCCAACTGATTCCAGACTTTGGGCAGGATTAGTAACCGCAATCCCGCCCACGCACCTGGAACCTATAGGGGACAGAGAGCAATCACGACATCAAGACGTCTATCGGTCTGTTACATAAATATTTAATGCTGGTGGGGAAGCCGATTATGTACGGTCTGGCAAGAAAGAGTGATTCCCAGGGCTGCGCAACTGAAGTTCAGTGTACCTGGACCCCGTCGCGATTCCAAGCCACGACCATGTCGACCAAGCTCACCATACCTCGTTCCGCTATCCTTATTCCAAACAGGTCTTGTTATTTGCTCTTTTTATTCGACTATAGTCTATTCGCGGTTTCTTCACACATTTTGAATCAAAGCCTTGAGAAATCACCCAGTGTATGGCGTCCTTGGGTATTTCCCAAATATGTCATGTATCACAAGCGTTTTATACATTTGTTAACATAAAGATACCACATTATTTATTAAACTGAACTTTTGCTTATTTTATTTATAAATTATAATATTACATTTATAATCAATATGAATAAAAACAAGAAGGAAGTGTGTTGGCAATTAATGTCTAGTAAGAAATAGTTCTTATGCAAACTATTATTACACTTAGTGTGCACGAATGAGGAGTGCTGTCATTCAAAAGTCACGAGGTCAATGTCAAGGTCAGCTCCATCTAATAGAGAAGTCGGGTTATGTCAGTGTAATTTTTCTTGGATTTTTAATTTTTGTCGAACTTTTTCAATTTTTTGGATTTTTTTTTAAGTTTATTTATTGGGGTTTCAGAGTCAAAGGTAACCGGGGTAAAGGTCAAAGTCGCAGGTAAAAACGAGCCCCTCGAAAATTCACAATGGCTCGTTTTTGCTTAAAAGGGCCTCATTATTTCTAAATGAGGGGCACGGTGCTTTTGAGAGGAAAACAAAAAATTTTCAGAGGAAAAAATAAATCTTGAGGGAAATTGTGTCAATTTTGAAGGAAGAAAGGGAAATTTTGAGAGAAAAAGGGAAATTCAACATGGCCGTGGTCAGATCCTGATGCTTATCCCGAGTCCTGTTGCCACCGAATCGGCTATTGTATTCTACTCATATAGATTGACTGTGTTCGTTACGTCCCTGAGCTGATTAGTTGCAGTTGTTAGCAACTTCATTACGTTTTTGAATTTATTTCTCTGTGTTTAGTAGAACTTGAACTCTTCCGTGGATTTCTCGGCCACCCCCACTAACCAAGCTTCTTTCATTCAGCGTCTTCTACCTTCCACCTACTACATTGGTTGTGATTGCATTCTTGGACATATCAAATGTGACTTGGATCTTCCGCGAAAAGCTTTTCTACCTAACCTTTAAATGTTCGTGTTATCGTTTACGTCAGTTCGGGTATGTAGGCATAAATTCAAAAAGTTTAATATTTAATAAAATTAATTTAATAACAATAAGTACATAAAAAATTTTAAGCCTCGCTAGTGCATTAGATTTTAAGTGTCTTGCTTTTATATAATGTGTATTGTATTAATTGTATAATGGGTAAGTAACTCTCACACTGTCAAATTTTCTGCTTGAAATACACATCTACCAAAAACTAATTGGGCACCTGTCCACAATGTTTGCTCGGTGGTTGTCACCACGTTAGAATCACGTAGGGCTACCTCTCGCAGCTATAACAGCAGCCACCCTGTCTGGCATGCTCTCTACGAGTGTTTGCAGGACATCCAGGGGGATTCGTTGCCATTCTTCTTGCAACCATTCCATGAGTTGAGCAATGGATTTTGGCCGCGCCTGACGAGTTCTCACCTGGCGATCCAATTCGTCCCAAATATGTTCTATAGGGTTGAGGTTGGGGCTCTGGGCGGGCCAGTCCAATCGGCGAACATTGTTGTCGGCATACCACTGCATAGTAGCCCTTGAAACATGGCACCTGGCATTGTCATCCTGGAAGTGACACGGGTCCATTCCGCAAAAACGCCTCAATGTTGGGAGCATTTCATTATACAGAATGTTACAATAGGCCTCTGTGTTCATGCTACCACGGACAAACACCAGCGGTCCTAAGCCAAAGGCCGTCAAACACAAGTCAACTTACGTACTGAATTACCTATCTTCATGGGTGCCCAATTACTTTTTGGTATATAGTGTATATCTGGCAAAATGTGAAGACGCAATACGGTTATAATTTGTTTTATTTTAAAACGCGTGGTTTTTATTTAAACATTATTTTTTAATCGGGATATTGTTGTTATTATTTTACGCCCCATTACAGCTAACATACACACTAATATATATGTAATTTATTTTCACTTCCAAACTAAATTTTAATATTTATTAAACACAGCTAGCTGCTGCGGGGCGAAATATGTTGCCTTCGATTGTTTGCAATTATTTGTTTATTGCACTCGTTCCCTGGCGGATATTATATAAATAAATTGTCTTTGCTCCCTTATTTCCTATCCAATTGTATATCGCTATTTCAAAGTTTTGCGGTATGGGAAAATAAGGTTTTCAAGTGCACGATTCTTACTGTCTGAATGCATCGAAAACAAAAGCAAATTTATAGCTGGTCGAATATACAAAATTTTAATGGAAACTACAACCATTCAATTTTTTCCAAAAAAAAAAATGGCAGCGTAAATAGCGTCACAACCTTTCTCGTTTCTTCGGCCAAATGTAAAGCATTTTTACGTAAATAATTTGGCATTACGAAAGGTGCTGTAAAGTACGCATACTAGCAGCGCAATAGCCAACTTGTAAGTCCCAGAGTTTTTTACAACGGGTCACTGTGACCTACTGTACAGCACACATAATTCATCACAAAGTAGTAAACACACTAACAAAACTGTCAGAAAAGTACCATTTTTGTTGCATATGAAAGAATAATAAATATATTTAGTACAAATAAAAATATTTTGCTAAAATTTTACTTGCATATTTTTTTAATCAATCAATAAAATTCAATTTTTAACAAGAATTCAAGCATATTCTCATTTTGTATGCTTCAAGAAGCAGGTTAAAAGACTTCATCAAGCATTTCGTCAAAATGAACACTGTAATTGTATGCAATAAAATTGTTAAAAATATCTAAAAATCATTTTAATAACTCACAAATTAATTTCAGTACAAAGAGTTTAAATTTTGATAGCTAAAATGATAATCCACACAATTCATAATTTAAAATATTTTAAACATTATTCCTAGAATTTTATTACATACAGTAAGAATAATAATTATTATGGTCTTACTTGACTATATTTAAATGTGATTTCGAAAGCATTCAGTAGCGAAATACATTTAAATTCTGGTAAGCCCTAAAAACAAACATTATTTTATTTTTATACATTTAAATATATGAATGATAGCAAAATATGTTCATGTCTTACAATATATAGCTATGCTTTTTTATTTCATACCCAACATAAAATCGTACTTTTCTGACAATTTTGATACTGTCCGTGCTCCACCCCTGAAATCGCGTGGTATGAGGAAAGGGGAAGGCAAGACAGAGAGTGACAGAGGGGAGTGGGGTGCGCGGTCCCGCATGTACTATCCACAGTAACACATTTAGCTCCAAAGTGTCGTTGACATCGCCGCTGCGAGTGTTATGTCTGTCTGGAAGAAAAACAACCGTCGTGCATTCTGAGGGCCAGAGAATCGTAAGTAATATAATTGCAAAGTGTGATGAAGAGGCGAAACAAAAACGTTAGGCTTTCACAGTAAACCAGGCGACAGCAAGGGCTATAGACTACACTGGAGTGTCGCAGACGTTAATTAAAAAGATGCGGAAGGAACAGAAATAACTAGATAACAGTGGAGAGGGCGGTAGCTTACACACGTTGGGTAAACGACTGAAAACTAGGCCGGAACATACTGTCGTGAATATTGATGACTTTGATCTATGTGTAATTCGGCGGCCGATTCAGGATTTTTATATTCAGGAAAAAGGTGTCCCTACCATTGCAAAATTACTGCCCGTGGTAAAGGAGAAAACAGACTTTCCGTGATCGCATTCTTCATTGCGTAAGGTGGTAAAACAACTAGGTTTTCGGCGGAAAAAATCACAAAGTCACAGGAAGGTACTAATTGAGAGACCTCATTTCGTATCTTGGCGCCACGACTATCTAGTTGAAACAGCACAGACAAGGTGGGAAACAAATTATCTACATAGACATGAGACGGATAGACGGTAATTTAACGTTTGGTAAATGTTGGCAACATGAAGAAGTGTTTGGCATACAAGCTAATGTGAATTCGGGTAACCGATTAATTGTAGTACACGCTGGGGGTATTAACGGATTTATCGAAAGTGCTCTCCTTGTCTATAAAGTCGGCAGTGCCAGTGGCGACTATCACAGCCAAATGAACAGTGTTAATTTCATAAAGTGGGTTACCGAGAAGCTTGCTCCTAACCTCCCGCAGTCATCTGTAGGACAGTGTAACCAAGACCGACTGGGAAGGTACTGTGGCCACGTACAGAAGCTTGAGACTGAATACTGGGGAAAGAACGATGTTGTGTCAGATGTAATTGACAGTATCGTTGTACGTCTTGACAGTAGTGATTCCTCCAGTGCATTAGACGCGTGCAGTTCAAGCAATGAACAAAAAAATCCGGGTTCACCATTAGCGACCCCGCTGCCGTGAGGTGAGTGAATGTTTTCTTTGTACGATAGTACAATCGTATAGCGTGGCCGGCTTATCGTTCCAAGGTCGCATTCCTGTCAGGGTTTCAGAGCTGGTGCGTGGACAGTAGTATGTGTACTATTTTTTTAACGAACAGTGTGTGCTGTGCAGTGCTCTTTGAAGCTACTCTACTTCAACCTTAAGTTTATCTTCCCTCCACTGGAACTATCTTCTAGTTTATCTTCTTCTAGTTCATCTCACAGTTTTGAAATGTTAGCGTACTCCATCTGACCAAGTTGAATGTAACTAGGATATGACCTATCTGCCCTGAATATGTTTTTTTAAAGGTTGAGATAGTTCAAAAATGAAATTAGAACAAGTATCCACGTTACAGTTTGAACAGTTCCGAGGGCAATCCGTTGGTCAAGGTAATGGACTTACTCAGAACACGAAAATTACTTCCCCACACTTAAGTCGTCAGAATCTACACTCTAGGAAATTATTCGTAAAGTTGCTATACCAGTGTATACGTAGGGTGACAAAACGCGAATGGTAAAATTTTGTTCCATACATGCATGATAACATTCCTATAGTTGCTCAGGAAAGATTCAAATGCGTAGGAAAGTTGCCAACTTTATATAGTACCGATCGTAAACATTCATATATTTTCAGCCTGATATGTAGTACTGTTACCATGCACTGTGTAGATTAAAAACTACCATTGCAGGTTAAGAAGTTTGCCAGAAATTTCTTTGCAGTGTACACACGGGTACTGGTCATTAGCCTCTGCGGCAATATAAAAATTTCTCATGTGGTGAAAGCATACATGATGGGCAGAAACAGGGGACTATAGCTGGTCTTTTGAGAGTTCTCATTGAACCGAGGATAATCCGCGAGTTCGGTCAGCATTTTCGATCTGCCGTCTTTAACCCTGGGCAGCGTTCTGCCGACGTACGCCCAGACTTGCAGGCCTGCCTTCAACTGATTGGGAGCGATAGTGGACACGACCGCCCTCATTAAAGTGGATTACGCGAGCCTGAAAAGACCGGATTCGCGCCGGCTCCGCGGGCTAAATCCGCGCCGCGAGCCAGATACAGTGGCGTGGAAAGGATGAAAGGAGGGGAGAAGGCAGACTACATGTCCATCGGGCCACTAATGAACCCCTGGGTCCTTCCTCGCTAGTCCAGAGCGGGAGAGCTGACAACCATCGCCCCTCCCACACAACACACACACACACACACACATCAGTTGCGAACTTTCTCCTAACCCCTCCCCGCATCTGAGCACTAACCCCGCCTCCCTCCCTTGTCTCCCAACGCCACTTCAACCCTCTTAAACGCGCCGAACACCGAACTCTTTGTGAGATCTCGCTCTCCCTGGGGAAACTATTGTTAGCAGGCTTCGCGGCGGTCCACACTTTAACCCTCAGACAATTATTTTTCACAAACCATCTTCTAGGTTAAACCCAAAAATAATTGAAGAGACTAGTGCCTGGGAGACCTCCACTTCTAAATTTATACCGAGAAGGAACTAACCACAAAATCAGAGACATGAAACATACTACACAGTGCAAAACGTCGCTTACTCTGCTTTCGAGTCAGCTGAACGTGTCACAAGAACTATCGCTGTTTATATTTATGATCGCATGTCGGAAAGATCAAAGGATTTTATCTTTTATCGGACAGGAAAAAGACGCAATATTTTATCTCATAGTCAAACGAATTTTTTTTGCGCACTGTATATCGCTTAAAAGTAACACATATAGTTATCTGTTTGATTCCCTGAAAGCAGTCTACTTTCCTCTAGATGGATGCAAATAGTTTTGATAAAGTTATCTTGTGATGTAACACTCATTATACTTCTCAGGAGTAATTAATGAGCTATAGGCATTCCCTGAAGACACACGACTGCCGTAAGATGAACTGACGAATGAAGGCGCGTGGTACTGACAGGCTTTTGGGGCCGTTCGGACACAACAGTTAGGTAGATGTAAGTTAGTCGGTGGATACATGGAGGTAACCATACATGGCAGACCGGTTCTGGACAACTTTGAGAGACTTCCACGAAAGGGGACCATTTGATTGTTATGCCAGGTACGAACAGAGCCATTGGCTTCATCCTCTACCATCCAACGACATGTGGTATATTCATAATAAACTGTATTTACAAGAATAATTTCCAGCAGTTAAGCATTGGCAAATTTGCGAGCCCTAGAACCATCAATAATTTGTTCTGTCTCCAGCGCCTCACTATCGTCGCTTTCGTTTGAAGTAGTTTCAGCAGCGGGAAATGTGAACTGCTAAGTACTGACATATTGTCTTTAGCAATGAATCGCCATTTTATTAGCGAACGAGTGATCACATGGCAATGTTGTGACGACCGCAGGTGAGTGTTGCCTCACTTTACATAATCACACATCCCCTATTAATGACGCGATGGTCTAGCTAACCAATGTGTAACGTAGTCCTTGTCATTGCTAGTTTTACGATGGTCATTGAATGTACATCAGTATATGTTGAAGACATCCTGCGACGCCACATACTTTTCTGTTGTTCCCAGGAGCAAGTTTCTTGCAAGGTAACTCTCGCCCGCACACAGCTTTATTCACCTGATATGTGGGCCATTAAACATCTGTGGAATCACTTGTGTGGGACGCCATCTTCCTCCATGTCAATCTGTTGATGACTTGGAGCAAGTTGAAACACCTATGGGGAAATCTGCTGCAGGACAACATACTACGTGTGTCTGATTACATTTACGATCGTTTCGACGCATGGTTCTCGCTAAGAAGCATTCCGACCAAGAAACAAAAGTGGCAATTTTCTGTACCGAAAGTAGGTGGAGCATTGCCCTGGTGCAATGATGATATATTCACTCCCTTACTTTTGTCTGTGCTATTATCAGAATAATGCTTCTCTTTAATATAGCGTTTTCTCATTGGTACGAGAATTTTTAAGTAATGAAAGTTGATACTAATATATGTCACAAACTCTTACGGAATAAAACAATGTTATTACTTTTGTCACCAGATTAGACATTACATTTTAAGTAAAATTATTATGCATGAAGCTACATTTCCTGTTTCGCGGACAGCATTTCTTTGAGCAGTGCGGCAACTGTTTACAATAAAAATGTACAGCAAACAGCGGGCTCTTTTTTATAAAAGTTCTTTGAAATGTTTTCAACTGTTAACTCGCTCTACGAGAGAGACATAGACTACCTGTCATCCATGGCCAGCCTGGAGTGGGTGAGTGAGTGAGTGAGTGAGTGAGTGAGTGAGTGAGTGAGTGAGTGAGTGAAGAGATTTGGGCGGCTCTTAACAGTGAGGTCTTGAGAGCCGATGAGAGTGATTGAAGTGAATATGGAGCGGTGCCGGAATGAAAGGGCGAAGTAAACGGGAGATACCCGAGAAAACCCGCCTACCAACAGCCTCGACCGGCACGATTCCCACTTGCGAAAATCCGGTGACCCGGCTAGGGATTGAACCCGGTTCGCCTACCTGCCTGAAGTAAGACAATGACAGAAAATTGACGTAATGAAGGAATTTAAAACACTCCTCAAAAATAAATACATTGATAAAATTTACGATTCAGCAATTATCAGTAATGTGATGTCTAACGTACTAGTTCACAATAGAATCTTCCATTAGTATGGTCTTCAACGGCTGTGAAAATAGGGTGTGACGTTTGCGCGGCGATGAAACCTCAGCCAATGATGTGTCTCAGTTTTTAAACTCCGAGCTAGTAACAAGTGGATCGTAGCACTTCACAGCCACAATGTTCTGTAGTCGTGAGCCTTTCTGTGTGAAAGTGTGTGCGTAAAGTTCGTTATATGGTTAGTAAACGTTCGGAGTAAGGAGCCAATCAGTACACGGCAGTAGGTGTTGTTGATGAGCGGATGATGTTAACGAAATTGATCACTAAGTAGGTCCCTAGGTGTTAAGAGAATGGGACACTGGATGCGGATTCGGTTGAATTAATACACCGCCATCTTCTGCCAATCTGATGGTCGCATTGGCCGAAGACATGTTATCGGAAAGTCATATATTGGAAGTATTGTTTGAAGATAATTTGCGTGTATGAGTGTAGTGAATTTATTACCCTATTTCCAAGGCTACTGGAGCAAGGGGCCAAATATTTACTATACTTCAGAATAACACCCGATATATTTGAGCGTATACGGGACGGTATTAAGCCACGTAATGAAACACAAAGAGATTACAGAGAATTCGTGCATCTAGTTCACAAACTGTGGACATCATATTCTGTGTGTATTGCACATAATCCCCTTGATTAATCTGTAATATTTAATGTTATATTTAATGCGAACAATTGGAATTGGCTTTACCCATTATATAGACTGCTGAACTTGGAAACACCCAATTGGCTACACCCTTTTTCCTGACATGAAACTTTATTAAACCATCACAGACTGATAGATGGTAGTACAAAATAGTGTAGGCGCTTTACGGTAAACTGAGCAATTATGAGGCCCTATTTAAGTTTTTCCTATCAGCAATCTTTTATCCTTCCAACACTTCTTAAAATAATAATTGCCATTTAAGTAATAAACGCAGTGTATATATTTTACCGGACTCAAACGTTAACGTCGTAATGAGAGAGCTTAAAATAGGTGCTCATTTTACCGCGAATAGCCTATAGTGATCAGTCTTTCATGCACACATGGCGTGTTGTTTACCATTCGCAAAGCACTCGTTCAGAATGGGGTAGAGCCCCCTCTCGCGACCACTGAGACAACGATGCGACAAAGCATTCCATGATAGAGATGGCGAATAGTGTCCCGAGGCACATGCCGCCATGCTTCCTGTGACTGCACTGCACACGTAGGCTACCCCAGACAGTGCTTGGGCAGGTGGACGACAGTGGTGCAAACGTCACCTCATTATACCACTACGTGTTCAATAGGAGACAAATCTGGAGATATGACAAGCCCAGTAATAATTTCCACATATTGTATAGCCTGTTGGGTGATGCGAGCTGTATGGGAAAGAGCATTGTCTTGCTGCATGATAGTATTGGTTATGCTTCCTAAAAATGGCATGAATTGGGGCTGCAGAACATTATTGACATATCGCCGTGCTATCCCCATGCCTTCAACCACCCCGAGACAGGGTTGGAACACTTCCACGGAGTGACATTTGCACAGAGCCATTCCCTCTAACTAATATTATTTGGTCAGTCAGAAGTAAGACTGTGACACTTGCTTGGAAAGAGTGTCAGTCGCTGTGCGATTATTTCAATGTAAATTGTTAAATCTAATAATTATATATTTATTTATGCGGCAAAACGAGTGTGTGTGCGTGAGCTTGTGTGCGCGTGCGTGTGTGTGTATATGTGTGTAGTTTAGACATATTAGAGAAGAAGGTAAACACGTCCTATACGTGAATTATCTGTAATATATAACCAGGGAGCTATATCTGTCGCTTACATGGACTAGTAACGTAATTAATAGTCGATTTTTAGCGTGGAATGTGTATTGAGTGTAGTAAATTGCATTGTGTAGTATTTCGTGTTAGTGTGGTAAGTGAAGGGTTTACGTACTGCTACCACCTAGCCTAGTCAAAAGCAGAAGGCTATTCAAGTGTAGCCCCCTCGCACTGACAAATACTGTTTAGACGTCGGCAAACATTACGCCTTGAGCCAGATTCCCAGCGCCAGCAGAAGAGTAAATTCCCAAAACAGTAATTCAAGGCACGCCGGCATTTTTTGTAGTTAGCCAGCACGAAGCTCTCGAGTATCCGCGAAGCGTGGAGTCTCTCGTCAAAAGAATAACAGAGAGTGCGTGTGTCATTTCCTGGAATGCTTGGCGCTCTGGGCAAATGTCAACAAATTACATAACCGGGCAAATGTGTATCCGTGCAAGTGCCATAATCTCCCACGATGCGTGACTGATGGCAACCCATACCATAACACCTGGTGTTCGGGACGTATGGCGTTCACTGATCAATGCAGGATCGTTGCTTTGCCCACTGCGGTGACAAACCCTACTGTGACCATCAACTGCTTAAAGGTTTAAGCAGGATTCGAAGAACACTATATGTCGCCATCCCTCAGTCCAAATTTGTTGACGTCCCTGCACGACGAACGTCGTGTCGTGCCGCTCGATGTCGAGGGCTCAAAGGCCAATGGAGCAGTGGACGCCTTGCCCGTAGGCTAGCCTCTCCACGTAGCGGCGATGGTTCTTGTTGAACAGGCAAATGCAGTGCAGGCCCCGCAGACTGCAGACTCTCCTTAGATGCGGTGACAAGTTCTGCTATTGCAGGTCGGTGAATACGACGGCCTTCTCTATCTGCAGTATATACCTTTTGCAGGATCAGTACCTACTCTACGTGATGTGCGACATGTATGTATCCACTCCTCCTGCACACATCCTGTTACAGTGGTGACTGCACGGCTAAAATGAAATATGATATACGACGAGCCGACCATCGGGCTTCATGCAGTACGACCGTACTACCCCATTCAAATGGTTGTGGGCGGTGATATTCTTCGCGAGCACGACGCTGTGGTATACTGATCTACCTCTTAACAAGTAGACTTCTGCCTTTCCAGCCTTTTTAAGCACCGAATATTGGCAACAAACACCCCCTTTATCACGTGTTGCAGTAACGTTTCTGTGACGTCACTTTAACAACTATATCGTGCAATTGGTACTATATGTGGTCTTGATTTTATTGCAAATGGATTACCTATTGTGCGTGTAGTGATGTCCATGTCTAGTAGCGCATTTTGCTATTTACTTTTTCTAATGAATTTCTATCGGGAGGTTCTATAGGAAATAAAATTAGAAGGGAGTAGTATTTAAAATTTACAGTGAATTATGCAAAGGTTTACAGGTATTATAAAATACCATGGTTGTAATATATAACGTTAACATGGTCACCAAAAATGTTCTCTGCTTGTAACCTATGTCACCAAACTGATAAAAGGACCATTTGGATTAAATGAGATTGACCCCACTGCAGGATAGCCACCAAATGGCGTGGGTTGATCATTGTGCATTGAGTTTGGCGAGGGAGTTGAATGATACTCCTGGAGCTATGTCCTGATGTAACTTATTCAGGCTGATCCTTATGTTTGATCCTCTATCAGAACTTGCTGCAGACGTGTTCGAACGAGAAGCGTTCTTTCTTTTGTTTAGTATATCGCGAAGATGAGGAAGCAAACTCATCATAAAATAATAGTCTTCATCTTTCTCTTCTTGTTTACTTTGAAAATTAGTGGTGTGTAATTTTCGTATTGTAACTTCCTGTCTCCGAATGGGAAGAGCTGCGTGGTATATTCTGATTGTCCTTGTTTTTGTTTCGCTTGTATGGTAGCTTTTCGAAAGGTGAAATCATATGTCACAGAATTTTGTTCTGGTGCGTGACTGGCGTTGTTAGCACTTGCATCATTATTTGGATCATGTGCCAGAATGTTGCCTTCTTCGTCAGTTCCAGACAGGCTGAGAGGCTGGGCTGGGCTGGGCTGGGCTGGGCGGGAAGGGATATTGGTCTCTTGTTTTTCGTGACGCAAAGACGTCAGCCAAAAACCATAGCTGTATGTAGTCCTTCCAATAATAAAGTGGTGCTTCGCTAGAAGCTTCGCTCCATGTATGGCCTTATTTTGTTTCGTTTAGCATGTTTCTATCGAATTTAATTCGCTGACACTAGTTTCTCCATCATATTCTCAGTTGTTAAGGAGGAGGTATCGAAAGGTCGGTTGCACTTATTTTAGTGAAAGTTTGTTGGCAACTTCATTGGAATAAATTAATATCTACCGTCTGAAATGTCGGTGGTAAATGTTTACGTGTGCTTGATCGACGCTTCTTACCAAAATATCTGATAAGATGGTTGTGCGTGTTTTGACGACGGCAAAGTAAATCAGCATCATATTTTTTTTTTCAAAAAAATTAAAGTTTAACGAGCTGTCGCTTTTGCCATCTGTGACACGTGAGAACTAGCCTTTATTTTCCTTCGTTCGCGCGTTGTTACTAGTCTTCCTAGAAAAATAAGTCAACTAGAATTATATCAAGCGCTTGATTAGACATTCATGTAGCCAAAGTAGGTTGGCTACAGTAAAAGACGAGAGTAGTTAGGCTAAAATAAGTTTCATTAAAACCAAAGTAGTCTCTGCGACACAGTGAAGGAAGATAAAAGCGAATGTTTTATATACAAGCTAAATATAAAACAATATTTTGATATAAGGAACCCAACAATGTAAAATGAACATAAAATATAGGCCCAATGAAAACCACAAGAGAAGGGGGTAAATTGAAACGCCATGAAAAGACAATTTAATTATCTTTGTGTTGGTCACAGAAAAAAATTCAACGATAAATTCGACTACGATATAATGTGGACTAGCAACATGTGACGACTACTAAGGTAACAATAATTAGGAACCATTTCCAACCGGTATAAAAAAATTTACAGTAATTGCAAATAATCCAAAAAAAGGCAGTACGAGAACACTGAGACAAGGAAGTACCCAGATTGAAAAGAGAAAAGGGGGGAAGGAAAATTAAACGAGTAGTGAGTTATTATGTTTCAGCAAATGCAGGCTGCCGTCTATCCATGCAATGGTCCATGCGTCCTCTTCAGGAAACAGTAGAAATTTTAAGAATACTCTCTCATTTCGTCGTGCACCTTTCCGTATTTATTTTCGCTTTGCCTTTTGTTCAGCCTACGCGGAAGAGAATCTCCATCCAGACTCGGTGTATAATTCAGTTACGCCGTTGCCACCAAACTCAGAAAACAAATTCAACTCGAGTTGCGACGGGATGTTTGTATTATCGTTCCCAGCGGAGAGGTTGTATCACCTCGTCGGCCTCCGCCACGAACACAGATGCTATCAGAGCGTTTTACCTCGCTGCTGGTGTTCGGCATGGTCGCCGGAACTTTGCCGGGATTCCGATGAGCAGATGAATCACGGTAGAGCGAGCAGGCCGTGCCCTGCCCTGCCCTTCTCGTGGGATGGGAAAAATGAGCTTGGGGGGGGGGGGCGTGGGGGACGATGGTAGCAGCCGGAGAAACGTTATTCAAACAACGGCTCATTAGTCGTCGGAATTTAAACAGTCGCAGCGAGTTTCGGAGTCTCGTTTCCCTGCGAGAAGGCGAGTAACCGTGTTTGTATTTGCTTCGGGCCGGAGGAAGGACATCTGCGAGTCTCGAGGATTTTCGCAGGGACTGTCCGCGCGGAAGCAAGCTCTCCAGCAGCTGAAGTATTTCCTCCGCGATGCCGAGAGGAATTTCTGTGCCTGCAAGCCTTTCCCTCCTTCTGCTCAAAAAATGTTTCGCTTCATAAATAAATCATATGTCAGCCGTAATTACCTTAGATTACGTTATTGTTACCAATTTTTTTTTTCGTTTTTATATCATCTGAAGCACTAAACTATGTACACTGCATTCTTCGAAATGGCATCTGAGGGAATTTCATTAGCAGACGAGAAAATGAGGAAATTTGTTAAATATCACGAAACAGGATCGAAAGTTAATAAAGAGGTTGGCTTGAGTTAAAATATGGAGACAAGATAAACTGTGAATGTTGGTTTCGTTGAGTGCTAATTTAAGAGCCCACTTGCGTTCGTGAGTTTTTCACATGCATGCGCTCAACGAAGTTACAAAGGTAAAATTCTGAAAAAGATCAAAAGCCGTAACTGTCGACGAGTTCCAAGTTAGCTCTGTAGCAGAATTTATGTCGGTAGGAAATCATGTAATCCTTATTTTTATTATTTTGTGGAGTAGATAACGGTTTCTAATAATAAGTGGAAAATTCTTTCTGATAACCGTAATAATTTTAAGGCTTTTTCTGCAAATCGGACAGACACCTATTTCCCTAATTTTCAATGCAGCTCTTGACAAGCATATGAAAATCTCATCTCGATCTCCGTTTCACTTCCATCTGAGAAGCCAGTATTCGATATTATATGCGGGCATATATTATCCAGTTTCGTAAAGCCCATAACAGAAACAAATATTTTTATTTGAGCAAATCCTAAATAAACTTTCACACCATCGTGATGATAGCTGATGCTTTAGATAGCCTTTTAGGATATTTCTTGAGTGCGTAGTTGGTACCTCGATAATTAAACACTTATGAAGCCCCTTCTTAATTTTCTCTCGCTGCTCATTATGTATTTTTCCGACACACACATGTCACGGAGGAAAAGAGCTAGTGGCGTAGGAGAAGAATTTAACATGGGAAATATGTAAACTGTGAGAGTAGTAGTATGGTTTTCAACATCCGAGCATATAAAGCTCTAAATATGAAATGATATTTTTGTACGCACTATGAATCAATTATGATTTCAGAAAATGTTTTTTTTTTTTTGCTAGTCCGTGGACATAAATCTTTAAAGTGATCTCTATCTACGTTACTTTTCATTCTTATTGTTTGAATAACGAGGCGCTTAAAATTTTACTTTCATTATACATGAACTGTATTTAATCATCGATAAGGCGAAAATTAAATAATAATTTAGACAACATTATAATACCTTTTGCAAATACAAATACATTAAATATTTTGGTATAGTTGTGTAGAAATACCAAGACTTAATAATAAACATTAGGTATATTGAGTTCTTTACTCGGAGGTCCCGGTTTATTTTTGTGTATTTCAAAATATAGTGTTAATGATGACACAGGTCAGTTGGGAGTGTTTTGTATATTCCTTTAGAAATTAAAACATAGTTATTTACACTTCGTGATCTTAGAAGGCTACGACAAAAACTTAGGACAGGTCTCGGCATTGGCTGGTAAACATGATCTTCTTAGTGACCGCTAGTTCAGTAAGTAATCGTAGTGCTACGAGCCCATCAGGAAACTTTCTTTCTGGTTTATAAAATTCTTCAGAACCAAGTGTAATCAAAATGGAGAAGCTTAAATAGCGAAACTTTAGCATATGCTTAATCAGAATCACAAAAATCCTTCGCCGTTTGCTCACCATGTTAAATTAACGGGAAACAAAATATTCTTACATTTAATGGCATAATATGCATTCTAAATTTTTGTCGCAAAATTCTTTCAGGAAAAACAGTGCTGCAAAACTACCGACACAGTTAAGAAAAAAAGATATAGTCACGATTGTTCCCTTAATACACGTTTTCAGTTTTTCATTCGTGTTTACCAAAAATTGTCGCAGATGGTATTTATTAATATTTGCAAAGTTACGAAAACCTAAAAAAACTTTACCATTTAAAGGAATTTGGAGGATGTTTATCCTGTGAATTATCTTTTTCAATGAGGGATTAGCTGTGAATGTTAGGCGAGAGTCCATGCCTCTCCTGAGATCAGGGATTAAGCAGTGACCCTAGCCTGAAACGCTGACTTCTTATCGATCTTACTGTCTGATTTTACGCAGAACGGTATTGAAGTGCCACGTGTACACGAGCCTGGCTTTATTAAAGCAAAAAAAAATAATTACGTTTTCATTACAAATCGTAATAAAGTTTGGGAAAAAATAAGTATCGAGTCTTAAATAACTTAATTCGTGCAGTACAATTTTACGCCTTAAAATGAATGTTACTTCAAAATAATAATATCTACTACAATATTCATGGATTTAAAAATTGCACACGGTTACCATACAATTCTTTTAGTACAATCTGGTGTTCGTAAATAAAAATTACTAGGAGAATTATAAAATTCTTGTGGTTTTTACATGTATTATTCTATTTAAGTATTGTATTGTTTCTTGAATATATTTTAAGACACGACAGTTGACATTTTCAGCACAAAATGTGTATTTCCCCAACACAGCAAAAATAGCGAAAATATAGAACCATACCAAAGTTTGTATTTCGCGTTGTTCGATTCTGTTACGATCAGAAAGGCTAAAGAAGTAATGATGTAATTATTTCAAAACTACTCGAACCATTACTGTTTCGGGCTCCCAGCCCCAAGAGCGAGGCACATTATCTATCACGCCCGCGAAGGAAACTGTTGAAAATAGTATGACTACTCCGCGGTTAGTAACTTTTTTTTAAAGTAACGCCTGGATTAATCCTTTCTCCTAACTGCATAAAATAAGTGGTACATTTCCAAGATATGGCACCACGTTCTAGTGTGGAGGTGCACTTGAAGCTTATTTACTGATGCCGTGTGTTCGAACTGGCACTTTTAGTTTACAGAATGGTCACGTGATCAGAATTAGTCAACTAAAATGACGACGTATTTGGTATTTCAGTATTAAGTTTTCAGAAACTTACTAGAATACTAAATTAGCTAATCACGACCATTTTTGAACAAGTGACAATCGAAGTCGTCCGAATTGAACGCTACTAAGTACTAAAATGCTAATATACTAATTTATCAATTTGAATACGGCCTGAGCATGGTGTGTCAGACAGCAGGAAGCACCTATTGTGTTTTCTGTTTTAGAAATGTTACTTTCGTTAACAATTTTAATAAATATACAAGATTAAATGATTTTATATATTTTGATTGCATATCCAGTTGTCTTTAAAAGGGTGCAATTAGTATAGTTTATTAATTTTTAATTTTGTGTCTATACCTACCCCTGATGTGAGCCGCACAATTCAGCGTGAACAGGTAGCGTTTGTTGCTAATATTTTCTGTTCTACTCAAGTTATTCTTCTTGTTTATGTTACTTTTTAAGAAACTTAAATTTGAAAAAAAAAAATAACTGGAGTGAGTAATTATATAATGTAATTGTATCAAATGTTCATTTTTGAAATTTTTTAGGTAGACAAATTTTGACAAGTGAATAATCACATCGTTTAACCCAACGTTCTGTATTTTTGTCTAGTGCATCACCTCATACAATGCCACCGTTAAACCAAGTGTTCCTAAGGTGGCCAAAGTCTATCAGTTTCTCTAAAATCTTGTACATTTAGCAGTAAAAGATGAGCGTAAGACTATCATAATTTTACCTCTCAATGTGGAGTGTTGAAAAATTTATTGAAGCTTATGTGGGTACATTTTGGCTCACAGGCAGTGAACTATATAATTAGTTTTATGTATTAACTTACAGTAAGAACTGACATGAAGTTAGATATGTTTGTTTGTAATGATTTCACATCGTCACTTTAGCTAAACACAGTTCGTAGCAATGCTATTTTTACATTTACTGGGATTATACACAATAGGGAGAACGTAATAATTGATCACCGGAAAAAAAAAAGTTTGGTTAAAAACGAAAAGTCTACAGTGACTTTTAATTGCTACCCAAATATTAAAGGTGATTACATCTTGTTAGGAAGGGAGCTAACACTGAAGACCCGTCCACTATCTACGAGGCGTTGACATAGCTAATGTGCATATAACTAGCTACAGCGTGGCATAACCGGCGTAACTTAACCTAACTGGGCGTGAAGGCGGTCGTCTTTCATCTTCTTATGGAAATATTTTATCTCCCATCAATCAGAATGATCTACGTCAAAGGAACAAATGTAATCAAACGTTGAATTGACTCCAACTGTAGATTAGGTGTCTTTTTCGGTTATTAAAATAATTTATTTCTTCAGTGAGTGAAGAGATTTGGGCAGTTCTTAACATCGAGGTCTTGAGAGCCGATGAGGGTGATGCAAGGTGAGTATAGAGCGGCGCCAGAGTGAAGGGGTAGGGGAAACGGGAGATCCCCGAGAAAACCGACCGGCATCGTTAGGCACGATTTTCACATGCGAAAATTCGGAAGCGAATCTGCCGGGAATCAACCCCGGTTGGCTTGGGTAAGAGGCGAGTAGTCTAACCACTACGATACCATGGCCCCATTTTTCTCTAGTCTTTTTCTTGTAGTTTAGTAAGATTTTCACCATTGTTGAGATGCGAGAGCATACCCATTAGTTACCTAGCCTTTCGTGTTCCGTATAGCTGTCTAAAACACCAAAGCATTGGAAATCAATATAGTCAAACCCAATGATATAAAAATTTCTGTACCTAAAAAAAAATTATATACTTACTCTGAATGGTTAGACAAAACTGCTGCTGTTTACTTTAACGTAGATTGTGGATGGCTCACTTAATTTCCATACTGTTTATACTGTTATGTTAAGAGTCGGAGGTACTCCGTTGGCATTATGTCACCAATGTTAACTTGCGCCACAAATTACAAGAAAACTATACATTTTTTCGAGGTGGCATTTGTTCTGCATAAATAAGAGAAATGAAACAATTGTTACTGTTACTTAAAAACAGCAAAATTTCTTTATGAGAAACGACAATTTACTGTTACAATATTTCACAAACCCGAATTTGGCACATACATATTGTTTTCCTTTTATAAACAGGTATGCTAGGTTAAAAAGTAAAGAAAAATGGCATACTTCCTCAGATAATTATACCGCATATCAAATACTGCCTCTGCTGTATAAATAATATGATTACTTTTGAAATAAATCGAAAAACATTTGTAAATGATTATATTCCAGAAATGAATTCGTAGATAGACCTGTTTTGCACTGGGGCATTTGGCAGATAAAAATATTGAAGGATGGTTAACTACCTCCTCGGACCATCCACTAACTCTCGGGCCATCTGCACTCTCCACAGCTTGTCTGTTAGAAGCAGCAGATCGGTCCGAACATTCTACCTAGGGAAGAGCGATTGTATTTGCAGTTACTTTCGGGAAGTATTATCTCGATCACGCATATTACTCTTTAGCGATTAAAAAATGGGTAGGTACTGTACGAAAGGCAATGAAAAATGTTTGCGACATAGGGCAAAAAAAAAAAAAGGAAGATGAAGCATTTACAAGAACACAGCTCTAAACAAAGGTAACCTACCTCGGAGGCAAAGGGTTTCTGGTTCGATTCCTGACAGCGAATTTTTTTTTGTAATTGGAAAATTTTCTTCCCTGGTTAATAACTGGGTGTTGTGCTGTCCTTTTACCGTCATACGGCGGAAGGCACTGGCAGACGACAGCAGACTCTCCTTGCCGATAATATGTCCATTCCAAGGTGGCAGCTTGTTATTAATCTGCCTTTCGCGCGCTTTGGAGATAGGATTGGATGTGTATCCAGTCACCATTGAGTCCGCAATCTTGCTTAACACAGGTAACTTGGTAACTTGGTACGTTTTAGCCGCGACACAGGGACAATGAATTAAAGTATTAACTGACTAACAGAATTAATACTGTATGACTATATTATAGGGCATTGAAGAAAGCAATACTAAAATTACAAAATAACATCAGAACTAGTTTCTACTGCCATCGTAATGTGAGTTGACAAGCCGGCCAGTGGCTTTCAGCTGGTCAACAGTGGCAATGTTTTTCTCAGCTGCCACCTTGGGATGGATACTGTTTAGTTGCCCTTGGGCACGTACCAACGTTGTCTTCAATGTTTTTACCTGCCTCCGGGCAGTAAGAAAACCCTTATATATATATATACACACATATATACATTTGCATATGCGAGCCCGTGCTCTGTGTGGTGAATGTGAAATTTTAGATATAGAGTAAAACTCAGTTTTAAGATTCCTGAAGATAACACTATTATTTCATGGTGCCACGATTTTTCCATACAGGTTGATGTTTTCTTCCTGCATGTAACATTTCATTATTATAATTTCCTACATATAGGCATAACATTTCAGTTTATCAAAGTGTGGTGAAATCTCTAACATTTCACTCTGTTTTGAATGTGAAGTGTGCACTTGAAAAATTATTTTGTTTCACATGAGTAACTATTTACACGTGGTAACAAGAAACAAGACAAAGTCAATAACAATCACATTTTTGTGCAACACTTATATACAGATAACTAATTAATATTTAACACTCTTGTAGTTTGTTATATTTTTCTGGTTTTTGTTTAGAAAATATTTTGAGCGAATTTAAGCTACAAAAGCCAAGTAATTTCTTGTTTGTACTGATAAAGGATTAAATTAAAGTATTTTGTGGTTGATTATCTGCTGTAGATACACTATGCCAATTAATGCTTATGACGATTTCCTATATTTAAAATGTTTTCCCCTTGAGAAATGATACAACAGGGTTCTAATGTATTAGTCTTATACAGGCCTACATGTGTGTATAATGCGTGGCTACAGACGTAAGCAGTAAGTATGGATGAATTAACGGGGCTCATTGCATGAATACATGAAAAAAATGGTAGTATAAATTTAAATACGTGTGTGTCGTATTGAAGCATACATATAGATGTGCTTGATTACGTATTTAGCCGCACTATGATGCCCATGATAACTGCGAATTGTTTGAGAATTATGTGATATCAGAATTCCTGGGTGTCACAGTGCTGGAAAAAATATAGACTATTGTAATACGTTTTCTAAGTGGATAAGGCAAGATATACAATCACACAAACAGGCAATTTGGAAAATAAAACTAAATGGTAGTAGGCCTATAGAAATTCTACAGAATTTGATAAACGTACAGGCTAACATGAACGGCGAAACATCTAGAAAAATGTGTATTGTGAAAGACGTGAGGATGAGCTTGTGTTTTTATGTCAGCGGACTACATTGCTAACCTAAAAGCTGCTGTAGCTCTGATGTAAACAAAAAGGTCACATTTTATACTTAGTGCTTTTTTTTCAAGACTACACGTTTTAGTTTAAAGTGTGCAGCCTACTGTGATTCAGAAATTACAAATTAAATTTAAATTTACTTACCATCTTATTTTTCCGTTGCGCCTTTTATGTGAAAATAATGCTCAGGTAACTGAGCATTGCAAGTAATAACCCTCCTTGTCATGCTGTTGTCCAGAATTTCGTTTACAGTGTCGCTAATTACTTGGAATTCTTTATTCTTGAATATGTGTTTTTTAAGAACATGGCAAAGTGAACGCCAAATTCAATCTACTTAAATATTAATTATAATTTTTTATAATTAAAATTTTAATTTTTTGTAAAATATTTACTAGCAACATTTTTCGTTTCATGGCACTAGCGCCTTAAAATGCATCGAAACGTAACGTTTTAGTGTGTGTTGCGCTTGATGCAGCTAAATGTTCAAATTTACACTTTCGTCTTTAATTTCAGACATAAAAACCAAGTTATTTCTAGTAATTTATAATTTATTGTGAATATGTAAATGTTTGATCCGTGAACGATCATGGACGTGAATGTTAATCGGAAAATGTTTATTTGAAAACAATATCGCGAGTTGTTTTAAAAAACTAATTTTAAGTGCCATCGTTTTTGTGCAGTCTGTATGTGATAGTTTTGGAAGATACATATTTTTTATAGCGCATATGTCCACAAAATGATAGTGACTATGCGTGCAAAAATTTGCTAAATCAATCTTACGCAATTCTTCAGTATGACTAAAAATAGTGATTTATCGCGAAAATTTTTCAGGTAAAGATGGTCACCAAAAAATATGTTTTCATTTTAGGCGAATCAAGTAGGTTCAGTGTCAGAAAAGCAAAAGCCTTGTTGGGCAAGCCAAGAAAAAAAAGAAACTATTTTTTGCACGTACTGTAGCCAGTAGGAAAGAAATGTTGCAGGCATGCCTATAGGACGGTGAGACCTATCATGATCTCCGACATTTTCGCGATAAATTACCATCTCTAGAATAGCGTAAGTGTGGTTATATCCGCCTGTAGTTCATGCAACATTGTCGAAAAGAATTTACACCGAAGAAAAATACGCGTTACTTTCTGGCGTACTGTTCTGTACCCAAAGGTTTACCATTGGCGAGTCGACAAAATGAAAGTTAAAATGTATTCATGATTCAATCATTTGGGAGACATCTTTTGTGCTTGGAACGCAAACCGAAGTTAACGGTTGTAAACTCTCATTACTTCGACAGTTTCACACGATATGAGAGTGCGATATGATACACAAACCATTTCTATAAATTTACTACATTATCATAAGAGCAAAGCGATGTTACTGACATGGTTTTATTGGCATAACTTAAGATAATGTATGCAAATATGAATTACATTTTTACTTGCCTAATCAATGTTATTACTTTCTCGCTCTCATATAATACTTGTTCATATGGTTTTACAGGCTGCGATAGTAGGATTCAGAACTGGAAAAGTCATTTTCTTCAGCGTAAAAAATAAGCACTGTACAGCCTGTTGCCATGCTGCAGCATTAAGGAAAACTCCGAAGCCGCACACATGCTTCAAGAACTGGGAGGAAAACCAAAATTCATCAAGTATGTAAGCCGTGCTAGTTGTTGAAGGTTTCCACCAGAGTGAAGAAATGTATGGTATAAAATATACTAAACTAATTGCTGATGGTGACAGTAATGTATACAACAAAGTTTTGAATGCGCATCCTTACAAAAATGTTTCCCGTCAAAAAAATTGAGCGCACAAATCATCTTCTGCGCGATTTCTGTAATAAATTTAAGGACATTGCAACGACAAGAAATAAACAGATTGATGACATTGTCATGAGAAAGAAGCTTGGTGACAATATTCCTCGATTCAGAACAGCTGTTGTCAAGGCTGTAGAACACAGGCGGCAAGAAGAACGCCCACTGTATGAAAAAGTTGAAGAATTATGGAAAGACGTCTTGAACAGTACAAGACATATATTTGATCATTCCCTCTGCTCGGATAGAGGCTACTTTTGTAAGTCAGATGGTAGTGATAATAATTATGTGCCAGAGCTCATTAAGAGTGGTCTACATGATAAGATATCTGGTGTAGTAAGGCAGATGAGCGACCACAGCAGAAGTTTAAAATCCACAAGGTATACAACAACCCCGCAGAACACTACAATTCGGCAGTAGCTAAATTTGTTGGTGGAAAGAGAATTAATGTTTCCACTAGACGATCTTACACTGGCAGAATTGCAGGAGCAGTTGTAAAACACAATACGGGGATGCCATTGTATACGTTACATAAGATAATGTACAAGAAAAGCTCGGGAAAATTCTGTAAAAGTATGGAATACAGACGCAGAACTAAAGTTGTAGTAAAGTAAGGCCAAAAGAAAGGCAGCATTGAAGGAGTGTGGTAAACCTTTACTCCGCCGGACGTTTTCATATAACTTCTATGGCACCAATGCAGAAAAACCGGATATGGATCCAGATACTTTCAATAGAGAATGCAGAGAATTTCTCGACTCATTGCAAATGATAGAAAGTGAGAAACAGAGACTCGAGGGGGCAACCGTAATGCAAAGAGAAAGTGGGGAGTGGAAAGAGAAAGAGAGAAGACAGAAAATACTTACTGCATCACATTTTGGACGAATATGTAACATGAAGCCATGCACGAGTTGTGAATCTACAGTAAAGAGTATATTATACAGCAGAATCGATACCAAAGCAATGCAATACGGAAGGGATAACGAAAAACTTTCAAAGGAAGCGATGGAGCAAAAACTAAAATCAACCATTCTAGACTGTGGACTTTTTATTGATCCGGAGATTCCTTACTTCGGTGCCACCCAAGATGGGCTTGTAGGAGACGACGGAACTGTAGAAATTAATTGACCATTTTCCGCCTCACATATAACACCCAAACAGGCAATACAGAAAAAGAAAGTCACGGCATGGAATACTGACAAGTCAGGAAACATCTAAAGCCTGAAAAAATCACGGTTTTCACCTACAAGAGCAAGGGCAATTACGTGTTACTCGTAGAAAATATAGTCTGTTCGGCCTCTGGACACCGCTTGGAATAAGAATTGAAAGAATAGAAAGAAATGATGAATTCTGGAGCAAAGAAATAATGCCAAAACTGAAAATTTTGATAAAAACTGCCTACTTCCGGGGTTAATTGATCCAAGGTTCATACGATAAATGCTTATAAGAAACCCTGCATACATTACTGAAAATCAGAGAAAGAGAAAATCAATTCAGTAAGTTTCAAGAAGCTTATACATAGGAAGAATTTAATTTATTTCGAGATTGTAAAATGGAGTAATTATTTGTTTTCTTCAAGCAATGCAATAATGTCGACATAATTTTACAGTTATTTACTGTGATAATTGTTCATATTATGCATTGTGATCTATGCATATTAATCATATATATTATGTATTAATTATTTTAAAAATTGTATATTGTGGTAACATTCAAAATGCATTTTCTAATGATCATTATATTATTTCAAATTTAAATTGCAATTTATCTGTTCAGTGGCTACAACCACATTTTACATTTAAATTGTGCTTTGTAAATGGAAGAACGTGCCGTAAAAAATTAGAGTCTTATGTCCCAAATTTTATGCTTAATTTGTTTGTTGTTTCAGTATTGCTGAAGTGATAGCTACTTTTTCCTTCAGGAATTAACTGTGTGTTGCAATTCGCTTGTGTATATAAACTAGAAAGAAAGTAAGGCGATTCCAAATATACGGTGTATATAAACTATGCAAAAGTGATTGATACAAAACAAAACAATTTCGTTAAGAAGTGTGGCATTTTTCATTCATTATATCCATTATATGCATAGTTGTTTAAGAATGTGAAAATATTTACAATGTAAGATTTTGAATAACTTTTGTGTTAGAAAAGTTGGGATTAAAAATTTTGGCCTATTAAAAACCAAAAAAATTGTTCAAGCTTTTCCTTGCTAAGTAAAATATGAATACTAAAATTATTGCCATTTTATTTTCTCCAAGGTTCCTCTACCCGTCTCCCAAGCGTTTTATCAAAATGTATAACTAATCCGTGCTATCATAAGTGTTTAAATGACCATTACAATGTTTCTAGATTTATTTATACAAGTACAAATTCAGTTCAAAAATAGAAACACAATAAGTATTAAAAAAATAATAACTACAAATTTATTTTCGACGTATATTGCATAATCTTTTTAAGACTTTTCATAACGAATATAGACTTTTTGAAAACCATTTATAAGGAAACTCTCAGTTTTGCGCACGTTCACTATTCCCGCTAAGTAATTTGTAACTGAGATTCGCGTAACAAAACGTCACTCAAAGCTGGACCCAGGCAAGTTATTCATGCATGCTTAGGTACACGGGAACTGCCAGGATATTGGCCAAGAGAGACGAGTTGATGTTTAAAACGATAAGACGGCAGCTACCCTCCCACCCCCTTCTAATTCTCGATGGAGTGCGTGCAAAATGGGCATAGCAACAACCACGTAACCCACATCTTCCGGCGAGAAAATCGCGTGTTTTCGGCCAAGTCCCTCCGACTTTTAAGGTTTATTCTTCTCAGGTTAGGAACGAGCCGAGATTCCTTATAAGAGAGTTTGGCGTACGGAAAATACCCGCCACAATGTGCCCTGGTGTTCCAAACAGGTCGTTTTTAAGCTGGCGGTAAATTTGAGAAATTAGTTTTTTTGTGTGTAAAAGTTTGTGTTTCGTCTGAATTGTGAAATATAATTGCACCAACTAAAATATATATCTATTGGCGTTATCTCATAAGTATTATTCGCGCCTTCCGATAGTATTTACACGCGTAAACAGTAAAAAGACAAACGTATTTGGCATTGAGCGTCCATAATCAAGACTTCTGTGAAACATGTTACTAATTTAAGAGCGAAATAAAAAGGTCCATATCGGTCAGCAAAGGGAACCTTTCGATTCACTTTTCAGACTTAAATAAAGTAATTTTGTAAGCCAGCGTCTTATAAAATCCAGTTATAAGACCTAAAATTAAACAAAGTGTGGATTTATTTTCTCAAACGTCCACGTCAGGGCGAAGAACAAGGTTTATTCTTTGCGTAGGATTTAACTAATTCCAAATCAGAAACATTTTGTTTATTTTAAACATTTTTAATTTTTATTATAATATATTTTTGTTGTATTAACAATATACGAACAATTTAATTATATTAATTATATAATATTACAGTCGAATCTATCCTATTTGCCTACATGCAATAGCCGGTACACTTGCGCGACACCACTGCTACCTGGTGGCGGAAATGTTTAGTTGGCCAACTATTGTCACTGAGCTTGCCAACGCGAGTTTGGATGAAAGTTAGTTGTGAGAAGCGACGTGGACTACAGAGGAGCCGTGACGTGATGTGTGATTCGTGGTGTGTTTGCGGTGACAGGTGGAGAAGGGCGCCGACGGCACGACGGTGGTCAACACGCTGACCTTCGCCCCGGCGCCGGAGGATGATGGACACGTGCTCAAGTGCCGTGCCGACAACCCCAGCATCCCCGGCTCCAGCCTCGACGACTCCTTCGTCCTCAACGTCGTCTGTGAGTAGCCCTACCTCCTCTGTTTTCAACACTTAGCCCTCCTCCTCATCGCATACAGACCTTCAAGTGGCATTCTTTCAAGTCTTTTTACATTTTCATAGTATTCCAGCAACACCTAAGCCAATCAAAACACACACAAAAAGTGAAGGTAATTAATGTCTTGTATTTTTTTTACAACTATGACTACAAATCTTGCAATACTTAAACTGTGATTTGTGGACCTGGGGGTTCTTGAGCTTATGTTCAGAGGTCGGCAAGTGAAACTGAATTTTGTTTTACTTCATTATAAAAAAACATAATATTCATGATGTGCAATCCCAGTAGATCTTTCATTACAGTCAACTGCTAGCACTTCACAGACATGTACGCGTAACTAATAAATAATCAAATACGAGAAGAGTCAAGATTGAAAACGAACAAAACCGTTTCAAATCTTCACTCTTTCACGATACCCTTAATGCAACATATGTCGTAAAATTAAAGTAAATTGAGGATTTTTTTTAACTTATATGTGGTTTTTATAGGTCAGTTAAACTATCAATTCTGTGCTCTTCACTAAAATGGGGAATTTGTTATTTCAGTATTTCTATCCTGGTCAGTTGACTACAACATAGAACTTCTCTTCCGTCACATGAAAAACCGTAATCATTTTTGAGTTTGTAATATTTCGGTCGCATACTACAACTTTAGAGGAAGAGGCATTGCTTTTTATTTTATGCACGATTATTTATTACCGATGCATCATTGTTATTACCAACTGATATACAAATGTTGAAAAAAAAAAAACTTAAAACGAGCAATAAAAGCAATATGTAGCACTTATTACCAATTTAAGTGTTCTTACGGTTGAGGCCCTGATAAATGTACATCATACCAAAGGAGTTCCCGAAATTACAAAATTGAAGAATTCCTGCTTTTAACAATTCTCAGAATGTATGTTATTTAGGCACACTGTTATTAGCAAAATATTTCTTTCCATTATTAAAATACACGCTGCAATTTCTTTGACGTATGTGACTTTTTTTGGCTCCTATTAGGGCTTAGTTCTTAGCTTTTTTTATATCTGAATTCTATCGAAATTATGAATTTCCAAGAAACGTCTTCAGGGCATTCTGGTGGCATTAAATATTATTTTGAGCTGCAACATTTTGTTTTAGAATTCTCCCAGTTCTTGAATTTTTTCCTTTATATTGGACTGGTATTTGATGCAACATCACAAATATGTAGCTCTGCTACTAGCATAAACTATTTTAGATAGTTAAACAGCCTTAAACTCTTAGTACGCTGTCAGAATTTTTCGTCAAACTGCTACAAACGAAGTTGGTCAAAGAAAGTTGTATGGTTGTGGCAGCATTGAAACATAATTATTAGCTCCTCCACGAGTTTTCGAAAAAATGTAATTGAAGTCTTCAGCTCCTATTGAATAGTTATTGCATCAACTACAAAATTTCTTTAAAGATATTCGGGTTGAGTGAATCATATCGGCGCCACAAACAGTATAATTTCTGATCAATAGTTGGAATAGAGATATGGTTTTGGAGGAAAGTAAGCACGCTTGCACCCATTAGCTATTATTAAAATTAAAAGTATTTTTGTTAATGTATAGGCAAACAGCTATCATAGATTAAAAATTTTGTTAAGAAGCAAAAATTAATCAGAACATTCATAACATCCCTGTTTTGTATTCGACTACAGGGTAACAACGGCAGCATACAGCTTTGAAAATTATATTTTTTAAAAATCTTATTAAGTCAGCCAAATAATAAAACTTTAACATTGTAAAAGATTTTCGGATGAATTTAAGATAGTTTGACCAAATTCGTTTAATGGAAAATATGTACCATCATGTTTAATCAATCAGTTATCTTTAAATTTTGTCCACTATATTTGAAGACATAAATTTTGCAAAGTGAAAGGGGTTTTAAAGAGTAGGCAGGCCCTGTGAAGAAAGGATGTGTTTAGGAAAAGTTGCAAGTAATTCTTTCGTAACTAGTTCAATGACAACAGAATTCTTTGCAATAAATATTTGGCAAAAACCATGCCCCCCTCTGAAAACATTTTAATATAAGCATTGTCTGGCATACATTAAGTAATGTTGGAAGCATAAAAAAACGATTGATATTAATTTATATTGTTCATTTCTTGGGAAATAACTAACAATGATTCAGTGAACAGAGAACTGAGTAATTACTAAATATATACTAATTTTTAGGAACGCAAAGCAGAATTCAATATTGATTTTCACATCTATCTTATATTTTTAGTGCGGAGATAGTATTAATGATTCAGCGTCACCAAAACAGAAATGACGTACAGTTTTTGAAATTTGGGAATCAGAATTAGCTATTTGCAGAATTTCAGACACTCCGAGGGATGAAAAACCCAAGTCGTAAATTGCGAGAGCCTGATTTGCTATCTGCCAAATGTGAACATCGCCCGTCACTAGGAAATAATATGGTGCCATGTTATTAACCAAAATAAGTGTTTTAAGCTGTTAATTCTATTATATTTTCTGTCCCATTTTCAACAATGGATCATCTCATAAAGTGTGTACCTGTAGTTCAGGATGATTCTGTATATTTGAAGGAGAAAATTTGCCTATGTGACGGGTGCTTAATGGCCTCTGACGATGAGCTGTCAAGCACTACCTACAATCCATTCATCATCAGTAGTAGGATTTAGTATGTTTGGAGAGAACGGCATCTGGCATTGGAGCCGGAGTCGAGGAGCCGCCATTTTGTTACGTCACCGTCCGCCATATTGGATGTCATTGAACTTTTACCCCTGACCCATATGAACTTTGACCTTCGCCATAACCTCGAGGACCCTTGATCCCAAAAATTTTTTTAAAAAACCCAAAACAATCGCCAAAAAATCCTCCAAATTCCAAACAATTCTACAAAATTGTAAAAAAATAATAAAAATTAAAAATTATTATTAATTATAAAGAATTATTAAAAGGATTCTCAGAAATTACCCATTTCCCCCTTAAAAATGGTAGAAGCGCCCCCCCCCCCCCTCAAGCAGAAAGAAGCCGTTGAAATCCAATTTTCACCCAATTTACATAATTTGGAGGCTTGCTTAGGACCAACAGAGCAGTGGCAGAAATATTGGTTTTTATAAGTATACCCTATGCCAAACCGATACAAGGGATACAGGCTAGTAGTCAGACCTAAGCTTTAGCCATCTTGCATCCATATTGTTTGGAGATGACATTTGACCTATGACCTTTGACCTTGACCTTTGACATTAAACTTTGAAAATGATAAAATCGAAAAATATTTAAAACATTACAAATAATCCTTAAAAAAACTCCAAAAAATTTATTATTAAATACAATTATAAAAAAATTTAAAAATATTAATAAAATATTTAAAAAATTAAATATTTAGAAAATTAATTTTCGAAGGCCTCCACAGCTCCGCAATTAGTCACTTTCGTTTAATCCCCAGAACACGACTGACTCCCTCACCCCCACTCCCCTCAACTATACTCATAACACCATATTTATTTTTTTCATTTCTGGTTTGTTTATACATTACTGGAGGCCACCATCTTAGTAAGCAACCACCATTTTGGTAGGCGACCACCATCTTGGTAGGCGACCACCATCTTGGTAGGCGACCAACATATTGTTAGACATGCCCCATCCGTCATATTGAAAGCCAATGACCATGATCTTGATTGACCTACAAAACCAAAACTCTAGAAAAAATGCATAAAAGTCAACAATCAAAATACATTACATACTACTACCGCCATATTAGATGTATACAACCCTGACCTTGACCCTGTGACTTTAATTGACCTTGACAACAAAAAATCGTGAATAAATACATAAAAGTCATCACAGACTACCGCTGCCATATTAAATGCATACAACCTTAACCCCATATTTTTGAATGACCTTGAAAATAAAAACAAAAAATACACAAATCAGCATAGATAATACATTACAGACTACCGCCACATTAGATGCATACTACCTCAACCTTGACCCCACGATGTTGACTGACCTTGAAAATATAAACTCGAGAAAAAACACATAACAGTCAACATGCATAATACATTACAGAGTACCGCAACCGCGTTATATGCATAATACCTCAAACTTGACCCCATGACCTTGAATGAGCTTGGAAATAAAAACATGTGAAAAATCCATAGAAGTCAGCAAGCATACTATATTACAGACTACCGCCACCATATAAGATGCAGACTTCTACCTTTACCTTGACCCCCATGACCATGAATAACCTTTAATAGTATTGAAAACAAAAAAAAACACTAGAAAAATTCTATAAAAGTCAGCATGTACAATACATTACAGACTACTACCGCCATATTGGATGCATACTACCTTTCTCTTGACCGCATGACATTGAATTACCTTGAAAACAAAAGCTAGAAAAAAATTCGTAAAAGTAAGCATGTTGGAAGCCAAGCGTGCTCTCGGCCATTATATTTATTGGCATAAGAGACATATCTATCCACCCTATTTAAAATACGTGATAAAAACCAGCAGTATACCTACAAGCATGATACAATACTTTGACAGCTTGCGTAAATTATTAAATAAATATATATATATATTCTAAAATTATAAGTTGTTGAATTTTAAAAAACTTTTTATAATTGTACATTATATATAACATATATAGTGCAATACACTATATACAATAATCTTTAATAAAATTAATTTAATTCCTCTAAATTTTAGATTTTAATTATATTCTGACAAATTAGGAAAACGTGAAATAAAAAAAAATTGTTCACGAGAATTTTTTTATTCAATTAATTTATTGCAGTCGCTAAGAACCTCAGAAATTACAATTTTCTCTAATATGCCTAAGTAAATTAACGCTCTGACTGATCTGCTAACCGCACCTGTCACACAAATATGGCATGCAACAGAGCTTTTTAGCACAATTAAAGGGCTCGTGTCACTGAACATTGCTGCAGCCTTGAAGGTCTTTTCACAGAAGCGACACTTATGTCGAAATGGTTCAGCAGAGATGGTTGCCCATACAGATGCTGCTGGAAAAGAGGACGATGGTCCAGTTGGCGATGCCGATGGAGCTACTGTAGGTATCCCGCCCATAGAAATCGATGGCACTGTCGAAGTCATGCCTGAAGTCATCGATGGCTGAACTGCCGTAGGTGACCCACCCGAAGAAGTCAGTGGTGCTGTCGACACCATGCCTGAAGATGTCGATATCACTGCTCTAGCTACCATTTTCTCTGGGGTGCTCAAAGACATCACATATGAAGAATAAGGCTTTGATGCGAAGAGGCACAAGCTAGCCGAGACGATCTACCCTTCACGATAGCTGCTTTCCAACTATATATCTTATCTGACCTCCCTACTGCTTATATACGAGTATGCAAGACCTATGATATCATATTGACGTCGAACTAATCTTATTGCAAACACCAACCAGCCAATCGCCAAGTTGTCACGTGATTTCAGCAGACCAATCACATGCAAGTATTGAGACATCACATGCATGAGTCAGTCTCTGGGTCCTACCAGACCGACCCTTCACAAGACAGACTCCCACACCTACACACGCAAACACACATACATATGCACACAAACACACCTACACAAACCCAAACACGTACACAAACCCAAACACGCCTACACATACAAACGCACCTACACACACAAACACACTTACACACTCCCAAATACATAACACACCCAAGCACACCTACACACGCCCAAACACATATACACACACCCAAACACGTGTACACACAACCAAACCCAACTTACACACCCAAACATGACTACACAGACCTACACGCTCACATACATACACTAACCCAAAGAGTCCCAAATATTCCAATTTGCCGACTGTCCCAAAATAACGACACCACCACCGCCACAATCACCACCACTACCACCACCACGACCACGAACGCCATCACCACCACCACCACCACCACCTTGACCCCTACATAGCTCCACAGCTCCGTAGATCAATAGCCTCATCACTCCATAGATCAATAGCTCCATATCTCTATGGATCCATAATACAATAATAACTCCAAAATTAATTCAACACCACCACCAAATGATTCCAAACGACTCTATAATGGCTCCATAATGACTCCACCTCCTCACCCAAATTCACCTCCACATTCACATCCACATTCACATCCACATCCACATCCACATCCACATCCACCTGCACATCCACATCCACCTCCACATCCACCTCCACATCCACATCCAAATCCAATTCGACCTCTACGTCAATCTACACCTCCACATCCACGTCCACATCCAAATCCACCTCTACATCAACCTACACCTCCACATCCCGTCCACATCCACTTCCACATCCCATACACATCCCATTCACATTCACATCCACCTCCACCTCCACATCCACCTTAGGACTCAGATACTGACTCAAGCATGTGATGTCTCAGTGCTTGCACGTGATTGGTCAGCTGAAATCATGTGACAACTCACTGATTGGCTGGTTGGTGATTGGCTGGTTGGTGTTCGAAATACGATTGATTCGACACCAATATTACGCCATATGTATTGCATACTCGTATATAAACAGTAGGGAGGTCAGCTGAGAGATATAGTTTGACAGCAGCTATCGTGAAGGGTGGATCGTCTTGGCTAACTTGTGCCTCTCCGCATCAAAGTCTTAGTCTGCATCAGTAATGTCTTTGGGCACCCCAGAGAAAAAGGTAGCTAGAGCAGTGCCACTGTATTCTTCAGGCATGGTATCGACAGCACCACTGACTTCTTTGGGTGGGTCACCTATGGCAGTTCAGCCATCGACGACTTCAGTCATGACTTCGACAGTGACATCGACTTCTACGGGTGAGCTACATACAGTAGCTCCATCGGCATCGCCAACTGGACCATCGACCTATGTTCCAGCAGCATCTGTATGGGCAACCACCTATGCTGAACTATTCTGACATTATAAGTGTCGCTTCTGTGAAAAGACCTTCACTGGTAGCAGCAATGCTTGGCGACATGAATGCTTTAATTGTGCTAAAAAGCTCTGTTGCATGCCATATTTGCGTGACAGATGCGGTAAACAGATCAACCCATGGCGACAATAGACATATTAAAGAGAATTGTAATTTTTTGAGGGTCTTAGCTACTGTAATAAATTAATTGAATTAAAAAATGCATGTGAATAGCATTGTGTTTTATTTCACGTTTTCCTAATTTTTCAGAATATAATTAAAATTTAAAATGTAGAGAAATAAAATAAATGTTGTTAAAGAGTATTATATACAGAATAGTGTGCTATATGTACAATTATATAATTAAATAAAAAGTTCTTAAAATTGAACAACTTTAAATTCAAAATAACAAATATATATTTAATAAAATATGCATGCTGTCAATGTCTCGCATCATGCTTGTAGGTGTGCTGATGATTGGAAACATCTGTTTTAAATAGGGTGGAAATTTACGTCTTTTTATGCCTATAAATATAAGGGCCGACAGCTCGCTTGGCTTCCAGCTTGCTTACTTTTACTCATTTATTCGCTAGCTATTGTTTTCAAGGTTATTCAAGGTCATGGGGTCAAGATAAAGGTAGTTTGCATCCAATATGGCAGTAGTAGTCTGTAATGTATATATTTGGCGACTTTTGTGGATTTTCTCATGTTTATTTCGTTTCTAAGCTCAATCAAACTCATGGGGCCAAGGTTGAGGTAGTATGCATCTAACATGGCGGTGGTAGTCTGTAATTTATTATGCATGCTGACTTTGTATTTTTCTCGAGTTTTTATTTTCGAGCTCATTCAAGGTCATGGTCATTGGCTTCCAATATGGCGGCTGGGGGATGTCTACCGAGATGGTTATTGCCTACCAAGATGGTGGTTGCCAACCAAGATAGTTTTCACCTACCAAGATGGTGGCCTCCAGTAATGTATAAACAAATGACAAAACGAAAAAATCAAGATGGCGGAATCAATATTAGTGAGGGTAGTGGAGGTGAGGGAGTCAGTCCTCTGCTGGGGATGGAACGAATGTGACTAGTGGCGGAGATGGAGGGGGGGGGGGGGGAGGACCTTCAGGAACGTAAGATTTTTTAAAATTGTTATAAGTTTTTAATTAATTTTTAATAATTTATTTATGGTTTTAATAATAAATATTTTGGAATTTTTTGGAACTTTTATTGTAATTTGGTTTATTTTTGTATTTTGAAGGTCAAGGGTCAAGGTCACAGGTTAAAGGCAATCTGCATACAGTATGGATGCGGGATGGCTGACGCTTAGGTCTGACTCCTAGCTTGTATTCTTTGTATCGATTTGGCATAGGGTATGCCTATAAAACAATATGCCCGCCACTGCTCTGTCAGTTGTAAGAAAGCCCCCAAATTACTTAAATTGGGGGTAAATGGGTTTTTAAGGGCCTCTTTCTGCACGAAGGGGGCTCTTCTACCATTTTAAAGGGGGGAATAGGTTATTTCGTAGGATATTTTTAATAATAAATAGTTTCGGAATTTTTTTAGGGTTTTTTGAAATTTTAAAGGTTTTTTAAATTTTTTCGGGTCAAAGGTCTTCGAAGGCAAGGTCAAGTTCAAAGGTCATATGTGTCAGATCATATGGCGGACGGTGACGTAACAACATGGCAGATGCTCGGCTCCAGCTCCAGCTCCGATGCCATATGTCATTGTACCCAAACATACTGTATCCTATTACTCTCATCCTACCCCCTTCCATATACACACTCCTCTTTCCTCTTTCGCTTTGCTGCACACATTCACACATTCGACACCCAGTAAGTGCTTGCTTTGTCCACACAGCGCAGTTCTGTGCTCATTTTACTAGGACCTGGGGACAATGGTTCTGTGACCTGCAGGTTATACTTCTCGCACGTCAAGGATATCGGTGAAGTAGTGGTCAGACTACCCTCGTCTCTCGTCTAGGCGAACAGGGTTCGATTCCCGGCGGGGTTGCTCCCGAATTTTTTCACATGTAAATTGTGCCGGACGATGAGGCTGGTCGACGAGTTTTCTTGGGGATCTCCCGTTTCCCCCACCTTTGCATTTCGGTGTTGCTCCATATTCACCTTGCTTCATCCTCATTGGCTGTCAAGTATTCTATGTTGGGAGACGCCCAAATATCTTCACTCCATTCTGATCTATCCAATATCACGCGTCCACTAGCCATTGCAACAGTGGTAATTTTGAACAGGTCGCTTGTACTTCAGTGCTTCTTATTTGCGGGTTTGCCACGGATGCTCCTAAAATGCCAACTTCTTAATATTTCTTACAGGAATCTGCAATTAGATCTTTTATTTCGTAAACTTTTAGGAGAAACGCCGTTAGGAAAAACGCTACTACACCCTCGCTACAAGTCGAAAACCTCCATAGCATGTCAAATAAATTTTACAGAATCACACAACTGCTTCACTAAAGCTAAATATAAAACGTTTCAAGTAAGACCTAGAGTATAACTAATACCAAAAATTTACTTGGTTCTCGTCTGCTGTAAATGCATTAGAAACTTTTCTTTAGCTGAACCATTACAAAATCTTCTGCCGTTAATAAACTGTGCAAACAAGTCTCCGTAAACACGTGTGTAACATTTGCAGAATTTTCTGGGACATTAATAAATTCAGTAACTGTTTCGTGTTGACTTAGTCAATTTAATAATATTTGCCAAAAACGTAGCAAAGTAATACCTGTATGGATGCATTTCTATGGGAAAACTTAACTTTTGTATCACAGCTGGCAAGTAGCAACAAGTCTGTCCACTAATGAAATCCTTTGTCCCTGGGAAAATCACTGAAGCGTTGGATTGAAGTCAAGAACGCAATTTATTTTGCTTAATATGTCAGTTGGCAACACCATGGTTAAAAAACGTAAATATATGTATAAAATAATTGTCCCATCACTTTTCCGGTTACGTTCTTTGAGCTCCACGTGTGTGTGTCGTTATTACGAGCGCATGTAAGCATCTTTCATAAAAATGTTTCACCGTCGACTTAGTACTTCTGAAGGTAGTAGTCGATCAAGTATCATGTGACACTTTTAGACGCACATATGTAACAGTGTAACACAAATAAATAATATGTAAGGCTTTTTGTACCCCTTTTAGCAACTGCCATTTCTGAGTTGGCCGTCCTTAGCTCTTGACCTTACTCGCTTTTTTATTCAGACAAGGGATATTCTCGTTATAGGACCAAACCTATTCACTACCATAGCAAATGTTCAATCAAATGTCACCACGAGTCCATCTGACCTGACCTGGGCCATCGAACTGATAGAGGCTCCAGAGTAAAATAGTCCCCAACGCGCAGTTCAGTCGAAATTGGAAATCCCAGCAGAGTATATTGCACTGCTGTCAGCCGGTAGTACTCCTTATTATTCATGGTGCTTGGGATTTTCCCGAAAACCTACTGGCGTGACTTTACCAAAGCCCAGTCCATGCCACAGACCATAAAATGCCAGCTGATTCAACAAACCTCGTGTCATGACTCGTCCATTGTCACGCAGCTTGAATTTATTCACATTGTGCGCAAAACATTCGGGTTGTCAAGGAGTCAACCAGCCTGTCACCAGGTCCATACCATATAAACTGCTCTTTATTCAAATTCAGCATGGGAAGTAGATACTCGTATCAGAAATACAAGCAAGGGGATCGCCCGAAAGTTTTCCACTTACGTTGACCTCCGTACTACAAGGTTATCCAGTGGTGCCACAAGGAGGTAGCGACTCCTCTTGATTTAGAAGAGGATGTGGGACATATTGTCCGATTTGCTTTACTAGCCCTTTTCGCCGTCATAAACCCGCGGTTCACAGTTAACTGTGCTCGTTGGAAGTCAGCCTTTGAATAATGCCATATATTTTCACTGACTGCCATGCACACAGTAAAGTAGGTAAAGTTTGTTCACGATAAAGTGAGCACTTTAGAAATCAACCTTAGAAAAATGTCACTGACTCTGCATGAATATATTTTAATGGGCGCTCTGAGTGACATTCACCCAGTAAAGTTGGTAAAGATGGATGGGAAGTACTGTAGTTTCATAGTTTCATAGCACCATATGTGATAACTTAAAAATATTTATTTCGCTTTCTATTTTTTTAATGCATCGAAGTGTAAAAATGAACAGATTTGTGAAGTATTTAGGTACTTTCTTAATAATCTCACAGTTTAATTTGACCGACGCACGAATAAAGTGATGAAGCCCATGGCAGTGTTAATTGTACATAAGGCGAAAGAATACACAATGTGTATACAAGTAGATCTTAAGCAGGTATTTCAAAGGTGCTCATTTTACTGCGAACAACCTATAATAACAGAAGGAAAGTATAGCTCCAAGTGTTGACGTTCAATTAAAAGTCTTAGGAAGTATAGCTATGTGTATACTGAAATGATTTCTTTTACTTTCTGTATTTTTAATTCACAAAGTGTAATAATTAGCGTATTAGTAAAATATTTACTTTTCTAACAATTTCACAGTTTTACTTGACAAACGGATTAATAAAGTCACCAGAGCCATTATAGCGTTAGTTTTACGCATGGCGGAACAATACGCGATGTGCTTACAAGTAGATCATAGATATAGGATGTTCACGGTATATTGAGCAGTTGGGGAATTCCTGCCTAAGATTCTATGGCTGGCAATATCTCCGACACGTCCTAGAACCACGGAAGTCTTCTTTTCCTGGCGGCGGTAAAACACAGCACAGTGATAACGGTGATGGAGTAAGGGAGGCATGCTTACCGTAGTCAGGATAACCAGCGTGCCAGCGTCTACTGTAGCATGTATGCTGTTATGGAAAGTGTTTTATAGGTCGATTTAAAAAAAAAAGTCCACTTTAGCGCGCAGCCTTTAAGAGTTTTGATTTGTTCGGGTTCGGTTATTGAAACCATTTCATATTATTAAAAAGGAAATTGTAGATTGCACAAAGCCGTTGTGAAAGTTCTCCGCGTATTTTTGATACTAGATTCTTGCCGTGATACAATAAAGCTTTGAAATCGTGAATGTGTGCTCGTGGCGCCGTTGAACGGGCAGACTAGTAACCCGCTAGACATCGCTCCAACTCTTTACAAGGAAGTTAAATGTCCCTCTTCTCCTGGCAGACCCATGTTTCCTATTTGTCTGACTCTCTTATCTTAAAGTGTATTCGCATTGTTGTGGACAGTATTGTACACAAGCATAGGCCTGTATATGAATGTTTGAGAATAATTTATGCTTTTAATGTTAAAGATAAAGGTAGTTGTGTTTTGTTTGTATATCCTCTGACATAAAATTTTGTAATGGGAGTTGTTATATTCTTCATTAATGATGTTAAATAAAAAGGAAATGTATGATTTCTTTAATGTGATTATGCTCTCTCGTGCCAAAAATTCTACACTGTAAGTCCTTTAAAAGAGGCCCCGTGGGACAGCTATCTATGCCATCCCGCAGATGTCCTCGCCCGTGCCTTTCACAACTTTTGGTGTCGTCTGCACACCTGCCTCGAGATCAGTGGCGGCCACTTCCAGTACCCACTCTTGGTATTTTGTTGTCACACTGGTGACTGTATTTCCTCATTCCCTCGCTCCGTTACACACATGTCCCACGGGGCCTCTTTTAAAGGACTCATCATGTATTACACTATTCCAAATAGAACTGTTGACCAAAAGTTTGTAAACCCAAGTTGTAAGAACCAGTAACCTTGAAAAATTATTTCACAAAATGATTGTCCCCTTCACTCTATTCTCTTTCAAAAGTTTGCTGTAGCGTGTATGTCAAAACCTTACTCGAAAGCGAACTCATACGATATGACATTATTCTTATTGATTGTATAATTCCTTCAAGAATTTTTTAACGTTCCCACACGATGGTGAAACGTACAAATCCATCATACCTCACAGCTGTGTTCTTTAGGTACCAAAATACGTAATTTAATTTATAAATGGCCGTGAGCTCTCATAAGGTGTTATATATATTTATCGTAATAGAAATGCATAACAACTCTATCACATAGCCTAAAATTGTTCCAGTGTGATACTTTTGTGATGCTGTGAATATTAATTATGTAGAGTAGTTGTGAAAGATTCTTGCAATGTGAATGAACGATTAAGTGAAGTATTTTGAACATACTCCATTGCCACACTATGTCGTCACAGAAGACCAAGTCTGAGACATTAAACAAACACGGAAAACGAGCCAAAAGTGTCTGTAGTAAAAGTATATCAACAATAGAACGTATAATTCATCCCACAGTGAATATTTTTCAGATAACTAACAAAATAGGAATACCAAAAATTAAATTACCGAACGAATTATCAAAGGAAAAAAAAACACAATAATGGTGACACATACAAACAGTTGGTTTCAATCAAACGGAAAAAGTAAAAATGCCAAGAATAAAACAACTAAGATAACACAGACGAACACTGAGGCGAAGATCAAATATCGCACAAGACTGGAAGATACAACGATGAAGACAGGGTAGAACACAGTTTGTTTTCTTAGACGAGCTTCGGGAGCTGATATCTTCTCCCCTATCCAGGCGTGAGTTTTTTATGTCTCAGACTTGGTTTCCTGTAACGACATGACGACATAGTGAAGCAATGGAGTACGTTCAAAATATTTCACTTAATTAATTACGCAGTCATCGTCCGTTTGTGAAAATATTCGCAAGCCTACATGTTGCTATAAAACGCCGTCCCCGAAAGGAAACTTCAACTTGCTGTCCCCTGGGGGCCTAACCTCGAGATCGTTCGAGTGCAGTTAGTACACGAGACGTCTCGCTCAGTCCGCAACGTGTACGAGACAATTGTTGTAAGCTCCAACCCCTGGAACTCGCATATGTTTTCAGTGTGCGAGGGGAGTGCCAGGAAAGCGTATAGGAATGACATTTGGTCATGTTGGTGAACCTGCGGCGAGACGGGAACAAATATTAGCGGAACTCAGCTAATCAGAAGCGTCACTTTTATAGCGTGCGTTTGTTTATTTACATTGTACGCGGTTGGCTTCGAGTTACGGGGACGAACAGTGCCGATTCTACACGAAGCTTTCTTCGCCACTGTAACAAGAAAATTACCTATTCTGCGGTAGTTAAGGTTATCCACGCGACTATGACCTATTCTTTCAAACATTAAAAAATTGCATCAGGCGTCTTTAACATTTGGCAACACTAAAAATACACTAAATTTAATAGAAACTGAATTTTTTCATTTTGTTTTTCGAATACAAATATAAAACTTATACCACAATTTTCAAATGAGAGTTGTAGGTGAAGTGTTAATACTTTATTGATTATTTTGTTATTGTTTCTATTGTGTGTTTGAATGTGTACTGCACAATAGGTTAATGGTAAATACCTCTGTGTATTGTTTGTGACAGTAAATTTATTTATTTTAAAAATGGTTAGAGTCGTGGACTGGTAATTTTTTGACTCGGGTTCAAACCTCTCTTAAGTACAAAATATTTCAACTTTTTTAATATCACTTTTTATACACGGTAGAACACCCACATACCAAAAGTTTAAAGACATTTACACTATCTCTTTTTATTTTAAACGGAAAGTACAGAAAACTAACTTGGAAATTAACGGAGAAGTTCCGTGAAATTTACGAAAGTTCGTTTCTGATAAATCAATATGTCCGTAATTTTACGGAGAGTTTTCGGACACTTCTGGATAAATTTTTACCAGCACTTTTCCATAAAATCAAGGAAATTGTTTTTAACAGTGCAGGGATTGGTCAGTAAAATTCTTATCTGTGGAAATTACATGCAATTTAATTAAGAGAACACAGTTGTGTATTATACATTGTCATAATGTTTACATTGCATTATAAATAATGAAATTTGAATGTATATGTTAAGTTGCCCATCGTTTGGAGAGTATTAGCAGCTACATGGCACTTTGCCAGACGTCGTGTTTGAGTAAGAGCAACTGTGAAGTCCATAGATACTTTTAGTGTAGTAAACTTAACATGTTGCAACGTAGTTCAACTTCTTCCAATTCTTCTATTACCATTACATTCATCCATTCTTCTGCCATAATAAATGCAATATGAGACTGATGTTATTTAGGCTACTTATCACATGCTACACTGTTCAATTACTTAACAAATGAGTATCTAGGCTACTGCATGTTATAGATTAACCTAAGTACTTATACTTGACTATGGTCTATATTAACAACAAGTTTGTGCAGTAATAATAACATATGTTATTTACAGAGTTTTATATGCAAGACTGACTAAATAATAACTTATGATGCCTAACCACCCAACTACGAGTCAGTAGTAGGCCTATGTAAATTACGCTTTTACTCATAACCTCATTTGCACTCTCAACACCAATTTTACTTCTTGTCCGTTCAACAAGTTCTTAATTTGCATACGATTATACATTCGGCACAGCATAAATGATGTGTTAATTGAATTCACGCAGCGTCAACAGTCATCTTATGTCTGATATTTTGTTTGTTTTAATGCACTACTCGTCCACGACTCCACATCTCGCACGGCGATGATCGAGAGAGTGGCCACTCGCACGGTCGAGACGTATACGATGGCTCTCGTATGGTTCGCTCTTACCGTTTTCTAAAATCGTGCGAGTTACAGCCGCAATTCGAAGATTTCGTATACGAGTGCAGTTCGAGCTTAGCCCCTCCCTCCCCCCCCCCTGGTTTTAGTTCATTTGCCTCTCTGTGATTCAAGCATTGCTCCTCTCCCTCACATCACAACAGTTGTCACACCCAGGGGAATATCCACATCGGCGGTGTGCGGATATTTCTGAAGGGCCGATACTACATTCTTGTTCTCTCTCTCTCTCTCTCTCTCTCTCTCTCTCTCTCTCTCTCTCTCACACACACACACACGCACGCACACACGCACACACAAACCACTTCTCCACTCAGTATCCACTCCGCCGCGAACCTCGCTGGACCGGAAAACGGCGGCACTTGAAAACCTTCGACATGCCATAATTCTCGAGAGTAGCCCAGAGTGGCAACGTTCAAAGGACAGTCCACAGCGTATATACGTGCTCACACGAGGCCCTGTGGCGAGTGTGTATATAAATAACAAGCACGTAGTCTTGGTTATATAACAACCATCAAACGTGTTGAAAAAATTGACGAACGTTTTTAAGTTCGTAAAGGATGGAACGTGGAAAAATTTTTAATCAGTGAAACCACAGTTGCAGGCCACTGGCTAGGACCGAAAATTTTGGCAGAATTCTGAGCTACCCTTGCGTGTTTCTCGAGAAAACAGAAACTAGCTACATAGCCGCGCGCTTAGCATTATCTCGTCACCCAATCAGAATTGTTACTAGAATGTCATTGGTGAAACTGTCTAATATCCTAGGACATATTCATAATAAAACACTTAATTTTCTTCTTTACTCCCTTTCATAATAAGAAAATTTGATAAACTTTCACAAATGTAATGAACCACGACATTTATTATATTAAGTCATAAAAAATTACTACTTCAATTGTTTATTTGTTTGTGATTCAAATTTCTGCAATTATTGAATTTCTATGAGAATTTAGAAGAGAAAACGTTGTACACGTTTCTAGAGCTCAAACGTCTCCCGCTTTGCCAAGTGATAATATTTGTTTTATGGCCATCAGTTCAACGCTGTGAAATGGTTTAACATTCACTTACTGACGTTTCTTGTGTTATGGTATTGAGCCTTGGACAGCCATTCTATTCCTACAGCAAGATGTGTTCTTGCGCTGATAAAATTACTGCTCTTTTCGCTGTTTACAGAAGCTCTTTCGTTCTCATCTCCTCGCTTTTCTGCTTTCGGTAATGTCCCTTCCCAATCAGAATACTGGCTTTATTTCCCCAGGGAACACTGCACTATTTACTTTTAATGGAGTTTCCATACATCCTTGTAAATGCCTTTATGGTATTCAACACGGATCGTTTAAAACAAATCGCATGATTCTCTCTCTTCCTCCCGCTTTCTTTATTTCTGTCGTTTAAAACGAAACCGATTATTCTTTCTCACTTTCTCTGTCTTATTTTGTTTACTGTTGTTTCAATTCCATCTCACTTCCACTTCCGATTCCGTCCTCCTTTTCTCTATTTTAATCGTCGTTGCAACTACAGAGAAATTCGGATGCAAACTAGCGTCCGCGCAGCAGCTTTTCTGTCCCTTTCGCTGTGGTAACATGTGAACAATTGGGCTGACTCACGTCAAAATTATGATGTTCGGTAGCAGAAATTAATTTGATATATTTATCCCAAAAATTGTTTAACATTCAAACATTCCTCGTTTTCCGATTTCATATATATATATATATATATATATATATATATATATATATATATATATATATATTTTATTTTTTTTTATTTTTTTTTCAAAATTGCTTGTCGAAGACCCAATGGTACTGTTCTTGGATCACGCAAATAGAAACACCGAACTAATCTACAAAAAATGAAACAATGGAGTCTGAGAAGCATAGTTTAAGTCGCTTTTAAGACGCGCTTAGCAAGTCGGTTTAAAAAATAATAAAATAAATAGAAAACGGCAACAATTAAAAAACATGCTGAAAATATTTTCTCCAATTAAAACAGAAAATAATTAAAATTATTCTCTGTGTGATTACATACTGCAGATGCCCTTAGATAGATCATAACATTACTTTTTAATTGAAAATTGACTAATCTCAGTCCTGCAACTGGTATTCTTTATGTTATCGGGAAACAGTAAAATTGTGATTTTAATGGGTAACTATGCAGAAACTGTAAAAAAGTATAACTTTTTCTGACTTTCATGGGAATAAACACATTCTATGCAACGTTTACAAAACGATATATTTGGCATGATTTAAAAATAAATAATATTTGGCCCACCCACACAGTTAGCCGTGTGCCATAACTATGTTGATGAAAATATTTTCAAGGCATGTGATTTAATTGTACTGCCAGATAAAAATAAGTTATTATTCTACAATAACAGGACATTACCGTGCGAAGAGACATTATAAGAGACATTGCTTAATTAGTAGCTACTTCAAGTAAACAACTTCATCCGACGCAATTTTATGTTCTAAATATAATTGTATTCAACACACCATTTTTTTTAGTACAAAACCGGTTTTTCTGCCCATTTTTGGCACTTTCAGATAAGCGATTTGTTTACCGAAACGATTCTGATTTCCTTCTCAGACTGTAACGGGGTAACAGAAGAATATTGCCTTTAACGGGACACCCTTGCTTGATAGTAACCCCAGTGAAAATCTATAATTTAAACGTAAGCAAATTTTCGATATCTTAAACGTCACGTAAACAAAATATCTATCTCTAGGAATAGTACGATGGATTTAGAGTTTTGTAGTCACAATTTTTTTTAACCTAGCTGAAGATGACGTACCCCAAACGTACCCCAAAAACTCCTTGGCAGTTGTATATTCAAAATTTGTACGCGAATACCACGTAGGAAGTCTACCGTTCTAAATGCTAACACACATTCATTTACAATTAAAATTGCGAAATAAAAAATATCCTATGCCCGAGGTGAACGCTTACATTCGACAGTCAAGTTGGTAGGTACGTATATGTTACGATCACATACCACCAGATATTGTCATGTCAGTTTTATAACAATAAACATGTCTTCACACATTTACATGTTAAAAATTTTATTGAAGATATTTTCGTAATATGAGTCATAACTTTTCTTTGTTAAATTTTGTTCTACTTGTTTACTGTGATCATGAAAGTTTTGCAGTGTATCGCCTTGAGAATAGCTTTGTATTATAAACTGTATATTAGTTTAAAAATAACGACATATTTTAGTTTTAAATTGTTGTATTTTCCTTCTTTATTATTATTTTCATTATTTCAATATTATTTTGATAACATGTTTTCATTTTTATTACTTTGCTGTGTGAGGTATCGCCGTTATGGTAATGGACAGTGATATAACGTATTTGGAGGATACCTGAAGGAATTATAAGTGGTTGCATGAGTAAATTTATTTTCGACCCTTGTAAAACCATTGTTTATAGTAAATGTTCAGCAAAAATTATTAGCGTTTTCCAGATAAACTGAAAATAACTCTTCATAGAGCTATTTGAGACATAACTCTATATTCAGATTAGCTGCAAATAAAGTCATGTTCGGTGTCTCTAAATTTTACTTTACTGGTTTATTTTATCTTATTGACTCGCTTCCCCCTCTCTAATTGTATCTCTGTTTTACTCTACAGCATTCTAGCTTCTTGCTTCAATGGATACTTAGATAAGTACACACACTTCTATATTTTCTCCCACAAGCAGAAAAACGTAAATAGAACAAAAGCTATGTTTTGTTGAGAAGAATCGAAACTAAACACATGTTTAGTCAGTATTTGTAAACTACAGCTAGCGGCCCACACAAATGTTTCTGTCAAAACAATTATATCTTGTTTTTGTGACGTTATGTAACTTTTTATTCCAAAGAAAAGTTTAGTGTGACAACAGTGTCCATGCTTCTCTCTTTACTCGGGTGAGTAGGCAAAACTTCGTAAAGGGACGTTTCTAACTCAACGAGAATACAACCAAGGGGAGTCGTTCTTAATTCTGCCGTGTTAATGAACAATCTTTGTGATACTTGTATAAATAACCCAGTAATGCAAGTCCGTATTTCAACAAAGTATATAGTTACAATTTGTGGACAAATTTTGCTGATAAATCGTTGAAAGTTGGAAAATAAATTGTGTTCCATAATCTTCTATGTATTTATCGTAACTGGGAAGTAAAGTATCAGGCGCCATTATTAGTCATGAAAACGCGAAAATGGATTGTTTCATTAATTCCGTAAGGGAGGGGTTCGAACTACCTAAGCGCCTGCGTTGTATACGGTCGTCTCTCTACTCCTGCTGATAAAAAAAAAATTTCATTTTTAGAAATACTTTAGTGATGATAATTAGCAAGTATGGTTTGGTACAGGTAGCGAGAAAATTTGTCATTTCACATTAATAAATGCCCTAGCTTTAGCATAGTTTCAATCAACCAATACTTCCTGTTTTCGAAATCGGAACCATTTTAATTGTCTGTTTCGCGACAGTGCGTTGCATTACTAACCAACCAAAACAGTAATGTTCAGCAAGATTAAAATACTTATATATATATACATATTCATATATATATATATATATATATATATATATATATATATATATATATATAATGGGTGCACAGAAGTAAGTTAAACTTATATTTCGTTCACGAACGCCCTCGTTTTATTGCGGCAGATGAATCGAGGAATAAGATGGCGCCTATCGCGCTAAACTTCACCTAAGCCGATACTTGAAAACGTCTCTTGTATTCATGCCTTAAGGCCCTCGCCTACCTAGAGCTATTTCCCACGTTTGTGGCCAAGACGTGCTGGGGCGATAAGGACGACAATGCCACGTGCTTCAAGTGCACCATCGCATCTTAGCGCAAGGCTCTGAAATGTTGTGCAGTGTTCTCGTCAAACTACGTGTAAAGGCTGTTCACGATAACTTGAGAACTTTGGAAATCAACCTTAGTAAATAATATTACTGCTCATTCCTGCATATATTTTAACGGGCGCACTGAGTGGCATGCGCCCAGTAAAGTTGGTAACGATGGAGGGAAAGTAGTTACATATATGATCGTCAAATAAACAGTTTTGGGTTCCCTCCTGTGATAACTAAAAATTATTAATTTCACTTTCTGTTTTTTATGCATCGAAGTGTAAAAATTAGCAGATATGTAAACTATTTACTTTTCTAATAATTTAAAAATTTCACTTGAACGACGCATGAATAAAGGGATGAGACATATGACAATGTTTGTTTTACATAAGGCGGAAGAACACAAAAGTGCATAAAAGTAGATCTTCAGCAGGGCTTTCAAAAGTGCTCATTTTACCGTGAACAACCTATACCTATGGGACGTTCAGCAATAGCCCTATTATTTTATTGATGATCAATCTGTAGGAAGATTCAATGCAGGGCCCTTGAGTATTTTTTATTGATCATATGCGAAAATTTTGAGATACAGCGCTTTGATAAAGTTGTTTTTTAGCCATTCTGGAGTAGCTACTCTGAAATGGCATTTCTAATGTATGTGACGTCATGATAGCACCCAACAACCCTCGTCTGATGTGTGTGTTCTTTTCGTAGATCAGCACGTTGGATGCATGCTTAATAGTTTCTGGAAAAAATGTGTATTTCAAACTATCTGCCTCGCAGTTCAAGCGCATATTATGCAGGAGGCCTAAGCGAATTGGAAAGCAGGACCTCTCGCATTATGAGAGCCCGTGTCAGCAAACCGTACCTCGAAAGTCGGAAACTTATTTATAACGTTCTTGTGACGTGTGCAGTAGGCTGAATGCAACCAGCTCGGTTTTCAGCCGTTTGCCAACTCTTTCGAAGCGTGGACTGTGGTAATGAAACGAGTATGAAATCACAACGTCTGAATTACTAAAGTTGGAACGCAGGTATAATGTGCGCACAGCAAAGCAGTTTAAATATTTGAGTGAGTATAATTGTACTGCGTAATTTCCACTTATACATAAATGTGCGAAAGTTATTTAAACAAACCTCTATTATAAAACTGCAATGAACTGAACACACGATACACTGTAAAAAAAAGAGTGCTACAGAACTGCTTAGACTGTAAAGGAAGTTTATAACCTGTACATATTATGGAAAAAAATACCACATGCTAGACTACGAATGTGGGAATGTTGAGCTACTCTGCAAACTTGCTAACTTTCCTACACATTTGTCTCGTTCCTGAGCAAATATACGAACACTATCATTGATGTAAGGGAAAAGCTTTGTCATCCGCAGTTTTTCTAATACGTATACACAGACGTGGTAAATCTGCGAATAATTTCGTAGAGTGTATTTTCTAAAGGACATTTTTCTGTGAGAGCTCCGCATGGGTACACGTGACTGTAGTCAAATGGGAGAAGTGAATACGACGATTCTCCTTCAGATGCAGTTTGATTCGAAGGCACAGTGCGTGCGATGCAGAATTATACAGAGACAAATTGTTATAGCGGTTCTTTTGTATGGACGTATCCATTCTGTGGTTGGCTACGCGAGATTCTGGGGACGAGCCTTGCGTCTGATTGGGTACTACACGCTGCGGTAAGTTCCCTATTGGTTAGACAGCCAGCTGACGAGTAGGTTTGGCAGGCGCTAATTGCCGAATGGTATTCCAAAAATTGTCTGCCTAATGACGCCATTTTTTTGCGGCATAAGCTGTTGTTTCACATCTGTGTCCTTAAGTATTGTGTCTGAACATTTCCCAACTCATCCGGGAATCGAAGACACGACCTCTAATCCTCTTTATTTATTTGCATAAACCAACGGAAACTAAATGAAATACAATATCTGCTCCCTAATTATTCACACTTTCTTATAACACTTTCAGACACCAAAGTAACTTTTCTGCGCCGCTGCCAATCTTACTGAGGACTTGTTAGTCAGTGTGTACGCTAAAATATATGAAGAGAATTTAATTTTCGTGTAGGTACATTATTTTAATAGTGTTCCGTTGACAACAAACCAGTTATATCAAACAAACAAAAACTATTATTTCAGTTTCTAGTGATTTAAGTATTAAATTTAAGTGAGACGTTGAGAAATATTCGTTACTCTTATCAGTTTCCTGTCAACGTAAATGTTTGTCAAAACACGAGCTGTTACATACAGGGAATTTTAATTTCCGAAGGTTGGTTTCACAAATGCCTAATGTAAGCGCGGCTAAGGTTTATTCTACTCAGGTTAGGGACAAAACGAGTGTCTTTATGGAAGTTTGGCATACGGGAAATTTCCGCCACAAGGTGCGCTGATGTTGCGAAGAAGTCGCTTTTGAGCGGGCGGTAAATTACGTGAGTGAGGGAGTGAAGAGAGGTGGGTGGTTCTTAACAGCGAGGTCTTGAGAGCCGATGAGGGTGATTGAAGTGCGTATAGAGCAGTAAAGGAATGCAAGGGCGGGGGAAACGGGAGATCCCCGAGGAAACCCCGCTGACCAGCGGCATCGTCCAGCGCGATTTCCACATGTAGATATCCGGGAGTGACCCTGCCGGGAATTGAGCCCGGTTCGCCCCGGTGGAAGGTGAGCAGGCTAGCCACTCAGCCACGGCGGTACATTGAGAAATTATAAATATTTTTGTGTGAAAGTTTGCATTTCGCTAGAACTGTGATATAGAGGCTACTAGCTCTCCAATGATGTTTATAATAGTAAACAGTAAAAATCCACATGTTTTGTATCTGAGAGTTCATAAAATATCTTAATTTACTTTGTAAAAACGTTACAAACATTTAGAGCGAAACAAATATACGTGCTAAGAAAAGGAATTTTTCTATTCAGTGTTTTTCATTTACATAAATAATCGTGTAAGCGCAAGTTTTGCTAAATACATTTTTACGATCGAATATTAGGCAACGCGTGAACGTATTTCGGTAAATTCTAACTTTAGTGCGAAAAACGAAGATTATTTTTACGTTGGTCCTCAGAGTGTACGAATGGGAAAATTTTTACACAACTATATTTATATTATGAATATTACAAATGCCATATTTGTTTAGTGAAGATAATCCTGTACACGTACAACAGAGTTTCTTGGTGCCTAAAATTGTTGTTTGCCAAACTAGTCCAAACATTTATCACGGGCTATTTTGAGGAGTTCACGCAGTAGTTATAGTCTATTAGCGCTATCCTTACACTTTTTGTATCACGCCTTTGAATTATCACCCCATGTATGAGGTGTTCGGTTGTTTCCTAAATATGTCATGTATGACAAGCGTAATATATTTCTGTTAACAGTTTCATTATTACGATTATGGCGAGTCTCGGCCAATGCATTTTAAATGGGAGCTGTATTTATTATCCGATTAAAAAAATTAATTTTAAATATAAAATATATATTTTTTTTTTTAGTCTAAATTATACATAGTGTATTATGAAAATATGCAAAAAAAACTCTCACTCAATTAGTACATTTCTAGTCCTCTCCTTCGAAGACTGATTAATACACGAAGCCAGAATCTACTAATTATTCACCACCTCGACAGTTTTGTAGTTATAAGTAAGCTACTCGGATTTTTTTTACGTATATATGACTTAACCAAGCCGTTAATATTAATAGCGACCACATTCACGAGTATGTTATAATTATGGTATAGATCAGCATCTATCAATACTTTTATAGGCTTAATGGACGTTAATTTAAATGTCAATACTGCCAGTCCCTGGAGACTTGGAATGTACGAGTGTGATAAACAGTCCTAACTTTCCTGCTCTTCTTGACCATCAATCCGTCAATAGTCCAATCATTCCATCGAAATTTGGACCAATCCATTGTACAATCTTACCATCAATCATTCACAACCTTCGCCAATCCGCAACCAATCCTCACCAGTCCTCAGCAATCTTTCCACTAATATTTTGCATTCTTTGCATTAGTTTTTGCAATCTTTGCATTAATATTTCTCAATCTTTCCTAAATTTTTCGGTCAATTTTTCAACCTTCCGTCTATCTTTCACAATCTTTTCATCAGTCAGCACCGCAACCAGCATCACAATCCGTACCACAATCCGCACCATAATTTGCTCCACAATCCCCTCCACATTCTTCGCCTATCCTCACCAATCTTTCAATCTATCTATCAATCTTTCAAGCTTTTCATCAACATTTCAAACACTGTCATCATAGTCACTATTATCAGTGTTCTATACATGACCATCTACACATCCTGTTTCATCCTCAATATCAAGTTTCTTTGTAGAAGTCGCATGGTCATCACAGGCTTCGAACTCAGGGCCCTAAGCCATGCATTACCTTTGTAAATTACTTTAAACGTTGTCTCAGTTGCGCATGAATATTAAACAGTGAGAAATTAACGTAAAAATATTGCTAGAAGGCTTAAAAAAAACTCAGGTCGTTAATCGAATTGCGAACAATTTATCTTACCGTGATCTGCAAATCCGACAGCTAAAACCATCGTTTCGCCTTTACAATGAGGTCCTAAAACAGTCTCTGAAATGTTTTCCAAGACCAAAAGCGAATTAATAATAATTTTTATAGTTACGAGTCTTAAACTATGAAACTAGGTCCCTAAACAATGTCTGACCTTTAGAGATGGCTTACATTCTTATATCAGGTGCGCACGAATAATAAACAGTAAGAAATTAATGTATGAACATCGTTAAAAAAGCTTCAAAATCTCGGGTCATAAATCGATTTGCAATCTTATTTTTTCACTTGGGTGACTATATCCGATGGCTAAAACTTCCGTTTCGCTTTTAATATAAATTCCTATAATATTCACCGAACACTGGGAAAAATTACCACTTTTTCTAAGTCCGTTAGGGAATTAATATGTTTTATAATTTCGAGTCTGGAACACAGGTCCCTACGCCATATCTTAACTTTTGATATTGCATTAATGTTTACATCAGGTACGTATAAGCACGTAAACAGACAGAAAACCATGTACAAATTTCGTTTAAAAATGATCCAAAACTCGGGTCGTTATTCGAAATATATATTGTTTATTCTTCATCCAAAATTTGTCAACAATCTACATTATAAGTTTCGTACACGGGATTTATTCCAGCATTGTTTACTAAAGCGTCACTTACGTGTTTCTTACACGCAAACTTGTAGAAGGAAAATGATGAGTTGGGCATTAGAGGCGTGGAGCGTCGGAGCGTCAGATTTGTTCATGATCTGTCATCCCGGTGTCCCAGTGGCTATCTTTTCGCCATGTTGTATATCGGCGACCTTGACCTTGACCCCAGTGAACTTTGACCTTGAAAACCCCAAAAAATCCCCAAGAATTAAAATAACATATTTAAAAATGTGGTTACTTCTAAAATTTATACAATTTGTTAAAAAAAAATAAAGATAACAATTATTTTGAAATATTATTGTTAAAATTTATTAATGCAATTATTTAAAACTTTATTATTAACAAAAATTATTTCAAAAAACATTTCTGGAGGCTTCCCCTAGCGCCACGTCCAGCAGACGACTGCCCCTCGCCAATTGCTATTAGTAGTTTAGTCGACAGGCCTCCAAGCTCACCACACTCCCTTTCCAATCCTTTAAGCATCAACACCTCACAAACCTACCTCACTCATTTTCTTCGTTCATACCGACGCCTGCTTATCATCTTTAAGTCGTACCCATGCCTGGCGCTACCCATGTTAACCAACAAAACTACCAAATTATTATATTCTGAATTAATTTAATTATTTATTTAAAAAATCCCCCCATTTTTTTGCAATGCAGATGTCTTCCCAAGATGGTCAAGGTCAAGATAAATACTTGAGATCAAACCTCAAACATGGGTCGTAACCCAGCGCCCTTGCAACAAACTACCGGTTTGCCTTCTACTAGTTAACATGTAAGAACCACCTAAGTTACACCTTAGTAAAAAAATGCTGGTATAAATCTCGTATAAGTACAAGGTGTATGAAACTTATAATGTAAATTGTTGGACAGACTGTGGATGAATAATAAAGATGATATGGAGAGATAAAGGGTCCACAGTTCAAATAACGACCCGAGTTTTGGATCATTTTTAACGAAATTTGTACGTGGTTTTCTGTCTGTTTACGTGCTTATGTGTAGCTGATATAAACATTTATACTATACCAAAAGTTAGGTATGTTGTAGGGACCTGAGTTCAAGACCCTAAATTATAAAAATTATAAATTTTCTATAGGACTTAGAAAGAAAATGGTAATTTTTTCCCAGTGTTCGGTCAATATTATAGGTATTTATATTAAAGGCGAAACAGATGTTTTAGCCAGCGCATATAAACATCCGAGTGAGATAATAGGATTTCAAATCGATTGATGACCTGAGATTTTGAAGCTTTTTTAATTTTATTACTGTTTATTATTCATGCGCACCTGATATAAGAATTTAAGCCATCTATAAAGGAGAGGTACGTTGTAGGGACCTTAGTTTCAGACCCAAAACTATAAAAAGAATTATTAATTCACTTTCGGTCTTAGAAAAAATTTCAGAGACTGGTTTATGAACTCATAGTAAAGGCGAAACGATGGTTTTAGCTATCGGATATGCAGATCACGGTAAGATAAATGGTTCGCAATTCGATTAACGACCTGATTTTTTTTTAAGCCTTTTAGCAATATTCTTGCATTAATTTCTCACTGTTTAATATTCATGCGTAACTGAGACAACGTTTAAAGCCATTCACGAAGGTAATGTATTGTTTAGGGCACTGAGTTCGAAGCCTGGAATCGTAGAAATTATTGGTTTTCTCGTGGACTTTGAAACAATCTGGCGTTTTTTTCCGGGTGATAGGAGAATGTGTATATGGAGCGCTGACGCACGCTGATTGATATCTTAGTTGATGTACAGGGCTCGAGAAATTAACATCGATTTAGAAGTATTCTCTCGCTATACGGTGAATATTAATTGTGAATACGAAGGTCTGCCTTTGGCATCATCGAACATGGAGACGCGACCTGCATCATCGCTGCCCGATTGCCGATTGTGCCAATTCTGTGGTCGAATTTTTTTACCTTCGGTCAAAACTCTCGTCAACATAAAAGGATTACCTGTACGAAGAGTCCTTTTCGTACGAGGAACAATTACGACAATGGCCACACACATTTTATTCAAGGTGATACATTGAAGAACCATATCAATAACTGTAACGATTCGTCTTCTGAGGGCCAGCAAGTGATGCCATCTGTGCCCTCTGCTAAATAGATGGGTACTGATTCCACAGACGATTGTGAAGAGACAGTTAATGCTAAACACGGAATGATTGCAGTAGAGTCAGTTTGTGTGAATGTACACTTGCAAGACTTTCGCGTAAAATCGATGAACTTCAAAATAAACGGTCGTCAGCTCTAAATACTGATGATGACCATGCGACTTCTACAAAAAAGAGTAAACATGACATTGAGGATTCAACAGAATGTGTAGATGATCATGAATATAGCATTGATATTAATGACTATGACGACAGTGTTGACGAAGACGATGATGATTTTCTCGATACACCAACACACCCCTCCTCCACATTTTCTGCAACAAGTGGTGTGAAGAAGGCAGAAGGCGTCAATAACGCTCGTTACATATTTCCCAAAGACCCAATGAACTTGTTGATAGACTCGGATATTTGACTGACTTACGAAAATGGGAATGTCTGAGACATTGTTGATATATCTTCAATCGTTAGAGTTATGAAGGGGAGGAGTTATATCACGTGATGTGATTAACTGTCCTGTTATGAAATCGTAATTACAGATAATATAAAATTAGTAATACGAAATACTGTAATTATTTTTTCTTTTATTTTTTGTTGCATCTTTTTCTCCCTTACAACGTTTAAGTGGTACTATGAGCACTCAACTATCAACAGAAAGGTGTGCATATAGAATGATGGTAAAGACTTTAGTGTAAAAATGCATGGATAGTGAACAGTATGCAGAACATTAATTCTGTCATCATGTACAAATTTTGGTGACAGTTAGTAAATCATTTTTTATATATTTATGGATAGAGCCAAGCCACAAATCCATGGATTGAATATGGATTGATGATTGATGGTAAGATTGCGAAAGATTGATGGAAAGACTGTGAAAGATTGATGGAAAGATTGTTGGGAAAATTGCGAAAGATTGATGGAACGATTGAAACACTGATGGAAATATTGCGAAAGTTGATGGGAAGAATGAAAGTTTGATGAGAAGATTGAAGTATTGATTGGAAGGTTGAAATATTGGTAGAAATATTGCGTAAGAAGCTTGCTGACGATTGTTGAGGATTGGCGAAGATTGTGAAAGATTGATGGAAAGATTTGAAGATTAATGAATTTAACCAAATATCGATGGAATTATTGGACGATTTATGAATTGATGGTCAAGACGAGCACGAGAGTCACGACTATTCAACGCCCTCATACATTCCAAGTCTCCGTGGCGTAACAGTATTGACATTTATATTAATGCAAATTAAGCCTATGAAAGAGTTGGTAGATGCTGATCCATACCATGATAACTTACTCGTGTGTGGGGTCGCTATTAGTATGATGAGCCTGGTTTAGTCATATATACATGCATTAAAGTAATCTGAGTATAGTCCATTCCCCATTGGAAGCAACTTTCTCGGAGCCCTGCTAAACATCTACTTGCAGGACCGTTTCGTATCCTTCCGCCCATTGTAAACAAACATTGCCATGTGACTGCCATGTAGTATCTGTCAAAACTCAATGTTTACATGCCATTGTGTGTGTATACGTGTTCGTATACTTTCGCTACACCTAGAAATAAACATTGAAATGTGACTTCTACTTTTATACCTTTCAAATGTGTTGTTTACTGTTTACAGCTTTTCAAAGAATTCTGTCTTAGGACTATTTCAAAAACCATTTCGTACAAATATTCACAGTTTAGGCCTATAACATTATTTAGGTAAGCTTTATGACGTTTTAAAAATGCCTGACTCAACGATAGTTCTTACGGTTACGTTACAGTAACATATTGGTTTTCCACGACATAGCACATTATACGTAATGCACGTTAATACTTTGCCGCGATTGTGTTAAACACTGTTACAACTGCGGGGTAATGAACTGTAGTTATTTAACTTTTTGTTATTGATATGTCTTGGGTTATTTCTTTAAAAGGACGGCCTCAGTTCGAATAACGAAGGAATAGCCAGTCCAACGAAAAAGCGACATTAAAATCAAGCACGCAACTCGCGTCGCTCATTTTTTGCTATAGAAACTTAAAATATAGCAGTGAACATGCACAAATAAGCCTACCGTAACTTTTATTCCGCTCATATTTATATGTATTGCTACTTACTGTGTATTAGGTTTATTGAAATTTATTGGGGCTGGGCTTGGTTATTATGTTGATTGGTGGTAAACCACGTTACACAACTGTGTTTCAAACACCCTCCAGGGCAAAGGTACAACGTTGTGACAAATAAACAGACGTGGATGTAAATAAATAACTTCGCCATAAAAAACAGTTCACATTTACAACGTATAAATAGTTAATATCAAATATTTGAAATCACGCACACACAGGGCCAGCGTATCGACCACGATGCACAAAGGCACTCCGTTTCACAGAAGCAATGATTAACGAAGCACACGTCACAGTATATTTATTACTGCCGAGGAAACACAGATTTATCACAACATCGTAACTTGCCTAGGTGGGTTTAATAAACACAACGTCTACAAACATGATGTGGTAATTGGAAGCATTTTTGGAGTAAGTATAATTTACGCTTCGTTTGAAAAAAAAAAAAAACGGCAATACGCCAAGTTCTGGCTCGCCGCGTCTGCCAACTTCACTTTGTTTCTGCCTCGCCATCGTATCTAAATATATTAAAAGAAGTATTCAAACATTAAAATCTCTTTTCAGTTGTAAATTACAAATTCAAAAACCGTTATTTTGCTGTAATAAGTATAAAATATGCTACAATTGAAAACATGTACCAATTGACGCGTCGTAGCGAAGTGAAACTTCCCGAGTGTGAAAGAGAGAAAGACAGAGAGAGAGAGAGCGCCAAGCCTCGCTCAGCAGACGGTTGCTTCAAAGTTGCTCTCGATCGATAAAACAACACCGTGCCATTACGGCCTAATCACGATATTTTCCAATGTTATTTTAAGGCTACCTAAATATTTCAATATTTCAATAGGCACCGTTTAATTTCCAAATAGTATACTAAAAACCAGGTTAAAATAATATTTTAACTATGAACTATTTCTTACTGCCCGTTGCCAACACGTCGCTGCTCTCGCTGTTGTTAATTCGCATTTAAAAAGAAATAAATATTACAAGTTATAGAAGATATTAAGGTAAAGTTTCACTTATTCAATAATACAATACTCTAAAGTTAATCACAGTGTTATATATTTGTGGAATACATGTTATTGAAGAAACTGGTTGACATGTTATGCCTGGAGTGCTTTTTCATAGGTTGATTTTCATAAGTCGCTTCCAATCGGGAATGGACTATAACATACTTATACCTACAAAACTGTCCAGGTAGTATCTGGCACCGTGTATTAATAAGTCTTCAAAGGAAGGGACTGGAAATGTACTAATTGAGTGAGAGACTTTTTTGCATGTTTCCATAATACACCATGTATAATTTCGGCTCAAAAAATATATAAATATTTTATAATTAAATTTATTTTTTATATCGGATAATAAATACAGATATGCGATTTGACATACCATATTCCTATAAGACCAATTATAGCTACCAGAAACAAACATATGCTTCAATAATTTAGTGGCCGTAACTGCCTAGCACCTTCGGGTACGTTCGACAAACCCGAGTCGACGGCTTCCGAGCACCGCCTGAGTTGAGCCGAAGATTGCCAAGCTTGGCAGAATCGAGCCGAAGACCACCAGCCACAGTTACACAGCTCCCATATTACTACTTTCTTATGTTTTGTTGAAATAAATGTTTACTTGTATTTACCTTTAAATTATTATATTAAATTTGTAAACAATATTAATAAATGCAAAGAGAAAATCGATATGTTGGTAATGCCTAGTAAGAAATAGCTCTCGTGCAAAATATTAAATTTATTCAATAATAAATCTGCAATAATAAATTCACGGTTACTTCAGCCTTTTATGAAGCCCTGCTAATTTTCTACTTCCAGGATATTCCTCCGCCTCGTGCAAACTAAGCTTAACAAGTCTGGAGAATTACATCAGAGGGACAACGCATCACATTCGTGCTCACTCAGTTGTAACAGTATTTTGTATAAGAGATGTTTCTCTCTAGACGTTACCAACATACCTATTTTCTCCCTGTCTTTATTCAAATTATTTATCAATGTAGCATTATAATTTATAGATAAGATATTAAATACCATTTCAATTTAATAGGGGAAAAAAAGTAACTTTTATGAACACAAGTATAAAACGCTTGTGATACAGGTCGTATTTAGGAAATAACTAAACACGTCATACATGGGGAGATTTTTCAAACGTTTGATTCTAAAAGGCCGAAGAAACCATGAATGGACTGTAACGTAAGTGGGCACGAGTGCGATGCGTTGTTCCTTTGGTGTAATTTTCTAGACCTAGGATGGCCAGGCTTTCTTTTGTATGAGGCGGAGGAATGGCCTGCAAATATCTCCTGAGCAGGGCTTCAGAGTAGTCTTAAGTAAACGTAACTGGACTACGTAGTAAGTAGTGACTGGAGAGTGTGCGTGGCTTTGCAGACCCGCCGCTGGTGGCGCTGCAGCTGGGCAGCACGCTCAACCCCAACGACATCAAGGAGGGCGAGGACGTCTACTTCGAGTGCAACATCCGCGCCAACCCCAAGGAGCACAAGATTGTCTGGACGCACAACGTGAGTTACACTTCCTCTTCTCCTTTCCTATCATTTGTATCACGTTCTCCTCAGCTAAAATTTATCTTTCCTTCTACACTTTGTCATATGATATTTTTATTTGTACTGTTTCCTTTCAGAGAACTATATTTCAACTTAATATATTTATATAAGGTTGGTTGTGTTGACTAGATATTTCAACTAACAAAACCATCACATAGGTACAAAAATCGTTGATACAACTTATAGTTTTTAAATAAAAAATTGTGTATTTTTTTCGAATAATAATTTATAGAAATCACGAAATCTGTTAATATGAAACTATATATATATATATATATATATATATATATATATATATATATATATATATATATTCGTTTTAAAATGTATCACATTTTAAGCAAAATCCCCTTCTTAGCTAGCGTTAATTTTTTTAAGTGTTTTTTTTTCTTTTGTGATATATAAATTTCAATATCAGCCAGTTGCAGATAATCTTGTTTTGTTAACTTCATGATATATTTTGGCCGACTTACTGATTCTGTGGTTTACATACCTAATTTTTCGTGAAAAGCTAGCAATTTTAAAACTGAAAACCTTATACTGTATCTACTATTGTCGAAAATGAGAGTTGCCAACATTAAAATGATTTGGCAATAAATCTAACCCCATGAAAATATGTTGGTTCAAATTCTGTTCTTGATTTTACGTGTCATGAATTCACGCACTGTGAAACGTTTCCATAGTCCTTAATTGCGAACCATCTACACCAAATATATTTGTATCCCGAAAGAGAGGTATTTTCATCTGCGAATTAATAGCAAAAGCAGTATATTTAATAAAATACTAATGATCATAAAAATAAGGTGCGGTATACTACGTGCCAGATATTAGCGGCACTAATCAACGTCACAAGGCAGGAGGGCGACACTAACGATTCCTAGAATCCGTTGGACAGTGCACGAGGTGGGGTGTTATAACATGGAACGTTATACGCGATGTATACTTTTTCATCATGCCCCAAGAGATTGTCAAAATCATCCTTATACTGTTGGCGAAGGTTTACCACTATTGTCACTGCTTTCGCCGTTAACAATGAACAGACTTCGTATTATATCAATTATATCAGAAATAAAATTCATACATATAATAATTTTTGTTGAGTTTATTCATGTATTAATATATGATCATAGAATAGCTTTTACAGTGATATATGTTACAATTCTTAAACGGTGTTATGTCTGCGGAATACTCGATTTGCTTAGGTTTGTGTTCCATTGAAGAGTTCGTATGGTTTTGTTTTCAACATATATATTGATGCCTCCATAACACAATGGCAAATTCAATTAAAAATCATTTTAAAAAAGGACATTTTAATTTAGACACAGTTCTTTTTGCGGTCGACCAAGCCATCCTGTAAGATTCTGAAGATGGACTACATAAAGTAGTAAATGAATTAAAATAAGTTACAAAATAGTTTTAATTTAAAAATATCAACCATTGGACCTTAAGTAATGGCTTCCAGTAGCAAATACCCAGTTAGAACAAAGATATAATTAAATAGGCGTATAATTTAACAAGTTAGTAGTTTTTATTATTTTAGGATGTTCAATTTCGTACGACGAGGATAGAGATTTAGAACAAAAAATAGACAAATTTCAATATATATATATATATATATATATATATATATATATATATATATCTGGTACACACTATACAACACTTAAAAATATAACTAGGATAGAAACCATGATAAGGTTTTATAAAGTATTAGCAGTTCCACCTCTTACGTAGTATAGTAGTGATGATTGGACACTGAATGGAAAGGCAAATAGAGTCTGCAAAGAGATGAGATTCCTAAGAAGAATATTGGGATATAGCCTAAAAGACCACATCCGTAATGTTTATATAAGGGAACAAATAACATTTTCCAATTTACAAGATATAATAGATTTTTTTAAACAACAATAGAACGAACATATATAGTCCATTCACGACTAGAACAGACATGAAAATCAACATTAAAAAAAAAAAAAAAAAAAAACATCCTAGCCATTAGCTGCATGCATACCTAGGGTGTTTTTCCAAATGTTGATTTTCATAAGTCTGTTCCAGTCGTGAATGGATTATAGACTAGAAAGTATGCACCAATGGGAAGAGGCTCTGTTGAAAGACCAAGATTACGGTGGGAGGACAGTCTTTGAAGCAGAACAGACTTTTAAGTCTATCCTTGAAGTAGAAGAAGTATAAGTTATAATAGATTCCGGAACTTTTCAGTTTGATGTCATGGTAAATAGCGTCATCCATTACAATTATACTCACAGAATTTACATTTTGTAACAATTTTTTCAGTAACCCATTTATCACTCATTTTATTTTTACTGTCGTGATAATGTGTTGCCTGCTGGAATTTCCATATCGCCGTAGCATTTTAAGCTAAAAATATGTGTAGCTTTTTGTCCCCTTCGAATATTGCTTCCCCACAAGTAAGAGTTGCAACAGTCACTTACCTAACACTAGAATGCATTAATTGATTAAGTGCAATATTATACATTAAACAGAAACCGATTTCAAGGGCCATAAGTTTAAACATTTCGCCCTTAATAAGTCATTAAGATATACTGCAACTTTTCATAATTTACTGCTGAATTCTTCTCGAAGTAACCTAAACACCAAACTCTTGTACACTTACCAGCGACCAGTATGTGTACATATAGTTATGCCGAAGTGAAAATCTATTTTTTTTTTTTACTTTTTAGTTGGGTTATACACTCATGAGCGTTGTTGGTGATATGGTGCCGCGGTTGCCCCGTCAAATGGAATAGTGCCCAGCCAGCATGACTGGGATGTCGTCAGACATTATACTAACCGTCTGAGTAACAGTCGAGCACGGAATTGGGTCTCAGTGCACTTATAGTGGCCAGGTCGTTGGGAACATGCGTATGGGGCACTCCATCTCGTACGTCGTGCAGCCACTGGCATCTCCACATATCACCACGTCAAGAGTGGGTTCGGGTAAAACCACCTCCACCAGGGACAACTGCCGTGGCGTACAACATATCTATGACAAGGGTCACCGACGGCTAGCTTAGTTGGTAACAGCAGACAGCCAGGCAACAGTGCAGCAGATTACTCGTTAATTTAATGCTGGACCACAACGACCTGTGTGCCATGCTATCCAGAACCTATCTCCTCGCTGTGGGGTACAGAGGTCGCAGCCCCACTAGGGTACCTCTGCTCACCACACGTCAGAAGTCTCGAAGATTGACGTCGCCATTGGGCCTTCGATGCATGGGAAAAAACTTCGCTTGGACGGAAGCGTCGAGATACACGTTAGCATACGATTGCGTCGCACATCAGATGAAGCGCTGGATTCTTCATGCCAGTAGGGTGGAGTACAGGCCGGTGGATTATCACGTGCACCCATTTCTCCGACTATAGCACATTTCAAGAGACAGCAAGACAAAGCAGCGGCCTACCGCTCGCGAGTTTTGACCGAGTGGTTGGATGGACGCTCCGCGGACTTGAAGTTACTTGCCAGAACCCTGAGATCACCAGACTTCAATCCAATTTAACATACCTGGGACGCTGTCGAGAAGGATGTGTGTGCTGTGGATTCTGCTCCGACCGATATACTTGAATTGTAGGAGGCTGTGAAGCGGTCGTGGATCAGTGTGGCTACCGACCGATCCCGGTGCCTTGTGAAGCCCATGCCACGCCTCACCATAGCCTTCATCAGGGCGAAAGGGGATAGACACTACTAAAGTATGTTCACGATAAAGTAAGCACTTTTGAAATCAACCTTAGAAAAATGTCACTGCTCCTACCTGAATATATTTCAACAGGCGCCCATTCTGACATGCACCCAGTAAAGTTGGTAACGATGGATGGGAAGTAGTTCCGTATCTTAACATCGAATAAAAAATGCTAGGAATCCATTTCTGATGTCTGAAATTATTTCTTTCGCTTTCTGCTTTTTTTTTAATATATCGAAGAGTAAAAATAAGTAGATTTATTAAATATTTACTTTTGTAATAATTTCACAGTTTCACTTGACCGACGCATGAATAAAGTGATGAGGCCCATGGCTATGTTAATCTTAGATAAGGCGGAAGACTACACAATGTGCATACAAGTAGGTCTTAAGCAGGGCTTTCAAATTGCTGTTTACCGTGAATAGCCTATAACTCAAATGCCGATATTACACGACACCTGCTGCCGTACTTGGTATTGTACAAAATTCTACAAGGCCTGGTGAACGTGCCGATATACCAGCCGCTATATGAGCCGCCATGGAAGATTCGTATTACCCGTTTCCACAAAACTCGTGTGCCCTCGCATGAGAGAACGGGTCGCCCGAATTTAATACATTCATGTTGTGAGTCTCATACACGCTGTTCAAAATGTGCCCACTCTTACTGCAAGCAGGCTGCTAGTGTGGCTGGCGTGGCCAGTCTTTCTTAGTGTTTCGAGGCGAGTGGTTGTGCAACTACGCCAGGAATGTTTACACGTGCAGAGTATGCATACATGGAGTTCGTTTACGGATACTGTGATGTAAATTTGCGTGTTGCAGCAGCTGAGTATCAGCGCAGGTGGATTGGAAGATGTGGGCCAGTCCCATGGCCGACGCGCTCTCAAGACTTCTCCCCTTTGGACTTTTTCTTCTGGGACTGCCTGAAGAGTAGGGTTTATAGCGGAAGGCGATCCGACACATGAAACCAGTAGCTACAGGCGATATCTGGCGCCACTAAATTCAGAAATGAACTTTTAGGCATGCAGTGGCACCACGCCACGCCATTGTAGGCTACAAAGTATCACAGCCTGCATACGATCAGATGGTGCACATTTTGAACAGCTTGTGTGACACAGTCAACATGAATGTAGTCAGTAGCATTAAAGACATTCAGTAATTTCAATTTGTGTTTTTATTGCATTCACGGCCCTGTAACTCTGAAATAGGGCTACATAGCCTAATTGTATATAGGACATGTTTTGTTGTCAATGATCTGTATAACACGCTGCCGAAGTGTGTCGATTGAATCGCGGAACATTCTGTATATTCGTTGTGCGTTCTGACGTACTTATATTGTGTAATTTCTCATAGTAATAATCAAGTACTAATATTTGATGAGCTAAACAAGTTAGTTTACATAGTACTTACAGTGCATGTGTGCCGGCACAATGATATTTGGCAGCTATGGTTTCGTGTAATCGGGGTAGTGTGATGGAAATGCACTCGGCTCTTTGAACTACATAAATTAACCCCATATAGTGTATTAAGCAAGAAAATTCGCCGGCGCTGATCACTAGGGAAGATGGAAAAAGAGGGAAAATTAGATGCACCAATTAAGAATTACTACTCTGCCATAGGACCAGATGGTATGAACTAAAGACTTTTAAAAATTATTATATTATGTGAACATTCTCTAGAACATGTTTGAGTATAGCATAGTAATGTACGTACGTTGGTAACATACATGAAAATAAATATACATTTCAGTCTTAATTCTTGAATTTTACAAGGTATACAGTAGTAAATTGAATTCCGTGGTTTGCAACAGATAGTTGAAATTTAATAGACAATTATTTACATATTTACACGGGCACTGCTAGGTGTGAAATACATTTAACTTTCATCTGTATGGCGTATTCGCCCGCCGCATGGGATATCCATCAGTGCTGCTCTCTAGAGCGTAACTTAAAAACAAATTTCAGTTGCTTTGACAGCTGGTGTACTATAGCGGTAACATTGCTGACTGTTGTTACCCACACATGAACAGTTACCTAGTCAGCGAAAAGAATGTGCTGTCATTACGGCAAGCAAGTTTATAAGCGTACCACCAGTTTGTTGCGCGTGAAAATTTTCACAAGCTTTATGTGCCATGTTAGGCACCTTTATATTTGTAACTTATTGTCTTTATTTTGAGACATTATTCGAGCACTTGTTATTGAAGTGCATGTTTCTGCTCTTCAAATATGCCGTTACTTTGCAAGAACATAAGCAGTTATTTACTGGTTGTATTGTACATCTTTGTTGAAACCTATCTATACAGCCCTTTACAGAAAAATAGAAATTCTAATTAACTTATAATATAGGAATCCTAGGGCTACTATCAGAGCCACAATAGTGGACAGACTTCAGTAATTAAAATGCTCTTGAGACGTAACAGAGAAGACTGAGGTATGAAACAAGTTATTTTGGCTTGAGACATTCTTTATTTCGCAAATTTGCAATGCAAAATGTTCAATTCTTTATTGATCGTATCATTAATGGAATAAAAATTAATTTCCTCAGTTAAAGATAATTGTGTTGCCTCGAAATGGCTACTCTTAAGCAATTGAATGGGTAAAATGGTATGACCGACTGTAATTACAGGACTTTTTATGTCACACACGTGTGTGGCTTCTACTATAGTAACTTTGTTTATCATAACTTTGCATCCACATGGCACCCTTAACTCTATAGAGCCTATATCAGAATTAGGAATTGTCTGTCTGAGACTCCTATTAATGCATCGTAATGCCAATGTGCCAGACGGGTTTGTTATGACATAATGATGGGGTTGAATAGGGGCAACCCGTAGTTGATTGCTAGAGACACAGGTAAATTTGCAAAATGCGTACAATTTTTCAAGACTCTGCAATTTAATTGCTTCTTTAAGACATCTTATTTCACTAGTTTCTGTTGCTTGTTTTGATATTAAATACATACCATTAAGTTGGTTCTTATGCTCAGCTACCGCCCTTGTATGAGTAAACTTATCCACAGCAATTATTTCAGTTGGCAAGTCCATCGTGCATGATTCATTTCTGAAGAAATAAGGTATTTTTGGGGCTTTGAAGAACTGCAATGTAATCTTGTTACTTTGCAGAGGTATTTGTAATTTGACCATTATTTGTGTTGGAGAGAAAAGCATTCTGTTATAGGAACAGAGTAATACAAAATTATATTTTTAATTGGAATGCTAAGTTTGAGATCCAATTTGCTAAGTTTTGTTTCCAACTTAAAGAGTTCTCTTGTTAACATTGACCTTGATACAACTTGTAGCAGTAAAATGTTGTTCTGACATACCTGTAAATATGAATTCAATCTGATTTCGTTAATTTGATGATTGATTAACTCCAGAACTATACCTATCATCAATTGACTTTGCACATGTGAAATTTCAATTTACTTTTGCTGTGTATTAAAATTACTTGACATGGAGTTAAATTTATCGGAAATATAATTAATTTGACCTCAACCTGTTTTTAATTTCAGCCACACTGTGGGTGGTGAGGTTTAAATTGTTAATTGAAACTACACTACTTTGTATGTCAGTGAGTTGCACAGCTAGCATTTCCTCACTGGATAGCAACGATTTTAAGCGACATGTAGTTAAGACATCGCAACACCATGTTGCAACATCTCCAAGAGAGGTGAGGGATCATTTATTTCTTGTGGGTAAGGGAACTTCAGAAGGAATTGACTAACAATGTTAACAGGTGTGGCATTAAAATCTTCTCTCAAGTTGTCTGCATTCCTGCAGATGGTGGAATTTCTGACAGCGCAGGCACTGTTGAACCATTCTACTACGTTGGTCGGTGTCCTGGGTTCTTGCAGTGGCAGCGTGAATAGAAGTGGAACAGTTTATTCATATTTGATCTGCGGCTTCAGCTCGGTGAAGTAGACACCATGATGCATCTCGTAAAGTTGTTCCACCGCTGCATTTGCGGCGAACCCCAGCACAAGTAGCACAGTGCAGAGTTTTTCATAGCACATCTTGGAACAGGATTAAGCCTTGTTCAATGTCCTCCTGTAACATAGAGACAAGTGTCACTGTCTGACATTGGCAATTTTGATATTCTGTGAGCTCGCTGTTTCTATTTTATTTATTCCCATCTTGCGTACCTCCACTGCTATCGTGGATGGACCTAATATATAATGATTTTTCTATGGCCCTTGATTTTTTAAGGATAAAGCCTTTTGGCGTGCGTGAGTTTTTATCCAAACGAATATGCAAATTTTTAGATCATTAGGTCGATATTTGGTGTCAAATAATTTCTTTTGCTGTTGTTGAGGCACAATGAGATTTACGCCCTCTTGTTCACGTGTCTGTTGTAGGCGTTCACACCAATCGTTAGCTTGCTGGGAGGATGAGTGGCTAATGCCATGGGAGGATTGTACATCTTCAACTCCTTGGAGAATGAAGAAAGGGGTGAATTTCATGCTTTGATTAACAGTGGTATTATGATTTTAAAAAATGTAGGAGATGTAATCGTCCCAGTGTGTGGGATCATCGCTAGCACAGGAAATCAAGTGTTGAGAAAGAATTTTATTGACCAGTTCCATCAAGCCGTTGCATGCAGGGTTGTATGCTGTGGCCTGAAGCTTTTTGAGCTGTAGTTTACAAAATAGTTCGGACATCATTTCGTTGCTAAACGATGTTCCCCTGTCCATGAGGATAGATTTTGAGCAGCAAAACTGTAAAATAACATCATTGACGAAGTTGGCACAGGTTATAACATCAATAGTTTTTACTGGTCGGGCGACAGCATAATGGGTGGAAAATTCCATCATTACAAGTACATATATGTTGCTGTATGCTGACGTTTGTAATGGCCCTTTAGCACCTAGGCCCCAAGTGGGAAGAGGGTGAGAAATGGTGACGTTACTTTTTCAATGATAGGTGCTAAAAAAATACGCGAGTCATCGTCGACTTTAACATATTCCAGTTCATTAATATAAACTGGGAGGTATTTCACTTTCTTGGTGTTGTTGTAAGTAATCAAAATGCGACATTGTAATCGGGGATCAAGGCATGTGATGTTTATCGTCCTGTCATGGTTTTGCATTATGATTCATATGTTTATGTGATAAAATGATGTAATGGTTTTTGCATTGGCTTGAAGAGGCAGATATTCTTCATTAATGATCATTTTTGCAGCACGGTTTTTTTGTCTGTGGTATGGAGATCATGATTAATTAGGGGTTTAATCTCGGGCCAGTTATTCGTTATGTATTTTGAAATTGTGTTCTTTATTTCGTCTTGTTTGTCAGGATTGTGAAGAAGTGATTCTATAATGCTTGGCAGAATGACTGGCAATGGATATAATTACATCTCATATTATAAGTCTTCGTGTTAAGAGTAACGGGTGTAGTGTCAGCTGTTCCTACTGTGGGAATACGGCTCATCGCATCCTCGAGCGTATATAATTTTCCCTTTACTATTCGCACTTCAAAATCATACTCTGTTAGTGCGATGGCCATTTTATGTATGCGCACAATGTGTTATGCCATTGACTTTTGGTAGAGTAGGCTTGCATGCTCAGTTTCAATGACAAATTTTCGTCTGTAGAGGTACTGCTTAAAATATATAACAAAATATTTCATGGCAAATAATTCTCATTCGGTTGCTGCCCATTTTTTCTCGTTGAAGGATAATTTTTTGGACACGAACGCAATTATGGAGTGTTCTTTGGTTTTCGGCTGTTCTTGCATAAAAACCTTGCCTATCTCTGTTTGAGATGTGTCGCACGCGAGTATGGTTCGACGGGTTATGTCGAATTTTGCTAAAATGGATGGGTAAGTCAACACTGTTTTTAATTTTTCAAATGCCAGTTGTTCTTGATGCGACCATTTAAAATGTATGGTATCTTTCGTTAGTTCAGTTAACAGTTCTGCTATTTGTACGCAGTTCAGTATATATCGATGTAAGTAGGACATTACTCCAAGAAATGTGCGGACCTGTTTAACATTTTTAGGCGGGCCATTTGTTGGATTGTAATTATTTTTTCTGGGTCCATTTGAACTCCATCTGGCGTGATGTAGGGTCCGAGAATTTTGATCTCTTGTTGTGCAAAATTGCATTTTTTACTGTTAATTTTGACATATTTAAGTAGGCATTCCATGACTTTTCTGATGTTGGCCAAGTATTCCTCAATTGTATTCCCTATAGTGAATATGTTGTCATATACGCTACTGTGGTATTCCATTGCAATGGCCCTAACATAATCGACAAAATTTTGGAAGTAGTTGGGGCTCGTGGCAAGGCCCATTGGCATATGGATGTACTTGTATAACCTTCCTCCATTCATACTAAATGCGAGTTTTTCTCTGTCCTGTTTGCAAACTGGTATAGCATAGAACCTGCTGAACATGTCTAAGGAGGTTATATATATATATATATTATATATATATATATATATATATATATATATATTTTATATATATATATATATAATTTTGTAAGGTGTTGATATTCTCCGTTCTTGGTTTTTGGATACTGCATCTTTATTAAATGTTAGTTTAATAAGCTAAAATCTGTGAGGAATCTGATACCACCCTGGCATTTTGGCATTACTAAACTCAGTGCGGTATAAGGGGATTCCAAAGGAGTTATAATCTGTGAGTCGAGCATTTGCTGTATTTGTGTTAATACTAGCTCCCACAGTTTTTTATTAATGCGGTATGGACATGTGTTAATTGGCTTGTCTTTGGTTAGTTCTAATTTAATTTCATATGCATTGGTTTCCATAAGTTCATGTATGGAACTGGCGAAACTGTCTCTGTATTGTTCTAATAATTGCTGCATTTCCCTTTTTTGATGTGTTGTTAATTAAGTACTTATGTTGCAGAGTGCTTTATCTGACATGTAATTCTCCGTAGCAGTTATCTTGTGGATGTGGTACTCTATACAGTTGCTCTTATCATATTCAATAGTATTGGTGTTAATTGGGATGTCAAATATTTTATTGTTATTCGAAGCAAAAATAAATCTTATGTCCTTTGTTATAAATTTGACTACATCATGTAGTTTAATAAAATCAAATCTAAGGATGGTGTCTAACTTTAGGTTGTCAATTAATAGGATTTCTTTTTAAAAATTATGTTCATGAATATTATTAACTTTAGTTTTGAATTGAGGTAATTCTATGTCTTCAGTGGCGCCTGCTAATGAGAACATTTCATTAGGGGTTCTTCTCTGTTTGCTTATCAATGTTGACACCATACAGGAGCGAGAGCATCTGGTGTCCAACAGTACATTGTATGTTTTCTCGCCAAGCTGCACAAGAACGTGTGGTGATGTTTTCACATATCCCACATGGCACTTGTCCTTGGCGACCGGCATGTGCTTGTGTAGCCTGGTGGCTCAGGTTGCGCTGAGGCTTGTTATCATCGCCAACTATTTCCGTGTTTATGTTTACTGAAGTGTTCGCATGTGCAGCAACTTGATTTTTGTTTCTCCAATCGTGAAGCACTGTTTGAACTTACGGAAGCATACTGCCTTGTCTGTTTGAAATTCTGTTCTGTGATTGGGGAAGAGTGGGCAAGTCTCAGCTCGGTGTCCTGTATATAAACACAGCTTGCACGTGGAGGACATTTGCGATTGTGGTCCGATGAAGGCTGTCCTTTTCGCTCTGACATCACTGTCGTGCTGACTTGTACATTCCTTTGGGCCGGGCTCAACGCACGCCAACACTTCCGTGAGCCATAAAGTGCCTGTTTTCACAGTTACAGTGTTTTGTTTGCGTGAAACTTTGTCCTTGTGTTGGGTATCAGTATTACGGCTAATTTGGCCTGAACTGCTTTTGCTTCGCGAAATGTTATGCAGTTTGACCTGCTTTCCATATTTACTTGTTTTTGAATGATTTCTTTTGGTTGACTTGTAGGTTGCTTTAACGTCGGAACATTTTCTGCACGAGATTTTAACTTAGTGATTTCCATGTAGGACCATGTCGGTACTCTTTTGCTAAATAATGCCTCACAGGTGTTAATTATGCTCTGAAGCTTGACTTCCGATTTCACACTTTTGCTGCAGTTAATTTGAGACTTAATTTTCCGTGTATATGGCTGATTGAACTTTGTTCTTTTACGACCCTTGTCTGCCCTTTTTTTCATGATATGGTTCCTTATGTACATCGTAGAGCAGTTTCTTCTGCCTTTCGCTAGTTGCCCTTAAGGGGCCTGTATGCCTGTTGTTTTGATGATGTGGGTGCACCTTACTCTGTGTATTTTGTGTGTAAATGTGCACCCTGACTTTTATTGGAATGGTTGTGTGAGTGGGGTGCCTTTGTTGGTGTTGAAATTTGGTTTTGAGTGTGAGATTTATTTTATGGTGCTATGCCTGTGTTCTTTAGTTTTAGTTCTTCTGTTAAGGCGATTAACTGAACCTTCAGTGTCTTGATTTCCTCCTGGAGTTTGCTGCGTTTGGCAATTTTGTTCTGTGTTTCCATGAGTTGTTAGTATCGGCGTATTCCTAACACGATATTGTTTAAATTGTGAAGGAATTGTTCAAGAATGTCATTTTGTAAAGGTATCAGTTTCTCGGCGTTTGTTGGTAGCTATGATTTCCAGATGATGTTGATTAGTTCTGCCTCTGGCAAGTATGCTTCGTCCTTGTTTTTATAGAAAATCAGTGTTTCAATGTGAGCCTGGTATGTTTCGTTCTTTTTGTGTTTTGTGTGGAGCAAATGTCTGTACTGTTATTTATAATCTATATGAACAGTTTATAAGCTATAGCACACACGCACTCACTACTCTACTATGGATGACTTGTACAGCTGAGGTTTCTGCTTGCGCTCTCTGATGCTGCCAGAATATTCTGAGTAGCGCAACACCTCGTATTTTGAATATATGCTACCAATGTCACGACTGTTTACTATGAATGTCGGCAGGTTATCGAACTGAATGTCTTTAGCTACTCTCTGGCAGAGAGTGAAACCCTGTGGGGGTGGTGAAGAATGCAAGGTGTCTGGTTTGATCTTTTTCTTATTACTTTTACATATTTATGCTCATTTTTAAGTTGAATTAAAATTCAATAATTAGAAATGGGAGGTTGGTTGCGCTGGCGCCTCCACCGATTGCAGTGGTCTGTCCTGGCGGTCATGCATTAATTAGGGGGATTAGGGTAGCTAGAGGGTTAGAGCACTCCAATGTACAAAACATTACTTTTATTCAACTCACAACTATTACAGATTCTTACAATGATCGCCTTCGGGTGTTACGTTATAAACAGTAAGTATCAATATTAAACTCAATTATGGCAAGTATAGTATTAGGCTCCTTAAGGTGCTCTCTGTTTCAGAAGGAGTCCAAGTTAAATGCCATGAATATCCCTAAGTCTCGACGACCTTTGGCGCCCTAATGGATGTATAATTACCCTGTCTGGTTGTGTCGTCTACGGGAAGACCCCCTCGATGGTGGCAGCAGTCTGGCATCGAAGTGGGACCACTCGCATTGTGGTCCTCTCACGTAGTCGTCCCTCGGGTGGCTGGATCAAAGATGACTGCGAGACGCCATTGCACCAGACTTATATAGGAACGACCCCGGCCTCATCACCCTTCCCCGGGGAGACATTTTCATAACAGCCAGGCTGGCTTGTCGAGGTCGCGCCATCCTGTGCTCTAGTATGTCGCTTGCCAGCTCTGGCTACTGGTGACCATGCCAGTATGCTTTCGTTCTCAGCTGCAGATGATTTACCGAATCTAGTGTCCAGCCCGAATTCTTCATCAAAATTTCTTCTTCCCCCCAAAATTCCATTTATATATTGTCATCTACACTCTTTCCGATGTCATACAGTATAGACAGATACATTAGAAGTCTTGAATGCCATACTGTAAAGTTCATCCTGGTTCGGTTCTGGTTTCATGTCGATACATTCCAGCAATATATTATATTTTTGTGGCCCATATTTTTCAATCTCTTCTTAAGTTGGTTTATTAAGTTTTGTTTCATTCTTGACAGGAATGAGCAAACATCTTTCGTTGAAACTGTCAGATTCGGAGCAATGTAATCTTTCAGCATGCCCCTGAATGCAGATTGCTTCAGAAGAAATCCATTGGCATTACGTTTGCCTAGAACATGGAAGGTTTATGGGCATGAGGTTTACACTGTTTGTCATGGTTGTTATACATCTCTTAACATTGTTTTCTCTGATGGTTATATATTACAAGTCACACGTTGTTTGGAACATCTTTTATTCCATAACACATGAACTTATGACCACAATTGTGACAGCTAAGAGTAAAATAAGGCCATTCTGTCTTCTTTGTGCATTTACCACTCTTCTTGCACCTACGTACATGACAGCTTTTATCGTATGTCTTACCACAGTAGCGACTCTATCGACACAATATCGACAGTGAATTGTCCATATCGTCCACATGCACATTCCCACTTATAGGCTGTTCACGGTAAAGTGAGCACTTTTTAAGGCCCTTCAAAATTTTTACTTTTGTCTAATTTCCATCTTCCTACTGCTCTTTAATATAAACATTGTCATGTGACCAATAAACGCGGTGTATATATTTCACCGCCCTCAAAATGTAATGCCTGAGGCTGCAATAAGATATATTTACTATATGTTAATGCCTGAATGAAGAGCCTTAAAAAGTGCTCACTTTACCGTGAACAGCCTATACCGATGGTACCATCATTGCATCATCACTTACTGTACACGGTAGCGATGACATGTTTACATCAACGTTGCACAAAGCAGTACTTGTAAGCCCATCACAGGTTTTTGGCGGCGACAATGCATCTTTTTGTTTTGCTGGCAGAGGAACAAGTCCTTTACATATCTTTGAATGTTGGTCTAGTTTTGTCAGTACGAGCAAACAGACGAAGGCACATCTCACAGCTCCATGATCCAACCCACAAGTCAAACACTGTACGTTATGTATTATAGGCTGGGGTGAAGAAACGAAGCGTTTGAAGGCCTATGTTCATATTAAATTTTTTCATCCTCCAGATGTGAGGAATGTTCCCCCGAAGTATTGACATGCCATATTGCCACATCCAAATTACAAGCTGCACATAGCTCAACACATGCATACCACCAGTAGTACCAACCATCTTACGAAACATACAAATTTCATCGCCTAATTCATACTCAAAATTTTCCGAGAATACAATGCAGAGGCGTTAAGAACCAGTCTGATTAACAACAGTTTCATGAACAGCAAACTTCTTCCAACATACAATATCGCGAGCATCAAGTTGATTTACATACGCGATAGAACGGTCCAGTGTAATATGAGTCCTGCGGGAATAAAACACATTTCCAATAATTGACTACCAGGATTAGATGCCATTACTTGAAAACTGAATCTGTAAAAAAATAATTATATAATGTAAATAAATAAAATTCATATAAACAATCGCAATAACAATTATAAATGTAATATGTGAATCAATATTTATTCTAGTAATATTTGTAACATGTCATCATTGTACTAAAGTTTGTTAAAATATGAAAGTTGTGTACGACAAACTAAATGCAAATGTTTTTCTCTACAGTAACATAATAGTGGTTAGCACATTATATTGCAATTTTCTGACAATTGTTGCTATGTTAGTAGGTAGTCGACTAGGCGTGCAGGGGTGGTAACCATGCAGGGGTGACGGTATGTGCGCAGGGTGGCGCCGTGACGCAGAACGTGTCGTCTGGCGTGATCCTGAGCACGAGTAGCCTGGTGCTGCAGGGCGTCACCCGCCAGCAGGGCGGCCACTACACCTGCAGTGCTGCCAACGGCCGTGGTGAGACCACCAGCGAGCCTGTCCTGCTCCGCGTGCAGTGTGAGTACCCGCCTCATCTCCCCTGCACTACGCCCCGGTGTCACCGAGGTTTGAGCCCAGAGTGAGCCGTGGATGTGTGTATGTATGCTAAATTCACCCCTTCCTCTATCAACACACCATCATTAATACGAGGTTTAATAAATCTAATCTAGTCACCTTCTGCTCTTCAGAATAGTTGCACTACAAACAATGGAAATTGGTCCTTATCACTGAAATCGCATTGCGTACAAATAAGTACTATTCCAGCGACGTCATTTAAATAATGTTGATTTCGTTCATTGGTAATTAAATTTCACAGATTGAACTGTGAACAATGACTTGCACTGGTTCGTCTGTTAGAACGTCATATTTATAAGCATTCAGTGAGAAGTTCTGCTTTAGTTTGAATCACTAGCGCAGAGTAGGACGTGTTTAAGAAATAATGGTTAGCGTTCACAATGCACACTTGTCCATAGATGGAGTAATGGGTGACCTAACCTAAACATATCGTAGTATGTTCATCGGTTATATGGTTCACAAAAGTCTTCAGTTCATACAGACACAATTTATGGTAGCAATAGGTACCACCTGTATACAAATTTAGTTGAAATTAGCTAAATGGTTTCGTAGCTTACGAAGCTGAAATGTTTAAATTACCGCCGTTTTAAAACCATGTGTCTGATCCATTTAAAACATACAAATTTACATGCTGTGATGTAATACTACTTGTTTACCAAATTTGGTAGGAATCGGTCATTTTTTCCCCGAGACATGACATAACTTCTTAGTTTATTCATGTAGCACTATCTTACAAAATTGCGGACAAAAGTGTTTATGTGTTGGCATATATTATGGTTGTAATATATACTTTCACCATACAAAGGTTAGTCGAAATTGGCCAAATGGTATGATAGATATAACAAATAAAATAACATTTGAATAGCATAATATGTGTACATGGCCTTCCATAGTATGACTTACGTAACAAAGTTGAATTTTAAAACTGACGTCATTTTTAAAATAAACACCCGACTTGGTCAAAAGACATAAAAGTCGGATGTGCTTACTAAGTACTATATAGGATTGTTGCCTGGCGTGGACACCCCCAAAATTTCTGGAACAGTTGTTGACCACGAAATGAGGTTTTTCGCAAAATGAAATTGTGTATGGAGACAAGTAATTTGCCGCAAAGTGACTATTTGTAACACGTGTGCATACAAACAATTAATCCACATATGATTCTTCCCCTGGAAACATACATTTATTTCAACGGCTTCTGCAAGTACGTGCAAAGAGGAATTCAGTGATATAGCATACGCAGTGGAAAGTAACACAGAAACGCCAAGAAATAATGTGCAAATGTGATCAAGTTAAGTGGGCCGGTAGCATGGGGCAGTGGACATGTACTCACAACTGTAAGTAAACAACATGCGCCGTGACTCCGTTCGCTCTAGAGGTTGTTGTAGGAATTAGTCCAGCGTAGCACTTACGTTGACTTGTAAGCTGGGTGTTGGAAACAACCATAGGCACCATTTAATTGTAGACTAATGTTTTGGCGGAACTCCTCGAGATCAAAATAACTAAAAATTATGTCACATATCAATAAAAATGTCCTGTTCATATTTCCAACAGCGTACTAGGCTCTCCCTCAATCTAAAATGATTGAAATGAAATTTTAAAACGGAAGCAAGTAGTTAATCGCAGGGAAAACACTTACCGTTTTCCAAGAATAAATTTTAACACAAGCTCCATCCAAGCAGTGAAAGTTAAAAAAATTCTTGTACCAAACACACGGGGACTAGCTTCGGAAATCCACATTTAAGAATCAAAAATCGTACGGATTATTTAAAGAAAATAACAGACGCATGCAAACTACTAAAAGTTTAGCGAGTCCCGTAGTTAACACTCACAAAGGAATTCACATGTTAATCGACGATTATTAAAAAAATTATTTTATTAAGACGCGGAAAATATTTACCACTGTATTTTACGAATATTAGGAGCGAGGTTTGAATCCTGGCCAGATAAATGAAGAGACGCTTAATGAGAATCGTTACTAGCAGTCAGGCTTACGGTAGGTTGGCCGACAAGGATACCATCCATCGTCGGACGAGAGACCGGCAGCTTGCCGAACGAGGACGTTGAAGTGGTAGTTTAGAGCAGAGTCAGCTAACCATGTATACAGTCCGAGGTTTGAAGGGAAACTAAAATGGCGTTTCTGAACAGCAGGTGGAAGCAGATCTGCCCTGCATTTGGAATGATCCGTTACACCGCTATGCGCCCCCTCTCCCCCTCCCTTCCCCAAACCTACCGCCGAAGCATTTATTTGTCCAGCTCGAACCCCTGTCTACCTCCCTCCCCTCAGGCTGGGAATTTTCGACTCTCCCAGAGCAATTACTTGGCCAGAAAACGGTTGCCGTATTCTCCAACCCCAAACACTAACTTGTTTAAATCTTCTACTGTTATTGAAGAAAAAATTTCACATGTCCTGCTGAAAAAAAAAAGAAAAATTCATCAACACTACGAATTACGTTCCAAATGTCTTTAATTCACCAAAACAAATTAAATAAAAACCTTTTCTGAAACATTTCTAAGTTTAATCCGATAACTTAGAAGAAATTTGTAAGTTAAATTTTGTCCCGTTATCCAGCAAACATCAAACAAATTTTAAAATCCCACAGCATTCTAATTATAGGAAAGTAATCCAGGAAACTACAACTAAGGATAATTTCGTACAAGAGATATTTTTACGAAATAATTCATACGTATTCAAATATTTATGCGTAGCAGAGGAAAAACGTATTTTGCAGGTAGAATTTCTTTACGAGAGCAATGTTCCCATACAAGAATTTCGGTTAATAACCTCGTTGAAGTTTATCCTGAGATAATAAATAATAGTATGTTCCAAATTTATTGTAAACAAATAATATGAATAGCAAGCCATGTTAGATTCAATAGAATCTCTTTATTGTAATTTTAAAAAATATCAAATTTTAATGAGAGAGATAAGTTGTGAGTGTTTAAAAAACAGCGCGCTCACTTAGTTTTCTACAGCGCGTGACATGTTTACAAATGATACCTGGACGTGTAGGCCAGCGAGGCGATGGGGGAGTGGGGGAGCTAAGTAACAAGACAATAGGGAAGGAAACAACGGCCGAGAGGTTGGGCCGCGTGGGACGGAGTGAGCTTCAAGTAGCAGCTACCTACACCAGGGCGGACAGAACTGCGGGAAACAGTCAAGGAGAGTGAAGCGAGATGTAAGAGGCAGCCGCAATGGGCGTTAGCTTACAGATTAAGCCACCTTCCCCTTCCCCCGCCCAATCCCCTTCCCAACAGAGTTCTACCGCACATGCTGCTGTGACCTCTCCTGAAGGGAGGATACCATGCACTCACTAAGGGGATGAAGGTTGTCAGAGGAAAACATTCAGTTAATACAAAAATTCTACTATATTCTGCTCTCAATCGTTACAAGTACTGCCTAACAATTGCGGTCAGAATTAGACAAGATACTACTTTGTGGCAGTGACACTCAGCGATACTTTAATTTAAGTAGTCAAACAATCGCTCTAGTACTCTCGCTCTTATGGAGCATAATGTGGCCTTTCGCCAGTCCCGATAACTCACATGGCCTAGGTTACCCTAACGGAGAATATAATTACCCAGAAAGTGTTGTTGACTACGAGGAGGCTCTCTCAATGGCAGATGCAGTGGGTGTCGATCCCGGACCATGAAATGGTGCTCCTCTCGGCAGTCGTCCCTCGGGCAGGGCCTCCGGGGTCTAGGGCAAGATGACTCCCTGAGCCTCCATTGCCCCAGCCTTTTATACCCACGGCCCCGACCTCTTAACCATCCCCTCGGGGACTGTTATTATAATTGCAGGATCGGCTTGCCGAGGTAGCGCTGCACCTCGTGCCAGCTCGCCTCCTCGTAACCCTTGTTGTATGCAGCCGCAGCATGTCTCACCCCCCCCCCCCCCACCATCTTTGGAAGACCCAGGCGTCCTCATCTGGGAATACTGGGGGCCGCACTTGTGGGGGAATGTACATTTGAGGTCAGGCCGTCGCTACAATGGGGCAGCTCGTGGCAGCGGGAAGGCTAGGTATCTCTGGGTCTGAAGAGCAGAGCCCACCGGAGAGAACCTGTCTTATTCTCGGAGGCCAGCAGGGTAATGTTTTTAAAAGTGTCCTTCGCGCACTGTACTTATCAGTTACCTAGGGCACTGTCAGTCACTTGAGGCTTGGGAAGACATTACATGTAAGGCATGAGAATTCTGTTGGCTAGTATATGCCATAACTGGTATGATTGTTACCTTTTTTAATGTATTTATTACATGATGTAAACTTAAAAATTGTTGCCTTGCTAAAAAATTATACATTGTATGTTATAACGTTCTTGTAGTACAAGTTTATTAAGGTTTTACCACATTTACCTTGTAGCTTAGGTTGACTAGGAATTTTAATTATTTACAATTTGATACATATCCGTGGTGTGATCTAATTCCTTAAGTGAATACTATATATTAACTACAAGGGTAATCATATGTTATGTTTGTGTGTCGGCACTTAAGTAATACTTATATTGGTTCGCTATTGATTTGTGTTGACCACGAAAAGAGGACAGGATGTGCTCAGATACGCAATATTACTAAACACCCCATATTACAATAGTTATGAGAACTGGTGCCGAACACGAAGGAGAAGGAAATGAAATTATGGTGCACCAATTGCAGTCAACAGTTCGCATTAGCACCGTTACTAAGTGTAGTATGTTAATGAGAGATTATGTACCTCTATAGTAGTATCCTATATTTACTTTCTAAAGGACATCAGTCTTATTGCTCTATATAAAATATTATTTTGACAAATTAAGTACAATAGTTTATACATTGAACCTTGGGTCGCCTATACAACAATTTTTATATCATATACTTTTATTGGGAGTATGAACATTCTGTTCAGTAGGTAATTATTTATATAAAAGTGATACTAAAATTAAACACTAGAATTATGGAATTAAGGGACCCAGTAAGAAAGTGTGAACTTTTATGGCGTCCTCGTCGTACGGTTTTGAGCTGCAGTTAAGTGCTTTCTAGAGCTAAAATATTGAACTCTCGGTTGCACAAACGTAAGCTGCTGCCCTCTGCAGTTAGTCAGCACTTATTGAAGTTCGCCCACGACTGTCTCATCAGTGCTTTAAATACCTGCCCCTAGGTAGCGCAGTGTCTGCTGTCTCATTTTCAGATGTGCCAATATCTCAAACTAACTCCATGTAATAGTACATGAACTTTTGTGAGCAGCAGACTGATTGTTCGCCACAATGGAACAAAATTACCGCAAGTAGCTTTGCAATGAAAAGGAACACTTATTTTATAACTACTACGTAGCGATATACTTTTGTCAAGTAACGCGAACTTGTGTTCTGACTTGGTCCTATAAAATAGGCAGCTTGTCACATGGTGGCTTCATTTTGATTTATCATGTGCACATATTTATTTGCGTAGCTCACTAGTACATATACTTAACATATCTGCATTTGAAGTGTGCCTTTATTGTATTTTCTTATGTAGTTCTATCAGGTCGCACCACTCGTGCACGTGCGTTACTTATTTGAAATCTTTTACTACTTGCCCATATTGAAATAACTAATATCGTATATGCTGCATTACTATAATATTATCCATACAATCTTTAAGCAGCCTGAGCCAAGAGCTATAGTAAGGACCCCAATTTTATAGGCTTATATAATTATAATGCTACTGAGTTAAACTAGAAAAGATCTGTGTCTGCAATAGTGAAGGTCTGCTGGCGACATAATGAATTGTGGGGAGCTCAGCATGCTCTATCTTCCAAACTTTATTTAAGCTGTCATTTACAGAATAAAGTGAGGTACCTTAATTTAACCTGAGCTGTTGTGTCTCAAAGTTATTGTGCTGGAGCCACTGTATAGGTAATATCGTGTGAGAAATGGCATGTTTAGGGCTCCTTACATCGCAAACATGTATGGCGTGAATAAGCATCAACTGGTTTGACATGAGCTCGAAGCAGCATGGTATGTGGATTTCAATGGTGCCAACCTAGGAGTAAAGAATTCCCCTACTTAGAGTTTTATTAATGCAACTTAAGACCAATTTGTTAGGCACATTGGTGACAACGTAATGGTGGCATTGAATGACTTGAATGGACAAGGGATTACCTGTTTCACACTGAAATTTACCATATTTGAACAGTGTTTCAATGCTGTCTAAGTTTATAGCTGCCCTTAAGTAATTTATTTGGGGTTTATCCGCGATCTGTTTGGACAGAAAAATATATACCCTTTACCTGTTCTGGGGATTTGTAGATTTCTCTTGTTTCCTGAGTTGTCATGTCAATAGCGATTATATTTTCAGGGGTATTTATATGGCAGTTTTCGTTTTTGTACAAGTAAGGGAGTTTGGTCGTTCGGAAAAACTGCCACTTATTTTTTAATGTTCTGGAGTGGTATTTGGATATTCAACATTGTGTAGGGGCCAACATGCATTCTGTTAGTGGCATGGTATAATATTTCAAAATATATTCGATTGGAATGCTGAGTTGTAATTCTAACTTGTGACTTCAGAACTAAAAGGTCTTTAGTTAAGGTTTGTCTGGAGGCAACTTGTAATGATAAATACTTTTGTTGGCATTGGTTTATATAAGTGCTAATTCGAAGTTCATTAACAACGTTATTAATTAATCGTAACACACCATGGTTGTCAACATTTGTGCCTGAACTTTAGCAGTTTCAATTTCACGATTTTGATGATTTTATTACTCCGACATTGAACCGATATTATGTGTTATTGAGTTAATTTTTAGTTCAACTTGGTTCTTAATTTCAGCTATACTGTGAACAGTAACGTTAAAATTTGTGTAAGAGGTCATGACATTAGCTTGTGGGTTTAATTGCAAAGCGAGCATTTCATCATTTGCCAGGACGGATTTTAGGTGGCGGGAGACGAGGATGCCGCAACACCATGTAGCGACATCCCCAAGAAGGTAATTGCGTGCTATATTCTGTTGGACACATACACTTTAGACAAGAACTCTCTACAATATTGCTAGAGGTTTCATTAAACAACTTGCGTAGTCTCTCTGCATTGTGGCAGACAGTGCTGTTCTTGTTTGCACATGTAGTGTGGTACCATATGTCAAGGTTCTCAGGTGTTGTGGGCTGGTGCAGTGGTATGGTGTACGCTATCGGAACAGTCTCTTCATACTTTAGTTGCAGCGTCAGCTGCTGGAAGTACACCCCTGCCTCCATTTTGTATAATTGCATGCCCGCCGTACCCAATACAAAGTCAAGGACAAGGAACAGTGTGAAAATATAGGATGTGCCCATGTAAGGAGCGTGTCACCTGTAACATAGAAAATAACATTAGTTCTTTATATTTGCAAGCTTTACATTTCATGTGCTAACTGTATCATTTTTTGTTTTCCCTCGCTTGCGTACTTCTATTGCAATTGTAGAGCTCTTTAAAATGTCATTTACATGGTATGGGCAATGATATTTAAAATTCGGTGCTTTTTGTCTAGCGCGAGTCTTCGCCGAGACGAATTGGCCTATCTTGTGGTCATTTTGCGTGAATATTTTGTCGAATATTGTTTTTTGTTTCTGTTGAGAAGCGAGTAGGTTGATGTGGGCTTCCTCACGAGCTTGTGTTAATTGTTTACGTCAGTCGTCGGTGCAATGGGAATACTTGTGTGTGATGACATGAGATGGCTGTACCGCTTCCACTCCATGCAGAAGGAAAAATGGGCTAAATTTTGTATTTCTGTTGATGGCAGAGTTGTAATTGAAAAGGATGTATTGTCCCAGTGTGAATTATCCTCATTTGTGCAGGATGTGAGCTGTTGCGATAAAATCTTGTTCACCTGTTACGTAAGACCATTGCATGCAGGATTGTATGCGGTTGTTTGGAGTTGTTCATCTGCAATTTGCAGAATGATTCAGTCATCATTTCATTATTAAATGAGGTACCCCTATCGGTGATGATAGATATGTGGCAGCCGTATTGGAGAATATTATCTTTAATAAAATTTGTGCATGTGATTGGGTGAATTAATTTGACCGGGCCGGCGACTGCATAGCAGGTGAAGTATTCAGTCATGACTAATCTATATTTGTTTCCTGATGCTGCCGTTTGTAGCGGGTCTTTGGCATCGAGGATCCAGAAATGTAATTAAGGGGGGGGGGGGCAGAACTGGAGTCGTATGACCAATGTGTTTCTGGTTAGTGTGTTTGACTTTTTGGGACGTAGGGCAATTTTGTATGTATTCTCTAACGTATTTGCATATACTGTCCCAGTAGTATTCATTTTTAATTTTTTCTAATGTTTTAAATTGCCCAAAGTGCATTTCGCCTAGTAAGGCATTGCGGTGTGCAGGAATGATCTCGAGCACATAGTATTGTGTAACTAGTGTGAATCATTTCTCTTCCACAGGCATACACAATTTCATGCATATATCCCCGTTTCCAGTAATACCGTAGCGCATGGCCAGCCGAAGGTATTTGGCTGTTGCCTTTCCTGGTTCCGTGAGGGCTAACTTTAGTTGTGTAATGTGTGGGGCTTTGGCATATTCCGCTAGAAATGAGGATGTAGGAGTTTGTTTGTGTGGTGCTAATAGTAAATGGGTGTTAACATCGACCTTTATGTACTCCTGTTGGTGAATGTACACTGAGTGGTAGTATGGTGTGGTGTTATTGAGTGTAATAATTATTTTACAATTTAGGCGTGGGTCTAGGCAAGTGGTTTTGAATTTTGTTTGTGTCCTTGCATAGTAATTTCAATGTTAACCTAGTATAGAATTGTTATTATTTTTGCAATCGCCTCATTTATTACCATCTTTGCAATACGTGAATTGTCTGTAGTGAGTAGGTTTGTTTTATTAATGGTTTGATTTCTGTCCAATTATTTGTTATAAATTGCAAAATGTTACTTTGACTTTGTTGTCTTTATTTTGATTTTGTAGCAATGTATCAGCTAAGGCTTTATAGAATTATGGGCATGTCAGGAATTCCTTTTTTACCTTACAAGCATTGTTGTTTATTATGATGGGTGTTGTGTCAGCTGTTCCCAATGTTTAAATTCTGCTCATTGCATCCACTAATATGTTGAGTTTTCCATTGATTATGTACACTTCAATGTCATATTCAGTTAAGGCGATCATGAGTTTCTGGATACGAATGTTATGTTCGGTCATATATTTCAGGTAACATAGACTTGCATGATTGGTCTCTATTATAAATTTGCGGCCGTGTAAGTATTATTTAAAGTAAATGACAAAGAATTTAATTGCTGACAGCTCTCATTCTTTGACCTACAATTATTTTTCAATGACAGATAGTTTCTTGGATGCAAAGGCTATGATGGTGCTTCTTTGCTGCCTGGTACTTCCTGCATCAGGACAGCTCCTATTGCAGTTTGGGATGCGTCACAGGCTAAAATGGTGCGGTGGTGTTCGTTAAACTTAGATAGTATGGGTGATTTAAGTAAGGCCGATTTTAGATTGTCGAACACCTTTTGTTCGTGTTCTGTCTATTTGAATGTAGTGGTTTCCTCTGTCAATTATGTTAATGATTCAGCGAATTTGGCATAGTTGAGTATATATCTGCGTAAATAGGACATAAGGCCGAGGAATGTGTGCAGATGCTTTAAGTTTTTGGGGGGTGCCATTTGTTGGATTGTTGCAATTTTCTCGGGGTCGGTTTGGATCCCTGACAGTGTAATGTAGTGTCTAAGTATCTTTATTTCCTGCTGGGCAAAGTTACATTTCTTGCTGTTTATCTTTATGTTGTATTTGCGCAACTGGTCCTTGACTTTCTGAATGTCTTACAAGTGTTCACTGAAGGTGTTGCCTATAGTGAAAATGTTGTCTATGTATGCGACGGCTGTGTTCGAACGTAATGGGCCGAGCATAATGTCGACGAAATTTTGGAAATAGTTCGGACTTGTTGTGAAGCCCATTGGCACACGAGTATACTTGTAAAGTTCTAAGCTGTCCATGCTAAGGGCGAGTTTCTCTCGATCTTGTTTTTGAACTGGGATGGCATAGAATATGCTGAACATATGTATTGAACTGATATACTTGGAGTTTTTAAGTGTGCTTATTATATCTTCTGTTCGCAGAATTGGGTATTTTAATTTCTTAAGGTGTTGATTTAAGATCCTGAAGTCAGTCAGGAAGCATATACCGCCTTGGCATTTCTGTATCATAAGGCCTGGCACATCATAAGGGGATTCGGACAGAGTTATTATTTGAGTGTCTAGCATTTGTTGTATTTGGGTGAGTACTTGTTCTTGCAATTTAGGGTTGATTCTATAAGCCTGTGTGTGAATAGGTTTGTCTATTGTGAGTTCGAGCTTTATCTCATAATGTTTTGTTTCTGTGATTTCCCTGATAGAACTTTATATTGTAGTAAATTATGTAGTTGATTTTTTTATTTGGTGAAGTGCTGTGTTCATGTTACTGAGTGTTCTGTGCTGTGATTGTTCTTTGTGTGATTCAATATTGTTGATATAGTGTTCGATTAAATTGTTCATATTGCTCTCAAGGGTATTTGTTTTTATTGGAATTTCGATAATCTTTTTATTGTTGTATGCATATATGAACATGGTGTCATTGGACAGTACTAGCACTATGCCATATTTCTTTATGAAATTTACTTCTACTATTATATCTAATTCTAGATTGTCAATTAGTAGGAATTCATACTGAAAATTCTAGCTTGAAGTGTTGATATTGGTGTTAATTTTATACTTTGGGAAGGCAATTACATTTGTGGCGCCCACTGGAGTAAATGTTTCATTTACCAGTTCCCATTTATGTTTTTTGGTAAGTGTGAACGCTATGCATGAGCACGAGGAGCCAGTGTCCAGTAACGCATTATAAGAATTGCCGCAAATCTGGACAAGGACGAGTGGGGTTGACGTTTTCACATAACCAACGCAGCATTCGTCCTTGGAGGTAGGCGGGGCATGTTTGTTTGTGGGTTGTGAATGGTACCTGTGGCTCAGTTTCTGCTTACAGTTGTCATCATTGCCACGAGGTTCCATGTTGATGTTTCCATTGGCATGAATTGACTGTCAATTGTCTTTTGCCGAGGTTGGGATCCAGAGTTTTGTGTGTCCAATGGCAAAATGTTTTTTGAATTTCTTAAACAACACAGCGATGTCAGTATAAAATGTCTGGGTGTGACTGGGGAAAAGTGGGCATGTCGCTGCTCAATGACCCGACTACAGGCACAGAGCACACGTCATGGCCATCAGTGAGCAGGAACCTTTGAAGGTTGCGTGCACAGCACTGACTTCATGGCCATGCTGACTCGTGCATTCTTCTGGGCCATCATCGGCACATGCTGTCATTTCAGTGTGTCATACCATGTCGAATTTTGCAGGCACGGTGTTGTGTTTACACTTGATAGCACCCTTGCGCGATTCGTTCCTATTACAGATTCTTTTCCCTGACCCGCATTTTGCATCTCGAAAGGTAATACAGGATGACCTGTTTTCCGCGTTTACGTGTGTCTTAATTTTTTCTATGCACTGTAGTTTATGTTGCCTTGGTATGAGAAAATTTTTACTGTGGTAATTGAATTTTACTATTTCCACACATGAGCTTGAGGATACATGTTTACTGAAAAGTGCCTCAAAGGCTTATATTACATGTTGCACTTTTATTTCTTGTTTTAATTTTGCTCTCTTTAAGGACCCTGTCTCTGTTATTATCTTGGTGATAGTGTTCTCGGCATATGTCGCTCTGCAGGTGTTCCTGATTTTTACGTTCTTCCCTTAAGGGACCTGCCTGACTGTTCTTTGAGTACCGCAATTCCTTGTGGTATGGCTGGCTTCTGCAGTGTTCCCTTCTTTAATTCCCATTAAATTGCATGTTATGATTCCCTCTTACATAAATTGGAATAATGTTCTGTGTGAGGAGTCTGTGTGTTTTGGAATGTTTTGATATGTGTATTACCAGCATTTCGTGGTGACATTATGGTGTTCGGATCCTGATGTTTTAGTTTTTGTAGTTCTGTTGTAAGTTGGTATGTTGCTTGTTGGCATCTTATCATTCCGGTTAAATTTTCGTATGTTTGTCAGTTGCTCGAGTGTGTCATTTTGTAGTGGTATCAATTTGTCTGCAACTGTTGGTAACGATTTCCAAATAATTTTTACAAGCTCATTCTCTGACAAGTATGGATCACATTTATTTTTGAAGAAAATGAGTGTTGCTAGGTGCACCTAGCAACTCTTATTTTCGTGTTGAGTTTTAGTGTGAAGCAGATGTCTGTACTTTTCTGTGATGTGAAAAGGTGTAAATGTTGTATGTAGCTTGGTTTCAATATGATACCATGTGATGTCTTGACCGTTTGTGTAGTAGACATTCTCATAAATTCGTTTGGCATTACCTTGTAAGTAGAGTTTTAAACATCTGTATTTCTCTAGCTCCATCATACATTAATGTCACTTGTGGTGTTGTAGGTGTCCAAGAATTCCTCCACATTTTCATTACTGTCACCTGTGAATGTGGGGATGGGTTCTCGGTGTTTGAGAATGTACTGTGGTGGCTCTTGTGTGTTAGGTGGTTGTTGTACGTGTGTGTTATTTGTGTCATTCACATATTCGTATTCGGTGTTATTGATATTGGTGTAGTCGTATTCTGTGGTATCAGTTTGTGTACTGGGCATTGAAATTTAAAATTCTTTGGTTGCCTAGAGTGTTTTTAGTGGGTGGGGTATGAGCTAGCCAATCGTGCTAGGTTAGTATGTGTCATGGAATGAATAGTATAATGGTGTGTTTTGTTGGGTGGGTGAAGTGTGTTGTAAGTCAATTAAATCTGTATTCTCAGTGGGCAACTCGGGATGTTGTGCATGTTTGGCATCTATTGTGTGCTTGGCATAGCTTAAATCAAGTGTTGCGTGTTTTACCAATTTCCTGGTCGATTGGGATGTAGACTTCTGTGGCTTACTCATGTCCTCATATCATTACGTGTACTGTATAGTTGACCCTTAATTTCTAATATGCACACACAAGCTTTTAAAAATTTATTTTCCACTTTTTGCACACATCATAAGTGGAAATTTGCATGAAGTCACAGAAAAATGGCCCGAAAAGTGGTGCAGTGCTTTAACATAATTAACTTAACAGCATGAGCGCACACACACACTCTATTCTACAAAACAATGGGTGACTGTACTGCCAAGGTTTTAGTGATGCTGCAGTTTTGCTCGCGCACTCTCGGGCGGCCACTATTTTCTGAATACCAATACTCACTGAGCTTTGAATGAGCTTTTTCACTGCCACTACTGTTTACTATGTAGGTTATGTTGAACTGTAGTTTACAAGGGAATTCAGACCCTGTAGGCGGGTGAGAGTTGTGTTAAGCATATCTACTAATTTGTGGTTCATTAACTTTACAAATTTATGTTAATTTGTTCTCTAATTGATATTGCGACCTTAAGGAGGAGGTTGGAAGCAAAAGGCACCTCCACCATTTGCTGTGAACTATCCTGAAGGGAGGAGACTACACACTTACTATGCGATACTTTAATTTAAGTAATCAAGCAACAGCTCTAGTACTCTTGATCTTATTGAGCTTAATGTGGCCTTTCACCAGTCCTGCTACCAGATGTAGCATAGGTCGCCCTAACAGGAAGTATATTTACCCATAAAGTGTTAGACTATGAGGAGGCTCTCTCAATGGAGGAGGCTGTCACAATGGCAGATGCAGACCATGGGCTGGTGGTCCTCTCAGCAGTTGTTCCTTGGGCAGGGCCTCCAGCATCTGGGGAAAGATGGCACCCTAAGCTGCCATTGTTCCAGCCTTAATACTGATGGCCGGACCTTGTAACCATTACTCCAGGGACTGTTATTATAACAGCAGGATCGGCTTGCCGAGGTCACACTGCACCTCATGCCAGCTCGCCTCCTTGCATCCTTTGCTGTGGGCAGCTGCAGCATGAACAATCTGCAAGATGGTCGAGACTTACCCTCCACTGCCACTCTGCTGACACCAGCTAGCAGTGAGGCGAGCTCCCATCCTGCAGTGCTAGTCCAATATAAACCATGTTGCTAGACATTCTACCCATTTTTCCCAGCACATGAGCTGTACATTTCGTCCTGGGCGAGCGGACTGTGTTTAGAATACAACATTGTATTCAAGTTAAGCCTGTTTTAAACACTATTAGTTTTAGAGAAAACTTTACATATTAAGTACCGTTTTTCCAATTTAAAAAGAAAATTTTTCCATAAATTAAGGTAACATTATTTTCAACTGAAACATTTTTTTTAAAAACACATTTATTAACGAATTTTTGTCTGGAAAGTTTAGCAAAGTGAATACCAAATCGCATACTTAAAACTAAACGATTTCCAAGAAATGTATCATTACAAGCAAATATATATATAACCTAGCACAAACTATTAAAAACCCAGAAATGTATTTCCAATAAACTATCAGTCTATCATTAATGAATTAAAACTATAAAGTACATAACAATTAAAGAATGTGGAATACGAATTGAATTACAAATTAAATGCATAGAAATGTATCACATTTAAAAGGAACAAATGGCATGATTGAATTACAAGTCAAAGGCAACTAATTAACATCCAAACACTATGAATTACAAACACGAATCTATCACATTTACAAATTGAATTACTTATCAAATGCAATGGCTTACCACTCTATGTCTAATCCAATGAAACTATAATCCAATCAAACAAGCGGAATGATTGCACAGAAAATTGCACATCCGAACCCTATTGATAACTTTATAAAATAAAAAACACATTAAATACATTTCAATTTATTTATTTGCCATCATCATGTTATAAACATTGTATTACAATTTTTTAAGATCTTTATTCTTAACCCACGAGTCGTGTGCTTTTGAGAAACCTCTCCAGTGAACCAAAAACCTATCTTTTTTTTTTTTCCTTTTAATGTGATAATATGCTCTGGAAAAAGAATGTCCAACTGAAATTACTTTTAATGTTTCATAACACCAATTGACCATGTGTTTTTTCTCGAAGATGGCTTTCTGGTTTGAGTTTTGTATAAATTCGCCGATTTTAAACTTTTGTTTCCTCTCAACAAATACTTTTACATTATTGTATACAGTTTTCATCAATCTACTGTCAATAACATTTATGGGCACCATCTTGATAGTTATATGATATCTGCAATTATAAAATTTTAGTATTTTAGGCAAAACATCCACCCATTTGTAAGTCCTCTTTGGCATGAAATGCTTATATATTAGCTACTTGATTGATTTGTTAAATCGTTCTGCCACACTAGCTTTAAAGTTTAGATATGTTGTGTAGTGATTGATACCATAGTCAGTCATTAGTTTCCGGAATGGTTCAGAAATATAATTCGGATCCTTCATCTGTTTGGAGCGAATAGTTTTTCTTGCAAAACAATCTTCATTGCATCACTGACCTGTTTCCCAGATTTGTTTTTCAAAAGTATACCCAAACCATACTTGGAATAAATGTCTATTATGGTTAAAATATATTTTTATCCCTTATTATATGTCTAAATCAATGTAATGTCACACAAATTGGCTTGAAAAAGGTCATTTAAGCCCTTAGTAATAACTGATCTCCTGGGAACCTTATCCTGGCAGGGGCGTGAAGTTCTTTAGCGATTTTACTAAACTTCATTAGTAATATATCCGTTTTTCGTCTTCCATCAGCTCTTCAATAATAGAAACAATTTAATTCATATGTGAAGTATTCCCAGACTCTCTCGAAGTGAAAAGTTTTAATCTATCAACTAATTCATTAGTATTGTTCCAATAAACAGGAGAAACCCGATCGCCAATTATATATATATTCCACTTCCGACAAAATTGTTTAATAAATAAATTTTTGAGTAGTTTTCATCTCCTGAATGAACATTCACATTCATACGACAAACAAGTTCTTTGTATTTCTGCAGATCGGTGCCGGAATATCCATTTGGAAAGTTTTTAAATAATAATTCAAACAACCCTTGACTCACATGAGTTACATAATCACCTATTTTAATTCTATTCTCAGGTAAAAATGTAATTAATATATCTCCCAGAAACCATGTGTTTCTATTTCGATATACACCAAATGTTGTATCGCACATAGGTGAAGAATCTTTTAAAGTTTAATAACATCTTGTTAAATGAGAAACGTTTTACATCTTCTTTGTTAAATTTTCTTCCGATTTAATTTCCAAAGGTGTTTCATTAGGCGTATTCAACACAGAATATAATGTATCTAGTCTACTTGTAACAGGTTTAAATATTTCTTCATTTAAAACATCCTGTTCCATACAGGCTCATTTGGCTTGTAAATATTTCTCTTTACAGCAAATATTTTCTTATGCAATTCTGTAGCAGAGTTAGGCATGTTTTGATAATATTACATTAACTTTCCACTATTGATGTAAAAACTAAGTTGTTAGTTTTTTAACTGCTACAGTAGGTCGAATACTTTGTGCCTTTTCAATCTTGTCGATTTTATTTAAACTGCATCTAATTTAGTTAGTTTTAGTTTCAAATCAATAATGAAATAATTTATTACTGTTTCCAAATCATTATTTTGCTTTCTCAGATCGGTTTGTGTAACTAAACCAAATATTTTATTAATCAATTTATCACTTATATATTGCATCATTTCTTCCATGCGTGTTTCAAGTTGTTTTGCAATAGTAGCAGTTACCACATCATTAATTACAACTCTTAATTGTCTTCCAATTCTGGAAGTTGTGTTGTCTATATTATATTTGTCATATCACTGAATTCATTAATAAACTCATTTAATCATTCTTCTATTCTAAATTCATTACTCTGCAAATCATTCTGAATATTGGTTAAAATGTTTGCAATTACACTCGGGTTTTATAAAAATCATTCAAATCAACTAACTTTATTAATTTTTCTTGCATATCGGTCTATTGCAATTTAAATACATCTAGTATAATGGTGTTTTAAGTCTTCCATGTAATGCTTATTTGCCGCATCAGTATATTTCATAGCCATACACACATTATGTAATATATAGCCATTCAAATCACAATTCCCATCACGAATTTTGATTAAGGATGTATAGTAATGATTGTGTTTATACTGCTATGTCCAAACTTAGAAATACTCATTATTCATCTTGGGAAGTAAAAAACTGTCAAATCCAGAAGTATATCTGCCTTTATGTAGGGGAAGCGTTGGTATAATCACCAGAAAACTTCATTTGTTTTTCAAACAGTAAAAACACACATCTTTAAACTTTGTAAATGTCATATCGCCCAAAATATAATCATTGTAAATATATTGCAGATTCATATTGTCCATTTTAAACAGAATTGTCATATTTGCATTATCATGCAAATTATGTTTGTGTATACATGCATAACTTTGTGATAGATAAAAACAACCTATGTTTCAATGTCTACCAAAACTAAAAAATTGCTGTATTTCATCCTGCAGTTCGCACCAAACATCGGCAAATATATATAGAATTGGGTAATGCTTCATTTGGAGGTACAATATATTATTTATTAGTAAAACAGACGTATCCCATTCATTCAATTAACGACAAAATGTTCACTAATCGTTGGAATTTCTCTTGTTGTATTGTTTTAGAAAACACATATACATTTTCAAACTTAAGATCATTTCTATGTTCCAACAACGACATAATAACACAAGTTTTTTTTTTACATAAAGGAGGACTGCTTATTAAACAACATATATTTGGGGGTAAAATAATTCCATGTTTCTGTTCGATTAGGTTTTCTTTCATATTTACAATTACCAGAAGTTGTAAATTTTGTTTTATAACCTTCATTTATACAGTATTATGTAATGTAGGCTACTAATGTAAAATTATAAATGTGGGACTGTATATAGGTTCGTGTTCAGTTGAAAATAATGGCTCAAACTAAATGTATCAAAAAAGGGCACGGTGTATTGAATACATTGATTAATAAATTACCATTTTAATTGCATTTACACAATTATTATGGACCCATAACTAAGCTTGCAAAACATCTGGCGCGAAATAATCAAGGATTAAACTTTTTGGAAAGTGCTTGTAAAGAACACAACATAGTTTACGATCGAACAAACGAGTTGAAACAAAGACATATAGCAGATACTATTTTATCTGATAGAGCAGCAAATATAAGGAAGAATCTGTCTACATCTACAGGTGAAAGCTTGGAGCTTGGGTTGTGGATAAAGTGATGAGAGCAAAGGTGTAAAGAGTCATGGGCGTCAAATGCAAGACAAAATGAAAAACAAAGAAAGGAGGATTAATTCCATTCCTTTTTCTAGCATTAACAGCTCTAGTTTCGCTCCTTGGAGTAGTTTCGGCAATTAGTAAAACAGTTAAATCAAGTGGTAAAAGACTCTATTTGAAAACATATAAAGTCGGTCAAGGACAAAAAAAACTCAAAATGTGGGGGGAAATGCAGAAATTCCTAAATAGTCTTCCAAAATATCCACTTACCAACAAAAAAATTATAATATTTGTAAAGAAACTGGATCTTCCCTATTTCCGAGGTGTGTGTATGAGAGACGATTTACCAAAGGAAACAAAACTTTGTGAATGTATGATTATTAATTTAGATTCGAAACAAAATGAAGCAACACAATTGGGTGGCATTAATTAAAAACATAAATCAATCATTGTATTATGACAGTTACAGTAATTTACATCCTCCAATTGAAATATGTAATTATTAAAAAAATGCAATAAAGGTACAATTACAAAAAGGAGCAATTACCAACTACAATCAATCATGAACATTTATGTCCACAAGTAAGTGCAATAGTAAATATATTAGTAATATGTCAATAACATTGATATTAATTGGTAATTCATCGCAATTGCATGAGGTATATTTCCCAGTATTAGAGCTGGATGGAGAATGGCAAATAAGTCTAATCGAATTCGTTACTTACAACAGCACACCGAACATTGATATGCCCAACCAATCATTAATGGTTAACATTGATGAAAAAACCTCAAATATTGTGATACTGGTAGGATCTTATGAGTTGGATGGCTTAGAAATGTTCCTTAAAGTAGCATTACCTAAAGATGTACATTTCCAATTACGTGGAAATCCAAATATGTTAACTAGTGCGATGTACAGTAATGTCGATATCGATTTCACAGAAGGCAATTCAATTGCAAATATGTTAGGTTAAGAACAGTATGTGTATCCTGCTAATGAATTACACGAATCATCAAAACAGGTTAATATATTGTTGATAAATGTATGTCGTATAAATTTAATATTACAGGTAGTTCATATTTGAATGGGAAACATACAAATACACTATATGAATTCACATGTGTGGTGCTCCAGGATATGAAATAATTGAAAAAACTGAGCACATTAATATATCTTCCAGTAATAGTGAATCATGTTGATGAAATAGTTGTTACAATTGTCGATCAAGTTGGGAAACTTATTAATTTTAGAAATGAAGAAATTACCATTTGTTTACATTGAAAAAAGTTATATAAACAGTTGCAATCATAATGGGTATTGTGTATAATAGTCAATACGGAAATAAAGTAGGTGGTTCTTTTAAGAACTATGTCACTGAGGGTGTATTTCAAAGAAAGTAACTATAAAAAGATGTAAATGCAAAAATAATCCACTTTCTTCAAATAAGTTAGCTGTGAAGTTAACACAAGGCAACAGATTGTTTTTAAAGGAACTAGAATATGCAGTTAGTAGAAATTGAAGATATGCTTAATTTTGAAGAAGCAATGAACTATGAATATGCAATCACCAAAATGGAAATGCATGTATACGAATCATTCCGAGCAGGTCTGTGCACATTTCCATCAGAAATAAGGATTTTAATACAAAATCACGATATTTACACATTACCGACGAAATAAAGTTTAATGTTTAGAGGAACAATTAAAAAGACAGCCTTTGCAAGTAATCATGTAACTACGAAAGTAGTAAGAAACGGAATACTTGATTCAATCCACAGAATTGCATATCTGCTCAATGGAGTGGAAATTGTTAAGACAAGAGCTGTTGGAATTACTTTCACAATAAAGAACTATCTATCACAAACTGTAAATGATTTTTTGTACAGGACTTATGGCTGTATGGAGAAATGCTAGTGATTATTCACAACAAATTAACCCAGGCAAAAAATACAAAGTCGTTATACCATTATGTATGATACTTGGCTTTGTTGAAGACTATAAACACGCCATATTAATTTCTGAACAATAATTAGTTATTCTATTTGGTAATTCGCATTTTATTGTTATATAAGACACAGCTAATAACAAGGAAGGTGTAACATTTGAATTAAACAGTGTCGAATGACTAATGCCACATATTGAAACAACACTTGTGAACATGTGAAGTTTTTAAAATATATCGAAAAAGGGAAGAATCTAGATGTTGCATTCAGATCATGGGGCTTGGCGTCTTTTCTAACCCTACCAACAGCACAAAAAATAGTGTGGAGTGTGAACTCAAGTTTTTCTTCTGAAAAACTGAGATATTTGTATTTATTTTCAAACAAACCGACAAAACAATTTAAAAGCCGACAGATCACTATTCGACAAATTGTGATATGAAAAAAATATTAAACTATATCAAAATAGCCAAGGTTATCCCTATGTTGATTTAAACATAAACTTTGGTTATGGCAAATTCCTTATTTGCTACAATATGTACACAAAGTTTCAGGAAACATACTATAACGAAATGAGTTCGCTGATATAGAACCCCCAAACAATTAAAACTGGAGGAAAGTTATTTGTATTTTTGTAAGTAAACAAAACAACACCATCAGCAATATGTCGCGGATTTACAAATTGGATATAATTGCAAATACAACCATTCCAGAAAATACCCAAGCTTTTGCTTTGATAATTCACAATAGATTGGCTAGCTATAATGTAAGAGATAAGTTGGTGAAGATAATGAATTGAGTCAGTAGCCAACAAACCATGATAGAGACAAGATGTTTTGCAATATTCAGGGATTTCAATCTCCAGATGAATATATCATTAAAGAATTAGCTATTACTAATATCAAAGAGCACATAACTGTATTCACATCCAAAGAACCACCATGGTTTAAATTGGAAGAGTGAATGTATGGAGTAAGCGAGTATAGAAGATATTTGCAAGCAATATTTAAATAATTGTGAAATATATGTAGGTGGAGTCGAGCAAAAACATATTTTAGAAAGTGTGTGGAATGGGAAAGTAACAGATATTCAAAAATAATACAATTGTCCATCGTTCAAACAATTACATAAAACATATGGATATAAATCGACATTCTTCTCTGCAGAGGAAAGCTCTAAATTAATGCTAACTTGATCATTGATGTCTGACTGGGGTGAAGTAGATGATGATGATTCTCCTACTAAATCTCCAGTAGATATTATACGAGTAATATGGCACTATTTGGGACGAGAAAACATTGTGGACTAACGAGTGAAATTTACTATAAAAACTTATTTGGTTTTAAATAAACCAATATTTCTTAAAAATAAATCAACAAGATAACTAAATCCCATGCCTGTGCATACAGAAATCCAAATGTAAATTTAATGTCAGCAAGTTATTTGCACATTGGAGTAAACCATTTAGAGCTTGTCTCTGAAAGAAATAGTTTTAGTATCTTTGTGACGTTCCTACTGTGAACATGTCTTTCTTCGACCCAAGTGGAATTTACGTTTATGTCACCCCAGAAAACTCATGTGTGAATTACTCTTGTTTGTCTAACGGAATAATACATCATTTTGGAGAGATATGCGATGGACTGTTTCATTTTTAAAATATCCAATGTCTCTTAGAGGTTGAAAAATGTCATGTTTTATATCTTGGCCAGATCTGAAAAAATGTCCTACATACCATATGTGTCCGAACACAAGTCTACCAGCGAGCATCGAAGAAATGTATTCGCACTATTATGAAACTTTTCCTGATTTACCAGAATGTAAATGTTACACGCACCCGAATACACAAAAATTGTAAACAATCAAACAGATGAAAGTACAAGTATTTGTATTGCCAAGGAGTGAATTGAAAAGAAATGATGCAAAAAGTGTTTTGTAAACACCCAATGACGAGAAAATGTATTCTGTAAGTGTTTTCCCTGTGATTAACTACTTGCTTCCATTTTTTAAATTTCATTGCAAATCATTTTACATTGAGGGAGAGGTGTGTGTGCCTACTATGCTGTTGGAAATATGAACAGGAAATTTTTATTGATTTGTGATGTAATTTTTAGTTATTTTAATCTCGAGTAGTTCCGCCAAAACATTAGTCTAGAATGGTTGTTTCCAACACACAGCTTACAAGTCAACGTAAGTGCTATGCTGGACTAATTTCTACAACTACCTCCAGTGTACTACGTGTTTTAAAATAATTTAACAATGGAAGGCATCTGTAGAACTAAGAGGGAGACATACGTGTATGTCTAGTATAATATTGTGTTTGGTTGGCATTTAATTACTTTGTATCACTTCGTTAGTAAGTTTGAAAGTCTACACACTGCGATAGATTCTCGATAGAAGTTTTGTTAAGAATATCCGGATCGATAATTTCATACTTGGAATGCGGTTAATATTTGTCCTTGGTTAAATTTTTTCATTTGAAACATCTTGTGTTAAGTGGAGCTGTTTGTGTGGGAAATCTCTATTTGTTCGTTGTTTAAAGTTTCTAGTGAAATATTTCGTTAGGCTATATATAAACTGGTGAATTTGTAGACAGGACATTTTTTATTGATTTGTAAATATTTGTGTTGAGAGCTGATGAAGTGCTTAAGTTTATAACAGCTGGCTTGGTAGCGAAATAGGATACCTATTTGGCTTTGTTAATCACTTTGTTAGTAAGTTTGAGTAAAGGGGCTCCATCTTGCACATTAAATTAGGATATTACAGCAGGATTGATGAGGAAGGGAAGCTCAGATGAATGTAGCGAAATATTTGTTTCATCTAGTATGTGCATCGTTAACAATTTTTATTCATTTGTCACGTAGTTTTGTGTATTTGGACGTATTCACCTCTCTTTTCAACACCTATTTCGTCGAAATGTTTCCCACTTTTTGCATCTCTAGAACTTAGTCGCTACGATCGATATCCCTCCCGACACACAGCTTATAAGTCTCTGCAAATCCTATACTGTCATCATTCCTACAGCAACCTCCCAATCGAAGGGATGTATATTAAAAATATTTAACATTGTAAGGTACGTGTTTTCAAATCCCTTGTTAATGTGTTTAGGAAGACTTTCGTTTAATTCAACTCATGTAATTTATTAAGTCTTAAATTATATATATTTGATAGAGAAATTGTACCTATAAGTCGTTACTTGATTTATTTATGACACCAGAATAGCTGGGATCTCTAATTCGTTTAGAATTCTACGATTCGACGAGTCCTTGGTGGGTCACCTACAGCAGTTCAGCCATCGACGTCTTCAGGCATGATGTCGACAGTGCCAACGACATCTATGGCTACCTACGGCAGCGCCATTGGCATCGTCAACTGGACCATCGGCCTCTGTTCCAGTAGCATCTGTATGGTCAACCACATCTGCTGAACCATTACGACATTATAAGTATCGCTTCTGTGAAAAGACCTTCACGTGCAGCAGCAATGCTTGGCGACAAGAGCTCTCTAATGATACTAAAAATCTCTGGTGCATGTAATATTTATGTGACAGGTGCGGTAAGCTGATCAGCTGTAGCGACAATTTACTTAGACATATTAAAGAATATTGTCATTTTTTTTAGGGTGCTGGCGACTGTAATAATTTAATTGAATAAAGAAATGTCTGTGAATAAAAGTGTGTTTTATTTCATATTGTCTTACTTCGGCGGAATATAATTAAAATTCAAAAAGGTAGGGAAATAAAATAATTTATTTAAAAGAGTATTATACTGTATACAATTATTTAATTGAATAAAAAAGTTTCAAAATTAAATAACTTTAAAATGTTAATACTAAATATATATTTATTAAGTTATGCAAGCCATCAAGGTTTCGCATTATGCTTGTAGGTATACTGATGATTGGAAACATCTGTTAATTAGGCTGAAAATCTTCAAGTCTTTTTATGCCTATAAATATAAGGGCCGACAGCTCGCTTGACTTCCAGCATGCTTCATTTACGAATTTATTCTCGATCTTTCGTTTTTAAGGTCATTCAGGGTCATGGGGTAAAGGTAAAGGTAAAAGTAGTCTACATCCAATATGGCGGTGGTAGTCTAATGTATTATGCTTGCTGACTTGTATCCATTTTTTCACGCGCTTTCGTTTTCAAGGTCAATCAAGATCATGGGGCTAAGGTAAAGGTAGTCTGCATCCAATATGGCGGATGGGTGATGCCTACCAAGAGGATGGCCTTCAGTAATGTATAAATAAATGACGAACGAGAAAGAAATATGGTGGCATGCAGTAACATATAAGCAAATTACGAACGGAAAAAAACAATATGGCGGAATGATTATAGGTGAGGGGAGTGGGTACGAGGGAGTCACTCTTCTGCTGGATTCGAACAGAGGTGAGTAATTGGTAGTGTGGGGGGAGACCTCAGGAAATGCAAGTTTTTAAATTAAAAGTTTTAATAGATTTTTTTAGGTAAATTTTTTAGGGGAAAATAAAGAAATTCCGAGGAAAAGGGAAAGATTGCCACCAAGGTTATTGATTAAGAAATTTTCAAAAATTTCTTATAAAATTTCAAACGATTTTTAATTACATTTTTAATATATTTTTAATTTTTATGTGATTTTTAAAAGGAATTTTGTGATTTCTTTACATTTTCAAGGTCAAAGGTCATAGGTACTGATCTCTGTTTCCTGATCACCTGGGTCGCTGATCAGTGTCATTTTTTTTTTTAATTCGGAATTTTTTGGAATTTTTTGAGGATTTTTTTGGATTTTTAAAGTGATTTTTGAGGTCAAAGGTTTTCGGGGTCAAGGTCAAAGTCAAAGGTCATACGGGTCAGGGGTAAAAGGTCAATGCCATCCAAAATGGCGGTAGGGTGACGTAACAACATGGTGGCTCCCCTGGCTCCGGCTCCGATCCCCGATTCCCTTGTGCCCAAACCTACATTTCCCTACTACTTATGATAAATTTTGCTTGCAAAGGCGATGTAAATTAAAAAGCGTTCTAAAAACTAATCATTTGCAATGAAATATTAATTTTTTATAAAAAAATTATGTACATGTTAAAAGATATATATTACACGTATATAAAAATGACGAGGCAAGAATATTACCATAGTTATTATTTTTATGGGCTGTTTATGATAAAGCGAGCTCTTTAGAAATGGACCTTAGAAAAAAGTCACTGCCCCTGCCTGCATATATTTTAATGGGCGCACGCTGTGACATTCGCTCAGTTTAGTTGATAACGATGGGTGGAAATTAGTTCAATATCTTAACGTCGAATAACAAATGTTAGGTAACCATTTGTGATGACTTAAATTATTTCCTTAGCTTTCTGTATTTTTAACCCCCTGGAAGTGCATAGACGAGCATATTTGTTGAATATTTATTTTCCTAATCATTTCACAATTTCACATGATCGACGCATGAATAAAGTGATTAGGCCCATGGCAATGTTAATTTTACATAAGGCGGAGGAATACACGGCGTGCATGCACGTAGATCTTAAGCAGGGCTTTCAAAAGTGCTCTTTTTGATGTGAACAGCCTATAACTCATATTTAGCCTACGGTTGGAACGCCTAACGCAGTGCAGCAGCAGCAGCGGTGTGTGTGTGTGCAGTCGTGCCGGTGTGCCGGCACGCGGACGCCTGGGTGGTGGGGGCGTCGCTGGATGAGCTGCTGAAGGTGCGGTGCGTGGTGGACGCCGACCCGGCGGCCGCCGCCTTCGAGTGGCAGTTCAACAACAGTGGCGAGAGCGGCGAACTGCCGCGGTCGCTGTCCGCCGCGACTCTGGAGGACGGCGCCTCCAGCACGCTCCACTACTCGCCGACCTCGGACCGCGACTACGGCACGCTCGCCTGCTGGGGCCGCAACTCGGTGGGCCGCCAGGCCGAACCCTGCGTCTTCCAGGTCGTGCCCGCAGGTACGCTCCGCTCCCTTCCCACTTTAAGCCCATTGGTGCATGAAAGTAGTATATTTATATTATTTGTGTCATAGCTTGTTTCACAGCAGATTTTTCCAAACTGTTGGCGCTTCAAGACGTAAATAACTTTTAGCACCGTCTTACGTTGTTAGATATTCACTGCCGTCATTATTCTCGGAGCACTGATTGCAGATAAGTAAACAAAATTATGACACAAATTATATAAATATACTGCTTTCATGCACCAATGGCCTTAAGACGCCCGTCTACCTAGAGCTTTCTTCCGCGTTTGAAGCCGAGAGGTGAGGGAGCGTTAAAGACGACACTGCCACGCGCATCAAGTTCCTCATCGCCGCTAAGCGCAAGGCTCTCAACTGGCGTGCATGTTCTCGTCCTGCTGCGTGTACCTATGGAACTTTCAGCGGCGATCTTATTATTTTATTGGTGGAAAGTATGGAGGAAGGTTCAATGCATGTCCCTTCACTAGTTTTGTGTGGATCTGACACGTACATTTTGAGATACAGCGCTTTGAAAAAGCCGTTTTTTAGCCATTTTGGTGTGCTCTGGAATGGTGTATCTAATTAACGTGAAGTCTTGAAAACACTCGACAGCCCTCGTCTGGAATTTTTTTTTGTAGGTCGGTACACTGGACGCACGTTTAATAGTTTCGTAGAAAGACGTGTATTTCGAACACACTGCAACGCACTTAAGTGTCAGGTAGACGGGAGCCTTAAGGGTCCTATGTACTGAAACGTTTTCTGTGAAATCGTTTGCGCGTAAACGCGTGTCTCCGTAAATAAATGTTCTAGAAATATGAAGTTTTGCCTGCACGGATAAGAAACTGTTGTCTATGTCGCTATCTTTCTACTTATATCAAGTGTATCAATGCAGAAGTCAAATGTCGCATTTGCAAAGCTTCCCTATGAAGTTTCTTTAAGCGGTAAGAGAAAAGTACGATTAAACGCAGGTAGTTTGATCTGTATACTTTCATCGCGTGTAATAAAACCCCACTGTTACAGTTCAAGTTTAGACAGTAAAGCGTTAGGACGGAAAAACTGCACGCCTTGCTCGTAGGAGCGATGAGGCGCTAGGCGTGCGTGTCATGTCGCCCGTATTGCTCCCTCGCTTCTTGGCCTTGGTTGCGCAGCTACATAGTCCTCTTAGGAACCAAACCTTTGAAAAATCACCCCATCTACGACGTGTTTTATTGTTTCCTAAACAAGTCATATATCACAGTCGTTTTACACTTTTGTTAACTTGAAAGTACCTTGTTTTTTGGTTAAATTTAACTTTTACAAGTATTCCCTACATAAATTATATTTATTTTATAATTAATACGAATAAAAGCAGAGGGAAAACAGGTGTGTTGGTAATACCTAGCGAGGAATAGTTATTACGCAAAATATTATTATAGGTTGTTCATGGTAAAGTGAGCATTTCTGAAAGCCCTGCTTAATATCTACTTGTGCTCGCCAACCTCCCGTGGCGCAGTCGGTTGGCGCGCCACCGATCCGGGGTGCGAGAGGCTCTGGGCCCAAATCCCGGGCAAAGCATGGCTGCTAATTTCAGTGAGGTTACAAGTTAGTATGAAAGTCACCTGCTAAGCTTTGAAGCACGCTGTGTAGTCTTCCGCCTTGCGTAAAATTAACATTGACATGGGTCTCGTCACTTTACTCATGCGTTGGTCAAGTAAAACAGTGGAATTATTATAAACTAATTATATATCTTACAAATCTGCTCATTTTTACACGCCGATGCATTAGAAAACAACAGAAAGCGAAAGAAATAATTTCATATATCACAAATGGTTACCTAACACTTTATATTCGACATTAAGACGTGTAACTACTTTCCCTTCATAGTTTCCAACATTACTAGGCGCATGTAACTCAGTGCGTCCGTTAAAATATATGCAGGAAGGAGCAGTGACTTTTTTGTAAGGTTTGTTTCAAAAGTGCTCACTTTATCGTGAACAGCCTTTACACTGAGTGCTCATGAGTGCGTAGTCTTTTTGGTGCAATTTTCTAGAATCGGTTAAGTTTTGTTTGCACGAGGCGGAGAGATATCTTGGAAGTAGAACTTAAGCAGGACTTCAGTAAAGTTGGAAATAACTTTGAATGGACTATACGCCGCCTCTGTGTCATTCAGAGCTGCTACTGACACCTCTAGTATGACTCAGGCCGTGTTCCGATCGACACTTTCTGTAATAGACTATTAACGGTTAACCTAGCACTTTTGAAATGAACCTTTGAAAAATTTCACTGCCCCTACCTGCCTAGGTTATCACGGGCACAATGACTAGCCTGCGCCCAGTTAAGTTAGTAATAACGGAGGGAAAGTAGTTCCTTGTATTAGCATTAAATTCAAAGTGTTATGTTAACATTAACGAATAATAATATAATTAATTTTGATGTCTGATATATATATCTCATTCTTACCCATATATATGGGTAACATATATATATATATGGGTTATATATGGGTAAGAATGAGAAACATTTGTAAAACATTTTTTTTATTCTTTTAAGAGTTTTACTTGACCGACGCGACGCATGAATAATGTAATCAGGTCAATGTCAGTGTAATTTTTACATATGGCGGAAGAATTCACAATGTGCAAACAAGTAGATGTTAAGCACGGCATCCAAAGAGCTCATTTTACCGGGAACAGGGTATCGGTGTAACAAAATGCTCACGTGACCCGATTTTGTTGACGAAATCGGTAACCTAGTTCTGTAACTTGCGTTTATCGTTTTGCCAATTTCGAAGTTGAAAAATGAACAAATACCAAAACACTGCTTATTAGTTTTGCTTGTTTGAATTTTTTATGTACACAAACAGGTGAGGTTATTGAAATAAACTGTTTCCTAATTATAATAATTATTTCACAAAGCAATTCACTGAATTATTCTTTAAATTGGTAATTTCTCACCACACAATTTTTGTGTAGTAACAATTTCCCTTCATAGTTAGTTAATTTTGTTCATTTTACATTGGAAATGCTTCCTAGAATAATTACTTCTTATTTTATAAAACTTTATGGAGTTTTAATTTAGAAGCGTGAGACAACAAAATAATATTATCATGGCATGCTAGACAGTATAATGTCGTGATGTTCTAATGGAAACCTTACAAAATGCTTAGTGCCAATTACAAAAAAAAATAACTGGAGCACTGCCTTAGGGCCGGTTGCACCATCGTGGTTCGAAACTCAATCTGAGATCTGATCTAAGACAGACACAGAAAACTGTTGCACCATGAGAGTTCAGAGCTGGACTGAGATCGAGATGAAGATCATTTCGAACCACCGAAATCGGCGGTTCCAAATCTCGATTCAAGATCAGCAGCCATCGTCGACAAATTTAGTTTGAAAATACACCAACAGATAGAACTATGGTCGATTGTTTTCTTGGGAAATTAAAACAACATTATACGCACTTGAATATTATTCAGTAAAATTCGTACAACAATAACTCACTTATCAAACATCGCGCATCTAGTTCTATCTGTAGTGAAAAATACACCTACTTCCATGACGTCATTTATTGTGAACCAATAGGAAAATGTGTCTCATTCTCAATATCGATCTCTCACTTTGGAACCAAGATGGAAGAATCGGAGATCCAAAACCATGAAATTTCGTTGGTGCAACACTTACATTAGAAACGAGATCAAACTGGATACTGTTTCGGAACTAGGACCATTCGATCTCGGATCGGGGCGATGTTGGTGCAACCGGCCCTTAGTCGGGTAGAGGATGGCCTGTCACTACTGACGGCGGCAGTTCGAACCCGTTGGAATCCGTCATGTTTATTCTTCTGTAAACGGAATTGAGAGGGAGCAAGTGTTCTCGAAGGAGATCCTATTGAAAAAAAAAAAAAAACAATCGGCATGTGGTTCCTGCCTGAGGCAGGGTCCGCGGCCGTCCCACCCTAGGGACTGGCCTGTCACTGGCCAACCCGAATAATGAACGAAGGGAAAGGAGATACGGGTCGAAGCGCAGCGGAATGAAGACGGGGAGGAAGCGGGAGAGACCCCGGGAGAGCCACCCCCCACCCTCCCCCAATCATCACACCGGTGGTGTCCAGCACACTTCCCGCGTGAGAAACCTTCGTCCGAAAATGTCCATCCCCCCCCCCCCCCTCGGGGCCAGGGATCGAACCGGGGAACTTCAAGAAATCTACGCTAACAGTGGCTCACAGGAGAACCTATATTTTATTTTATTTATTTCCAAAGATTTGTTGGTCTGCCAACAGCCATGGGCCTCTTAAAGTACACTCGGTAATTACTACAAAAACATAACACATGTACAAAATAATTAGGAAAAAAAGGTTAACAGAAACTAACACAAAAAACATGCGATTCTTAGACAAAATAAGTAACATACGTTGGCGCGAAAATCCAACCATACAGAATGTTCCGCGACTCAACTGACATACTTCGGCAGCTATTGTACAGATCATGGGGAACAAAAAAATGTAATATACACAAGTAGGCTATGTAGCCGCATTTCAGAGTTACAGGGACGTAAATTCAACAAAAACACAAATTGGAATTACTGAATGTCTTTAATGTAACCGACTACAATCATGTTGAATGTCTCACACGAGCTATTCAAAATGTGCATCATCTGACCGCGAACGGGCTGTGATACGTTGTAGCCTACCATGACATTTTGCCACTGCATGCATGCAAGTTCATTTCTGGATTGATTAGTGGCGTTAGTTATCGCCTGTAGCAACTGGTCTCGTGTGTCTGATCGCTGTCCTCTGTAAACTCTACTCTTCAGGCAGCCCCAGGCCGCCTTCCGTTACAGCTGACGAGCATTGAAATCACTGATGGTTTATAGGCTGTTCACAGTAAAATGAGCACTTTTGAAAGCCCTGTTTAAGATATACATGTATGCTTTGAAACCCCCAAGCGTGAGGCGAATGGAGAGGGTCAAAGCGACCTCACTCGTACGGAGTTTTACAATCACAATAAATCAAATTTCCCTTCCCCCTACATTCAATTAAAGAAAAGTTATGTGCCAAATTTTCTGTGTATTTTAATATCTACGAACAATTTTTTCTTGCCACCAAAGGTCAGTACATTATGGTGTCACTATTCTTTTGGCCAGCTGAACGTCACTATCGCCAACATTATCCAAGTAGTAACTGGCATCGAGCACAATTTGCCCCCGCCTAAAAGAACAGCTGGACAGTGCCTTCAAATTTGAGGACGCCGAGAATTTTGCAGGCATAGCGCGCCTCCACACAAGCGTCCGCAGCTCGCGGACATTTACGAACTGCAAGCTGCTGTCCAGGAAATGCAAAGGCGAAACTCCCCGCTGATCGCTCAGGCAGCTCCCAGGCGAATTTCGTGGCGATGATCCACGGCAGAAAAATACGGCTCGACAGAAGTTCGGCAGCGTTTTTTCAACCAAGCTCAACACACAAGACGTGAGCATTTAGAACGAGCAGGCAGACTAATTTCCACAATTATTTCCACAAGTTTTGTAACAACCACGTTGCATACAATGTTGAACGCAGGACTAAAAACCCTAGCTCATACTGAGGCTCACTAGGCAACACCATACCAGAGCTTGGTGTGCTACAACTACACGCACATGTTCCCCGTCTGCTGCTGTTACAAGACTCTTGCAGCCCCGCGCGGCCGCTACCACGAGTGGCAGCGCTGGCGACGCGCGCGCTCAGCTGGGTTTCCACAGCACTCAGTAACCATACGAAAACCCTATACAATTACTAACTAAACTCTACAATATTACACAATGCTAAAGTAAAAGTACTAAATATAACTATAATACAAAACATATTGAAAATGTCTGGCCGGCCTCACCATATATTTAATAACATAGCAACCACTCAAAGCGAGCGCTCAATTCAAAATTATCAACCGCTGCATACCTTTCTTAAGTGACGACTCACTCGTCACAGCATGTTGTGTATTTCTTCGCCTTATGTAAAATTAACATTGTTCATCATCACTTTATCCATACGTCGGTCAGGTGGAAATATGGAATTATAGAAAAGAAAATATGTTACAAATCTCTTCATGTTTACACTTCGATGCACTAAAAAAAAAAAAAAAAAAATGAATAAGTTAAGTTATTACAAATGGTTACCTAAAGCTTTTCATTCGACGTTAAGTTATGGTGATAATTTTTTATCCCTATAATTACCAACTTCACTGGACGCATGTCACTCAGTGCGCCCGTTAAAATAAATGCAGGCAGGGGCAGTAACTTTTTTCTAAGGTTGATTTCAAAAGTGCTCACTTTATCGTGAACAGTTTTTATCAGTGTTTGCTAGCAATACGGGAACAGTCGTGAGTAAGCAGCAAATATTTCTCTTCGTCAGTAAATTTATAGTTTCGGAGCGTCTGGCAGAAGTATACCCGCGTGAAGGAAAATATAAACAAGTACGGCGAACACACTAACCTCACTAATTTTCATAAAGCATTTGGACTAAAACATTAAAAATGTTACTCACCTTCCACTGCTTTTTGGGCATCTTCAGACAGCACTTATATATTATAAGTGATTGCCTCAGCACGTGTACCTTCCGTGAGTATAATTTCCTCGAACATGACTTGAAGTTTCCACCAAATCTAGGGTCTACCTGAATACACTGACGTTTTTAACTCCAGTGAAATCCGCGATCTCAGTAACGGTTGTAGCCTCGCACAGGATGCCTCTCAGATGCGACCATCAGTGGCCATCAGTGCCTTCAGCAGTATCGGAACAACAGCTGACGTTACTGAAATTACTGACCAGTGAAATCCGTGAGTAACGGAAGGCGGCCCCAGAATAGAGTCTCCAACGAGGAGAGATCTGGAGGGCGCGTCGGCCATAGGACTGGCCCGCCTCTCCCACTCCACCTGCGCGGATACTCAGCTGCTGCACCACGCCCATTTCCATCACAGTATTCGTAAACAAACACCGCGTCTGCGTACTCTGTACGTGTAAGCATTCTTGGCATCGTTGCTCAATCACTCACCTCGCCACACTAAGGCCCGGTGCACACGTGCGGATAGAGACCGCGGCGGCGCGCGCCGCAGCTACGTGTGTACTGCTACATATAAGCCAAGCCCTCGTGGAGCACATTTGCGGTGCATTGTTGACATTGTTCGCACGTGTGCACCGGGCCTATCAAAGACTGGCCACGCCAGCCACTCTAGCAGTGTCTGCTTACGGTCGGATTGGGCACATTTTGAACAGCTTGCGTGGGGCTTATAACATTAATGCAATCAATCATTCTGAAGATATTCAGTAATTCGATTTTTTTTTGCTTTTATTGCATGTAGCTCTGAAATGAGGCTGCATAACCAACTTGTGTATAGGACATTTTTTTGTTGCCAATGGTCTGTATAACACGCTGCCGAAGTATATCGGTTGAGCCGCGGAATATTCTGTATATCAGGGAACGAATAGGTCACATCTTTTCCACGCCTACGAAAATTATGAACAAGATTGTTTCTTACTGTGTTATAAACAAATACTAATCATTCGTAAGAAATTAAACTTTGCTTTAGTAGTTAATTGATGCATAAATTTTAAAAATTTAGTATATGTACATGAAATGCCATTGTCATTCTCTGTGGCATTTCTGCCTTGAGCGTGCCACTCTTACGCCCTTCAAACACAACATTTCGAGCACTGGAGTAATTCCCCAACATAACGCATTTAGGAGAACGGGCACTAAGCGAACGTGACCGGTTTAGCGCACACTCTTGTAGCGAGAAGAAGAGAAGAATGAATAACTGAAGGTTCGAGAAAATCCCGCAGCCAGGAGCCAAGGCTGGGGGAAGTCCCATCAGTTCTGTACAGCGCCGCGCAACGTGAAGTTTCGAGCTGTATACTTTACACTTGTTCTTCGCAGAAACGCTAAGTGCTTCGAGTCCTATAGTGAAATTTATATTAGTTGGTACCATCATTGAATATATATATATATATATTTATATATATATATATATATATATATATATATATATATATATATATATATATATATATATATGTGTGTGTGTGTGTGTGTGTGATATGGTGCCATCGATGTACTAATAAATTGTCAGACGTGTGTTATTCGGTCATCTATTTCGTAAGTAAACGTAAGTTCAGACATTTTGCGCATGGTTATGTCACATTCAACACATTCTGGGGGTGACAAAATCCGTTGTCTTGGTTGTCCATATCAAATGCCACCCCTCGCATATTACGGTAAATCCACTTGGGCCAGTGCTTCCTTCTCCTGGCATCGGCTCTCAAGACTTCCGTTGCTAAGCGCTGCCCAAATACCCCCCCCCCCCCCCACACACACACACACACACACAAATACACGCCTTTGTTCTCGTTTTCTAGCTATCTTCACCCGGATCACGTTAAACCATGGATAACCAAACTGCAACCCCATATCAGCACATGCGGAGGCATTGGCGTATTTACTACGTTTCTTAAAGGTGTTCTGAAGAATAATAGAGCGGAACAAAGAGTTATGTGGTCAGTCCATGTAAGGGCACTCTATAGTATATTCACGGTTTCTTCCCACTTTTTAATCAAACCTTTATGGCGTCTCTGTTTGTTTCCTAAATATGTCTTATATCACTTGCGTTTTACGCTTCTGTCGACATAAAAGTGTCTAATATATTCTGTAATTAAGTGTTTACTTATATTTTAACTATAAATTATAGAATTTAATTTATAGAGATTATGAATAGAACAGGGATAAAATGTGTGTTGGTAATACATAGTACGATATAGTTCTTGCAAAATATTATTAAGGTAAGTGAATACGATGCGCTGTCCATTTGGTGTAATTTTCTATAATTGGTTAAGCTAAAGTTACTTTTACTACAGGTTGGGAAGATCAATGTTTAAAGTTTCGCAACCAAAACTTTTCGCCGCTAGGTAAGCGCTGTTGTCGGCAATGTACGAGATTTTCTCTATTTTGTAAGTTTAAAAAACAGCAGAACTGTAATTATCATGAATCAAATATGAAATAGCTTTGTAACTATAGTCCACTCACGGTTTCTTCGGCCTTTTTTAATCAAACCTTTGAAAACATGTTTGGCGTGTTTAGTTATTTTCTAAATACGCCCTGTATCACAAGAGTTTTATACTGGTGTTCATAGAAGGTACTTTTTTCCTGTTATATTGAAAGGTTATTAATATCGTATCTATAAATTATAATACTTAACTGATAAATAATGTGAAGGAAAAACAGGGAGAAAATAGGTATTTTGGTAACGTCTAGTGAGAAATAGTTCTTATATAAAATATAATTATAATTGAGTGCGCACGAAATGTGGTGCGTTGTCCCTCTGGTGAAATTCTCCAGACTTGTTAAGCTTAGTTTGGACGAGGCGGAGAAATATCCTCGGAGTAGAAAATTAGCAGGGCTTCATAAAAGACTGAAGTAACCGTTAATGGATTATAAGGGAAATATTTTTCTTTTATTGTTCATGTAGCTTAAGATTTTAATTTAAAGTTATCTTTTGGAACACTGTGCACCTGGCGGCGGAAATTTTCCGTACGCCAAACTCTCAAATAAGAAATCACTTTTTGTTCCTAATCTGAGTAGAATATACCTTAGTTAAACTTATTTTGCACGAGGCAGATGAATATCCTGGAAGCAGGACTTGAGCAGGGCTTCAGAAAAGCACAGACTAAAGATGAGATAGGCCGATTATTCGTCTTCTGCTCATGTACCCAACACTAAGCTATCCCGAAGGAACACAACTGTCGAAGTCACATGGTCAACCATGATAAACGTGTTTGTTTATATCTTAATTCTTAATTGAAAAGCGCTATTATATTAATGAAAAACTGTTACAAATACGAATTTAACCAAACAGTATTACAAATTGGTTAGAAGAAGAATAAAAACATCTCAAATCACTTTTTCACTAAACAGTATTCAAACCTCAAATCCAATCCACGCCGTTTTTGCAAGTCGTGTTGGCAGGAAATCAGTTCAGTGTTGGGGCACGAAGACTGGTTGTGCGCAGCCAGCGTGATCGGTATACCTTATCTTTAGTCCATGCAGGAGAGTTGTGAGTAACCGTGGAACAGGCTATACCGGATGTTGCAAAATTGCATGGCAATACTTCGGGGAAACATTCCTCACACGTGGAGGATGAAAAAATGTTATATGAGCATATGTCCGCAAACTCTTCGTTTCGTCACTACAGCCCGTGATCTAAAACGAACAGTGTATGACCCACGGGCTGGATCATGTTACTGTAGAATACCATCACATCTTTAATTGGCAGCCCCATACCAGTCCCCGAAGAGCCCTGATCTCAATCCACTAGAATGTTATTTGTGGGGACATTTTAAGGCACTTGTGTATGCGACCCAAGTAGACGACGTGAACACCCTCCGCAACCGTATTGTGGCGGGTTGCAAAACTATCGGAAATTTTCCAGGGATTCATCAACGCACCCGGATATCCATGACACGGCGAGTTGATGCATGTGTTCGTGCTGATGGAGAGCATTTTCAAAATTTCTGTTAGTGCCGACGATGAGCTTTCACACATGTGTAACTAATTCCTGTGCAGTTCCTACTGTTCTAGGTGTAGTGTCGTAGTGTGAGGTGTCGTATCATGCAAACGAACGCTGCGATGGCATTCCACAGTAACATGATCCAGCCCGCCGGCCATACTCTGTACGTTATGTATAACGGTCTGTAAAGGCTGTTCACGATAAAGTAGCACTTTTCAAATTAACCTTAGAAAAATATCACTACCCCTGCCTGCATATATTTTAACGGACGCACTGAGTGACGTGCGCCCAGTAAAGTTGGCAACGATAAATGGAAAGTAGTTCCAAATCTTATAACGTTGAATAAAATGTCTTAGGTAACCATATGTGTTAAATTAAATTATATATGTCGCTTTCTGTTTCTTTTTTGTGCATCGAAGTATGAAAATGAGCATATTTGTAAAATATTTAGATTTCTATATAATATCACAGTTTAACTTGACCGATGCATGAATAAAGTGATGAGGCCCATGACAATGTTAATTTTACATAAAATGGAAAAATACATAACGTGCATGCAAGTAGATTTTAAGCAGGGCTTTCAAAATTGCTCATTTTACCGTGAACAGTCTATAGTAAAGAAACGAAGCGTTTGCGGACCTATGTTCACATAACCCCCCCCCCCCCCCCCCCCCATCCTCCAGACGTGAGGAATGTTTCCCCGAAGTATTGCCACGCAACAGCCTGTGTAATGATGCACAGTGAGGCCGGGCCCGCTGCGCAACTGCACGCTGCGGCCGACGACGGGGAACCACAGCGGCGACGCGGTCGACGTGCAGTGCGTGGCTGGCTACGACGGCGGCCTGCCGCAGAGGTTCGTGCTCGAGGCGTACGAGTCGCGCACCATGCGACTGCGCCTCAACTCCAGCTTCCCGCACAAGCCAATATTCCGGGTCGACCTGGACGACCTGCTGCCCGCGCACACGCCGGCGCTCCACCTCGTCCTCTACGCCGTCAACCAGAAGGGCCGTGGCGACGTCTTCATCCTCGAGGGCATCACGCTCGGCGACACCGAGAAAAGGACCGGTACGACCACTTAAAGGCTGTTCACGATAAAGTGAGCACTTTTTGGAAATCAACCTCAGAAAAAAGTCACTGCTCCTATAGGCTATTCGCGGTAAAGATAGCACTTTTGAGGCCCTAGTTACTTTTTTCTTTCAGCCATCTTTTATCCCTTAATTAACCACATTTCTGAATAAATATTACTTTGTTGGTAATAAACATTGTGAATATATTCCACTGCACTCGGAAGTTTACGTCTAAGGCTAAAATAAAACATATTTATTGACCATTATTCCAAATTAGAGGGCTTTCAGAAAGTGCTCACTTTACCGTGAACAGTCTTTACCTGCATATATTTTAACTGGCGCACTGAGTGGCATATGCTCAGTAAAGTTGGTAACGACGTAGGAGAAAGTAGTTCCATATATTAACGTCGAATAAAAAGTATCACGTAACCATTTGTGATAACTTAAATTGTTTCTTTCACTTTCTGTTTTATTTTTATGCATCGAAGTTTAAAATTGAGCAAATTTGCAAGACACTTTCTTTTGTAATAATTTCACAGTTGGGCTAGACCGACGCATGAATTAACTGACGAGTCCCATGGTAATGTTAACTTTGCATACGGCGGAAGAATACACAATGTACATGCAAGCAGATCTTAAGCAGGGCTTTAAAAAGTTCTCATTTTACCGTGAACAGCCTATAACAATATTAAGGTTGAAGTAAAGCAACTGCATATGGAGCACCGTACCTGACTGTACAATGTGAAAAACGCATAAAATATCAGTACAGACACCATAAAAATTGTCAGAAAAGTGTGACTTATGCTTTATATGAAAGAAGAATGTGTATATTTTGCAACATTATAAAATATTTTACTAAAATATACTTCTTAAAAGTAAAAATTTAATTGAGCCATAGAGTTTACATTTTTAACAAAATTTAAGCGCATTTCCCTATTGGATGCTCGGATAGCAAAATTTACAAGGAAATATTCTTCAAGAAATAACGTCATAATATTTTGTGTGTGTAATAAGATCAGAGTAATAATGTATCACATCAGTTTTAAAATGAACTTTATTTACATCAGATTCAGCCATAAATGTTAGTGAAAATCGACGTGCATAAAATTACTTATAAAAATTATCCCCTTTAATCTTATTACAACTTTATTCACACATTCATATCAAACTTTATGATGATATTCCATGACGAAGATTTCTTTACAAATTCTGCTTTTTGTATCATTCAAAATGGAAATACGTTTAAATTTTGTTAAAAATACATACTACTTTAACCGATTTTTTTACATTTAATAAGTATATATTAGTAAAATATTTTATAATGTTGCAAAATAATTAAATTCTTATTTCATGTACACCATAAATCGCACTTTTCTGACAATTTTTATGTTGTCTGTACTACATTTTTTATGAGTTGTTCACTTTGTATAGTCGGGCGCAGTGCTCCATAGGCAGTTGCTTTACTTCAACCTTCAGGAGAGTAGGGAGATTTGGGAGGCTCTTAACATCGGGGGCTTGAGAGCCGATGCGGATGAAGTGAGGGGAGCGTGGAGTAGCGCCGGACTGCAAGGATGGATGAAACGGGAGATACCCGAGAAAACCCGCCGACCAGCGGCATCGTCTGGCGCCACGAATCGAACCTGGTTCTCCTTGGTGAAAGGCGAGTGGTCTGACCACTGACCCAATGTAACGTTTTAAATTTGCAGACAATGTTATCCAACCAACAAGATTATCAGTTTATTAACACTATCACAATTAACATAACTAGTAACAGGTAATAACAATAACTGTAAAACAGTCAATATATTTCAGAATACAAACCACAACTTTTTGTACGTTACAGTCTTTTATGCATCTCGCTTTTCGCACTTGTGTTGTCCTTGTGCAAAAATATCGTGACATTTATTACACCGACACACTGTGCAGGGCAGGTTATGTAGGCAACTACACTTTTGAGGACATGTGCCAAAATCACAAGAGATCTGCTTGCAGAAAACCTGGTAGCGAGGCACTGATAAGAAATGCACTTCACCTTTACAGGTCTTTGCATGTCTAAGTAAACTGTCGGTACGGCTGAACTCCTTACCGCACCTACCATACAAATATGGCATGCGGCAGGTATTCTTTACACAATAAAACTGATCATGTCACTGTACATTGAGGGTGAAATTAAATGTCTTATCTCAAAAGTGACACTGAAGATGACGTAGTGGTTCAGAAAAAGGCTCGGACGGACTTGTTGGAGATGTAGGTGATGGAGCTAAAGAAGCAGATAACTTCAGCAATGGTGTTCTAGGTACCTCAGCCGTAAAGTTCGACGATTCTATTGAAGATTTAGTAGGCGTCACAGCTGAAGAAGTTGAAGGTACTGTACCATCTGTAGATGATCGTGCTGCACTGGTGGCAGTAGATTCTGGTACTGTGTGTGGGTGTCCCAGCTGAAGAAGTCGATGACACCATACCAATCTGAATCGATGGTACTGCACTGATGGAAGTAGATGCTGCTATTGATGTAGATATCACAGCTGAAGAGATCGACGGCATTGGTAAAACAGGAGACATCGCTCTCGAAGAAGAAGAAATCGATGGCGAGAAACCATAAGGTGCAATATATTCTCCATTTTAATGTAACTGGTCATGGATTACCTGGTATAGAAGCTAACCCAGACGATCCAACTTTCACATTAGCTGTTGTCAAACCAATCCTCTAAGATGACCCACCATTGTTTATAATATACGTGTGTGCAAGCCCTATGACGTCATACTGACATTGAAGCAATCGTATTACACCATTAATACATTTTTCGGACATAGACCAGCCAATAAGCGAATTGCCACGTGATTGCAGCTACAAATCGCATGCAGCCCCTGAAACATCACATACAAGCAGGTAGGCAGGCTTTAGGTGCTTAACAATTTTATAAATACGAACCACACATACAGAGCAGTCCGTCAGACCCTGTGGAAACTGCTCCAGTCGAAGACATTTACTCTCAAGTACGACCCGGCGACGAGGAAGCCAGCCCGAGACACAAGTGCCCGATGTGTATAGACCTCGATGAAGTTTTGGATGACTTTGTCAAAAGTTTTTGAAAAAAAAATCTTGAATTTAATTTTTGTAACAAAAATTCTATGAAATATATTGTAATAATCAGCTATTATTTTCAGAACTATTTCACCATCAAGCGGATTTCACTTTCGACTGATTCCTGTAGACTGACTCCTGCAGGCTGACTCCTGCAAGCTGACTCCTGCGGACTGACTCCTGCAGACTGACTTCTGCTAACTGACTCCTTCAGACTGACCCCTACAGACTGACTCCTGTATACTGGCTCCTGCAGACTGGCTCCTACAGACTGACTCCTACAGACTGACTCCAGTATACTGACTCCTGCAGAATGACTCCTGCCGACTGACTCCTGCCAATATGTTACTGATTAACTGGTTTAAAAAGAACTAACATATGATACAAGAATATGTTCATATATATATATGCAGATAATTCATCGTGCTCATTAGAAGTGTAGGTTTTCAGCCATTTTTCATATGGCGTATATGATCGATGCTGTTTTACAAGCTATTGCCGGACGAATCCTAGAGCTAAATAAACAGCTGTTGGATAACTCACTATATATACCTCTCACTCGCGAGCATGGCCATGATAGTCAATGTAGCAACACCCGATCGGGACTCAACCAGCCACACACACTCGCCAATGTCTTCGATGCCCAGATGCAAGTCACCCCTTTGCGATGAATTTCGCAAAACCTTTCACGAACCATTCATCCATTGTTCGAACTTACTTTCTCGTATCACTTCACGAAACACATTGAGAATTATCCATCTGATTGGAGAAACATTTCAGTTACTGGCATTTAAAGCTGCCAGTCTTATTTCTCATAAGGCCTTCTGCAATACTTTTCAAATAAAGAAATTTGAGAACACTCTGAGAAAACTCAAACACTCGTCCGCCCCAAAAGAAAACACGCAGGTACTATGATATCAGTAGTAGGATTTGGGGAAGACTGGGCCAAGGGGATCGGTGATCGAAGCCAAAGCCAGGGGATAGCCATGTTGTGACGTCATCTAACTGCCATCTTTTTTCCCTTTTCCCTCAAAATTTTTTCCGTCATAGTTGACTAAAATACGTTAAAATGTCATTTTCTCCCTAAAAATTTTCCTTTTTTTCCCTAAACATTTCCCTTTTTTCCATGTGCGATAAAAAGGAATCCTCAGAACTGACTACGTTTTCCTGGAGTAGGCGAGAGGGATCAGTGACTCCGAACCAGAAGAGCAGGACCGATGACCTTTGACCTTTAACCTCAAAAATAAAACAATCCAAAAAATTCACAGAGAAATCCATAAAATTAGAATAATTCACAACAAATTCCAAAAAATTCCCAAAAAATTTTATTAAAAATTTATTTTGGTAATAATTAAATTTACCGGAGGTCATCCCTAGCCCATACCAATTACACCATCTTGGTAGGCGACCACCACCTTAGTAGACATCACCCATTCACCATATTAGATGCAGACTACCTTGACTTTGACCCCATGACCTTGAATGACCTTGAAAACAAAAACTCGAAAAATACATAAAAGTCAACCAGCATAATACATAACAGACTACTGCCGCCATATTAGATGCAAACTACCTCGAACTTGACTTCATGACCTTTAATAACCTTGAAAACAAAAAATCCAGAAAAAATACCTTAAAGTTAACAAGTATAATAATACATTACAGACTACTACCACAATATTAAATTCAAACGACCCTGACCTTGACGCCTTGACCTTGAAAACAAAAACTCGAGAAAAAATACATAAAGTAATCAAGTATATGACATTACAGACTACTACCACCATATTAGATGCAGACTACCTCAACCTTGACCCCATGACCGTGAATACAAAAATCGAGAAAAAATACATAAAATTTAACAAGCATATTATGTTTCTGACTACTACATCAACGTCTCGATTTCACTGCCAAGCGAACTGTCGGCACTTACAGTTATAGACATTAAAAAACCTACAATTTTCCATCCTATTTTTTATATATATTTTTCTAATCAATGGTATAGCTACATGCATGTTGCATGACTTTGACTATATGCTTAATTTATTAAATACTTAAATACATATCGTTGTTATAAAAAACTTATTAAAGGCCGATAAAAGGGGGGGGGGGTTTCAAGGCACAAAAATTAATAATAAAGAAATTATTTTATAATAACAATTCATCTTTATTTTTTAAATAAATTTTCAGAAGAAAACATTTATCACATAATCTGATATAACCCCGATCCTTAAGTGATCTTATTATCGAAACCACCTCTTTCATGGTCGAGTAATCCCCACGTTGTTGCTTATCAAGCAAATATCCAAGCCTGTCTACAAGTATGTTGGTGTCTTCAGTAAACATATAGTCAGTATAACCGACGTCTTCTACCTTCTTCGCATCATTTGTCGAAGGAAACTCGTTGGGTAAACGTGTGGAAACATCGAGGGAATCATCATCGTCTTCAACATTATCACTGCCATCATAGTCATCATCAATGCTGTCATTATGATCGGCTTCACTTGCTGCTTCATTATCAATAGCAAGTTTACTTTTCTTTTTTTCTTTTTAGCAAGAGTTGTATGTTCATCAGTATTTAGAGCTGATGGCCGTTTGTTTTGAAGTTTTTCGACTTCCCACGAACATCTTGCAAGTGTACCTTCCGCACAAACTGGATGTACTGCATTTCCGTCTTTAGCATTAACTGTTGCGTCATAATCGTCTGTGGAAACGGTACCCATCGATATAGCAGGAGGTGTTGATGACATCACTTGCTGGTTCCCAGTAGACGAACCCTCTCGACAGACAGCTATGAACTGATAGAACCCACGCCTGTACATTTCCCTATGTAGCAGACAGTCCTAAACGATCGTCAAAAATCCATATTTTTCTTTCCAGCACAAGGCACACATATCTTTGAAACCTGATAGAGCCATGCCCGTATTAACACGACATGACGTAAATTCGTATCGTCCATGCGAAACAGTACCAACATGTTTGCGTTGTCTCGAAGCAGTTGTTTTGGGTATGCACGAATAAGTCTGGCCGAGGTACACATGGTCCACGTTCGCGTGTCGACCCATGCTGAAGTATTCTTGAATGCAAGTTTGTTTATCGCACACAATGTCATCGTAGACAAATATCGAGTTTCGCAGTGCTTCGCTCGGAGATACGATGCCTTCATTATCGCTACATGGGAAATATCTCATACCTTCCACAGCCTGTAGTACACATGACAATCGCCGGTATTTCGGTTGCTGGAGCGATTTTGAATATAGGTACACGTTCTCGAAGCGAAGGCCGTTCTCTTCTTCCAGCAGGCTCAGTAGGGCACATGTATTGCCACAACCCGATGGTCCTGCGATGATGCACCTTACTTTCTTCGGAAATAGGCTTCCATGCTGCGATTCGTGGAAAATATCTTCATCTTCAGCATGAATGCGTATGTGTAAAATATCATCTTGCTTGACGATATGTATGTTATCACTACTATCTTGCGGAGGTGGAGGCGGAGGCGGAAGCAGAGCCGATTGTAGTTGCAGAGAGCCAGTGCTACAAGTTTCAGAATGTCTCCTCAAAATATCACTCCGTGTAAACTGACTGTGGCAGAAATAGCATACAAATGTCACATTCGAAGTTTTCATCTTGCAGGTCGTTATTTCGTGTCGTCGTAAATTCCGCAAAGGTGTACGTGTTCTACCGCAGAAGCGACACAGTAGGAGCTGTCGGCATCCTCCACTAATCAATACATACTATAAAAGGAAGTCCTTAGCGCGCGTCTGTCTGTATAACTGCTCTAATCTCGATAACCACTGAACGGATTTGGATGCGGTTTTTACTCTTATGAACTGCATTTATCGAGGAAGGTTTATTTGAATTAAAAATTGTCGTAGCACTTATAGTAGCTGAGAATTAATAGTGAATCAAGTCGGGAAAAATAAGCTATTTTGCTGTTTTCTAATAATGCTCTACCAAAACTGCAGGGCCGATTGTTATAATTCTTTCATTTTTAGCAAGCTAAATTCTTCCATACATGTATCATGTATCAAATGAGGCCACAGAGGTCCGGTGGTTAGGGTAATCTTAAGTGGAGCCGCATTGGACCAGTGGGTAGAACGATCCCAGGGGGGGGGGGACGCAGTGGCTCAGTGGATAGAAATATATCAAGTGGGGGCCGCAGTGGTAGTTCAAAGTCATGGTCACAGGGTCAAGGTTATCCGTATTCAATATGCCGGTTGGTTGATGTCACAACTTGGCGGCCGGCCGGCCGGCGCCTGGCTCCTATCCCCTACAGCCTTTCCTCAGTCTTCTCCAAATTTTACTACTTACAGGAATCATGAAAATCAGTTCTGTGTTTTAGCTTATTATTAAAAGTGCAATTTTCAACCGCTTTAGTTTACGTTTTATAGAAATAACAGTAATTTTAACAGTACATCTATATTTTTAACAATTTCACTGTGTTTCCTGATCTACGCATATTGTACTGCAATGTTAGTTGAAACAGGTGGAAAAAAAATTACGATTGTCTAGAAGAATAAGTTAAATGGGTTTTAAGAACCACTGAATTGAGGAAATTAATCCTCGCAATCTTAGATTTACGGGGATTTCGCCAGAGGCCTACAGTACAGTATTTGTAATATGTTTTAGGAATCGACGAGGGCATAGGGCATTACCATATACGATTTCAAATTTCAACAATGGTTGACTGCTGTAGTTAGTAATATTTCTGTAGACGACAGCAATAAAAATAATGGTTTTTAAATTTACCGGAGGTTATTAGTTACAAGTGAATAAATCCACTGTAGTTGGTAACAATTTGTAAACTATTTAACCCATTTGGTCCCATGTTAACATTAGGGTGCAAGTGTTACTGTCTCGTAATTTTTTTATGTGCACTTTACTTGTGTTCAGCACTGTCTTCCAGCCAGTGAGCGATGTGCTGCAGCTTGAAGATATTGGCACTAACCACCCATTTCAAAGAGCTGTAGACAATGGCCACGTAGAAGACTGGCTAGTGTACTGTAAATTCGTAAATTTACTGAAAAGTGCTGGCAAAAGATTCCCCAGAACCGTCCGTATATTTACGGGCACACATTACGTGTATATACTGAATATTCCGTAAACATAGTACTACTGAACGGTGGAAAGTGTAACGGACATGTTCGTTTATATTATAAATATTTTCTGTTATTTTTAAGATATTTCCGTCATTTACTTCAACGGAAACAACATTTATCTGAAAACCTACTTCCGTTATTTTACGGACAGTTCTGTTGTGCACTTGAAAGTGAATATCTGCTATTTAATAAAGCAAATCCGTTATTTTACGGACACTTCTCACAAGCATAAGTTATAAGAATATATTATATATTATCTTCACAGCACTCATGCATACATTACAAAAACAACAATTATATGGTGCATTGACGTATACAGTATCATCCATGTGTATCGTGTCCGCGATCACGGATATAATAACTGAACGGGTTGAAAAGCTATAATTTATGTTGTTCCGTACAAAAAAAAATCGGTAAACCTTTCGAAAAGAAAGTTACGGTGTCATGGGTGTGGCAATATTTTGAATTTTCCGAGGACAAATGAGTCAGCGCCTTTGTTGAACTTCCACCGTTGCTAAAGCTAGCATGAATATGTCTGCGATAAATTAAATAAACAAATGAAGCTTAAAACATGTCATCAATCTCACTTTGTATGTGTTATATGTTTTGGGATTGTAAGCAGCCACGGAGGGAGATTTTTAGCGTTATTTAACACTAGCAGCCTGGCATCGCTATGCTCAGATTTTATAGAGTTATAAAAATGCAATACCTATATATTTGCGACTACCCGTGACTACCCATGACTACCTGCGACCACTTGCGACTACTTGCTACTACCTTCGACTACCTGCAACAACTAGCGAATTTATATTATTAAAATAATATTAAGATCCACTGAGCCCCTGCGGGCCCACTTGATATATTGCTATCCACTGAGCCACTGCGGCCCCACTTGAGAGTGATCTAGCCACTGAGTCACTGCGTTCCCACTTGGAATCGCTCTAGCCACTGGGCCAGTGTGGCCCCACTTGAGATTTTTCTATCCATTGAGCCGTTGTGGCCCCGCTTGGGATCGTTCTAGCTACTGGGCCACTGTGGCCCCACTTGGGATTGCCCTATCCACTGAGCCACTGCGTCCCTACTTGGCTTTACTCTACCCACTGGGCCTCCGTGGTACCACTTGTAGCTTTCTAACAGTGAAAGAATTATAAGAATCGGCCCTGTAGTTTTTTTTCGAGCATGCTTAGAAAGCAGACAGTTGCTCGTTTTTCACCGACTTGCTTTACTAATATTGAAATTTCTCAAGTACTATATTTTTTTTTTATTAAATATATCCTATGACCATATGGAAGAATGTAGCTTTTTAATAGTAAAATAATAAGAAGAATCGGCCATGTAGTTCCCGATATTACCCGAGATATATAAACAAACTCACATTACCTCTTTATAATATTAGTATAGATTATTTTCTAAAATTCAACAGTGAAATTTATATTTCACATATAATGACGAACGAATATATATATATATATATATATATATATATATATATATATATATATATATATATATATATATATAATTTCTTATATTTGTTTGGAGTACATTTTGTTTGAATGGGTTGTCTTCAAAGTGTATGCATTGGCATGCAAAGAGTGTGGCTGCATGCAGAGCCCGGACCTGCCCCTGCTGTGTGTGCAGAGTCGATGTCCGGGGCGACAGAGGACGGGCTGGGCATGGTGCCGCTGGCGGCGATGCTGACGGGCGTCGTGCTGACGACGGGGCTGACGGTGCTGCTGGTGGCCGTGGTCGCGGTGCGCAGGCGCCGCTTCCAGCAGCAGCAGCGCCCTGGCGGCGAGGCGGCCAAGCACAAACCAGCCCGCGAGCCGTCCGCGCCAGTCGTCGTGAGCGTGGCGCGCTGCGACGGCGACCAGCGCTACGTCATGTCGTACGTCGTCAAGCCCGCCGCCGAGTGCGGCCGCAAGCCCGACATACTCAACCCGTCCACAGGTGAGGCCGGCTCAGTGTTGCCAACAGTAGCGGAATTCCGCTACGCATAGCGACATTTAAACATTGGGGAGACAAATAATGATAAACATAGATAATGTAGCGACTTTCTAGCATGCCGTTGGCACCCATAAATAAAGCCACTGGTGATTTTCAACTTATCGCAGCAGAGTTAGGTTTACTTTTTAAATTTTAAACACTATGTTTTATTTTTTAATATTTTAATATTGTTCTAATTTTTTGAGCATATAATTTGTTCGACGACCACGTAGTTCATCGCCTGTCACCAAATACGTACTATTGCTACCATCAATATCACCGCTGCGCTGAAGACAGCCAGAATGTTCAGAACACATCTTTATTATGAAATGAATGTCTGATTTCTTCACCCTTCTGATTTTATCTGTTGTTATCTTAAAGGCATTTTTTCCTCCCATTAATAGTTTAGTAGTAGTTCTTGTCGTCTGTGACGGTTCTGATTTTTGGACCTCTGCGTCGGGGTTGCTTTGTCATTTTGCGTGTGTGCTGTTTGACCGTTTGGCGAGTTTCTGGAGTTAAAATTTTTGGATACATCGTATTTTGGAGTTTGTTGTCGTGTTTGTTCACGCTTTTCGTCCCCCCCCCCCCCCCCGGGGATTTATTGTACTTCTGGCTGTACAAGCTTCGATATTTAGGTCTGACACATTTTCCGCCAAATTGTTAGAACGAAATTTTAAAAAATAATTTGTGTAGCGGAATGTAGCGGAATCGCCTCTTTCCACGTTGGCAACACTGGACCGGCTGCCCGACCACGGCAGGCGAGTGAGTCGAGCGATGTCACCGGCTCCCACCCGCCATCTTGGATTTATGAAATTTTGGTATACTCTAAAAATACAGATTTGTAAAGGCTGTTCGCAATAAAGTGAGCACTTTTGAAATTAACCTTAGAAAAAAAGTCCCTGCTCCTACCTGCATATATTTCAACTGGTGCACTGTAAAGTTGGTAACGATTGATGGGAAGAAGTTCCATACCTTAACGTCGAATAAAATGTGTGAGGAAACCATTTTTGTTAGCTTAAATTGTTTATTCCGCTTTTTTTTTTTTTTTTTTTTTTTTAATGCATCGAAGTGTGAAAATGAGTAGATTTGTAAAATATTTAGTTATCTAATCATTTCACAATTGCACTTAACCGACGCATGAAATAAGTGATGAGGCCCATTGCAATGTTAATTTTATATAAGACGGAAGAATACACAACATGCGTACAAGTAGATCTTAAACAGGGCTTTTGAAAATGTTCATTTTATCGTGAACAGTCTCTATCATATTTTTTGGAACGACAGAGCACAGGGCATCACCTAGTGCATTGCCTGAGGACAGTATTTCTTTATTAATGTTGCTATAGTCGCCTTTGTAATCGTTCGCAAGAAATACCCTCGCTTGTCGCCTCAACAGTTACCAGCTAAAAATTATTAAATTTATCGAAGCTGTGGCAGTTCGATAAAGTTTGGGAAGCTGTTATTTAGGATACTTCGTGCGGGGAATTTCAGTAAACCTTCTAAAATAGAAGCTTTCGCGAAAAATCGATAAATCCAATATGGCGGGTAGAAATCCGCCTTAAGGGGATTATGTAGCTGCGCGTCCCAGGTCAAGAAGCGAGGGAGCGATACGGGCGACAGTTACACGCACACCTGGCGCCTCATCGCTCCTACGCGCAAGGCGTGCAGTGTTTCCGTCGTAACGTTGTACTGTGCAAATTAGATCTGTAACAGTGGGGTTTTATTACACGCGATGAAAGCCCACAGATTGAACTACGTCCGTACCTTTGTACTTTTCTCTGCCGCTTAAGGAAACAGCAAATGCAAGTTTTCAAAATGCCATATTTTACCATTTTCACGAATTTTTTTTCTCCAAGAATACACTTGATATGACAAAAGTAAAATGATAGGGCCATAGATCATTGTTTCTATATTTTCTGGCAAAAAGTCATATTTTCACAATTTTATTTGTAGAGATACGCGTTTCACAAACAACGATTTCACAGAAAGCATTTCAGTACATTGGACTCTTAACAGCGAGGTGACGAGAGCCGATGAGGGGGATCGAGGTGAGTATGGAGCAGCGCCGGAATAAAAGGGCGGGGGTACGTAAGATTCCGAGAAAACCCGCCGACCAGCGGCATCGTCCGGCACGATTCCCACATGCGAAAGCCCGGTAGTGGCCCGGCCGGTTCGCCTTGGTGTGAGCCGAGCAAGGTAACCTCTCAGCCACCGCGGCCCCTAGGGCAAACGAATAACTATATCGGCTGTTCACCATAAACTGGTCACTTTTGAAAGCCTTGCTTAGGGTCTACTTGCTTACATATTGTGTATTCTTCCGCCACACGTAAAATTAACACTGTAACGGGACTGATCACTATCCACGCGTCAGTCAAGCAAAACTCTGCTGTTATTATAAAAGTAAATAGTTTACCAATCTGCTGGGTACACACTATTCTGCATTTAAAAAACAGAAAACAAAATTAATAATAATTTCAGTATTCATTATAGTTTACCTAACACTTTTTATTCAAAGTCGAGATGTGGAAATACTTCGCCTCAGTAAGTTGATTTCAAAAGTGCTCAATTAACCGTGAAAATCCTATAGAGGCGTGGGTTGGGAATTTTCGCGAATTCATTTTAAGACAATCTAGTTTCTAATGCATGTATCTCTATACTGTGCTTACAATTGGGCCATAGTTTATAGCACGCCCACCTGAACACTGGACCAATAACAGATGTATAGGCTATTCACAGTAAAATGAGCACTTTTAAAACCCCTGCTTAAAATATACTTGTATGCACGTTGTGTATTCTTCCGTCTTATGTAAGATTGACATTGACGTGGGCCACATCATTTTATTCATGCGTCGGTCAAGTGAAAGTGTGAAATTATTTCTAAAATATCCATCAGATCTGCTCATTTTTACACTTCGATCTATTAGAAAATAAACGTAAAGCGAAAGAAATAATTAAAGTTATCACAAATGGTAACCTAACACTTTTTATTCGACGTTAAGATACCAACTTTTCTGAGCGAATGTTACTCAGTTCGCCCATTAGAATATATTCATGCAGGGGCAGTCACTTTTTTGTAAGGTTAGTATCTAAAGTGCTCACTTTATCGTGAACAGCCTTTACCTTGTTTGTTCCTTGGACGCCAGCCTAACACGCAGTTCCGAGTCCTTCGCAGTAGGTCACAGCTGTGCGCAGGGACAGGTCAGGGCATCCATCCGTAGTTAAGGCGGGTTCCGATCAATTTTGGTAGCCGACTTGGTGCTGATGAACTGAGCCATGCCCGAGACTAGGCTTCATTCATGCCAACGAGTGACGGCTGCCTTGGCGTACGCGGCCACCGACACCCAGTTGCAGTGTGAATCGGTATGTTTGAGACTTAATTTCTCTATGCATTCAGGCATATGTATCCTTGCAGAATGAAGTACTGTGATACAGAAGTAAGAAGAGATTTTGACGGCTCTTAACAGCAAGGTCATGAGAGCCGATGAGGGTGATTGAAATGAATATAGTGCGGCCCCGTAATGAAGGGGTGTGGGAAATGGGAGATTCCCGAGAAAACCCACCTATCAACGGCATCGTCCTGCACGATTCCCACTTGCGAAAATCCGGTTCGCCTTGGTGGGAGGCGAGCGTGCTAATCTCTCAGCCACCGCGGCCCCCACGAATTTAAAGGTAGTTGTGTTTAGTGTACTGCATGTTTTTGTACATACATACATACCGCATTGTATTACCGAAACATTTCATCAAGATATTTCGTTATATATTTGTTTGGAATGCTATAGCATCTCACCGTTGTTAAGTTCAAGCGTATATTTTTAAAACAGGTCTTTCTGGGACTCTGTTCGTTACTTAAAGAATATGTGGTTATATGTGCACACAGCGGCAGGTGAGATTTCTCTAGATACTACCAGCTTCTTCTACCAATGCGTTCGTAGTTTATTCTTTGTGTATCGTCTCTTTCGGTGCAGTTTCATTTAGACTGGTAACTATTGATCTTAAAATTTTGAAGATTGCACATAAGTACTACGTTGGTTGGGTGACACCTTTCTCGCTGAATTAACACTTACAGTTTCCACTGAAGCGTCCGTAGCGCGGTTGGTTAGAAAGTCGGGTTATCGCAAGAAAGCTCACGCTTTAGAAACCAGGGTAGGGCATGGATTTTTTTCAGTAATTGTATGTAAGTTTAGGTTAGTTTAGTTTTCGAGACTCCCCTCTCAGTTTAGCGCAATGCCATAAAGCATAAAAGCAAACAATATGGATTAAAAATTATAAAGTATGATTTATTTTCTAGTAAAAGCATACTTGCAGATTCAATAAATTTTTAATGTGCGAAATTAATATATCATATTTGACCAATGTATGCAAGCATTCCTTTACGAATATCATTACATTTATGAATGACTAACTTGAACTATTAAATTTAAACAATGCTTGCTTACAAACGATGAATTTTTTGCATTTTCGCGGTAAAAGGTATTAACTGAATGTTTTACTGTCATTCTCAATTAATTCTCTTCGTAGTATAAAAGGAAGTCCCTGGCGCGCGCCTGTCTCTCTGTATGACTGCGCTAATCTCGAGAACCACTGAACGGATTTGGATGCAGTTTTTACTGTGATGTGACGCGGTATCTGTGGGTTAAAAGAGGGACTTGGTTGTTTTGATTTGTTTCATTCCAAATAATTGATTATTCCATTTGGTTTAGGTATGTGTAAATATTAAATAGGTTATATACAAAGTTATGATTAAACTAATGTTATTGTTCTTATAAATATTAGTGGATATTTATCGTTTACTTACATATGTAAGCCTACTACTGATATTGAGGAAATTTTCAGAGCAATATTAACTTTGTGTGTACTGTGGACAAATTTGTCGTTTACTTACTTTGCATAGGTAGGTATACCTACTATTTACATTGTAGGTAATCTTCTTTCTACGTATATGATTTATTTTGACCTTTGTTAGTAGTATTAAAAAAACAATGCCAAGGCGTAAATCAAATATAGGTCGTAGTACATCAAACGCCAAAAGATTGCGTTTATCACATGCAAATGAAAGTGAACAAGAAAGAGAATCTAGTTTGGCTGATTATTTAGTAATTATTAATTATTAATATTTAATTTCGTTATTAATTTATCATCATATAACATTGTATTTGTCTTTTTTCCGATTTATTTATTTGTGTATCGCTGTAAAAACTACATTGTACCCGGGCGAAGCCGGGCCGGGTCGCTGGTTGGCTGATAAAATAATCATTTAATGTTTAGGACACAATACCAGAAAACTTCATAAGCAGTCATTTCATGTATACACATCCTCATACTTCAAAGTATTATCGTCCTCTTTATTAAAAACTGTACGAAAATTACTTTACGTGCGAAAGTTGCCCATTTAGTGATTAAGAGAATGTTTTGCATTTTATTTTTTCTACTAGAAAACATACACAGCCATAAAAAAAAGTTATGAATATTTTCAATATTTGCATGTTATATTGAGTTTTGAGCATTTTCAACTAATCTTCAAACTACAAGCTATTACGCAGTATTTTGAAACTATTTTATAAAAAGGCGGCAACACTTCTTTAAAGTTTCATAAAAATTATTTAATAAAATCTGATTCTTGCCCTTAAGTTTTTTTTATAAAGCAACTTCTTCGTTTATATGAACAGAACATAGACTCTTACTTTGTATTTGTAACACCAACTTCTTTGTTCGCAGGTGTAAACGTCTACTGCAGACAAACGCTTTCGCCTCAAGAAAATTTGCTTGATCGTGATGACCAAGAACAGAACTTTCCTGCAAACACATACGTAAGTGTTAACAAATACCAGGTACTTATTTATATCCACATTTCTAATCGTCGTAAATACTACAAGGAGATGTGTTTATAGAAAATATTAGCTTTGAGGGTTTAGAGGTAGAAAGCTCAACTCATTCCCATATTGCCCAATTCATAAATGTTATCTTTTGGTATCAAGCATGGTTCTGTCTACATAGTTGTTATCATAATCATCATCAGTAGTAGTACACGTAGTTGGTTCCGTTGATTAGTCACCAGCCCCCCATCCCTGAGATCTTTGGTTCTATCCCAGGCCCTGGTGGTGGCGAGTGGGAAACTTTTGCACTGGCCGACCTTATTAAGAAAGTCTGGCGAACATCACTGTGGTGTGGGAACCTTCTCGAGACTCTTCCTTCCATATGATTCTCTGTTTCCTACCTTTATTTTACCACGCAAAATATGCATAGTGTGACATGAAAAACACACTGATATAAAATACAAAGATTTTAGCTGTTGTCACTGATAATGTGCGGAATCAGCAAAAATAATGAAGCTAATTATAAACAAATTAATAGAGAAAAATACACCAAAAGTGACTAATAAAGTGAATGAACAGCGAGGACAGTAAATACAAATACCACTGTAAACCAGGCATACTTTGATCTGCTGTGGTACTTTCGAAACACAAAAAAAAAAAATGGCTCCATTTGATGAAGGAATGGCAAACGTGACCTGCAGGTACGTAGTAACGATTGTTTATGGTATACAAATAACTCGATAACACAGCGAGAAAAATACAGCGTAGCGAAAAGAGACAAAACTGAACGATTACATAACAAAGCCGCCGCGTACGAACCTAATAGGCTTTCTTTAATGTAAAGTGAATGGACTAGAACCTATTTTCCTTTTCAAGCACGTGTGCAGTCTGTGGCATACCAACAGACTAATGTTTTTCTCATTTTATTAATTTCGCTTTGGTGCTTTACAGCTCGTTTACTCTCTTTACTATTCGCCTTATATTTTAAAGAATTTCAAATAACCCAGCAAACACGGGCCATAATCGGGCCGGTAAAAGCTAGCCGACAAACTCCGGCCAGCCGATACAGGCTCAATGTCATATTCCGGAATCGGCCCGAGGCAAATATGGACAGACGGCTAACCGTATAGTGTCGGGCCTGCGACGGCTGGATGTCGCTACGATGCCGGGCCTGCGACGGTTGGTGTCATTGCGATACCGGGCCTGCGACGGTTGGTGTCATTACGATACCGGGCCTGATGTCGCTATGATGGCAGGCCTGTGAGGGCTGGATGTCATTACGTTGCGGGGCCTGCGACGGCTGGAGGTTGCCACGACGGCGGGCCTGAGACGGCTGGATGTCGTTACGATGCAGCCCTGCCGTGGATGGAAATTGTTACGATGCCAGGCCTTCGACGGCTGGGTATTGCTATGATGCCGGGCCTGTGATGACTTGATTTCGTTACGATGCCAAGCCTGCAGTGGCATGATGTCCAGAAATAAGCATTATAACCATGAAAAAATCCTTAACTTATCGATTCTAAATTTCAGTAATTTTTATTTCCTCTTTACATATATTTATTTCATTTACTTCTCGATACACATAATATGACATATAAATCTATTGGTTGCCGAGTGTGGGATTCGAACCTAAGAGCCTTGAGTTCACAGGCCAGCATGCTAACATATACTCCACAGAGTATGATGCTTATACCCTCCAATAATTCCAATTATATCATGGCACGAATTATTATTAAGGAATGTATAAATTCCATGACAATATGAGCAATAATTTTAAAACAAGGATTATTTTTAAAAAAAACTTTTTCTTCAGAGGCTGGCAAACAAAATAGTTTTTTTTTTTTAGTTTTTGATATATCTGTCGGATGGTTGCATAAATGAAAAAAAAATTCGAAGTAAAAAAATGCCATGGGCTACGTGACATATATTATCACGAAAAAAAACATGCTAATGGTTAACACACGGTCTGGAAAAAAGACATCCTGCCATTAACAGCTAGCTAACATCTTACCTATTCAAAACACTTTCCAAATGTTTGTCGGCAAAAAGACATAATATTTATATATATTTTTATGATAAAGTGCCTTGTCTCGAAAACGTTACTGGGCCAGAATAAATAAGATGATGACCAGCTTACCGAAAAGACAAAGATGCTGTATATGAATCGGCCCAGAAACATTTTTAAGATGCTTACCATATGTTTGCTTTGCGATATCATGCCGACATATATTCGGTGATATCCATCTGTTATCCTAAATAATACACCGGGCCTTTATCTTTATCATAACGGCTAGCAATCTGTCTCAAAAAAGACAAGACATAGTGTCGTTCTCAGGTGGCCATCTTCTGGTATTTAAACGACAGTTGGCGACAGTACAGGTATCGGGCGGACAATTTACCGATACTTTGCCAACAGATTGTGTTTTCTGGGACGATTATTGAAAGTTTAAAAAGGGAACGAATTTCCTACCCTGAGGCAAGGCATAGTTGGTAAGAGGCTGGCATAAATCACTGTTGCAGACATGCTGGAACATGGGACCTAATAGCAGAACAACCCATAGTGGTAGGGTTTGGAGAACTCTGGTGTACGGGACCTGGGACCGGAGCTTGGAGACGGGGTTCTCCATCTTGGAATTTCCCTTTTTGCTCAAGATCGACTAGATTTCCTTAAAAATGTTCCTTTTTCCCAGCTACTTAAACGAACCCCCAAGAAAGTCAATTTTCAGTCCAGAGCAGGAAAGGGGTCTCGTGACTCCGAGCCAAGTGAGCAGGGCCGGTGTAGACTAGCAGACATGGTCGTGGCAGCCATATTGGTTTTATAGGCATAAGATATGCCAAATCGATACAAGGGATCAAGGATCAGAGTCAGGCCTAGACATAAGCCATATTGGAAGCTAGTGACCTTGACTGCGACCTTTGATATTAATCACATGACCTCGAATGACCTTAAAAACTAAAATTTGAGAAAAAGTCATAAATGTCAGCAAGCATATTATGTTACTGACTACTACCACCATCTTGGATCCAGGTGACCTTGGCATTGATCCCATGACCTTAGATAAACAAAAACCAAAACTCGAGAAAAAATTTAATAAATTCATAAGCCAATGATAATATTATGTTACTGACTACTACTGCCATATCGGATACAGGTTATCTTGAACCCACGGTCTTGAATGACCTTCAAACAAAAAAAAATTCATTAAAAATTCCAAAAAACCAGCAAGCATATAATGGTAGTGACTACTGCCGCCATATTGGATGCAGGTGACCTTGATTTTGACCCTGTGACCTTGAATGACTTTGAAAACAAAAACTCGAGAAAAAATTCATAAAAGTGAGCAAGCATATTACATTACTGACTACTAACTCCATATTGGATGCAGGTACCTTGACCCTGTGACTTTGAATGTCATTGCACCCAAAATAATTCCCAAAAAAAATTATCAAAAATGTATCATTAAAAGTTATTAAAACTGTATTACTAAAAACTATAAAAAATGTATTTTAAAAACTTATATTTCCGAAGGTCTCCCGAGCACTGCGCCCAGCAGACGACTGACCCCCTCACCCCCACTCCCTTCACCAATACTCATTTTATCTTGTACAACCATCATGGTTTATTTCGTCTGTCATTTGTTTATTTACATTTTTGAAGACAGACATTTGGATTTCTCACCTATAATTTGTTTATACATTTCTGAAGGCAGTCATCTTGGATTTTTTGTCTCTCATTTGTTTATATATTGTGGATGCTGCCATTTTGGTTTTTTCGTCCATAATTTGACTATACATTGCTGGAGGCCACAATCTTGGTTTTTTATTGTCATTTGTTTTGGAGTTTCTCTCATCTTCGTTCGACGCTCATCTTGGTTTTCATATGTTGTCATCATCTAGGTGGCGCTAATGTATTCAGTTAATATTGTTTATGTTTTTTTAATTATAGGCAGTGCTGTCGTGCCCTTCATTTTAGATTCTATTTTCAACAATAGGTGATGTTAATTTATCGATTTCACTACCAGGCGAGATGCGGGCACTTATAGTCATAGACATAAAACCCCTGTAATTTCCCATCCTATTTAACAAAAAAAATGTTTCCAATCAGCAGTATACATACAAGCATGATGTGGGACTTTGACAACATGCATGATTTATTAAATTAATTTTTTTAATAGAAATTTTTAGCTTTTAAATTAAAAAAGTATTTATTTAATTATATAATTTTACATATAGTACAATAGTACTTTATACAAAACTTTTAATTAAATTTAAATAATTTCTGTGCCTTTTAAATTTTAATTATATTCTGGTAAGTGAAATAAAACAATTTTATTCACAGGCATTTTTTATTCAATTAATTTATTACAGTCGTTCATACCATCGAAAAAAATTATATTCCTCAATATGTGTGCATCTCACGCAACTTTGCTGTGGGTTATAGTATTTTTATGCATCTTGTTGTACATAAATATCATTACATTTTTACACAAACACACTGTGCAAGGCGTGTTATGTAGGTAACTACACTTTTGAGGACATGTACCGACCTCACAAGAGACCTGCTTGCAGAAAACCTGGTACAGAGGTACTGATGAGGAATGCACTTCACCTTTACAGGTCGTTGCATGTCTAAGTAAACTGTTGGTACTGCTGGATTGCTCACCGCACCTGTCACACAAATATGACATGCGATAATGATTCTTGACACAATGTAAGCTTTCATGGCGTCGTATATTGATGCCAAAAGCAAATGTCGTATCACAAAAGTTACACTGAAGACGACGTAGTGGTTCAGGCAAAGGCTCGGACAGACCTATTGGAGCTAAAGATGCAGGTAATGTCGGCAAATGTGTTCTAGGTACCTCAGCCGAAAAGTTCGATGGCTCCATTGAAGATTTCTTATTCCCAACAGCTGAAGTCGTTGGCACTGCTGGTATCACTCCCGAAGAACTCGTTGGCACTGCCGTAGATACTATTAGCTCTAGAGTCACATGAGACATCGCAGATGCAGAATAAAACTTAGATGCCAAACTGCAGAAGCTAGCCGATATAATCTGCCTTTTACATTAGTCGTCCAACTAAGTCTCTCAGCTGACACATTAAATTAAAGACACAGTTGTGTATTACAATACACATGAAGAAATCTACACACATTATAGAATCTTTGGCTGCCCAAATGTGGGACTCGAAAAACGTCATGCACAAGAGTAAGTTATAGATATATATATATACACACACTTACAGTAGTGGACTCGAGAAATTAACGTCACCTATGTGTTTAAAATATAATCAGATATGAAGGGTTTCAACAGCACCACCTATACAATAAAAAACAAACAAATATATCTGCTGTCTGGTAGGTGAATTAATACACTAGCGCCCCATAGGAGATGGCAACATATCAAAACCAAGATGGTAGTCGAACGAAGGTGAGAGACAAACTGCAAAACAAATGACGATCGACAAATAAATACGGTGGCCTCCAGCAATGTATAAACATTGATGGACAAGAAACCAAGTTGGCAGCCTCCAGTAATGTATCAACAGATGACAGACGAAAAATCCAAGATGTCTGCCTTCAGCAAAGTATAAACTTATGATGGACGAAAAAATCCAAGATGACTGTCTTCAACAATGTATAAACAAATGACAGGCGAAAATAAAACAAGATGATCACACATGATAGAATGAGTACTGTTGAAGGGAGTGAGGTGCAGGGTTACAACTGTCTTCTGGTCGCAGTGCTTGGGAGACCTCCGGAAATTTAATTTAATAAAAAATTTAATATTTTTTAGTAAATTTTATTTTGTTTTAGTAATTGTAATAGTAAGTTATTAATAATTTTAAAAAATTATATGATTTTTTGGGATTTTTTGGGTTTAAGGTCAACTAAGGTCACAGGGTCATCGTTAAGGTCATGTGCATTCAATATGGTGGCAGTAACTAGTAACATAATATGCTGGCCGACTTTTTGGAATTTGTTATGAAATTTTTGGGTACAAGGTAATTTAAGGTCACATAGTGATGGTCAAGGTTACCTGCATCCAATATAGCGTCAGTAGTCTGTACCATAATATGCTTGCTGACTTTTATAAAAAAAATTCTTGAGATTTTGTTTTCAATGTTATTCAAGGTCACAGGGTCGAGGTCTAGGTCACCTGCACCCAATATAGCAGTAGTGGTCAGTAATGTAATATTCTTACTGACTTTTTGGAATTCTTTGGTTTCAAGGTCATTCAAGATCACAGGGCCAATGTCACCTGCATCCAATATTGCAGCAGTAGTCAATTAAATAATATGCTTGTTGACTTTTATGGATTTATTTAATTTTGGAGTGTGGAATTTCCAAGGCCATCTAAGGTCTTGGGGTCAAGGTCACCTGGATCCAAGATAGTAGTAGTTGGTATTGCAATATGCTTGCTGATTTTTTTACGTAATTTAAGGTCAAGAAGTCAAGGTCGAAGGCCATGGTCAAGGTCACTGGCTTCCAATATGGGTGATGGCTAGGTCTGATTCTGATCCTGGATCATTTGTATCAATTTGCCATACCCTATTCCTTTAAAACCAAAATGGCCACCATGACCATGTCCGCTGGTCCTCACCGTTCCTGCTGTCGTGGCTCGGAGTCATTAGTTCACCTCCCCTGCTCTGGACTGTAAATTTACTTTTTTGAGGGTTCATTTTTGCAGCTGGGAAAAAGCGAAATTTTATTTTAAAAAAAGGGAGATTTTTAGGGAAATTTGGTTGACTTTGAACGAAGAATAAAGGAAATTTTTATGGAAAAATTAAGAAAGGGGTCCCAGGTCCTCATTGCACCAGAGTTCTCCAAACCCTACTACTAACTATGTTTGTGCAAAAACCGCTGATCACTCTGAACAAGCATTCTGAACTGACGTAATGGGTCAAGCCGTCTATTGAAACAGGCTGTCCTACACTAGGGACAGACCTGTCGTTCCGTCCAGCCAGAAACATGAATGAGGTGAGTAATAAGATGGTGGTTGTGTAGTGGTGGAATGACGACGTGGAAAGAAACGGAAGTGTCACGATGTAACCCCCACATCACAGCTGTGTACACTCCATTCCTTATATGAAAATCAGTCTGAAAAATTTATCCTGTCAGTGCCTGAGGAAGAACTGGAAACTGCGGCATAAGGCTAGTGTATGACCACTGAGTCATCTTTCTATTTATAGTTTTTATATTTATTAATTGGTTTCTAATTTCTGACTTGTATTATTATAGAGCTAGGCAAATGTTATGAATGCAGCTTCACATACCTCTGTAATAAATTGAAAAAGTGAATGTTCCTTAGAGCATATCCATGCGAACCTCTTAAGATCATATTCTGCAAACAATGTTAAACACAATCACCTTTAAACAACTCGACATTTTCTATCCAAAAGCTTTATCGATAAGATTTTTTCGGCAAAATAGAGGAAAATTTGGCCTTAATGTTTGTCAAAAAATTTTTGTAGTATATCCCAATCAATTTCTAACAATTTCCTTTAGCGTTTTCAAGGCACAGTTCCAAAACATGTTTACTTTAGCTGGTTCCACAGTACAGCGATATGTTGACATGCGATGGGCCGCGACGATCTACTTTGCACTTACTGTTTCGTAGTTTTAGCCTTTAAGCTCCGGGAGGACCTAGAGGTGCATATGCGAAGCATCGAGCGAAACTGCTGCTCGGTGCTGTATAGTATTCCCTGGTTCAGCCATCGCAAGTCCTTGGTCTGCTACATCGTTGAATAGGTACATGTGGAAGAATAACCATGTGTACAGCCAGCACCTGCACACACTGCTGCTCCATTCTTCGGCCATGCACTGCAGTTACCGCAGGTCGTTTTCTATTCCATCTTCTCCATGCAGGTGTGTAGGAAGGTCGGAAGGATGGTTAGGGCGGCGTGACCATAAAAATAGAACCGAATGTTAGCTGCATGTCCATGTGCTGCGTTCGCAGTGCAAGGACATGTAAGTACGAACTGTTGTGGTTTGTCTGGGAGTATACATATATATACACTGCTGGAAAATGAAAAAGAACACCTTGACGGACGCTTTCCAAGAGTTCTAAAATGTATTCACTTATAGTACAGTTAGTGTATAGGACATGATCACTGGCAGAAGAATATCTGACGGAAAATATTGTCTGCAGAAGTGTACTAACAAATCGTTCATTTATTAATGTGTCTTCAGCGAGCAGCAATGCAAGCGAAAAATCTTGCATGTAAACGATCAGAGAGGTAGGAGACTGACGTAGCACAACCACAATTCACGACTGGCGACATTTTGCTAAGTGTGCAGGATGGTTCAGATGCTCCGATATCAACACGGACAGTGTCAAGCCGATTTTAGAGCCTGCCATAATTTAGCATACGCGTCTGTCTGATCTATCCGAGCTGATCGTGCTGTCGCCGATACAACATTTGATTGGTTCATGGGGCCTGTGACATCAGATGCTGATGGTGCAAGTGTGTGGTGTGATGAGGTGCTAACTGACTGGAGATGGCTAAACTTCATCTTTCGAGGTCAGACATTTCAGACTGCACCTTCAGCATCTAACGTCATCAGAGCCGAGACCAATGAGAGGGTTTGTTTATACACAGAAGCGAGAAAACGCGCGAAAAGTTACGGTTCATGCATAACCTATTTAATAGCGAATATATTTGTTTAGTTGTTTTGATATGAAGCGCTAGACTGTTTGCTAAGTAATGCAGTGCGGCTAAAATAATTTTTACGTTATATAAATTACAAGCAGTATAATATACGGCAAATAAATATCAAAACAGACAGAAAATAGTAACATCTAAATGTAAACAAAAATGGCGACATGTTTTTCCGTCTACATCAGCAGACAACCATATTTGTAGCATGCAAGGCTCGTCGTGGTCGGTAAGCTGCATGGACTGACAGCACGGTCGAACGGTTCGGACAGAAGCATCTTGTTACGCTATGGGGTTTAGCATACAGTTACTTCCTAACTGAAGTGGGGGTTCACTCGACATGAATAACAAGCAACCAATTACTCACACAAGACCCGCAGGTTTATTCACACAATTCGTCACAGAATTCCTTTAATTACTTGGCTAATGCTCACAAAATTAAGTTAAATGCTCTTTATTACGTTTACGACTTAACAATGTAAATAGCTACCACGGACATTGCAGCTTACCAGTCTTGATATTATCGAAGCCTACACTTTATTGAGACAGTCCCGCTTAGGGCTTATGGAGGGTTTCCCTCACCGCTGTGTTAGTACTGTAGACTCGTTCTGCGGACGCCTGAGCCCTGCCGAACTGCGTTGACCTCGCCGCGCCTCGACGTCACTGTGTCCTAGTGACCTCTGGCAGAAGGAGGGGGGGGTGGAGCTTCCTCTCAGAACCCTCTTATATACTCACACACCCGTTGGCCTCCTTTCTTCCTGCCGACCCCTGTTTAGGAAACGTAATCCCAAACACCGCACACTGCACCTCACCTAGCCCGCTTAAGGCCTCGGCGCCGCTGCCCTGGGCGCCTTCGTAACAGTCTGCACAATTGTGGCAGGGCCTTTTCTGAGGCATCTCTTTTAGCCATCCATTGCGAAGTCTACCCTTAACAGCGATCCACTGTCATCATTGCTTGGAATGGTGTGGCCCCAGAGCTGTTTGGAGTGCAGAATGTAATAGTGTATTCTTCAGTGACGAATTCCGTTTTGTCTCTTTCACCGATGATGATCACCGTGTGAGAGTCTGGTGGCGATGTGGTCATCAGGCGGATTTCTCCTCCTGTCAACACGGGGCCATGGTTCGGGGTGCTAACAGGACCAACAGCTGTTCACCTCTAGTATGCATTATGGGCACATTAATGACAAGTCTCTGTGTTAATGAGGTGATGCGTGCCGTGGAATCTCCATATCTGCAGGGCTTCCCAAATGCATGTTCTCAATAAGATAACGTCCGGCCGTATACAGTTCAGTTCATCTTCAGTAATTTGCAAGGTGTGCTAGCCCAATCTGCTGCCAGTTGAGAATATGTGAGACACGATTGAATATCGACTGTATACTCTCCCACCCACATGAAATGAAAATGAACTGCGAACTTAGATTAACAACACAATATGATCCACGATACTCCAGGGTATTATTCGGACTTTCATTGAATCGATGTCTCGTTGGGTTCAGCAATGTATCGCCCAACATGAATATTCCACTTCTTACTGGCCATTCTGTATTTTAGGCTATCAGATCGTAGTCTGTAAGTGAAAATTACATTTTATTTTTCAGCGGCTATTTAACTATTTATGCATTTTAATTATTCCTTTGTGGTGTGGCATTTTCTCTTTCAGTCAAAGCATTCTTTGGATCCATGATATATATTTTACTTTCGGTAATTATTATTATTATTATTATTATTACCATAAACCGGAGGGGAGGGGGGTGCTGTAGTTTTAACTTGCACCTCTCAAAATGTACGTTTTAGGGACATTTTCAAGGTAGTTATGAATCGTCGCTATTTATTTTCAACTCTTTAAATTTAATCTACCTATATGAAGTTTGCTCTATCTTTACTAAATCAAATGGCCTCAATGAATTTAGTGATGCTGAGGTAGCTAAGGAGCAGGAGCAGGGGTACCTTAGTGTTAGGGTCAGCTGTGGTGCAGTTGTCAGTCTACTCACCTCACACCTAAGTGAGCCAGGTTCTATTCCCTCCAGGGTCACTACTAGATTTTCGCCCATAGGAATCGTGCCGTACGGTGCCGTTGGTCAGAGGATTTTCTCGGGGATCTCCCGTTTTCCCCGCCCTTGCATTCCAGATCGCTATTCCATATTCACCTCACTTCACCATCATCGGCTCTCAAAACCTCGATGTTAAGAGCCATCCAAATCTCTCCACTGTAAAGTGCGATGCTTGTGTATGGCAGTATCAATGGCCTCAAAAATTCCTAGTGTTGCTTAGATATAGTATATTCACGGTTAATTCCAGCTGTTTTGATGCCCTGCAAAAGTTCTACTTGCAGGTTATTCATTCGCCTCATGCAAACAAATATTAACCAAGTCTTAAACATTACACCAAAGAGACAACGTACCCTTTTAGTGCACGCTCAGTTAAATAATATTTGCAGGAGAACTATTTCTTACAAAGCTTTACCAGCACACTTATTTTCTCTCTGTTTATATTTATTTTAATTATAAATTAAATATTATTATTTGTAGATAGAATGTAAGTAAAAGTTCAATTAAAAAATATATTTAATATATCACAGATCTAAAACGTTTGTGATGTGTGGCATATTTATAAATCGAGCAGACACGTCGTACATGGAGTGGTTTTTTAAAGGATTGATTCAAATGTGTGAACACCGCCGATAGACTATAGCTGCTGCAGGTGTAAAGTAACCCCACTGTACTGTATGACGAGGCGGCAGTGTGTAAGCCAGCTTCAGCGGACGAGAGTGAGGGGCTGGTGCAAGGCGGACGTGTGGTGTGTGGCAGGGCCAGATCGCGAGGTGAGCGGTCCAGCGGCGGCCGGGAGATGCTGCTCGTGCCCCGCTCAGCGCGACTGCCGCCGACGACGCCTGAGGGCCGGCCACAGCCCAGCGTCACGTCCACGCTCCGAGATCCCGCCACACTGTTTTCAAATGTGTGTTTACGCTCTCTCAACTTTATGGAATGTTAGCTCTTCAAAGCAAAATAAATTTTTTGATATGTTGCACGTGTTTTTTAATACTCTGTGACGGAGGCTTTCCGACACACGAGACATAGAATACTTTCCTCCCTTCAGTCAGTGGTTTTCCATTTAATTATATTAAGGTCAACTTCAAGAAGCAGAGGCGAAATATAATGCATCTGCCAGGAGGCACAAAAGCAGATAAATAACTAGGGTATGTGAAAATATCCCAAAATAGTGTTCCCTTTTCTTTAAAGTATATTTGGGCAAAGATTATTTATGATGTAATAGTGTTCCAAGAAAGTAAAAAACAGAACATTTATAGTTTGAGTACAATTTATTTACCAACATAGATAAAAGCATACTATTAAAACCCTGACCTATGCGGTCATATAAAAATCGATTATTACAAGGGCCTTTATATGTACAAGTATAAGTTACAATATTGTTCAGAAAATGTACACATTAAAATTCTCCAATACTTAGATGCTGATAATAAAATGTTACAACATAAAATTTTACATTACTTAAATTGGACATGAGATGCGTTATAACCGTCCCCGTTCCCCCAATCAACCCAATGAACATATACAGTCCGCACTCCACCTCTGAAACCGCGGGGTATGAGGAAGGGGGAAGCAAGACAGTGAGTGACAGCGGGGAGTGGGGAGTGTGGTCCCGCATGTACTATCCGCAGTAACACATTTAGCTGCGAAGTGTCGTGAACATCGCCGCTACGAGTGTTATGTCTGTCTGGAAGAAAAACAACCGTCGTGCATTCTGAAGGCCGGAGAATCCTAAGTAATATAATTGCAAAGTGTGATGAAGAGGCGAAGCAAAAACGTTATGCTTTCACAGTAAACCAGGCGACATCAAGAGCTGCAGACTAAGTTCGAGTGTCGCAGACGTTAATTAAAAAGATACGGAAAGAACATAACTAACTAGTTAACAGTGGGGAGGGCGCTAGCTTGCACACGTCGGGTAAACTACTGAAAACTAGGCCGGAACATACTGTCGTGAAAATTGATGACTTTCATCTATGTGTAATTCGGCGGCCGATTCAGGATTTTTATATTCAGGAAAAACGTGTCCCTACTTGCAAAATTACTGCCCGTGATAAAGGAGAAAACAGACTTTCCCCGGTCGCATACTTCGTTGCGTAAGGTGGTAAAACAACTAGGTTTTCGGTGGGAAAAATCGCAAAGTCACAGGAAGATACTAATTGAGAGACCTCACATTGTATCTTGGCGCCACGATATCTAGTTGAAACAGCGCAGACAATGTGGGAAACAAATTATTTACATAGACGTGACATGGATAGACGGTACTTTAACATTTGGTAAATGTTGGCAACATGAAGAAATGTTTGGCATACAAGCTAATGTGAATTCGGGTAAATGATTAATTGTAGTACACGCTAGGGGTATTAACGGATTTATCGAAAATGCTCTCCTTGCCTATAAAGCCGATACTTCCAGTGGCGACTATCACAGCCAAATGAACAGTGTTAATTTCATAAAGTGGGTTACCGAGAAGCTTGCTCCTAACCTCCCGCAGTCATCTGTAGGACAGTGTAACCAAGACCGACTGGGAAGGTACTGTGGTCACGTACAGAAGCTTGAGACTGAATACTGGGGAAAGAACGATGTTGTGTCAGATGTAATTGACAGTATCGTTGTACGTCTTGACGACAGTAGTGATTCCTCCAGTGCATCAGACGCGTGCAGTTCAAGCAATGAACAAAAAAATCTGTGTTCACCACTAGCGACCCCGCTGCCTTGAGGTGAGTGAATGTTTTCTTTGTACGACAGTATAGTCGTATAGCGTGGCCGGCTTATCGTTCCAAGATCGCATTCCTGCCATGGTTTCAGAGAGACAGTAGTTCCACCCTCGTGAATTTCTCTGGCTTTTTTCCTGAAACCCAGCAAAGCGTCCTTTTTATTAAGTCGTTTCCCAATACCAAGAGTCTATCGAAGGTCAGAGAACATTATAATAGCTTCTATCAAGTTGGGTGGTCTTTTCTTCGTGACGTCATACCCCCCCCCCTCCATTAGCAATCTCTAGCAAAGGGGAAAGGAGGGGTGAATGCAACGCTTCGGGGGAGCGAACCCTCGCCCCGAAAATACACAAATAATTATAACAATCCTTGCCACTCCAGTCATAGGAAAGCAACTTTTATCGATATTTTAACTTCATTTGGCTAATGACCTCCGCTTTTTTATATCAAACTGTCGCTTGCTCTATCACAGGGAGCTCGTGACAGTACTTCACAAATCCTGAACTTCCAAATTCCGCGCTGATTAATTCAATTAACTTAACCACTGTCCTTTATCCCGTACAGACAGGGAAAAGGAGAGTAAATACAGCAGCTTTGGAAACAGCTCCCAGGCGCTACCCTGGGAATCCTGTACAGTAATGTTTGCTTTGCAGTATTTAGTATTTTTGATGGGTGTGGAGGAGGGAGGCGGTTAGCTTCTCTTTCCCTCCACAATCTAACTGAGAACCATCTGGATGGCCAAGGTCCCTCACAAGGGAACGATCCACCCCGCGCTGAGGGACTAGCGCCCCAGTGATGTAAAACTGGCCCCGCCCCGTGCCGCACAGTTGTCTCGACGCCCCGGGTAAGCAGACGGCGCCGTCGAAGCGGCCCACCGCCAGGTACTGAGCGTGACAGAAACGAGCGGCCCCCGAATGTATGTCGGCGAGCCGTGGTGAGGAGGCGGCATGGTGTCTGGGCCGGTGGTCGAGGGCACGCTATTGTGCAAATAAAAAACATTTATTCATATTTCTACACGATCACCAAAAATATGTCGTAAGTAAAAGTGTTTTTTAGAATAATGATTAGGCCTACAAAATTGAGAACTTAGTTAGATTGCATTTAAATGACAAATATAAGGCGGAAGTCTGACTATTGTGTGTCCAAAACGAGAGTGTTTCTGATCTATTCTAAATGTTTTTCCTTCAGCTTATTCATCTGCATGAGCGTGTACAGATCAACTTTGCTCATGCTGTCATTGCACTCTACCCCATTGTTTTAAGCCACAATAACATGTTTTTACGGAATATTTTGAGGGAGGTTTAACTCCGCAGTATGGTAAGGTGCATTATCCATTACAACAACGGAATAAGGTGGGAGGTTAGGTAGTAATTTCTCATCAATCTATTTTTCGAAGTTAACATGGTTCATCTGGCAATGGTAGTCTCCAGTGACATTTCCGGCGCTATACAGAAGTAGTGCATTAGGGAGGAATCCATCCCAACTACCTGCTTGCAACAAGATTAGTCTTCTTCCTGTACTTGCACTCCAAATTCTTCGTTGTGCTGCCAACACTTGGAAAACGTCAAATTACTATCAACCCAGCTTTCATCAAGGTAAACTAACTCTCTGCCAACTTCGCGGTAGTGTCTTATCTTACGTATGTAGTCATTGCCCCATGTCACGATGTCGGCTCTTTCAACGAGTATTTTCCTCTTTAACCTACACTTTCTCTACTTAAATCCCATATTTATTACTAAGCGGTGAAGTGTCCTTACTCCCCATAGGAAATCTATCCCATTTTTGATGATTGGCAACAGTTTTGGATTAGTTGAAACATTCTTCTCGCGCACATAGAAATTGTGGACAGTGTTTCTAATAACACTATTATAGAAATCATCCACTTTCAAAGAAGTGTGTCTTTTTACAGTGGAGTGGTTTTTTCCAAGTGTAGGTAATAATATGTTAGGGCCATTTTCAATTCTAGTTTTTTTTTATTTTATGATCTATTGTATGGTGGTTTCACCAACACCCGTGCAAAAAGCCGCACGATGAGTTGCTTGAGTTACCGGTAGTTATAGAACCCATTGTTTTGCTTCGTTATCGCATTTCTCTATTAGAGAATTTATGATTTCGCGTCCGTCACTGCAAATTACTATCGTCTTTTTACTTGAAGCAACGGCTGGAATTATAAATTAACCCATAAAATTCGTTAAATTTTCTAAAGAAAAATAAAGCACAATTATGAGAGCACGATCTGCTAATAGTGCTTCCGAGGTTTCAACAAAATCTCGGAAACGTTAGAAAACGGGACCAGTGTTTGCGCGCAGGACTTTACTACTGTCTGGCGACAGGTAAACGCTGCTACTTAGCCCTGGTTTCCCAGGAATTCATCAGACTCACCCCAACCCGACCTACCCCATCGCCAGGGCCGCTCGTTTCTGTCAAGCACAGTGCAACTTGTTTTCGCGTCTCGGTCCCTATGCAAGATGTAGCAGCGTTTTTACATGTAAGTGAATGTTGTGATATGACAACCGTCACAATTATTAAGAGGAAAAAATAGAAATCGTTGTGCTGTTACCAGTTTTTGAGCCATAAAATGTATTCAGCATTCATTATTGGAAATTTTTCTTTGAGAAGGCATAGTTTATTACTTTATGATTGAATGACTGTAATATCAATCGAGTAACTCTATTTGTTTCCTATGTGGAACAGAAGCTAATTGATTAATATATATTTATAAGAATGATTACAAAAGCGTTGTTAGTACAAGAAGTCAAATAAAATTGTATCTAAAAATATAATAAAATAATTTTCTATATCCAAACAGTCGCATTTTCAAAAAAAAAAAAAATCTGAAACATAAGTAGGTGCGAAAAATATACCGGGCGAGTCATTCGCACCTATTTCTCCTTATCTTTGCAACCTACGCACAATACTACCCATCTAACAAAATATCAGTCGTAGCAGAACACCATGTGCTCGTTGATTCGTTGTCGTAAGTACAGTAAGCGTTGTACGGATGGTGTTATGTCATCAATGCTTTGAGAAGCAGACACTTTTCAAAGTATGCACATCCGTTCATTGTGTCGAAACAGATTATTGCGATGTGTGCCAAATACGCTGGAACGTGACGATTGCGTCCTTAGTAACACACATATGCCATTGTGTTTTTTCGTGTGACATAGAAATAGTCACCGCTTACTGTATTGACGAAAATAAATCAACGGGCATGTGCTCTTTTGTAGTGATTATCTATTTTCGCGCCGCTGATTTGTACAGGTTGACAACGACGTCGAATGTTCAGTTGACAGATGAGACGCCGAGTACGTACACGGCACGGGACTCGGCTACAGAAGAGACAATTTCTTTACAACGGAGGATATGTTTTGTTAGATGTGTGGTATTGTGTGTAGGCTCCATAGATACGGAAAAATAGGCAGCGGTGACTCATCCGGTATATATGCATCCAAGATGGCATTCAACTCTCCTCCTAAAGCGACCCAGGCAGCACATTTGTTTTAAGAATGAAAATAACCAGTGATGCACAGCAAGAAAGCTGATATTCAGAAGGTGTGGCTTACGATATTACCATGCTAAATTTAATGTAGCTCTACTAAACTTAGATGTACTGCTTACAATCGTTTAGTAACAAAACCAGTGTACAATCTGCTCCATTATACGTATAACATAAAAAAATTTAAAAAATTTCAGAAAATTCTAAGAACAACTAACTGTAAATTCAAAATTAGGCCTCGGGGAATTGCGCGATAAGCTTAATTAACACCGCAACGCAGAGAACATAGTTTGGGAGAACATTCTTGCAATTATATTCGACAGTAAAGATGCATGGCCTACCTCGCATAAATACCATAAAGAAACAGAAATCGAATGGATATAACAAGACAATCATTATTATTGGATTAACATTACCACAAACATCATTAGCTGCTCTAATTACCAGTGGTGTTTCGGCTTTATGTTTCAAACATGCACTTGAAAATGTAATTTCAAACCCAAGTCGCCCAGAACGATTTTTGTAGACTACACGTAATGTAAATATAATCCCTAGAAGGTAAATTTTACTGCTGCTAATGGGCCCCAGAAAAGGTACATTAAACTTACTGGCCTTGGAAAAACAGAGAGAACGACTAAGTACCAACTTGCGTGCCTAATAATTCTTAAAGAAGATGCAGACTTGTGAATGTAACAATGTAAGTTAAGTTTGGAACAATGCATCTTAAGAAAATGTGGTAGTATCCTGCCAGATGCCCCTTTATACTTCTTACATGTATGCTTTCAACAAACTGTGTTCTCGTATTGATGCCGTATCGGCAACTGTTTGAATTGGAGGGACGATGTCATCAGAAATACTAATGAAACAACCGAATCATCTTATTCTGGCGAGCGCCCCCATGGGTTACTCCTTCCTCACCTCATACAACTGTATGCAGTTTGAGTAACACACGAGACCACTCATACTGTGATCTTTCTTCTCCCCTCATTTTCTATATCACTCGTGGACGTTGGTCTCCTCACAGTGAGTCATCGTCCAGATGTTCAATTTTTGACGCTTTCAGTTAGTCTGCCCTTGCCTTTTTCGGTTAATCTCATTTTGTGGTAGTCCAATCCATCATTTCTGACGATATTTTGTCTTTGCTCTGTCATAGAGCTCAGTAGGCCAGGACGGGCGGGCAGATGAGTTTCACATTCCTCCTGCTAGATCATCCGAGCCCTTTCCTTTGGGGTTATGGTGCCATCATTTCTTACCATACCCCTGTCTGATCTTAGTATCGAATCATTTTGTATCCAGTGAATGGTTTCTGGTAGTCAAAATTTAATTTGTCATATGTTCTTATTGACTCTTTCCTGGCACTGTCTATTCCAAAAGGTTCACCTCTTCTTCTAAGTGCTTCTTCAAGAAACTTCAGAAATTCTTCCTTTTCTCTCAGGATGTTATTACTTTTAATAGAATTCTGTCAGGTTGTTCGGTGTAAGGTAACAAGATCTGATCTCCGCCATCCATCTGCAGTGTTGCCAGTGGTATTACAACAAACTTTCTTAATCATTCTCCAAGTTCCAGAGGTTTATAAAATAATGCTGGATCTATCGCCATCCATTTCTTAACCACAGGTTCTTTGGCTCATGAGCTTTAATAATTTATTCCCATTCCACTCTATCCTCTTCAAAGAAAAGGGTGAGAGTTCCGTTCTGCTGTCTTCTCACTTGTTTCCATGGATCAGCTTCGACAGTCTCTTCCTCCTGCTATTCTACAGGCTGCTGACCACCCCTTTACTTGTTCATTTCATACACTTACTGCCATGTCCTGTTTAACTGCTATCGCTGCCTGGGTGTGCGAGAGTTCCAAAGTCCCATCATTCTTTCACTGATGAAGAGCACTAGCCACTACCTGAAATGCCAACGACATCACTCATCTTGTTCTTGTTCATCCACTCTGTGCAGCAACCTCTCAGCTTCTTCGTTTTATAGCCAGACATCAAACTCTTCGAGCCTAACGCCCATCTTCCTTGCAAAGTTAGCAAAGATTTTCGACATGTTCCTCCATCTGAGAACTAGGTTTCTAGACAGTTGTATGCCATATTCACTAAGTCTATGCTTCTTTTCTGATATCTTCTACCTTTGCACACTCTTCAGTGAGATGCCGCACTGGATCTTGTTCTTTAAACACTGTAAACAATGAAGATGGTACCAGGTTAAAGCTGTGAAACTTAGTTTTATAATTACCATGCCCTGTTAATATTCGCATTAGGTAATGGTTCACGTTTATCCATTCCTTCTTGAACTAATCACTTATGATGGGGAAAACCATAAGTGTTTCCATTCCTTTCTGGGACTTATGCCATATTTCCAACCATTGTTCCAAGATTGCAGTTCTGGCATCCCTTCTTTCTTCTTTTGTTGGGAGTCTTCCCCACACCAGTTCTTTAGTACTCCAGCAATCACTGGTAATGCCTCATTTCATACAGTACGATATAACTTTGTGACTGCTAGAAAGACTGGTCTTTGATCCTTATCTAGCCACCTTTTCACCATAATTTTCTGAGCTACCATACTACACATCCATAGCTTACTATGGGTCCAAATATTCCCTTATATACTGTCCTCATCATTAAGAAACCCAGTCCCCAGTTTGCAATGGCAACAGCATGCATTTCCCCGAACTGGACCACGACTTTGTCACATATATACTGCACGTGCTCATAAAATGTTAACTTTATGTCCAACAAGACTCCCAGGTATTTCACGCAAATATAGTTCAGTGGTCTACCCTGGAACCTCACTACTGAGTATTCGCAGTTAGTTTAGTCAACTGTAAATCTCAGTTTTACAGGTATACACGTAGTTCGATTTGCTGCAGGATAGCAACTGCCTTTGCTTCCAGTTCTCTGGTAGACAAACCAAGAATCAGGGTAAGCCAATCATCTGCATATCCATAGATTTCGCATCCTTCAGGAAGGTGTATATGCAGAAGACTGTCAAACAGGACATTCCACGATAGTGAGCCCAGGATAGATACCTTGTGTTCACCCCATTGTTAAGTTCTTGGAAACTTGGACACTCCCACTAAGGTACATGCTCTTCCTTCCATTCAAATGGTCCAGTATTACTCTCTCTCTCTCTCTCTCTATATATATATATATATATATATATATATATATATATATATATATATATTTGCTGGGAATTTTTCTGCTTGAGGTGCCACATGATTTCCGGCCACCAGACACAACAGAATGCTCCGGATATGTCCAAGGATATTGCCATTACATATTCGTGTTGCGTGTTTGTAACCATTTTAGTAACTTTCATTACTGCTAATCCTGTGTTTTTACTCAGTCTGAAGCTATATGGTCTTTCATGTAGTAAACCGGCCCCTAGAGATTGCATAAGGGGCCTGTTTACAAGTTATTCAATAATTTTCCCTAATACTGACAACAGTGTAAGTGGTCTGAATTATTTCGGGTTCAGAATGAATTTTTCCACCTCCTTTGTACAGGATCTTAAGTATCCTAGTCTTCCAAACCTGTAGTAACTTGCCTTGTCTCAAGCTTTCATTATACAATTCTAGCAACACTTTCAGTATCCTTGGAAATGCCTCTCTCACTAGTTTGATTATCAAGTTATCCATACCTGGTGCCTTTTTATTCTTCATGTCTCTTACCACCGTTTCGAGTTCCAAGGCACCTGAATAAATCGCTTATTTGTAAGCCAAGAAAAGCTCTATCTGGTTTCCTTGTATTGAAAGCTACCCAGTCGTGTTATTGAGTATCATCACTCAGTTACGGGTAAGTAATTTCCCATGAGATCATATATTGTATGTTGTAATGCCTTCTCACTGGCAAATGTGGCATGCGTCTGTGGCAGGTAGTCGTGGTAGTGGCGATAAGCTTTCCACATTGGCGACCATTGGTGGCTGTTTCAGGTGAATACTGATGCCAGTCACCCAACTGCAATGCAATGTGCCTACACACAGTGTCAGTTTTCGATGGCTTTGTTTAAGGCAGATTCACTGTAGAAGTGGAATCATGTGCAGTTATTTCAGATTCTTAGGTGCGATGTCTCTAGTAACAAAGTTGAAAGAGATACGACATGAAAGCATTATGTACAATTTCTTCCCCAATTTAGATTAAATGAATACTGCTAAAACGAATAAAACCTATATATATATATATATAAATATATATATATATATATATATATATATATATATATATATATACACATACATATACACACACAAACACATACAAGCTGATCCTGGCAAACATTGTTTCGCCTCTTGAAATGATATCCATCCTCTCCTTCCCAGATAATAATTGAGTACTGTAAAGCACCATATGTTCGATGTGTATCTTGTATGGATTGAACTGTGTTGTTTCTGTGCATAATTTTGATATCATGTTTTTTTTTCAAATTGTTCATCAACTATGACTATCGATACTTCATTAATCGCTGGTGTTAACTACCTGGAACTTTGTTAGCTTTAATGACGAACATATAATTATCATCTTGCATTCTGGTTTAAGCATGTTTGAATACTTGAATCAATTTATTTCTTCTTTTAGAAAAATGTTTCTGACGAACATTGTTCTTCCTCTTGAAATGATATCCATCCTCTCATTCTCAGAATATAAGCGGATATTGTAAAGCGTCGAGTGATCGATATTTGACTTCTATGGTTTGAACTGTGTTGTTTCCGCAATGATTTTGATATCAAATTGTTGTTCAAATTGTTCACCAACTATGACAATAGATCATTATTGCATTTTTTTTCGAAATGATTGTATTGACATCATAAAATAACTTGAATCTCCTTATCACCAAGAAAATAAACATGCAAAAATGTTGGTGCATTTTCTGGCATGGGGAGTAAAGATCCGATTTGATGATACACTTAAATGTTGTTTCGAAATTTCTTCCATCATCATTTGTAATTATTTTTTTCGCATAACTAAAAACCTTACTGGTGTGAATATGGCCACAAAAGATCAACAAACATTCCCTACAAGTATGAGTAAAATCGTCCCATAAATATAGAAGTTCGACTCCAACACCACCTACCAGAATGAAACATAACTAAAAACCTTACTCACCACCTCAATAACTTATGGTGTGGATATGGTCTCAATTGGTTCAGTGGTTTGTCAGTGATGATGCGGTTTAGTCACGCACAATGGATTATGTGTGTATGCATGTATGTATATATATATATATATATATATATATATATATATATATATATATATATATATATAATATATATATATATATATGCATGTATGCATGTATGTATATATATATATATATATATATATATATATATATACATACATGCATACACACATAATCCATTGTGCGTGACTAAACCGCATCATCACTGACAAACCACTGAACCAATTGAGACCATATCCACACCATAAGTTATTGAGGTGGTGAGTAAGGTTTTTAGTTATGTTTCATTCTGGTAGGTGGTGTTGGAGTCGAACATATATATATATATATATCCAGAAGTTATCTTAAGCTGGGCATCAGGGAATGGTGATAGGTTAGGATTGTCTATGAAGCAGGTCCATGTTGCCAGGAGGGCGCCAATTCTCGCTCAGTCGAGAACACGATGATGAAGTTGGGGTCGTGGGCTGTTCGCACTAAACACTTTATAGCACATTTCGGGTAATATACAAACAACTTTTTCTGTAGCAGCATTTTCCTTTTAATTTGTTTACAATTATTTAAGCAGAGCTTAAAGAGTTAAGCATCCGATTTCGGCTACCTAAACTAAGAGTTTCTCAAAACTTTTTAAGAAGATCTTAAATTTGGTGAAACGGTATAAGGTGCTAGGGACAGCTTATTCAGTGTGTAAGTAGTGCTTAAATTTTAAGATGTGTTAGTGAAACCAGCCCCTTATCCTCTAAATATGTAGTAATAAATAAATAAATTACTTATTGTATAATTCTGAAAAGAACATACAAAATAAAGCATTAAAAAATAACTTTAAAGAAATCAATGATATATCAAATTTTGAAGAAAAATTTGTTGTATAGACAAATAATAAGAAGAATTGTATCACTGTAGCCGACTGCATCAGTGTAGTGAGGTACCGGCTGTTGTGCACAAATACCAAGTTTGTCATTCATGTATGATGCACGGCCGATGCCAGTAAATGTTGGAACGGGGTCTTTCTGGAGCAGTGATGTTGAAAGGGAAGGAATAGATATACCCAGCACGCCAGACACCGTCAGGCGATGTTAAAAATTATGCTGATCCTCATAACCTCAGGAGTGCAGGCTGTCGACCAGGGACCAAACTCCTCGCCATGGCTGCTGAATTGTTGTCATCTGCCTGTAGATTATTGCTCCAGATGCAGGACGATCCTAAATGATAGCCCATCGGTCGACTATGCACCATTATTGCTGTTGGCAGGAAAACCTCCTAACCATAATACTCATGTACATGGGCTGTCATGGCCTCCCACACGCCCATACAGATCGGAACAAACTGATTACACTGAAACTGAGACTTAGGTACTGATTAAGGAGGATTATTAGTACCCGTCCCCTTAAACACTTACATGGTGGTAAATAAACAACTGACTTGCAACAAGTCATTTATTACATTAAATCTGCACCCCTTATTTTAGGGAACTTTACACAAAACACTCTCAGCTATTTTAACCGGCTGTGTGGTGAAACACAAAAATGTCTGACGACAATTAAATAGTTACGTGCATATTAAGCTCCCCGGGACGATGCTAATCCACTGGGGAATGGAGGTGGCTTACCGGGCAATGAGACAGAAAATTGTTACAGAAATACCTACTTAGTCTGTTACAGTTACATGTCAGATTGCAAAAAGTTTTATGGTCGTCCGACGTGAGCAGGAAACACCGAAGCCTAATACACACACACTCCACCTCCGTGACTTGTTCCTAGCTGACTCTGTAGCTGACTGACTTCCCGCTTGGCAATGCGGGCTCGCCTCAGCTTACCCTCGCACCAAAACTGGACTACTTTCTGAGATGACTTGCACATTTTACCCTTGCGTTAATAAAATGAAATTATTAAACATGTGAAAACAATACAAATATTCTTACCACATAAACACTGGTGAAATGGGAAGATAAAAATAAATAATGACTCGTTACCTTGCAGCACAATAAAAATACAACACCAGCACAACAAACCATAAACATCTTATTTAAATGCACAATAACGTCTCTTAATTAGGCCTGAAATGTCCAGTCAATACAGGGTCCTAATTATTTTCCTCTGTGGCGTGATATGTTGCCATAGCAAAAACCAGCTCCACTTGTACCAACATGCCCTGCTCTTGTCCTGCCCCTTGTCGCTCCAGTGACCAAGCACACACTCAGAGTAGAGTGCGCAGCCCGCTACGGTGACGATATGGGGTATGGCCGGACAAACTGTCTTAGGCTGGGGAACATGGCACACATCAAGCAAGGTATAGATTTTCATGTTGTCCTTGATGTGAATTACGTTGATTATTGATGCCGACCAGTGCTTAATTCATAGCCCATGTCGACCCGTTCATGCCACCTAGCAGAGCAGGTAGAAACCATCCAACAAAGGTACTGATCGAATGCCACCTGACAGGAGGCCACACACCTAACGTGTGCTACACAAATCAGTGCGAAAACTTTCAACACCACAAGGCATAACTTTGTGTAAACAGGCTTAATAAAGCAAATCACTCTTTCACAACTACTACCATAATTATTAATCAACCAGGAAATGAATGTAGCAAAATCTGGACAAAGATAACATACGTTAAAATTTCCGATAATGTGGTCAACGAGAAATAATAAATCCCATAACTTTTGGAAAACAAACTAGTGCTTCGGGCATTGCATAATATAGAAATACAGTAGTAATTAACTATACTCTTTATCAGTGCCAAGCATAAAATTTAGATACACGTGTCTTGACTCCAGCAGTGGAATATGATGTGTGGTTGTGGTTTGGTTTGGAGTTGAAGTGAGTTTGAGGTGCAGTGAACAGCGTTGGTAAGGAAAAATTTTAGAGGATTGGAATTTCCGAATATGTGCCAGGTACCATTACCAAGCGGTGCCATGTTGCCTGCTGCTGTAGTGGGTGATCTCAAGGTGCTGCAGGCTGACTGCCCAGATGTATGGGATCCCTCGGTGGTTGATGGTAGTTGCCTCTCTGTTGTAGTACTTATGTGGTTATATAGTGGGCCTATTCAAGGGTGATCCACATGCCTTGAATTTATAACACTGTAAAATGTTACTCTTATTATTGACTGGTAATATCAAAACCGGATTGAAGCAAGTTCTAGGGGTCCCATGCCCCGAAACACCAGAAGGTAGTGAGTGGAATGAAAGACGTGTTTGCAAACACTCATATATTTATCCTTGCACGACAATTACATTCAACTCTAAGTGGAGACTTACACTGTTTTCTAGCTGTAACCTGTCAGAATGGTAATGTATAAAAATGGCGCGAAGCCTACATGAACCAAATTGTGAAGATTTATGATTCCCAAGATGATGCAAACTCTGGGGAAGCAAGGGACGGTGTCTCCAGGTGGCTAATTAAGCAATGTTTTTGTGAAATTACATACTATTTATACACTAAATGGTTGGTAACAGAGATATGAATGCCATCCGAAGTGTGCACCAACATGACCATGCCCTCTGAGTTCACAACTGCAACCAGTTCCTCGGAGGTGTGCATGATGCCGGCTTGGTGGCACACGACCCACTGGGTAACAATGTTCTTTAAAGCTTATAAACAACACAACCCTTGCAATGAAATACAAATAAATAAACACATTGGATTACACTGCTAACAAAATACATAATACTTGCTTACATATGGCATGAAATGGGAGCGAAGAAATGAGTTGAAAACATGTGCAATTTAATAAGAAAACATGGAAACACAAAAAATATTTGGTATGGCATCCATTCGAACTGTACATTCGACTTACGAACAACATTGAATAAATCTGCTGCCTTTCTCTTTTTTAATTAACTTATGTGAAATATTCAACAACAAATCAATTTTAATAATAATGCATGTTGAGCATTTGGCACTGTACAATTCGTAAATAGATTGCTAGACCAATATTTAACAGGTCAATATGTGTAATTCATAAAGTGGATCGAATGTAAGTAATTCAATAAATTATAAAACGAAATGAATTGGCTATGGTGATTGTATTTTTTTGTTTTGAGTACGATGAACAACTCTGTATCATGTCATAAACAAACAGATTATTACTGGCGAATCTCAGTGTACAAATAGTTAATTTACTGAGCACAAAATGTGGCCCCTCACATGATAAATTTATGTATGCATCGACTGACAGGAAAGTTCCTATTTAAAAATTATTCTTTTCTTATCTTGTGTCATATGTCAAGATGCATTTGTTGCCATATTTGTAACTTATTTTTTTAAATCTTAACCATAAAAACAAATATTTAAATTGACTGTAAAACAATTATGGTACATTTATAATTTAAAGAGTGCCTAGTTTGCAAGAACTGTTTACAGAAAATCTCTTTAGATAGCAATAGAGTTCCTAAAACTTTAAAGGTTGATTGGTCATATATTTATAATTGTTGATGGTTAGTATCCGCAGATACCATCACTGCAACTCTCGCTGATAAACACAGCGAGGAATGCAGAGCAGCAATGGAACAGAACGTCTCTTTTGAGGGTGGCCAAACGAGTGGAAGGTGATATTAAAAGCTACATATAAGTTACACCAGATAACTTACAACTTCTGCAACAAATTAACGCACAGAGATAACTTTATATTATTAATGCATCCTGGCCCTGAAAGAAGTAAAGAAGCAAACATTGAAAATACGCTTACCCAGTTGGAGGGAGGTACGAATTTAGTCGCCATACATAGTGCCTCCGGCTCCGGTGATTCCATCACCAACACCATAAATAAATAAATATAACTTCTCTTTACTCTTGTGCTAAACTGCATTGCAGCAATTACCCTACAAGCTAGTTTGAAGACCATAGTAGCTGACTACATCCTGTAGTATGTTGGCTCCCTGGCTCCTGCACCTAGAATCCTTGTCTAGAAAATACCAAACCTATCTATTCGCATGCAATTTGGGTGGTGGCCATGTGGTGATGGGTAGCCACTGTGTGGTGTAACCATGTTGATGCTCGTGCACCTTCTGGTACTGCCTGTGGCATCGCTCACGTCGGGCATCACTACTGACTGGGTCGGCACCTTCCTCGACCTGCGGACAGCTGAATTTACCCTACAGGGAGAGGTTGTGACCCAGTAGCATGTTGGCAGGCGACTTGCCAATGGCGGTGTTAACACACCAATGAAGTGTGAAGAGAGCAAGGAGCAGATGGTTGACTCATGTTTTGTGATGTTCATTCATATGGGGCCACAGCTGTGTCATCAGCTCCTGGTTTCAGTGCTCCATGGAGTTGGCACATGGGTGGTACACTGCTATCTTCAAGTGTAATACTCCCCACCAAGTACACAGTTGCCTCCTCTTCTTCACATTAAACTGGGTCCTGTTGTCAGTAAGTGAATTTTTTGGGTATCCCCATCTGCAGAAGAAGTAATTCTGCAGGACTCATGTGATGTTGATAGCTCGTGTGCTGCTGGCCAGGTATACCTCTATCCAACTCAATAGGTTTTCAGTCACAACACTGATGAATTGCTGGCCACGTGCACACCTGGAGTATGGCCCCATGAGCCCCTAACACACTGTCTCGAATGACTTTGTGCATTTACGAGGCTGTTGCTGTTGTACGCTGTCTGCTAGCCTGGCTATGAATTGGTTGCATTTGGTGCACCTCTGAACATATTGGCATACTGCCTGGTAAGTCATAGCCAGAAAAAGTGTACCCTCACATTGCAGATAGTTTGGTCTGTCCCCGGATGTCATGCCTCTCTGTTTCTATGTGTTTGCGCTAACTCCTGGTCTCTCGCGCTGGGGGGGATTAACCATTTCCACACCTGATGGGCATTAGAGGAACAGATTTCTAGCTAGTCGTCGACCACCTGCTAACACTCCACTGCTTGCTGAGCACATCTGTCTTTATGAGTTTGAGTGAATGTGCATCCCTACTGCACATGCTCCACTTCCCGGTAAAACTCGTGCCCTCTGACATCATTGTTAACTACATTAGTTTGTTGGAAGGTTACCTAGTGTTGTGGTTCCTGTGTGACTGGTGGTAGAATTTTTTCCCACTCTTTATTATTGTATACCACGATGTTGGGGCCAGGTGACCTGGACAGCGTATCTGCGAACTGGTTCTCGCTGCCCAGGGCATGCTCCACGACAAAGTCGTATGCCTGTATGAGCAGTGCCCAATGAGTCAGCTTGCAGCATGCCTCACACATGTTGTGGAACCAGACCAGACAGACTTTATCAGTACTAAGTGTAAATCGCTGGTACTCCAGGTATGACTGGTACTTCTTCATGGTCCATACCATGACCAGACACTGCTGCTGATTGACGTCAGACCTCCACATGGTTGGTCCAAAGTTGGCACTGGTGAATTCGATGACGTGACATTCGCAATTGTCACCACACTGGTAGAGTACTGCACCAAGTCCCTCCTAGCTGGCGTCGGTCTGCAGATACAGATGTTTACTGGGGCTCTACCTCGCCAATGTCGGGCATGACCTCAAATGCTGCTTAATTTCACTGAAGGCATCGTCGTCCCAGAACCAGTTTATCAAGCTGAAAATTTCTGGAGCTGTTTGAGCATTAATTGGGACACCACTGTAAAGTTGCCTGATGTTTGGGTGGTACATTGTTATCGAAGTCTGTCAATGAGACAGCTGGTATGTTGTCGGCTGGGCCCCAGTTAAGATTGTACACAGAGCATCTTTCTTTTAAACCAAAATGATTGCGACATGCAATGCGTTTTACTGTTGTGTTCCGCTCAGTTAACCATGGCATACTCGGAATAACATCTTTTCTGATGTATGAAGTAATAACTACAGTATTGATAATTTCTAAATCACGCACTCGCACTGTCACTGTTTCCTAACCTAGTGGGTAATCGGATTACATGAATAACTGGCATAGCGCATATTAATAACAACAACTTAAATACTACTGTTGTTTCCGCAACAGTTTAACGAACACCGTCGTGGCTAAATATTGTGTATTATGTGTAACGTGCTATATCGTGTGCAACAAATAGTTATAAAGCCGACCTAAAAATTGTTATAGGCCTAAATTGTGAACATTCGTAGGAAATATGACAGTATTCTTTGAACAGCTATAAACAGCAATCAATACATGTGCCAGTTATAGAAATAGAAGTCACATGGCAGTTCTTATGTTTACGTGTAGCAGAAGGATACATAATCAGTAACCAAAAGTAGAAATTTAGTAGGGTTTCAGAAAAGGCCGAAGTAATCGTGAGTCAACTATATCTATGCTAGTCAAAAACATTATTCATACATTTTTGTTATACCTTTTACTACCAAACATTTATCATAATTTGTTAGAAATGTTTTATAACTTTTATTAATGTACAATACACAATTTAATTTCCTATTGATAATGATATTTATACTACATAAAGAGTACTCTAGTATTTCAGATTTGAATCATAATAATAAATAATTAGTAAAGAAACACTAAAGGGGAAAAAAAAATTCTATATGTGTTTTAGACCCAAAAAAATAAACAAAACAAATACAAATGTATTAGTGATTATTTTTACAACTGAACCAACTATTCAATTAAACGACAGTGTTTCAACATTTCAATGAAAATGAAGCTAGATATTAGAGGACTAACAAATAATCAGCACTTATGGCACAAAAATTTAATTACTCCACTAAAAAAAAAATTAAGTATGGTCGAAAGAAATCATCTTAATTCGCTCAAATTAGGAATGGGGAATATTTTCAAGGAACGATTCCGAAGAGAAGAACTGGATCTACAATTCTATTCCAAGTAAGCCAAATGAACGGTTACATCGGAATGTCATACTATTCCACCAATTCCGTACTAAAAATACCCTAAATTTGTTTATATTTTCGGTGGTTAATTTATAATCAGTGAGAAATTATAAATCAGGCTGACATGTACCACGCGCCATATCCTTGGCCGTTCCTCCTTTCGTCTTATCAACAATCTGATGTCAACAAACCAGCCCGAGAGTGCGATAGTGGGCCACTAGCCTTCGTTCCGCATATGTGGGTAATGAATTCGAGTTGTGCTCAAATGCGTCTGTTGTATATATATTTGGTGTGTATATTTGTGTTATTAATGGCTTTTTAAATGCAGTGTTTTATTGTTAACATGAAATTAAGTTGTCAATAGATTTATTTTATTACATATTATATGTTTATTTGTTGTATAATAAGAGGGAAGTGTTTATGTATGTCCTCATCCAACCAGCGTACCATCGTCCTCCGTCATTTGACTCATCATAAAGTTGTATAAATTAGAGTATTTTAATGCATGTATGATATAGCTCGGCCAGTGAGCGAGCTCCCAGCCTATGTCAAGTTAGTCATTGTTCGATACTCAGAGGGAGTGGATGTCGTGTCGGCTTCCCCAGGCACATCACCTATATGCATCATTCTTTAGCTTGCAATAGTCATTAATTTATTCTAAATAATATCAATGTAAGGAAATGTGAAAAACTATTGTTAATCTTCAGTTATCTGAGATAACTTAAATTGTGACAAAATTACATGAGGATGAATGTATTTCTTTCATAATATACATTGAAGTTGCATCACAGCAGTAATATATTCATTTAGTCAGGTATTGTTTACATAATGTGTGTGTGTATCCATCCCTCCCTTTTTTCTTTTTTTTTTTTTTCATAACCCCTTATTAAATCATAAGAAGTATTACATACATAACACATCAGACATCGAGTATATTGTGTACCCTTCTGAAATTAACAAATGAATAGTTAAAAAGAATGGTTATTTATAATGAACTGGAACCCAAGACTAAATATGAGGTAGACAGCTTATTCGTCTCTTGAGCATGTACCCAAGATTGACCTACTCCTATACTACACAACTAGCAAAGTCACATGGTCAACAGTGATGAACGTGTTTGTTTGCATCTTAATTTTTAAATGACAAGCACTATTATATTAATAACATACTTTTGCCAGTTTGAATATAATAAAGAATCATTACAAATTCATTAGAGGAAGTATGAAAACATCTCCAAAGCGCAACGCCATTTTTGTTAGACGTGTAGGCAGAAAAGCAGCTCAATGTTGGGACACCGAGATTAATTATGCGCAGCCCACAATATCGGTCTATCTTGACGTTGCAAGTGCCTTGATCTCAGGCCATTCCCCACGCCATGCCATCTGGGATGTCACAAATGCAACACAGCACCACGGAGAAGCACCTGCATTTTCGCCCCAGTGCCACATGTATTTAAGTGTTAATGTAGCGTTCGTGTAGAGAGTGTATTTATGGCCTTTTTAAATATGTTAGGAAGTGTGTGAGTGTTTATTTATTTTTATGTACATGTATTTTTCTCCTGCAATACCATCTTATCAGTCTCTCAGTGTTCTTTGCTGTAATTTTGTGTAAATGGTTATGGCATCTGCAGTTAAGTGTTCCGTATCGCGCATTAGTGAGCATGTCACAATATTCCTTATTCATGTAAATACAGGTACGGCCTTTTCTAACCTCTAAATGTCACGCACTTCAAATATGATGGCTACGTGCCAATGTTGATGTTTACAATGTTACGTTTTCAGGGTTACGTGTATTTTGCGAACTGTTATGTAAGAGTTTTTTTTTTTTTCCCTGTTACCTTGTACTGCACGTAAGTATGAGACAAATAGTGTCTGCTTTTATTTACATTATTACTCAGTGATTTTCTTATGTCACAAAGAGTTGTATTTATTTATTTAACATGTTGACAGTTTGGGCACAGGAGATGCCATAGTTCTTGAAATGGCCACACACCAGGATGCTGTGGCAAGTATTATGCTCAATAATATTATTCCTATTTAATTACGTAAGTAGTAATGTATAATACAAGGCCTCAGATACTTTATATATTTTCATTTATTTTAAATTGTGCTATCCAATAGAGACAGTACCAACCAGTATTGGAATACTGACTTTACCAGTTATATTCTGCAACCGTGCACAGAGATGAACTGGTGTGCTCAGACACGTGGCGAAAACACCGCTAATAATTGCAAATCTATTTTAACTTTTTTATGGTAAACTAAATATGAAATCAAGAACTTTAACAGAGGTAGAATACGTGTAGCCACAATAAACTTTATTACGGAGAAGCCCGATAAAGACAGTGGTGTGTGTTTACCAGTAAAGTGAGTGAGGTTAGGTTTCCATGGCAATGCAGTACGTTTGAACCAGAATATTTGTTAAAGTTGTGTATAATTGTACTTTGTAATGAGGATTTGTTTAATCTTCATCCCATTGACATTGCAGTATTCATCTCATTTCATTCCGTTTAATTCATTTTAGTTAAATGATGTCTTTGGCAGGAGCATCAGCCAGTGAAAGGGGGGCTCTGTGCCAACGACGAGAGTAGTAGCATCCTAGAACTCAACTCTGTTCTTTCAATCATCATGTAATTCTGTGTATTTAACGTAGTTTATGGAAAGTTTTCTCGTTTTAACCTGGAGTACTCGATCGTTCACACCTCGGGCCATATTTTACATGGCCGAGGCATAATGTATAACCTAACCTTGTAGGCCCTATGACCATGTTTTACTACTTAAGATCCTGTCTGGCTTGAATGGCAGTAGTGTAAATGTATGTTCCCCGTCGGGGAAAGAAGTGTAATAAAACAGTGATAGTAACGTTCTTACGTCTTTATTATGCATAACCGCCAATCAGTTACTTATAATCTTTTCACTTAGGTATTTTCCACGTATCGAATAATGTCATTGGGTAGCCAAAATAACCCTTTGGGAGTGAGCCGACGTATTTGGGGGGGGGGGCGGGTGGAGGGGCGACATCCCTGACTAGGTAAGGCTATCTGGAATTTAGTGTGATTGGCGGCGATATCATTAGTATTGCACTCATCAAGACGTTGGACATGGGGGAAGGCCAATGGTCATCAGCCATTATGGCCCACGAGAAAGAGTCTTCTCTACAGAGCACTGGTGCTCACCGGAGATATCCCACAGCTATCGTTTCCTATCCACATAACCTTCATTCCCCCCATGGACCATTAGTATGACACCTCAACCTCATCTTTAGTCTATGACTGGAACCTTCCCAAACAGTTCCTGAAAATCGGAACAGTTACCATCTCTAGCTCTAATTCTCAGGATAAAACACAAAACAATATAAAAACCAGAAACAATTCTAAAAACGGCACACAAAACAGCTGCAGTATATTTTTAGTTTGGCTGTGTGGAACTGGAAGCAAATGAACTGTTTCATCGATACAATGTTGACAGGGAGTTTAATTAGTCCAGTAAAGAATACAAAAAAGAATATATATAAACTGCTAACAAAATTAATTCCACATGAATAAGGAAATACACAGTCTCCAATAGTAGTTCAGTGTATCATTAGAGCAAGGACTTACATACACACAAAACCTTTAAGAGAAAATATTAAAATGAAGAAACCTATGGACTGAATGGAGTATGGTACGAATAACTTATTTAAGGATATTTTTTTAAAATTCAAAATTGAATTTATATATTTGTATAGGATGTATAATTAAAAAAAAAACTTTCCAATTGAAATACAACTTTTCATCATTATTCCTGAGAGTTTAGCATTCTGTTAAGAGGTGTAGTTTATTTTATATTTGCATTATGACATTGGTATGCAATTACCTGTTTACATATTATTTATTTATTTCAGCTTTATGTACCACCCAACGGTTCAAACTCACCGATTACAGGGTTGCTCAATAGAAATTACAAAGAAAATTCCAAATTCAACATCGACAAATAATTAACACTACACAAACATAGACAAAAAGGATAATCACGATGTTCAAAATTGCTAATTAATTAAATATGTATAACACTTATGGTAAAATCCTATCTTACCAAAGAATGCTGACATTAAAATAAATTTGAATCTCAAGTGGTGTTGAACAAAGGAAATATTAGTTGTTAAATAGTGTTTTATATTAATCCAAAAGAAAAAAAAAGTAATAAAATAAACACAACACAGTATAAGAATCATAAAAAGCTTATAATAATTAGTTGCTAACTTATTAAAGTCTTTATAAATATCTGAAAAAATGTCTTTTCTTTTTTAAAAAAAGGCTCAAAATTAGAAAAATTGTTATTATAATTGGTAAGACATTTTTTAACTGAATCTCCTTTATAAGTTAAAGTAGAAAAGGGCTGAAAAATTCATTGTCTATACACTGGAATTTTAAACCCACTTTATTTATAATTGCAGATCAAAATGAATAAGCTGAGAATGCATGTATTAAAAATAAAGCATCACTGCGATGTCACGACGTGATTTAAAAGTCTGAGTATAAGATATATTTAGTTCATAATATAACTAAAATCTATATTATGTGGGAATCAATTTAAAAAGAAATTTAAATACATTAATTTCAATATCTTCTAATCTATTAGAGTCAAGCCGCGATTACACGGGATGCAGAACAAGTTCAGCTAATCAAGTTCAGCTATTAAAGAGATTATTACCATCGAACGAGTTCCGATCGTAGTTGTTTCTCGTTCTAAGTAAACAGATTTCATAACTCGTTTTGGACGACTTCTCTTCTCTACTGCACTCCTATGGGCTGCTTCGAAGTAAACGCGCAGTATAAAAATTTTGACAAATTTGGTGGGAATTCCTGCACTTGTTGAATAAACTTAACTTTAAGGTAGGATGTACTAATGCCCACGTATTATACCATTACAGTAAAAGTGTAGGTTTCATAAAAATTTTATTGATCAATACTGATAAATGTTGAAGACTATTATAATTAAATATCATACATTTTAAGTTCCATGTTTGTTGAGGTTGGAATTGCCATAGATTTCATTCTGCTGTAACCGCAGAAACACATTCTGTTTTTAAACTTGTTCAGACATGGCTACCGAATGTATTTAGCTGATTCACAGTAAAGTGAGCACTTTTTAAGGCCCTCCAAACAGGCTTCAACCACAAATAAATATATCTTATTGTGGCCGCATACATTAAATTTTGAGGATGGTGAAATATATACATGGTGTTTATTCATCACAAAGCAATGTTTATATTAAAAACCAGCAGGAAGATAGAAATAATATGAAAGGAAAAATTTTGAAAGGGCCTTAAAAAGTGCTCACTTAACCATGAACAGCCTATACCGAGCAATATTCAAATCTGGACCTAACTAAAGTGTAACATAAATATAACATAGAATCAGGCGATGAAGCAGAGTATGTAATATATTAAATTAAACTTAATGTCCGATTAATATTATTAATAAAACTATTAACATGAAAATGAAAATATAATTTTGAGTCCATAGAATCTCTCCGAGGTCACGAATAAATCCTACTCTCTTTATAGTAACGTTATTAACATAATATTAGTGTAAAATAGGATTTGTTTTCGTAGTAAATGAAATGCTTATAGTTTTATTTACATCGAGTGTAATATAGTTCATTAAACACCAATTGCTAATGGCATCAACTTAAAGCTGTCTACTTAATATTTTTGTAAATCTTAAAATAATCGGCATAAAGAAATGTGCGTGAGTGTGTTATTACACCGACAATATCGTTTACAAAATAATAAAAAATAGAAAAGCTAGAGTAGCCTACTTCCTTGTGGAACTACAGAAGAAACAGAATTAGATAGAGAGATAGAATTTTCTATTTTAACAACAAAAGTTCGGCTGGAAAAGTAATTAGAAAACCAATAAATATAATGACGGCAAGAAATGGACTGATAAAGGGTCGGATGTGATTTTGCGGGCGGTCAAGGTGAGGTCTAAGATGTGGTTTACCCGGATAGGCGTCAGATGCTTTCGTGGCGACGTCAAGATCATTGTTGACTCAGCTGATAGGGGGGTTGCGAGCCGTCCACCTGGACTAAATCTCCTCGCCTCTAATGCTGGTGATCTCTGCCCCAATTGATTGTTATTCCAGATGAATGATTTTTGTAGGTGTTTGCTAAAGGGTACCCAGTGGGTCGACTACGTACCATTATGCTTCTTGGGGAGGGAAAGTTTACTAGCCATTAACACTCAGGTATGTGGATGGTTAGAGCCAACCACACGCCCGTAAGACATGGAACAATAATTAAAACTCACATTGCTAAAACTAATGACGTAAGATATAGTGTGAGCAGGTATTGTTAGGGCCTGTCCCCTGACACACATATAGCGATCGAAATAAATCATGTACTGTTCAGTTCACTGGTGTTTTTATTCTATAAATTAAACCTCCCCCTATGAGAGCACTTACACAATGAAAGGTGGCAAAGACCAGCCAATGTTGTTATAATGATAAAAGTCTTACTACACAATAAGTTATGGTAGAATTAAACTTCCCTGGGAGATGTAATTCCTGCAGGAAGGGAGGGAGATGTACCAGGCGGCTACATGCTAGAAAGGTTCCGGAATGGTAGGAAGGCAGGAAAAGCCAGAGCTCTCGACGACATGCATCACCCTCATCCGATGATACTCGCTGACCAATGTTCCCACCTGACACGTGGGTAGGCCTTGGCTGACGCACGCACCAGGATAGCACTACTTTCTGTTACTACCTGCATTATTCTATCCTGCATAATGCTATCCAATACAACTCCTTTTAAGATTTAAATAAATAACCCTGCAACATAAACACTTATGAATGAAATGGGCATAACACTTCATGAGCGATGAGACAGATGATAATACATTAACAATGCACAAAAGAAACAAATATACACAACAAGCCAAAAACCTTCAATAAAACATAACAAAGTCTCTGGTATAGTTACTGAGCTCACAAGTTCAATTATAGCCAGTTCTATTTCTATATTCTTCCGCTTCACAGAGTCTCTAATGTTACAATGGCAACCACCAGCTGCTCTGGACTGGCATGCCTTTGCACTGCTATGCGCTGCGCCGATCACGATTGCTCGCTGGCAACTGGGTGCACGATCTGCCCATTGGTAAAGCGCACATTCCTGCTGCGGAGGCATTGCAGATCTCAGCTGGATAAACAGTCTTAGGGGTGAGGGCACTTGGCACATGTCAAATAATGCCCCCCCCCCAAAACAACCTTCCATTTCGAGGCAGTTTGTATACTCACTGATGTAACTTGCAGCAGGTGCAGGTGCAGGCCGACCTGCTTGACCACATGTGGTACCGCCACACCTATGCCCTTGCCGCACGATGCTTTGCCAGAGGTTGCCTCTTCCTGGCATGCAACTCTGGATGCCTGCACTGGTGGCACTCCTTCGGCAGGTGTGCCTGCCGGCATGAATGCCGAAGGCAAAGTGAGCTCCCCGACTTGCTGCCCTCACAGTCTCCTTCCTCGCTCCTGCTGTCTTCCTGTTGATTGTGTTGCCCCCAGGTGCGACCCGGCTGAACAGCCCCCGCAAACATACTTCAAACTCCATTATTCACTGGCTTATCCTGCTCTTGCTCCCCTTGCCATTGCTCTTGCTCCACAGTGAGTGCACCAACACTTCTGTGGGGCTCACCCACTATCCTTTATGTTCGAGTTGTTACAAGCTCCCTGTAGGGCATAATGATGCTGTGTAACTTCTGCAAACACTCTGCCTCCTCATATACTCTTGCTCGAAGTGCGTATACACTCATCTGCTCACTCCTTTCCTCCTGGAGATCGTAGATGGCGTTTCCATCCTGCACCACCATGGGTGGTATCTCAGTGTTGGAGAGCACGGGTGGGTCTAGGTGGCTTACCCTCTGAAGTGCCGCTGCACATTGTGTTCCCTCCTTCTCCTGCTTCAGCTCGTTGCAGCCTTCGCCATCGTAAGGTCGGGACACATCGGGACCAACTTCGTTGTCGATGGCACTCAGATTTAGCTTGATGTTACCCCGATGTACCTGTACCTTCCTCCTCCACATGCGACTTGTGTAAGTGGTGGGTCTGTGCATCTGTAGCACGCAATACGGCCCGCTCCAATGTGATGCTAACCCTGCACACAAATCTTTCCTAGCATTTGACTGGGGGTGCATCCATAATACACTTCCTGCCCCTCATGCAGTCTAGGCGGCTGTCTGTTGGTGACCGGTAGCCATCTTGCTGCATAGTGATCCTGCTGTTGTCTGATGTTGTGTATGCATTGCTGTCGCTGTCGTCTCTGTGTAATCCATGCTTCGAAGTTCACTGCTGTCTTCACTTTGCGGACATTTCACTTCCCCTGGCAGGTGAAGGTTGCGACCAAATAACATCTCAGCGAGTGATCTCCCCATCGCTGTGTTTACTCTCTGCTGGAGCGTGTACTAAATGGCAGGAATGCGATCTGCCCAAGTGGTGTATTGTTCGCCTACATGGAGTCGTAATTGTGCTTTGATCTCCAGGTTTCTGCACTCTGTGGGGTTCGCCCTCAGGTGAAACACCGCCATTGTGACATGGTTGACATCCCACTTCGTGCACATTTCTATTCATTTCTGGCCGGTAAATTGTAAGCCGTTGTCTGTTAATACATTCTGTGGGAATCCCCAACATGGGAAAACTGCTCCTCCAACACTCTCATTATGTTTCTGTCTCTAGATCAACTGGTAGGACACTTCTCTGTCGTGCGTGAAAATTTGTTGATTACTACGACAAGAAATCGCTTTCCTCCTCTCGTCCTGTGCTATGGATCCATTAAATCTATGCACACCGTCTCGAACGGCTTCCTTGGAATGCACAGATTTGTTGCTGCCTTCCATCTGAACTACGCACCTTGTATACATTGCACTTCTGACATTGTTGTACAAATCATCTCGTGTCTCTGCTAAGGCCTGGCCAGAAAAAATGGTCGCGCAGGTTTCAAATCGTCTGCTCAACGCCTAGGTGCCCAGCTACGCTGCACCACTGCGAATAGGCGAAGACTTGATCCCTCGCACACATGGAGACAACACCATCCATTTCCCGGGTTGTTGAGTAGAACAGGTCTTTCCAGCCTGCCATCCACTGCTCGCCATCCCTATACCTACTGCTGTGCACAACACCTAACTTTTTCCTGTGTGAACATGCAATTACTTTGAACTTGTATGACATCCGGGTGCAAGTCACTAATTAGGCCCTCATTGTTGGTAACTGTTATCTGCTGTATGGACACCTCAGATACTGGGTCCCGTGAACATGGCGATAAAATGTCCTCCCATTCTGCTTTGTCGTGGACGATCACCTCATTGTTGGAGTTACATGACCATTTTGCAGTGTAAACCTTCGATATTCTAGGTATGCACTGTCTTTTTTTCACCGCCCAAATAACTGCCAAGCATTCCCTTTCATTGACGTCGTAACGAACGCCTCTCTGTTTGCCCTAACTTCGTGCTCACAAAGTCGATAACGTGTTTTTCCCCACTGTCACTAACATGGTACAATACTGCACCTCCCCCTCTTGGCTGATGTCAGTTTAGAGGTACAAATGTCTGCTCGCATCGTAGCATGCTAGTGTTGGGCATACTCTGAACTCAAGCTTGATGTCTACGAACACTTTCTCTGCCTCGCTCGTCCACTGAAATCTTTTCTGCAGTGAGAACAGTTCCATAAAGGGTGCTGTGATTGTCGCGAATCTTGGGGTGTTCTCTTGGAGCCAATTGATAAACCCAAAAAACTTCAACAGTTGCTTCTGAATCCTAGGTTGCGGAGAGTTGTCGATAAGATTTGGCTGTTTATGATTCGGCCTGTTTCCTTCCTGGTCGATCACGTGGCCTAGGAAGTCTATGATGGTTTTACCTATTTGGCAATTTTCAACTGAGCACGTGTGGCTGTTAATAGTGAGCATCTCCATGACTACTGCTAAATGATTTATGTGTTCCTCCCAATTGTTTGAACATATAATAGCATCAACGAGATATGCCAGTGTTAACTCTCCAAAGTAGTCCCCACCTTAGTGCCCAAACCAATCTTCGCTAGCACTCGTACCAGGGTGGGAATTTAGTAAGCTTCTGCAATCAACTAAAGTGGTTGCGTGTGTTAGTATGCTCCATGTTTTCCCACACACAGAGCAGCATTCATATTTTTGAACTTATCGCTTAATCTCAATCGTTTAATTCCTTAAGAACTGTCTCATTTTCCACCGCCTGGTACACCACCCTCACATCTCCATGGTTTGCATTGCTCGAGGATGCTTAAGTTTCCGTAAGTCATGTGTATGGCATGTCATTTTACCAATGTCACCGCAGTGACCAGTAAGTCATCTATGCATTTTAATTGTTTTCCTGAGAGAAGTGTTCATTCAAACCGAATATGTATCCTGAGATCTGACTAGCAAGAACGTTATTTTGGTCACCACAAGGTTTTAAGGGGACGAGCCCTAACAATACCTGAATTCATTTGCAAATGTTTTCAGCACGTGAACAGTGTTTTAATTCCACCATTTCAGCATGTGCGTATGGATAGTCCCGATAATCCACATTGCGTGATGTAAGAGTAATTAACAATTTGCTGCCAAAACTCACTGCAGCAATATGGTGTGTAATCAACCTATTGGTTACTGTTTAACAAACACCCAAGAATAAACTCTCTATGACTACAGCAGCAGAGGGTCAGAGGTTAATAATTCAATGGAAGTTTTCGTCTGGGCGTACGGGCCACAGCCCATGAGATCACCGAGTGTCACCAAGCTATAGCATCATTCACCATCATGGCATCGCCTTAACGACACCTGGCACATAGTCGAGTAATTCCAACATTCCACAGACTTCACACTTCGCCGCCCTGAAAATCCAATTTAACCCATTCCCATTCTACCGCACGCCATCATTTTCATTGTCACATTTTTCTATCCTCACCCCCTCATTTCATCCAGTGTTATTGTGTTTATTACAGTTTATATGTTACAGTGTATTTGTATGATTATGTAGAGCGCACGAGGTAAGGGTAGAGTGTTTTATGTGTTGATGTGTTAGCAAGTAGTTCCTCTGCAGCTTGCCTGCCCGCCAACTCTGGCACGCACGCCGCGTGTCCCCCTGAAGTTCATGTCACATTGTCTGAGAGTTTGGACTTTTATCTTCCATGCTCATGGTTCGTGACCGGGCAGCATACATCAGTTGCATCCTGTCATTAGCTTATTCATAGCATAATTTATTCAGGAACCGACTTTGTTTAGCCACTCGAGGCTCTCCACCTCTCTCATCACCAGTGCTTGCACTGCCAGGGGAAGCTTAGCGCATATGTAAGTCATGTTTCTAGTTTTGCTTCGTTTTTGTCTGTATAACCGAAGCCAGTAGGTTTACATCTGGTACCATTGTAAGTTATCTCCTAGAGACATTTAAAGAACCAAGTAAAATGCATCAGCAAGAGGGCCACGGTGGTTTTATTTTGGTAGCCGTAAAGGATTTTGGGGCTTGGGACCTACTGCCTGCCAAATTTCATAATTACTATTTCAGTGTGCAAAATGTTCATTGCTGCTATATAACTACATAAACCAGTTATTAGGGTCTATGTGCAGCCCATAGTCTAGTGCATAGAATTTATAGCAATAGTATAATGTTCATCTGAGGTTCAACAATACATCAGCAGGACTTCTGCCTTGGTCGTCGGCCGCAAGACCTGAGATACAGTGGATCAGCTCTGCCGTTCATCATGGCATTAGCGTCGATGGATGATGCCTGGTGCTAGTTGGTCACCGCAACTCAGAAACCCTTTTGACTCAACCTCGCCGCCTTTCCAAAGCATTGTTGACTGTGTCTCATGCTGCCACGGCGCATCAATATATTAAGCTAATGTTTTCGAATAAAATATTAGAAGTAAGTGCTTCCTTGCAAGGAACTTAAATAACTTGTTTAATATAATATTTAAAATCAGTAAGTACAAACTATACATTTATGTAGCTAGTCCTTGCTGTGACTGTTAACATTACTATTAACTTAATGCCATATGAGTACAAATGTATGTAAATTAACAAAAATATTTCATCTCTTGGTGAGTGAGTACAAAACAGTGCTAGTATACAAAAGTCGTTACAAGACAATGTGTTCGTAAATAACATTAAATTTTTTCGAAGGTGAGTTATATAAAGACGTGTACCACGTTGGTCCCTATACCAGCCTGTCAGCCACGCCGCCAGTTCAGCGAATCTACACCCATTGTAAGTGTCAGTGAAATTAAGCGACACGTGTCTTTGTAATGTAAAATGCGTGTATATTATTTTTTCCAAGAACCTTTTTAATTATAGTGTTGTTGTTTACATGTGCCTTGTGCTTGCCTCAGCAATTGTGCAACCACATGTGTTTGTTTATATTTAGTATTTTGGAGGAATAAGTGCTCGTGTTTATTATTAAAGTGTAAGTGCGATGTACTGCTTGTGTACATGATATATTATTTTTCCAGCCTTACATCAGTATTAAAGAGTGTTTTGTTAGGTCTAGGACTGGTTTCACCAAAAAGAAATAAACTAGGCTCTATCAAAGCAATACTTAAGCTTAATGGCTCTTAAGGATGTCGAGGCATTTAACCATTATAAAACTCAGTTTTATTAGCATGTCTTTGGTGGGCATTGCATAAAGAAGCAAGTTGCAAATATTATCATTTTGATAGTGGTGCATTGTGGTCATGTGATTAAACGAACCAATGAGAATTATTTCAAAGAAAGGAAAAAACACTTTTTTCCCCTGAAATTTTTTGTTTACTTTTGTTCAAGGGGGTGAAGCTTGGAAAGTCAAATAGGTTCCTCTGTCAGCTTTTTTTGCGAAATTCAGAGATCGCACCACAAGCGCTACTATGTCGTGGTATTGTCGTTCAGTTGTAAATAAAGTAAGTATTTTTGTGAGATATGATTTATAAAATAATATATCATTATTTTAGTTACACGAAAGTAAATGCATTTAATGGTTTTCATTTTGTTACTGTGATGTTACTAAATCTGATATGTTTGACCCAGTGTATCACTTTGTGGTTGTCTGTGGCATGGTTGTTAATTATGCTCGGCTTACAAGTAAAATGGCAAAAGTTGGTGCCTTACTCGTACTGATTTATTACGTCCTGTGGTGTAGGGTGCAGGCACTGCAATAATGAGTGTAGGTAGGCACTTGATCGTGTCTGGCTAGCCATGGCGTTTACAAACAAACCCAAGCTCGCGGAAGACCGAATTGCAGCAGTGTGGTATGGCAGATTGTGTGTTGTGGCTGTCTCCGCTCGATGCAGTGCAGATGTCAACAACTGGCAGACACACAGCTGACACGCAGCGTGGTGCGGAAGGTCAGCTGATTGCCGGAGTGTGAAGATCATTGGAGGGAGGATCTTCCCGCCCCTGTTTTTCGCAGCTCCTTCATGGTGTGGCACTTTGGGGTGCAAAGGGTGGTGGGGAGGGGTCAGAGCATGGCACCTCACCCGATTTTCTTTGTTCTTCAGTACATCACCAAGGAGTCATGGTCTGATGTCACGTTACTACCCAAAGTTGGCTGACTTTCTGCTCGTTCACCCCCATTACCACAATGGCGATGCTTGATGTTTTGGCATGCTTTTTCAGTCGGTCACAGGCATACATTTCTGGGATCTTGGGGGCATCTGGACAGCATCACAGCGCTCTTGTTGTCAATATGGCATTGTACGCTGTTCCCTCATTGTGGATATCATAGTGAGGATGACGGGAAAATTTCAAAGGAAATTTTCATGGAGAAATTTTGTTTTAGAATTTTGACTGGGTTTTTCGGAATTTGACAGATTCAATTTTAGGGGAACCTAGGAAGGATAAGCCACACATTTGGGCGACATTTTGGTGTGGACAATGGTAAGAGATGGGGATGCCATGGTGCGGCAGCGGGTAGAAGGGTTCAATTTATATGGTTATTATAGGTTCCAGGAAAATATGGGGAATTTTGGATATAGCCACCCGGATGCCAGGCATCACTTGCATGGTGCCATACTTTGGTAGAGAATTCTCTTGTAGGGTCAGGGACATTCGGCCGACGACCGATTCGGTATCCTTCCTTACGTGGAGATACTCCCTGTTTGACAATACTTACTGATGACGATATTTAAGTGGTTTGCATGCTACGACATGGTCAATTCGGGATAGCCTCACATAATGAATTATACTTGAATACATTATGACGAATTAAATACATACAAAACCTAATTGACTTGGTATGATAGATAAATGTTACACTTTTGAGGGAAGTGACCTGAAAAGTCTGTAGACTAATCTAAAATAATAGATGTTCATACTTAGACATAAGATTTATTCAGTTTATGCGTTACAAGTCTCCCTAGGAAACAACTTACTACACAATGTGTCGGGTTTAAGCCTGCCGGTAAGGCGACACTGAAAAAGGGCACGTGTCCAACAATAATTAATGGGAAATTAAAAGCATCCCCAGGCGATGCAAGCACTGGGGAAGTGGAGGAAAGGTGTCCCGAACAGTTATAACGAAACAGTTCCAGTAATTAAGTCTATTGTAGGTTAATGATCAGTTTACAAAGATGAAGTGCCGCTCAGGAACGAAAATGTGAGACACGCCACATACACGACCTGCTCCACCAGTTAATGGTATCTTACTAAAATTAAAGTAGATAGCGAGGGTTCATATTCCTCTGCACCATGGGGCTCATGGCTTCTGTAGCCAACCTCGCTCTGAATGGCAAACACACTTACACTATGCTGCACTGCCTGTGTATGTCTCACACACCCCTGCACACTGGCTTCGCGGGTAGAGTGCAGATGAACACTTCATTGCTGGAGTGCTGAGCAGTGATCAAATGGTTTTAAGAGTGAGTACGGCATGATTCACTACAAACATGTAAATCAATGCAACCATAATTATGCAGTATTCAAGCCACACACATGCCTCAAAAGCGCATGCAATTTCAGGTTATGGCTTAAGGAGTTGTCATATGATTTCTTATATATATATATAATGTTTATTATGTTTTAGTTTAATAAGAAAGGGTAATATGTTGATATGTGCTCGTCCCCTACCCAAGCCTATTTGTCAGGCTCAGAGCTCTTACACAGCACAGTATGCACCAGGACTCAACGATTAAACCATGGTGTTGGGTAGTGTTTTGCATTGTGAGGAGTGTAAGTTCAGCAAGGGTAAGCTGGGGATGGCAGTGTAGCATCTTGCACACTTCCACTGGCCGAATGTCAACAGACTCCCTCAATGGAGCGATACACAGAAATTCCAAAGTTTTATCTTATTAATTCAGTATTCCATGGAATGTAGACCCGTAAAGGGACACGTGGTTATGTGTGTTATAAAGACAGTGTGTAAAACTCACAATTCCTACAGAATCGTCCTATTTGCAGTGTTTCATCCAAGTGTATTTTTGTTCAGCCCTACTAGTGTTATGTCTACATCATTTAATGTATATTTTTGTAAGGCAGGGGAGAGTTGTTGTATTTGTATACTCTTATGCAGAGGTGTGTCCATGTACATAGTTTTTAAGGCAGTAGTGTTTGAGCACATGTGCATCCTCTCTCGCCTGCTATTGCGCCATGACAGAAAGTCACTCAGTGAGTAGTACCGAGAGGGGTCGGTTCGCATGTGATCGCATCGCATTATCCCACACCTGGTGGCCAGCACTGTTGGCAATGGTTGTGTAACTATAGAAGACTTAATTATTTTGGAGTCTTTCGTTTTGGCCACCCAGGACATTACCTCTCGCCTCAGCAATGTTCGCATCGCCTGGGGAGGATAATTTAACCAGCACACTTATTCCATGAGCACTTAACCACATTTTTGTAACAGCATCACCTTCACTGCAGGTTAAGGCAAGTTATCTCCTGTGGCAAGTTATCTCATGGAGGGATATGTAAGTTGAACATCTATTAAAATTGATACATGAAACTTATGCATGTTTAATTTGACTGCCACAAACCGTTTAAGGGTATGGGCCATCAGAACCCTGCTATTTTCCTTTAGTGTTTCATGTCTTAATTTAGAAGTGTAATTTTTATTAATGTGTGCTGCAACATTTTAAAGTGTTTATATGTATGGGTGTGTGGTTGGCCACAACAATCCACAGCGTAGAGAGTCTATATGTCAAAAATAATTTTTGCAACAATCTGCAAGGTTCTTGAGACACCCCAGAAAATACAGGTGAACTTCAACAGCATGGCAGGTATAGTGTGCCCGGGTGATCGACCCGCAGCACCTCAAGAATACTAAGAATCAGCATGCTCTACCAGATCTTCAACTTTGATGCCACCTGAGCGACATCTGGCGCTCCACCAGCTACAAATTCCACACATTTTCCTTCACTTCAAAGTTCAATGCCATCCAAAATCACCTTCCACCACTCTTCATCCACTCATTCGCCGTCAAATTGCTTGCCCAGCAAGTGTAAGTTTCCTACCAATTTTTCACACTTTGACCACTGTCAAATGTCGCCCTCCCATGTGGCTACCATTCCCGCCATAACCGAAACCAGCAAAAATTTGATGAAACTTCAAAATTTTACTGAGAAAAATCTGATCATCCAAAATTATCCTGACCATATTTCTCCTCATACCAGCAACAAGTTGAGCCAGAGGAGACCAACAACATCATCGAGATGCTATCCGAACGCATGCAGGATGTCGGGGACTTGAACACGTGGCCAGGAAGAAAGATCACGAAGGGAGCAGATTCGCCACCATTGGGGTGGAAGTGGAGTTAGAAGGGGCCGAAAGTGACAATTTTGCATTCTGGAGTGGCGTATGACATTACAGCTCATGTGACCTGACACCATACAGCAGCAGGGCAAAGGTTTGGAGGACGCGCCAGCACTGCCCTCTCCACCTATGCCACACCCCAACACACGAAGGAGGAACCAGGAGAAATAAAAGATATACACCAGCTGGTGCCATGTGCCATGTCGTACATCAGTTGAGCGTGTCATTGTCCCCTGCACCATGCCATGTCGGGAGGGGCCGACCATACCACGAGAGGAGAGGGCACTCCCTCCCCTCCAATGCTACATTCGCCCGCATCGGACCATGCATTCGCATCATGACCATGTGCTCCCTTGTTGACAAACAATTGCGAATTACATGTAAGCCAGAATGCCGGCGCAACACGTCAGCAATGCCTCAAGCCCTTGCCACAGGACTTTGTTTCAAAATTAGAGCAGGGCATGCAATGCTGCCATTGCAGCCGCCGGTTGAATCAAGAAAACAACTGCACTGCTAACAATCACGACACCACACTGGCATTGATTACAGTGGTACTGCAATACAATCAGTCATCATCAACAACACCTGAGTAAGTCAAACCAGATGTGGCAGTCATTTCTAACTACAACCTCCCACGTTATTGTGATAATTTAATTTGCGATGGGCAAGGGGCAATAATGCTCTGCTGTTACAACTGCCAGGCAGCATACCACAGAGATTGCTTAAATGAGAACGAGTTAGCAACAACCCGTGACTTATCTGTCACGTGTCTCGTTTGTCACACTGATAACTGCAACACCAAACAGTTCAGCATGACTTAAAAAAATTTAATGGCAGCCTGCCAGTTGCACACAGATGTAAACAAGAGCGAGGCAAACAAAAGCATTGTGTAGTGTTACAATTTCGAACCAAAGTACCATGCAACAAGTCAGCTGGAGGCAAGATGAGGGACAGTTGTTCAGAACATGGGGGAGGAGTGTCATGCATATGCAGCGGCGATGTAGGAGAGGCTGCAATGGCCACACGTCAGCAGCATGTACATGGTGAGCATGACAGCACAACAACCGTTAATGTCAGCAACATTGCTGGATCCTAACCTGAACACCACACCGCTACCATTCTTGCCCATCAATACAATATTATCCACTACTGCCAACTTTGTATCCCACACCAACGTATCCTTCAATAATGCCACTGTTAACCACACCCTATCCAACTCTACAGTCTGTAGCACCATACACCCTAAACCAAACTGACAGCATATCACGACTGCAACAAACAATGGCTGAAGCAGAAATGAGGAATGTCACCCCTGAGCTCAACAACCAAACAACCCTGCCAGGACAGATGCCAGCAAGGATTCCCACTAAATTTCAGATTTTGCCCACAGCAACCAAATAAATCCAAATCAGCAAGTGATCAAAAATGAGAAGAGCAAATTGCAACCCACAGTGCTGGAGACCAGGGGAAAGGATGGGACCCAACTCAACAGCCACATTATCAATGTGGGTACTGTTCCACGGAAGTTTTCCCCTGGCACAGCAGGTGTCCAAACAAGACCCACCATGAGCAGCCAACAAGAAGTTGGAAAATGGGATACAGGGGTGAAGGGGCAAGATGCCTCTCCCACTCGAGCTCTACACAATGTTACCACAGACAAGACACCACGACAAGCACTGATTAAACAGGTTTGTAGCAGCGAACAACAGATTATCCGGATATTGGTTACAGTGACCGGTCAGTGATGTTACGTGTTAGTTGATAAAGGCACATCACATAATTTCATACTCCCTCAGTTAGTAAATGCACGACAGATCATGCTCACTTATTATGTCATTTGGCTCGCCACCCAAGATCTTTTTGAAACAGCATTGGGACAGACAATAATAACCATCAATGTCTGTGACATTCAAACAATAACAAACACAATAGTCATCCCTGAAGTCCGAGAAAATGCTATCCTGAGAGTCCCGTGGCTCTCAGAGCAGAATACTATTGTTGAACCCATCACACACATGATCCATTTTGGTGCGAAAGAGAGCTACACAGTATATAATTTGGACAGACTGCCAGCAAATGATGTCCCAGATGTTACACTAGAAGAAATCTATTAAAATGTCTGGTCAGAACAAAGGACTTCTTTTCTAAATTTACTGAATGAGCACAAGGATGTGTTTGCTACACACAACACATTTCGTCGCACCACCGTAGCTGAGCATGATATACCACTAATTGTATAACCGTTTGTACAAACTCCCATAGTTATTTACCACATCATGACAAAATCATTAAAGCACTAATACAATAAATGTTAAATAATGGGGTTATTGAGTCATCAGACAGTACTTACAATTCTGTAATACCACTCGCATATAAAAAGAATGGCATCTGGTGTTTTTGCGTAGACTTCAGGCCACTCAACCAGGTTGCCAAAAGATAGTTACCGCCATTTAACAGTGTCAAAGATGCACTCAATTCTTTAGGATCAGAAAAAATCATGTCATTGCTAGATTTGAAAAGTGGGTACTGGCAAGACCAAGTGAAGCCAGAACATCGAAAGAATACAGCCTTCCCACACCAGGTAGGCACCATTTTGAGTTCTGCATTATGCCCTTTGGGCTGAAGTGTACACTAACGACCTTCCAGTGAATGATGGTTCAAGTCCTTGATGGGCTGATCGGCGAGTACACAATGGCATATCTCGACGACGCCATTGTTTTGTCGAGTACCTAGAAGAACACCTACACCATCTGTCAGTGGTTCTGCATCGCATCGCTATTAACTGCACGATGGAAAAGTGCCACATTGGTAATCCAACATTGATTTCCTGCTACATGTCATTGATGGCGAGGACAACATGCCAAACCCAGACCAATTAATGCTAATTGATGACTATCCAAGCCCTAAAACACGCAAACAAATAAGAAAAAACAGAAAATTTTTGCAGGCTAAAAAGCGAGAATCACCGATTTCCTTTCACAGCAGCACCGGTTTCAGTGGTGAGCTGAAGCTGAAAACGTTTGTCAAAATATAATGAAAAAGTTTCGTTCATGCCCAACACTTGCAAGACACAATGTGAGCAGAAATACTTATTTACAGACTGATGAAACTCAAGAGGGAGTATGTGCAGAGCTGTACCAGGTGAATGACAGCAGGGAGAGTCAGGTGATTGACTACATGAGCGCTAAGCTGGGACAAATAGTGATACAATGACGTGAACGAGTGAGAATATCTCGCCATGGTTTGTGCTGTTAAAAAGTACCATGCATACTTGGAATTTCAACTATTCATGTTGAGAACGGACAATAGGTGTTTAATATGGTTGCATAGTATGCGAGAGGCTCGAAGTAAATTGACAAGAGGGGACCTACACTTACAAGCCTACGACTTTTGCTTGGAGCATGTACTAGGAAAAAGAAAACGAGTTAGCAGACTCATTGTTATGTGCCCCTAACGAACAAGTAACCATTCAGGACGAAACCGACTGGGAAGAGATCCTTCTGCCAGATCCGCAAGATCCGGTAACAGAGGTTTACGTGCAGCAAGTTAGCGTGGGGGACACATATATTTTAATCCATGAGTTGTACCAGCAAGTCACGCAAGTACAGCAGGGTTCCCAATCTTCTCAGGCCAAGGTCAAGTAGTGTAAACAAAGCATGATAGAGGGGTGACATGTTGTGGACAGAGGGACTGGAAATGTGTTTTTTTACAACAACCAGGGAAAAGGAGGGTGTTTGTCCTCACGTGTGCACAGGAGCAGGTGTTAGCCCAATCACAGAGTGGCAGCGTGGCAGGACATCCCGGTACTTACAAAACAATACGTAATGTAAGGGAGCATGTTTTTGGCCCGGCCTTACACAGTATGCAGACCATTTTGTGCAAAAATGCAGCAAAAGCAATCGCTTCAAAGCACAGAGAGCCGACGGTTAGCAACAACAGCAGCCACACAAATGCAGGAAACCATTAACGACAGTATCCCTAGACCTAATAGGGCCGTACCCAAGGACGGCGAACGAAAAAAGATTCATAGTCGTGGTCGCAGACAGTTTCTCGAAGAGGATAGAGGCCTACCCGACAAGTAGCGCACGCACAGCGAACATAGCACGTGTGCTGAATGAGGATTTTTTCCCAGGCTGGGGATTTCCTATAAATATACTGACAGATAACCAAACCCAGTTTATGGGGCAAATATGGCGTGATTTGTGCACCAATGGGGGGGCGAGTCACATAATGACTGTGGCATATCACCGAAACACCCACCCTATGGTGCGGCAAAATCAAGAGATCACAGTTCAGCTTCGACTCAGCGTGGGTGACCAACCTACTCAGCGTGGGTGACCAACATGCAACTTGGGCAGGCTGTGATGTACACCCTCCTCTGGCACACCAAACCCACCACCGGCAATACACTCGCCGAAGTACTGCTGGAATGAAACTTGCGCATACCCTGGGAAGTAAATTGTCCACGGACAGCAACAGTGAAGCTGCTAAGAGCACCGCACAATGCTAAGCACGCCATTAGCTGGAGCAGCAAATGCGTGATAAACATGGCAGGAAGACGAAGAAGTGATTGCCAATAACAACAAGGCTGCCTCAGGTGCTGGAAGTAGGCCAACAGGTCTATGTACAAGCCCACCCGCAATCTGCAGCATGGAAAGATTTTTGCACAGCTTTTGCAACAAAATGGAGCGAGCCACAGATCATCCAACAACAAGGACCCTACACCTACACGACCCACATAGGCAGGTGGAGGGTCAGGGTGCACCGAGACAACATCTGGCTCACACCAGGTGCCATCAACAATAAATTTGATCATGGTATCCCTCAACCCCACGACGGCGACGGCAGTGCCGAGCCAGTAAATGTATGAAGAGAGGATAGTAGTGTAATGCCTCTTTTAGAAAGCAGGGGAGAGGAGAATCTGCAAGAAATGGCATACTTGGGTCCACCACCAGGTGAGACCCATGATGGCCTCATCGACAACGAGTTTTCCTAAGAGGAGATGGCAATATGAGACCCTGTACCTCTTGAGGAAATAATAGAAAAGGAGGGAGAAGGTCAGTTGTTGCCCGGCATCACAACTCTTGAAAGGGAGCATCGGAGTCTATCTCCAGGTATCATCTACAGTGCGGCGCCTATAAGCGCCACCGTTAGTGAAATGGCACCCATTTCTGCGGCAGCACCGCAAGCGGAACAACCGCAAGAAGATGCAGCAGCACCCACAGCAAGAGAAGGAGTTATAGAAGAACAGCAAGCAGTAATGCAGGAGATAGCAGTTCACCTGGGTCACACCTGGAAACTGCATGGCAACAACATGCAAGGAAACAAATGGAGGAGCATCAGTATCAGGTCCATGCACAGTGATGGCTGAAGTGAGGGCAGCAGGTCTGTTGCCTCTTTTTGCCTGCACAGGACGAAGCTGTGGGTCCACCTGCCACAGCAGTGCTACCAATGTGGGTGTGCATCAGCCACTTGCTGCACAGCAGGCACCAGCGTCAGCCACCCACTTCATGTACTGGAAGAGAATGGGGCTCAGCAGGGAAGAGTCTTCTTTCTGCACCCACTGAAAACCCTGCTGGTAGCGGCATCGGCCCACAAACAATCTCGTTTACAAAAAGGGGGGGGGGGGGGCTTTGACGTGAGCTTGTTCCCCAACCCCAGCCCATTTTTAAGCCGATGCTCCTACACAGCTCTGCACACACCTGCATTCTTCGATTGATCACTGTGGTGTTGAAAGCGTAGTGCGTCGCGAGGAGTGCAAGTTCAACAAGGGTAAGCTGGGGCAGACATTGTAGCATATCGCATGCTTCCATAGGCCAAATGTAAATAGACTCCCTTGGTGGAGTCATACACAAGGAGTACCACAGTTTTATCTTATTAAATCAGTATCGAAAAGGAATGTGGACACGTTAAGGGAAAAAGGACACATAAAGGGACACGTAGTTACATGTGGAATAAGGATGGCGTGTAAACACACGGTTCCTACAGGATCTTCCTATTTGCAACGTTTCATCCAAGCGTATTTTTTTTTCATTCCCACTAGTGTTATGTCCATGTCATTAAACGTGTATTTCTGTAAGGCACATGGAAGTTGTTGTGTTTTTATACTTTTATGGAGAGTTGTGTCCATGTACGTAATTTTTAAGGCAGAATGTTTGAGTACGTGTGCAAGTAGATCCCATTGTGGCACGTGGGCCCGCTCTCGCCCACCCTTGTGCCACAGTGGGAAGTCAGTCAGCGAGTTGCACTAAGAGGGGTAAGTTTCGTGTGTGATCGCATCATGTTTTTCCCGTGCCAGGGCGGCCAACAATGTTTGACCAGTCATGTAACAATAGCCTTAATTATTTTGGAATCTTTTTCGTATTAGCCACCCGAGACATTACCCCTCGCCACACCATGGTTAGCATCGCTTGGGGAGGATATTTTAACCAGCACACTTAATCCATGAGCTCTTAACCACATTTTTCTAACAGCATTACTTTCGCTGCAGGCTAAAACCTGCTCCAGAGTCAAGTTATACCCTGAAGGATATGCAAGTTCAACATCGATTAAAGGCGATACATGGAACTTACATGTGCTATTTAACTCGGCTGCCACAAAGGGTTTCAGGGTACATGCACTCAGAATCCCACTATTCTCCTTACGTGTTTCATGACTCAATTTAGAAGGGCAAATTTTATTAATGTGTGCAGCAACATTTTAAAGTGTTTATATGTATGGGCGTGTGGATGGCCCAAAACTCCACAACACAGCGTGTCGATAATGTCAATAATCATTTTTGTAATAATATACAAGTTGCTAGAGATGCCTCAGAAATTATAGGTCAACTTCAACAGTACAGCGGATATGGTGCGCCTGGGTGATTGGCCCACAGCACTCCGAGAATAATGAGAATCGTATTGCTCTACCAGAACTTTAACTTCGATGCCACCTGGGTGACGTCTGTCACCTGCCAGGTTTAAATTTCACACATTTTCCTTCACCTCAAAGTTCACCGCCTTCCAAAATCATCTTTGACCACTCCTCATCCATGCAACAGCTGTCAAGTGGCTTGCCCATGCGTGTGACAGATTCCTAATGCCTTTTAACACTTTGACCGGTGCAAATGTGTAATTTATAATAACATCAACAGTCGCATGCCTTCATTTCGTACATTTATCATTCATCAACATTTCACATTTTTTCATCATGCCATGCGGGAAGCCTACACTTGGCGGCAGTGTTACTGTGCAGCCATTTTCAGTAGACTTATAGTACTCACGTGGAGCAGACGTGGAGCAGACATACTGCGGCCTCCCCTTGCCTATGACTTTTGTTTGCCGAGCTTGCACTTTTCTATAGCGTTAAATTTTTTTCTGGAACTTTAAATTACTTTACATTAGCCCGTTGCTCTACAATCCGGTCCGTTTTTCCACGGCCAGACCTTTGACAGGGGTGTTCTTTCTTATCCAGGAGAGAATAAGAGGTTACGTGGATCGGATGTGGGTTCTAATGGAAAATTTTGCCAGAGGGGCCGCCAGTCCACTCATCGGCGAACATGATGTACTCCTAACCTCGGGTCGTATGGCCGATCACCCAATGTGGCTGCACCTCCTGTGCCACCGTCTGCTGCAGCCTCGCAGCTGATGTTGATGATGGCAATGTTCTTGCTATAAAAATCGTGAAACCTGGGCTAGCGAGGTGAGTCAGCCACTCTCGAAGAATTGCTCACTCCCTAAGGGTGTCTTTGTCCCCCTCATGCCCGAAAAATTGGCTACGAATTTTATTTCCTGTTATAAGGCCACGAAGTGGCCAAAATAAATAAACAAGGGAAACTGCTTCCATGCTATTTATTTTTACGAATTCCGCACATGGCACTTACATGATATCAATCGCCGCTAGGCTGGGCGAGCTACTAAACAGTGAAAACAAGCACGTGTGGCTACAAAATAAATATGGTGCAATAAGTCCCTGGTGTATTCAAAACACCGGGGTTGCGAGGTGGCACTCTCTTCGGGGTAACGAAATAAAATAAATCGTACAGGTGATGAAACTTAACTATTGTATGCTACATGAGTGGAGAAAAATGATGCAGGCCTGGAGAGGGCCGTACGTCCATTGTCCTGCTGAGTGTCTAAAATGCTACTGGGAAAAATGGCCCTTCAGTGGGCGGTGCATGAATACATGCTTCCCTCAGGACACAAAAGTTCCATTATTTAAATATAATATATTACATGAGATGATGATGGACATGGAGACGAAACACTGATTAGAAAATAATTCATTAAATACTTACAAATATAACATGTAAATGTTCACTACAAAATTATAACTAATTGTGAACGGCATTGACTTGTTTACAATGTTCTGTCCGACTGCCCGTGTCCTAACCTAAAATATGTGTTTTCCACATGGTGTGTGTGTCTCTTATACGTTGACCCTCAGGTAACCTTTTTTTGGTACTCTCATTTATAACATTGGGTCTTATGTTACACTGTGTGAAAATGCCTAAAATACTATAAAATAAATGAAAGCTATTCGGACATGCCTGAGTGTCGTTTGTGGACACTGTCCTTTGATGTGCAGTTCATATGTGGGTTCCGCAACTTGGCTTTGCTGGCTAGTTTCTAGGTTTTGTCACTTCCAAAACAATAACACATGGTCACATGGAATTTATGCAAATAAATGTACGCTCTACAGCTAACAAACATGACACTGCCCTCTTATAATATTATCAGTGTACACACCTTGTGTACATTACTTACCTTAACAACTATTGTTCAACCCTTTTACATTGGGATGATCAAAAACATTGTATGACGTTTTTTGCCAAATGTAAAAAAGCACTATATTGGTTCTGTGATCACGAATATTATTTCCCGAAAGGGGGGTACCTAAAAATGATTTACACACAAGGCCTGGAAAAACAATAATAATAAATATAATACACACACCTAAATGACACGTGATATGTAACACACAGTGACACTTTCGAAAATGTCAACAAACAGGACACGTGGCACTAGCAATCAAAACAAACTCCTCTGCACTTCCTGACATATCACAACATAACAAACCCTGCTGAAGAAAATATACGTAATCTGACATAGAACACATGCACTGGTGCGATGCACAAACAAATTGCAGTCATGCATGCATGACTTTGGCTTGGGTACTTGCATTGCTCACATGATGGTGCAGGGTTGTGGAAGCTGATGAGAAGTATGCGCGCAACAACATAGGGTGACAACACGCGGAACACGTCACCTTAAATTTCACTTCAATTCCTGTTATTGGCTTTGCATTATTTTTACAGTGTAAACGCCCTCCCGCTTAACGAAGGTATTCTATTGTATGTGCGTCATACGAGGGCGAGTTAAAATTATTGTTTGGTATGAAAAAATGTTCGCCTAGGAATTTATTTCTTTTGTCCGCTTCTCGGACCACGTAACCAGTTTTCATTTAATCGTGTAGAATGGCGAATATCATATCAATTCTCGTACTGTTTTGGAAAAACGTGAAAATCTGGTTTGATTTGCATGATTAATGTAGCCACATTGACAAGTGAAGACGAACTCGCAAAGGCGAATGGACAGACCGATGAGGGCTTAACAGGATGTGCTGGCTGTCAGCCATGTATCCGAAAACTTAAACATGAATCCACCAGTGGGCGATATACTGGTATACACTGGTTGAGGCATTTTTCGAATATCAGGTTGATATTTAGCGTTGTTTTTGCCTGCATTTAGGGCCACTTTTATAAGTTCGCATTAAGCTGCAGACACATTTTAGTACCATTTCACTCAAATTTTAAAGTTTTCATCACCCATTTATAAAACTCGATGTATTTTTAACTTTTATTTTTCAGAGAACGCGTTAAAAAATGTATCGGTTGATGCTTTTGTGTATATATACCAGATTTTCAGGACAGTGTAACCGATGGATAAACCGGTCAAATGGACACAGCAAACGATTCATTTTCGAATACGCTTAACCACTGTAGCTGAAAACTGGGCAGCCGTTACCTTCCGCCTGACCCATTCTGATAAAAATAATAATATTTTGTTTAATATTCTGATTTAAGGCCCTTACGGAATTGAAAACATTAATATTTGACTTTATGTTTTGACTTTACTTTTGCTTTCCAGAATGTTGTTTCTTATGGAAGTTGACACAATGGAACTTTCAAAGGTGAAGTTAAGCAAATTTGACTTTACGATTTCGAATAGTTGAATATTATAGCAAATTAAGTGGCCATTTTGCCGAGAATCTAAAAGTGGTTATGTGGGTGCATTTTTCAGGTGATCGTAATTTAATTTTAGGGTGATTTTAATCTCGGTATATTAAACAATACTCGTCTTAAATTAAATAAATAGCAAAAAAACATTATGCGAAGAGGAAAAATAGGAATTTACGTATTTTAATAAAGTAAACAACTGAAATTTTTGTTTAGAAATAACCTTTTAAAATAAATTTTTAGCCTAGTTTTATAAAGTTAAGTAAAATGTTTACTTGGATGATATAATTATTTTCATAACAATCATTTTTACGAGGCTCGTGGAACCGATGTTCAGTTAGCTGAACTTTGACTTTATAGTGCATTGTGTATTGGTGTTTTCGCAAGAGGAAAGGAAACGTAAAGTGAAATGTTAAAGTTTTATATTGGTTAGAATCATTATCGTTTCATGAATGCTAAGGACGTTCGTATTACCTATCCCCGACCGCAAGGTGCCTACCACGCGAACATAGTTAAGATAGAAAAAACTTGTGAATAACTAGTGGCCTAGACGAACATTTGGTGTGAGTGGAATATACCCATTGCTCTCAGTGCTGTCGTAAAGAACACAAAATTAACCCTTGTTAAGTACCCGGTCTCTATATTGCTGATAATCTTAAAACTACCCTAAATATTGCTGAGATAGATATCAATGTTACGGTCTTAAATATTTCATCACGAATTCAGAAGGTGAGGTAGTGTAAAAAAATACATTCATTGAAGACTGATTGTTTACGGGTAGACGGTAATATAACTGTGGTCAAACGTGCCGATTTATTAGGTTATGCTCTTTCTTTGTATATACGTGTAGCGAAGGAAATGAGAGTGTAGAAAATCTTAAGTTTGTTGTGATTTTCTGCGCAATTTTTGAGTGACAAAACAGCTGCAATTATGTGTATGTGTTGTGTGACTGGCGCTTGGAATGACAAGCGAAATTTTTACTTTGTAGGAGTTCTCAAGTTTGTAGGTGTATCATTCGTGTAATAAAACTAAGTATTCAGCAGTTCACTTAACCTTTATTCACTACACAACATCTTTACAGCCCGCCATGCCAACAACACTGCTCTTGACCATCTCATGCTGACAACCTATCTTACACAGAGGGCGAAAGCATAGGGTGAAAGTGGTGGAGGCAATATCGGAGTAAGGGGAGGTTATGTCAGAGATGTCACAGGGAAGCATGTTGGGTCCTTTGTTTACCATAATGCTAAATTACATGGATTTGGGGATTATGGGAAAAATAATATTCTGTTCACAATTATGTTGTGTATGCGGAATTTTGATGGTGGGAAAGAGGGGTGGAGGGATTTGCAGGCGGACATTGACAAGATATGGTTGTGTACCAGGGAAAATAAAATGAAGATAAATGTAAGAAAAACTAAGGTAGTGAGGTTTACAAGAAAGAAGGTGATAAGCAGGGACATGTACAGATGGGAGGGACAAGAGATAGAATAAGGAGCAGAATATAAGTATCTAGGGATTGTACTGCAGGGAGACCTCAGATGGAAAAACAGGTAGAGAGGGTGGTTGCAAAGGGAAGAAGGGCTCTGGGTATGTTGGGAAGGGTGCTGAAGGGAGTCAGTTGTGAGATGAAGGGGAAGGCATATGGCACAATGGTACGGCCAATGTTAGAATATGCTGCAGCAGTATGAGACCCGTAAGTGGAGGTGGAGGTGCGAGAACTGGAAAAGGTGCAGAGAAAGGCACCAAGATGGGTGAAGGGTAGGTGGAGAAGGCAGGGGCAAGATGGTGAGGAAGAAGGGAACTATAGGCCATCAGTGATGATAGAAATGGTATGGAGCTCATTGAAGGACAGGAGGAAAGTTGAACAGCTAATCAGGATGTACAGGGGGGGTGAATGAAGAGGGAGGATGGGGAGGGCTACACTGCAAGCTAAGTAAGGGGGTGTTTAGAGGAAGAGGAAACAACAGTGAGAAGCTTCAGAGGGTGTGGAGGAGAACGGAGCAGGGTAGGCAGTCCATGTTTGTGAGGTCTGTGAGGGAGTGGAATGTGTTGAGGGAGGGATTGGTTTCTGTGAGGGGGGTTGAAAAGTTCAGGAAGAGATTGGAAAAGGAGTTGGTTGGGTGAGGGAGAGGTGAGAGAGCTCGCCACCGGGCGGTAGCATAATTGCAAGTGTATGTGTTGTTATTATTACAGATAATCAGTACCTACATTACATCTTCACACTATCAAAGAAAGGAATATTTTAGCAAATGTAGTCTTTTAGATATCATGGCATTTTAATGTCACGTCTAGGGCGATCCAGTGTCCTGTTGTATCTCCTATCATTTGGCACTGGTACAAACTTAAGATTGCCCCTACACTTCTGTAGGTCTGAGTTACTTATCTGATGCTCACTGTCCTCCCTCTCACAGTACGTAACAAGAGAAGGTTTGACATGATTGGTATTCCTCCTAAACACCTTTCCTTCCTCGTCTTTAACAATAACAGAACGTGGACATTCATGATAATCCATTATCACACCGGGATGCCATACATCATTATTGGTCTTCAGGAAGATCACCTGCTGGCGCTTGTAGAAATATGATGTGTCTCTCTTGCAGTTTTATCAAAATTTCTTTTGTTTACTTCATTTCTTTGCGACTGGTAATCAGAAAAACCACTGACCAACCTATGAGTCAGTAAACTGTCATGAACTGGTAATGTTGAACGTGTTAATCTGCTAAACAACAACTGAGCAGGGGAATATGGTGACCCTATTACTGGGGTATTCCTATATTCTAATAAAGCATACTCTACATCAATTTTCCCTTCATTACATTTTCACAGAATTTTTTTTTGTAGTTCCTACAAATCTTTCAATAAACCTATTTGACGTAGGGTAACTGGGGCTGGAGGTAATGACTGAGAAATTCCATTCTATAGCGAAACATTGAAATTCATGAGAATTGAATGGCAAGTTAGCTGACCCCACTATTTTCGGTACACTATTAGTTGCAAATATGGTTTTTAACTCTTTAATGACAGTTGCTGTAGTCTTAGAAGATACCTGTTTCAATTCAAACCATTTTGAGTAATAGTCAGCAACAATTAAGTAGGTAGTACTCGCCACAATAGTCAAGAAAGTAACATCCTATTTTTTCAAAGGGACAATTACAGACATCATCAAGTAACAACGGTTCTTTTGCCTTCTTACTAGAGAATTTTTCACACAGTCTACATTTAGTAACAATTGTCTCAACATCAGAATCCAAATGAGGCCAATAAAAAAGAAATTGAGCAAGTGCTTTGGTCTTCGCTATACCAAAATGAGATGAATTCACTTTACTGCAAAATCACATCTCTCATGACAAGTGGAACAATAATTCTGTAACCTAACAACACCAAACCATTAGCAACACTAATCTCATAATGAAGCTTGTAATAAGACTTTACGTGATCAGGAATTTTACTTTTACGTGTAGGCCAACCATTTTGATGCAATATAATGAGTTGCTGTAGTGTCAGATCATTTTGCGTTTCTTCCACAGTTTGTGTTAGTACTACATCACTAACATTTATGGTATGTACAACCTCATTTAACAAGTGAGCCATCAAGATCACTTGTAACTTCAGTAAAGGTGGCTCTACTAATAGCATCTGCAATGTACATTTGCGATCCTCTGACATATAGTACATTTATATCATACATGCCTAACTTCAGCCTAATTTTCCGAAGCCTCTGTGAACCAATAGAACATATTTATTTTTTCATGAAGGCCACTAGTGGTTGATGGTCTGTATGTACTTCAACTTGTGTACCATAAATGTAGGTAATAATGTAACTTGGTGCATGCAAATAATATGGCCAAAAATTCTTTATCATTTGACCATACTGACACTCAGACTTGGACAAGCTCTTGGATGCAAACATGACAGGACATCCCCCTGCAATAAAACACTACCAATAGCACAGTTTGGGCTATTTGCCTGTATGACAATTGGTAAACTTGGGTCAAAGTTCTGAAGGATTGGTGGGCTTGTCAGAACACGCTTAATCTTTGCCACGAATCCCTGCTTCCCATTTGAACTCAACATTTTTTTAAAAATAGGTCTAATTCCCTTAATGGACTTGTCAATTCAGACAAATTCAGTATAAAATCTCTAGGATAATTAATAACTCCTAGAAATCTTTGTAAACTCTGTCTATCTTGTGGAATTTCATAGTCCCTGATGGCAGCTATTTTGTCCCTGTCAGGATTTAATAAACCCTCAATGATTTCATGACCAAAATACTTAATCTCTGGCAAGTATTGAAATTTCTTAATGTTGAATTTTATGTTCAATTCCCAGACTCTGAGCAATACCTTGTCAAGAATCCTGTCATGTTCCTGTTTAGATTCAGCAAATATTAAAAAATCATAAATGTAAATGAACCGACCTTGAATATCACGAAAATGCACCTCGCAGATTTCTTGAAATGCTTCTGCAAAAATTTCAAACCCAAAAGGTAAAACATTGAAACATTAACAATCATAAACAGTTGAGTAAGTGTAATATATCCTGCTGTCTTCCGTCAATCTAAAATTTGCCAAAATGATTCTTTCCAATCAAGAACCTAGAAAAATTTTGCCTTACCTATTTTTGCTTTTAAATCATTCATGGTTGGTATTTCATAATATTTCTTGTTGCTCGCCTTATTGAGAGCATGTGGATCCAAACAGAGATGCAAAGAGCCATCAGCTTTTTCAACTATCACCATACAATTGACCCATTCAGTTGGTTCATCTACTCTTGGAATTATATCTAAGTACATAAACAATCAAGTTCATACTTTAAGTTTTCTTTGACCACCAGGGGTTGGGGGGGGGGGGGGGCTGTTTGGTAATTTTGATACCGGAACAGAACCTTGCTTTAAAGTTAATTTGTATGGACTTGGAAAACATCTAGAACCTTGAAAAACATCACAAAATTTTGACAAAATTTCACTTTTACCTGCACTATTGTGGACTCCAGTCACCTTGTCTAAGACCTTGTCCACATGTTTCTCTTGAATCAAGTCAAGCTGCAAACATTTAGCGATGCCTAAAATCGGCTGAAAACCATTTGCTGTAGTAATAAATTCTGTGATCATTTGTGTAGCCCTGAGTTGAATTTCCAACAATACAGAACCAAATACTCTTATTTGAGAGCCTTTATATGCCTGGAGCACCACATTAGTGCGAGAGAGTTGTAGATTACGGGGTTTACACTGCACATTTTCAAAAACACTCATTGGGATCAAATTAACATTAGATCCTATATCTAGCATAAAGTTACATTTTATGCTGTTTTCCAACACCAACTCCTGATGCCAACTCAACACACTATTCACACGGGATGCAACTGAATGACAATAATAGTCTGTATTGTCATCACATCCCTCACTTATTACATTTGCAACCTTGTCAATGCAGGAGGTAGAGCGGGACCTCAGGGGATTGCTGAGGAAAGTGCGGGAGAAGTTTCCTGGAGCTAGGGCAGTAGTCAGTGGCGTGCTGGTTAGGAAAGTTATAGATAGTAGGAAATGGGTAGGCTGGGAAAGTGATGGGAGGGACCAGGTTCACCTGACTGAACAGGGAAAGAGGATTCTAGGTGACCTGCTAGGTAGAGAAGTAGCTGGCTGTATGGAGAGGGTTAGGGCAGAGCAGCAGTTGTTGAAATAGCAATCAGTTAGAAGTAAGGAAACGGAAGGGGAGAGAAATGGAGAGGATAGCATTGATGAGGCCGCAGGGGTGGAGATAGGAGGTAAGCAATGTAGGATGGTAAAGCAGAGTACTAGTATAAAGATAATGGTGGTGAACTGTAGGAGTGTGTACAAGCTGGAGGGCTTCTGGGGAAAGGTTGAAGGATATGGGGCGGATATAGTGGTAGCTGTGGAGACTTGGTAGACTGAGGAAGTATTGGACATAGAGTGTTGGCAGGATGAGTTCACCATCTTCAGAAAAGACAGGGATGGGAGAGGAGGAGAAATAATGGTGTGTGTAAGGAAAGGGCTAAAAGGGGTGGTAGAATGTGTTAGTGAGGATGTCGAGGCAATGGAAATTAAATTGAGTGGTAGTAGTAATAGGAGTATTACTTTGCTGGCAGCGTATAGACCACCAGGACAGGGATGGCAGGCAAATGAGATGATCAAGGAGAGGGTCGATAGACTAAAGGACAGGCAGTGGGTTGTTGTAGCAGGGGATTTGAATATGCCAGGGGTGAAATGGGTAGAGGGTGCAGAAGGAATGGGTAGCATAATGCAGAGAATGGCAGCACAGTTAGTCAATAGAGGATTAGTCCAGATAGTAGAAACACCTACAAGATGGAATGAGGAGGGTGTTGGGTCAGTGCTGAATGTGGTGTTGGTGAGACCTAGGAATGCTGTAGTTGTGCAATAGTATTGGATGGTATAAGCGACCATCATATTCTGGATGTAGAAATTGGGATTGGCAGAATGAGAGAAGTGCAAATGGCAGAAAGGTTGGTGTGGCAGTATGGGGTAGGAGACAAGAAGGGGGCAGAAATCTTCCTGAGAGACAGGTTTAAAAAATGGTCTATGGAGGAGGGTGTAGAGGGGTTGTGGAGGGAGTTTAGAAGATTAATGGAGGTTATGTTGGAGAAATTTGTGCCAATGAAAAGGGAGATCCGCCATATTATGGACAGGAGATTTTGAAAATGAAGAAGTGCAGAAAATTACATGTCGAGTGGAGAAATGAAGGGATGTTAAGATCTAATGAAATGATGAAACCAATGGGTAGGGAGCTTGAAAGGAAGATCAAACAGGCAAAGATTGTATTTCTGGGGAACATGGTGGAAGAAGGAAAAGGCAAGGAATGGGGAAAATAGTTTAGGTATGTTAGGAGGTTAAGGGGATGAGAGGAAGGGATGGTAGGCATGAGACAAATGACCAAGAAAAATCGGAGATGCTGCAAGGACAGTACTTGTCAGTGTTTGAGGCAAAGGAGGAGGACAAACAGGGTTCGGGGGGTGTTTAGTGATTTTAGGATGAGGGAGTGGTAGATAGTAAAGGTTTGGAGAGCAGTAAGGCAGGGGGACCAGATGGGATAGGAAATGCAGCACTAAAGTTTGGTGGCAAGGAGTTGGCGAAATATTTAGAAGTGCTGTTTAAAAAGTCCTTAGGAGAGGGTAAGTTACCACAAGATTGGAAGGATGCTATGGTGGTACCTATACACAAGCAGGGAGAGGATAGGGGGAGGCCTGGCAGCTACAGACCGGTGAGTCTCACATCAAGTACAGGAAAAGAAATGGAGAGGCTGGTGGTGCAGTATGTGGTGAGGGTAATGAACAATAGGAATTGGTTGGAGGAGTCCCAGCATGGTTTCAGGAGGGTACTCATGTGAGACTCAGCTGGCTGGGTTATTAGAGGATCTGGTGCAGGTAGTTGATGAGGGGAAGCAGGTCGAAGCCTGCTTCATAGATTTTGAGAAGGCACTCGATAAGGTGCCCCTTGGAACATTGATGAGGAAAGTGGCGGCGCTGATACCAGACAGGAGGGTAGTGGAATGGATAGGGGACTTTCTCAGGGGGCAAAGGCAGAGGGTGAAAGTGGGGGAGGCAATATCGGAGCAAGGGGAGGTTACGTCAGGGGTACCACAGGGAAGCGTGCTGGGTCCTATGTTATTTACCATAATGGTAAATGACATGGGTTTGGGTATTAGAGGAAAAATCAGATTGTTTGCAGATGATTGTGTTGTATATGCTGAGGTGGAGAGGGGGGGGGGGTGGAAATTTGCAGGCGGACATTGATAAGATATGATTGTGGACCAGAAAAAATAAAATGAAGATAAATGTAAGAAAAATTACGGTAGTGAGGTTCACAAGGAAGAAGATGATAAGCAGGGACATGTACAGATGGGAGGGACAAGAGAGAGAAGAAGCAGCAGAATATAAGTATCTAGGGATTGTACTGCAGGGAGACCTCAGGTGGAAAAAGCAGGTAGAGAGGGTGGTAGCAAAGGGAAGAAGGGCTCTGGGTATGCTGGGAAGGGTGCTGAATGGAGTCAGCTGTGAGGTGAAGGAGAAGGTGTATGGCACAATGGTACGGCCAATGTTAGAATATGCTGCAGCAGTATGGGACCCATATGTGGAGGTGGAGGTGCGAGAACTGGAAAAGGTGCAGAGAAAGGCAGCTAGATGGGGGAAGGGTAGGTAGAGAAGGCAAGGGAGGGCAGGATGATGAGGAAGAAGGGAACTAGGCCATCAGTGATGATGAAAGAAATGGGGTGGAGCTCATTGAAGGACAGGAGGAAAGTTGAACGGTTAGTCAGGATGTACAGGATGGTGAATGAAGAGGGAGGATGGGGAGGGATACACTGTAAGCTAAGTAAGGGTGTGTTTAGGGGAATAGGAAACAACAATGAGAAGCTTCAGAGGGTGTGGAGGAGAACGGAGCGGGGTAGGCAGTCCATGCTTTTGAGGTCTGTGAGGGAGTGGAATGTGTTGAGGGAGGAATTGGTATCTGTGAGAGAGGTTGGTAAATTCAGGAAGGGAGTGGAAAAGAAGTTGGTTGGGTGAAGGAGAGTTGAGAGAGCTCGCCACCGGGCGGTAGCCTAATTGCAAGTGTATGTATGTATGTATATTTCAATGTGTTTTCCTTTTTTCATGCGGTATACAACTGCGAAATGATTCAGCCTATTACAATACGAGCAATTTTTTTCCTCGTACAGGACACATCTGAATCTTGCGAGGATGTAGTCGACCGCACCAGGAACACTTGATGTTTTGAAAATTTTCCACTGCGCTCCCCATGTCTCGTTGCGACAACGGTGTTAAGACCAGCGAGCCCTGTTCGTGAGATTTTGTTGCAGTTGATCTGTCGATCCCATCCACTTCAGCTTTACTGGAACTTTGCACTTGCGCAGCTTGAATTCTTGTTATCTCAACCAGTCTCAATTTCTCAATGGCACAATCTAGCGTCACATTCCCTGTCACAAGTAATCTTTGTTGCGTATCTCTGTCACTACAACCCACACGATTTTGTCTCTGAAAATCTCATTTTCAGCTTGAAACGAACAACTCTTACTGAGATTCTTAATATCTGTCAAAAAATGCTCAAAAGTTTTGCCTGGATCTTGTTTCCTACCATAGAATACATACCGGACTTGTAGAATATATTTTTTTTAGGTTCACAGTAGTCTTCAAATTTACGAAGAACTTCTTCGAAAGTGTGTTTTCCTTTTGGAAACACATAAGTATTATACACTGCAACCGCATTTTCACCAATAATATTCAATAAGATTGCAATCTTCCTATCGTCACCATGTTCAGAAAGACGAGATGCTAACAAATAAATCTGTAATGACTACTTATTAAAAGTGCGCCAATTCACAGCAATATTGCTAAGCATATTCAGTTTCTCCGGAACATTAAAACACCTCACCATCTCTCGGAATGGTGAAGTTACACTTCTCTTGAATGTGCGTATAACAGTTATCTCAATCAGGTTTTAATACAGACTGCACCATGTATCGTTCGAGTAATAAAACACAGTATCCAGCAATTCACTTCACCTTTATTCACAACACAACATCTTTACAGCCTGCCATACCACTACATACATACATACACTCGCAATTAGGCTACCCCCCGGTGGCGAGCTCTCTCAACTCTCCTTCACCCAACCAACTCCTTTTCCACTCCCTTCCTGAATTTACCAACCCCTCTCACAGATACCAATTCTTCCCTCAATGCAGTCCACTCCCTCACAGACCTCACAAGACATGGACTGCCTACCCCGCTCCGTTCTCCTCCACACCTTCTGAAGCTTCTCACTGTTGTTTCCTCTTCCTCTAAACACCCCCTTACTTAGCTTGCAGTGTAGCCCTCCCCACCCTCCCTCTTCATTCACCACCCTGTACATCCTGACTAACTGTTCAACTTTCCTCCTGTCCTTCAATGAGCTCCACCCCATTTCTTTCATCATCACTGATGGCCTATAGTTCCCTTCTTCCTCATCATCCTGCCCTTGCCTTCTCCATTTACTCTTCACCCATCTTGCTGCCTTTCTCTGCACCTTTTCCAGTTCTCGCACCTCCATCTCCACATATGGGTCCCACTAACACTGCACTCTTGACCATTTCATACTGCTAACCTATCTCACTATCATATACCTACACTACAGTAGGTACACAGAAAGTTTTACAGAGTGCTTAAATGATATTTTTGTGGATTTACCCAAGTTAGTTTAATAGGTACACTTTCATTGCAGAGTTTAGACAGATTTTATGGTGGTTGAGAGGTTATAACTGCTTTAATTACAGCTTAAGGTCATATCTAGGTTCTTTATTGTACACATAACAAAAGACACTCTACTCCTTATAGTAAAATTTCAACTTGCAATTGGGTTATCACCCAGTGGCAAGCATTTCTTTCTCTCATCTCCTTTCACTCTCCAGTCCCTTTCTACATTTCCAGTACCCTTCACCATCACCAACTCTTCCTGTAACACATTCCACTTCTTTGCTGTTCTCACCAGCATGGATTGTCATCCCCTTATCTACTCCCATAACATCTGTAACATTAATACTGCTTGTACCTCATCCTCTCTACAGCCCCTTCGCTAAATGTCCACTTAAGTTACCCCGTCGTTCCGCTCCATTCACCACCCTGTACCTCTTGACCAGTCTCTGTACTCTTCACCAGTTGCTTAAGTAGCTCCACCCCAACTTGATCATTAAGGATTGCCTGAAATTCTTTTTCTCCTGAACTTCTTGCTTCTGCCGTTACAATTTACCCTTAATCCACCCTGCGGCCCTTCTTGGCAGCTCCTGCATATTCCATATCTCCTCTTCCACGTATGGGTTCCAGTCTGCATCTGTATATTCTATTATCGGCTGCTAATTGTAGCTTTATAAGCTTTCTCTTTCACCTCTCCGCTAACTCTCTTTAAGACCATTCCCAGTATTCCCAAAGCCCTGCTTCCCTTTGACACCACTCGGTGTACTTAATTTTTCCATCTAAATAACTCTGAATCACCACCCCAGGTACTAATACTTTTTCCCTTTTTCTGTCCTTCCCATTTATAAGTGCCTTCATACCTTCTCTTTCAAGTGAACCTTAAAAATAATTTTTTTTTGTACATTACTTTTTATTTCATTCTTATCTATCCATCTCCTTGTTTTTTTTGTGTCCTCCTGCAACTTATTCTCCCACATATGGCACACAGTTTTTCGCAAACAGCCTCACTTTATCACCCACCAATATCCCCAGGTCATTTACCATGATGATAAACAGCATGGGACGCAGTACACTTCCCTGGGGCAGCATGGGACGCAGTACACTTCCCTGGGGAATCCCAGATGTAACCCCTTCTTCCTCCAACAAGGACTCCCCCACTTCACCATGTGTTTTCTCCTCCTCAAGGAGTCCCTTATCCAATCAACTATCCACTTATCATCCAGTATCTCATCCACTATTTGCATCAAAACTCAGTGGGGCCTCTTTTCAAATGCCATCTCAAGAGTGTATCTACTGCCTGCACCAGATCCTCCAGCAGTCCAGCCAGTTGCATCTCACATGAGTAACTTGCCCTAAAACCATGATGGTAGTTCTGCAGTCAGTTCATAACCTCGACCACATACTGTACTACAAATCTGTCCATCACAATTCCTGTACTCAATGTGAGACTCGCAGGCCTGTAACTGCCAGGATTTATCCTTTCCTTCCCTATGTTGTAAACCAGAACCACCAATGCCTATTTCCAGCCCGGCGGCAACTTGTCTTTCTTGAATTATCTTCTAAACAACATTTTGAGACATCTACACAGTTCTCTCCCACCAAACTTTCAGGTTCCATTCCTTATACCAACAGTATCCGCTGTCTTGCTATTCTTCAATCCCCTCTACGAGCTTAGCATATCCATTGTGACTTCAATTAGGTTACCTGGTAAACCAAACAGTCCACTTTCTTCCGACATTTGACAACAGAATGCCAACAACAAAATTATTTGTAATCCACTGTCAATTTGATAGGCTACTTTTATAAATGGCTCAAACTGTATAGGCTATTCATGGTAAAGTGAGCACTTTTTAAAGCCCTCACATTAGGAATAACAGTCAATAAGTATATTTTATTTTTGCGGTAGATGTAAACTTCCAAGTGTGCTGGAATATATAACTCTGTTTATTGCTTACATAGCAATGTTTATTTTAAAAGGTGGTTAAAGGTAAATGGCTGAAAGGAGAAAGTAATTAGGGCCACAAAAGTGCTCACTTTACCATGAACAGTATATACCTCACATGAAGAAATGCAATTATGTAACCTAACAGATATTCAAACACAAGTAGCCAGGATTGCATGATGGCCCCAAATTTGTGGATGTTCAGGGAATGCTCTCCACACAGCCAATCCACAACACCAAGAACTCTTAACATGCACTGCCCATTGGTAATTCACAAATATCTACATGTTCAAATTGAGTAGATACCACAGGCAAATGCTACACCACTGAATGCTCTGCCAGACATCTTCGCCAACATCACTAGTATAACTTACAATTTGATTATGCCAAAACACTACAGTACCGCAGTATTATAGTACACTTTGATGCTCATTTTTTCACAAGCAGGAAATCACAGATATCCATATATGTTGACAGATATGCCAGCATATATAGTTTAAAAAGTTGATTTCCTAGAGTCAAAGAAATCATGATTAAAATTTGCATGTTTTTGTAGTATGTAGCCTGTATACCAGAAAACTTAATAACTGGAAGGGCTGTGAAGATCAAAGAGATTGCAGGGCAATTCTAAACACACCATAATTTCACAGAATGATCATTATAAAAATATGAAGCATCTTTCTTTGCTTATGGGGCTGTTAGACTACTGGTCTCCCACCTAGGCGAACCAGTTTGATCCCCAACAGGGGGAGGGGGGTCTCCTGGATTTTTGCCATGTGGGAATTGTGCCAGACGATGCTGCTGGTTAGCGGGTTTTCTAGGGAATTAATGGTTTCCTCGGCTCTTCCATTGTGGCGCGGCACTATACTCACTTTACTTCACCCTCATTGGCTCTCAAGACCTCAGTGTTAAGAGCTGCGCAAATCTCGTCACTCACTTTCTTTGCTTACCCTTTGGGAAGCAGTGTAATGGAAATTTGCATTTGATCAGTTTCTTGTCGGTAGCTAGTGGTAGACATATGTGAAGTATTGCAAAAATTCCAAAAAAAATCACAAAAATAGTAAAGGGCTGATACTGATAGCTCCAGAAAATTTATTTAAAGCAAGTTGTGCCATTCTGCTCTCTGGAGCATGAGAAAAGTGCAGTAGGACTGCCCAATCACCTGTTCACCTGCTTCAATGAATTTTTCTTGTTTTGCTGTTTAGTCTCTCGTGTGTAAAATTATTTATGCCTACATGTTCTTTTTGTTGTATTTGCACTAGTATTAATTTGTGTTTTTACTTTACAAGTCCCCTAATCTTCACAGCTGTTCCTGCTATGGAGTATGTTAGGATGTCAGATGAATAAAAATATGTATGCCCATTTGTAAATGAACAGTTAAATTATGTAGAAACCTCAAAAATAACATTTTGAAATTTTTCCCTTCTGTTTTTTTTTTTTTTGGGAAAGTCATTAAACTCGACAAAGACCGTCATAAATGTAGGTGTGTAATTGTAGGTCGCAAAGGGAGGGTGGGTTGGTTCAATTATATTAAACTGTTAATGGTGATTTAAATTTTGGGTGTTATGTATCGTTATTTGAAGTTGTATCTGCTCTGGACCACTCCAGATACTATGCCAGGAATAATTTAGTTTTGCAAACTCAAGGTGTATAATAAAGTAACATCAACAGTACCCCTTTTTGTAAATGTAAATATGCGCATCATTCCTGCCCCAGCAGAAACGTAGCATTGCAATATACTATAATTTATATTTTTGGGAATTATTTTTATTTGCTATATATTTATGTAAAGGATAGTAGTTCATTTAATAATTAGAAGATTGTGGCAATAAGAATTTTATTGTATTTTATACATGTTTATTTTTCCAAATTTATTATTTCATTCGCGTCATTGCATTAGTAATATAATCATCACAGGATGACATTGCAACTTTTTCAAGGGTGTATAGCCTGTTCACAGTAAAATGAGCACTTTTAAAATCCCTGCTTAAAATCGACTTGTATACATATTGTGTATTCTTCCATCTTATGTAAGATTAACATTGCCATGGGCCTCATCACTTTACTCATGCGTCGGTTAAATGAAACTGTGAAATTATTAAGAAAGTAAATGCGTTACAAATCTGATCATTTTAACACTTCGATGCATAAAAAAAAAAAGAAATTATTTTAAGCTATCACAAGTGTTTACCTAACACTTTTTATTCTGCGTTAAGGTATGGAACTACTTTCCCTTCCATCGTTACCAATTTTACTGAGCGAATGTCACTCATTGCACCCATTAAAATATATGCATGCAGGGGCAGTGATTTTTTTCTAGGGTTCATTTCTACAGTGTTCACTTTATCGTGAACAGCCTTTAGTAAGCGAGTCACGTCCTTGTGTTGCACCATTTCACGAAACTCAGTGTACTGATGTCACAGTAGGCCGACATGATAGCCAGCGTGCATTTTAATACTTTGATTTTGAGACTCGCATCAGTGTTCACAGGATATTTTTAGACATTAGCACACTTTGTGAAGCCACGGTTGGACCAATTTTACTTGATGCAATAATTCAGGCAACATAAATAGGGTTAGCATGGCTTTCTCGTCATCATGAGTTTTGTCACTTCAGTTTGTCTCAGTTTATCAGTTAGTTCAGCGATGTAGTGTTCATGCAGGGCAGCGAGTGACCACTCTGCCATTCTGTCTCTTGCTGGGTTTTCTTAAATTTATTACGAGTGTCTATTGTTTGTGTGTGAAGAGACAGCAATAAAACTTCAGTTAACTTCTATCATCTTTAATTTATTTTCTGTTGGCAATCCTGGATCAACAGACTTTCAAAATGTTCATTTAAATAGTATTTCAAGGAGTCTAACGAACTTTAACTAAGCTAGTCCGAGCTAGTGTTTGCTGCAAACTCCCACGAGTTTTCATACAGCAGAACCACTACAACGTGGATGAGAGGGGCCAGTGCCAAGATGAACCAACTGCCCTATTCAGCACACTTGTTATAAATAGAATTTTTAATTATAATATTTTATTTCCATTATTTTATATGAAAAATATATTTTAACTGAAATAAATACAAAAACAACAACAAACCACGATACTTTAATACAAGATAAAATTTAAAAGGGGCAGTTGTAGCTACAATTTTTTTTACCTATTCTAGAAAAATGTATCCCGTGGACATTTATTTACAGAGATATGCGTATACATGCAAACACCAATTTTACAGACAGTATTTTACTAAGAAGTCTCCTTTAGCTTTTTAAGTTAATCATCTGTGCATGTGTTGTGTGTTGGCCAGTGTTGAGTCCACCCAAATTCATGTAATTGAAGAATATCAGATTCTGTTGTGCCTTAAAGTGAATTTTTAATTGTAGTTGTGATTTGGTAAATAATTTTTATAAAACTGTGAATCACTTCTGTAGTCTCCTTATTCGAAAATAGCATTAGGTAATTATTTATGGGGGTTGTTACAAGAGTACGGGCATTACTGCAGCTAGCATTAGAGTGTTGATGACATTAAAGAGCCCACTGCTATACTTTACATGTGACACTCTTTAATACAGTATTCATATTGTAATATAAATGTGGTAGCTGTTTGGAGCAATGAAAATAGCCATTGAATAATTTTGTGTAGAGATGAAGAGAAATTCCTTGCTGTATGCTAATTATTGTATGTTCATTGTGGAAGCTGTTACCAGATTAGTTGTATGCTATCTGTGTAAACTTCTCCCCCCTTCCTTTTTTTTTTTTTTTTTGATATGAAGTAATTCTACAAAAGTAATTTGTATAAGAGCTGATTCATGGTTATTTGAACACTGTGCCAACAGTAAATTTGGAAATTTATTTCTTTGTGTAATGTTATTGCTCGACATGCTTAGCTCATAATGAGTTGTTGTCTCCCCTCTTTCAAAAGTTTTGTTTGTTCCTTATCCAATCCATTTGTGATCTGTGGAGGCATTAAGTATTAATTCAGTCATGTCATTGTGTAAACAACTTAATGCTATTGTGAAATGTTAATTTTTTCTTCTACCTTTCTGTAGATAACGTACATGGAGCATGAAGTTGTTGTTGTATCTGGAGACAGTGAGCCTGATGACAGCTCAAGCTCCAAGCAAGAGTCGCCGAAAAGAAAGAGACGTGTACGTTCATTACATATACGCATGACGATGGAAGAATCTTCCTCAAATTCTGAAAGTGATGACGAAGCCAGCAGTGCCCCGCCCATCAAAAAGTTACGAAAGAGAATGTCTGTTTCATACTGTGACCAGGATGCCGAGATAGTGGATGAGGTTTCTGGCCCGGATGACGAAGTTCGATCAGATGATGAATCTCCCACAATGAAAAAACCCAAGAAGAAAAGAGCTTCAGATTCGGATGACGAATATGTGCCTGAAGAAAGACCTGCTGCTAAAAGGAGAAAGCTAGCAGTTGAGGGAGAAGAGAAAGTGAAACCTCAGACAAAAGTTAGAGCTGCAAGAAAGGTTGTGGCCAAGAAGGAAAAAGTTGTAGTTAAGAAGGAAAAAGTTGCAAAACCTAAAACAGAAAGGAAACCCAGATCGCCTAGGAAACCAAAGTCTGCAGCAGTACCCGGTGATTCAGTTGACCAAGATGGTGTTAATACCGAAGCATCAACATCTAAAGATGTTAAGGTTAAGGTAAGCATTGTTATGAACACAATTTTTCAAGAACTATAATTCAGTGTATTACATTGTACTTTGTATGTTTTCTGTACAGTTTTTGGATATTTCTTGTATGGTGATTGCCACTAACCTGCCTAGCTGCTTTTAACTTACCGGTCAGCTGCTTAGTGAGTATTTGAGTGACCACAGGTGCTACTTATAGCAGATTATTCATTGTATGGATGGCTTACACTTGGTTGCTCATTATTTATTATTTTGAATAGCAATATGTTGTTTCATATTCATATGAGGAGTTCTGTATATCAACAAGTCATCGTCTTCTAATAAGAGATTTGAGACTTGTTTGCTTCGCGTTTGCATGTGCAGCTTTTGTATATTGCATTGTGGACGATGATTAGCTAGTTGAAAATTTTAAGAAACCTTTTTCAAGTAATTGACAAGTTTGGTAGTTTCATAATTTGGAAATTACATATACTTAGTAGTCAACATACTAGGGTAGTACTGTGGAACCTGTGTCCTTGGTATAAAAACATGTGCTTTATCAGTTTTAGTGCTCTTACATTACTTGATTTCTTTCTTCTAAACACAAATTTTGAAATTAAAACTTTTAACCAATTTGATACCTACCCCACCTAACAGTACAAACATCATCTAAAGCATTAAGGTACGTACAATTAATAAAATACAAAAATTTTAGTTGGGTTTGTATTTATTAATTTTAACATAATTTTCTGTTAATAGCTCAGATTTTATGTTTGCGTTGCAGGTGATGTTAAATAACAAAAAATAAACTAGTCTTAATCAGAGTTCCAAATTTTCCTTCATAAAAACTTAAATCATCCGGAAATCAGAGAACTGTATGAAGAGTGAGACAGAATCTCAAAATTGTCTTTTTAAATTTATTCAGTATGTTTTATTGACATATAAGTCAGGCACAGAACTTCTTGTCCGCTCAGCGTCAGCTTGTCTACGAGAATTTCAAGCCCTGATGCCACATCTATCAAACATCCATCGCATCTTAATACATGTGTCATGAACTCTGAATTGTAGTAATATGAATTACAATTCTATACATAAAGACATGTTTCAATATAGTAGCAGGAGAAAGCATCAATCACGTTATAATACATGTGTCATAAAATCTGAATTGTAGTAATATAAATTACAATTCTATAGATACGTAAAGACATGTTTGACTATTGTTACCGGGGAAATAGATAAACCACACACACTGGAGATATTAGGGAGTTTATATTCATTAAGAAACCGTTTAAGTAGACCACATACTAAATTTTTACGTTTGTAGAAAATGTTTTCTGACAATTAAATTTATTAGGGAAACTCAGTTTCACTGCTTTTTCATTATACAGTATGATTATAAGTCCTTAAACTAACGTGGATTGGTAGCTTGCAAGAGGCAAGGGATGCCTAGTTTGAACAAAACTACAAGGCATGGTTGTTTATCTTGCAAAAAAAAAAGTGCGCCAGCTCATCTATGGCACGGATGAACACGAGGACTTCGGCTGTCAGGGTGGTAGTTGGTCGACAGTCACATGGCGAACTCCTCTCGAAGCTCACGTTTCAGAATAAAGTACATAGAAGGTCACTATTAACTTGACGAGTGCTTGATTAGACTGACTTAGCACGTTGGTCGACGGTTTTGTCTGCTCGGCCAAAAGCGGGGTAGTTTGGTTTAAATAGTTGACGAGAGGCGAGGGGTGTTGGATAGAACTTACTTACTCCTGTTTCTGGGTGCTGTAGATGGGTAGGCTTCGCCTAGGCATGGCGAATTCGGTCTATGCCGGAGCTGAGGTTCCACAGGTGTGCGTCGTTAGACCAGAAGATGAGGTTATTCCAGCCTAGGCGCACTTCAGTACCAGTCAGGAGTTCTATGACAACAGGATGACACATAGGATGTATGCGGATACAAGGTGGGAAGTCAATTACCAGAGCAGGTGTGACTGCTTGATGTTTTAGTTCGGGGACGCGGTCCCGATCCACCTGCCTCTCCTGCGTAAGACGTGGTGATGCAATCCATGGCTTGAGAGCAAAGTGAGCCAGATATTGTTCCCTCCGTTTTCCATCACTCCTCTTCTCGTGAGCCATAGGGCAAACAGTTCTATAGTCTACGCTATGCATTGAGACATGAAGGTTGACAGTGTAACCCAATAGTGACTTGCCGGCACAATCTCAATAAGAGTCCCCATTGATCCCCCACAGTATGAGGGCTGATCAGGGATGTGGAACTGTGGGGTCTACGAAGCCTCTACTGGTTGTATGTTTGCACTAGGATGAACAGCAAAATTTCAGGCTATGGTCACAGCACACTGACTTAGTGCGAAAGGTGAGAAGCAACCTGAGTCTGTCATGAGTGCCTCCTGGTGTGGTGTTTCTAGTGGTTGTGGCATCGCTGTTTCTCCCCCACGAGCACTGACTTAGTGCTAATGTGTGACTGGGAAGAAACAAGTAACCATCTAATATGTATGTCTTCTGACGTGCAGATACCTGCAAGGGATCCACAGGTAGGCTAACTAGATTTAACAAAACTCCTCTTCCTGTCGGCAGTGCATTGCATATTCTGTCTCCAGCTGTTAATACAAACAAATACACTGGAAGTGAAAAACAGAAAGGTAGAGAACAATGAGTGTTTATTGAAGGTTCAATAAACACGTGACCTGTGCTACCTCCTACCAAGTTGTGTAGAGCTGAAGGTAACTGCAGTTCCAGGTGTGGGCAACCTGGTTCTAAGTAAAAAGGGAAAAGCCGGTTCTAAACAAGTACAAATTAGTTAAAGTTAAACTGCTAGGTAAAAGGTGTCTAGAGGAGACAAAGTGAAGTTAAATAATATGTGATTGTGTTCGCTGGTCGTCGGGTTGACTTGTCGTCGACGTACATAGTAAGTAGCCGCTGGGGCGTACTTGAAAGTAACAAGATTCTCTTAATATCCAGAGCTTAGTGCTGTTGGAGTTCACTAGAGAAGAATTTGTAAGAATGACTTTCGAGGCCAGCAGTGTCCGGACTTATATAGTGGAAGCTTGTGGGCTGCCAGCATGGGGTGCGGGGGAGACATGACGCCTCCTGCTCTGGTTGGCGTGGGAATACTGTGGTCAGTGTTTGTGCTTTGTGCCTCGTCTGTGGCGCTCGGCCTTGCCTGAGGTCTGGCCAGATTGTAAGCTCTCTGCGTGGGGTAGGATGGGGGCGGTGTGCCTGCTGGGTTGCGTATCCTCGAGGTGAAGAGAATACTCTCATAAGTTCCCGTTGCTTTTAGGGTAGGTAACGCGTCACTCACGTCTGTAGTGATGGAAGAGGTACTCTTGGCGATTAGTCGTGATTGTATTAGATTAAATGTACAAGCGGCATACGTCAATTCGCCCCTCCTCCGTTGCGATGAAGACTCATCGTGGAAAAGGTGGCACTGAAAGGCGTACCCTCTCTGGAAGGTCTATAATGTCTGGTAGGCATCACTAGATGTAAAGAGGTAGATAGCACGTAAAATTTCTTTTTTGCAGACAGGCGGGACCCTTAGGTGTAGGGTGCTTGACCGCTGTAGCGGTGCGTGTCCTGTGTGCCCTAGACGTCCGGCCGGCGAAGCGAAACCTGTGGAGTGACGGCGGTCGGCTGGCGACCTTGATTATCTCTTTCGGGCAGCATCCTCTGCCCCTCGACCTGGTTATTGGGCTTTTCTGATGTGACGAGAGTGTGTATTCCTCCAGTGTTGCAAAGATTACAGGTCAGGAAGCCGCGTGTGTCGGGTGTCCCACCGGCTTACGTTTCATATGCGTGCCATTGACAAAAACCAGCATAGCGCTGGTGGATATTACATTGGAGTCGTACAAAACGACATGAAAGAAAATTTTTATAAAATAATGGCCTGTCAAAACGAAAGGATTAAAGTAAGAATAATTATAATATGTACAAGCCTTATTCACGGAAGGCTGGGAAACACCACTACTATTCTGGAGCTTGCTGCAGTGAGTTAAGAAAAAAAAGGAAAATCTTTCCAGGGAACCTTTGTTGTCTGTCAGCAAGTTAAATAGGTACATGTGACAGATTGGGAGGTCGCCAACCACAGACCCTTCAATACCTGGGTTGATCGGCTAAATGAATACTAAGCGAGTACACTACATGCATGACTATTGCGGCAAATTGTGCATATGTTGGTCACTTAATACAATACACATAAACACTTAAATTTTGAAGATAAAAATATCTTGCACCAGATTTGGGGAGCTTTAACGCTCAGAGGAACATACAAAATTGCATTCTTTTTTGTAGGCAATATTCACATATACCCTTTCAAAACGTATGAAATTATTTAATTGTGTGCCTACACATCAAATCAGATTTAATGCTGAAAAGCATAAAATAGCTAACCTAGCTATCCCTTGCGGGAGTCCATTTTATATCTTAGGTCTAACAGCTAGTATGTACACTGTGTATCTTCGTTGGAATGTTCAAGGTATGTTCAATTTTGTCCATGCTGAAAACACACTCAAACACGACGGCATTCTTTGTGTAAGCTATTGTCACATAAACTCTTCCAAAACGTATAGTGACATTTATAGGTTTACCTACACATCAAGTCAGATTTATGGATGATTATTATAAAAATATATAAATCTAAAATGTTATTGTAATGTCGAAGTCTCTGTCTTCAACTTAATCACTGGCACTGTGGTGAGCGTCTCTACATTATTAATTTATGGTAGCCATTACTGTCACTGTGGAGAGCGTCTATTCGTAATACTATCTACTTAATGGGCTGTCTGCCACTGAAACACTTGAACCGTGAGGTGTAAAATGTCTATCATAAGTTATTGACGTACAGCTTTTCACAGATGTATAAAAAAATTTAATTAGCACATAGTCGAGTGACAAATTACTGGTTAATTTACCTCTTTGGTTCTTTCTACTAGAACTGTACTGGATACTTTTGAATTTTAATTTAGCCTAAATGTGATTGTTCTACTTATGTCACTGTCTTTGATATGCTGCTAAATTAAATGTGGTGCACGTGACCGCTCTATAACGAGTCCTTTTGCTACGTGCACGTAGTAGCGGTTTACGGCTAATACACTGTTTTTAAAATTCGTGCACTTACTGGCGATCTTCGGTTTCACCTTCAAAGGGCCTCCCCTATGGACGAAGGGCAGCTTGCAGAGGGTATGTCCACGTATACCTGGTTGTGGGTCTCCATGGCGATTCCCGGTACCGGCCAGGCATATGGGTGTCCTTGGCGGTAGGGGGGGGGGATCAGGCATCGTGGAGTAGCCTGGGGCGCTGTGGCGTCTGCTTCTGCTGCAACGAAGTGGGAGGGCACTCGTTCAAGGGACGTTGAGGAAGTATGGGGGAGTGTCAAGCCTTCCACCCGAATGCACGGATTCCTACCTGTAGGGCAGAATGTTTCTCTGAAGGGGTTGTGCGGGTAGCATAGCTCGTCATGGTACCAGATCGTGGGTGGCATCGACTGTCTTGGTGGCCACGTCCTGGGACAAGGCAGTGGAAGGGAGATTCACGTCGACATCCACTGTGGGTGATGTGCCTGTTGAGGGGTAGTGAGTGGCATAGATGTTCTCGATGAAATCGGCCTCTTGCGTAGCAAGATGGTGGGGCAGAGCACTTCCAATGTGGCAGCTTGACGCCAGGGTTTGCGGGTATTCCTGCTTTGCAGGACCTGGGGATGGAGCATGTCTGTTGCAGCTCGACGCCCTGGGTAGCAGAGTTTCCTTTGTAACAGGAGGTCGGGACAGAACACTCTTGTCTGAGCTCGATCTGCAAGCTTGTGGGAGTTCCTGCGTGGCAGGAGCTTGTGACGGGGCACTTCCGGCATGGCAGCTTGACGTCTTGGTAGGCGGGTTGTCCTGCGTGGCAGGTTGTTCCTGGGATGGAGCACTCTTGTCCGAGCTTGATGTCCAGGGTGGCGGGAGTTCCTGCGTGGCAGGTTCTTGAGGCGGAGCACTTCCGGCGTGGCAGCTCGACATCCCGATGAGCGGGTCTTCCTGTGTGGCAGGTGGTTGGGGCGGAGCATTTCCGTCTGAGCTTGACGTCCCGGTAGGTGGTTCTTCCTGTTTGGCAGGGGTTTGGGCCGGAGCACTCTTGTTGGAGCTCGACGTCCCGGGTTCCGGTGGTCTATTGGCATCTTGTACTGCTTTGTCGGGGGACGACTTCGCTGAAGTTGGGATGGCCTCGATTTCCGGCTCCGTAGTTGTACCAGGTGGAGAGATAGGCGCCTGGGTGATTCCTACCTCTCTCACCAAAGGTACTTCCGATTGGTTACTGATGCGGCTTGATCGGAGGGGTGTTTGATGGGGTTCTCTGTCACGGGGATTCTGCCGGATATTTCGGAGCAGCTAGACCTCGTTTTGGCTGCTATCTTCTTGGCGTAGCTGCGTGGCGTCGAGGGCATTTATCTGACAGAGAATGCACCTTGGCGTTGTTCTACATTGGGCTTTCATTGTGTGATGTAACTAGGCGCCTTGTCAATCATGATGGGTGTCAGTTCGGGTCTTGATGAAGGTCCTGGATCTGTATCGTGTACTATCCTTTTGAGTGGGGGTTCGTCTTCATTCCCAGATTGGCCAGGTGTTTCTCTTTCAGTGTCGTCGTCCTCAAGTATTGGCATGTCCCCTGGGTATGATCGTATCTGACCTCTGGTGGCCTTACGAATCCGTCCGCGTATATCCTTGGCCCAGTAGACATTGTCTCGCTTGCCTACGATTTGATACGGTTCATCCCATTTGTTAGCAAGGCCACCACTGTATTGGTTGCTGGCTTTTCTGAGTGGGTGACTTCGAAGGAGGATGGCTTCTCCTAAGTTGAATTCTCTTACCCCTATCTTCAGTTGGGAATTTTCATTAAATTATATGCATTCTGAGCTTTCTGGGCGTGCGTGGTATGGGCTAGGGCTGCTAGCCGGATGTCCTCGGGTTGAGGCATATCAGTGGACTCACTTTCCCACTGCCAGTCGCCTGGTCGGCACAATGGTTGTCTCAGGAGTAAGACGCTTGGACTGGTGTCGACGGCCTCATTCGTACGGCGTCGAAGGGCAAACAGTATGGTGGGGATGTGCTTATCTCAATGTTTGTGATCATTACCCACACTGATACGGAGGCACTTCTTGATCTCCTGGTTCCTCCGTTCACTGGTGTTTGTTTGTGGATGGTAGGTAGGGTTAGTCCAGGTTTCTACACCCCCCCCCCCCACCTTCATTCTTGACAGGTGGTTTGCCATATAATGGCTAGTAAACTGGGTGCCATTATCTGTCGGTATGGTTTTCGGATAACCCTATCGTGCGAAAATCTCTGCCTCTATTTTCCGCATGATTGTGGTGGTTTCTTGGCTGGGTAGAGGAAATGCCTATAACCATCTTGAAAATTGATCTGTTACTAAGAGTAGGTAGCTGTTTCCCTTCGTGCTACATGGATACAGGCCCATCAGATCGGTAGCGATGTGGGTCCAGGCCGTCTTGGGTCTCCATGGTTTTGCTGTGGGAGAGGGAACTGGGTATTCTTTGCCACGGCAGCACGTGAGGCAGTTGCTAACGTACTGCCGGACATCATGGCTTATTCCGTCCCAATTGTAACGGGTTTTAATATCCAATAGGTTTTCCCTAGTACCCGGGTGACCAGCTTGGGGATGGTCGTGATGGTGCCGGCATATATCAGCTCGTAGTTGTGGTGGAACCCAGATCTTCCACTGTGTATTGACCTGCCCGCTACTTGTTCATACGACGTCATCCCGTAGTGCATACCATTGGGACTGTTCTCATTGTAGGCCGTGGATGTCGGGATACTCCTGTTGGCTTACGGTTATTTGTTGACGGGTTATTTGCAGCTGAAGAAGTTGGATTTGTTCTTCCGGACTTCTTTGGATCTGGGGGCCGTGTTGGGGGGGGGGGGGGGGCATTTTCTCCTCCTCAGCTTTCTCCACCATCGGGGAATGAGACAGGGCATCTGGCAGGTCGTTCATCTTACCTGGGCAATATTGGACCTCAAAGTCGAACTCAGTAAGGAACATGTCACACCGGCTGAGTTTGGCCTTCGAATTCCGGGACTCGTGTAACCGTTGTAGGGCTTTAGAGTTGGTTTCCAGAATTAAGTGTTGCCCTTTGAGATAATACTGATATTTCTTCACGGCCCAGATAATGGCCAGACACTTTTGCTCATTAATGTGGTAGCGCTGCTCGGTTTCATTTAAGCAGCTTGATGCATATGCTATCACATGGGGTTGTCCTCCTATGTTTTGCTGGTATAATACTGCACCCAGGCCATTTTGACATGCGTCCGTTTGCAGTATTAGGGGTTTGTCTCCTTGTGGCCCATGGAGTTGGTGAATATTCTTGAAGCTGTTCTTCAAGTCGGATAATGCTCATTGTTGTTCCAGGTCCCATCGCCAATGGGTGTCTTTCTCGAGAAGTGGGTGTAGTGAGGCCATATATTCTGCAATGTTCGGAACAAAGTCTCTTAGCCAATTACACAGACCCAGGTACTGCCGAAGAAGTCGCTTATTTGTAGGGTCTTCCACTTCTTCAATTGCTCATATTGAACTGTGTTGCGGGAAGTTTCCCTCAGGCGATATGACATGTCCTAGATAATCTATTAATGTCTTGCCACAGAAGCGTCTCGTCAGCTTACAAGTCATCCCATGTAATTCGAGCTTTTCCAATACTTGTTGCAGACAGCCTAGATGTTCCTCCCAGCTATTAGAATTTATTATTACATCGTCGAGATAAGCGAAGCAAAACTCGCCAATGTAACCTGTTAGTACTTCTGCCAACATTAATCGTTGGAATATTGCAGGGACGTTTTTTAAGCTGAAAGGCATGACTCGAAGTACTTCCGCCGACATTAATCGTTGGAATGTTGCGGGGGCGTTTTTCAAGCTGAAAAGCATGACTTATTGTAGGTTTTCGGCCTTGGGTGTCGTAAAGGCCGTATACCTTTGACTGTCCGGGTGGACTGCAATCTGCCAGTATCTAGACTCCATGTCAAGAGTACTAAATATTTTGGCCTTGCCAATATCTCATAGTGTATGAGACGAGTCTATAGCTGGGGGAGTAATCGAGTGGGTGACTTCATTTAGCGATATGTAATTTACGCAAAATTGCAATTTCCCGCCCCTTACTATTTTGTTTTGTGGTCTTAGTTTGGCGAACTCGTTTGACGTTAACAAATTTCTTATGATAAAATTTCCAGTATCCGCAGAGTCAAGTAAGGCTAGTACCCTGACGTTGTTCACCTCCACCTCTGTGCAGGGCTACGGGAACCGGTGCTTCCTCACTTAATCCCTGGAGGATGGGCCCTTGTAAACCGGTAGCGGTGGCCCACTTCGTACCCTGGCTTCGGCATTTGCCGGCTTGGTTCCGGAAGTTGGTTTTTCAGCTGGTCGTGTTGGGTTATTTGACGGCATGTTGCCAATGTGGTTTGGTGGAATGGCAGCTCTTTCTGGTTTCTGAGGGCAGCCCTTGTTCTAGTGGTTCTCCGGACAGAACCAGCATTTGGGTACGAATACCATGCGAGGGGTTGTGGTTGGTACACCTTTAGGAGGCGCAACATGTGGTATTCGTACCTCAGGGCCTTGGTGGATACTGGTTTTTCTAGGCTCACCTGTGCTGCAAAGTTTTGCTCAGCTTCTTGAGCTTGATCGATTTATTCATCCAAGGTCATGGGTCTTGCTGTCAAGAGTACATTCCGGAGATTTGACAGTAACATTCGACCGAAAGAGCGAACAGTGGTAGCTTCATCGACTCCAGGGAACACACATTGAAACAGTTGTTCTTTTCTTTTTTATGAAGACTTCTGCTTCTTCATTGAGTACCTGGGTCTGGCTATAAAACTGTGTCTTTAGCCTAGCCAATACCTCCTTGCCCATGAATTCCGCCGCTATCTGGTTAATCAACTGCTTCCAGTCCGTTAAAAATTCTCTATATCTTTCCCACCATGTGAGGGCAAGGCCCTTCACATGCAGTTGGGCCCGGTCAACCCATTGTTTCGGTGGCAGGTCTGTTTCTTTGAATTATTTTTGCATTCCTGCGTGAATGTGACTGGGTCCTTCATGTGGACGACCTGCAAAGTCGGTTATTTGAATATCATCATCTCTACTGGTAGCTGTATGGTTGGGTGCCGTTCTAGGTTGGATATATATATACAGGAACGCTTGGATCTGCGGGAGTGAGAGATGTGTTTTCTTTGACATCTCTCGCACTGGTAGGCCATTCTAGGCATAGAGACGCGTTCGTCGGAGCACCCTATGCATAGGTGGTGATAGGGTTCACTGCATGTCATGCACCTGATGCGGTTTATGTCTCTCCCAGTGCACGTAACTTTGTTACAGAAACTCGTTGGCTGTTGACGGCAAGCGGTACTCTAACCCTTGTGTAACTCGGGTCTCTTCAGGCCAACCTATGCAGACATAATGGAAGAGTTTCATGTAGTAGGTGCATTCTACCCTAAGTGTGCCATGGCCTGGGTAGTCCGCATGCCTACACTGTACATTGAATACGTTGGGTTCTTTGTCAGAGTTCTCGCCGGCGACGGCATTGACCTCGGCGTCTGACATGGTAGTTGTTCAGGGTGCCATGGGGTGTTACAAGGACTCTCCAAAGTTTGCTTGACTGATCGTTTTTGACCCTTAAATCTCGGGGTATGGTTGGTCTAGTTCGTGTCGTTTACTGCGCACATCTATTTGTCTGATGCCCCACGTTGGGCGCCAGAAAATCTCTTGATGTGTGCTTGATTAGACTGACTTAGCACGTTGGTCGACGATTTTGTCCGCTAGACCAAACGTGGGGTAGTTTGGTTTAAATAGTTGACGGGAGGCGAGGAGTGTTGGTTAGCACTTACTCACTCCTGTTTCTGGGTGCTGTAGATGGGTAGGCTTTGCCTAGGCATGGCGAATTCGGTCTATGCCAGAGCTGAGGTTCCACTGGTGTGCTTCGTTAGACTAGAGAAGATGAGGTTATCCCAGTCTAGGCGCACTTCAGTACCGGTCAGGAGTTCTTTGACAACAGGATGACATATAGGATGTATGCAGATACAAGGTGGGAAGTCAATTACCCAAGCAGGTGTGACTGCTTGACGTTTAAGTTCGGTGGTGCGGTCCCGTTCTACCTGCCTCTCTTGCATAAGACGTAATGCGATCCACGGCTTAAGAGCAGAGTGAGCCAGATATTGTTCCCTCCGTTTTCTACCACTCCTCTTCTCGTAAAGCATAGGGCAAACATTCTATAGTGTACGCTATGCATTTAGACATGAAGGTTGACAGTGTAACCCAATAGTGACTTGCCGGCACAATCTCAATAAGAATCCCCACTGATCCCCCACAGTATGCGGGCTGATCAGGGACATAGAGCTGTGGGAGCCGCCAAGCTTTTTCTGGTTGTGCGTTCGCACTAACGGCAAAACTTCAGGCTATGGGGTTACCGCGCACTGAAGTAGTGCGAATGGTGAGAAGCAACCTGAGTCTGTCACGAGTGCCACCTGGTGTGGTGTTTCTAGTGGTTGTGGCGTCACTGTTTTCTCCCCACGAGCACTGACTTAGTGCTAATGTGTGACTAGGAAGAAACAGGTAGCCGTCTAATAAGTATGTCTTCTGATGTGCAGATACCTGAAAGGGATCCATAGTCAGGCTAACTCGATTTAACTAAACTCCCGGTTCCTGTCGCAGTGCATGGCGTATTCTTTTTCTCAACTGTTAATACTAACAAATACCCTGGAAATGAAAAACAGAAAGGTAGAGAACAATGAGTGTTTATTGAAGGTTCAATAAACATGTGACCTGTGCTACCTCCTACCAAGTCGTGTAGAGCTGAAGGTAACTGCAGTTCCAGTTGTGGGTGACCTGGTTCTAAGTAGAAAGGGAAAAACTGGTTCTAGATGAATACAAATTAGTTAAAGTTAAACTGCTAAGTAAAAGGTGTCTAGAGGAGACAAAGTGAAGTTAAATAAATGTGTGATCGTGTTGACTGGTCTTCGGTTGACTGGTCGTCGACGAACATAGTAAGTAGCCGCTGGGGTGTACTTGAAAGTAACAAGATTCTTCGAATATCATGAGCACTGACTCAGTGCTGTGGGAGATTGCTAGAGAAGAATCTGTAAGAATGACTCCCGAGGCCAGCAGTGTCCGGACTTATAAAGTGGAAGTTTGTAGGCTGCCGGCGTGTCGTGCAGGGGAGTCGTGACGTCCTGCCCTGGTTGGCGTGGGAATTCTCTTTTCAACGTTTCTTTCCCGTTGCCGGAAATTAGTGGAAGGAGAAGGAATTTACGTTTGGATGTTTGGCTTGGCGGCTGCCGGAACTACCAAGTACAACACACTGTTTATGTTAGTAAAAGTTGAAATCATAATTACGCCCTTTTGAAATAAAATTATCAATTGAATTTAGAGTGTCTTAATCGTAGGTCTCTTTTACTGCCGTGACCTCATGGTCTTTCACTCTTTATTATATTACAAAGCACTGAGAGGGGGCAAACGGGAGATAATACTTCCCCGTGTTTACGTGAGACTCTGGTTTTTAGGGACCACAACACTCGTCCAATTAAGACACACACAGTAGATCTCTCTTGGCAAGTGGGTAATACAGTTCACTGAATGAGTCTTGGGACCCGTTCCTGCATGAACTGCGAAGTGAGCTGTGCACTTCACGCATGGCCGTGCGTTGCTGATGCACAGCGAGCAGTATTGGTCTGCCACTCGAGTGGGACAGTGAAGAACATGTCAATACATTTGTGGGAAATCACTAGTATATCTTGATAAAAGCTGTTCATGATAAAGTGAGCACTTTATAAATTAACCTTAGAAAATAATCACTGCCCCTGCATGCATATTTTTTAATGGGTGTACTAAGTGACATTCACCCAGAAAATTTGGTAACAATGGTTGGAAAGTAGTTCTATATCATAACATCAAATAAAAAGTATTAGATAATCAATTGTGATAACTTAAAATTAATTCTTTCACTTTCTCTCTCTCTCTCTTTTTTTTTTTTTAATCCTTCAAAGTTTAAAAATGAGCAGATTTGTAAAGCATTTACTTTCTTAATAATTCCACAGTTTCGTTTGACTGACGTATCAATAAAGTGATGAAGCCCATAGCATTGTTAATTTTACAATAGGAGGAGGAATGCCCAATGTGTATACAAGTAGATCTTAAACAGGGCTTTCAAAAGTGCTCATTTTACAGTGAACAGCTTATATTGTTTCAGGTATTGAAAATGTTCACCATTGAAGAGAGGGTAGTTGTGGTACGTGCTCGTCTGAGAGGACAAATGTACAATGCAGTAAGAGCTGATTGTACATGAAGATTTAAGAAACCTGGCCCCTCAAATGTGGCCATTTGCTATCTGGTCAACAAATTCAATCACATAGGGAGTGTAAAATCTTCCACATAGTGGATTGTGGAACATGAAGCTTACGACTGAGATGCAGAGTCAATGCATGAGGGTTTCGTTCAATGGCATTCTGAATCCATTGCATTGTATCTTCAGGTATTGATGGCCTCCCAGAATGCTCTTTGTCCTTAAAACTCCCTGTGCGCTTGAATTTGTTGACAAGATGGTTAATAGTCACATTCGTGGGGCCAGGTTTCCTAAATCTTCATGTGAAATCAGCTCTCACTGCATTGTAAGTTATTCCTCTCAGGCGAGCATGAACCACTACTATGCTCTCTTCAGTAATGAACATTTACAATACCTAAAACAAAATCAAGATATATTAGCAATTTTACACAAATGGATAAGGACTTTATAATCATCCTGCAGAAAATTTATAATTTACTAGTTGTGAAATACATTTGTATCAAATTTTCTCTGTGTATTATTTCCTGCTTGCAAAAAGGTGATAATTTATTGATAAAATATAAATATTTTCTCGACTTTTTACAGCAAGCAGATAACACACAATTAAAATTATGCATAAAAATATTCAACAAATCGTAAAATATACATTTTCTGTAAATGTACATTGTCAGCAATTACCATGAATCCAAAATTATGATGCGAAAACAAAGATAATATTCATTTTCTTATGTTTGTAGCATATAAAAATAATTAGTTGTTGTTGCTGTAGCTGTAATGACATCACAAGCTTCTCTTTTACGGTCTGTGCAGTTGTAATTATAAACTTCCTCCCATCATTTGAATTCTTGTAAAAAAAAAAAAAAAAAAAAAAAGACACTTTTCAACTATTTTGACTTGCAACTTGTTGAAACTGTGCAATATATTTTTTCACACATAGCTGCCATAGTTTGTTGCACTGTATGTTTGCTGATATTTCATGGTCTTGCTGTTAAACTGTTAATTTTGATTAAAATTTATACATTATCGGAATTCTACATTTGTTAATTATATTTAAAAAATGCGCACTTAAGATTATAGATTGACCTTGTTTGTGAACCTCTTTTTTTGTGCAACTAATGGTGCTAGTGCAAGGTTGAATTAGTGTCATAATTTCTAAGAAAACTTTACAAGCAAGTATCCTTTTTTTTTTTTTTTTTTTTTGTGGAAAAACTAAATATCCTCTATTTGGAAAAACGCCAGTTGTTCTCTCCTTCATAATGTAAAACAAGAATGGATAAAGACACATAGTTAATATTTTCACATACTTATTCAGTAAAGGGCGTCTCTTGCAAAAAGTGACTGAATTTTAATGAAGTATTTCACCAATTTTTGAGCTGATCTGACAAACATTTTGCTTGGCTTGCTGTGGTCACTGTAACACTGTGAACTAGGTAACAGCGCCCAGTTGTGATAGGCTACTGGCACCAACTAGTGGGAGGAGCGCTGCTGAACTACTGACCTTGAGCTGCCAAAGAAGTTTTATGCCTGGTGTAATCACATGAATTGATGGTTCTAGATCTATCCTATGTATTATTTTATTATAGTGTCTTCATAAGTAATTTCCTGTGGGGTGTTTGTTCTAAGGTCTCATAGCATTATTTCTCTTTACAATCTTTGTGAAATTCACCACCATGTTCATCTGAATAAAGATACGTTTTATTCACATACAGTCAAATTTAAGTGTGCTGCTTCAAGGGAAGGTCATACTTCAGTATTGTAATTTCCCTACTGGTCATAATTGTTGTATGCTGGTAGATGCCTCATTGTTTGTCATATAGATATATGTAGCTCAGCAGTCCACAGGATTTGTATTCTGGGAATCTCGCAGACTAAATTGTATATAACCTTACTTTATGTTTTTTGTAAATTAATATTCATGTATAATGTTTTGCAGTACATGTAGTGTTTTTATGTGTGTACACCATTTAGTGAACTTGGTAGTTCATGTATTTCTTAAAACAGTAAATTCAAAATATATGCATGTTTACTTCACTATACAGTTCCTGAAAGAATGCTTTTAACTTTTATTTGTCACAAGTCAACTTTTAAAGTTCATTCTGAACAACTGTAATTTTTAACATCCTATTGGTACAACATAATTATTGCTAAAAGGATAGTAAAAACAAACTTGGGGTTCCTTCCTGTATTAAAATATAGTGAAACCTCTATTTTACACTTTTCAAGGGACTAGGAAAAATGTTTGAAAAATGCAGGAAAGTGTAAAAAGAGGAAAACTTGTGCTGTAAAAACAGACATTGGGACCAAAAAAGTGTGTACAATGCAGGAAAATGTAAAATCAAGGGGTGTAAAACAGGGGTTCCACATGACAGATAAAGAAAAAAGAAGCAAGTATGATAGGTGGTGATCTGTTTTGTTAATCAGAATATTAGTGAGGTAGTTTTTTTTCTGTTTATTCTAGCATTTACTAGGCAATGTGTGGTTTTGACATGTCCATTATTCTTGTTGCTCTGATATTTGTGTAAATTGTTGGATGGTTTGCTGGCTTGTCACAGCCTGAGACTTATGCAAAGATGGACTGGGATGAAGCAGAATTCCTCGCTGAACTGCAGAGGATTGAGTTTTGGGTGGCTGCCAATGTGAAGAAACTGTTTGATGAGGACAACACAATCCCCTTCATTGCACGTTACCGTAAGGAGATGACTGACGACATGTCCCCAGAGAAGCTGAGGCTCGTCAAGGAGTCCTACGAGATGATCAAGTTAGGCCTGCAGAAATGTAGTTGGATGTTCCATAGTATTGCTCACCTCCATCCAGTAATGAGAACTTGTGTGAATGTTGAAGAAACATAATGATGCAGGGTGGCTAGCATCTGAGAAAACTGGGGAAACCTGGAAAAGTCAGGAAATAATTATTACTTTCTGGAAATATTGGGTAAATATCAGGGAAATGTAGATGAGGTCGGGAAATATAGATAAAATAGTTATAAGTTAAGCGTAGTTATAAAAAAATTTGATATTAAATTTTTGCACTTCTGCTACATTCCCTCTCATGAATTTTACAGTTGTTTTATTTTATTCCATCTTTGTAGGAAGATTTGTAATCCTGAGGGCAATTGTGCTGGTACGTTATTTGTAATCAAACCATCATTATACATATTTTATTGACTGAATTTTTTTCTAGATCATACAGCAAGCATTGGCATAGTGGAAAATATTTTTTTTTTGCAAATAAAATGCTAACTTAAATAACTGTAACTCTTTTAGTAGTTCTCAGTAAATTGATGCATTGTATTATATCTTGGATTTGTATCGTGACAATAGTTCCTGGCCTTGAGAAAACTGGTATCCACCTTTTTGTCACCCTTTTCCAACATGTCATCTTTGTATACTTTTTTTTTTATATGTTATAAATATTTGTTATGCATAGAAAAGGATCTACAAAGAAAGAATTTTTTTTAGTGCTTTTCATAAATTTTGTAGTATTTTAGGAAACAACATAAATATATACAATATATATTTTATTTTGGCTATGTAAGTTGGTTAAGTAATAAAGACACCTGGAAATGTAAGGGAATTTGTTGTAAGGATGCTGCTAGCCACCCTGTAATACTTACTTATGTAAAAGTGTGTTTTTCTGAGGTAATCTCAGTCCATACATTTTTGCACTGTAGTACTTTGATTGTAATTGTTTATAGGGTATTTCTTATAATGTTAGGTTTTTTTTTTACAGGATATACATTTGCATTTCGAATTATATAAATCATTGTAGTATATCATTCCACAGCAAAGGAAGATAGAAAATGTATCAAAATCAATATTAGTATCATCACTTTCAATTGTTGTCACCCAAAAATTAATATTTTACTTCTACATTATTGTTTATGAAAAAAACATTGCAGAGTTTTACTATTGTAGGTGCCTAAAAGTTGTAACTACTAACTCAGAAATTTAGAACGTTGTGTTTACCTGGGAACAACAGGTGTTTCCACCCTTATGAATCTCAAGTGGTACAAGCAATGTTAATTTACTTTTAAGATGATAAGCCGGGTAGGGGTAGGCATCATGTTTTATTTCACTAGTTGTAAGCCAGATGAAAAGTTATAAAAATAAAGTCTATGTTGAACTGTTTTAACATTAAAACACAGGTATCCGTAGCAAATTGCCTAGGATGGGAATAATTATAGGGTGCACAATTCAGTTATGATATGTTACTGGCACAGTTCTTATGAAGGTGTTGTTTGAAACATTATACCTCCAGAATAAGTCTGATATGTATGATGTTGAAGAGTGAGGGGCATGTCATTAATGCATAGCATAAGTGTGGGTTAGCTATATTTATAACTTTAGAACAGTTGTTCGTCATAGCGTGTGTGTTGGTGTTGTTTTGGCACAAAAGCATGCTTGATTCTGAAGATGGGGAACCATGGGGGCTGGTAAAATATGCAGAGTTCTCATTCTGAATAGTTAGTGGGTAACTGATGTATGTGGTTGCTATGATAGAAGTTTTTCTCCTCTGGCTTGTTATATATATATTTTTTTTCTTCTAAATGTGGGGTTCTTTGAAGAGGAGACTTTGTGTGATTACATCTTATAATGCTGTAGTGTTATGTATAATCTTTTAACGAGTGGTTGTGTGCAGAGGAGTCTTCAAATGCGGGATGTGTTTACATTCGCACCAGACAAACTATGTGTACTCCTTGTATTTGCACTCTCACTAGTTTGTTAGCCTGAGAAAAGTATTTCAAGCAGACATTTTTTATTAATTCATTTGTACATACAGTAAACTCTTGATTCTACGACCTTTCATGGTTCCTAAGAAAAGGGGTGGTTATTTCGAAGGGGTTGTGATTAAAGAACTGACGCGCGACACTCTCTGGAGTCAATGACTACGTCACTATTGCGGTGGTTTTGGGTGCACTAGGTCAGATACTTGGGTTTGTTTTGACGTGTGCTCCTCTTTGTGGATAGGTGGTTAGGGTGCTGACTGCCCTCTCTGACCTTACGAGGTGGAGGGGAGTCAAACCCCAGGGTAAATCGGAGCATTAAGCTATCCCTTCCGGTTAGTCTTATTCTCCGTACTACAAGGAATGTCAATAAACGGGATGCTAACTGTCCCAATAAGGGTGAAAAGCTCAATCGGATATGAGAGGTGAATGATTATGGTAGTGACTGACCTGGCTTACAGTGACAGGGTTTATCCGCCGTGGCCTCGTTGGCTGTCAAGCAGGGATGAAGTCGATTATGGATTGTTCCGGGTGCGTTTGAGGAACTGCCTTGACAGGGAGTCGAGCCCTGATCGTTCTTCCGGAAGCCAACGTGATTGTGCAGAATTTGTGGAGTACTTCTGTTCTAGGGTGTCGAACCCGAAGAATCCCGCCAGATTTTAATCTTACAATTAGTGATGGCTTGAGTCAAGTTTATTTTTATTCCGGTGCCGATACTGATTCTTTTGTCGATTCTCGATTCCGATTCTTGTTTTTATGTATTTAATTTTTTCAAATAAAGTTCAATTAACTTAGTAGGCCTATCAAAAACAAACATCTATGTTTTCTAAATAAATATTAAAAATTTTAAAATGTAGCATGACACGCAATAAATTTGCTTTAATCCGTTATGTGTTTTGTACGAACTTGTCTCAAATTTTATTACAAATTTAAGGTAAATAATACAAAATAGGCCTAAGCACATTTGTTTTCAGTTTCTAGCATCATCATAAAAAATATTCAATACACAACATTTATGACAGCTGCTTATATGCTAATTGAAACCCATACTCTAACTTTAACACAAATAAAAAAATTACCCAGAGTCAAATACTCCCACTACTAAGAACTTATAAAATATTCATGTCAAATTTAACATGGTAATGCCAGCTCCGCAGCAATGTTCCATAGCGTTAAGCATTGCTGCAGAATTGGCATTCCCATGTTAAATTTTGGATCCTGGTATTTTTTTTTTATTGGCCATCGACTTGACCCATCCCTACTTATACCACTTACTCTGCTAGAGGGATCTTGTGCGTCTGTATTAGAGTTTGATGCCTGTGTGGGGGTTGGTTGGCCTGGGTTTTCCTTCGTGTCTGATTCTTCGTCCGGTTTACACCAACCTAGTAGTGCTTTAATGGGGGTTTCATGATCAGGAGGTAATATTATATTGTAGTCAATAGGGTCACTCTTGGATTCACTAGTGACCAATGTCCTTGTGTTTGAGTAATTAATTATCGGATTTAATAATGCTTGTTTCAATGAGGCACACCTCTTGGGTTGCCTCTGACCGCTACCAGTTCCTCCGTGCTGTTTGCGCATTTAGTAGTGAAATACAACAAATAAAATAAAAATTGGGCTGTCAACAGGGGTTGCGGACTAGCAGTCGTGGGCGGGGCGAAATCTGCAGTCACTCCCGCGGACCTGCTGTTCACAAGGGCAACCCAAGTAACTGGACCTTGTGTCTCGTATCGGCGGCGGGTGCCCTGGAATCTCAAGTATTAGGGCCTTTATCAGGCCCAGCCTCCTGAGGGATACAACACACTTCACAGCCAGATAGAGACGTGTGGTTAAATAGAGTTACTGTGAAAATGGTTGAACACACAGTACTACATTTAATAAAACACAAAAATAATGACACAGGATCTAAAATTAAAATTACAGTGGTCGACACATAAGGAGGTTAAGTTTGTGACGTAATATTTTATTACTTTTAAAAGAATACGATAGCAGAGACTCGGCTAATTTAATACACTCTAATACTGAATACCACACTGGACTTAACGAGTGTCACTTTATAATATACATATTGTCCCAGTAAACATCCTTTATGTGTAATCAATTACAGATTGTGTAAAACTTTTTTTGATGCTTCCCGGCATTCTTTTTTGACCTCACATACACAGTATCAAATTTTTTTACATTGCCTTTAGTCCTGGGTGACGTGTGTTTTTCTTAATGGACACTTTGTGGCATGATGTTTAGAATGGTGAAACACAAGACTGCGATGACCATACACAACATCGAGAAGCTCGGCAAGCTGACACCAGATGTGGAGAGAAGCCTGAGGTGTGCCCGTACGCTCAGTGAAATTGAGCACATTGTGAGTATCGAAGGCCTTGCACGTGTGCTGTTGTGGTGATGTTTAAGAAGTATTCTGACCTAGATTACAGGGTTGGCACCCAGATAGTTAACAGTCTGCCATTGTGGCAGGTTGATGGAGGATCATTGTAAAGGGGTGTGTAAATATTCAGAATGCCAAAATGGTAATAAAAAATCGGTACTTAAATTTTTCCTTTTGGTAAGAAAGTGGGTGTCGAAAGTCTTAATGAAACAAAAAATTTTGAGTTCATCATATATTCTAATGCTTATCAAATGTTTGTTTGGTTATCTAACAAAGAAAAAATTTTTTTGAGCATCCACTTTGACGCCGGTCCGTTTAAGGTCTGCTTGGCACGATCGCTTAGGATTTGTACGCTTGACCAATAGCGTGGTTTTATACAGGTTTGTCAGTGGTTGGCGAGAGGTGTTAGCTACTGACTTACTCAGATGACCTTTGTGATGCTGTTGAAGTTGAGATTTTGATCCTTGGTCTCAACTTACTCTTGGCTGGTGCGAATATGCGTGGAAAAATATACAAACACCACGGGAGCAGTCGTGACTGCTTGGCGCCTGAGTACGGTGGCACAGTCCTGTTCCGCCTGCTTTTCCTTTGTAGGAGGGGGAAGTGCAAAGTTCGGGTGGATGTGAAGAAACAGGCGGCCGTCTAATGGGTGTGTCAATTCGGTTTAGGAAAATACTCAGTTTGTGTCGGCAGTGCACGGCGTGAATTGTTTCTAGTGGGCGAAATAGCAAAATACTCTGTAAATGAAAAAGCGTAAGGATAGAGAACAAAATTATGTTTATTGAAAAATCAATAAACGCTTTACTGGTGCTACCACCTCCTGAACAGTGGAGTGAGCCACTGGGGGCGTACTTAAGACTTGGAAGATCTCTGTAGGTCCGAGCACTGAACAGTGTTTGAGATGTCGCGAGAGAAGAAACACGAATGACTCCTGAAGCCCTGCTGCACACGGACTTATATAGTGCTGATGTCTAGGCTGCCACAGCAGGGTGTGGGGAAGGTGCGTGACATCCTTCTGCCATGGCATGGGAGTTGAAAATCTCGGGTCTGCAGTAGTCAGCAATACTGCTTCGTTCATCTTCGGTAGAGCTTGGCCTTGCCCGGTGGTGGGCGGCATAGGCTCTCAGTGCGGGGGGAGGTCGCGTACCCGCTGGTTGAGTAACCTCATGGCCACATACTCGGCTGCCTGGGAGAGTCTTTGCAACTGAGAACTTATGTGCAAAGTGGTGCATGCACAACTCTCATGTGGGTGGTTGAAGTAGACAACTCTTACTTAGGTTGAAGGAAGGGTATACTTCACGTAAAGAGCGATGAGTCGTAATCATAGTTGATTAGTATTATAAGCTGCACGCATCAACTTTTTATGTTCTATTATAATTAGTGATTGATCAATCCCAATATTTTATTAATTCCGATTCGAAACCAGATGTTGTCATAGTACTTACTCAACTTTTCTCAATTTATTCTTGATTCTACTGAAATTTTATAGTGTATCCAAAGTAGCTGATAATAAATTATTAATACAAAATTTTAAGGGACAGAAGGAGGTCACTTGCATTGATATTGTAAGTACCAAAGTATTGATGATTCTTTGTGAATCTCTAATGACTAGTTTTGTATGCCTACTACAATCCTAATTGCAGTACACCTACAATAGGTAGGTCTATGCATTTGTATGATTCCCCTAAAATATAGTATTAGAAAGGGATTGGTAACTCTGGATACTGGTGGTATACATCTAAATAAAATATAAAATAAATTCCCCAATTTTATCAGCCTTACATGTGAATATTACATAACCTAAAAATTTAAGAGCCAAAAGAGTGTTATAATTTTACAAACTGCATACTGTTTTTAAAGGAGGTTTAACTATAATATTGTACAATGAAAAATGTTAGACTATTACTGTTACTGCAGAAAACAGACATTCATGCTGGTAAAGTTGTATGCTACCACCTTTGTAGAACGGGTATAGTGTACTAGTTAACACCAAAAACAATTGCAATTTGTGTACGAGGTACAATTGTCATGTTTCTAAAAAAAGGAAATATATGATTGGCTCAGACCAACCAGTAAAAATTATCATAGCATTTATTTTTTGCTTCCTGAAATTAAAATAACCATCCCTGTGATAATTTATTAATTATAACAACACCTATGATGGAAATATTAGAGGGTTATATTTTGTATGCATTTTATATTGTAACAGTATCACCGTAATGCCATGCACTACATGCTGCCATTAAAAAAGAGTATGAAAAGAATGGTACCATTTTTTGGTACGCATGTGCACTATGTGATGACAGCCGAATATTATTCACAGTTGCCTTTCCTTAGAAGTATGGCTCTACCCAAGTCAGAGGACGGACGCTCCATGTCAGATATAATTACAGTATTTACCCGAAAGTAAGATGACCCTGAATCTAAGATGAACTCTTCCTAAAAAAATACGTTTGAGGGAAAAATATTTAAACCTAAATTCAAGACTACCCCTGTGAAGAGCTAAAAAAATTATTTAGGTTGAAAGTATTTTTGCATGAATTTATGACAAACCCTTAAAGAAGAAATGCTATTATATGAATCGTATGATGTATTTTATTTGCTTTTAAAGAAAACTAATCACAATGAAATAGGCGTGTCTAACCTGGCTGTATGGTAGCAGAATTTTTCTTACACTGTAAAACTTTTGTGGGTGTTATATTCGTGACTTGAGCCATTTTGCTTCCCAGCAAAGCGCTTTCTCTTAGCAGCCATTTGCAAATTAATCAGATTAGCCATTAATCTACAAAATCTATTTTTAGACCATCCCCATCAACATGTCATTCCCATAGTGAATTAGAACCCGCCCAACCCTACTACTAGAACCCATCTGCTTCTACTAATCAAGGGTTATATGTGTTTGGGAAGGGGACCCTTGTAAAAGTTGACAGGTACAGTCTCAGCACTACAAAAAATACGTTCAACCACAGGACACACTGTATTTAAGCATGAATAGCATTTGTCAAAATCCTCTGTTTCATGGCATGCCAATTTTGGAAGATTAACTGCTTCCTGAGTAAAAAATTATGTATAGAAACCCTTAGTAATGTTGTGCATGTAACACAAACTTAAATACTGAACTAGCAGTGTCACACATTTATGGCATATGTGGTCCTAGGTTTTGAATTGAAGACGACCCTGAATTTTAGACGACCCCTTATTTTTTCTATTCCTTTTCTGTTAAAAAGCCTCCTCTTCCTTTAGTGTAAACACGGAATTAGCCATCCCGCCGAGCCACCGAAACCATGCATCGAGGTCCACAGAGTACAGCAGCATGCTGCCAGATGCCACTACTGGTACGAGTGCCGAGGGATGAGCCTGGCTCCAACACTGGCCACTGACATCACTCACACTGAGGGTCTATATCATGCACTTTGCAGCTGCTTACCCCCTCTCCAGTTAACCTGCTATGCCAGGCAAGCAAGAGGCATGCAACAGAGGAGTATAAATGGAGGGCCTCACCAAGGCTCTTGACCAGTCTTCAAGCAATTGACGTCCGTCCTGTTCCTTCACCCCACTTCTGGTACCACGGGAACCATTAGCTCCTACCTTGGTCTTCATCGCGTCCTAGTGGTACTGAAGACTTTACCTCTCCTGTACTTTTCACCGCACCCTCCGGGGGCCGAAGATACTGTACTCTCAGCGAAGAACCACGTCTTACATATTACGTCGTCGTAATCATTGAGATACGTACCGGTCCCTTCAGGACAACAGTTGTAGTGCTAGTTAAAGTGAGAGTTGTTTTCATAGCCAATTTACTGCCTAACCTGTTAGCCTAGAAGCAGGTTGCCTTCACCTGTATTCACGTAGGGTGTTCTACCTTCTGTAAGCGCACGTGGATAGGCGGTAGTATATTCGCTATCACTGTTTATTTCCATAAAAATAAATAAATGGCAGTTTCGTTCACTTAAGAATATCACTCCAGAAACCATTGTACCTTTTCTCGTAAACATCAGGCCCGTATGAGGGACAGCAGATGACCGGGGTTTTATTCCTTCCATCAAAACACATCACACCAAAACAATACAATCTTGAAAGGCCACCCATTCTCTGCACTTGTGTAGTGAACAGTAGAGCCACAAAAGTAGGATACCGCTTCCTTAGAGATTGGAGTGCAAGTCTGAGGTTTGCTCTCCTCATCGTGTACTGAGATACGGCATTGGCAGGCAATTGCAGTACGCACACTTCTTACTCAAACATACACGTCAACTGCCCCAATTCTGCAAGGTACGATCATAGATTTATCTTTCTTCATGCCCTTTACCTACAGTAGTAGTATTCATAAAAGGGCAAAATGGGCAAAGGCTGCCTTTAAGTATCCACTGGGGCTTAACCACCTTCCTGATGGGTTTGGGCTTCTCAGTCTGTGAGAGCAGACAGCGGTAATCTGCAGACTCTCCGTACCAGCTGCACAAGCCTACGAACTCGCTACGTTTGATCTGTCTATGAGAACCTCCGAGGGAATTCACCCCGCAGTTCAGGCCTACCTCAGTGGCCAAGACCGGTCAGTTGGAATCGCCAACCTCTGGATTTGGGGAATGCCTCAAAACCAGCCTAACTCGGCAACAACCAAATCCCGCACCCCTAGGCCGACCACAGGGGCAAGCCCCTAGTGTGCCACCAGTCGAGCCTCAGTCAGCACAGCTGCAGGTTAACCATCACCCTGGTATACCAGTACGAGTGGTACTGCCGAAGCGTAAAGTAGTGCTCGCCGAACCAGATCTTGTTCCTTGCCAGAAGGCAACTTGACCAGTTCTGTACACTGGCCAAGCTCCCGTTCCATACAGCAACTAAAGATACAGGCCACCAGGATGCCCTTAGCCTAACATTTGCCAAAATCAGTTTGGCCATGTGACGTGCCACTTGCTGAAGGCCATCAAGCACCAAATAAGGGGATTTTCTGGTGCCCAACGTGGCGCTAAACTCCTTAATTTGAAAACCAGGCCAGCATGACCTCGAGTCAAGCTAACTAGCTGGGTAACCAAACAACTATAAAGAACAGACTTCGGGGAGTCTGAAAACGTCCCGTGGCACTCAATCAACCGCAATGATGTCAGTCACAGACACTGATATGAAGGAGCAAGCCGAAACCACAATGACCACAGCTGGCTTGGAACATTCTGCAAAGCCGAACTGCCCTAGCGAAGGGATCCATCGCATTGAATTGTTATGGTTGTGCCTTGCGGCCATAATCATTGACACAGACAATATAACACTGTAATTTTAACTGTAATGGGGAGTTTCTTTAAATGATATTAAGTTATTATTATAAATGTTATGAGCACCTCACACCTTGGTTCTGTAAATCTATGTTGGACAGTTCCCACCTGAAACGTGATGCCGGAGGCTATTTCTAGTTGTACGAATGATGTCGGGTGGACACACCCATGGGTGCGATCTTCCCTGTAGTCTGGCCGGTCGTGGAAACGTGTGTTGCCGCACCTCGCGTCTGCCTATATCTGTGCGTTGTTTCATGTTTAACATAGCTGGCTTCTTTCCCTGGTTGGTGGAGGGGGTTATAATTGCTGGCCTGTTGTCTCACTGCTTTGACGCAATATTTATGTTCCTCCCGGGGCAGCATCTTTGTGAATAAAATTATATGCCCAGAAGTGTATACTTGAACTCCCCTTGTCACCAAAAATTGTTTGAACTTCAAGCGACTTGTATTATAAGTGTAAAATTCATTTTGAGTAACTTCTGCAGGAAATCTAAAGATTTATACATATTAATTTATTTCAGTAGACATGCGTCTTTTTATTAAACTGATAAAATGTAAGGACCTACTTGACACCTTTTGCCGTTTAATAATGTGTAGGTAAAGACCAATCCGAGTGCAGTGTAACTTATGACAGGGAAAATCAGAGGATGTGATTTTGAATGATTAATTATTATACAGTGAAGAAATCAATTATAATCACTTTATTTATTTTTGTCTCAAAATTACAAGTTTTCTTTGCAGTAAAATATAATTAATTACTTTAGTAAAAGACAAGACATTTGTCACATGCACAAGGTGTCAGCACTCTGCAACAAGTAGCAGTGTGGAGCGGTAATCCTTCTGTCGCCACTCCTCACACCATCCTCAGCCGCAGTTTACTCACTGTCCAATCAATAACTACTCCATGCCCTCTTAGCTAAACGAGTGTGCGCGAGACATTCAAAAATAAATTTGCATTCAGTGCCATATTATTTTCATGTTTAGAGGGTTTGAAAGTTTTAGGTCAGCTTGTATTTGGTGTTGGATTACAATCAGTTATATACAGTATTTTGAGACATTGTTTTTTTATTCAAACGATTTTAGGTAAAATGATTTTTAATGTACTACAGTGGGAGCCAGGAATACCGCGGCTTGTTACACCATGGATTTGGTTATACCACGGGGTAATTTATGTCCCCTGGTCTGAATAAATAAATAAGTGGAAAGCGTGTTGTCTGTTGGTGGGTGGTTGTGAGTCGGTGACGTTGATGGAGAGGCTGGAGGGAGCATGCACACTTTCTCCCTCTTTTCAGCACCGAGATCTATTTTACTGATTCATTACAACCAGTGTTGCATGTGTTTCCTTATTCGTTTTTGTTGGTGGTGCAATATCTTTTACAAAGAATTCCCCGTGTCCTTTTTTATGTGATCCTATTATAAGTGTTCTGCTATTTGGTTGTAAACAGGCCAAAAAAATGTTACTGTAGCAACCTTTCCATCCTATCTGGGCTTTGGATCAGTTTGGGGGATGGCAGGACCACATTCCAAGCTCTTGCAAGTGTCCTGCTGTCACACATGTACTGCTATTTACAAGTTAACATGAAATGTGCGTGTGTTGTATAGCGTAATACATTTAAGCAATTACAATTATTCAATGCCAAAAAAGTAAGTAAAATGTGCGGAATTACTGTTGTAAAACAGATGCCGACTTCTGTGGCACATTCTGTACAAAACTGGCCTGCAATGGGAGGGGCTCAGGGTTCAGATGTTCAGATTCTGGGTAAGGTAGGGACTAAGTCATTTACAGGCCTATTATTAATTCCATATGGGATATAGTGCTGTGTAATTGTTATAATTATGATGTGGACACTTTGATTATAATGTGTATATAGCAGCTATTCGGTATGTCTTCCCACTATAAAAATAATTCCAAAATTTGAGATGCACCTCAAAATTTTTAGCTTCTAAGTCATTTACATGCATATTATGAATCTCCTACAGGTTACAGCTCTACGTAATCGTTATAATTATAATGTTCACACTTTTATTATAATGTGTATATAGAGGTTATTCTGTATGTCTTCCAAAATTTGAGACGCGCCTCAAAATTCGTACTTCTGAGTCATTTATAGGCCTCTAATCTCTTACGTGGTATAGTTCTATGTAATAATTATAATTATGATGTTCACACTTTGATTATAATGTGTATTTAGCAGCTATTTGGTATGCCTTCTATTTTCGAAGAAAAAAAAAATTCTAAAATTTGAGGTGCACCCCAAAATTCTTGCTTCTGTCATTTACAGGCCTATAATTAATCTCCTGTGGGATATAGCACTACGTAATCATTATAATTGTGATGTTGACATTTTGATTATAATATACTGGTTATATGGTATGTCTTCCCATTTTCGAAAACAAATTCAGAGTGGACGACCTATTGTGAAAAGGCTTAATGCAGAAAAGTAGCCTTTCTTTGCATGCCACAGATAATCCTTTTTTTTTTGCTTTAGTTTTCCTTTGTAAAATGCAAATCAGACGATAAAGAGACATGTTTCACAACACATGAAGCACCGATAGATCCCATCTGTAGTGCAAGCGTGCTTCAACCTTGGTTTAGTTTCATTTGGATGTGAGCCTACTTTCCCCCCTCGCACTTCCACCCAAACAGGCCCCCGAAGGGGCGTGGTATGAACCCGCCGCCTCTAACCCGCGTGATAAGCAATTTGTAGCAAACATTGCCCTTGGTGGAATAAGTACATCCTTTGCCTGAAAAACGTGGAATTTTTTTAGCTATACTTGCTTGAATTCATGTGACTCCATTCATCTCAGCACATTTACTCCGATAGGAAGGGGCTAAACGTTTCACATGTTACGGCGGTAAATAACAACACTTGCCCCATGTTTGACAGATAGGTGGCTTTTTTTTTTTTTTTGCTACTGTACTTGGTCACTCCTGGAATAGCGCGGAAAGCTATAACGTGGGTTTGAGTTATATACCCTAACAGCCGGGTTATATCAGGCTTTTACTGTACTAACAGCAATATTTTTATTCTAAAATTTCCATTTTTATTGTGTTTATTAGTTAATCTGTATTCACAGATAATGTATAGCTCTTACTATACTCAATATAAAGTTCTATTGATGTACATGTCAGAAACCGCATGTACTGAAATCCCGCATGTGTGGACATTTTTTGGCAGTCCCCTGACTAACGATAGATCGAGAGTCGACTGTATACCCTCTGACTGGGATAGCTCTCATTGCAGGGCGCGTAGTGCAATACGACTGTTCTGACCACCTCCCTTAGGCAGCTGAACTCTTTAAGGACAAAATACAAAACAGAGAGATAAATATATATTCAGTGTTTTGGCGTGTATAGGCCGCATCAGAAAAGTTTTTATGAAAAATTTGTGATAATTAATATTTGAGGTATTGGCTGCACTGGTTTTTTCTATTCCTGTAAATATTGTTAAGTCACAATCCATACAAACATAGTAAATTCCGACTTAATTTCTCTCCTACAAAAAATTCCTGAAAGAAATATTATATTAAATTGCAATGTTTACAAATATACACTGCGTGATTACTATTCCACAGGTGGTAATGTGACTTGAGAAAGCAAAACCACTGCAATATGTTACAAAATGGCATCTTATCAATGTGTACTTGTAGAGCGGTGGTGGGCGTGCGAACTACATAAGATAACTTTCTCTTGTACAGCAGAGAAATTATTTTCTCATGTACGGCATCTATGAGCGAGCTCTAACATATTTTCATTTTACACGTGCAGGATGAAGGTTAGTATTTTGTTTATTAATGCGAATGAACAAATAGTTGCACGAGTGAAAAGTTTCTTTTCTTCTTTTTTCCTCTTCCTCTCTTCTTCTTTCCTTCCCTTCCTTCCTTCGAAACTAAGTTAAAACATTAAAATGTACTGCGTGCACATGGCAATGTTTTCGCTGCTAGCTTCAGCATACAAGTAATTTAATTTTGAATATGTATCTTCATATCTATTATCAATAAATAAAGTGCTGTGTTTAAAAAAAAAAATGTATCCCTGTGGTTGGCGAGATATTAGTTACAGTAGACCCCATTTTAATATTCACATGCACTGTTGTGGCAATTCCTTGCATAATTCACGCATCCTAATGTTTTGCACTAAAATCCTGTAAAAATGGTGTGAGAATTATGCCAGTAAATACGGTATAGGGACACCACTTAAAGTCCCATAGGTACACTTAACACTACGAGAACACTGCATGCCAATTCACAGGCGTGCGCATTGCGGCAATGGCGCACTTGTAATGTGTGCCAGTTTACATCTTACAGTTCTTGCGCTTCTTGGCCTCAAATGCAGAAATAACTCCAAGCAGGCGGGCCCCTTAAGATTCTTGTTAATGTTATGTGTTTCGACAGTATCATGCGAGAAGAGTTTTTCTAAATTAAAATGAATCAAGTGTTATCTTAGGTTCACTATGAGTCATGCTAGACTCTCTGACTTAAGCCATCTTGTCAACTGAAAACAAGTTGCGAAAGGAGTTGATTTTTATGATGTGATTTCAAAATATGCAAAGAACAAAGTTAGGAAAAAGATTTTTATGTGCTTGTCCTCACAATGTTTACTAGTAAATCAGCCAGAAAATGACACTTGGAACTGCAAGTTTCTTATTTTTCCTTCTATTAATAATTTCAGTGTGTGGGGGGGAATTTTCCGCATTGGGTACCACCTGACCTGCTACGCCACTGGCCCGATATTCAAGGAAACAAGTCCATACTTGATGAAACAAATCCAATAGTTGAGGAGTATTTTCCTCTGAATTTCATGCAAAGTTGCAAAAATTTTGCAATCACAAAATTTGTTAGTCCCTTTTAATAGGTGGAGATCAAGTGCCTTGTGTGAAAACAATGAGGGAATCATATACCCAAAACACAGTAGGTGTAATAACAAAAATTGACAGATTCTGTTGAATGTCAAGGTGTGGTGATTCTGTGGGGTGCAACAACTTATTAAAATGATAGTGTGGTTTTGTGTTCTAATTAAAGTATTATATTCAAATGAACATAATAGTATGTAGAGAGTGTAAAAATCTTTGAAAACCCAAATGCTAGGGAATGTTCATGGTCTGGTTTAAATTTCTTGACAAAGTACAAGATTGATCACACAAAAGTGACTCTGGTTATGGCAGTAAGTGTTACATGACCATGTGTGCTCTCTCCAGGTTATCCCTTTATCATTCTCGCTAGAAATATTTGAGTCTTTTTACTGGTACAGATTAAAATAAATGAATAAGAAATTCCATCTAGTGAGATGGGAATTGTTACAAAAATAAGAGAATCATTTTCTAATAACACATGTATTTTTCGCTATAAAATGTATGTGACAAAATGACAAAAATTTAATGAATAAATAGGCATAATTTATTTACCCTAAACTTATTTATTTAACTATTTACGAGAACTATTCAAACACATTTGGAAATTTTGTTTTCAAATATATTTAAATAATTAATAGTTTTTTTCATTGCAGTTATGTATTTTAGCAATCATCTTCTGCTCTAACACCACCTTGAAATTGTTTGCAAAAGTGTTAAATCCTTTTTCGTTACCTTACAGTTATAGTATATTCACTGTAAAGTGAGCACTATTTGAAGCCCTCTCATTTGGAATAATAGTCAATAAATTGATTTTATTGTAGACTTAGATGTTAACTTTCCAGTCCAGTAAAGTGTATACACAGTGTTTATTATTTACATGGCACTAATATAACAAGCTGTTTCGAAATTAAATGCCCAAACTGCGGGAGGTGATTCCTTATAAAAAATAATGTCGAAAATATAGGACACCATATATGAGCCTGTGAAAATTGGGTTCTGAAAATGTATTTTCATTGAATGCCTTGTACTTTCTGCCAGTGGTAGGGATGGCTGCAATTTACCCACATTATACCCTACATGGTTGAATGGGACATGCCCATTTGGCACGCTATGGAGCGTTACGCATGTGTGTCTGCAATATGGGAAGCATAAAATCACCTTTTTGCTGCGGACTTTGTAGGCATTGTACAAGGCATTTAGCAAAAATATGTTTTCAAAACCCAATTTTCATAGGCTCATATCTCCTTTAATATTCCGTTTAGGTATACGTTGCCCTGTATATTTTCAAATTGATTCTTTGTAACGATTCACCTCCCATGGTTTGGGTGTTTAATTTCCAAACATCCTGTATTTTAAAATGTGTATTTTAAAATTTGGGAGTGACCCAGTTGGTGATTGAACCCGATTCTCCTTGGTGGGAGGCAAGTAACTGCTCAGCCACCTTGGCTCCTTCGCTGTCAGGATTATCTGCACTGGTTTTCCCAGTTTATTCATATTGTAAAACAAATATTTTAAAGAGATAAATTTTTATGGTGTCATGAATTTTAATTCTGGTTCAAGATTGAGAATGTTTGAAAGAATTTGATTATGTGTTTGAATTCAGTCTTGAATAGGATTCAACCCATCCTCAGTTAAATTTTTTTTTCAAGTTCTTAAAGCATTTATTCCTTCATTAAGCAGTCCATCCAAGTAACTTAATTTTTTAAATGTGCGTAACAGAAATATTTCTAATGTTTTATTACACTACACAACTGATGGTACCACACAAGTTTGATTTTGTATTTTTATTTGAGTTAATTAAATAATGTGCCTTACAATATTTGATAGTACAATAAATTTAAAAAAATTGTTAAGATTAAAAAAAAAATATTTAACTTTTATTTAGGCTCAATTCTTGTAAAATATGTTTCATTTTCGTTTAATTTAATAATTCAACAAAGTATTTTCTGTTTTCATTGTGGTAAAAGTCACATTTGCAAACCCTACCATTGTAAGTTGTGCAGTAGGTGTGTGTTACTGTGACATGCTAAGTGCTTGTTGGTAGAATGCACCCTTTAAGGCAGGAGGGAAGCGCACACTGGCAGAGCGTGCTCGTGAACTGGGGCTGGAGACCGTTGCCCTTGCAGTGCTAGAGGGGCAAGGCTTTGTGAACCTGGACCGCTACATGCAACCAGACCAGAAGGGGCTGGAGACTGTGGATGATGTGCGACAGGGTGTCAAACATATCATGGCGGATGTCATCAGCAAGGAAAAGCTGGTGCTGGAGCAGGTGCGCCGGCTGTAAGTATGGCCCCACCCCGTTCCTACTTTAAGGTATTAGCTAAGTTCACTGTGGAATTGAACAAAGTTCTTTAGCAACATATATGTAAGTAATTCAGATTAACTGTGCAAGTTACTAGTGTTTCGTGCAGTATCAAGTTTTTGTTGGTGGTTGGAAACCCCTACTTACATTTAAATAGAAGCTGCTACTTGGTACGAAATTCAACTGCTACACTTCCAAACCGTAATGAATGATTGTGTTTTACAGTTTTGTAGAGACAGCCATACACAAAATTATGCAAATGGTAACAATTATATGAAGTTAAGTGTGTACATATTTAAAAAGTAAATGAAGTACATATGGGTCAAATCACAAATCAAATATTAACTATACAAATTAGTTATGCAAATAAAATTTATGTAGAAAGAATACTTTCTATCTACAGTAGTACTCAAAGAGACTAGCCAAAGGTTTTATGTGGTTAAATCCTTGCTCAAAAAATATTAGGTTTTGGTTGTATTTGAATTACATTGGATCATGGACGTATGCACAACAACACTCTTATGTGCAAAGTACAATGGTGTGAATGGTCTGCTCCATTCTAGCATGAGGCACATTATTATACATATATATACAGTACAATAATGGTATAAGGTTGGCTCTAGGTACAGTCTATACAGCATATAGTGCCAATACAAATCATTCATTTATAATATCTTATATGGTGTCTGAGAGCATAAAAAACACTTTTACTACCTTGGGAAATATGCACTTTACAGTTTGCAAATGGCTTTGTGGGAGCAGCTTGTTTAGTTTTAAAATACTTTTAAACTTCACTTTTTGTGTTTCCTTCTATGTCAGATTAAAAATTACAAAACACATAAGTATGCAGACTTAGACTCATTTTGTCACATTTGGCGACCAGGTCCAACGTAAGTTCACACATCCACTATTTGAACTACATGGACACAGAAATTGTGATTTTGTTAGCCCAGGAAGTATGTATGATAGATGCAATTATAGAATTTTTATTAACACGTTCACACTTTAACAGTTTTTAAAGTAGATGCCAAACATTTACCCAGTATTTTTTGCAATGTAATACATATTTCAAATATATTTCTTATAAACATTTGTAAGCCTAACCAATATGATGAACGACATTGTATAAAAGAATGATGCGTATTTAATTACAGTATTTTGGCATGTATAGGCCGCGTGCAGGTACAGGCAGCACCAGAAATTTTGGGTGAAAAATTACGGATAATTAATATCACAAGTATAGGCCTCAGCAAATTATTGTATATCTGTAAATATTGTTAAATCACAAGTGCATTAAAACATAATAAATTCAGACTTAATTTCTCTCCTACAAAACATTTGTTACAGAAAATTTTATTATGTTGCAACGTTTACAAATGTACATCGTGCAATTACTATTACAGAGATGGTAACATGACTTGAGAAAGCGAAGCCATGGTAACATGTTACACAAAATGGCGTCTATCAATTTGCACTTGCGGCAATGTGGCGCTCGCGCGATTTGCACAAGATATTTTTCTCTTGTACAGCAGCAAAATTATATTCTCATGTACGTCTTGAATATTGTGATTGATAAATGCCTTGAATAGGGTTACCTTAATTTTGAATTGCCTTTTTCTAAATTTCTGGGAATATTTATTTGAGTTACATTTTTATAGATAATCCATTCGTATTTTTCTTGAAAAATATTCAAATGAAAATTTGCGAGTGTTGTTGGCAATGTCTCGTCGCAAATCAATATCTCGGAAATATACCACCGCTGCTTCTAGCTTGTCATTATCAACATGACTGCCGCTGTAAACTTTGCAAAATATTGATTGCTAAACATCTAATAAAATTTTATAGTACATATTTCATATACATATGTACCCTTTTTTTTTTTTTTTTTTTTTTTTTTTTTTTTTGTAAATACGCAATGTTTAGTCTGAGACATCTATTGTTATTATTTATTTGTTTTTGCTTCAAAGAACGCGTTCACGACTAAATCAACAAGAGGTTATTTCAGGAATGGTAAAAAATTCCATGAATAGAACTAAATTCAGGGCAGTGAGATGTAAGCAAAAAAATGTGTGTTAAAAATTTATTTTATTTGTGTTATCTATTAGTATTACTGGTGCATGTGTACATAATGTACTGTATATATTCTTTTTTGTGGTTTCTTCACCCTTTTTAAATCAAACCTTTGAGAAATCTCCCTATGTATGGCAGGTTTAGTTATTTCCAATATATGCCATCACAAGCGTTTTATACTTGTGTTCATAAAAGTTACTCTTTTCTGTTAAATTGAAATGTTATTATTCATATTTTATCTACAAATTATAATGCTTCATTTATAAATAATTTGAATACAAAACGTTGAGAAAACACTTGTGTTGGTAATGCCTAGTGAGAAATAGTTCTTATACAAAATACTGTTACACTGCATGCGGATGAGTGCGGTGCATTGTCCTTTGGTGTGATTTTTCCAGACTTATTTAAGCTTCTGGAAGGAGAACTTTAGCAGGGCTTCAGAAAATGCTGAAGTAACTGTGAATGGACTTTGTGTGCATTGGCGAGTAAATTTATACTTATACTTTTTTGTTAATAATTCATTGTTTAATGATCGGAGCATGTCATTTTCGGTACTGCTACAATTTTTGTTTGATCGATGCAGTTTTTGAGTTTGGAAAAAATTGACTTTTTTTTAGCATTGTTTGCATAGTGATTTTGTCTCAGGACCACAGAAAATAATCTGTGGACAAAGACTTTCTGTCAAACTGAGTTAGATGGTTCCAGTTTATACTGTATATGGTTATAAATAATCACTTAATACAGATTTTGGGGGTAAAATTCTTTTTAATGCAATATATCGTCATTAGGCCGCACCCCACTTTTTTTAGTAATTTTTTTTTTAATGTGCAGTCAATACACACCGAAATATGGTGTATGCCCAAGAGATTTATTTAGTCTAATAAATAAAACGATTTTTCTTGTTCCAGTAATCACCAGTAAATTAAAAAATAAATAAACGGGGTTTTAAATTTATTTACATGCATATTTAGCAATTGGCTCATTGAGCTAACTACAAATGTAATAAAAGTTGTTTACAAACTGTCCACAATCTTCACTTTGGAACATCCACAGTACTACCAACCCACTATAAACAGAGTAGAAAACTATGGAATTTTAGAGCGACGACATGATCAAGATGGCTGCATGACCTTAATCGCAAACATATATTTTGCGCTATGTGTGCTCAGCTGCTTTGATAACCAACATTAATGGGTAAGGTTTTGTTCACAATGAAAAATGAAAATACAGGTTTGACTTTCACGTAAAATATGTACGTGTTTGTCGTTCATGTAAAGCATATATGTTTTCACAAAGAAAATATGTGGTTCACAGTGAATTCTACTTGTCTTACGACCAGCCAATTACAAACTACTTCAAATAATTTCAATTTTTGTAATAATTTAAAACAAGAAAAACAACTAATTGACCTAACCACTCGTATTTATGAAGAAAATTTCGCCAATTTATACTAGTCAATATGCTGAGGCTCTTTAATATCCAATCCTATACGTTTTCTCGATCGTGAAAAGTGTCCTACTGCAGCAATAGATCAATATAAAGTTGGCGTATGACGTTCTTTCCACTAATTATTCAATTGACTTTGATTCGTCTGTACGATGAACTGGGTACATCCAACAAAGCTTGATTTGCTGTCAATATTGATGAGACATTAGAAATTGTTCTATCTACCAAGGCACCACCTCAGCTATAATTATTCGCTGGCTGAACCATTGAGACCATGCGGTAGGATCAACAAGTACGACTGCACGTCGCTACAGATCACTACTGATACCATTGCTGAGGCTTGAACCAGGATCCAGTTCTCATCATTGACGTCTCACACCAAGGATCTATGCCACGCTGCTGGCTGCACCTTTTGCACCCCTCTTTACACCAACCCCAACTGCCTCTTCAAAGGGATGTCACAGCAGCAGAGTACATGCACCGGGCCACTCCAGGATTAGTGACAAGTTCCTGTTCCTTCACCGCACACGCTAGTGGTGCCGAAGGAACCATAGGTTCTTGCCTTGCTCTTCACCACAACAATCTGGGTGCCAAAGACTTATCCGCTCCTCAACTGTTCATTGCAACCATCTTGGTGCAGAAGATCCTTGCAGTTTCTCACCTCTTAAGAACCAACGTCGTCAGAACATTTTCAAAATGTGCCGATGCTTTAGGACACCAGAGTAGAGCTAGGGATAGTTAATAGTAAAGACACCAGTTTTCTGCCTGCCCCGGGTAGATTAAATACAGGTAGCCTTCACCTGTTTGCGTAGTGTGTATGCCTTCTGTTAAACTCTTGTAAGTTAGGAGGTAGTGCATTCTCCATCATTGTTTATTTCCTTGGAGAGAAATAAACACTGTTTTCACTCACTCACTCACTCACAGATATCAGACATGTCTAGGGGACAACAGGTGACCGGGCTTTACAATTACCACCACGACTCCTAACATCTTGACAAAAACAAGCTGGGAAGGTCACCCATTCTCTGCATTTGTGTGGAAAACGATAGAGCCATGACACTAGGATAAACCGACGCCTACCAAAACAGCCTAGGGCAGGGCTCCCACCAGCCCTGAAGCTGAAATCCTGGTTCCTGTATATAAAAATCATGTAAAGTCCTGAAATCATTGGTAAAATCCTTAAAACCCTTGGAACAAAAAAAATTGCAAAATTACAGAAAAAAAAGTTAATATGAAAGACGTTTACATACTTCATGTAGTTGTTTTGTTTTGGAATGTACAAACCATGTTAATTTTTTTCTCCACTCACACTTATACTTTTGTTTATTCAACTACTGTGTCGGTGATTATTTTTGTTTCCTCACTATTGTAATATCAATGCCAAACGCAAAACACAGACACCAAATTCAGATTGCATGTGTAAAAATGTAAATTCGCGGCAAAGGTTGTTTTCAATAATGACCTTAGCCTTTGCATGTGATCATACAGCCAGGAACAGAAATATGTAGATAACTGTATATTCGTGCCAGTGAATATTTAAGCAAAATATTTTGGACATACACTCTTGAATCAATGGTAGTTGTCCACAAAAATTTGTTTTCATTTGGTTTTTTATAAAGCGTTAAAAATCTGTGAAAACTGATCAAATCCTTTAAAACGGCAGGTCTGGCCTAAGGGCAGTTCTGTATCAAAAAAATATCAACAGCCAACCCCAGGTGATAGCGTACACCAGTACCCGACTCAACACCAAGGATTAGAGGTACCACATCAGTGAACAGGAGTACCTCTCCATAATATGGGCAATCAAGAAATACAGTTACTACATGTTAGGAAGGGGTGCATTTCATACTTCGAACTGACAGCAAGGCCCTTCAGTGATTGCGGGAGTCAAAAAACGCCAAAGCCAAACTTGGAAGATTAGATGTGTTCCTCACCGAGTTCCACTTCGAAGTGCAGCACTGTCCAAGGCAATCAAATACCCTACCGGATGCCTTATCTCACCAGCCAGACCTGTACCACGAGGAGAAGACAGAGGAAGACTTGGATTGCATGGTGCCACCTCAACCGTCAAAGCTGAAACCCCAAGATCAGATCCGCCTGCTACAGCTCCAGATAAACAGGTAACAAATCGCTTACTACTAACAGCAGGTCGTGGAAATTCAGAGCCTCCTCTGGGAACAACCACATCGTTTCGAGATTAGGGAGGCATAGTCTGGTCACTCAACAGTTGATTCTGAGCTAAATGGAAAATATGGATACCCAAAGACTTGCGCGCCAACATATGTCGCCATCACCATGACCATCCAGAAGCCGGCCATCCAGGAACATGAGAAACCTTGGCCGATATCGCTGGATGCTACATTTGAAACGGAATAAGCCGGGATATCCGACAATATGTCTGGAGTTGCGAACAATGCTACCGAAACATGGCCTACCTGTTATGACCACCCCCTCCAAACTAAGATGCCTACAAACACCGTGGACCCACGTCGCAGAAACGCCATGGACCCACGTCGCAGCAGTTTTAATGGGGTTCTATCCTAGGAGCACCAGGGGCAACCGCTACTTAGTAGTGACTGACCTATTTTCAAGATGGGTGGAAGCTTTTCCCCTTTCAATTCAAGAAACTCATCACATTGTGGGGAAATCTTCCCGCGCTGGGGCTACTCGTATTGTATTCTCACAGACAACGGGATGCAATTCATTATTCGAAAGTGGTTCACAGTGTGCAACGAATGGGGATTAGAAACTTGAACTACACCACCGTTCCACCCACAGGCCAACCCCACTGGGCGCAGGAACCAGGAAGTGAAAAAGAACTTCCGCCTCATTGTGGGCAAAGACCATAAACTTTGGGACCGTTATATCCCAAAAATCTTCTTCACCCTGTGACTATGTACCAATGAGGCCATCAATTCAATCCCAAGCAAGTTCCTTCTGGGAAAGACTCTTTGCCGACCAGGAGATTGTTGGCAATGGGAGAGCCCACCAACTAAAGTGCCTCAACCGAAAGAAGTCCGTCTAGCCGCCCTCGCTCGCACCGATGCAGCAAGAGAGTCACAAGTAGCCTACATCCGGCGAAAGTTTCCTTAACCACGGACGGCATCCGAGCCTTTTCTATGGGCGAAGCCGACCTGCTACGAAGCCACTCACTGAGCAAGGCAAACAGTCAATTAAGCAGGAGCTTGGCCAGCAAATGGGAAGGTCCTTATATTGCAGTCGGTCAACAAGAAAACATATACTGGGTAGAAGACCTCCGTGGGCGCATCCGTAAGGCTACTAGAGGACAAATAAGGTCTTTTCCCCATGACGTGTAGACTCTGAAATACACGCCGTGGTTTCAACCACCTAAGAAACGCTGGAGGACGAGGATGAACCCACCATGTGCACTACTTCACAGGCAACACAGGCACTCCCACCTCCAGAACCATAGGTGAGATCCGAAGCCAGCTGAGGGGCAAGTTATTCCGTCCCTTTTAGAACAGGGGTGCTGAAACATAGGGCAGCATCCGTAATGCCATCATTACTGTCCACCCCCCACTGACTTCCAACGCAAGATGGGGGCCCATCACAGAAGGTGGATGCCGAGCACCAGTGAAATATCCTGACGTAGTCCATTGGACTGGAAAACACACCCTGGATTGCCTCTGCCAAGTCCAATAGTCAAAGGGGAAGAAGGGCCTTGAACCATTACGTCAGACAGACCTACAAGGCTGATTTTTCAAAAAAACAACTCAAGTCATAAAGACTCCAACGAGGCAATCCGGAGATGCAGCCCCAATGCTGAATGACGCCACGGCTACCTCCATAACACCATTGGCTCCAACAGAAGACCTGGCCCGAATTCCCTGGTAAAACAGGGCCTTACTTGAGCTCATACCGTCTGCCGCAGAATACCTAGACAGTATGAAAATCCAGCAAACCACCTGAACCTGCAGCGTGAGGTCATCAGCGCCGAAGCTATGCAAGCGTCGTTCGACACCATAGCCTAATACACGGTGCAGCTCTTCAACCATATGGAGTATAAACCCCACAACCTCGAACTGGGGGCGCTTGGACGGAGCACTCATGAGAAGCCAGCAGCTACCAAGGTAGTAGCACCAGCAGAACCACTGCCTTCGGAGAATGTCCTGGTGGTCAAGGGGGATGCCACAGCAGGAGCAGAATACATGCACCGTGCCACTCCAGGGTTAGTGACAAGTTCCTGTTCCTTTATCGCACACGCTAGTGGTGCCGAAGGAACCATAGGTTCTTGCCTTGCTCTTCACCACAACAATCTGGGTGCCAAAGACTTATCCGCTCCTCAACTGTTCATTGCAACCATCTTGGTGTCGAAGATCCTTGAAGGTCCTCACCTCTTAAGAACCAACGTCGTCAGAACATTTTCAAAACGTGCCAATGCCTTTAGGACACCAGAGTAGAGCTAGGGAAAGTTAATAGTAAAGACACCAGTTTTCTGCCTGCCCCGGGTAGATTAAATACAGGTAGCCTTCACCTGTTTGCGTAGTGTGTATGCCTTCTGTTAAACTCTTGTAAGTTAGGAGGTAGTGCATTCTCCATCATTGTTTATTTCCTTGGAGAGAAATAAACACTGTTTTCACTCACTCACTCACAGATATCAGACCTGTCTAGGGGACAACAGGTGACTGGGCTTTACAATTACCACCACGACTCCTAACATCTTGACAAAAACAAGCTGGGAAGGTCACCCATTCTCTGCACTTGTGTGGAAAACGATAGAGCCATGACACTAGGATAGCGCTTCCTTGGACGCTGGCCTGCCAGTCTGGAGTTTACCCATCTTACCGCACTCTGGAGGTGTTGAGAGGTTTACTTCTCCGGGTCTTGGAGGGACCCGTTGACATAGAACACTCACTATAGTCCATTCCTGATTGGAAGCGACTTATGAAATTCAACCTTTGAAAAAACACTCTAGACATAACATGTCACTTGTTTTATCAATAACCTGTATTCCACAAATATATAATACTGTGGTAAACATTTAGAGTACTGTATTATTGAATAAATGAAACTTTACCTTAATATCTTCTATATCTTGTAATATTTATTTCTTTTTTGAATATCAATTAACAACAGCGAGTGCAGCGATGTGTTGGCAATGACCGGTATGAAATAGTTCACACTTAAAATATAATTTTAACCTCGTTTTTTAGTATACTATTTGTAAATTAAACGGTGCCTATCGAAATATTTAAATATTTAGGTAGCCCTGATGGCAACATATCTAGATTTCTACATTTTAAAATTACAGCGTAAAATATTGATAGTAGGCCGTAATGGTACTGTATTGATTTATTGAGCGAGAAAGCAATTGAAAAACTGTCTGCTGGCGAGGCTTGTTGCACTTTTCTCTTTCTTCGTCTCTTTCACACTCGGGAAATTTCATTTCGCTAGTAAGTATTGAAATTATACATCTTTTCAATTGTAGCATATTTCGTACTTATTACAGCAAAATAATGATTTTTGTATTTGTAATTTACAACTGAAAAGAGATTTTAATGTTTGAATATGTATTTTAATATATTAAGATGTGATGGCGGGGCAGTTACTAGTGAAGTTGGCAGACGTGGCGAGGCATGACATGGCGTGTTGCTTTTTGTCAAACAAAAGTAAATTATTCTTACTCCGAAAAATACTTCAAATTAATACATCCCGTTTGTAGACATAGTGTTTTTTAAACCTACCTAGGCAAGTTACGATGTTGTGTTTCCACGGCAGTAATAAATATACTGTGATGCGTGTTTCGTTAATTATTGCGTCAGTGAAATGGCGTGCCTTTGTGCATCGTGGTCGATATGCTGGACCTGTGTGTGTGATTTCAAATATTTGATTAGCACTATTTATACGTTTTAAATGTGAACTGTTTTTATGACGAAGATATTAATTTACAACCACGTGTGTTTATTTATCACAACACTGTACCTTTTCCCTAAGGGGTTTGAAACACAGTCAAGTAATGTAATTTGGCACAATCCCAGAAGAAAAATACTAAGCCCAGCCCAATAAATTTCAATAAACCTAAATAAACCTAGCAATACATAGAAATATGAGTGGAATAAAAGTAATTGTAGGCTTATTTGTGTGCATGTTCACCGCTATCTTTTAAAGTTTGTATGACAAAAATGAGCAACACGAGTTGCATACTTGAATTTTATGTGCCTTTTTCGTTGGACTGGCTGTTCCTTCGTTTTAATATTTATTCCAACTGAAGCTGTCCTTTCAGAGAAATGACCTAACACATCAATAACAAAAGGATAACGACAACTAGTACAGCCCTTTATCTCGCACTTGTAACAGTGTTAAACACAGTCACCCCAAAATACTAACGTGCATTACATGTATTGAGCTACGTCGTGGAAAACAAGTATGTTAATGAAAAATAACCGTAAGAACTGTCTTCAATTCAGTTGTTTTTAAAACGTCATAAAGCTGACCTAAATAATGTTAGATGCCTAAACTGTGAATATTCATACGGAATGGTTTTTGGAATATGACAGAATTCTTTGAAAAGCTGTAAACAGTAAACAACACATTTGACAGGTATAAAAGTAGAAGTCACATTTCAATGTTTATTTTTAGGTGTAGTGAAAGTATACGAACATATGTACACACACAATGGAATGTAAACATTGATTTTGACAAATGCTACATGGCAATCACATGGCAATATTTGTTACATTTGGCAGAAGGAATCAAAATGGGCCTGCAAGTAGATATTTAGAAGGGCTCCGAGAAAGTTGCTTCCAATGGGGAATGGACTATACACGAAAGTAGGATGGCTACCGTTTCTCTGCACCATGTGGAGGGGATGGTAGAGCCACGACACTAGGTACACCATCCCATTTGGGTCAATTTGCCAGTTTGAGGTTGTTCTTCTCATCGCACATTAGAGGTGCCGAGAGGAGTAGCTCTCCGAGACTGGGGTGACAAACCCTTGTGAGACAACACGTGTTGTGTCGGCAGCTAGTGTTAATGCAGCTCGAAGTACTACCACAATCCAGTATCTGGGTTTTAGAGTGATATACAGCACAGGACACCAGCCACTTCACCTACACGTGCTACACTTGATACAAGTCACCTGCCAAACCTCGGCGAGGCCCGATAGTTGTCCTTCCTCATGACCTTTACACGTCATAGTGGTGTTCGTAAGAGGGTGAAATGGGAAAAGGCTACGTGTATATCTCCACTGGAGCTTAACCCCCCCCCCCCCCCCCCCCCCCCTGCGGTTACACTTGAACAACAGACGTAGCGTGAATAAGCAGCTGAACTCCATAGATGCTCTTTCTTCACAGCACCTTTATACGAGCCTGCCATGTTCCAGCCGCCAACCAAGAGCTCCGGGGAAATACACCCAGTCTTACAAGCTTTCATCATTGGCCAAACCACCTCTCCCTGGGTATCACCAACCTCTGGTTCTGGGGACCGCCTCATATGCCACAAACCACACAGGCCGCTGCACCTCGTACAGAGAATCAAGCGTACTTGACCAGTTCTGGGACAACTAAGAGTGTACCGCCATCTGAAATTCATAACACGCTCCCACAACGACAGGCCAAACATCGACCAGGATCGCCACCCATAGTAGTACTAACCAAGCAAAAGATGGTACTCGCAGAGCTCGACTTCGTCCCGTGTCGAAAGGCTACTCGTCCAGTAGTCTATGATGGCCAGGAGGGCAGCACCCATCGCACAATGTCGTTATTGCTGCCCAAGCCTCATGGAGAGGCGATAGATATGTCATCCGGCTCGCGCCAGGGAGATAAGAAATTGTGATGCGGCCCACTACTCTAATTTAAAGGACCCCTGTGAGACAAGGCTAGCCATCCCCGTACCCATCTGGCAGCCAACAAACAGAAAATTTCAGTATATAAGGAGGTACGAAACACAGCTCGAGACAGTTTGTTTGCCCTCCAGCTCGCATGGTCTGAGGGAAAAGAACCGACAGTTCGTCGGCCCTCAAGCCTGGGTAAGGCTTTGGGCATCAGTCTGAAGAAGACCAGCTTGGTCAAAAGCTAAGAACACCAACAGGTAAGTGACTGTCACCCTGTCCAGAGTCTGAAAAAGATCTCCATCTTTCAACCAGGCTCGTGCACTCATTAGGCCTGCCACACCGGAGAAGTACACGAAGAAAACCCTGGAGAAGCTGAAGGACTCCCACTACACCGGCCACAGCAGAGAATGCCTTAGTCAGTCCGAGGTATACTATACTATTGCCCTCACCTCTTCCGCATACCTACAAGTCAGTCTTTCAAACTCCATGGTAGCTGGTCGTGCCGTCTTCCCTTCTGGACTGCCACCCCCAATTTGAAAATCAAATTGCAAATTAGAAATTAGAATTTAATTTTCTCCACTTGTGCAGGTTTGCCTTCACCTGCCATAAATTTAAATTTATTATTTTGTGTACAGAGCTACTCAGTTTGATAACTGACTTTCACTCTCGAACCCAGTCCCTTGAGGAAGAGGTTGAGATATTTATCCGCAGTAAAGAGAAATTCCACTAGCGGATATATCCTGGAGAGGACGAACAGCAAAGGGTAAGGGACATAGCCCGCACCCCACTTTGTCCGTTTTGTAACCTACTTTTAATCCCTCACCCACAGATCATGGACGAATTAGCAGAGAGGGTGAAGGAAATCAAACTAAACAACAGAGCGCTGTCTAGGGTAAACACCCCGGCATGTGCCGCCAAGGCTGCAGGCCCGTCCCCCTTCTTTAGACTGCCCGCAGAGCGTGACACAACCCCTCCTCAGCCTGCTGCACCATTGCCTCACTGCTGGCATTGTCCGGACCGGCACTACAACAGGGACTGCCAGACCCTACAAACTTCAGAAAGGAGAACCATTCCCCCTCGACTGCAAGGTACAAGGTATACCACCACACAGGAGAGAAGCGAGAATCCCTTCTTGATAGGGAAACACTTCAGCCGAGACATGAACGGAGCCATCTTCCCAAACCCATGAAACACCCATTGCTATTAGGAAAATTTGCGTAGGAATAAATTCGTAAAGATCGCAACCTCTCAACCAAGCCACGAACCCCGGAATCCAGGGAACGCGGGGAGACTGCCTTAACATGGGCGAACGCTCCAATACTGACACCCGAAGCGGATGCCAAACTGCCGACCCCAACGAAGTGAACACTACGAGATCCACAAACTCTAACCAAGAAGACCGGGACCTCTGTCTTAGGACGGGAATAGTCACCCCCGCCACCTCCGCATAAGATGTACATCCTACTGCGAGGCCAAGGTGGAATGTCCCATTGGACATTACCTTCGAGACCTCCTTGCCTCTCCTACTCACCCTGGCACCAGGCCAGGAGATTGAACTCCGTTACAGAAAGCTCATGGTGGAGCCCATACGATAGAGCAATAAGTATAGAGCACCCCACAGGTAGTACAAACACTGAGGCTAGTGAACCTCAGGCGACCCTAGCAGCCAAGAATGGGACACAGTCTGCTCCTGCAGCTCTTCCACTTGTCAACATCTTGGCTGGAAATGGTCAGAAACAGCCGAAGACAACATCGCCGGACGGCGTAACCGTCTCTCCAGCCTTCTCGCCCTTGGAGGAAGAAGTGCTAGATCAGGAACTCGAACTGTATGAAGCATTGCATCCATTGCCCTCAGGTTCCGATCCATCCACCCCCACCTTCGGTGCATCACAGCAAATGACAAGGTCGCTTCTACCACTGTCAATCTGAAGACCGAGCTTGTCGAGCTGCCAACAACAACAGAGATGGTGAGCACCCTACTTAGTAACGAGGAAATAACCAGTGCTACCCGGACGCTTGGAAGAGTCGGCACTGTGGAAGCAGCCCCTTCCACAACCGGAGTGGAAGAACACAGCGAGTGTCGAACTGGGGATTCCGAAGAGCCCCACAATCAGCCGAGCCATTCAGAGACATCCACCCAGGACGGCGTTGATCGAGTAATCAAACAAAGCACAGCTGTAACCAGGCTGCCGTCCAAGACCTGCCCCACGCCACTGACCAGCCGCAACAGAGACACTACTTCGTTCCAGGTGCATGACACTCGTCCCAGGGCACTACAGAGGAGCTCCTTGGTGACCACTTTCTATATTCCGCTGGCTATCAACTTCGTCCACCTCGCCCAGGAAGCAAAGAAGACCGCAGAAACTCTGAAGGACAAAACAACGCCGCCCGACGTAAGGATGACGATTGAGTACCTTAGTGCCATTACTTTTGTTACCCATATTATAGAAGATCTGAGTGTCTAGCAGAAAGATAGGGAGTGATAGGAGTAGGGAATCACGAGTGAACAAGAGTGCAAGAACTCTTTGAGTTAATTTAGAACTAGGAGAGCCATGAGAGACACTACTTATTAAAGCATTAGCATAGCTGACATTCATAAGGAAAGAAGTTTGGTGATAATCTACTTTGTAACTAATCCCTATTCCTAAGTTTGGAATTACTATTATGGTATTTCATGTTTGTTGCACTGGAAAACATATACAGATAAATCTTAAGTGTCCAGGCAAAGATTGTGCACACACACACTCACACGCTCACACACATACACGTGCACATGCACATGCTCACATGTGTGTGCACATGCGCACACACTCACGTGTGCATACATGCGTACACACCCACACACACACACACAGACAGAGTTTCACAAAAGTTTCTGTATTAAAATTTAAGGTGTATGAATTCGTAAAGACGCATTGTCAGGAACAGAGGTCCTGCACTGAGTGCCCCGTTAACGAAGTAGTCTTTTCTCCCTTCTGACAATGGGCATCACATAGAGTAAATAAGAGTAGTTAAATAAGTTAAACTTGCCCTTAAATTATATTAGAGCACAGGAGGAAATAACATAGATTCAACCCCTATACAAGCTGAAAAGTTAATGCTTGGTTTGACATGTAACCCCACATGTGATCGCATTAGAATTAACTTATTCTAGAATTTAGAGTGTTTGTAATTTGCAGGGTGTAAAGTCGAGTCCCAGAGAACGAGTGAGCATGTTTAGGAAGTATGAGCTGCGCAGTAACTCAGTATAGAAGCAGGTCTGAATACACTGGAATGCTTACCCTCAACCTTGCTAACAATCCGTCACTGGGCTACTTTGTGAGACATTGGAAATGTGTAGTAACTGTAATAGCATGAGGCAGGATGCAATGTAAGCGTGCTGTTAGATGCCACCCAGTAAATTCCACTCCTAACTTAAAAATTGCTACTCGGATGTCAAAACAAGCAATAGAAATGTATTAAGATAGGTTAGTTCTTAAAGAAAACTGTACATAAGTGTTAATTTAGGTTAGGTTTTACGAAGGTAAGATTAAAATAAATATGGAGTGTTAATGTAATTTTGAGCGGACTGTACTGCATGAGTAACTGTTCTAAATAAGGAAAGGAAAATGTTAAAGTTGGGGGGAATTAATTCTATCTCCATGTAATGTGTCAATCAGGTATACAAAGAGAGTACAAGGGGTATGTAGGGGTTGGTGAAAAGGGACAACAAATTACCCCATCATTATCCAGGAGCGACAGTGTCTCGCTATGAGATGTAGGTCCTAGTAGGATGTTTTGTCAAAAGAGCTGAGAACGCTATATAGGTTCCATCCTTTGTAAGTTAGTTGTGGTATTGATAATTTCCCTAATAATGCCAACCGGATGAGATATGATGAAAAGAAAGAAGTGATAACTTGTGTAGGTAAGTACAGAGTATTCTTGAAGGGAATCACTATCAAGTGTTTTGTAACATATATTTCAAAAGAGGATTAAGCAGTAGCAGCAAAGTTGTATGAATATTTCTAGTAAAGTAGACGAGTATAGAGAGGTAGCTAGTAGGGTATTAAGCAATAGTAAATATATTGTGACGCATGCCACCCTACTGCGCAGCGAGCATGCGCGCTCTACTTTTCGACTTTGCTCCATCATCAAGCAATGAAAGCAGTGTGGGGCAAATCACATGCCGGCAGACAATCCCGTGGCTACAGGGTTGATCTGATCCATTTAATTTCGGACAGCTGCATACACGTGGATAATTAATGAGATTGTACTACCCACCTATAAAATGACATCCAGTCGCCACCCCTGAAGTTGAAGCTTGTTTTACCCACAGAGCCACCAACACGGCAGATAGAGAGAAGGGAGTTAGCAGGGTTGCCGTAAGAGAGCAGCAATCCTGCGGCGAATGTCGTCACTGCTGCCAAGCCTCGTGAGAGATGGTACATATGTCAACAGCCTCCACACAAGGAGATAAGAAATGTATGGCGCAGCCCACTGCTGTGATTTAACCAACCATTGCTATTAGAGGCTAGCAACACCCACACCCCTGTGACAGCTGTGCTGGACCAGCATTAATTTAGGGACATGGAAGCGTGGCAAAAGAATAAACATAACACAAAGCCAGTAGTCCCCAAACATTGCCAGCACAGACACGAAACTCGTGGACCAGGCTGCATCCAGCGTGCATACACTAACAACTAAAGTTTTATTTGTAAAGAGACAATGGCCGAACCTTTCTTTGGGTGTCAAGCATGTACCACAAAGGTAATTTAGCTAGAGATTAAAAACTCCCCTTCAATATTGAATCAAAATTAGATTTCAAAGAAAATTATAGTCATATGGAATATTATATAAAAAATTATTCACTCATGTAATAAGTAAAAAAAATAGATTGAAGTTTAAAGATAATAAAGGTACACGGAAATCGGATGGCGCAACAATAACTATTTATTTTACTCTATGCAATAAAAATCATAACTGTAATCTCAGCATGGTGAATATAATATCATAGGTTCATGTGATTGCTTTACCAAATTTTAGAGAAAAATTGAGGGTCCCCACTATCACCTTTAAGTAATAGCATGAAAAAGGGGATTTACACACAATTATTAGAAAGACGACTCTTGCATATGGTCGATTAAGTTAGATTACCACTTCACATCTTCGTTAAAAAAAAGAATTCAAAAAATTTTTAAACAATAATAATTTTTATTTTTTTTTAATTTTGGGCGTATTCCTGATTAGGTTCGACTACTGCCAGAACTAATTGATTTTGAAAAAATTCGAAAGTGCAGACAATGTTTAATCCTACAGCATGCACAAGCAAAAGAAATTAAAAGTTCATTTTGGCCTGTTATTGTTCAGCCGAGTAAACGATCCCCATGATGGCATTTCCTGGGTGCACTGCTCCGTGATAATGCAATGCTGTAATCAGGACCACATCCTGTACCAAAGGCCTGTATTAGGACATCACGATCTGGCGACAAAGGAATGGCCCATGCTTGTATCGGGGTACACCCGCACCGCTAAATTAACAGTTAAATAAAACATTAAAACTTGGACATCGCCCAAAAAACAATTAGCATCACATGGCAAAAAAATTAAACAACAAGAAACACTTATCCTTAGCGGGATTACAAAGAAACTACATCAGGTGACTGATGATTACAGAAGAATAGAAATTTTATAACTTTTCACGCTATATTGAGCACTTGTAGAAGGCGGAAGACGCCTGGGGAAATTGATGCGACCAACAGTTGATTCCTATAATAGCCAACCCAAATAATTAATCAATATGTGCCATCTCACGATTTCTTTAAAATAAATAATTATGAGAATTACAAGTCACACTTAAATTAGTATGAACAAAACATTAATTAGTAAATATTATGTTATACGTAAAACACATAATAAATTAGCTAAAACACCAGCTGTCTTTCATGAAATTAATAACGAGTAACAAAATGACAGTTACACAAATTGACAAATATTTTTGTAACAAACAAATTGAGGAAAACACATTAATTTAATTTTACTCATCCATAAATCGTAAATATTTAAAATTTATTAGACTGACAACATATCTTGTAAAACACAAATTAATTATGAAAGTATTAAAATTATTACACTCTATCTTTACTTGAACATCATAACTGACAAACAGTTTAGTCTTTGTTTGGCAACAACAAGGTTTATGGAAGCACTAAATTACTATGCTTCTGATTATTAAAGTTCCAGAATCCAAAATTAATAACAGATTTACATTATTATCATTAAATTACAAAAGTTGCATTAACAAGTACTAGGAAAGAACTAAGTCACCAGAATAGTGACTCGAAAGCCCTTAACAGTGACCCAATATTTACCATACAAAACAAATTAAATAAATAGATGTTGGAAACCCAAAAAAAAATGGTTTTGCAGAGAGAAAATATTCCCAGAAAGGGAACACAAAAGCGTGTGCCACAAGGCGGCACACAGTCACTAAGTTGCAATTTTGAGTATACATATAAGAAGCGAAAGCGCTTTCGCGAGTTCATGTCCGCCCGCCACAACGCCAATCCCACAGCCCACGGAGAAAACCCCTGGTGAAGCTTCAAGGTATCACAACGTCCCTACCCCTACACCTACTACCTGAGTAAATCCAGTGCGCTCCATGGTAGCAGGCCATAAACCTCGTCCCTTGTCGACAAACCACCCCTCATTACTTACTCGCTGTTAATTGCGAATAGAACTTTTGGAGTTATTTTGGTTTTAATAATTCTTTATGTAGTTTTGCCTTAACGTGACTCAAAAATAATTGTCAATAATTTTTAGTTAGCAATCTTTATACAGAACCACACATGACCTTGTATTCCAATAGCGGCAATAAATACACTGTAGCAAACGTAACCTTTTGTGAGGTAGTCATTTCTCTTCCCTTTTCATTTTACTTAAGCAAATTAAAATTAATTACTTGTAATTGGTGGCTCATTAAATTAACAAGCAACCTCTATGAACCAGTCACGAGTGCACCTAACCTCTTAGGATTCCTGAAGCCTGAAGAAGGCTATATGAGTGTGAATAAGACCAGGAACTCCTGAGGCGTGTCCGGTACACCCGCACCTGTCCGAGAAACGCTCCTATCTAGCTAGCCCCTGTCACACTCATTACCTCGGTGCGTCTGCACAAGACGAAACCTTGGAGGGGTTGACTGTCGCTACTAGGTTACGAGCATGCCATCCTAATTAATATTAATAATTACGAGCCAGTTAAAATACATAATTTTATTATTATTATATTTTTCATTAATCAAATGCCTAAGAAAGGAGGTGGGCGTCACAGCCAGATTAGACGTCTAGTCTGATGGGCACTTGAACAAGAGCTAATTCAGTCCTTTATTATAACACCCGTCGAGCATTCCAGTGAGCCTACTGCACCCCTTTTCCTCAGTCAGTAGTGAGACAAGTAGATTGAATCAGGGAGGCACCTCCGATTTCTGAAAATGTTGTAGTCACTTTTACAGTTTTGGTCCGTGATGCCAGTATCACGAGAAACATAGATGTGGTCTAGTGTTTTGTTCATGCACGGCCTGTGTACAGGGCAGGTTGGGTGGCCTGTCTGACTGGCACCAAATCAGGAGTCACTGTCATGGCCCGGCAAATGGGCTGGCCTTTAATTATTGGATTATCTGAGGGCTTGATGACTCACTGAGTTTGCTGCTTCAGTTTACTTGCGGGCTGCTGGCTGCCATCTGCTTCATCAGAACGAAAAGTGCTGCTGGTGTGGTGGATGTAGGGGCTGGACGGGTGATCATTGAACAGCTGGCCCACAAACCACAGGTTAGCTATCCCGAGCAGAGGTTCTTCTCTTCTGATAGCTTCTACTAGGGGGTGCAGTGTACCAGCGGTTTTAACGAGTGGCAGAAAAAGTGGCTAGCTGAGGGGTAGGGGTGAGGCCCCTCAGATTGAGTGCAAAGTGCCGGTGAAGGAATAGGTTCGCAGTCCAAACTAACTTTGAAGGTGTAAGCTGCCTTTCTTAACTTCCTCTGAACACTGCCCTTCTGGGTGTACGGCATAGGTATAAAGGTGCAAACCACTGCCTCGCAAAAGGGAGGCTGGTAACTCTGCTCCCTACTATGTACTTCTAAGGATCGTAGTCATATAGGTGAGAGTTATACGCATTGCTCCAATTGTCCAGCCCCTTAGAGAGCGGTTTACAGAATGGTGGATTGGCTTAAGCTGCATGACAGGACATGTAGGTGTATCTACAGGGGGTAAGTTTGTCAAAGCAAATTCCAGCTCCTTTCTGGCTCCATAAAAAGCGATGGCAGAGTATGGAATAGTCTGATTGGCTGATTCACCTGGTGGAGGAGTTTCAAGTGGTCGAGGCTCTACCGTGCTGTCCACTGGGGCACAGCAAGGGAGGCCATTTATTGTGTTTAGCTTTGTATAGCTTGAGGTCTGCCGGTTTCACTCTGATGGACTGAATACTACGTAAGGATAACACTCAGCGACACTCAGAAATTAGTATTTCAGAAATTAGTTAAGATCATGTGTTATATTTAGTGAGAATAAAACATGGTGGCCCATACTACCTCCTAGACTAACTTGGATTGACACGGAAATTTTAACCTACACTCAGCCGGGTGAATGCGATCTGGTTCTAAACCTGAATGGAAAGCGATAATGCTGTTAGTTAAGTACTTTACAACTCATCCTTAACTATCTACCTTTGTGGCCCTGAAGGGACAGGAGTTGGTGACTACCAGAACGGTAATGTTGATACTGTGTGGTAAACAGGAGGAGTCCTTAAAGAGGACAGTCCCAACCGTGACCAAAGGCGTGGCTACCAAGGAGTGGGAAGGAAGCAGCAGTTTGACATCTTCAGGAGCTGCTGATGGTCCAGTCTTCCAGAAGCAGGAGGGTCTTACGTGGGTGTAGAAGAGGCTTCTGGTGGGGTTAACAATGGTATGTTTCTTCTGGCCCCCAAGAGAGTGGTGGAGTTAGTGAATTATTGAAGCGCGCTAACCGCTGGTGGCTTCCTTTGGCCCTGAAGAGAGTGGTGGAGGAAACATAGACTGAAGTATGCGGATCTCGCAGGGCTATTTATACTCATTGACCCCTGGACAGGTGTAGACGAGGGTTGAGGAAAGAGATTAACTCTTTCTGTACAGTCTGCGATTGTCATCTGCTGGCATCGTCTGCTGTGTGGAGAATTACTGATGCAGGATGGGTTGGGGTCTTCATCCCGTATCTCGCTACAGGGTGCATGGAGCCCTCCCTCAGTGTGCCGTAGAACTACGTGACCTTGGGTGGCAAGGTCGGAAGTCTCAGCCAGCAGTCCAATCTCACTTCAGGGGGTGTTAGCATGACGTCATCTTGCAGTATGGTAAACAGTACAAGCTGGATGGTAGTGTCTGTAATATCATCTCTGATTGCGAGGAGTATCCTGTAGGCACGAATTCAGCCCCTTGCAGTACTGTTTAATGATTTTCCCAGTCCGGTGAACATCGTTCAGATGGGGCGATGTAGAGTGTGCATAAAAGCTGTGCAGAACATCAGCCGTTAATACACATCACGAAACTTTTTTAAACAGTTTGTCTAAGTTGTCTACCTGACATTTCTGGAACTAGGTAGCAGCTATAAATTAAAAAAAGTTTTGACATGTTTCTAGTTATATGTGCATTAATTGAATATAGTGTTTGCCTACTTGTCTATAGTCCATTCCCCATTGAAAGTAACTTTCTCGGAGCCCTTCAAAATATCTACTTGCAGGCCCGTTTCGTATCCTTCCACCAAATGTAACAAACATTACCGTGTGACTGCCATGTAGCATCTGTCAAAATCAATGTGTACATGTGTTTGTATACTTTCGCTACACCTAAACATAAACATTGAAATGTGCCTTCTACTTTTATACCCGTCAAATGTATTGTTTACTGTTTACAGCTTTTCAAATAATTCTGTCGTATTCCAAAAACCATTCCATATGAATATTCACAGTTTAGGTCTCTAACATTATTTCGGTCAGCTTTATGACGTTTTAAAAATGCCTGAATTGAAGACAGTTCTTACGGTTATTTTACTTTAACATATTTGTTCTCCATGACATAGTACAATACATGTAATGCACGTTAGTATTTTGGGGTGACTGTGTTTAACACTGTTACAACTGCGAGGTATAGGGCTGTACTAATTATCCTATGGATGGCCTCAGTTGGAATAAATATTAAATCGAAGTAACAACCAGTCCAACGAAAAAGGCACATTAAATTCAAGCATGCAACTCGTGTTGCTCATTTTTGTCATACAAACTTTTTAAAAGATAGCGGTGAACATACACACAAATGAGCCTACGGTAACTTTTGTTCCGCTCATATTTCTATGTGTTGATTGCTACTTACTGTTTATTAGGTTTATTGAAATTTATCGCGCTGGGCTTAGTATTTTTCTTCTGGGATTGTGGCAAATTACATTACATGACTATGTTTCAAACCTCTTAGGGCAAAGGTACAACATTGTGATAAATAAACTGACGTGGATATAAATAATCAACCTCGTTATAAAAACAGTTCATAGTTAAAACGTATAAATGGTGCTAATAAAATATTTGAAATCACACACACACATACAGGGCCAGCGCATAGACCATGATGCACAAAGGCACACCATTTCAAAGATGCAATGATTAATGAAACACACGTCACAGTATATTTATTACTGCTGTGAAAACACACATTTATCACATTATAACTTTCCTAGGTAAGTTTAAAAAATACGTTTACAAACGTGATGCTGTAATTTGAAGTATTTTTTGGCAGTAAGAATAATTTATGTTTCATTTGGCAAAAAGCAACAGGTTGTATTAGTTTGTGTTTTATGCTTGAACAAATAGAGGCTCAACTATACAGATTGTATGTATGTTGTTTTCACTTTACACCTCGTAGCCAAATCCAGAGGTCCAGTAACAAAAATTTTCATTACTTGAGTGGGCAACACTGCTAAAATGATCCATGGAACCACTGTAATTGATGTTAAGTACTTAATTTGCAGATATGCGTGTGTGTACACACACGGATTACTTTTTAGCATCCATAATCTACTGTATTTTTAAGATGTTTCTATATATTTGTTTTGAATTAAAATATACCAATTTAGGTCTGAACTATGATGGCATGTGTGCGAGGATAAGATATTTTTTAAAGTTCGTTTCACGTTTAGTTCGAGTTCGGTTTGTGTACAAATTTAAAGGTTCGGTTCAGGTTCGGTTCGATGAAAATATTTTGGGTTAAATTCTAGTTCGGTTCGGTTCCAAAATCTGGGTTCGTCCCATCTCTGGTAATAAGTATGAAATATGCTACAATTGAAAACATGTATAATATCAGTTTACTAGAGAAGTGAAACTTCCCGAGTGTGAAAGAGACAAAAAGAGAGAGAATGTGTGATAAGCCTCGTACAGCAGACAGTTGTTTTCAGTTGCTGTCACGCTTGATCAAACAACACCGTACCATTACGGCCTACTCACAATATTTTCCGCTGTTATTTTAAACTGAAAAAATGAGATATGTTGCCATTGGGGCTACCTAAATATTTAAATATGTCAATAGGCACCGTTTAATTACAAATACTGTAGTATACTAAAAAATTGGGTTAAAATAATATTTTAACTGTGAACTATTTCTTACCGGTCGTTGCCAACACATCGCTCCTGTCACTGTTGTTAATTCATATTTAAAAGGAAATAAATATTACATGTTATAGAAGATATTAAGGTAAAGTTTCATTTATCCAATAATACATTACTCTATAAAGTTGACCACAGTATTATATATTTGTGGAATACAGGTTATGAAAAAACAGGTTGACATGTTATGCCTAGAGTGTTTTTTCAAAGGTTGATTTTCATAAGTTGCTTCCAGTCGGGAATGGACTATAGTCCTTTTGAGATCTAAACTATGACATTGACAAGTTTATACTCCGTGTTGGTAAAAGTTATAAATTGCACATATTCCCCCTGCCATTTTTATCTTTAAAACATGCTCAAATCTGTTTTAACTCTTACGGTTTCTATTTCGAAAAAACAACGCAGCCATGACATTTTTTTATATGGTTGTGTGGAATCTACGAAGGTATCAGTCACACCAGACCGCGAGAGCGTATCACCATCGCATGTCTTCTAGAATCGGCGAGCTGTCCAGTATTCTCTTTTATTGTATTTGGTTGCTCTGCTGGTCGTTACCAACATGGCTGCCACCATAAACATTGCAATTGCTTGCTGAATGTCTAATAAAATGTCTACAGTACATATTTTACACACACATAAACTGTATTTCCACATTTTTAGGTTTTTTTATTTTGTGCGCTTTAAATACATGATGTGTAGTCTGAGATGTATATTTTTTTATTTACTATATTTTCTTTCAAAGTACGAGTTAAGTACGACATTGCGACAAAATTAACAACAGGTTATTTTGGAAGTGGTAAATTACATACATAGGACGAAACCCAGCGCATTGAGACGTAGGGCAAAAACAATGTGTGTTAAAATGTATTTAATTGGGTTATTCATTACTATTACTTGTGCATGTGTAATTTACATAAAGTACAGTGTACCAACTTTGTTTGCCATGGGGACTAGAGTTTGACACATGTAAGCATGCTGCGCATCGCAGATATGCCCTCTACGGGCGACTTTGCCCCATCTACGAGTGACCTGAGCTCAGGGGCAAGTCATATCAGAGGCAACAATGATTTCACGTGTCGAGCAAGCAGACGCAAGACATTGGACGGCTGACTACATAACAATAAAAAACGTGATTAATTACGAAATGCATCGCCCGCCCGGAATCTTGTATGCAAGTGCCACCCCTACGAATAAAATAAATACTTTTGAAAATCCACTACCCTTCAGTTAGCCGCGGAAGTTCCAATCAACTCCCGAGATGGCATCGCCCCTGTGACCTTACAACCAACCAACCTCAGAGAGAGGTGTTTAAAATTGTTATTGCCTCCAAGCGGGGATATAAGCAATGTGCAGCGCTCCAGCATCCCAATAAACCTAACCCTGCGCTGGAAGGCTATGCTACACCCTGCACCCCGAAGAATAGTTGATGCAGAGATTTCCAAGTATAAATAGAGGTCCAGCATGGTGGTCCAGCAGAGACACAGAGCTTGCCGGCCGAATAGGTTCGTGAGCTCAACCCAGTCTGCGAAGACTCTCCTTAGTCTGCAAAGCCTTCTCCTCTCCAGCAACCTGCAACAAGTTTTGACCACCAGCCCGCTGCTTGGGAAGGCAGCACTCTCTCCAGCGGGCAGCTTCAGAAGGCCACCAGCGTTCCAGCCCTTCAGTTTGTACAAGGTTCGTCCACTCCAGCTGACCACCAGGTTCAGTACTCTCTCAATACATTAATCTAACCACCTGTACCCACTACCCTTTACCACATTCAACTTCCTTTGACTCTTGCAGTTAGAAGGTCATTGTGTGATTAGTGTCCCCCTGGACAAAACCCCTTGTAACGTCAAATGCTGTAAATTGCGTCACGTAACTTTTTGCATTTCTTTTATTAATTATTTTATCAGGCTTGCCTTCACTTGTTTTTCAGCTTGATATAATTATTAATATTATTACTGTAGCTAACTCTTGAAGTGTATCTTTAGTTGGGACTTTCCAACATATTTCCTTTCGGACGTACTAAATATTATGTGAATAGAAACCTTGTGTGTCTCCTATCTTAAGTGTAGCTTTATCTCCCCCGTTTTGTGGTTTAATCTTTGTGAAGTGTGCAAATTAACTGTACAATAATTAGACACGTCAGTTAACAGTTGTGAAGTGTGCTGGTCTCCACAGGAGACGGGGCCTTAAGGGATTGGCATTTAAGCCAGAAAGAGGCATGCCGCTTCTTCTGGGTTTTCAGTGCACCCTCAGCCGTTGCTCGATGTACGACTCAATACCTTGAGTGCCCATCACACGGCAGGTCTTTGGGAACGATTCTAAAGTCGAACCCACCTAAGACTGCTACGTCCGCAGAAAGGTAGACAGCCTTAATATCAATGCACCATAAACACGGCGGAATTAGGAGCCGCCTGAGGTGCCGTGAGAGACGCACCCTAGGTAGACAGCCTACTACTGATAGTCTAGTAGCCAATTAAAATCCAGTAGAGTTGTTACCCAGTGAACTGGCTAACCTGCCCCTGTGTTACAAAACAATAATACCACCTACACATGAAGGCCCACGAAAGCATTGGCTAGGCTGGTGTCTACCAGACGACGACCAGGAGGATACTCCCCTGGAACAAGCAGAGGCTGCATCGCCTATACATACTCTGGATCACCCGGTACCTCCCGTTCAGGAAACCCCAGCTCATTCTAACATCGTTAAGTTAGTCTCCAGCAAATTGATATCGGTTCAACACCACCACCACCACACCCCCTCCCCCACGGAAGATCTGCCGAACTTCTGTACCATAAAGTTGGCATCCGAGAAAATAGTCAGGGTTCGACTCCCACCGAAGGTCATCCCCAAACTATGTGGAAAACAAACCCTGGCCAACTTTATTCCTGCATGCCGGTCGATGAGGGCGCTGCGGATAAATCCCACCTCGGCCAGATTGTCCACCACCATCATCACACTCAAATAATCATAGACTGATACTCATTCATATTCCAGGGACTGCTGGCATCCCGCCATTTGACAGCCTTAGTTGGGAGAGTGAAACTTCCTGGGAGGGAATTCATCTCTCTCCGCCTCACCCTGGGGTTTGATTCCCCTCTTACCCATAGAAACCGAGAGGGAGGTCAGCATCCAAACCTCTTAACCAATAAGACCCAAGAGGGGCACTCATCAAGTTGATACTTATATTTTTTTGTTAATACATTGATATTTAATGAACAGGGCATGTAATTTTCAGCGATGCTACAGAAATTTTTGTTTGCTGGATATTGTAAAAATTAAATTTTGAGTTTGGCAAAAACTGACTTTTTTTTAGCATTATTTACACAATAATTTTGCAAGAATGCATAATACTAAATTTTAAATGTAGATTCTGAGCCAGCTTGTGCTCTAGTGACTGGAATCTATGAGAGGCCACAGACTGGGAGTCTCCCAAATTTGGACTTTCCCTTGAAGATTTTTTCAGCCTGTTTATATATTTTTTGTTCTATCTGTGAGATGATGTGGCATTTCTTCAACTGCCCAGAATTTTTTGATTAAATCATCCACAGGTTCAAGTGAAGAAACAAAATAGGTTTTTCATGAGGTTTCACAATATTGCCTCTGGTTAACCTTACCCATCAACAACCAACCAGAAAAGTATTTATGGCAACTGGCTCTCCAGGTGAACCATGAATGCTCCTAGCTCGAAGAATTTCAGGAAATACTTGTGCACCAAGAAGCAAGTCGATCTGTTGAGGTGTTTCATAATTGGGACAAAGGCAGTACCATGTTCAATAAGTAAGACCACCCTTGCTTTCATATATGCATTTGTAGATCAGATGATGCAGTTTACGACAACACAATTGCTTCCACAGTAATTATATCTGGAAGAACCTGAGAAACTACTTTACAGCATGTTACTCCCTTGGCAGCTGGAAGAGGACTATGACCCAGAGCAGTTAATGGTGAATTATGCTGAGAATATGGTAGTTGCTGCTTTCGAAGGCATTCCTGGGTAATGAACTATGCCTGTGAGCGTAGATTGATGAGGGCTCTAACTGAGTGTAACTAACTTGAACTGTCCAAAACTTTCATCTCTGCAGTGGATAATAGCACTGTGGATGGCTCTACTTGAGCTCCTGTGCAATAAACAGAATTTTCAGCATTATCATTACCATCTGATGAACCATTTCCACTCTCTCCAGGTTAATTAGATTCCAGTGAAGCAAGATGCAAGAGTATGTGATGGCTTTTCTTACAAGTGTGACAGGTAAAGCTAGAAGAGCACTCCTGTACAAAATGTCCTGTCCTCAAACAGTTAATGCACATTTTTAACTCTCTAACGTGAATGAATCTCTGTTCACTGGGCATCTTTATGAAGGGTTCACATTTAGTGATGGAGTGCTTCCCTTTGCAATGCACACGGTCATGGACTTCTGACTTCAATGAATTAAAAACAAATTTAGGATTATTAGCTACTCTAGTTGGCATTATTTTGTATGTACTAAAGATGCCACCTCCAACTTGTTTTGTATTAATTCTACCCAATTCAGATAGGCCTACTTGTGACTGCTTCTCCAAAATGGATATACACTTAGAATAAGTTGGCATCTCATCAGCTTGCAGGGTGAGTTCCCACTGTTTTCTTAGTTGGCAGTCCAATTTCCATACTAACAAATGTAACAATATCACATCCCACTGATCTATTGGAAGGCAGATAACCTTTAAGGCTCCTATGTTTTCAGTAACTATATTTAGTAGTCCTTTTTTATGGATTGAATACAATTTGAACTGATTGACTTTAAATGATAAGAAGCAATTAATCTTGGCTGATTATATAGCTGAACTAGCAAATTTCTTGCCTCTTCATGATTGGCATTGGTCACAGGCAACGTACTCACCAAAGGACGGGCCTCACCTTGCAATGGTGACTTCAAATACAGGAATTTTTCAACTTCATGCAAACTTCTGTGGTTTTGAACAAGCGTCAGGAGTAAATTGTGAAAGACTTTCCACTGTGTCACATCACTATTGAATTTTGGCAGTTCTATAGCGTGCATCTTCAGTGCAGAATGATTGTCAACATTCATGGTGTTAAGTGTACAAACTGCTGGAGTATCAAAATTTATATTTAGCATGTCTTTGATAGAATCAATTAAAACATTTATTGCATCAAATTCGTTTCATTGCGAAGTGTAGTCTCGGGGCGAGTCTGTTTCTCTTTCGCAGCTGCAAATCTCAAGGTTGGAGATATCCTCGTTGAATTGGTCTTTAACTTTTATGAGCTCTTTGCACATTGAGCGAAAAAAAAAAAAAGCACTTTTCTATGTCATCAGGTTTAGTGAAAGCATTTTTCCTGCCTTCCAAAATGAGGTTTAAATGCCGCAGCTGCTACTGCACCTTTCTTACCAAAACACGTTCACTTGACATTACGGAATTGAAAAGAAACCTGGACAATTTTGTTTCTTGCTGTTAGGGGTGATGACTTGTTTATTTGCTAGACGTGAATAACTGATGTAATATGACATCACAAAGAAAATGATGGTGTGGGAGTACACTTTGTCAAGTTCACATAACCTCACTTCTTAGTAGTTCTTCATACAGTCTCCCAGGACACACATTACTAGCTGATATAATGTAACGTACATTTGATGTGAATAACAGTATCATGGCCCATTTCACGTGTACGTCACATGAACCATTACTTTTCAACGACAATACAAACCATTAGAAGACAGATAAAGGTGATGATGCAGCATTTCATGTAATATGGCCCGGCATTGACCAAGTTAATTTACCTCAATGAAAACGGGAGTTCCAGAGGACCCAAGAAGGCGAGAGATCTTTCTCAAGGTGCAATGCCAAGATACTTCCTGACTGCCATCTTGGAAACAACTTGCTGTTGCAACCTGAAGCAGTGTTACTAATGGTGGCAACACCAAACACTGTCTTTTGAAGCGGGAAATCAGTTCATTCAAATACAAGTTTTTTTAAAGTTCACAATAAAGTACTGTTTACAAATATACACACCAACACAGGCATATATTTGTGTGATGTCATAAAATTTCTTTTAAAGTTACAATTTTTGTGTGTATACTTGCAGGAAAGATGAGGCAACAAACATCGAACTGGAGGCATCTAAGGCAAAGGTCGTTAAAGCAGCAGAGAAAAAGAAGAAGAAAGAAGAGGAAAAACCAGTGAATAATCAAGAGGTGAAGAAACCTGGCTTAGTGAAGAAGATGAAAGAGAAAAGCAGAGAAGAAGAGGAACACAAGTTCCAGTCATACTTCAACTTCAAGATGCGGGTTAGACACCTGCGGCCACACCAGGTATGCTTCCCAAATACATGGGTGCCAGTGAAGAGAGAGGCAAAATTTTGTGAATCATGCACTATTGAAGAGAATAATATTCTTATCAAACATGTGCTTTTCAATACTATATACTAGTTTTATATTTTTAAACTTGGAGGTAGCTCATACTAATATAACCCCAACTTAACATGAACATTCATGGCTTACCTAGACTCAAGTGTCATAATATTTACATCTATAATTGAAGCAGATTTACACATAATTTAATGCCAAAATTCTAAATGCAACTATTTAATGCATGGCGACTAGTGGCTGAGGAACACGTCTACGTCAGCTAAGTTTTCTAGGTGTGTCAGGTGAGGTACACAGGGTCAGGTCAGACTGTAGTGAGACTGAGTGTAAAGGATTTGGCGCTTCGCCTTAACAAGCCTATTCTATAGGATAGTACTGATAGGCCGTCGGCTGGCCACGTTATCGGTCACTGCAAGGTGAGGCCTCCGGGTGGCTGGGGTAAGGGTTGCTGTTGGCTTACCTTGGAGTGGGACTGCAATAGACGGAGGTGTTCTCGCATCTTTCCTCGGAGGATGTGGGTGCTGGTTACCAGTGCAGGCACCAGCAGTTGCTGTGGTCTCGGGGTCTGGTCCAATACCAGGCACAGGCCCAGCCAGAGATAGGTGATGATGGAATATGCAGCTGTGGGAGTTTTCACAAGGAGGCCAAAGAGGTTGGTGGGGAAACCTGCAAGGTGAGGCCTCGGCAGTTGACAGACGGCTTGAACTCGTTTCCAGGGGGGTTATGTAGCTGAAGGCTGTGCAGGCTGGCTTACTCAGGAACTGACTTTCGGCAAGGACAGCAGCTGTCGGTTCTGCTGTCACTCCACCTACTGCCCTTTTTGTGAGTGAACTGCATGTTAATCGGGGGGGTTATACGATTCACTCCCGCACTGGGGTGGCAGGCAATGGTTGCTAGTTATTGTGTACCCAGAAAGTAATAGGTCACTCCTTGTCAGGCCTGGCACTCCTTCAGGAGAGTCTATTTGTGATGTAAGGCGTGGGTTAACTGACTCAGATGGCCTAACCACTTTGTCATGTAGTCTTGCTAGTAGGGGGCCCTACTGTATATGTGCATCTGGTATCTTTGTGTACTCGGTCCACAGTGTGGGTGGCCTATTAATATGTGAAGTTTGACAACATACGTGCTGCCTTTGTTAGGAGACAGTCCACAGTCCTACTCTGGAGTCCGGAATCTTAATTTCAAAGCAGTGGTTCCCTGCTGCTCCCTTGCAGGATGACACTTACCAGGATGAGTGCTAATCATAGTTCACTCCAGAAAGGATAATCGGTGGTTAAATTTAATATTAGTTTTAATTTTGTCCAGAATAGCACACGGTAATGTGTACTATCTCCTGCTTCATACCAATTTTCTGAGTAACCTCCAAAACACACGCCATATTCCTGGATGTTAAACTTACTCTCCACAATGGAACAATTAAAAATACTGTATTCACGAAACCCACCAGCAACCTCCAGTACGCCAAAAAATCCCTACCCTACAGTCTCACCACAAGAGCTAAACATATCTGCTCCACTTACAGTGATCTCCACAAACAGCGTGAACAAATAGCCAGAGCATTCCTCAACAGGAGTTACCTCAGGCACCTCATTCACAAACAAATTCAGCAAGCCAGCTCAAATACCGGAACACAAACCAACGTTCAACAACTTTGATACATCCCTAGTAGTCCCCTATCATAAAGGCCTAATTAAACACACAAACATTCTCCACTCAGGATACAAAATTCTGGCTTCTGTACCACAAATACAAGACCTGCTCTCCAAACCGCCCAGATTGGTCTTCAAAAGGCCATCTAACCTCCGCAACAAACTAGTTTGTCCAAAGCTGCAGCCCACCACAAATGCCAACCAAACTATCACCCCCAAAGGATCCCACCCCTGCAATAGCTCAAGATGTAGCTCCTGTGCCATCGAGCAACCATCAACTTCTTTCAATAGCAGACTCACCAACCGTACATACCCCATCCAAGGTAACTGCACTGAGCAACACAAAATCTGGTTCATCAGCTACAGTGCCAACACTGCAATGTAAAATACATAGGCCTACTCAGGCAAAGAATGAATGGCCACAGAGCAGACACCAAACAAGCCATTGCTAATCACATCAATAACCTATAAGACAAACCAGTTGCAGCACATACAGCATCACACAACAGAGATTTTGATTCCTGCTACAGTACCAGTGTTGTGAAAGCCCCACCACCTTTAAGCAATAGCTCAGAACTCAGATGCTGAGAATTAGCTCACCAATTTATAAAAAAAATCCAGCCGGCCGCCATGTCTCAATATAAGATAATCACAGCTCCTATCCACACTCATCAGTTATACCGGCAATTTTTCACTTTTCCCATCCCACCTTAGTTCGCCACCCAGGTGCTAGGTTTACTACTAACAGCGCCCTTCCACCATACTGCAGTGTCCTACAACTCCCCGCCTGATGAAGCTGGCGTAGCCAGCGAAACATTGTGATTGCGCAACTGTGTGAAAAATGTGTTATCCTTCGCGTGTGTGTGTATGTGTGAGTTGGTATGTGTGAGAGAGTATGTGTTTGCATGCACATGTGTGTGTTTGCATGCATGTGTTGGAGAGTGTGTGAGTGCATGAGTAGGAGAGTGTGTGCATGCGAGAGTGTGTTCACGTGAGAGTGTGTTCACGTGAGAGTGTGTTCACGTAAGAGTGTGTTCATGTGAGAGAGAGTGCATGTGAGAGAGTGTGTGTGTGTGTGAGAGTGTGTGTGTGTGTGTGTGTGAGAGATAGTGTGTGTGCATGCACGTGTGTGTATGCATGTGCGTGCATGGGCGTGCACATGTGCATGTCTGTTGGCAAGTGTTCCTCTATGGGTACTTGAATTCCTATCCTTTTTATATTTTATGTTATTTACATCTTGCATATTACCATTGTTATACCAGTCACCTACAAATTAGAAGAAAAAACATTGCACTTAAACCATAAAACTGAAGATCAATAATATGTACAATTACATACTTTACTGGTTTATTTACAGACTTCATTGACAGGTTTCCACCCGCTACCATTTCTTCAATATAATTTAGAAAATGGTTTCTTTTCCCTTGGGCGTGTATTGGGTTTATGCCTCTGTTTACTGTGTTACTGTCCAGTGGGTAGGTGTATTTTAGGGAGAAATGTTACACCGTTTCCATACATATGATCTCATATGAAGTTTACGGATTCTCGTTATCTAGCTATCTTAACTGGCTAATTCCTGTCCTTAGGGCTCTTACGGCTTACTTTTCTGTTAACTTTTCCCTTGCTGTATTAGAATTTCGAGAGTTATCATAATCCTGATTTATGTCTAACACATTAACTCTAGGATTACGGTACCCTTCACATGAAACTTGGTTATGTGGACTTGATTTTTGTCCGGTTCCAGAATACAGTGGAGGCGGTCGAGGCTGTGAAGTTTTATCAAAGTCTCGTGCCACGAAAATTCTTTGACTCTCATTCTAGTCAATTTTTAAGATTTATGTATGAAGTTAATTTAAATTCGTAAAATTACGGTCGGCCATCGATCTTGATATCTAGCCGGAAGTTGCAAAATTATTATTTCAGCGAATTTTTCATTGCTCATCGAAGCGGTTAAGTGTTGCATCGTCTCAAACACCTCTCGGAAATGTTGCTCTAACGTTTTTACTTTCTTTGGATTGTATTTATCTAGATCGAGTCTAGCGCTTAAATTTCCTTGTATCCTAGTACTCCAATAATCTTTCAAGAAAATTCCTTTAAATTGTTTGAATATGTTTATTCCATTCTTCTCTATCTCCCACCTATAGAAGACAGTGGATTTTAGGCTTAACCCTAAGCACATCAATACTTCATGTTCACTGATGCCAAACAATCTACCGTACTCTTCCAATTTCTTTAAGAAAATTTCTGGATTTTCGTTTCCACAGCTGGAGAATGTTGCCAAACCCTCTTACCATTGTTTTGCCGGATGGGGTAGGAGTGCAGCAATGGGATGACACAGTGTGGTGTTAGTTAATAAATTTACAGGGCTTTCCTGAATTTCACTAGGTTCATTGCAGACTGCAGACGTGTGGCTCATATTATCAGTGGTATGGGTGTTTGAGGTATTTAAATTGCTAACACGAAATTGATTTAGTTTCGCTTCGATTTCTCCTAGCCGAACTCTTAGTTCTTGGCTTGTACTGTCAAAATTATGCTTAGGTACTACACATTCAGAAGCAGTTTTGTCAAGTTTAGCATCAATATGTCATTCAAAATTGATTAGTTAATGATCAATATTTTCCATAATACCATTATCGGTATTGGAGATCGTACCAAGTGCTCTCTCCTCAACAACTGTAATTCTGTGACCTAAATTAGCTATCTGTTCCTCCAAGCATGTTTCAGTTTGCTCGATGTTCTGTGGAAATTCACGTTCCATAGATGCAACTCTGGCATTTATATTATCAATTTCATGCTGCACTACCGCAAAACCTTCTTCCATGGTTTCCTTACTCTGTGCGAATTTGTATCTATCTGTGACTCAAATTATGTTAAATTTTCCTGTATGACTTCTACCTGCATTGCCTGGGCCGTTTTCTCTTCAGTCAGCCTAGTTACTTCAATACTTAATGTGGATAAAGTATGTTTAGTTTCCACTACCTTGCCACCGAGAGTAACCATATTCTGGGTAACGTCCGACAAATGTTGTTCTAATCCTTACAGTCTGCAATGCTGTTTGTCAATTTTCTTATTTTGTGTGTCTAATTTTCCCTCCAGTTTCTCAAACTTGGTGTTCAGTTGCACAGTAGTGGCCTATAAAGTTGTATTAGTTGCATTGATTCTCCCACGTAAGCTTGCCTCCAAATTCTAGAACTTGGTGTTCATCTGTGCAGTAGTGGCCTGTAAATTTGCATTAGTTGCATCAAAATTTGCATCAAATTTTGTATTATTTGCATCCAATTGTGCCTTCAAATCTGCCTTGTATTCTGCAAAATTTGTGTTTATTCACATTAAAGTCGGTGCTTAATGTTCGCATCATATTAGCTAATATAGCCATTAGGTCATTCTGGCTGTTCGTGCTAGTATGACTAATATGACTACTAGTTGCTACTTCCACGACCACAGTACTAAATAATTCATATTGTAAAAATTCTCTCATCTCATGTCTGTGTTCGAAACCATTTTCACCCATTACACTGGATCTGGCACTTACTATGGGTGTCCCCTTTAAGCTAACAGTATTGTATTTGTCATGAGCCATTTGGTTTTCGGTGGTTTGCTGCAATGAACTTCTAAAGAAATATTGGTCTCTACTGAAACGTTTATTCATTCCCAATTTTTTGTTGTCTCAATATCAATGGACTGATTTTTATCAAAAAAATCACCAGAATGTATTCCTCTATGTACCGCACCTATGAATGGTTTCATTGTTTTGGATAAAAGATACTACTGTCGCTTTTGGCCACCACGTTGATACCCCAACATCTATATAGAATTCCCTCTGTATATATTGGGTTTAAATACATTCAAAATTAAATATATAAAATATGTGTGTAATGTGTGCCATGAGAGAATTGTTGACCATTTTAGGTAAGTGTGTCAGAGGAATCATAAACTATTTAAAATATTTATTAAACAAGCATCTACACTACACAAAAAAGCAACACGAATAAGCATAGACAATGCAATTTTAATGAAGACATTTAAATAAATCAATCATCACACACGACTCTCCTAACGAACAACTGATACACCTAAATTATGTTAATAAAGAATAGAAAAACCTAAACAAACATACGATCACTTTACTTGAAGTTAAAGAATAATATGAAACTCTGCTGTCAGATAATTAATGGTACTTTAACAGCTCAATAAAATTGTAAGTTAATTAATATTGACCCTGTCAACACCAGATACAATATCACAGTGCTGCAACCACTTTCAAAACAATATCCTTGTTTTCAAGGTAAAATATCCTGAAAAAATCCTGTACGTTAAAAAAAAAATACAAAAATATTGAATTTCTATCAAAATTACTTACCCTTATGTACTTCAGTATTTCAACTCGCCAAATATCTGAGAACAGGTTCTTTGTACACAATGTTATGGTTAAATTAACTGGAAACTTCATCACTTACTTCAAAACACACACACAAATATAGACATACACCAGGGATGCCACCAAGAATGATTATAACTTCCTGTACTTGATAATTAAATATCTTCTTCGTCGTCGTCTTCGTCTTGCATCAACATATGTTGAAATAAAACATTGTCCAATAGTAAAAAATTTACATTTAAAAACACTAGTAACTTATGAACTTCATCTTCATTACGCAAAGACAGCGAAGCGTTACCAAAGACACTAATAACAGCAGTATTGTCCACCTTCCCTTCATGAACGGGAAAAGTCTTCCAGCATATTATATCACGAGTATCAATGTCACTAATTTCCTTAGGAGCAGGGTCCTTTTCATGCTGCAGTTTTCTGAAGAAACACATTTCCAACAAACCACTACCAGCCTTAGCAGTAATTCCTTGAAGACCAAAATGGTATAAAAATGACAACAAAATACAACTTTCTTCTGCATCATCAATTTTAACAGTTCAAGACTAATAGCCTTTATTAACATCCTTTGAAAATGACAAAATACTATGGCATACCTTCCTAGAGTAATAACACATACGTGAACACCTCCGCAGCATTGTGATGTATCTTCTCTAATGACACGGACCTAAGTGAATAAAACTATACCCAGAACCTGCTTATATACTAACCAAGACCCTCACACTAACATCAGTAAAATAATTAAAAAAATTTCTCGAATCAAAACTCTCCCACCACTAAGAATTATTCCATCACTTTTAACATGGCAATGCGAGTTCGGCGGCAACGCTCCATAGCTCTAGCATTGCCGCGCAACTCGCATTGCCAAGTTAAAAGTGACTGAATAATTCTTAGTATTGGGAGCGCTTAGATCCGGGTAAATATTTATGATTTGAGTGTTTAGTGATTGAATTATCCGCTGTTTAGAGTGTTTATCCGTATATCCATTTTAGCATTAAAATATTAGTGAAAATGGATAAAATCAGCGAAAACGGTAACCCTGCAATATCGTCTCCCCGAGAACTAATTTAGATATGTGTTCATCTGATTGACTCAGTTTCATAATATAAATTATAATTTTAATGAGTCCTGCTAGCTGTACATCAGAAGTACTACTTCTCATATTCTTAAATGACTCAGGAACCACTGATTCAGTTCTAAAAGCAAGATTCTACAAAAAATTAACTTTGATGCTTTCAAATTCTCGAGCACTATATCAATGTACTTCTTAATCAAAATTCAGGTCTTCTTCACATACTGACATAAATTAAACTTGTAGAAAAAAAATTGTACTGTAGAAACAAATTTACTCTGACACTGGCTTACTTCATCCTTCGATGAGGCAAAGCAGGAATCGCAGGTATTTTTTGTACCTCAGAATCAGAGTACCTCGAGTAGTTCAGCCATCCTCGAGTCACCAAATCAAGTACTCCGCCATCATACATCCCCGTTGGCAGCTCTCGGATGCTCTTGGCTTTAATCATTTCCTGTAGCTCCAAACTCATCTAGCAGTCATCAAGGAGTTTTTGTTCAACAGTCTTTCCTTAAAATGTTCTCTCAAATCTTCCTTCTACTAACTTTCTTTTTCAACAACCGTCCCATTCAAAAGTTTTTTTTCCAGCACTTGTTTTACCAAAGTTTTAACACATAGATGAAGTTGTATTAAAACTTTTAACTTTCCACAGACAAGATAGCTATTAAGTTTACTATGGAAACAGTTTTGAAATAACAAACTTATGCAAAATTATCATTACCACCTGGAGTGCATATAGGAATCTGTATATCATGAAAATTAACGATTATAAGTGCATAAAATGGTATGGAAGATCATAGCTTTGAATGTAAGCAAACATATGTAAAATTTCATAACTTTACACAGCCAAACCAGAAACTGGAGGCTAATCAAAGAATTTGAATCAGAAATACAGTCAAACCTTGTTGATAGATCCCCATTTACTACAAAATTCTAATTTTTGCGTAGTGTTATAAGGTTCTGAGAACCGATATAGGATTTATAATGTTAAGATATTTGTTTAATACAAAATACAGTTAATGTATAATAGGAAATGATTTTTATCCCTTATGGCAATGATAAAACGTGTTAACAAATTGTTAATACAAATTTTTTGGCAAAATAAAAATAAAAACCTGATGATAACATCTTAACACTGCAATGTAAAACGTAAACAAACCACCATTTACGGAAGTGAATTACATTGGTAACTGTGAAATCTATACACAGTATAAAACAAAGTTGTCTGGCCGCATGTGTTTGTGTATTCGGCTAAGGCTTCTAAACTACTTAATGGATTTTGGTGCGATTTTCACCATCATTTAGAGAATTTATTGAGGAAGGTTGAGGTATAGTAGAGAAATGTTTACTTTTATAATAAAGTGGGAAAAAGCCACTTTTCGGGCGCTTACATGGCTTATGCTGACTGAACCATAGAGATACACCAAATTAATGTACTACAGAATTGTAGATCTCAGAAAGGTCTACAAAATGTCTGTGACAGTATATTTTTTTCTTTTAAGGATGACCCACAGTAACCAATTTTGTCTTTTAAAATTTGGTAAAAATTAAGGGTTCAGTTACGAAGACTTTATGAACAACACAGCATTAATCCTATGTTAGTTATTTTAAGCTTTTAGTGTATATACTTGCTGTAAACCTAAACAACGTCATATTAATAAATTGCACCCGAGTGAGGCCGGGGCATATCACTAGTTCTTGTTATAACAAATGGCATTGTGCATTAATATATACGTAAATTTACGTACACTTGTAGCTGATACATCATGTTTAATTATATTTATTTCACATTGTAATTGCAGTGTTTCTATTAACTCAAAATGGGAACAGATTTTTTCTGTGTGCATCACAGATTCAAAGATGTGTTGGTATGCAGCACTTTAAACAAAATGGTTGGCATTTCTCTACAACTATAGCCCCGGCAGACATGTATCAGTGCCGCAACAGTGTCAGCTTGATCATTGGTGTGCGTAGGCAGTCATTCACATCTATTACTTGTTTACTTTTTCCCCATGTAATTAGTGGTTTTTTTTTTCCTCGTGATGTGTTCCATTTGCATATGTAACATAAGTTTTAGAGTTTCTTAATGCAGATGGCTTTCTACATACATGTGAAATAAGTATCTATGCGAAAAAGCTGTGTCAAGTTAAAATAAATAAAATTGTAGTGGTTTCATAATTAAAACAGCAACCTTTCAAACATCCCAAACAAAATAATAACCATTTGTTTAAAGTCTGGTGCAGGTTTAAAAAGCACATGTTAAATAAAAAGAAAGTTGCGTACAGATGGCAAGATGGGATAAAAAGTTGAAGAAAATTAGAAAATGTTCAATCAATCCAGATACACACATCAAACATGATCTAGAAGCTGGGGAAAAACCCCAGTAGGTAAATATGTTATAGTGTACTTAAATTTCAAAATTAACTTGTACATTTTGTGCTAATGCAGCAATACATTACAATAATTTAATTTGTATTTGATTTTAGTATAAACACATAAAAAATAGGTCCTTTCAATCTTATTACAAAGATGTTTTCTTTTATTTTTATTTGCAACACTCTTGAAAAGTACAATATGTCAATTTTTTATAAATCAACCTCATTTGTAAGCCAAGAATTTGTTTTAATTCAGAAATTTACCATTGAGATCATTTCTGATAAGTTTTAGATGCAGAGATACTCAGAATTAAAAAAAAAAGTTGTTGAGTGAAACAATTTTTTTCACACATTGGATATTACATTGCAAATGCTTATTTTTAATAATACAAATACTCAGAATCGGGAATCGAGAATCGAAAATGACGAATTGCACTTGGAATCAGAATCGGGAAAAAATGCACATTGGACTCATCCCTAGTTATTTATGTTATCTATCTAAACACGCATAAAAAATAATGTTACTAGTTATTCAGTGAGTGGTGCGTCATCGATATGATAGGGCAAAAAAATATCTCAATGTATGTATATGTCAAGGCCAGTTGTGCTAAAAGTAAACAATTACCGGTAACTGCATGAGTTAGTATTTATTGTAATTTGTTTGATGGCAGTGAACATACGATATTCTATGCAAAATTATAATTTTTATCAGTCAATTTTTGAGATATCTTACAATTTTGTTTGAATATACGTTAAGTTTTTTGTTTAATTTTTGCTAGCACAAACCTCGTTATTACACAACCACATTATTACAAAATGCCAAAGTGATGGTCCATCTAGGTTTCTATTAAAGAGGTTCAACTGTATTTCCCAGCTGGGGATACACCCAGGCCAAGCGGCCCAGGATTGCTATATGGACTCGGAAGTACCTGGAGTCGAAAACCAGAGTGCAGGCCTTCCAGTGGGTTCAACCGGGTCATCAGCTGGACCATGTTATATATGAACTCCCATGACCAATTACACAGTCCCAAGAACCTTTATAACTGCTGCTTGGTGTTGGGTTCCTTTGCTTCTATGATTGCTCTGATTGATTCCATTTGCAGGTAATTTCCCTCGGGGGTTACTACGTGTCCCAGGTAGTTTATATTTGACTTCTCAAAGTGGCTTCCTGGTTTTGCTAATTCCCTGGAGCTTCACGAGACCCCACGTTGGGCTCGAAGAAATAACTTGATGCCACAACTAGTTGGTCAAAACTGCCGGCATCTAGCTTCACCCTAGGAATGAGGAAATAACATTCCATAAATGAGGCATAAACTCACACTAATTGCTTGGTCGAGCTATGTGTGCTGGAATGTCTATGATGTTCCAGACAGCTGGTGAGGGTGCCGGTTGGAAGGATGGTTTGGTAGGAGCCCTCACTGTTTCAAAATTGGTGCATTGGAACCGGCCAGCTGTTGAGTCATAAGACGTGAGGCACCCAAATCCAGACGTCGGATTGCAGGTGTATTGCCAAGGTGGGAGGTGGAGAGCGAGTATTGTGGGCACTTGTGATCTTTTTCTGTCCAGTTTGGTGCTTAGGCGTAAGGACAGTTGTGGGTACACAACTGTGTCACTTCAGAAAATTTTACGTTAATCAGTGGGCAAAAGAAAAGAAGAGTGATTAATTATGTTTTAATTAGAGCTATGTAGATGTGCCAAATTCACTGATGTGCTGATTCTGTAATGCCGATGTATGAAAAAGATTTTGCTTATGCAGCAGAACCCCGGTATTACACCCTCTGACTGTTTACACTTTCCTGCATTTTACACATACTTTTTTGGTCTCAATGTCTATTTTTACAGCATAAGTTTCCCTCTTCTTACACTTCCCTGCAGTTTGCAACATTTTTTTCCAGTCCCTTGAAAAGTATGAAATAGGGGTTTCATTGTAATTAAATTTAATTTATGTTACTATTATACTCATAGTATTGGTGAAGTGCAGCACAATTAAAATCAATGTTTAAAATTATTTCAATTTAGTGTCCAAAAAATAATTAGAGTAATAGAGTGATATGACAAACCATGTAAGTTGAACTAAATACAAAAATAAAAATAAAATATGTTGGTCTATATTTATAAAAATACTTATTTGTGAACATAGACAACTGTAAGCATGCTTAAGGTTATTTACAACATGTTTTGTTTGCTGTTGACAGTCAAATGATAGGTTTGAAACAAAAATGTATTTTTTTTGTATATGCATTGGTCCTGCAATAAACAGGAGTAATGTTACTTGTAAAATATGTACTCTTTAACGTAATTATTTAAAAAGAGTATGCTAATGTGTGATATGTGCTTGGGTGCTTTGCTAGACATTTGGGTTGGTATAAAAATATTTGTTTATCAACAGGAACATTTAAAATTAATGGCTGTCACAGAATTAATTTCTAACATGAAAATTTTGCTAATGAATTCATGAATGCAGTGCAACGTTGTCTTAATGAATCTGAAGGGAACACTTTCTGTGTTAGGCAGCTGTTTCCACTGTCCATCTCTTCCCTCTCAGAACCCCAGTTGCTGGGGCTCTGATCTCCAGGAACACCGACAAGGGGGATTGGGATTGGCTTGACACACATCATACATGGTTTGCTACAGCCTGCTGTTTAACACACCTCGACTGTAACGCCAGGTACGTCATCTTGCTTGTCGAACCTGAACACAAGAGATTGAAAATGCCACTTTACCCCCTCACCAACACAGTTTGTTGATGGGCGTGGCTGTGAAAACAGTCTCCCTTCCCCCAATACTTCTTCCTTTCCCTCTGAGACTCTGACCCCTCTCAGTGTCGTCAAGCTGGTACATTATCATCTCACAGTAGGGTGGAGCTTGGTACAGAACTACAAACTTTGTTGTTTGACAAAACAGGGGAAGTTGGGTTTTTTATTCATTGGGGCTTTCCTTTCCAGATGCTTGTGCTGGGGGTGAAAGTATTTGTTTGCAAAGGCAAGACTTATCAATTATTTGTACTGAAGAGTATCTCATAATTATGGCAACCAACATTTGATGTTTTCCAAATTGGTGGAAAATTACCTATCTGCAGTTTCTACATCTGCAGAAGCACTGATTATGTCAACATCGGCAAAAGCCAATTAGAATTACCACAGCTTTAGTTTTAATGGATACAGTGGGTGTTCAAACGATAGAAGCAAGGCTGTATCAAATATCAATTATGGTTGCAGGGGTGCCATAACTGTGTAGGTCCACCCAGGGAGCAAATTACTCCCCCTGGTGCTGGTGCCGTGGGGTAAACATTTGCTAGAGTACTTATCAGCTGGGTGATGTCTCTGGTGACATAACCACTGGGATGTACTTGATGGTTATAGAGCCTGTAGCGCCTCAGGGAGAGGTTCTCCTGCTTCTCCTCGAGGACAGCTGAGTGAGCGACATTACTGCTTACACAGTCTACCAGCATTACCTCTTTCACAGTCTAGCATCCCATACGATTTACAGCATTTCCCACTTAAGATCTTGATGGCGCTCGAATGAGTGATGCCACTAGCTCCGAGTCCCATGGTAACCTCAAGTGTTTGCTCTCCTCGAGCCTAAGAACCCAGGAAAAGTTCTCTCTTCCCTTGCCACAGTGGTGACCAGAAGAGCAGCATTACTAGTCAGCTACCAGAACACACGAAACTCTGACAAGAAGAGGGAGCACCATTTAATGGTTATGTAGTTTGACACTGGTTCACGGTGGTCATACGTGATCCTGGAAGTACTCAAGCGGGTAGTACACAGTGAGGAAAGAAAGCGTGAAACCAGAAAATTAATTTACTGGACCAAGAGAGGTAACCAGTAAATACGTTTTATTCTGTTGTAAGAAGTTTCAAATTACATATATTCAACCTGTTACCTGCTAGGGTACAAATTTGCCAAGCTGAATAAACCACAGGGCTGTAGCAAGGTTTGAACTAAGACCTAGGGGCAAGAGTGAACCCAAAACGTTACGTCTGGTGCAGATGTGGCACTTAGGTGGACAACTCGGCACTCTTCAGGATAACTCTGTAACAAGTGCTACTGTGCATTGAAAAACACAAGTTTAAACTGCATGATTAGGCAAAAACAAAACGAGGTACTCCTTCCTTCTTCACCCTCTCTGGTCCTAGACAACTGTATTCGAATTACGTCCCTCGAGTGTGCGCCTATTGTCACACTTTCGCTTTAACTCCCTTGCTCAATGAGGCAGTGTATTAGTTGGGGTACGCAATCTATGGCGGGCTAATATAGGCAGATGAGAGTGCTGATTCCCTCTGGAGTTGATTGAGTTACCCTTCTGCTTCTCATTATACAATGAAAATTGCAGTTTGGTGGCTGCACCAGGGGCGAGGGTGTTGCTAGCCTCATATGGTAGGGGTTGTTTAAAACAGGGCAGTGGGTCGGGCCCCACATTTATTATCTCCCTATCTAGAGGCTGTTAACGTATTTACTGCCCTCCACAAGGCGGGCAGCAGTGACGACATTGGAGACTGTAGGATGCTGCTCTCTCTCAGCATCCCTGCTAACTAGCTTCTTCCTCTCTGTTGTCTCAGTGGCTTGGTGGGTAAAACAAGCTTCGACTTTGGGGGTGGCGACAGCATATCCACGTATGAGTGGACAGTACAATTTCCATTTATTATCAGTGTGTCTGTAGTTGTCCCTATTGCTTGGATCAACCCTGTAGCCACGAGATTCATTACCTGCAGGCATGTGACTTGCCCCGAATTGCTATCATTACGTGATGATGGAGCGAAGTCGTAAAGTGGAGCATGCATGCTCGCTGCGCAGTAGAGTAGCATGTGTCACAAACTACTATTGAGAAGATATAGATATTTAATAAGCCCTGAGAGCTAGGCAAGTGAGGGGAGGATGGCGATGGCTAGATGGAGGAGGTAACCTTCCCTTATGCGTGGCTGTGATGCCCATTTTGTACCTGCCTGGCCGGGCAGCCACAGCAAGGGGGTAGGTACACCCACTCTCAAGCAGGAGCGTCATGGCGGACGGACTTCTGGCTACCAGGCGAAAAACAAAATTCAGCAGCTCATACACGTCATGTTTGACAGGCACAGCGGCAATAGTGCGTCAGCATGTGGCATCACTGGTCTAAAGGGGGCGTCAGAGGCAGAGGCTAAATGTGTACAACAGCACTCATGGTGCGTCATAGGTTTATTTTAAACTGTGTCATGTTTTTTCATCCTAGGCAACCCCACATGCTCTAAATAACATTGTGCTGTCCCAGTTCTGTTGGCAGCAGTGCCACATGAAATGCAGATATTCATAGCCTGGGATGGTGTAGCACAACACCTGATAGTAGCCACTGCTTTATTGCCTCAAGAGCTGGTTGTGTAACCACAAATCCATGGTTTTTCCTTCCTATATTACATCACTTAATAATGCACTTATTTCACTAAAATTAAGTATGTCCTCGACACAATCAAAACTAACAAGCTGCCGCAGTAATTGATTCGCACTCATATTTACTAGGTTATCAAAATTTACCTCAACATTTTCAGCAATTTTACGTCCATACTATACTGCCTCTAATTCAGAATTAGATTCACTAACCTCTTTGTTTAGAATTTCGCACACTATTAACCTCATTGTTTACATTTTTACAGTCAGTCATTTTATTTTTGTTTGAAATTTGAAATGCTGCTTACATTTTTACTTACTATATTTCCTTAACCTGAGATTGTATAACTGCTCGTAAATTTGGTTTGTTAATTTCTGGGTTGGCTAATGTGTGCTTGTTTACCATTCTTAACTTTTCCGACTCAGCCCTCCAGTGTTCTAGCCTCATTACTAACTGCGTAATTCCTTGATTAGTGTGACTAGTGCTATGTTCATTACTCTTTTCATCCTGTTTGAGCTCGTGGGTACATTGCTGTAAAGCTAAAAGCTTACTATAAATATCGGACTGATTATGCTGAGTTTCAGGTGAAGACACAGGGTCATTGTTAGTAAGTACTTTATCTCTGGTATAGGCTATTCACACTAAAGTGAGCACTTTTGAAAGTCCCCTCATTTGGAGTAATAGTCAATAAATATATTTCATTTTAGTCGTATACGTTAACTTTCAAGTATGGTGGAATATATACACTGTGTTTATTGCTTAGATGGCAATTTTTATTTTAATAAGTTGTTAAAGGAAAAATAATGGCTGAAAGAAAAGAGTAATTAGGACCTCAAAACTGCTTACTTTACTGTAAACAGCCTATAAGACCACAAACTGATAGTAATCTATGTGTTATGGTACTTCATTTATCACACTATCTGAATAATGCACCATTTCTAACCCTGACTATTAATTTCCTTTGAATTTAGTGAAGTGTTAGACTTGCTTCGACCTTTCTAAACTTGACTTTATAAAATTATTACAAAACACACATAGGGAACCTAAACAAAATATAAAGATACGGCGTCAAATTTACTCAAAATTTTATGGCTTGGTGAATCCCTCAGCGTGGACGGTTGATGTTTACCGTGTGGTAAGATGCTGAAACAGATGTGGTGATTGATTCTGATGTCCGGTCCCTGGATCCTTTGTTGCTGTTATCTGGTAGCTGTCTCGCTCACTGTCTCATCTTGAACTGCCATCTCGTCACTGTATTGTCTAGGGATGTAACAATTCTACTTTTTCTCGATTCTCGATCTCTATGCAGATACCACTCTCGATTCTCGATTCCAAAACTCGTGATTCCTTTAGTTACAGATACTTACTTTACAGAACTAATTGATATATAGGAGGGTGTGAAATTTAATTATTTAAACTAGACTTACACTAGTAGTAGGCATATTACTAACGTAAATAATATAACACTTGGACAGTGGGAGCATATTCATATGAAATTCCCAAAAGTCCCAAATATTGAAAATGTACATATACAGTATATCATTATCTGTTTCTCCCATATAGTTTATTCGAAAATATTTTCAAATCTCACTTGCCATAATAAATGTCCATCAACATATAATAAATTATTAAAATGGTTGCAAGGCTGGCACTTATTGAAAAGTAATCATAGTAAAAAATTTTAAAGCAGTAATTATTTAAAAGGCTCCGATGTAAAAATACAGTATAATTTTGGTTAATTCACAAACAATTTTTCTGCAAAAAAAAAAAAAATATATATTTATACTAATAAATTTTAATGCAAAGGAATTATGAGATACATACATAAACTAGACAAGCAGTATCCACGTAATATCAATATCATCTGCATTATTAAAAAAAAAGTCATCTTAGACTAGTTCAGGTTTGAGTTTGTATTAATTTCTTGCACACTTTACACTTGCCTTTGCACTTTTATCTTTACATTAAATGTCCAAATGACAGACATTTTACTGTCCTTTACATCGGCTGCAGCATCTTCCATAATTTATGAGACTAGATATTTTATGAAATAGTCAGTTTAATGTGTCAATTTAGATATTACACATCCATTTCACACACATCAGTCAGTGTTAGTAAATAAGTGGCCGCCATAAATTACTGCACACATTTGAGTTGTAAGTGTTCACTTCGCACAATTGGAGGCGGTTTGTTGTCAAACTCTCTGTAGCATATCTCAAAGTACATGTTTTACTGCTTGTGTAATCTTTGGAATGTTTGTTTACATTTAGTTTCACAAAAAAAAATCTATTTACGTGTGTTGTTGCATTTAGAATTATGATTTCCAAGATTTAAAAATTGTTTCGAGACAAAATCGAGAATTTTTTCATCTCTAGATTTTCTCAATATTCTCTAGACTTGTGCATCTCTAGATTTTTACAGTGCCGAAGTAAATTTGTGATATAATATAGAAGAAGAGTTTATTTCTTTTGGAGAAGGCTCATTCCATGAGATATCGCACATTTGTTGTATTTCGGTGTTATTTCGTTTTATTGCGATTTACAAAATCGTGCTTCTAGTGATATGTTATGTATTTGTAGGAATCAGGTTTTTTTGCTTTGATTTGTCTTCTGATTCTCGATTATACGATTCTTCAAGAATTGCGGGTATCGAGGAATCGTGGAATTGAGTTTGACATCCCTAGTATTGTCTTGTTGCAGCCGTTGATATCTAATCAGGTGTGTAGAAAATCTTTGCCCCATGAGTGGGCCAGCTATGTTGTGATGTTGCTTCTCAGTTGGTGTAGCAGCATAGAAAAATTAGTAAATAAAGGTGCAATTACTAAAAACAAATATAATGTCAGAATTTTTTTCTACGATTTATTGATAGTTATGCAGTTACATGCACTTTACAAAGCATTACATAGCAGACACTTGAAAAAGTTGCATTACAATGAGCTAGACAAACTACGAGAACAATGCTGCAGAGTCCACCCACAACGGTCCTACATCCATCCATTATCATGATTGCTGGTTTACGTCTGTGAGGTGATGGCAGGCACCCTTGTCCAACAACGTCACCGCATATCACCTCCACACTTAATTTTCATTTCGCAACTGACATTCTCAAATATGGACATCGTGCAATGCTGCTGTTATAACATCTCCGAACATTGCCTGATACGGGCATATTACAGTATGAAGCATCTTCCAGACACTGGTATGAACCCTGTTGCATTCACATTCCCCATGTAAGCCGCCATACTGTGTCGAAAATATTAACCAACTGTGTTTTCAGAACGTGTTCGTAAACATTTTAATACCCCTTACTACAGATTTCTGGCACTTGACTCAACTCCCTCTCATGGGAATTAAAGAAATTAATTCCAAGAGGTGGGGAGGCTGAATTCCCTCCTGGGGTAAAGAGGTTCAAGGTTTCACTTGAGAAGGAGTAGTATGAGACATATGTTTGCCTGGCTGGGTCGTAGATTTTCCCACTTTGGATGGTTGGAGTTTGTGCCCTTTAGGCTGGGTCAACTTGACAGGGGGAGGTGATTCAAACCCTAGAGTGAGTTTAACCAAATACATCTCCTGTCCCAGGAAATTGTCAATTGTCCTGTCACTGAAAAACTTGTCAAAAATATTTTTGATGTCAGCTGTCACAAGAATGTGGAATGAGTCTATGCGAAGTCAGTTGGCTCCAGCCGGTGGCGTCCTCTATAGGGAGCCGGTATAGTGGTTATATGTGTTGGCATAAAGTCAGCTGTGGAGGTCGCTATTTTACGTTGACTAGCCACCTGTGGGGGAATGTGAACAGTGATAAGTTTACCAGCCATGGTGTGCACTTGGCACGTAGGGTTAACAGGCCCTATGTTGTGAGGGAGCGGAAGTGGCAGTAACAACTCCGCAATTGGTGGATCTGGGGTAAAGTGATCAAGATACAGTAAAACTTCGTTAATTCGAAGTTGGTTAATTCCAAGTCATATATAATTTGAAGTGCTTATTCACCCCTAAACTGAAGAATAGGATTTTATATGCTTTTAAGTTTGGTTAATTCAAATTTCACCTATTATGTAATTTGAAGTTGTATTTCATCCAAAAGTGTATGTGAAGTTCAGATTAATTAATCAAAGCTATAATAATTATGATAATAAACATGCATCGCCCACACTGTCTAGGGTACACGTATATAAACCAGCAATGGGTGGCGGCGCGGCAATCAGCTGACGCAGCCACTTCCGCCGCCCACCTGTGATGTCATTGCTCGTGCCAGAGTTTTCACGTCTGTTAACTTTTTTTCGTCGCCTCTTCCACCCATTGAAGAGGTGAAAAGATATGACAGCTAGTGCCACGCACTGTGTGAAGTTAGATAGAGTAGGACAAAGAAAATTTCGGGTGTTTGGAGCAAGAGGATGAGAATGCAGATGTTAGGAAGATGTACAAAGTGGGAAGGGAGAAGAAAAAGAGATGAAAAGAGAGAGGAGGGTGGAAAAGAACTTAGAGTGTTGTTGAAGTATCCTGGAGAGAGGGTGGGAGGAAGGAGTAAGGAAGCTTGGTGTGGTGTGGGCGTGGCTTGATGGGGAAGAGAGTAAAGGAGAGTAGCGGTGTTGCCGTGGCTGGATGATGGAAGGAGGAAGGGAGCAAAGCGGTGTGGGTGGTGCGGTTGCGGCTAAGGGGAAGGATGATGGACCCGTGGAGGGTAGCAAAGACGAAGAAGAAGGGAGCAACCTTTTCAGAGGCCAGAACCTGTTAAGCGAGGGGTGCTGCTTGACACAAAAATATGGCCAGGTAGCGTGGGATTAAGACAACATTTGCAGAAGTTCATTCATAGTTGAGGGAGCGTGAGGATACTGGCTACCACGGCTGCAGTTTTTAACCAAACTTTATCTTTTTTTTTGTTTCTTATATTTTGGCATGGCAATTAAAGGCAACAGTGACAACCTCTTTATTTTACTGCATGTGAACATATAGTGAATGACCAAGATAAATGCAACAAACTAATTTTTTGGGCTATTTCCCTTCAAATTTTTGCATTTTTTAAACAAAAAATCTAATGGTTCCCCAAAAACTTCGGGAGGGTAGTTATTCCTGGGGCCGTAGCTGTGTTTACTTTGGAAAGGGAAAATGTGCATTTATTTTATTCACATAAACAAACTTTTTTAAAATGATAAAATTCAGAATTATGTAATTCAAAGTCAAAAAATTAGGTCCCGATCACTACGAATTAACAAGGTTTTATTGTAGTCCACTGTGTAATGAGGCCAATCTAATCTGAGAACTGTGTTTCCACCCTGCAATATGGCCTCACCTCCAAAATGTGTGGGGCCGTCTAGTTTAATTCCTGGTCCAGATAATGGTTCTGTATCAAATTGTTGCTATGTTTGTACTGAAATGGTTAGTTTCACTAGTTGAAGGGATTCTCATTAGCAGGGTGTCTAACTGTCGTTGTAGTGCTCGTTGAGCTAACCTTCTTAAATTGCTTTTATGTCCTTTAGTATCGTATGAGTATGGCATCTCAATAATAAGAATAAAAGCACCAGGATGTATTCCAGACCCGCTGGGCAGTATCCTTCTCCGGTCCGGCCTTGTTCAGGCTGAGACTGAAGCAAAGGATAGGGAACAAGCCTGTGGTCCCGAGATTGTATCATGCTGAAGGGCTTGGCGTCTTGGGGTGTTCCTGGAATAGCTATCCAGAAAACTCCATTTCATACTTCCCTTTCAGGATTAAGTAAAAGGAGCTGCTTGTATATGAAAATTATGAATTATATTCAGAAATGGTCCTTAAAATGAGAGAATCTCAAAACTCCGGACAGCCACAGCTACCTCATAGATCCGGCCTCGTTCTTGCTGGGATCGAGATGGTGGCAGGGATAGTTACATGGTAGGTCAGACAGACAGTAATAAACTTTGGATCCCTTGGCCTTGCTTAGGCTGAAGGAAATAGGGTAATTCATTCCACCTGCACTAATCAGTGAGCGAGATGAATTTTGCCTAGGAAAAATTACGAGAAATCAAATTAATTTATAATTTACTCAGAAGTAAGTAGCAAGAAATTGAAGTACGCAAAAATCATGATAATAAACACATGTATTAAATACATCAGGAAATCATTGGGATGCGTAACTCTGTATAATAAAATAATTAATAAAAATATTAATTATACCGCAGGTGAAGGCTTCCTGCATAAAAACATGTATGTAGCAAAATGTGCTAATGATAAATGCTATAGGGGAAATTTAAAATACCTATCAGTCCAGAAGGGATGTCGTCACGACCTGCTACTGTGGATACAAAAGGATAAGACTTTCTGGGTAGGATTTCAGGTGAGGACGTAGTCATACCTCCGGATGGTGGCGTGGAGACATATTCTTGAAGCGACTGATGTGGTGCATTTGCTAAGTTGTAGGAAACAGTGCTTTCGACGCATGGAGTCTAGCAGCGTTTTCTCTTTCTGATACCTCAAGTCGTTGCAGACTGTGAGGGTTCGAGCACCACAGCTTACTCCTGGAGACTTGACTCGTACTGCAGATGCAATTTTCCTAGTGGTCAGAACCCTGGAGTATACCAATTCTAGTCTTGTGCAGACTATTGAGGTCAGGGTCTGAACCACTTATCCTTGACTAGACTAAATCTTGCTTAGGCTTGTTATGCTGGTTTGGTAAGCCTTGCTTAGGCTTGAGTGCCCTATCTAGCCTTACTCAGGCTGGAGGTGTCCTTGGCGTTATTCAGGCTGGAGGGCCGGCAAACACTCCCATGCTGGAAACTTGCACTTCCTTATATACCAAAATCTGCAGCTTATGGGCTGCAAAAGGGGTGCGGGGGGTGCTAGCCTCTCTTCACAGAGGTTGGTTTATCCGGACTTCAGGGCAGCAACGTCCTTTCCTTATCTCCCCCTTTGGAGGCTGTTGACATTTTTAGTACCTTGGCGCGAGGCTCTGGTGGCTGTGGTGTCCTTGTAGTGGGGATGTTGTGATCTTGCATCATCCCTTGAAGCTTGCATCTCTGGCTGACTGGTGTCGATGGTTCCATCGAATAATAAAATAATAAAATCGGTAGACAGTACAATTCATCCCTTCATATCACATGTCTGTAATCACTCACTAGGGTGGGAGTTATCCTGTAGACACGTTATTTATTGATCTGTCTTAAAATGATTTCCCCATGCATTTAGCAACTCTAAAGATGGAGTGAAGTCAGAATGTGAGTGCGCATGTCAGATGCTCAGGAATGTGCTATGCGTCACACTACTGAAACTTTAAAAAAAAAAAAAAAAAAAAAAATATATATATATTTTGCCAAAACGTCTGAAATACTCAAGACCATTTACTTTCTACATAAACAACACAAATTAACATTAAAAAACAATGTTTCCTTTATATCAATACTATTTGCATCATTTCAAAGTATTAGCTAAAGTTTGAAAAGAATTATCAAGAATAAAGATATCAGTAAAGACATTGTGTATAAGCCAAAGTTTATTTAATATTAGGCACATCCCTTTGATAACAGGTATACATGGGTTGTGGAATATGAGTTACTGGTGGACATACTAATCAGTTAGTGACTTACATGTGACTTTCTGATTGCATCCATGCAATCAAAGGCAAAGGAACGACACAATGAAGTAGACATTTTGGGTTTGTAGAGGTAGATCATAAACCTGCCCTCTCAGTAAACAATCTACTGATAACTGCGAAATATTCCTCTCATGTTCCAAAACAGATTGCATGGCACCATATTGAGGTGCATTATAATTTATCTGGTTGCTTGTGATACTGTTCAATTGAGGATGCAATTTTAAAAACATCCTTTGGAAATACTAGGAGTGGATTGTGAACCTGTCCTTTGAGTTAATCAGCTTTCTTTCTGATCACTATGAAATCATTTGTATGAGTTTCATAACAGAACAGACCTGCGAATTCATCTATTTTAACTGGAGCTGATGTTTACATGAATTCTGGCCTAACTGAAAGCTAAGTTTTAGGTATACTGTGCGTGTGAAGCCGTGGGTGTGTTTTGTGAACACTGGACCCTTCTTCTGAGTAGTGATCAACCAACTGTCTATTGCAATGTGTTGCACATGTCCAATACCAAAACATGATTGTGGCAAACCTAATGGGTAGGGTTATGCAAATGTGAATTTTTTCTCACGAAACAAAAGCGAAAGATATGCTATGAACTTTTATGAAAGTGAAACTAAAATAAAAAACAATGTTGCTAGAGCTCAGCCTCAACAAAAGATTAATTAATTTTATAACATTTTAGCTAGTTATTCATTATAACAAATTTATTACAAAATAAAATTTAGAAATGTAGGATATGGAGTAAAGGGGGTCTTGCCTACATTTAAATTTTCATTTTATGTAGTTATTTCATTTATAAAATAATGAAAACCAACAAGATGATTTACAGGCAGAAAAATTTTTGCTAGTGCACAAAATGAATATTCATTAACACCCAAAAATTTATCGAAATTGAGAAGTTTCTTTTTGTTACAATTTTCTGTGACCAAATTTCTTATCGAAACTAAATGAAAGTTGTCATTTTTCGTTTTCGTTTTGGTGTACGGAATATTTGCACAACCCTACAAATTGGATCAGAAGATTTGTTGTTATTAGTGGGGTTCCACTCAGTTCAGAAATGTTTGGGATGATGTCTAGTATACTATATATTTAATAGGTTGTCAATTTGTTTGACATGAACCATACATTTTGTTGCTAGAGGTTTAATTACATTATTGTTAATAATAATTTAAAGAAATGAAAAATTTGGGAACTTAGAATTAAACACAAGGAAATTGAAGAAATGAGTTCTCTGCACATCCATAGATTCCCTAGTATAATTTTTTTTAATTATGTGATGCTCGTTATTGGGAGAGTTTTTGGTTAAGCCAGCTCATTGTGAACTACATTCAATCTTGTGAGATTATATATTAAAAGTTTGGACAAACTATTGATGTGTGTGCATGCATGTGCATGTATGTGTGCACATACAGGCATGCATGCGTGCATGTAGGGGGAGAGGGGCTCACAGTTTTAACTGTCAGTAACTGACAGTTGGTAAGCATAAGCAGAATCTGTCTTCATGTTCACTCCTCAGTGTGTTGTTGATGTATGAATAGCTTTCCTTCCTGTAACAGGTACTAGCTATCAACAGGGGTGAGAGCTTAAAGATCCTTTCGGTGAAGATCTTGATCCCTGACTGGCTATCCAGCAAGCTGTGTGGCTTCTGCTTCCGACAGTGGTTCTCACGGGGTGTCAAGTACCCTCTGCGGCAGCAGCTTCTCAATGAGAGCATCCAGGATTGCTACGCCCGCCTCCGTAAGTTTATCACAAACACATGCAATGTATTCAGCACACATTGTAAGCTTTCACACATGCACACACACATGCAAGCTTGCACATACATACACACATGCACACACCTACACACAAATACACACACAGAGATATATATGTGCACATGTACACATGCTCATGCACACGTGGTCATGCACACTTCAAAATGGTTTATCTAGAGATCCTTTAAGGAGAGGTCTGTTAGAGGTGTGGGACACTGTGTGTAATACTTTCAGACTACTAACAAGCTATTACTTTCAGATGACTAACAAGCTAATACTTTCAGAATACTAACAAGCTCATTATATAAATTGTATTTTAATTTGGGATATCATTTCATTTATACTAGATTTCATTGATTTTGAGAGAGATTTGATATAATTTTACTTAGGGCCTTTTGACATTCATATTTTCCAGGCCCTTTCTACACACACAAATTAACACTTCACCCAAGTTGTTGTCATGTTGCCTGGCAGCTTAACTACAGTGTAGCATTCCTCACCACGCAGCAGAAGATGTTAGCAGACAGAAGGTGGATCTTATCTCCCTCTTCACCCCTCGCTCCTTCTGTCCAGAGGTCATCCATTACATAATACCCTGTGAGACCAGCAGAAGTCAGTCTATGTTACTTCCACCGCTCTCTTCAGGGCCGGAAGAAGCCACTACCGCGACTCGCTCTACCAATCTGTGTTTCCTCCACCTCTCTGGACAGGGCCGGAGGAAGCCACCGGCAGTTCGCGCTCTGTAGTTTGCCTTGCTGATCCCTCTGCTCTCTTCAGGACCGGATGAAGCCTACTATTGACGTCAACCCCACCATAGGCCTCTTCCACACCTGCGGCAATGCCTTCTAGAACTTATGGAAGACTCACTACCAGCAGCTCCTGAAGATGCAGACAGTTCCTTCCTTACCGCCTCTTGGTAACGGTCATCGACTGTCCTTTCAGGACTACCACTCATGCCATACCGGGCAGTAATGGCAACGTTTACTACTACCCTTCTGGTAGCGGCCACTAACGGTCCTGTCAGGAGACACATGCAGATAGTTAGGGAAAGTTGTGGTAAACTACCTAGCAGTTTCTCACCTTTCCAAACAGGTTATAACCAGGTTGCCTTCAGTTTTCTATATGTAGATTTAACTTACGTGTCAATTCCAGGTTAGTTTTAGGAGGTAGTCCGGGCCACCATGTATATCTGCATTAAATATACACGTGATCTACACTTACTTTTGAGTACTGATTTCTGAGAGTGACTGTGTTAACCTCACGTAGAAACCAGTCCACTAAATTGAAGCTGGAAGACCTCACTAATCAAAGTAATAGAACACATACCAATTAGACAGCCACCCATGCTGTGCCCAAGGGTATAGTATGGTAGAGCCCCAACCATTAGGAAGACCTCTACTAGGTGGCTAGCCGATCAGGCTAAGCTTTACTCCACCACCGCTATTTATGGGGCCGGAAAGGTGTAAGTGTTGGATCTGACAGACTGATCCCTGTGGATACCACACCCAAGTGTCGTAAGTGTATAGCCTGAGTAAACCCATCACTCTGTCCAGCACGCTGTACAGGGCCGGACGAAAGTAATACAGGTACAACTCTATCCTGTGTGACTGCGGACCTTGGCTGAACACATTAGGGAATTGCATCACCAGCTTCACTTTTGCGAGGTGGTAATTTGTACCTTCTCCTATGCAGTACACCTGGAAGGGTGGTGACCAGAGGAAGTCTATAAGGGCAGCTTACACATCCAGAAACAGCCTGAATTGCGATATAATTTCTTCTTCTGGACTTGGTAGAAAATCTCTGCGGGTAGAGTTCACACCACTCGCCCACTGGAGAGGCCTAACCTCTCAGTGCCAATCAAACCACTCTTCCCTCCCCCCCCCCCCCCCCCACAAGACCACTGGTTCACCATACCCCTTGGTCGATGCTATCCGCAGAGGAGAGGAATCACCTCTGGATATAGCTAACCCCTGGTTCAGGGACCAGCAATCGTCAACCACAAGTCTACTCCAGATGTCAACAAAGTCAGCCGCACACCACGTCCGGTGGGACTCCCAGCAGTCACCCGCCTTTGCAGCAACCACGCAGCAGCCTCCAAGGAGCATCCTTCAGCAAGGAAAACCAGTTGCTAAATGCCAGCCCATCCACTGGGCCGTGACAGTAGTGCCTGATTTTGTACCACTCAGACAGGCTACAAGACCCGTATTATATACTGCTCGAGCACCAGTCAAACACTAGGTCAGCCATTGTTAGTTTCTCATGATACTGGCATCATGAACCAAAACCATTGTATTGACCATGATGACCGCATCTTTCCTCAGAAGTCACATAACAAGTGTTGTCGTGGCACTTAACCTAAGCCGTCGTATGTTAGTGGTTGTCGCTGTGTCCTATGTGGGGCATTAGAGCTTCATAAGGTGACACGCATCAGTATCAAAAGTACTACACCTGGTAATTAGAATTTTCATATGTCCCCAACACTTGCACTGGTAGTTTCTTCTGTTGAATACACAGAGAAGCAAGTCGTGCTAGTGCCAAGTCTACTTCCAGATGCTAATTTCATTTTTAATTGTGGGCATAACATTCTTCTTAAAGTGAAATCAAGTTTATATAGTTCTAATATAAGAAATCCGCCATTTAGCTGCTAGCGCAGTAACTGCACTTTGGATTAAGAACACAGTCATGTAGTGGCTCACTTAGCAACTACATGCTGGCGAAACTGAGCAGTCATCTGTTGTGTTGTCAGTCATACAATTTCTTGAAAATATTTTGTATATTATTTCCAAACAATAGCAATCTGTAAATATTATGGCTCAAAAATGTGAATTACAGTTGGAATATGTTTTCAAAAATGATATCTATTATACTGTAAAAGAAATAGTGGTCATTTACCCGGCAATTCTGTTTCCAATACGATCATTACAGCTGCGATTGACATTTTAAATGATCGTGCGTGCATCAGCTGTGCCGCTTTTGTTGAACTATGGGGTTAAAACACAAAGCTTCATCCATAACATCAGAAAAAGTGTACATTATTTTGCTTATTTAAAACAAAATGTGATTATTTTTGTAGTATAAAATGAAATCAAAATAGTAGCTAGGAATAGGGTTGCCAGGTATAGTGTTTTTTTCCAGAACAATGCAGTTCTTAATTTTTTTGCATTTGTTTCTGCGTACTGTTTTTGTCTTGCAGTATGCTGAATGTTCTAGTTTTTAAAAATGGACTATAACCTAACAAAATATATAGGTAAAAAGGTACTTGCAGACAAACAAATGGTCTCTATAACATGTTCAAACAAGTATTTATAAAACTTCTGTATAAGATTGTGGCTGTACTCAGTAAATGTATTAGCTTCTACATTTGGTTCATGTAATGTGTGTGCTTGTTATGTATGTATATGACCTTTATTAATTTAAAAAATGCAATGTTTCCAACACTTGTCCTGTTTTTCTTCCCCAAGTATCTGGCAAGTTAAGTACACAGTATTATTGGTAAATGTATAGAGTATCGAAAAGCTAACTCAATCAAGGTATCAGTATCGAGAAAAGTCGGGTATCGGCCCATCACTATGTTTACTAGGAGTTTTTTGACTTTGAATTTATTTGCATGTTACACCAAAACTTTATTTATGTAACATGTAGTGAATGTGAACTAAGTCTGTAGTGCTTAAATTAATATAGGTCCATAAAATAAATATATGCTTTTAAAGTAGAAACTTAATTCTTCACATTTGGTCCAGCAATTTTACTATTCCATGTATTGATTTTCAAGTTTGTTCACTCTTCACCACATGAAAAAGGTTTGTATATGACTCTTGCATATGAAAGTGCTAGTGGTGTCCAAGCATACCAAAACTGCAGTTCAGTCAGTGCATTTGGTGCACAAATGCAAACTCCAGCATAGGTCCTCTGGTGTGTGTGGATGTGCGTGATGTGATGCCTGGCCACAAGATTGGTCAGTTTGACTCGGTAGTGGCTGCATGGTTGGTGTGTTTTAGTTCAGCCACTGCTGGTGCGCCAGGTGAGGGCTGACCTCAACCAGGAGGCAGAGAGGGCAGGCATTGAGGTGTTTGCCGCCAACCTGAAGCAGTTGCTGCTACAACATCCCCTTAAGGGGAAGACCATTCTTGGTATTGACCCAGGTGTGTTTCTCTGGCCTCCTATCATAAGCAGCTTTTGCATGATGCAGGATGCAAGCAAAACCCATGCAAGAAGGCACTCAAATACTAAATCTCATGTACCTAATAATATCTCCTGCAAGGTAGATCTCATACGAAAGCATGAGATAAAGCATGTTATGTTTTCAGGAGACTTTTGCATGAAACAAGTGATTCTAATGGTAGTTCTTTGCTAGTCGTGTGACCATCTATATATTAACCAAAGAGGTAGGAAAAGAGCAGAGAATATAGCTGTGTGAAGAGGAATCAGGTGAAAGATATTAATTATGAAGAACTCTTGATTATTTTGTTTTGGAAATAGAGTGGAGTTGAGGCAGTGTTGCAAGATTGTTAGGTGTGTACAATAAATATCCTGTTCAATTTAATATCCACTACTTTAGAATAGTGTGTGTTCATGCAATGTAATAATTAAAATGATTGCTATTTCGAGGCTATCAACTTGTATGAAACTCAAGTTGAGTCAAGTCGAGTTTCAAGTTGTATGAAAGTTGAGTCAAGACAATTTGAGGTCAGTATAGAATTAATTAATTGGATAATCGAGTTTTCACAATAAATGTAAATGTGTACCTATGTATATGGGTATAAAGTCCGCCTCATAACTTCATCCCCCTCTTATAGTCGCAGTTTACCAAGAAAAAAGTTTGGGGCTAGTTTCTACCAGTAAGAATAATTCTTTACCTGGGGGAGGGATTCATAGCACTACTTTTTCTCTCTTGCCGATGAGTCAATGACTGTGGTAGGAATGGTAATGTCAGCCACGTGTGTGATGCTGGTAGAAAAAAAAAAAACTCTTAACTTGTAGAGGGGTGGAGTGGGAAGGTAGCATACAGATTGGTTCTCAGCATGCGCATGCCGTATGAGAAAAGTAATGAAAAGAGACAAAGTCTTTCATGTTTAAATTTTGTGCATTCAATGGTTCAATGGTTGTACGTATTTGTGTATTGCTGAGACTGCAGTTGTCAAACTTTACAAGGGTCCTATTATCTGATGTCACCCAGCTTGTTGGCAAGAGGAACCACTTTGTTGCGAAGCAAAATGGCTCACGTCACAAATATAACACCCGCCGGATTTTATCACAGCCGAGTATCACAAACGTTAACCAAGTGTCAAGGCATGTAGCTGAGTTACCACTTTCATTCAGACACAACTTTAGCGGCTTAGTAACGTAAAATTATTGATTTGTGAGACGAAAGGTGATTGTTAGGTGTGAATATTTGTTGCATATAAACTGAAAGCACCGTGACTCGACTTGCACATTCAGTAGCTCGATGTGTACTGTAAACAAACTCGACTCGAGTGACGAGTCAATCTTTGTTGACTCGACTCTATTTTTCGAGACTCGACCCATCACTAGCATTTTCAGAATATTCTCGAATGAGATTTCTCATGTAAGGACTTATATGGAATCCATTTTGTGTAATGCAAAAGCAACTTTAGTATATGATATACACTGTTAAGTAGACATTGTTAAATAAAATCAACCTTTCAAAAAATATCGCTTCGTGTACAGTACAGTCAAACTTTGCCATGACAAGTATGGGTGACTTAACAACTAATTTGCTACTGATGATTTTTGAATTATGTAGGTATGAATAGCTGGTCCTTGTGACTGGAGTTTCCCGCTAAGTTGTGTGTATTTTCCCATATAGTAGCAGGACCAATGCAGTATTTTTGTATGGTCGGCCCACAGGTTTCCGCATGGGTTGTAAGCTGGGCGTGATCTCGTCAACGGGGGAAGTTCTGGCCACAGACGTCATATACCCACACTGTGGTAAGAGGTTGGAGCCCCAGTACGATCCCAGTGCCTGTAAGCTGAAGGAGCTCCTCCACAAGTACAGGTAAGTCGTCTACTCACATTTTGTTGGGGAATAATTATCGAGAGTTGCCTGGACAAGCCAGCAGAACTAAATACTAATGTGAAATTGTCTTGTATGTTCAAGATGATGGTGTGTCCGATTAGCTAAGACTGGGTCATGGTTGTGTGGCTTTGGTTGCACTTAGGTCAGTTGTGCGTGCGGGTTGGCTTATGCTTACTTACGGCTGGATATAGCGGTCGGGCACGTGGCCTTACGAGTTGGTACAACGTTCTCGACTTTACGGTTTACTAGTCACTTGGGTGGGTCTGGCTTGCGACTCATTTCAGAGCTAGTTGTAGTCGACAACAGGCGGGAGGTGCTAGGATTTGGTACCTTGTTGGTTTGCGGGCGAGGGGTAGTGGGATATATCTGGTTACGTCGCTCATCTTCAGCTCTGGCGGTAGCAAGGGAACGACGTGACACAATGCAGAATTCACCGTTCCAGTCCTTTGATGCTGTGCTCCAGAAGTTACTATTAGAGACACCTAGCTGGTTTTTGATTTTATTCAGTAACTCTCTTACCACTGGATGACAGGTAGGGTGTGTACATAGTGATGCTGACGGGAAAGTAGCTGGGTTAACAGTAGTCATTGTAGGTGGTGCCAGTGACCAAAGTAAGGTGGTACAATCGTGTTCGGCTCATCGGCTAGCTGTAAGTGGGGTTAGACCAGCCAGTTGGGGTTAGACCAGCCAGTTGTCTGGCAGCAAGGCGCACAACTCTTATCTCCTCTCTCCTTGCGCCGTGTCTCACCTTGAATGGCATAGAGCGGGTGTAATTACGGAGAACCTCAAAAGGAGCACCATGGATGCGGATAGCCCTAACTTAGTGTTGCCTGGCAACAGTCTTGCCAACGCGAGCTCCGGTGGGTTGCCAAGACTATCACTGGGTGTACGATCCCAACCAAGGCTAGGCCCCAGCATCTAAACAAATACCCCCACCAGCACCCAGGTGCTCCGGTAGGGATACAACTCAGATGTACCATCTCTCCCTGATTGAGAAGTGTTGCTGGTGGTATTGACTCGTCTATTCTTTTCCTCCAGTACCTGTATACTTGGTAGGAATAAAATAGCTGGCCATCTAATGGGTGTGTAGTCAACTTAGAGCCACCTGAGGGGGAGTCTCCATTTGTAGCTAATTTTGGAATAAGAATAATTTCCTGGTTCCGGTCAGCAGTACTCAGCTCGAGATTCTCCCAGTAATTGGTGACAGATTACCATATGAATGAGACTCGAGGGTAAGAGAAACAAAGCAATGTTTATTAAAAACTTATTAAACACGGTGACACGTGCTCTGCTGCCTGGCAGACCGTTGGTTGGAAGTAATCCTACGGTATCCAGGTGTAGGTAACCTGGTCCTAAGCTAAGTGAAAACTGTCGAAGATAACTTAGATACAAACCTAACTCTAAATGGGGGTGTCTGTAGGAGACAAAGAAGAATTGCATGTGGTATGTATAATGCTACAGAAAGCTTCTGGTGGTTACTGGCGTCGCTGGAGCATCTGGTAGCGGGGCTGCAGGGCTCTAATGGCGACGTCAATGGTGGCAGCCTCTGGTGGCTGCTGAAGACTGTTAGGTCGTTGGTGACAGCCTCTGGAAGGGCTGTTGAAGGTCTTGTAGTAGTCTAGATTCCATTACCCAGGTGCTCGAAGAAGACTGCATGACTAACTCACAAGGACCGCCGCGCACGGCCTTATATAGCAAGGCAGTGCATGTCGTGGCGGCCGCGGAGGAGGGTGTGTGACATCCCTCAGGTGCGAGCCCGGAGTGGGGGTAGCACCCTCTGGTAATCTCTCGGTCTTCGCGTATCCTCGATGGCGCTCGTGCATGACCCGAGGTGGCTGATGGCTTGTCGGCTCTCAGCGCGGGGAAGGGGGAGGGCGGTGTGATGTGCCGCTGTCTTTCACAACCCCTCGTATCCATGTGTTTGGCCGCCCTTCAGGATCGTGGCAGACCGTTACTTCCGTTACGAAATGGCGCTGGGTTTGAGTCTCACGTGTGTAGAAGTAGTACACTAGGGTTGCAGTGAGATGAGTCGTAATCGTTTTTAGTTATTGATATAAGCAGGCATGCATAAAAAAAAATGTTAGTTGCTGCTATTTTAAATATTTGTTAATGACACTTGTTCCTATTTTACATCACATGTAAAACCTTCTCTCATAGAACCCATGGTTTGTAAGTAGGGATAGGTCGAATACTTTTATTTGGCTGAATCTGAATCCATAATCAAATCCTTTAAAATATTCTTGAATCTCGAACCCAAATCCAAATATATGTTACCAAAAAATTGGCCTGGTCTACATATTTAGGTTTTCCCTAGTGTGGGCCGATACCACATTTTGCCGATACCAAAAATTCAGATTCTCAGCTGCAGATGCCGCCCATTTCAGCGATGCCAATACCAGTTTTTATGAGCACAAACATTTTTCCCAATATTTGGAAATACTTTTTTATTATTTAAATTTAATTCTTCAGTTTTGTGAACACTTTAAGGGGGAATATCAGACGCCATATTTACTTGTGATTTGCATGCAGAGCTATCTGCCTGATGCGAGGGCAGATATAAACGAAATTGCACACACGCAGTTCACGAGTTTCCCGCTTGGTAACACTATCATCATTAAAATGGTACCGAAGCTGCAAAACGTAACAAAAGAAGAAGTGTAGCACAGATGCTGTTGCCAGTTCTCCAAAACACACTCCCGACCTGATGGAGGTGGTTCCTCGATGCGCACCATAGAGAATAAAAGAAATTTATTGCGCTGGTCATTCATGTAACAAAACTTTCAAACCCCCTGTAAACCAGTACAAAATACAAACATTACCCTTTTCCAAGTTATAAATATATTTTATTCTAATTAAATAATATATTCTGTTATAAGTTTAAGTATATAATTGTATACTCTTTTGTACCTTGATACGAAATGACATATACGGAGGTGGTTGAATACTAATCCAAAATCTAAATAAATAGACTTTTTAATGTTCTTATTATAGGTATAAATGTGTCTATGTATACTTGCATTTCTTAAACTCCAACAGAGTAATGTAAAATGATATTCGCAAAGTGATATCGCAACTTGAAATGTCTTGTTTGCATACGGCTTCTATATTTACATTAACATACGTAGTTATACAGATTTTTACAGTATAGGAATGGTTGATATGCATCGTAGGATATAACTGGTGTACAAATAAGTTTTACATTTTTACATTTCTTAAAGAAATAGTTTTATTTTACAGTATTTCCTTTGATGATTTAAACAATTAGCTTGGCTGGTTTGCAGTTAACTTCTAAACCCATATTTTCTTCTTTTGGACCACTGCGTTCCCTTCAGTCACATGTAAAATTCAATACAGCCTTACATGTACAACTGAACAGTACACTTTTATGCTGTCGCCTATGTGACACCGAGGCATTTAATTGTGCTACTTAAGTTTTTATGTGTATAAAATGAAACGAAACTGGTCTCAGTTGCCGCCAGTTTGAACAGTGCACTTTTATTTTGGCATTGAGATCTCACATAATTTACGGTCTTTCATTCAGTATTTATGATTGCACACAGCAGGTTGGGAGGGGGGAGTCTTATTTATGTGAGTGTATATGCATTTTAGGGCTGTAATTTCTTTGTAAAAGTTAATTTTTTGAAATGCTCAGTTAACCCTAAACTAGCTATAGTTAAGCGTTTCTTCTGCATCAGCACAAAGGTTTTCAACGTCTCAAAATTAAACAACATAGGAATAACATGCCTTATTATTTATCGTCAAAGCTTGAATAAATTTAAAAGTGCGAGGAGTGTGACCTGGGGCACATTAATAACTGTGTATAGTCAAGTCGAAGTGACTGCTAAACTTAAATACTATCGTGCGTAAAACATTTATTCATTTGCCACGTTTTCGTACAGTATTATTATTTATAAAGTTTGTAGTTTGAAGATATTTGCGCCTTACAGTGTGTTTATAGAAATAATATCCTATTGTAGTTTTCCCTCCCAATGTGAAATTTTTTAGCATCTTGGGCTTAATTAAAATTGTGAGTACTGACCGACTAAGCCCTTGGTACTAAATTGCACTTTTGGAGGAAGATGAAACATAATTTTTGTAGATATAGGGAATAAAATTATCCAGAAATGTCTCTTGTCCCTCCTTCCTTTTTTCTTCTGAAAAGTTGCTAAAATACGTGATTGTCCAGTGGAGACAATGCAGTAAAAATTTTAATTTCTGTGTTTTAGTTATGTACCATACAATAACGTATGAATAAATATAAAACTAATGTAATGTAAAGAGAGGGAACAACTAAAATAAGATTTATTTACCAGAAACCATTTACTATATTGACGTTAAATATGTATAAAGGAGATGAAGTCATATTGAAAACAAAACTCTAGAGTCATTGTCAGTGTTAGAAATTTAAATATAAATGCCAGAAAATAATTATTTATTCGTGGGTCAAGAACATGTGAACTTTGCCTTCCAGAAATTCAGCTAGGCTGCTGGTTGCTGTTTTGTTGCACTCATCACTGATACACAACCTGCAATACACTACACGACAATGGTACCATGTTTGTTATACTTTATTTAATCATTTATTAAAAAAATAATTTTCCACAAATCCTGATATATGAGCACTATATCTAAAACACGTGCTTGTTGCCCTGGGCTGCAGTCTCACACACTCAAGATCTGTAGTTTTATGAGGAAATTATTTGATTGCACAACTAACACAAGCCAATAATAAACTAGTGAAACTTCACACGTGAATTGTAATATATATTTATTTATTCTCATCATCTTCTTTGTTTAACACGAAATGCTACGAATATAACCTTTCTCTCAACATCATTCTAATGTAAACACAATATTTTGGGCTACACAAGATGGCTGCTAGAGTATCCCTGGTAAAACCACCTAACTCCAGTGGCTTCACCTATGTCACAACATGCTGTCACCGGTATACTCCTGATGCATGCCCTACCTCGTGAGGTAGTGGTTAGGCCACTAACGACCCTCTTGGAACGTCAAGTATGCCTACCGCGGTGTAAATGGCTAATGTTATGGGCTCGATGGGTCATGGAAGGGTACCATCGGGATCGAGGGGAGTCAAACCCCAGAGTGACGCGCATGGATGTAGATTCCCGCCCCGAAAGTTCTACCCTCCTCAGTATTAGGGTTGCCTATAAACGGAATGCCAGCTGTCCCGGGATACGATGTGACAATGCATTTACATGATCATGGGGGTGGAGGCGTATGATCTGGCTGGGGAAATCTTAATGGGTCGAGTGGGTCGATGTGCGAACAAAATCTGACGAGGGTGGTGCTGTACATGACTTGGGGACTGCATGTGATGGGAGTCGAACCCGTACTGTTTTCCCTGACGCCAACTTGATGATGCAGAAGTTGGGTAGCTTTGTTTCTGTCAGGTGTTAAACCCAAATGAGCTTACCTGAGGTGAGTCTGATGAGGTTGGATTTCTTAGTGTCCTGGCTAGGCATGGTGTCCTCAGGGTACGCGTGCTCAAGGGGAACGAAAGGCGAAATAGGCCGAGACCGACTTCGTTACTCTGCGGCAGGGGTTCGACCTCTGACGTGGTACTTCCAAGGGCGTCTGCTATCTCAGTTCTCGCAAGGGTGCTGTGTTCCTTACGCCGTTGCCTGCTTGTGTTCCTCCTCTCCTGCTATAATTCAGTTCCCTCGTAAACACACTAATTACCCATAGTTCCTCTTCACTGAGAGTGGAATTACCTGGTACAATAACTAACACAGACTCTAGGACAAATAGCAGACTAACTAACCATGATGGAAAACGTACAATAAGGTTTCACGTAATATTTATTGCGTGGAAATGAAACTGAAAAGTTCCGGTAAATATAAAATTACACGTTATTATAATTAGCTGACTGGCTAAACAATTAAATTACGTAAACTGAAAGAATCGGCGAAGGTGAGCCTGGAGAAGTTAATAATTATAATTCCCAAAATTTACTCAGACAGAAAATTATGTTAATTTAACAGAAAATTATGTTAATTTAAACGCACTTTCAAAGCGTACTGAAATTTCCCATAAGTTTATCAGGAAAACTAAGATGTGCCGGCTTGTTACCACGGAGTCATGGAAGTTGACTGGGACAAATGGTACTATGGTCGTGGAGTAGGGTTACCTTGGCGAAGGAGTTGCTCTCCTCACGGACAACGGGTGTGGTTGAGGAAAGCCGTTTGCAAGCTGTTAAAGGCTGCAGTCTTCACAGTCTGTGGAGTGGATGGTGCACCGTGTTGCTGGTTGCGGAGAGGAGAGAGAGTCCTCACAGACTGAAGAGAGCCTTGTCCAAGCTGAGGAAGTCTTAGCAGACTAAGAGAGCCCTTGCATATTGAGAAGGGAGAGTATTTGCAGACTGAGGAGAGTCTTTGCAGACTAGGCAGGGCTTGCGTCTTCTTCGGCCGGCGAGCCTGGCGTATCTGTCTGTGCTAGATGCTGGACTTCTATTTTTACAAAAATTGATCAGATCAGTAGTTCTTGGAGGTGCGGAGGGTTAGCGTAGCCTTCCAGCACAGGGGTAGGTTATCTGGTGTGCTGGAGCGCTGCTCATTTCTTATTGCCCTGCGTGGAGAAAACGAGAATTTAAAATGCCTGTTCCTTAGGCAGGCTGGTCGTGACGTCACAAGGTCACGGGGGTGCTGCCATCTTTGAGGTTGGTGAGTACTCCTTCCAGGGCTAAGCGACAAGTAGTAGAATTTCACAAATATTAATTTATTTCATGGGGGTGACTATTGCATGCAGGTTTACGGGTTGGCAATGTAGATTGTAATTACATATGTAATTTACAATGATGTTTTTGGCTTTCCAGGCTTGTGGAATCTCCTTGCTCAATACGTTTAATTAATTTGCCACTGTTATGACTTCCTCCTGAGGGTGGGTGGTTCGTAGATGGGGCAAAGTCGTCTGTAGAGTGCGCATACGCACAGCGCAGCATGTTGGCATGTGTCAGTCGGCCTCCCCCTGAAGCGACATAGATCCATCTGTTGCTTCTACTACTTTGCTTCAAGTCTGGAAGGTGGTTGCCTCAATCGTAGACCTTCAGATGGTCTTCTAGGCTAGCGCCTCCTTCTGTATGCACGCTTCCTTCAGTGAGTTGCTGTTCTAAGCGAGCGTCTGCTCTGTGCCTAGCACTTCTTTGCTCTCGCTCCCTTTTTCCTTGGTAGCGGTCAGGGTGCTGTGTGCATGTAGCCCTCTGCTTCTTAGCGCTGTTGCAGTCTTCTCGTCACATATCCTCCGCTCGCTTTTGTGCCAAGGGAGAAAAGTTTTGGAAAGAAGTTTGAGGGGACAAGCTGTTTGTTTCATCAAACCTAGGCCTTCCTATTTTGAGGGCAGATCGCATTCTGATGTGAGAGAGAACATTTTTTACATAGCGTGACAAATTTGGTGTGCACAAAAGTTATTTTACGTAAATTTTATTTTCATTTTGCTCTCGAGAAATAAAACTTTGAGCTAAACGGATTCAAAAACGTTATCAATCCATGCTAGCGTAGGAATGCAATGTGGGGAAGTGGTTTACTGTAGCCCCTGCGAGACGAAGTTAACTGGACTGGTAGACCAGTCAGTGCGGTCATGAGGGTTTCACAAGTGTGAAAATTTTCTACTTGCGCATCAGGGTGAGATTATTTCTCTCAAAAACACAGATGCAATTTTGAGCTAAACTAAGATATATTCACTGTGAATACATTTCGTACATGGAATTTTTGACATCTGGGTTACACAATATTTTCCTAACCTACAAAAGTACACAAGAAAAATATCTTTAATTTCCCTTTCATGATTATAGGCGGGAATACAGAAATATATAATTACTTGTTAAGCTCTACGACGACGTACATTGGTGGGGAAGGGTCTCGAGTCCTCGTACTTACTAAGGCTACATCACACATCTCTCCCTGTCCTATTGAGGTTAGGTTCAGGTCTTACAACACTCTTACTTTACTACTTAGGACTACAGTTACATAAACGTGAGTTGACTCTCTTTACTACACACATTTGAGGTTATGCATTGATGCGTGCCCGGTTAGACTAACAGGCACGTTGGTCGAGGATTTTTCTGCTAAACCAAAAGCGGGTTGATTAGCTCGGATTACAAGGCGGGAGGCGAGGAGTGTTGGTTGCAACTTACTTATGCTGTCGTCTTGGGTTATATAGTTGATCCGGGTTTCATCCAGTAGTGGCGAGTTCTATTCACTCTGAAGCAGTGATTCCAGTTGTAGGCTTCACTGCTCCAGAAGTTCGGATTTGTTCAGCAGCCGTACCCTGTCTCAGAATGGTTTAACAACCCTCTTACCACAGAGTGGCACAAAGGATGAATGTACAAGCATGGCGACAAATATATTACAAGAACCAGAGCAGGTGCAACTGCTTGGTGTCTAAGTTGGGTGGCGCAGTCCCGCTCCACCTGACTTTCCTCTGTAGGACGAGGTAGTGCACTCAACTGTATGGTGGCAAGTATTGCTGTGTTTTGTTCCCTACGCTTTTTGCAGTGCCTCACCTGGTAGGGCATAGAGTCGCTGCTTACAATATACGGGTGCACCCTAACGAAGAACAACCTTGCATTGTATGTCCGGTTTTGGCTTGCTGACACAGGCTCGGTAATAGTCTCCACTGATCCCCCATGCTACGCGGGCTGGTCAGAGATGGGGAGCTGTGTGGGTCACCAATGCCTCCACTGGATGTGCATTCATACATGAACGAGCGGCAGGACTCAAGTTAGAGTTACCCCAGCACTAACAGTGCTCTGGTGTAAAGAAGTAACCTGGGTTTGTCGCCTCTCTTTGAATGAAGGTGTTGCTAGTGGTTGTGGCTCCTCTGTTCTTCTCCGCCAGCACTAGACAGTGCTCTGACAGTTGTAAATCAACAGATAGCCGTCTAATAGGTGTGTGGGAAAACTGATGGGCTCGTGAAGTGCGCCCGTAGTAAAAGCTAATTCGGTGATATAAAAAGTCCTGTTTCGTGCCAGTGGTGCATGTCGTAAACTGTACTAGCGGGCGAACAGTAAGAATCTCTATGAAAAAAATAGCTGAAGTATAGGAAACAAACTATGTTTATTGAGGAGTCAATAAACATGTGATGTGTGATACCTCCTACCAAGCAGTAGAGTGCTGAAGGAAACTACGCTGACCAGGTGTAGGCGATCTGGTTGTAGGTTGTAAAGGGGAAAGTTAAATCTAGACTGTAAAATATATATACTACTAAACTGATCTAGTAAAGGTGTCTAGAGGAGACAAGGTGAATTTAATATGTGTTGGTGAGTGTGTTCCCTGGTTGTCGGGGTGACTGATCATTGATGGTGAAGTAGCCGTTTGGGGCGTACTCGAAGCTTAGAAATTCTCTGGAGGTCCCAGCACTAGGTAATGCTTGGGGATGTCGCGAGAGAAGAAACAAGAATTACTGCCTGAGCCCAGCAGCATCTGGACATATATAGGTGAAGCTTGTAGTCTGCCTGCGCGGGCAACGGGGAGGGTGATCATCCTGCCCTGGTTGGCGTGGGAGTCGAAAAACTCTGGTCAGCAGTAGTCAGTGTTTCTGCTTCATGCCTCGTCTGTAGCGCTCGGCCTTGCTCATGTTCCGGACAGCTTGTTGGCTCTCAGTGGGGTGTTGGAGGGGGGGTGCGCCTGTCGACTTGTGTAACCTTCAGGTGACGAGAATTCACTTATAAGTTCCTGTTGCATGGTAGAGTAGGTAGCAGAGAATGCATGTATAAAATTCTCTGTATGTATTTCTTAAGCCTGTAGCAATGAAAGTAGGAATCTTAGCGATGAGTTGTAATCGTAGTTGAATAGTAGTAGGAGCGGTAAGCGTCAGCGTAATTATTACCTTAATTTTCCGCATGGAAACTGATTGGTGGGGGGGATGAGATTTCACTTGTGATTGTAGCGCATGGGGTATCTGACACGCCCTGACTAGATAGGTTAATGCTGGCCGTACTGACGGTGGTACACATTACACAGGCTACAGATTTTGAGAGTATATCTCTGAATTAACATGATTATTAAGACAACTTCTAACCTAATACATGGGGTACGCTACAAGGATCACTTCAACTCACGCTAACTTCTAGAGTTTACATAGGGGTTTTCCTCCTAAGAAAAAATAACTAGGCCTACTTTGCTACGTGATTAAATATATTCAGTGTCATACTAACACCTAGCCTTCAAACATTACTGGGTTGCACTTCTGTTTCTGTTACATGCAGAGTTTTTCACTAGGGTGAAAGAAATTTACGTAAATTGAAGTAACAGGAACTACCCAGAGTTTACGAGGTACTGACCTCTGCACAAAAATACTGTTGAAAACTCTGTTTTCACAAGTTATGGGTTATTAACATATTTCGTTAACAGACAATTCTAACAATTTTACTCAGGAATTTGATAATTTTTTGAAGGTTTTGAATTTCCTGATTGGCGGGTTACGGCGTACTCACAGCAAGTTTTTTCCTCGCGCGCTTACGCAGTATTACACTGTTTCTTTATTGTAATGTCACCCAGTTGCATTGCGAGGAATGGAGGGGATTTCATTGAGGTTATGTTCATGGGCCTGCTGATGGGCTTTGGTTTCACATTCACGCTTCCTAAACAGTGTTAACAGAATTCAGTGACTCTACATTAAATGTACCGTACTAATTTTTACAATAGCAACTACAACATTTTATTACTCATTCGTTCATGCTTACGTTACGTGAGCACTAAAGGGGATTTTCGGGGAAAACGCAAACATCAATTTTCCAGTCTGCTTAGGGGCCTGAAGCAACTTTATTTTTCTCCGGCAAACAAAACTGCTTGGCTAACAAGCTAGGGTCCAAGTGCAAAAATTAAAATTTCTATTTTCTTTATGTTACTTTACCATGCCCATAGATAGGAGATTGTTTACATTACTGGGACACTTTGTCATTGTGTAGGACCTCAGTTCCTTTCAATGCAGGTTTCCTTTGCAAATTCTCTACCTTGAAAGCAAAAGTTACACGTTACAAGATTACACGATAAAAGTTCAAACTCTTGGGTGAGGGGTGCAGACACTTTTGATGCACTGCCTAATCCTATATGGCTAAGATTTTGTATAGGTGATTAAATGACACCTAGTCGTCCCTACTTATTAAGCTATGAGCTCTTCTATGCTCGATTTGTCTTTGGGATTGGACTTTCCTAATGCTATCACTCCCTACTAAGATTAAATACTGGTAATTATATGGGGAGGTGCGCTAGTCTATGGTTATTGACTTCTGCCAGGTACTTACTCAGAAGTAGATGACGAAGCTGGCACCGGGCGTGGACATTTGAAGTTCCGGCGCTTCATGGGGCGTCCTCGTTTGTATGATGCTGCGGCAGGGGCAGCAGTATGCAGAGGGGGCTCACCATGATGCCTCTTTGTAGCGGTCTGGCACGTGGCACATGCGTCTGGCGCACAGCGGGCCACTCGTGACATAGGCCCGGCGGTCGCAGACAGCATGGGGCCAGCGTCCTGGGTGTCGACATCTGCTTCAGTAGGAGTGGTGGGGCTGCTGGGCTCATCCTTCTCATTTACAGTGGAAGTAGTGTGATCAGCATCTGCTTCTGTCTGCATCATCGGGGTAGTATGCAGTCATAGCTTATTGGCAGCAGCGCGGGTGACTGGCGCACCATACCGACTTTCACTGGCTACTCCCTTCGATGGAGGGGTTTCATATACACTCGCGGTTACTGTCCTTGCAGATTCGTGGTAAGTTTCTCGTACTTCGTTGTTGTAGCGGTATCTCTTTCATCCTCTCTGGCCTTATCCAGTGAGCAGATGGGGACGGTCGCCAAGTTGACTGAGGGTTCCTCAGATGTTTACACAGACTGTTTTCTGCTTTATTCCTTGTCTTGTTCTCTTACTCCATGCTTGCTTGGGAAGGGGAAGGAAGGGTAAGGTAACATCGTGTGCGCCCTAGATTCCCTATCCTGAATCAACTCCACCGTTTCGGGGGGAGGCGTGGCCGGGACCAATCCTGGTGGTCCACGTCCAATTCGATGTCCAGTGAGGGCGCTCCTTCAGCTGCAAAGAAGGAGACTGGGGAGACTAGCGCAGCACTTGCGGTCGAGGTCTCGAGGGGGTCCTGGTGTTCTATAGCCAGAGGGATAAGCAGGGGGACGGTGGGGGTTCGTGGTCTAGACATTGCGCTTATGGTGGGGGAGGAAGGGAGGTTTCCCTTCGCTTAACTGATGCTCATGGTACAGCTGTCGTGGATAAAGCGATTCCCAGGATCGCGCCACATGTTCTTGGTTGGGATGGGAGGTAGTGTCTGACAAGTTTCGAACTGGGTCCTGTGTCTGGAGCGAGAAGAACACAGGGTTAACGTGGGGAATAATTTCCTTTTGAAATGTACCATGGCGTGAGGGCTGTAGGATGGAAAAAGGGGGCTATCTGCAGTTCCCCTGTCTGGTGAAGGCGATCTATTGGTGTGAGGTGGAGGGGGATGCTTAGTCCGCCTCGGGGGTGTTCAGGGTTAAGTTCTCTCCGGAAGTTCCACTTCTAACGGGTTCCCGTTCTGGGTATACTACGACTGTAGATGGCTGCGGGTTGGGAGTTTACCTCGAAATGGGATGCACAAAAATCAGTTGTAGATTCAGCGATCTCTTGTTAGTGTTGGTGGGGCATACTTCCGTTTTACGGTTCCCATGAAAGGGACAGCGTGTCTCTCCATTGCGCTGCTGTGCACCTGGAAGGCGGCGTGGAGGGTTGCGTGCCTCCTGGGTTGCCACATTGGGCAGTCTTGATTGTAATGTTGCCCCGGGCAATGCCAGCAGTGAGACAAGGGGGCGGCGGGGGTTCACAAGGTTGTGTCGCGCCCTACAGGTGCTCTGGAGAAGGGGGCCGGGTTGTTAACCCTGACGCGTGCCATCTATTCTTTCCCAGAGGAGGGGCGCGCTCATTCACTTCCAGCTCTCTTTCACACTTTGCACTAACTCCTCGACCGCCTGGGGCCGGGAGGTTAGTATCAAGTTACACAATTTGGGGAGGGGGGTGCGGGTGATACTTCTCACGCGCTGTGCCTTATTCTGCTCGGAGTAAGCCCTTTTGTGAAGGCATTTCTTGCACCTAATGAAAAGCTCCACTTCCTCGTCCGGTTTCTGCACTCAAGAGTGCAGGTCAGTAATGAGCTCACTAAGGAGTTCATCTCCTGAAGAATGGGAGTTTAATTGGGCCTTGAACTGGGGTCAGTTCACTATAAACGCGCCATATTTCTCCCACCAGCATTTGGTGGGACCGGTGAGGTGATGGTAAGCTTGGCTCACCCATTGTTTCCTCAGTATTAAATGCTCCCTCAATTTGCACTCGCACTCTGCGAGGAACTTAATGGGATCTGCATATGATTTCCCATTGAAATCGGGTAAAGTCAACTCACAGCATTGTCTTGGAACTATAGGGCTATGCCTATGGGCGGGATTCCTAGGTCTGTACATCTGCTCCCAGCGACAAACGTCGCACTGATAAACTTGGCCTGGAGTATGAATTCTCTCATCCTACTAACCAATGCACAGGTGGTGGAACTCCCTATTGCACAAAATGCAGTGCATGAGAAATCGGCCTTGGCCTTTACATTCTGGCGATTGGCAAGTCTTGGGCTCATCCTGCCTGCAGTCGACGCAACGGTACTCCAGTCCATCAGTGAACCTGTGTGTATTATCATATCCTATGCACCCGTAATGGAAGGTTCGGTGGCAGTAATTGCACAGGATGGTATTTAAACCAGTGACTGCGCAGTGTCATGGAACAAGGGGCATTACTTGCCAGCGGCATTGTCCTTGGCTAGAATGCCATGTTGAATTGTCTCAGAGACAGACACATTGCGTTAGTATGGGCCCCACAGAGTGTTTAGAGTGACTCCCCGAAGTCGCGAATGTGCTCCTCTGCAAGGAGTAAACAATTGATAAGGGGAGTGGAGGAGGTGTCTGGTGCTGTCCTCAATCTCAAGGCTGAGCTACAAAGGGCGATTGGCCCCATGTTGTGCTCCAAATTGACGCGTGCTGAACCTCGTGAAGTAGTGGTTAGGCTGCTGACGACCCTCTTGGAACTTCAAGTAAGCCTACCGCAGCGTAAATGGCTAACGTTCTGGGTACGATCAGTTATGGAAGGATTAGTTATCGCAGCGGTCCACTTGGTGGTAGGGTATCATCAGGATCGAGGGGAGTAGGGTAATATTGGGATCGAGGGGAGTCAAACCTCAGAGTGAGGCAAATGTATGTATATTCTCGCCCAGGAAGTTCTATCCTCTTCACTGTTGGGTTTCCAATAACCAGAATGACAGCTGTCCCGGGGATATGATATGATGATGCACTTACGCGATCGTGGGGGTGGAAGCGTATAATCTGACTGGGGAAATCTTAATGGGCCAAGTATGTCGACTTGCGGGAACAAAATCTGATGAGGGTGGTGCCGCACGTGACTTGGGGACTGCCTTTGATGGGAGTCGAACCCGTACTGTTTTCCCTGATGCCAGCCTGATGACGCATAAGTTGGGTAGTTTTGTTTCTGCCAGGTGGTTAACCCGGATGAGCTTACCCAAGGTGGGTTTGATGAGGCTGGACGTCTTAGGGACCTGGCTAGGCACGGTATCCTCAAGGGTAGCGCCAACTATAGGTGGTGACTGCCTTAATAAGTCTACATAATCTCCTATAGGATAACTGTGCCAACAGGTGCCTAAATTGTGATCCAGTAGGGACGCGTGCTTAAGGGGAACGAAAGGCGAGATAGGCCGAAGGACGGCTTCATTACGCTGCGGCAGGGGTTCGACCTCTGACGTGGTACTTACAAGGGCATTGGCTATCTCGGTTCTCGCTAGGGCATGGCTTTCCTTACGCCATTGCCTGCTCTGTCTTCCACCTCTCCTGCTATACATCAGGTCCCTTGTAAACACTCTAATTACCTACAGTTCCTCTTCACTAAAAGTGGAATTACATAATACAATAACTAATACAAACTCTAGGACAAATAGACTAACTAACAATGACGGAAAACTGACAATTATGTTTGATGTAATATTTATTACATGGGAATGAAACTGGAAAGTCCCGGCTGAATATAAAATTACACATTGCTATAATAGCAGACTGGCTAAACAATTTAATTATGTGAACTGAAAGAATAGATGAAGGCGGGCCTAGAGAAGTTAATGATTAAAATTCCCAAAATTTACTCTGACAAAATTTGCTGTAATTTAAATGCACTTTCACAGCATTCTGAAATTTCCCGTAAGTTTAACAGGAGGTAAACTAATACACGCCGGCTTGTTACAGAGTTACGGAAGTTGACCGGGGTAAAGGGTACCGTGGTCGTGGAGTAGGTTTACCGTGGAGAAGGAGTTGCTGTCCTCACGGTCAACATGTGTGGTTGAGGAAAGCCGTTTGCAAGCTCTTGGAGGCTGTATTTTTCACAGTCTGCGGAGTGGATGATGTGCCGTGTTGCATGTCACGGAGAGGAGAGAGAGTCCTTGCAGACTGAAGAGAAATTTGTCCAAGCAGAGGAAGTCTTAACAGACTAAGAGAGTCCTTGCGGACTGAGAAAGGAGAGTCTTTGCAGACTGAGGTAGGGAAGTCTTTGCAGACTGAGGAGAGTCTTTGCAGACTAGGCAGGGCTTGCGTCCCCTTCTGCCTGTGAGCCTGGTGTATGTGCTGGTACTGGATGCTGGACTTCTATTTATACGAAAATTTCTCAGATCAGCAGTTCTTCGTGGTGCGGGGGGGGGGGTAGCATAGTGTTCCAGTGCAGGGGTAGTTTATCTGGGTGCTGGAGCGCTGCTCATTTCTTACCGCCCCGCTTGGAGGTGACGACAAATTAAAACGCCTGTTCCTGAGGTGAGCTGGTCGTGATGTCACAAGGCCACGGGGGTGCTGCCATCTCTGGGGTTGATGAGTACGTCTTCTAGATCCAAGCAACGAGTAGTAGAATTTCACAAATATTTATATATTTCATGGGGGTGACTCTTGCATGCAGATTCCTAAGCGGGTAATGTAGATTGAAATTACGTAGGTAATTTGCAATGATGTATTCTGCTATCCAGGCTTGTGGAATCTCTTTGCTCAATACGTTTAATTTATTTGCCACTGTTATGATTTCCCCCTGAGGGTGGGTGGCTCGCAGATGGGGCAACGTTTCCTGTAGAGTGCGTATTTGCACAGTGCAGCATGTTGACATGCATCACTCCTAACTCTATGTATTTTGTTCTCGCGAGAAAATGTGTACCAATAGCTTGTGCTGCTCTCTTTTTGGTTTCACGATTGGTCCAAATTACTATCGATATATGTCATACAAACACTTATTTGTCAAATTTACTGCCCTCTTGTGGATCTTTGGGAAAATATTGTGCACTGTCAATTAAGGTAACTATTGATTCTAACAACATTCAATAGTGAGGCGACGTCTCGCGTGTGATGTAAACAAACAGGAAGATACTTTTTTTCATGTAAAACTTTGTGTTTTGAAAACAAATAGTGAAAATTCATGTAAAACTGTTAAAAACTACAAATTTCTTCATTTTTCGTGCTTCACCATTTCTTGGGGACCCTAAGCCACATTATTTTGCGTTCACATAGTGTCCAAAAACGAATTATGCACACAATCTTTGGTGAATGTACCAACAGGAAATACGGTAAAATGTAAACAACGGAAACAAATCATCGGGAGACAATTGTTCCAGATATGTTTTGGGTTTCGGATAGCGTATCTGATTGAGGAATGGGGAGATTAATGTTTTACGAGATGTAGCATGCCAGTGTATTTAACATTGTGTTAAATAAATTAGTGCTACTAATCAGTGAATAATAATCTGCAAATAATGTTCAGATGCCACCGATGCCGATGGTCGTGGTATTGGCCAGTTAATTGGTATCTGTATCGCCATCGGCCCATCCCTAGTTTTTTCTATAGTGGGAGTATACTGGAAACACTGCTATAGATGATTCTAAGAGTGATTGCACAAGCTAAACAAACAACAAGGTGATTCAAGGAGAATGTAGTGCAAAACCAAAATTGAAAAATGACAGTGAATTACACACGTCATTAGCATTGAGGTCACTGTGTGAATCACTGGTGTGAATGTACTTCCAAATTAGGTTAGAAAGATAAAAGGAATTAAATGGCTTCCTTAATTTGTGTAGGTGTGTATCAAGAAATAATGTTTGTGCAGTTTTCAAAATGGTTAAGCTACTTCACTTATGACGTATATGGTTAACAAATAAGTACAGAAATTAAGGTTAAGATGTCTGAAATTTGTTTATATGCTGTAAGGTCTTGTTGTTTTCAATTAACATGGCAAAATAAAGCCCACTGTTTGTTTTATATACACTTGTGCAGTAATGAATGCATTTTAATGTGTGATGCCCTGTCGACTAGGCAAATGCTACATCTAGCGGAGGTGGGGGAGTATTTTTGGTCAGGTGCTAAGTCAGGCACACCCTTAATCTTAGGGTTCGTTAAATCAGTTAATTTCCCCTTGGGGCCTGTGCTTTCCTTGTGTAGAGTGCTGACTTGGTAGCTTTACGACATGGCATGAAGTGTTGTTCTGCCAGAACAATCTTTCGTTTCAGGTTCTGAACCTTGGGCAGTATACCTGGATGACTAAGATTGCTGGTGTTAGGGCGTGGTTCTGGCAGAATGACGGTGCGTGTTAATGTTCCCAAATTGTTAGTTTGCTGGCTGTTAGACATGGTTCATATCGGTTGGGACAGAGCAACAGGCGTAATGTATGCTATGGATGCTATTGGCCACTGTTCTGGTTGACTAAAGTATTCCACAAGCCACAGGTGAACTTTGTTACTCAGGCGTGTTGGTGCCTGCAATAAGTCTCGTGCTACTTCTGGTGTTACTTTAATGAGCAGGTGGCGGAGGGCTTGAGCCTGATCCCTTGGAGTGAGCTGTCCTATCATGGCAACAAGGGCAGGTGTCAGCACTTGGAAATGCCCAGAGGAAATGAGCACTTGTTTCTTCTTCTCCTTTAGACCACTATGTCTGGAGAAAGGCATCTGGAGACAGGCACACACTCACGTTCGTAAGGTGAGAAACAGGGCTAGTGGTTTTCTACTGTGTAGATCTACGTTATCGGCTGCTGATGGGCAGATACCTAGTCTTAGTGCTCCGCGCTAAGGTGCAGTGAGAAGAGAAAATTAAGTCTCACTCTCTGCAGTCTCAACACGTGGATGTTGGTTTTGACAGCTTCTTCCCAGTCCAGGGAACATCCCCTCCAGCACAAAGGTGCGATGGAAAGGACGAGCACCAAACTGACAAGCTGGTCCAGAAACAGTGTACCTATGTAGGCTCCACCGTTCTACCTACCAAAGTATGTAGCATGGGTGGCCAGGCGAGTGCTTGTGGGTAAGCAATACGTGTATTGGTTCGTTTGAGTAAAAATTCCCTTGATCACCTGCATTTCATTCAAGGGTGAGGTCAACTAGGACAGGGTGCAACGTCTACAGGAATGTGGAACTCAAGGATAGGTTTCAACTAGAGATGGGACGATACCACACTTTCGATACTTGACACCCGATACTGTTTTAAGCACAATACCCTCGATACTTTCGATACTTGATACCTTAGTAGAAAAATTAATGAAAAGCACTTATTCACCACATGGTGATTGTAATAGAAATAGTTTCTCAACCATGAACTATGACACATTGAGAGTTTAACTATGACCCTCTGAAAGTGTCAATCTTAGTAGCCATTTTTTCATACAGTTAATTTTGTATTTTTATAGTTTATGTGTTTTCTCTTTGTTCCAAAAAAAGTGTGAAAGTACAAATCACACATTGTATTTGCATCATCAGTTATCAATTGTGGGGAATCACCGATAGCGCCCTGCAGCGAGCACGGTCAGCCCTGGAGTGAGCATGGCCAGGCCCGGAATGAGTACGGCCAGCCCTGGAATGAGCATGTCTGGCCGCGAAATGAGTAATTATTATTAACATTAATGCGGTAATAGGAATTACTATAGTAGTGCATAATTTGTTAAAGTTTAGAGTGTAACCAAATTTTGTTATTTGTGACCTAATTTTTGAAATGGTATAATATGATCGTTATTTGGAACGCATGAAGATGACTTGCTATTCAGCAGATTGCGCGATGTGTCAAACCATTTCATTCCAAAGAGCTAGGTCACTCACTCTCGCTCTTGGTGGAGAGTCGTTCATAAGAGTCATTTGAAAGTCATCTCGTTCACGAGTCAGTTGGGTTTCAAAGAGTCGAGACTCAAGAGTATAGATGTGAAGAGTAACTCGCATCACTGCGCTGATGTAAATATATGCAATTGCATAATAAATGGCATTTTCTACACAGTTTAAGGTATTGTAATCATATTCGTAACATTTTTGTTGTTTTTGAAATCATTCAAAATGTTAAATATAGCATAATTGTTATGTATATTATTTTTAACAATATTACTAGAGTGAAAAAAGTTTGTGAAATAAAATTTGTAGAAAACTCGAGTGTGTGTATTGAACAATATTTGCGTAATTGTCCCAAACTATTTTGATGTCGCAATTTTAGAAAAATAATTAATGGAAATAATTTGAGAACCTCCCGCTTATTATGTTCGAGTGCTTTTGTTAATGCTTAGAAATACATGGCCACATTCAAGGTATTCCTTTCTCCGGTTTTACAGCTTGCATGCTCGTAAAAAAAGGGATAAGCCCTTTGAATGCGATTGTTAAATGCTACACTAGCAGTTTTGTTATTTCTCCTGAGGCAATGAGATTTCTCCTTTTGGGCTGACTGAGTAGAGTGAATCGCCGAGCCATAGTTCTCATCATTCATGAGTGATTTGACTCTCTAAAGAAGAGCATCTCGCGAGTTACTCTCGGTAGTGAGCCATTCATTTTGAACATTTCGTTTGCGAACAGCCCATCACTAGCAGATTGGCAATGCTGTTTGTTATGAATTATATGGCAACCGCCTTTGTTTTCTTCATCAATTTGTGTATGTTCTTTGTAGTATAAATGAATTAAGCTTTTCAGCTCTCAAAAGTTTTGGTCATCTTCTGAACGACATGGGTCGCTGTGTTTGTGAAAGTAAGTTCCTTGTGTTGCCCTGTATTCCAGAGTGTAGCTAGAGCTTTAAGCTGTCCACTCTGCTGTTTTCTTGGCAGTTAAGCTTAAATTTTTCATTAAATCTTTGTTCTTTTTCGATGAAAATGCCTAAGTTGTTTGGGAAAATTTGTAAGTTAAGAGGTAGCGCAATACTTATTCAAAGTGTTCTGCTAGGTAAACTGATTTATCGAAATGTCTACAGGTCAGGTCATTGAGCAAACTGGTGTTGAGCCAGCTTTTACGGGAAGCAGGGGGGGGGGGGGGGGGTGTTAGAAACCAACGGCATTGCTGAATTACGTATCTAGGCCCATGCTATAGTGAGGAAAGGAGATGGAAATACCGGTGCTACTGAAGGAGCCGTTGGCAGGGGTGAGTTCTGCCCAGTGTTAAAGGTTTTAAAAATCTTCCTTCATCAGGCTTAATGGAAAAACTTCCTGAGTTGAAGGATACACATTTTTCTTCAGTAGTGGCATTTTTTGTAGCGTTAAACGCTGTGTTCGCTTTAAATTTTTGTTCTCGTCTAGTAATCATTATTGTGCCCTTGAAATTCCGACCTATTTTCAGTTTAACTTGGGATGAAAATTGGGATATACCACCCTTTTTTAATACAGTGTTTCAGTTAATTGTTAATAATGTAGCTATTACAAAATTGAAATTAAAATTATTTGAAAAAAATACTAAATGCCAAATCACATTATGAAAGAGTTTGTTTCTGAAGTCATTGGGAAGGCCAGAGTGATTGGTTTTCCATGACCTAAGGAATATTTAACGCAGGTGATGTTTAACAATTTATTACCCCAAAATAGTATATTTTTTACTTTTGCTACTCAACCGACTTTGTTAGTCCAACTGTCAAAACATTGCATGGTAGTGCTGTAGCTTAGTGATCTACCATTTTAGAGAGGAATTTGAATAAGGAAAAGGAACCAGTAAGTCGTGCGTGTTTTATTTGTGGCAGGGAAAACCATTTAGCTAAAGTTTTTTTTTTTTTTTTTTTTTTTTTAGAAAGAAAGAAAGAAAGAAATCTGTGAACACTGTTTCCCAGAGAATCTAACTAGGGAATAATGGCTATTGTAGGGTTGCTGGTACTCAGATGGAGGGAGGGAATGTTAGGTCAAATAATTTTAGTGATATGTTAAACAACATTATTTGTTTTTACTGTAAGGAGAAGGGACATGTTACAGCTTGGTGCCCTCAATGGAAGAAGGAAATTGGAGAAAAAACAGTATTAACAGTTTGTCCTTTAAACATAAACATTACAAAATTAATGTTTCAGTTTTGTTGAATTCCGGGGCTACTTGTTCCTTAATCAGTCAAAATTATTGTAACTACTTATTGTGTGACCCATGTGTTCAAGCGGGAAACAATAGGATTTTCCTTAGCCAACAGGGGGGTAGTAAATTCACATTGCCTAGCTACTTTAAAATAAAAAAGTGACCATTTTTATTGGGAAGTTGATTTTAGGATATTGCCAGGACATAGGCATGATGTATTATAGTGGGTGTTGATTTTCTAGGCAAAACAAGGGCTTGTTTAAATGTGCATAATAAATAGTTAATCTCTGAATTTTGTAAAGCGTGTCCCATTGTGATCATGCCAAAAGAGATTCATTTTCAAGGGATTTCGGCTGCCAAAATATCTGAAAAACAGGATTGTAAATTAGCAGAATTATGTAACGAATTTGAGATTGTCATTAAGGTAAGTCTTGGCCATTATGTAAAACAACTCATTGTTTTAATGTTAAAGGATACGGAGTCAGTATCATTAGTACCATATAGGGCGGCCCCTCCTAAATTAAAATTTTTAAGACTTTTAATGTCCGAGTTGCAATCCAAAGACGTCTTAGAGCCCTCCAGCAGTTTTATTCCAGGCCAGTGCTTCTGGTGCCTAAAAAGGTGCCAGGGCAATTTAGGATAATCTGTAACTATCTTAGAGTAAACTAAAAAATATATGTGGACCCTTATCCCCTACCTACCATATAATCAGTTTTTTTAGCACGTTGGTCAGGTTAAATATTTTATTATTTTTGATTTGAACGCAGCATTTTTTAAACGTGATCTGCATCCCGATTCACATAAGATTTTGGCATTTGTGACCCTGTGGGGCCAGTTTCGGTGGAAATGTTTACCAGTGGGATAAACTGTAGGCCGCAGGCTATGTCTTAGAGTTCTTTTCCAAGTTTTAGGGAATATCAATAGCATTTTTGTTTTCTTATATTGATGACGTTTATGTGTATAGTAACATATTCGAGGAACGTCTTCAACGCCTTAGACTCGTTTTATCTGCTCTGCGAGATCCGGATTGACCGTGAACCCGGATAAAGTCGTGTGGGCTATTTGGAATTTGTTATTAGTAAGGGACAACTGTAAATGGACCTGGAGAAAACTCAACCTATAGTTAGTTTCCCTGCCCCTTAAAGTCTGAGAGATGACGCATGACAAAATATGCACTAAATAGAGCGGAATCATGACTTTGTCCCATCCGAGATGGTTGGTTTCATGAGCAAGTCTACCCTCAGTAATGGATGCAGGACATTGGAAGCTCTGCGACGTTGATACAGACTCAACACACCTTCAACCCCGTGCTCTTAGCTTGTACTGCTCCCCTGCGTATGCAGAAAACCATCACATCATTGCTAGAGGCACGATTTTGTGGTAAATTGCAATAAAACGAAATAACACCGAAGTACTAGTTAAAACGCGAAATAACACGAAATACTGACAAATGTGCAATATTCCACGAAGTTAGCTGATTTTCTTTTCAGCTTAGGATGATAGGGTGGCAATGTTGGAGTAAGACAGACTCAACTGCTGCTGTTTTGAGGCAGTAGTTGTGCCGTTCTTATTCCAAGAACTAAACTGACGGGCTGTCACTTAACAACCCGAAAGGAAGGGTGGAAAAAGATGCCCTGCTGCGAGATAATCATCTACGGGAGCGGGTCACCAAATTACCAGCTGTGCAAGGGTCGCACAGCTGCTCCAAATTGTCATTTCAGTATTTAAAATCTTTTAAAAGCAATATTAACCTTGTAGATTTAATACTTTCTGTCAGATGTATTAAATACATATTAAATTGGTATTGCATCTTTTCATGTCTGTTAATAGTTATTAAAAAGTTAAATTCTGTGAAATTATGTTCTGTAAAGAATTGAATGTAATGTATTTAATAGATAGCAAATATAATAGGCTCTACTGCAATGTTTTGTGCCTTTTAAAAGTCATTAAATTGTTAAGTTATGTGCAATTTTGGAAAGAATTTTATGTACTATATTAAATACGCAGTAAACATAATACTGCATCTTTTAGTATTACATGTTTTGTGTTCGGAAAAGTAAAACTAATAATACCAAAATCTTGATTTTTATAACAACGAAATCTTAGTTTTAAAACACAGAAATTTTTTTTTAAATAAAACCATAAAATCTTGTTTCTAGTCATTGCCCATCCCACACCGAAGTTATTTACTTCAGCACGTTCACCAGTTTGAATTTGGTGCTGCCGGAGATGCGGCCCAATCACAGAGGGTCATGGCCTACTCGAGCGCCCTTAGCTTGGAAGTTCTGCACCCCAGGCGCAGAGCGAAGAGGCAAGATAAGGCATCCACTGGTCCATGCATATGATGTTACAATCTCAATCCCTTGGAGGCGGGACCAAGTTCCCCGCACCCCTCGAAGCACCTATGATTAACAGAGATCACTATAAAAGACGAGCCATCCCATGCCTGAAGAGACTGCGAAGGCCGGAGTTGGATACCGCTGCGTTAATTTAGTTTTGCATAGTCACCTGGACTTAGGACCAATAGTCCTACGCCCGCATCACCTACCACGACAACGACACTCTTCTAGTGGCCATCTTCCCCCTGAAGGACGTCTTCAGCAGCACCTCTAGTCGTCATCAACCTTGAGCACCACCTACGTCGACCTAACCTCTCCTTAACCCTGTATTGTCCAGGTAATCGCAAGGTCATGGCGACGTAGCCCCTTGAGGCTCTAGCCAGGGTATTTTACCGCTTGAGTAGAATAACCCAGTTAGTGAGCTCCCTTCTGGACATACTTCGTATAGTTCAGCTAGGTTTCATGGCTAGTTTATCTTTTAATTAAATTTATTTAATTTTAATTAATTCATCAAACAACTTACTTAACCTAAATGTATAAGGTGGCCTTTGCCTGATTTCCATTGAATATATACTTTTAACTTCCGCAGTTAATTTGTATGCTAGTTAACGGTAAAGTAACGTATGGTAGAAACCATTGCTATGGCTATTTTCATATTATTTTTGCTTTACTGTAATTTCTTACATGAATATATTAAAACCATGCTCCCATTTAAGTCTAGTGCCTTTTACTTACTAGCTTTATTAATCCTGCATCCCTTGTGTATTTGAATCAAAGTAAGCCACAAATAATGTCTCAACTAACTTCACATTTGAATATTTTTATTCTTAAATTGTGTACGTGAAATAACGCCGGCTACGGCAGCCAAACTGCAAATATAAGTAACACCGAGCGGTATCCTAAGTTTGGCCTGGCCAAGGTAATACTCAGGGTATTGCAGTGGTCAATGCTCGGAGGAGCCCTTCACAAGGAATTCAATACACCTTGGTACTTCAGCTGCTAACAAGATCTGCTGAATAACCCTTCGGGCTAGTGAATGGCTGGATGTGGTTAAGCGGCAAGACATGTCGGGTCTAGTAGTTTGCCCTGATGTACACTGTAGGACCGCTCCTTATAACCAGCTTCATGGCACGTACATATTTTCTTGTGTGGCTATTTCAGATATTACTGGAATTACATTACTAGTGCGGCCTTATGCCGAAAGCTTTAAAATCAGGTGCAAAGAACCTTCTTAAGCGGGAACTATACCAGATAGAAAGAGACCTACTTGATCAAAGTAATACTGAACCACAAGAAGCAATCTTTTTATTTGAATTACCAACCCTGACACCGGGTATCACATTTCCTTTGAGCATTTATTAACATTGCATAGTGGTATAGTTATTAGACGTAAACAGCTACATCCGGAGAGCTCCAAAGCCTGCGGTTCCTGAGGTAACCTGTCGATGTGGTGTTCTTCCTACTGTTGAAAACTTTGTTCCATTACGTAAACCTACCCGACCCACAATCTATGCTGATGTCTTGCCAAAGCGGGTTTCATTTTTCTTCTTATGCATGTTCTATGTTCAACTCGTTTTAAGAGGTTGAAGGCCACCCAAACTTTTTGCACACACTCAATGTATGAGAGTACACTTAAATTCAAGGTATTCATCAGTGTAGCACTGATGAATCCCCAAGTCATCAAAGCCACATATGCCACAAGTTAGCCCCTCTCATTGGCTCACACCCCAGCGTGTGTCGAACCCTTTCTCATGCTGGCCTGAGTCTTGTGTGCAGTTTTCCTAAAGGTGACTCCGTATATGAGTAATTGATTTAGTGTACATCCTTGACATCTGAGGTTTGAACCCTCAACCCACCGACCTTAGCTGGTTCTGTCTTTCGTCAACAGTGTCCAGGTAGAGGATGGATCCAAACCCAGTACTGGGTGGTTGAGTGTTTGGTGATTTAGAGTTCAGGTTCGAACTCCATCTCTTTGTGCTCTCTGTAGTGCTTCAAGCCCTCCTTCAGAGGAGTACGTAGATTTTTGGGGATGGTTGTATTCTATTCTAAATTCATACCTGACTTCGCAAATATCGCTGAACCTTTAAATATGTTGAAGCGGAAAGACGTAGCCTTTTTTTGGGGTACAGAACAACAAAATGCCTTTAGTCAGCTAAATGATAAATTAGCAACTCCACCAGTATTGCACCTTCCCCAGTTAAAAAAGTTTTTCACTCGTCAAATGGATGCTAGTTCTAAAGCGTTAAGGACTGTGTTATGTCAAACCGAAAATGAGAATCTAGTGCTAGTCGCTTATGCCAGCCATTTGCTTACTCCTGCTGAGCGAAAATTTTTACCTATGAAAAGGAGGTGCTTGTTGCCATTTTTGGAATGGAAAAATTCACTGACTACCTGGGAGCTAGTTTTTGTCAACTAACAAACCAGTGGTGGACTAGCACGATGGTTGGTTAGGCTTACTAAGTTTAAGTTCACCGTCAAGCATATAAAAGGGGTTGACAGTGGGGTAGCAGTTGGTCTTTGGCATATGTTTGATGAAGAAGAATTCTGTGAAGTGACTTCAACTAGTTGTATGACTATTCAAGGGGGTTGAATCCTTCGAGGTAAAAATAGTAGAGTCAGCTCCCTGAGAATTTACGGATAGGAATGATCCAAAGGAACAGGTTGATGTGTTGCAGGATTTTCTCCAGGCCTACCTAACTTTACAACAGCATCAGGAGACTGACCCGGATTGTATTACTATATTATCTGATATCACTGCCCGGACGGCTGGACCTTATGATATAAGGAAAGGGTTGATAAGATACATCAATCCCAAAACCAAATTTTTTAACTTTTATGTTCCCAAAGCTTTAAGGGGCCCGATATTGCATTACTATCATAACACTTTTTTCCGTGGTCATTGCAAGATGAGACAATCTCTCGCATGCATGAGATGGTCTATTGGCTGGGTTTGGGTAAGGAAGTGGAATCTCTGGTTCAGCAGTGTGAGCCCTGCCAGCATTCTAAACCCCAAAATGTCAAAATAGTTAGTCTCTGTAGTGCAGCTGTGGCTAAATTTACATGGTAATGCATATATTTTGATATATTTACACCTCTCCCTAGGACAGCTGATGGATTTACCTTATTCCATGTAGCAGTAAATAGCTTATGTAAGTTTGTGTACTTTTTCCCCCTCAGGTCTATGAAAGCATCAGAAATTTGTAAGGTGTTAAGTCAACGCCTTGATGCGTGCCGCTCAACCTAATAATGAACGACAACGATGAGATTACGACTCATCGCGAGTTGTTCCTACTTCCACTGCTACAAAAGGAGAGAGAATATGAATTCTCTTCTGCCTACTCTACCAGGCAACAAGAACCTATGATCAGATTCTCTTCACCTGAAGGTTAAGCGACCCGGCAGGCACGCGGCCCCCCTACCCCGTTCTGAGAGTCTATCAGCTGCCCGCTACTGGCAAGGCCAAACGCCACTGACGAGGCACGAAGCAGAAACGCTGACCAGAGTTTTTCGATTCCGACGCCAACCAGGGTAGGAGACTCACCCTCCCCGCAGCCCGTGCCGGCAGCCTACAAGCTTCACCTATATAAGACTGGGCGCTGCCGGGCTCCGGCAGTTCATTCTTTGAAAACTTCTCATGACATCCCAGAGCACTAATTCAGTGCTGAGACCTCCGGGAACTTCTGAAGCTTCAAGTACTCCCCCAGTGGCTACTCACCACACGTCAATATAGATTATGTAGGACACATCATCTCACCGGAAGGAAACTTCCCTTAACACAGTTCAATATGAGCGGTTGAAGAAGCAGAAGAACCTACGAATTGCAGCAACTTCGACGGTATGTGGGTCTGTGTAATTGGTTGCGAGACTTTGTTCCAAATATTGCAAAATACATGGCACCACTATATCCCCTCCTCGAGAAAGATACACGTGGTGATGGGGCCCTTAACAACGACAAGCGTTTTCTGACTTGAAGAGCAGTTTCAACACACCCAGTATTCTTGGCCTACTTGAGCAGACAAGACAGGGTACTCGGCCTAGATGACCTGTTGTTTTGGGGGACCCCAATCAATCAGCCAATTCCGGCATCAACCGGTAACTGTGAGCACACACCGACCAGCACGGCAGTCAGAGGCCAAACCGGTTGCACTACGGTCAGACTCACAGCAACCGCCGCTGGTCACGTGTCGCCCAGGCAACCCAGGGAGAGTGGTCCCACCAAAACGTATAGCCATACTTGCAGTACCAGATTTTGTGCCCTGCCACAAAGCAACCAGACCCATACTCTACACTGGTCATGCACCATTACTACGTAAGGTCTAGAGTCCAAGTATAACTCTGGCTGCATCAGATCTTGCACCCACCAAAACACTTGGCATTGTGACAGTCCTCAGTTGCCCACAGGATGTCTCGTGTCAACCTTGTAATATCTGAGGTGGCTAACATTGTTGCTATGTGCACAGCCACAGTATTGAGCATAGCCACACTGATAAGATATCATAGCTGTGGGATAAGCGTTGTGCATGGCCTAACTTACAAGGTGCATGCACCGGGCGCAACTCAGACAATGGTGTTAATGGATTTTTGCCAAACCTTTTTTGTTTTTAATTTTGTTGCCTACCAGTTAACGACAGAGACATAACACCTATGTTTTATTGCTTATTGCTAACAAATGTACTTTTTAATGAACTTTGACTTTAATTTCTTGTATTTTTGCCAACGTTTTTTTTATAATTTTGTTCTTAAAGTTTTGTATTTTTTGACAATTCCCAAGAATGTTGTCTTATAATCGCTAGTTGCGCAAAATTCGGTGTTATAAATTTTGAAGATAAAGATTATTCAGCTACATTTTGCTGTGCTCTTTGTAGGCACTTTTGATTTATCTCTGCAATTAGAATTCTAGAATTCATCGTGTCATTACATTAGTGATTTTGCTCCTACCTCTGACATTCACAAGCTACCAATTTTGCAGGCACACAGTGGATAAAATTGCCTTGTGTTATCCACACTTGAAGAGGATTTCCCAATTTTAATTCATGATTAAAATTGAGCTCTTTATTCATAACCATCTTTACACTTTTTTGTTGTGTGATCAATAAGAGTTTTTTTGTTTGGAAGTCATGTTTGAGGTCCTTTCTTGCAGTTGTGAGCTGGTGGCGCTAGGTAATGGCACTGCCTGCCGAGAGACAGAAGACTTCCTCAGCAGCCTTATACAGTATGGTTGGTTCACACCATTAGACATCACATACACCATTGTGAGTGAGCAGGGGGCCAGCATTTACTCTTGCAGCCCTGTCGCACAGAAGGAGTTCCCATCCATGGATCCCAACCTCATCAGCGCTGGTGAGAGCCTGGCTTTTATATTTGTTCAGTCAGTTAGACAACAGTCTTCCCTCGTAGGAAACTTCATTTTTTGAAGGAAGATTGTTTAGAATGCATTTTTTATGACATGCATTTATATGCAGGAAGGCTTACCACCAAAAATTGAGGTGATTTATGTAAAGACAAAATTACACTGGCACCTCATCAATTAAAACTCTTTAATACAAAGTTCTCTTTTGTATAAAGTTATTGTATTTCCTGTTAGAGTAAGATAGATACTGAATTTAAATGTTAGTTTGTACCCATAATACTTAATTTATATAACAATGTAAGGTACTGTCAATGGGTGAAAAGAAGTCATGAAGATTGATCCGTGACGGGCTGAATAATAATCAAACACCTGGGAGAACAGTGGTCTCTTGTTCAAAGAGATAGTCAGTCTCTCTTCTGAACGAGGTTCAGTTCTGGCATGATATCGGGGACTTGCTGGTATAAAGAACTGGTCGTGTAGCTACTCTGCAGGGCACGAATTCTTGGCTAATAATGGCTAATGTGCATTTTGTAGATATGGTAGACGGAAGGTCACTTGGGTAACTTTTCAACAAAGCTGGAACTTTGCGTGGTGCAGATGTTTGTGGCGTTGGTGGAGCAGTAGGTGTTTCCTGTGGTCTGTAAACGTAGGATGGCAGTAGTACTGTAGGCATCAAGTGAGCTATGACAGGTGTGTGTGGCAGTTCAGGCTTCCCCAAGTATTCTATAATACAGTCAGGGTAAGCTGCTGGTCCAGAGCGTACAGGTGGCAAGAACAGATGACTAGGCATTGGAGCTTCTCTTGGCTCTTACAGATGATGAAGAGCTTGCGCCTTCTCTGGGCTGAAGACTAGCTATCTGTTTGACTACTGAGGGCTGATATTCATGCGCTCGGTCCAGTGCAAAGAGTGCCTCTTGTACTTTCTCCTTAAGATCTCCCCTTTTGACAAAAGACACCAGGAAGTTGGAAATTACCCCACCAAACTGTTTTGCACGTGCAGGTTGAAGTTGCGTCTCTCACTGCAAGGGTGCATGGCCTGGTAACCGTCTATGATGTGGGGATTAGATGTTCCTGGCGGAGTCTGCTTGGGGGAGAAGTAATCGCCAAATGTAGTTTATGTGGTTTCACATACAGCGTACCTTTTGACGGCTTGTCTGTTTCCCACAATCCAGGATTGTTGGAAAGGGATGGCCAGTAATAGTGTGTGTTCTATGAACCAAAATATGTGTGTTTACGTTGAGCAAGCTTTCCGTTAATACCTGCAGGTAGGTACGTGGCAATGATAACTACGAGGTACTATGTCTACAAGGAAGTGGACTCAAGTAAAAGTTCACGCAAGCTTTATTTTCAGGAAAATAATAACATGGTGATAACGTTCTAGCTCTGGGTCATCGTCACGAGCATCAACCCTTGAAAGCTATCAGTTTGGTTGGCCGGCAGAGGTGTCCAACTAAAAAAGGGTGCGCAGAAATTACAGGTGAACTTCTTGCTATGGTGTGTATGTGTTGTAGAAGCGACGTCACGGTATCTCTTGGGAAACTAAGCATGGGAGTGACAGAATGGTAGCCTTTAAAAAGACTGGGATGTGGTCCACTGCAATCACGAATGAAAGGGGGATGTAAGTTAGCAGGGTACGTAACAGATAGCTCCTAACTGACGTAATCCTAACCTGCCACAAGCTCTGTCGATGTGCACCGTTGGTAAGGGGTGTGTTCCGAGCAGCGCGTGTTGAAATGACTGTAACAGTACAAAACTGGCGTGACGACAAATGTTGACCTGAGTAAAGCATGTCGGACTCGATGACAATAAGCTAGGCTTAAGGCGGGGATAAGTTCCGACCAACGAGTGCTGGAAAAGACCGTGGCAATTTAATTGGATCCGAGAAACGTGTGCTGGAAACAAAAATTGGCACCAATCTGATTGCTTCCTGAGCTGCGTGCGCTGAGAAGGAAGACTAGTGACAATCTTGGTTAGTGCCTGAGGAACGCATGCTAGACAACTGACGACTGGCATCGAGACGTGGGCCGTCTCTTCCTTTTATACTCCTAGCGGGCCGCTGCCCATCCCTCGTTAGCTGGTACACTAGGGTGAGGGGGTAGTCACTGAGTGAGGGGTGCGAAGCATGACTTGCCTCTGCGGCCTCACCGGCCGGCTGGAGGGGGATGCAAACAAAAGACAAGCGATATTACTACTAGTGCCATCTAGTGGAGAGTTAATGAACTCACTTGTCCTCCTAGCATAATTATGGGGGACCGGTGAATAATAAAAGAAACAAGGCAGACAGTACAATCTCACTATTAGCGTAATAATTTGAAGCCTCAAGCTCCGTGCGAAATACCTGGGGGATGGAGCTGAAGTCGGTTAAAATTAATAACTCAAAAAGTGTCATGCATCAAGATGTAAAGAATATTTTATTTTGAAATATGCTAAATAACAAAGTCAGCATTTTATTTATTGGTAATTTTTTGTGATTATCACAAACTCCCATTAATACAAACTTCAAACATTCAGGTCTCTTAAGGTTTATATTGAAGTGGTTTCACTGTATATGGTGACAAGCCATAAAATCAAATAACACTAAAATGTGTATGCTAATACACTGCATAACACTGAAATTTAGGTTAAAGTATGAAATAAATCTAAATTAGCAAAAATATTCCATTTTTTAGTAACATATAAATTATTTTATGTGTAAGAAATTATATTGTGAAAATTTTTGTAAGATACTGACAAAAGAGACTTCACATCATCTATAAAACTCATTGTTTGTACTAGAAAAAATTGCAATACCTTAAATATAATTAAATATCTTATTTAAAAATGTACTTACTTACTTACTTTTGATTATACAGTATTTGAAATGTTACATATTACAAATTTTAAATGAATATGTGTTTAAAATTAGCATTTTAAAAACTAAATATTGCATTTCAAAAATAAAAACAATATTGAAATCATAAATCTAAAAATGAAATTCATGTAAACATAAAACCATAATATCTGGTCACTATTTATTAAGTTTGAAATGTGTACTACAGTATATTTACTTGATAAACATATTCTTGAATTTTAATTCTCTCTTATTTCTGGATCATAGAATATTTACATAACAATACACACTATTTCTCATTAACATGACACGTGACGGACTGGGGATAGCTGAAGGCAACATCATGGTCGGGAACGGTTTTGGGGTTATCGTGGCAGAATGCCGAAGAGGCTAGGGTGCTGCTCCAAGTAGATTTGTAGGCTGCTGCGACCTTTGTCTCCTACAACTTTTTCCCGTCCCTTTTGGTGTAAGGCATGGAGGGATACTAAGACCGGTTTTACAAGAGGGGAGCAGGTGAAACTGTAGTCCATAGCTATAGTGCTTTTGCCACAGCGGAAGCCGAGCCAATGCAGAACCATACCCTGTTCCCCAACTGGGGACACAAGCAGCGCAGTGTTTGGAGAGGTGGGTTTTTCTCTGAAGTGTCCAACAACCAATGTGGGAGTAGGCCCAAAGGTGGTCAGCCCTCCATGACCAGTCAAATGCCCATTCCGGTGACACTATGGCGTGGTGGATGGAGTACAATCTGGGCTGGTTGAGTAGCCTCCTTACGGGTTGTCTTTCTAGTGGTTGTGGCTCTACTTTTCTGCACACTGGAGTGCGCATAACAGATGGCTATCGAGCGTGTGTGTTTAATCGGACGTACAAGTCCCTGAAGGGGAGTCCGCGGCCCTATACTAGATTTTGAAAGTATGGGGTGCAATTCACGGTCCCCTGTTTCACTCTGCTTTGTGTTTACGTAGGAGTAGCACAGTCACCTAAGGATTGACACTCAGGAGTAAGAAAGAACTCGTTTTATTCCCAAGAGAAATAGATACGGTGGCCCGTTTTACCTCCTAACTACCTCAAGCTGACAAGAAGTACTAATTACGCTAATCTAAGTGAAGGCAGGAAGGCGGATTTCGACTACGACTAGGTAGATAGATAACTGACCCTAGCTACTCTGTAATGCATCCTGAAGGGACTTAGGGGCCCCACTTCCTGAAGGACATTGGTGTGCTGCCATTATGAGGGGTAAGGTGCAGGTGAGTTGACAACTTTTTTGGGGGTTGCTGATACAAGGCTCCTTGAAAGTCTGGAAGGCGTTGATGTTGGAACTGAAGAGCTTCTGGTGAGTGTTTGTAACGTAGAAATCGGTAGAGAACTTCAGCACATAGGGCAGTGGAGTGAGCTGTCCAGGCTATGTGGCTCTAAGGAGAGCAGACAAACAACTGACGTTTCTGAGCTGCGCGCATGTATAAGAATGTACCGGCCCGCCTTCGTCTGGGCTGCGGGGTTCCAGGTGGTCAAGTCGTCTGCTAGTGGGCGGAACCAAGGGCTGTTTGCTGGTGGCCTGAGCGGAGCAGGTGGTGCTATCCCTCGGCATGCTCTTGAACTACTTGACCGTAGATGGTGGCTTTGGCCGCTCAGCCGCTGGCTCACTCATGCTTCTGAGGGGAGGTTGGTGTGGCTTTCCGACTGTGGCAAACAGTACAAAACTGCAGTGTCTCTATTAGTCCCCGCAGCAAGAGATGTACCCTGTAGGCTCTCTGGTATTTGTAATATTGGTTCTTACTCCGCCTGGTGTGTTTAGGTGGATTGCACAGATGAGACAAAGTTGTTTGCATACATGCAAACAACGTCATGCATCAATTTGCCCCTCTTCTGTTGCGATGGAGGCTCATGTAGGCAATTAAAAAATCCATCTTCTCAGCAGTGATGTAGAACTGTCACCCCAAGAAGGCTGGTTTCATCTCTGTAATACTCGTTCCTCTGTGCGCTGGCCTCGAGATCTGGCGGTGCAATGCTGCATGAGTCACTGAAAGGGCAGCGGTAGCTAACTAATATTTACAAACACTAGTACACTATTAATGCGTTAACTATCACATTGGTGTACGGACCTTCTACACTGAATAAAAAACATGTTGAATCTTCAAAGACACAAAGAGCACTGAAAATATGTACAATATCGCTTTTGAAAATTATTAACAAATTTCTAATTTTACTTGTTGGCGAGAGTCCTTTGTGATTTAGGCTCGGGCCTGGTTGTCATCTGCTTCTCGGAATTGGAAGTCTTTGTACACTGGAACTTGACATAATATCACTGCATCAATTATTTGCACTTAAACAGTGTCCTTGGGTGACACGAAACTCTGGCAAAACGTCACTGGTTTAACCTTGTGCAAAACTGTCACTGATTGGCTACGAGAGCTGGGTTTGTTTACATGATTAGTTCTGTCCTTTTACTTTCACTAGTTTGCAGCCACTTATGGCTGCAATTTTGCGTGTATCTGAGTTAATGTTCTAATTACAGCAATTTACGGCTGCAAACAGTTTTTCCATTTATTTAACTGGTCTAATGTCTTAATTACAGCGATTTACGGCTGCAGCAATAACTGTTTGTACTTCACTTCACTCGACAGCTATTTATAGCTGTTAACTATTCATGGGAAACTTCTACTCTGTGTGTCTTGGGTTGAGTCTTTGCTGCCTGGCCCTGCTTTATCATGACCGTGTGTAAGGGATACGGCCATGTGAATCGGGACATCGGCTTTCAGGGTGACTCATATATCTGCCAGGTTGATTATTGCCATGGCAGGCATGGGATGCTCTCTTTTAGTCTGGCTGGCAGGTGCTGGGGTCCACCAGGTACCGGGGGACGATCATCGGCCCTCTCCTCCCGAAGGAGCAGCTGCTGGGTGGCTGGCCGAAGTAGAGGCTCCAGGTTCTCTTACAATTCTCCGGCTTGACTGCTGGGCTCATCCTCCCATTTGAAAGGGTGGGTTGGTTTGTGTTGACCCTGACATCCCCTGATGCCTGGACCTGGGGAGCGTCGCCTGGGCTCAACGTGGCCGTGACCATCGACGAAGGTGTGGACTCCTGTTGTCTACCAACCTCACCAGCACTGTTGTGCTCATCCTCCTGTTTGACTAGATGGGTCCCGGTGACCCCTGCGCTCTCCATTGCCTGGGTAGGGTAGACCACATCTCTCTGGATAAGAGTGGTCAGGGTGGCCGGTTGAGGCTGAGGCTCTTCGGGCTCCTCGGCATTTGTCGGCTGGGCTGCTGGGCTTGTACTCTCGTTCTGGTGGCTGAGTCCTGGTGTCTGCCTTGGCATCTCCTGATGCCTGAGACTGGGGATGGACCGCACCGTCATGGCAGGACGCGGCTGTGGCTGCTGGCTAGGGTAGGGATTGCTGGTGCCTGCAAGCCCCACTGGCACTGCTGGGCTCATCCTGCTGTTCGGTTGGATAAGTCCAGGTGATGTTGGCCTTGACACCATCCAGCGTTGGGACCAAGATGTCGAATTCCTGGTTAGGCACGGTCTGGGTGGCTGGCAGAGGCCGAGGCTTTTCAGGGTGGGTGCTCGGCCTCGGCGACAGGGCTGCTGGGCTCATCCTCTCATTCTGATCAGTGAACCATGAGGTGGGCCTCTGCGCCTCTTGGTGCAGAGACTTGGTGGGTAGCCGACGTGTCCGGGCTGGACATGGCTGGCTTTGCAGTCGAAAGTAGGAGCTCCGGGATCCCCTGACCTCATCTGCACTTGTGGGCTGCCCCCTCTCCCTTTCGGAAGGGGAAGTCTTAACGTCGACCTCGGCATCTCTTGACGTCGAGACCAGTGTAGCCGTCAGAGGCAGAGGCTCTTCAGGCTCTTCTGCCTCCTCGGCGTTGCTGGTGTCTTCCTTCCTATTAGGAGGTGGTACGGTGCACGGGCTGCTGCATCATCCGGCGTCACAGCCTCTGGGTCGGCCAAATCCTCTGTGGCTGGTGTGAGCGGGCTGGCCAATAGAAGTAGAGGATCTTTATCCTCCTCTACCTCAACGGTGCGTGGTAGTTCATCTTGTTCCTGGATCGGGCTCTGTGGCATGGTTCGATGTCGAGGTTCATGGTCCAGTCGACCTCTCCATAAAATCTCCATCATAGCAGGTGTCATCTGGGTGTGTCAGGCAGCGGCATGGCATAGGAAACTGGTTGACATTGAGGGTAGGTTTCTAACGGAGGCTGCTCCTTAACGCACTGGAAAATCTACTTGTACCGGGGTAGCTTGCTGGCTCATTGGGCTAGTGTCTAATCTCACCTCCTCTCTCTGGGGTGGAGGCAGCTCGGCGGCAGCAGGCGTGGGTTTTGGGTCATCCTCCCTCTCTTCCTTGGCGTCAACCTCAGATTCTGGGGTGTGGCTTTGTGCTCAGGCGCTTCTGTTAGGAATAGGCATATCTGCCCCCATGTCGCCTTCTTGCTGTGTCCCCTCACATCTTCAGCCCAGTATACATTATCCTGCTGACCCACTATCTTGTATGGCTCCTCCCACTTCTTGGGGCCAGGCTCATGCTGAACTGGCCGCGGGTCTTGCTCATTGGGTGGCTGTGGAGGAGGATGGTCTCTCCCATGCTGAAACTCAGAATGCCGATGTGGGGTTTCTGTTACTTCTTTTCTGTATAGCGGGCCTGTGCTTCGTGAGCTTGGGTTGTCCGGGCTAATGAGCTGGCTGGCGCTGGTGTTGATGGCCTCATTCGTCCTTCACTGGAGGGCGAAGAGGATCGTCAGGATGTGCTGGTCCCAGTGGTGGTTCCAGTGTCATCGTCCACACTGAGTCAGAGGCTTTTCTTGAGCTCCTAATTCCTCTGCTCAGTGGGGTTTGCGAGGGGGGGGGGGGGGGGGGTTATGGGGGATTGTCCACTTCTCAATCCCCATCCATTGCACGTTGTTTGCCAGTGCTGACTGGTAACCTGTGTACTGTTATCTGTCAAGATTGGCTATGGATATCCCCAGCGGGGAAATATCTCTGGCTCGAACTTGCATATTATATTCTACGTCTCTTGGCTGGGAAGAGGAAACACCTCCACCCAGTGCAAAAAGATGTCGGTTACTACCAAGAGGTAGGGGTTGCCGTGGGTGCTTCTCGGGTAGTGCCTCATGAGGTCGGCCGCCAGCTGTACCCAGGCCGTTTTCGGTCGACGGGTCTTCAGTGTTGGTTGGAGCACAGGGTAAGCCTTGCCCCGGCAGCATGCTTCGCAGCTGTTGATGTACTGTCGAATGTCCCGGCTCATCCCGTCCCAGATACAGCATGCCCCAATTTCTTGTAGGGTCTCCTTGATAGCAGGGTGTCCGTCTTGCAGGTGATCATAAAAATGGCAGCAGAGATCCGGAGCTAGTTGCACAGGCCTAAGAAGCGGTGCAGCTGCCTCTTCGTGGTGGGTTCTTATGCCTCTTCAATATCACATATTGATGAAGCTTGAGGGTAGTTTCCTTCGGGTGATACGACGTGCCCTATATAGTCTTATCGACGTCTTGCTGAAGTGGCTCTTCGATAGCCAGCAGGTGAGGCCATGGAGTTCTAATCGTACCAGGACTCTCTAGATGTGCCGACAATGTTCTTCGCAGCTCTTTGAGTAGATATGACGTCATCTAAGTACGCAAAGCAGAACTGCCTGATGTAGCCAGTGAACACTTTGACTGATACGAGCCTCTGGAAGGTGGCTGGCATGTTCTTCAGCTTGAAGGGCATGACTTAGAACAAGAGTTTTGCCCTTGGGTGTGGCAAACGTTGTGTACTTGCGACTGTCAGGGTGTTCTGTGATCTGCCAGTATCCAGACTGCATGTCAAGGGTACTGAAGACTTTGGCTTCCCCTATCTCAATGTATGCGTTAGGTTGTTCGCAGCCCAACTTTCTTTGGTACCAACACCACGAATGAATTATTCTGTGAGTCTGAGGGTTCCACTATTCCTTGCTTATTCATCTTTTGCACTTGGGTCATTATTAAATGTCGCCTTCTGGCTGATGCTCGGTATGGGTGGTTATACACAGGAGCATCTGTAGTGGTCCAGATCTTGTGCTGTATGCTCCGATTTTGGCGTAATTGTCCTATGTGTCCAAACGAGCCAGTGTATTCCTTCCAAATCTGTCTCAACTATGCTAACTGTTGCTCAGTCAGCTGGTGGTGGATTTCTTCCTGATTGAGTGCGGGACGACTGCTTCGGGCTGTGTTCCCAATTCACAGTGACCCTATGTTTATCTCTCAGGTAAACTGTTCTCTGCTCATGGTCATAATACACTGTTGCTGGCATAGCCAAGGATGCCTGAGAATTACCACCTCGGTATGAAGCCTCTGCCTCTACCACCTTGGTTACTCAGTCAGGTTGGGTCGACGGGATGTGGTACCTGATCAGAATTGCCATCTAGGTCAAGGGTCCTCCATGTTGGGAAGAGTGAACTGGACACGGCACTCTTAAACGCAGGAAGCCTTGGATCTACTGTATACACTCTCAGATATTTCAATATTACCAGCGGTGTCAAATTTGATGGGGCCATATATGGTCAACACCCTAAAATTACAAGTCAGGTAAATTTATTCCCTCTTCAGGGGATGACCGGTATACATTACCAGTCTCGTAAGCTTTCTACTAGGCATAAGATTTTCTACCACACTTGCAACACGTTTTGCCAAACATTGTACCTGATTTGCTGAGAGAGTAGGTGCACTCCGCTTCGCAGACTGGCTCACCTGGCGAGTGATGTTCGGGAAATCAGGCAATGTGGATTGTGGTAGAGTAGGGCATTGGTTCTGGTTACGGGGTGCAAATGGGATAATGTGCGGTCGAGGACGCTAGATTCCCAATAGGCCGTTACCTTCTTGTAAGATTAAAGCTATGGCTGGATGGGCCTTACCAGGTAACTTAATTAGAGGTCCGAACAAAGGGACCGGCTGTTGAAGTGAATTGATAGATTGATGGTTATTGCCTTCAGTACTTTAAGGATTGTTGCTCTCAGTATTAGTAGGATTTTAATTTCTTAAGGCTCTTAATGTTTCTAGGAGAGCTCGTCTATGTTGTCTACTTTTATTTCCATGCTCAGCGTAACGCATTTGAAATGGTCCAAAACTAATTTTGAGGAACAAACAAGTCCACATAACGACCCTACAGTGTACGTCCAGGAGTCAGTGCCGCCAATGTCAGTTCCCACTGTCAGGCCTTTTCAAACTGGGACTGACGTAGTGACGTAGATACGCCTGACCTGGGTGAGGTACCCACATGGAGTTGAGTCAGTGGCAGAGGTTTTCAGTTTTCCTTCTGGCCTTTTCAGACTGGCAAGTAGAAGTAGAACACGTGGTCTGATGAACTGCGGTATGGATTCGTGTACTTAGAGTGAGGCGCTCCCAATGATCTACCTAAATGGCAGGCCGCGGTTTGCCATTCTAATTACTGTAATGTTTGTAATTTACCTTATTGGTTAACGTTACTTGCTTCACCTTGAATAATTTAAATAAAAGAGAATGAAATCACTTTCTGAGAAAGGAACACTAGGTAACACACCATTGAATAAACACTCTCCAATATAAATTTAAAATACGTTTTTTTCTTTATGTATATAGAAAAGACATTGTGAGTGTGTATTAGCTCCTACCGTAAAAGCTTATGTAAAATTATTATTAAGTATGAAAGATATAGGAAACTCAAGCCTATATGAACTCAGGTGAAGGTAACCTAGACAAAACTCAGTATAATTTTTAATGTGATGTTAGTATAAAATAGGAAGGCAGCTAAAAACTTAACTTAACTTGGGATGTTCTTAAGAAACCTGTTTGTTTAAGAATACCTCATAACCTGCTCCCAAAAGGATAAGGGCGAAAGGGAAATGACTGTGTGTGGGTGAGAGGAAGTCGTCTTCTGAAGCGAAGCTGCTCGACGGTGGTGGAGTCTTTGGGGTCACTGACGGTGGGCGTCTTGTCTCTTTCGTATCGTGCACTTTGAGCATGGTCTAGTGGTCAGTGCTTTAACCTGCATATAATCTTCAGCCTTGTTCAGACTGGAAGGTCAGTTTGGCTGCCACCTATCATTCTTGATGGTCATCACACCCTTAAGACAGTTCTTTGGCCTTATACAGACTGGAAGAGAGGGTGGATGGTCACTTATGCCTATTGCTCCCTCGGCCTTATGCAGACTGGAGGAGAGCGATGACTACTGCTTGCCTGGAATGGCTCCTCTTATAAAATTCTCGGCTTTTGACTTCCAGAGGGGTGTGAGGATGGCTAGTCTCACTCTGCAGGGGTTGTTTATTTGAGCTTTGTTGCAGCAATTCACTTTTCTTATTATCTGGGGTGGAGGCATTTACGTATCTTATCTATCGTCTCTCCGGGAGGTGCTGGAGGCTGTGGGGCTCGTGTAGACTGGGTGCTGCACTCTTGTAGAAAATCTTGGAACTTGCTTATCTTCGGTGAAGGGTGCAGATGGCTCGTCAAATAGTAAAATTTCCTCATTAGGATTAGGGCGACTGTGTGATGGCTTTCGAGTAGGTAGTACAAATTTCTCAACCTCGTGTCTGTAGTCACACATGACGTGATTGTTGTGGACCCTGTAGGCAGTGATTTATTGTACTAAAGTGAATAGGACTTGCCCAAATGAGCATTCATGCTCGACGATGGGGCGAAGTGATCCGCCACCCTGTCACATGAACCATGCATAGGTGATTATGCAGATCTCAACAACATATTGATGTGTGCTGCTTATGTGAATATACCAAACACGACTGTGACTCATCCTAACATGTTACATCTACCAGGAACCACTACCATAGATGGCTACAGTATTGTTTCCCACAGAAGGGAAAGTTACAGACACATGGAATTTTCCTGATTTACCAGGCACGCCTTCCTCATACTACTTGTAGTATCTACATATCCTGAGGAAGGGTCAAACCGAGCATGTTATTTATGAGTGCACACAGGATCGCTCCAACCCTAGTGGGTGGTTCTAGCATGTGAACCAAGCAAGGTATCCAAGCGGCTGCTACAACACGTCAGCCTCCCTGACGCATCCGGCAGACAGAGTGTCGCCATAGCCACGAAGCTGCCTGAGGCCATATAGCAGAGCACAAGGGTAGTTCTCCCAGTCCACTCACACCAGGCAGACGTCATGCCTCCCACTCCAGCACAGGCTGGGCCGGCCAAGCGCACAATATAAGAAAGTGTGCGGCTGAAGATGCCAGTTGTATTCTCTAGTAGCTCACCTCAACACTTGTGTGCTGGGGCTCTTTACTGACCATAGGCCCTCACGGTCCTCTCCAAGAGCTTCTAGTTCTTCAACGATCACCAGTGGCTGCCGCCACCAATGGCCAGATGATCCCGAAGACTTCAAGCACCGCCAGTTTTCAGAAGTCTTCAACACCAGAAGTCTGCTCAACTACACTCTACACTTCTGCTGTTGACCCTCCTGGATCAACAGCTACTTGCTGGTAAGTGGCAACTACAACCACTGCCCTTCTGGTAGTGGTCCCCATTGTTAGGCTTCTTTTAGACACCCCAGGTTGTTTTCATAGCCATTGGGTTCATTCTATACTTGGTTTGTCTAGGAGCAGGTCACCTCCACCTGTTAAGCTTAGCTTCCTTCCATTCTCACTATGCTTAGTAGTAGGTACGAGTCACCAGTATTTATTACAGGGTTGCCACATGTCTGGAAAACCTGGAAAACAGGGAAATGTCAGGGAATTTGAAAACTGTCAGGGAGATCAGGGAAATTTCAGGGAATTTTCCAATGTAAAAAAGGTGGCAACCCTGTATTATTTATAATACATACTATTTTTTATCCTATCCTGAGAGTAAGTTTGTTTAGAGGTAAATCCTGTCCTATACTAGGAACTCTACTTCTAGAAGGAGCAAGCAAGCGACCGGGTGTAATAACAGTACTGTGGTGGGCTCCAGGGGTCTGCACACAGCGAGTTAAGGTTGTACAGACTATAGAATTCTTGTGAGCTCCCTGTTTGGAGGTATAAGAAGTAGTGATCAATAGAAATAGAGGAGAGGGCATAGAAGTTATGAAGGAAACCCCTACACTATGAACAATAGTGTAAGACTACAGATCCTCGTCAGGTATCTGTACATTAATACACACACCACTTTTGATTGCCACCCGTTCTGTGCACACAGGTGTACAGAAAGGTAGAGCCCCAACCACTAGGAACTCCTCGATCAGGAGCAGGACAGCCACATCAGGTTGTATCGCTGATTGAAGCACCGAAGATGTTGGCAGGGGTATTTGTCTGGGACTGGAATACCAGACTGTTGCTAGAACTTGCCGTGACAGTAGTAGGAAGACTGCCCACATGACCTATCGCTCTACGTTTTTGCGCCAAGTTGGGGAACCGTAGGAGCACAAGGTTTGCGCCGTCAACTGTTGTTTGGCTTTACACTTAGTAGGGGTACCGTCGATTGCTTGCACCGACAGAAAATAAGTTAAGTGTCGATACCGTCTGTATGCCATATGGGCTAAGGCATGGTACTCGAAGGGAGGAGAAGAAGGAGGAGTTCCTTACTGCTAAGCGAGTGGGCACCAATCACCCATTCACACTTTGTGAAGACACCCTACGTGAAAGTGCTCAGTCTGCCCATCACCTGCAGAGACAGTCCTCTTCAGTCAGCACCACTGTGTATTTCTCCTCGCACACAGATGTGGCACAGAGCCACATCCTGCAGTACGTGCCTTAGTCACTGGGAGTGACACCAGGTTGGGTACAGCCAACTCGTTCTTTGGAAGCAGTGCAGCCACTGCCTGTAGCCAGTGATACCTCGCCTCTCCGTACAGCGTCTCGTCAGCCCGCAGCACTCAGGCAACTGCTGGCCCCAACTGGCCTCTCTCTACACCGGAACCCAGGAGGTTGATGAGTGACTACCCTGGTAAGTCAGCCCTGCCGCAATGGGCTAAAGTGGTAGAAAGAAATATTGCGGTACACCCCACAGCAGACTTTGGTTTTTTCCTCGAACAAATTTTTCTCCCCTTGAGTGCTGAATAACAAATGCATTAAAAGGGTATATGAAGCCGAGAGCTGACATATATAATTTATAAAATTTGATAAATTTAGTTATATTGCAAAAAAGATCATGTTTCATGTAATGAAGTTTATCATAAATCATGTGACCACTAAGTTGGTATGTGGACTTGTTATGTAGTAACAAATTCTTGCCAAAAAGTGACTTCTGCAAAGAATAATAAGTCGTTACTGATAACTAATGAGCTTATTTTCCTCTACATGGGTGCAAATCAATTTTAGAAAAATTCTTTAAAGCTTAGATGGCAGGTAGGCGTCAATGTCACATTGACAGCAATATCATTGGAGATGAAACCAGAAACATGTGAAACAGTACCAAGACAATTAAAATACACGAGCGACTTACCCGGGATCTGAATTCAGAAAAACTCGTAAAATTAATCTAGCATGCAATTAACTGCATCACAATGTAATTAGTCTAATGTTTTGGATGCTAGGGTTCACTAACCTGAAATATTTACTCGGCCATCATTTTGAAAATATGTGTCTGAGCCACTAAAAATACATAAGTTTATATGGCCTACCATAATGCTACTTTTGTGAAAAATTTGTGGCAATTGGTTGATTGGTTTCCGAGAAGTAGCATAAACACACATTATTTCTAATATCGTAGATACTATCACCATTAAATGTTTGATTGAATTTGGTTGAATTGTTAAATAGATATGCAAACATATCTAAAAATTGATATGGCCGCCATTCGAAAATCAATCTCTAGCCTTATTTAAATCATGAAACTTTTTATGGCCTTCTGTAGCTGTTAAAATTTGGTGGAGATTAGTTGAATTGTTCTGGGAATATGGCAAAATGTACAATTTACTCACCTGGCACTATTTTACTAAATATTTTGGCAAAAGAGGATCTCTGTATGCACAAATGATGCTTCTTATTAATACTGTTTGCTTACAAATTCGGTTGAATTTTCTTGAAACGTTTTATAGATATAAAAAATTAATCTAAATTATTTATATAAACCCCATTAAAACATGCCTGCCGCACATAACACATGTTCATTTACGTACTCTATTGTCACAATAATTGTGACATTTTGGTATGAATCGGTTGATAGATTCTCGTGATATGGCGTGAAACCTCCACTGTTCATGTGATGATCTTTATTAATGGAGGGCAAAAAGTTTATGTATTAGCACATTCTATGATTTTAATAGATACAATATACAAAGTTAAATCAAAATTTGTTACATAGTTTCCCTAAAATGTTTGTATAGGTGCCATTGGAAAGATAAAAACCTTACACACTTTAAACGAATAAATTAAAGTAGCATACCGCAGTACAACTTTGTCGCCAAATTTGAAATAAATGGTTGATTGTTTCCTGAGGTACTACATAAAATTGGTATTATTTCATGTGGGGCTATCTTACGAAATGTACAAGAAATGTGGCTTTGCATAGACCATTTTGAGTGATATCATTGGTACTGTAAGCATACACAGTTAAGTTGAAATTTGTTTTGTAGTTTCATAGATAAACATTTCTGAGCTAAAATAATTTTTTATGGCCGCCATTTTGAAAATATGTGTCTTACCCTCTCAAAGATGATTTTTTTCTTTGGAAAGTAGGCTAATGACTTAGCAATCATAGCTAATCCTTCATTATTTGCAAGGGCAGTATCGTAATGTTTGAGTCAATTCCATGGGCCTGGTCAGATGCAATAGGGTCCCCTAGAATCACGGTAAAGAGCCAATCGAAGCATATTCTTGAAAAAGATGTTCCTGTTGAAGCTGTTTACCCCCATTATTCAACTTCTGATTTCGATGGACTGGCTTTGCTTGCGGAAAATCAGAATACATGATTTATTGACTTTGGAAGAAATTGGCGAAATAGGCCTACATGTCTTGCAAACGTTACTCCAGTGCTCAGAAAATAGAATCAAAATTAATTTTTTGATTTGTGTAAGTCTAATTCGATTAAAGACTTTGAGAGGGGTCACCAGCAAGAAAATAGCACACCTGTAATGTATGCAGACATAGAAAGCGACTTCATAGTTAGATCTCAGTCACAGTTCCTTACAGCTAGTTCACACCAGGCCAATCTCATCCAAGTTTTTAGCTGATTTACGAAGAACATCCAATTATTAAAGCAAACTACAGAGTTTAGTTATGTTCATTGCTACTGAAGACAAATTCTGGAAAGTAACATTAGATGAAGCGACATTGTGCATAACTTGTCTGTGGAAATGAAGAGGCCAAAACAAGGCTAGCCTTGCATGCTGCACCTGTTGGCGAGAGAAACATCCCTGCAGTGTTTGTTAATGCTAAGGACACCGATGTATTAGTGATTCTGCTATGTTTCATTCAACAAATCAAATGCCAAGTATTCAAATTTCATTTGGATTCCTTAGTATCTAGTATCGGGTTTTACCCATGATAGAAAATGTTCATTTGTATTGCAGAATTTCTGTATAACCATTCGCAGCTTCAACTATTACTTCATGTTAGGAGAAAATTTTATGTTTTTTTTTTATAGCTAGCTACTGCTTCCAGAAAATGTGATCAATATACCCTACAGTGCTTGGTACTGCTTATCCTGCAGATGTGACAAACCCCCTGGGGAGCTCTATGCCAGGATTTTCTAAAATGGGTATTTGTCTTCCAGACTAAGCTTGAATCATTGACAATCATGATGGTAGTGCCTGGTGGCAGGCTGGTCAACTCCTTTACGGTCAGACGGGCATGAAGGCTGGATTTTAATGTGAAAAAATTCTAGTATAGAGAGACCACATTCTGATTCGTCTGTTTGTGGAAAACCCTAGATGGAAAGGAAGAAGGAGCTAGGGCTGACATCGCCTTTGCTGCTGGTTCCCTATGAGTGCCCAGAGGTCAGAATGAGGTAGTACTCAATGCTGGCAGTGGGGAGTGCCTGGGTTATATACCCATTTATCCACTATGTTAGTAGATTTATCTCCAAAACACAGGAGAAAAGGAAGGCCAGGTGACAGCTGGCTACAAAGGAGAATGTTCCTGAGCGGTGGAAGTGAACATGGGGCCCTGAGGGCTGGGGCTCTGCTATGTGGGGGATGTTCTCGGTCCAAGGGAGCCTGAGCCCATGGAAGCCGCAAAATGGACATATATCTAGGCTGCTGAAGATTTTGTCTTCCCCGGTATCCCAGAGCGTGTGGGTTAGGTTGATGGCCTTGCACCACTTCAAGGGTGCTATTTTACAAAACAAAGTACAAACAACAAAATTCTAGTAGAATCATTTATTACACATAATAGTTTCAATGTTAATGATAATAATCAGGTACTCGTGAATTTTTTTACGCGCACATGTGTGTGTGTCCCGTGCATGTGTGTGTGTGCACGTGCATGTGTGTGCATGTGTGCATGCACGCGTGTGTGTATATATATATATATATATATATATATATATATATATATATATATATATATATATATATATATATATATATATATATATATATATATAATATATATATAAACACACACACACTTTCAGAGCCAAACATTACATTAGAATAGCTGATAAAATATAAAGTGTCATAATTGCATTAAAATTATTTCACCACCACGTGCAAGCCACGTAAATTTTTAAACAGACAAAATACCTCAATCATCAAGGAACATGTATTAACTAGAAACGTAAATGAGTAACAGATTTTCACACCAAAGTTCATTATAATGTTAATAATTCTTACCAAATAGTAGTAATTAACTTTGACTTAACCACTTAGTAAAAGTGCACAAAATTTTTTATTACGCCTGACAGTCACACAATATATTACGTCAAATCTAATGACGGACTCCTAATCACAGCTTGTTCACATTACAATGTAGTACACAGTGAACCACAGGCATTCAATTATTATGAAAAAGTTGTTACACACATATTCTTACCTGAGCAACTCATACATGCAAACTTACGTCTCTTTACCTTAGTATACATCCAATCGTAATCAAGCACCAACCAACTAGGGTGCAATAAGTATTCCAGTAATTTATAAAAATGTGAAAACACCAGGTTTATATCTGACTAGTCGTTTCTTGTGCAGTGACAACTTATCACCATGATTGACCTTGAATTACAAATATCTATCTAGCGGTGTTAAAAATACATGTATTACCATTATTAATGAGCAATGAAAAATATATAATGAAAACGCCGCAGTGACATTTAATGCACATAACATAATTATCAAATTCCAAAAATGGCAATTAACACAAAATTATTTTTTGACTCAACTCTTGTATATGAAAAAACTCATTCAATTAGAACATGCATATTTATCGAATATGAAATTTAACGACGTTGAAAACTTCAAGTAACACACTGGGTAATCATTAGCCCTTTAATGATAATAGGACTCCAAGGATTATATTGACTATAGTAAACTGCAGTGTTACTAAACCACTATATCTGAAAGTTATGACATTCATAAAATATAAGCTGTCGAGCTGCAATAAATGCACTGAAAACAGCTTGACCATCAAATAACACATTAAGAATTAACATTAAAAACATTTGCTAAAAACCAATAGTATTGTCGCAGCTGCAAACAATAATTAGAATATAGCAGCTGGTTAAAGCACAATGATGTAAAAAATATTGGACAACACTCCAAGAATTTACCTGCAGCAAGCTGTGGTTACACGCAGCGGAAAACAACCTGATCGGCTGGGGCAAGCCGAAAAGTACTATCAAAATTAAGCACAATTCATTAAACTGCAAAGCCACAAGCTGGAAAAGAACTTGCCACTACTGAATATTAATTTAATATGTGCCTGCAAAATGATCTCCTACAACTACAGCAAAGTCACACTGCAACTTCAAATAATTAAGCATTAGCAAATCCAAAAGGCACACAGCTACCAAACATGATAACCCCACTAACTGGTCAAACGCTTCCACAACTCACCCGGATACATGCACACAACCGATGTACAATTTAAAAACCTTTAATAATAAATATCTCTGATATTACATGTTATTTCATGAAAGCTGAACAATGTTGAGCATGCTGTGCCAGAAAATCAATTTATATCAGCGCTCATGGTGCCGGCTCATGTTGGCTGTAGAAGTTTCAGGTGAAGGCACTAGGTGATGATGGCGAGGTCTCGGACAATATTACCTTTGCCTCAATTAAAACTTATGTTACCTCGAGGGTGGGGAATTGAAGGAGAAAGGAGGGGAGACGGAGAGTTCATGGAGATCGGAGCATGGCGCTGCAGTCTGTGGTTGTTAAACTAAATGAAGTACGAGGGTGGTGCCATAAGCGTCACAACCCCTGTGCTAAATGTCCCTCAACATCAAACATCGGACAGTCCAACAAGCACTCTGGTGGCCCTGACAAAACAATCACACAACAATACAGTTTCCAACACATATAAGAAGAGAAACATCCTGAAGGGTAGTGGGTTCAGTAGCAATAGAAAGGGTAGAGTCTCAAGATCAAAGGTTAGACACTTCACAGATGACAACAAATAACATCACAGTCAGATTTGTCTTTTGCTAATGAACAACACAGGGGCCATATCCAGGGATGTAAACGGTGGGCTGCCAGGATGAACCCATTGCCAGAAGTCAGGCTCTTCTCGAGTGCTGAGGGTTGGGTTTTGGACGGCGTAGTAAACCAACTATTCGGCTTCACCAGCCAGGACGTTGACGATCATACAGGCGAAGGGAAGGTGCAGTCTCCAGAAGAACTCAGGCGGAACATGTGTAAATAGAAAAATAAGGAAATTAGAAAGGAAAAATAATAACTAACATAAAAGGGAGGAATAAGGTGAAGGGAAAAGGAGGCAAACACAATCACAAACAACAAATTAACCTAAACATCCGATCACAACACATAGGTCACAGCGGCACTATCAATTCCTAGGAGTATAGAATTTCAAATGGCTACTGTGGGCTTTACGATAGAACCTGCCAATGGTGGAAGAAATCAACTTCACAGTGTTGGGTCCCAAAAATTTCTGGATCCAGAAGGGACCCACAAACTTTGGGACCAACTTACTGGAAATATTATTACTTAAAATTGACAAGTGAAAAATTGTGGCAGAGAACACTGTCCTCAACCTCGAGCTGAGGCGAGGTCCTAGTTTTTTTCCAAACTCTCGTTTACCAACTTCTTGGCCGTGACCAATCGTTTGTGGATCTCACCCAACAATCTGTCCCGGGAGGAGGTGTCCAAGATAGAGGGAAGTGGATGGATAAACCAAATACAGTAGAACTTCTCTATTACGACTACTCATGGTTCCTGAGAATAGGATCGAAATAGGGGAGGGGGGGTCATAATAAAAAATTGGATAATTTTGGGCCAGTTTTGACCCACCCCTAACCCTATGCCCCCAAACTTGCCATTTTTTGCATGAAGTTCATCTTCAATAGTCTGTAGCGCATAAAAAACCACTTTTTAAATTAAATATAAATATGTATATGTTTATAGCTGGACATCTTCTGATTAATTTGATACCCAAGGAAGGCATATTGGACCACCTCTTGTCGTAAAAAAGAAGGCCATTGAAAGTGTGTGAAAAGATTAGACTATGTATTATTAAAATATAAAGTTATTATTAAAGATCTATTACGCAGGTCTCGTGGGTCATGCATTGCTATAACGCACATTGCGATCAAAAAGTTTAGGTGGCGTTGTGCAATACGTGTGTGTGTGCGCCGTGCTCTCGCTTTGGCCTGGCCGTGACCATGTACATAGTGGTGGTCAGATTCAAGTGAAATGAAATTGAGAACTCAATTCTTGTTACTTGTCTGAGAAATCGATTTTTACGGGATGGTTTCGATTTAACCACTCAGTTTCTTTCTCCACACTCTTCTCTCCGTATTCCTTTTGTTTCGATAACTGCCTTTCTTGCTCAGTGTGCAGGGCTCTCGATTCCTCATGTAAACTGAGTTCGTACGTTCTCCCACATTCCGAGCGATGATCTAGCTTCTCCCTTCCCTGCCATACCCCCCCCCCCCCCCATTTTTTTCTCCTCATTGTTTATGTTCCAAGTGTTTGCTCCTATCCCACTGTTCTAGCCTGAGTAGGATCACTCCCTCTTTCATTCCACAGTGTTCGCCTATTTCCTATCGTTTTCCACGCTTCTTCGTGCGCCTCGCCCAAGTAGTTGCTATTTCGTTCCCTCCCAAACTGAGTGTTCACGTCCACTAAAATTTAAACTGAGTTCTTGCCATTTCAGAGGTCTCACATGAACCACTCATCTCTATTTTGATTCCAAGGTCTCGCTTTTATTCCAAGTTATCACTCGCTGTAGCAACATTACTATGCAAAACTAGACAAAAGGAAAATTTTTTTTCTAAACACTCTTTTCATTACTATGCACATGTGTTTTGAACGACAATCATTTATAAATCAGAATGTATCATTCTCCACATACAACATCTTGGTTATCAGTGTAATAACATAAAAACCTTAATGCATGACCTTACAAAAATATATTATATGCTAATGAAGGAACACTTATCCAAAAGCATATAGTCTGTTTGTGGTAAAGTGAGCACTTTTGAAAGCCCTCTCATTTGGAATAATAATCAAAAATATTTTTATTTTAATTTTTGAAGTTAACTTCCGAGTGCGGTGGAATATACACACTGTGTTTATTACTTACAGGGCAATATTCATTTAAAAAGAGGTTTCAAGAATGAGGAATGGCTGAGAGGAAAAATTAACTAGGGCCTCAAAAGTGCTCACTTTACCGCAAACAGTCTATAACATGCAGGACAGAATGTTTCTCAAACAATGTTATAAATTTTACTCACCAGATATGAATGAATGCTCAACTCAGCCAAAAATTGTGCTTCTTTACTTATGAATCGGTAAAACGTCACGTACATATACACACAAACGTTTGGATTACGATGATTATTTTCTGTGAATAATAAAATATATAAAAATCAAAATATCACTTAAATGCATGAGTATGTTACTGATCGATATACACCAATTTATTGTTTAACTACTGAAGGAAAAATTAAGAATATTTAAGAATTTTAAGAATTAGAATTTAGAAACACTATCTGGTCCACAATTTTAATTGACAGTCTGTTTCTTCTGGCACTTAGAAGCTGTCCAGTTTTCGAAAAAAACTCTTTCTGGGGGCACAGAGGTGGTGGGTATGCACAGATACTTGGATGATGCTAATAAATGAAGTTCAGGCATGGTGTGGGGGGTGGTTTTTTTTTTTTTTTTTTTTTTAAACCAAAATCGCAAGGAGTTGCCTTTCCTGTCAATATGTGGCATTTCTAAATATTGCTGCAACATTAATCCTATTCACATGCGTTGAGGAGGACTTAATGGCAGCAATTTTACCATCTAAAAAACACCAAACAGAATCTGCTTCTTGTTCGGCGACTGTGGCAGCTGTCTCACCACTCGTTCTGCTTCCACCTGATGATAATATTTGCTCCGTCCACTGGTCCTTTTTCATTTTTCATCAGTGCTGCAAGCTCTTTGCAAAAATTTGTCTTTCGCAATGCTAAAATTAAACTAAATTCAGTTTACTTGCTATGTATACAATCATTATTATGTACTAAAAATGTGCATTTTTAGTCGCTGTATCATGTGGGAGAAAACTCTTAATTCACTGATGCGACAGACATGAAGCTTGAAAAATGCTACACCATGGATTTTTCGTCACTGAGGCAAGGACGTGCGACCTCGAACCCTTAGACTGTCACTCAGTCAAGATTGTTTACCCCTCGGCGGCAGTCGAAATCCCACCCTTCCCATTGTGGCATTGCTAAAGGTTGTAAATATCCAAGGGGCCATAAAACAGCTACATCGCTTGAAGAAGCATGTGCACAGGCATAAGGCTGGAGCAAGAAAAGCAAGTTCTCGGATACCAAGTGATTCATTCGATTTCTGCCATGAAAATCGAAACCATAATCGATTATACGAATCATTCGGTTCTGCCCATCACTAGGTGTGCGTAGCTGGGCGAGCGCCTAGATCCTCTGCAGCACGGCCAGGCGCGGGCGTGGTGGTTTGCTGCTGAAGCTCGGCCCTAGATCCTCAGGCTGGGCAGCTGTCGGTCGGTCGCTATAAGATGGCAGGCGGCGGCCGCCCTCCACCACTGCTTGCGCCGGGACATGCAGGGCGTCCTGACCTCTGGGCTATGTGTTCTTTACGGTCTGGTGAGGGAAACTTCCTCAGCCCGCAGAGACAACTGCTGCAACCGTATGGGTGGTATAAGGGCCCTCACAAGGGCCCGAGCACACCCCCCGCTCTGAGCTTCAGCAATGATGAGAGACCTCCACCACTGCCGTCATTACAGGAGGCCTGTTCACTTCGTAACAGCGGCCCGGCATTGGGAAAACATGCTGATAGATGCAATTCAGTCAATGTGTTGAATTTATACGAAATATAGGTGGTGTGTTGACCTCTGCACTTGCATGATGAGGTCCTGCAATGTTTACGGGAACATAAATATTTAGTGCGGTCTACTTGAAATATTAATTCTCCCAAATTTTTCATCAAAAATTTTTGACGTTACCTATACACACACACCGCCTCACTCGCCATAATATGGTACCGGTAACATAAGAACACATTTTATTTGCACATACGTATCTTTATTCACTTTACACATAAAATTGACTTCACAAGAATAAGAACAATTGCCCACCATAAAAATTAGCATATTACGTAGGTGTGGGTGCGCATAAACTTAAAAATAATCATTTAAAAAAAGGGCATTGAATTAAATTTGAAGTTATCGTACATACACTGATTAAGAAACTAAGTCTGTGTAATGTGCCGCAGTTTTTACAGCAAAAGAAGATGGATAATGGAAGCGTAAAAAGACAGGGAGGGTAAGGCAGAGACGGCGGCATGTGACTAGGACAAAGTAACCTTCCCTGACCTGGCCTGCAAACCCCTACCTCCCTCCCCCCCACATTACACGGTCAATACACTAGTGTCCCCTTCTGGCATTAAGTAATTTATTGCTTTACGCTGCTTGGGACAACAAATCTCAAAGTCTGTACTGATAAATAAAGACCATTCACGGTAAAGTGAGCACTTTTGAAAGCCCTCTCATTTGGAATAATAGTCAGTAAATATGCTTTACTTTAGCCTTTGACGTTAACTTCCAAGTGCGGTAGAATATACACACTGCGTTTATTACTTGCATGGCAATATTTATTTAAAAAGATTTTTTAATGGATAAAAAATGGCTGAAAGGAAAAAGTAACCAGGCCGTCAAAAGTTCTCACTTTACCGTGAACAGCCTATAGTTTGAGAAATGTGCGACCACTAACATCAGTAAGGGCTAGTTTTCCATAGACTGAAAACCGTGAATAATAGAAACTAGTACTGCTGTTGGAGAAAAGGTTCTACAAAACAAATCTGCACATAACTGAAACCGTGGTTCAAGGTACCGCGGTTGGCGAGGGATTACTGTATCTATTTTTAGACGTGCCTCAAATTTTCGACTTTTTCTACCCAAATTTTTTACGGTTCCTCGGGATTGGGTCGTAATAGAGAGGTGGTCATAATAAATGGAGTCATAATAGAGGGGTTTTTATTGTATTCAACAAAGTGTGGCTCAAAGAGCATTCCAGGAAGGTAAGAAATGGAGGTGCCCCAGTGTATCCGTGCAACGCAGTATTAAACCCAATGTTTATAAGGTCCAGATCCTCATTCCATAACGCTTGATCCTGGTTATAAAAATAGTGAGGTACGCTTTCAGATCTTTATTGAATCTTTCAACTTGTTTACCCTTTCGGTAATTCAGACTACAGGTGAAATGTTTTATGACCCACTTGAAACATATGTTTCTGAAAACTGTGGAGGTGAAGTACCTGGCATTATCTGTAAGCATCTCTGCCAGAGCACTGAACACCTTCCACACTGGCTCACATAAGACTTTAACTATAGTGGATGACTTAAGGTTCTGAAGGGGTATAAGGAAAATCAAATTTGGAGAAGGTATCCAACAGTATGAGGACATGGATATTACCCTTCTTTGAGCAAATAAGTGGACCAAAAATATCCATATGGACTACCTCCCAAAGGGCCTCAGGAAGTTGTATGACACTCTGGCCAACATTAGCTGGTTGATCCTTCTTACAATTTTGGCAGGTGTCACAAGAGTGAACAAACTCAGATTTGAGGGTTGGCCAGGCAAAATGAGTGGCAACCTAATGAAAAGTCCTGGAAATTAATTGGTGCCCTCTGAACACGGAATCATGATAATAAGATAGCACCATTGGCTTCAGGGATAAGGAGACTAAGATCTTGCATGCTTGTCCATTTTTGCCATGAAGTACAGGATGTCCTCCACTATTTATGGCAGAAGTATGCCAGATTCCAGATCACTAACCACTTTAAAACAGAAGGCATCATCCATCTGCACCTGCCACAGCTTCACAAAAAATCTGGGGAAGCTCTGTATTATATTAAGAGTTGCTAAAAGGGTCTCGTGACCTCGAGTCTCAAAATCTTCCGCATCAAACATTTTCTATAGCGTATTGGCCACCTGATTATCTGAGCTGCGAACGTGATGGACCTTAAAACGAAATCTGGATATACGTAAAACCCATCCGCCAAGCTTCCCGAGCTGCTGAGGGTGATTTAAGACCCAACTGAGAGCCTGGTTGTCAGTAAACAGGTCACACTCATCATGTTCTATATAAAATGCTAACTTTTCCAAACAAAAAATACTGGCTAATGTTTCCTTTTCGTAAATCCCGAATTTGCGCTCATCCTCAGAAAGACTGCGGTTCGCAAATGCAATTGGAGCAAGCCTGCATTTGTTACGCTGACTCAGGATCACTCCTAGAGCCAATGACGACATGTCAACCTGGACAACAAAACGTTTGGAAAAGTTGGGGAGATGTAAAGTAGGCGGGGAAGACTTTTCCTTAATGATGGTAAATGCACTCTCCTGCTCAGGGCCCCAGTGAAATTCTACCCCTTTCTTCTTAAATTTATTTAAGGGTGTAGTGAGCTCTGAAAAATTATCTATGGAACGGGCATAATATCCCATGTTACCACGAAATTTCAGAACATCAGTTTGGGTCTTGGGGTGCAGGAAACCCAAAATGGGAGCTATGCATTTGGGGTCAATAAGCAGAGGTCCTTCACACAACAAATATCCCAAAAAGATAACTTTACCAAACCCTAAAGTAACCTTATCGGGGTTCACGGTAAGTCCTACATCCCATATTTAAGTAAATAATCACCTGAGATGGTTCAAATGAGACTCCATGATTGCTGTAAACATCAATGTAATCTATATAATTAAATAAAAATTTGAACATGAACTCCGAGAGGACGTGGTCGAGAACATGAGACAGACCTTGGTTTCAGAAATTGGAACCCATCGGTATTCGCGTGAACTCAGACTGACTCCAGAAAATACTGAAGGCAGTGTACTTCCTACATGAAGGGTCCAGCAGACACTGATGGATACTGTTGTTAAGGTCGAGGACAGAGAACCTCCGAGCCTTATCTAAACATCGAAGGGCATAATCAATAGATTTATCACTATTCTGTTTCCTTATCAAAAATTCAGGGGAGCAGTAATCTGATTTAGATGGAACTATGAGACCTACGGCTAACAATTGATCAATAATATCTCTACATGCTTGTAACTTAGGATGGGGACATTTAAAGTTTCGGTCATGCACCGGAATATCGTCTGTTACGGTGAACTTATATAGAAGCATGTTACGTTTCCTCACTGAATCCTTCTTTAAGCTGTGACAGTTTAGACTGAAATTCAACATCACTCAAATCGCCTTGAGATAAGGATGTAAAAAATAGAGGGAATATCCTGAATGTGCAAACCATCACGTATATTAGGTGCAAAACCGAAAGAGAGGTAACCTTTATTCAGGTTAACAACTGCCCTGGTTTTTCTGAGAAACTCTAAGCCTAAAATTAAATCCTGGGAAAGGTGAGAAATTACCCAGAATGGATAGGTCCAAGAATACTTACCGATTTTAAAATGTAGGTCTACCACATCTGATCTGACAATGTAACCATTAGCGACACACAAGCACTTCTCTGGAACCAATGCTAATACGTCCTTTAGAAATAAGACGATTATCAAGAAGATGTTTAAAAACATCTTTGGACAGGGCATGGTACATTCTTACTCCCACGACTGACAAGCCCCCCCTTCCCATCAGTCACAAACCATTTCCTGGCTCTTTGCAAGTGTCGTGAAGATGTCCCAGCTGGCCGCAACAGAAGCAAAAGCCTTCAGCCAAACTGCGTTTCTCCTGATCACAAAAGGCAGCTATATGTCTGGCATGAGTGCAATTGGCATAGCGCACTCTGGGGCCACGCTGTTCAACCCCCTGAAGCTGTATCATACTTCCAGTGGTACCTCCGCCATTCCCAAGCTGAGTGCATGGAGGCAATGGGTACATAGCCCGATAAACAGCCTTGAATTTAGCAGTGAGGTGTCTTAGCTCGGGAAGATTCTGTGGTGCGCCTTAATATGGGGAGCAAAATTTTCCACAATGATATTAACCAATTCAAATTCACTAATTGAAAGGCACAAAGCCTCGTGGTAGACACAAATCAAATCTATAAAGTCACAGACTGATTCGTCCGGCCTCTGAAATATATATACCAGATCCATCTCACAACACCTCTTAACACAAGGTGGGAACAAGGCATGCAAAACATGAAGCTTAAAGCCCACAAATGTGGGTCCGTGTGGTGAGGCCAGCTCCTCACGCAAAAGTTTAAGGACAAAGCCCTCGACTTTGATAGAAGTTGCCTTCAGCAATTGGTCCTCAGAGTAAAGGTTCAAACAAACTACCTTAGAAACGACGATAAAAATTGTAAGACTAGAACAGGCTCAAGAAACTAAGGGGTGCTATTTTATTCAATGAGGCTAAAAAAATTTATTTGACGAAAAGGTCGGTTGAGGACTCACCCCAGGACTCAATTGTGTAGTGGGGGGCTGCACAGCTGATGACTCTTGCATGCAAAGGTGTTGTACCGTCTGCATTCTCAATTGGGCGACTGTAGCTGCCTTGTCGTATGAAAGCTCAATGTTCTGGAGCAGGGCCAGCAACTCCTCGTGGGTGAGTGCATAAACAAAAGAAACCCGTCCGATGGTTGAAGAAGACATCATGCAACAGAAAGAAGACAAGTATTAGTATACTAGTAGAGTAAACATCAGATAATTACACCACTACAAGGGTGCAAATTTTTTAAATAGATGTATACACTTTCAGAGCCAAATGTTACAATATATGTATAGCTGATAAAATATAAGGTGCCACTATTGCATTAAAATATTTCACCACCACATGTAAGCAACCTAAATTTTAAAAGAGACCAAACACCTCATTCATCAAGGAATATGTAGTGACTAGAAACGTAAATGAGTAACAGTGTTTCACACCATGGTTTATAACGAGATTCATAACTCTTACCAAATAGTAGTAATTAACCTTGACTTAACTACTCAGTGAAATAGCGCAACGTTTATTATGCCTAACAATAACACAATATATTACGTCAAATCTAATGACGGTCTCCTAATCACAGCTTATTCTCATTGCAATGTACACAGTGAAAGACAGGCATTCAGTTATTATGAAAAAGTCGTTACACATATATTTTTAACTTACCAGCTCATACAAGCAAAATTACGTCTCTTTACCTTAGTTAACATCCAATTGTAAGTAAGCACCAACCTGCTAGGATGCAATAAGTATTCCAGTATATTAGAAAAATATGAAAACACCAGGTTTATATCTGACTAATCGTTTTGTGTGCAGTGTCAACTTATCACCATGATTGACCTTGAATTACAAATACACACCTATCTAGCGGTGTTAAAAATACATGTATTGCCATTATTAATGAGCAATGAAAAATACATAATTAAAACACTGCAGTGATGTTTAATGCACATTCAAAAATTACCAAATTCGAAAAATGGCAATTTACACACAATTAGATTTAAAGCCTTGCAACACGTAAAATACTGACATTTATTTATAGCACTCAAAAATTTTGGCATGGTGAGGCACCATTAAAATATAGACAATTCTAGTTCAATTTGAGTATTTTGACTTGACTCTGGTGTGTGAAAAAACTCATTCATTTAGAACATGCATATTTACCCAATATGATATTTAACAACCTGGAAAATTTCAGGTAACACACTCAGTAATCATTAGTCCTTTAATGATTATAGGACTCCAATTATTATATTGAATATAGTAAACTGCAATGTTACTAAACCACTATATCTAAAATCACGGCATTCATAAAATACAAGCTGTCGAGCTGCAATAAATGCACTGAAAACGGCTCGACCATCAAATAACACATTAAGAATTAACATTAAAAACATTTGCTAAAAACCAATAGTATTGTCGCAGCTGCAAACAATAATTAGAATATAGCAGCTGGTTAAAGCACAATGATGTAAAAAATATTGGACAACACTCCAAGAATTTACCTGCAGCAAGCTGTGGTTACACGCAGCGGAAAACAACCTGATCGGCTGGGGCAAGCCGAAAAGTACTATCAAAATTAAGCACAATTCATTAAACTGCAAAGCCACAAGCTGGAAAAGAACTTGCCACTACTGAATATTAATTTAATATGTGCCTGCAAAATGATCTCCTACAACTACAGCAAAGTCACACTGCAACTTCAAATAATTAAGCATTAGCAAATCCAAAAGGCACACAGCTACCAAACATGATAACCCCACTAACTGGTCAAACGCTTCCACAACTCACCCGGATACATGCACACAACCGATGTACAATTTAAAAACCTTTAATAATAAATATCTCTGATATTACATGTTATTTCATGAAGGCTGAACAATGTTGAGCATGCTGTGCCAGAAAATCAATTTATATCAGCGCTCATGGTGCCGGCTCATGTTGGCTGTAGAAGTTTCAGGTGAAGGCACTAGGTGATGATGGTGAGGTCTCTGACAATATTACTTTTGTTTCAATTAAAACTTATGTGACCTTGAGAATGGGGAACGAGGGAGGGGGAAACAGAAGGAGAAATGAGGGGAGACGGAGAGTTCATGGAGATCGGAGCGTGGCGCTGCAGTCTGTGGTCGTTAAACTAAACAAAGTATGATGGTGGCGCCATAAGCGTCACAGTCGGAGGTGCGACGTTAATGTGTAATGTCGTTTAGGTCCTTGTAATTTACATAGCATCTCAACTGTCCGTCTTTCTTTGAAACTAATACGACTCTGGAATTGTAGGGCGAGTCCTACGGTTCCACAATCCCCTGCTCCTTCGTTGCCTGGACTTGCGTCATGATGAGGTGTCGCCTCATGGCAAACATGTTGTACAGTCTGTTATAAATGGCATGTCAGTGGTGGATGAGATTTCTTGTTGAATACTACAGGTCTGTCGTGATCCCCTTGGCCGAAAGCTGCAACGTGGTCAGCCAGTATCTGCAAAAGCCTCCGAATTCAGGATCTTCTAGCTGGTGGTTAATTTCTTCTGGTGCTATTGGGGGTGGGATCACCATATCTGGGCCATACTCTCAATTGACAGTTACCGTAGGCTTGTCCCTGATATAAATACATTGCTGACCATGGTCCACAACGCACTGGTCTGGTTTGTCTGCGGTAAATACCTATGGTCAAAGTGATATGACCGTCGACCTTGAGGGTCTTGCTATACTGGGCTATATACACTTGGCGGGTTTGTGGGCGAACTGAAGCTCGTTGTACAGGGGTGAGCAAGTTACGTTATATGAAATTCCCCGTAGCTATGGAGTCTAGGAAGGAGAGAGTGCGACGTCTGTTAATCTCGACTTCTGTATGATGGGTCCAATTGCTTGACTAATGTTTGGATGTAGATTGGCTTGTGTTTACCGGTGGTGGTGGCCCATTTCACACCGCGGTTCTGGAATTTCTCTCCTAGCTGGGTCCTTTATTCGCCGTCCCGTGCTAGAGGAATTTGGCCGTGTCTATTGTTCCCCCTTTCCCTGCTCACCACCTGCCTACCGCCTTAACAGGGCAGTCCTGGTGGAAGTGCTGTTCCGGACAGAACCATCATTTAGTTAGTGTCATATAATGGTGAAGGGGAGGGGGAGTGTTCCCCTTTGGCTCGGGTGGCTTAACTGCTTCCTTGCTTTTACTGCTATGTTTCTTGTCTAGAATGACCTGCGCCTTGAAATTTCCCTCTATCTCATGAGCCCTCTCAACTAATTCATCATTAGATTGCAGCCTGGGAAGTTGGAGTAGATTTCGTAGTTTCTGTAACAGCATACGCGTAATATTATGAACACAACTTTCCTCGTTCCCTTTTGGGAAATCCAGCGGTACATCTGCACTTTCCATCTTATAAAAATGTTGGCCTCTTTCTCGGGAGCCTGAGTTTGACTGGGCAGCTTCATAGTTAAGTGCATCAGCACTTCCTCACCTGAGAACTGGGTGGCTAGGCATGAGCAAAGCCGCCCCCCTCTGTAATAAACTCTGCATTCTTGTTCCACCATTCTTAATGCTTTTTCCTTTTAACTGCTTTTGGGCTTTGACAACCCATTGTTTAATTGGGGTCTCATTTTCACTAAACTCCCTCTCGCATTCCTTTGTAAATGCAACCAGGTCCTCGTGGGGTCTTCCCGCGAATTCTGTTAACTGAGGCCCGTTGCTACTTTGGGTGGATGTCATGCTGTGGTGAGTGCCGGGATTATTCTTTCTGTATTGTGCAGCACGCTTGCACTCCTCACATCTGTATACTAAGCTCGGTCTAGTGATCCTCTTGTCCGGGCAGCCAATGCATACGTGGTGAAACATTTGCGCATGTATAATACATCTCACTGTGTTTATGCCTTGTCTTGTGCAAATAAGACAGCTACATTAGGTAAGCAGTCTGGCAGGTCCGACATCCATCACAACTGTATTACAGCCCGTCAGTATAACGAGGCTCATCATTCCACCCTAAGCATAGGTAGTGGAATCTATTCTGACAGTGTGCGCAACTAATAAAATTTACCCCTGCTCCGGAGTATGTGGGTATGTTGCACTTTTCAGTTCGCTTATCAATGGCCTTGTCCATTGCCTTGGTGGCTTCGCCTTGGTCGGCAATGCTCAGATTTGGTTCAAACATATCATGACTAGTAAAAGTGAGCACTGCTGGGTGTTTACAAACTCCCTGAAGTCTGGCTGGTTTCGGTTTGACTCCCGACTAGATTAACTGTTTCTCTGGGTCTTGCTAGCCTGGTTCTACTTGACTACTCAGCTAATAAAGCGCTGTGGCCTCACGTTGGGCACCACGAAAACACTTGTGCATGACGTAGTTGAACTGACGGTGATGTCACTATCATACAAGGCTTTATTGTGCCGGTCAGAGGAATGGGCTAACTTAACTGTGGTGAGGGGTTTACTTATTGGCTGCGGCTTGGTCCCCGGCTGCTGTATAGGCGGAGGTGCATGGTCCTGCAGCATGGTACAAAGTCAAGTGTGGGTTCAGCGGTTCTCCGCACTGTAGGTGTAGACACAGACACTTGTTTACCTGCAGGGGCCATGGCCTGAGGCAGCTCTTGGCTCTGCAGCTGCTGCTGGCTGGAACGAAGGCCCGGTCCTTGGACGGTGGTAGTGCTGCGGCTGGCAGAGCTAGTTCGTGCCCACGGAGGGCTAGTGGTCCTCGTGATCCTGAAGCATGGGTTGGCAATACCCAGAGGCACTGGAAGTCCCAGATGAATGTTCACGATGATCGGGTGCGGTTTGCCTGCAATCTTGTGAGTTGGCTGAAAGAGTTAACGTGGGGGTAACTGGGAGGTGAGGCCTTTCCAGTTGTCGGGTGGCTTGAGCTCGTTCCCATGGGGATAGACTGAAAAGGGCAGTTGGCACTGGGTTGCAGTTCAGTTGGCTAGGTTCACAGGCAGTAGTTGCTGTCTTAGCTCTCCACTTTGCACGACTCCTATGGGTGAAGAGCATATGGGGAGGTACAACGGTGTACCACCTAGGGAAGAGCAGGCAAAAAATTTCCTAGCTATGTGTGTAGCCTGTTTCGACTAGTCCACCCAGACTCTGTCCAATGGCTCTAACTGGCAAAAATAAGAATGCGGTGGATGGAGTGGTGGGCTGATCGGGATGTGTAGCCTTGTCGTGATGTGTGATCTAGAAGAGATCAAGCCACCAGTATCAGTCCTATTCACTCCAACCAGCGAAAATAACAATGTGGTGGTTGGAGTGAGTTGGCTGATCTGTGTGTCTCTAGCCGCTTCGTGAATTGAGTTACTAATGGTTGGGGCACTGCCGTACGTTTGCACCAGGTACCTTGATCCACAGTATGGGTGGGTGTCTAATGGGTGTGTTTTGTGACATACGTGCGCCCGGTTAAGGAAGCCCGCAGTCGTACACTAATGTTGCCAAAGATGTTTCTAAGACACTGTCTTCTGATTTTCTCTAGTAGGTTGATGTCTACTGGTATATAAGTTGCAGTCACCCTAGAAATAAGTACGCGAAGGTTAGGTAAGATGACATGTTTATTCCCCAAAGGAATAGATACGGTCGCCCGTACTACTAACTCCTAACTATCAATGAACTGTAACGGAAGTAAACTGTGGTAATCCAGGTGAAGGGAACCTGGGCCTAGTCTATACAAGAGCAGATACGGCTAGGTAGCTATGATAACAACTGACCTTAACTAATTCTATGATATCCAGAAGGGACTCGGGTGTCACTACCAAAGTGGTAGTGAGTATGAAGGAGGGGTTGAAAACTTCTTCAGGTGTCGCTGCGCTACGGTCTGGAAGATGTCTTGAAGGTATTGGTGGTCCTTCTTGAGGGAGGGAGGTATAAGCAGAGAGTTTTACCACATTAGGTGGTGGAGTGAGCTGCTGAATATCAACTGGCATTTTGGAGTTGTGTACTCGTCTATATGGACGGCTGGCTGTGGATCCTTCAGCTCCTTTTGATGGGTCAGGCATCTTCGGGCTAGAGGTCCTCCCTTAGCGGCGAAGGTCGCATTCTCTTGGGGGAGACTGGAAGTGCAGTTTTCCTCGTATGCGGGTTGCATCGTTCTCGCAAGCTTAGAGGCAGTGCTGGGCTGCTTGGTTGGCTTCTATTGCACACTGGGATGATTAATAGACATGTGACGTTTCATATACTTGTGTAGAGAGCCTTGACTCCCGTGTCCTTGAGTGCCTGTTGCCTGGGGGCATGCTGGTGGGCTCTGTAAGCAAGTCGTCCTTGGTTCAAACCCCGCTTAAGTTGACATGGCGTCACGTAAGGCTGAGGTGAAGTTGTGTTTAGTAATAATGTCAGTCCATGTCACACGTAAAACTTGTTTTAATAGTTTCCATGGTAAAAGAAGCTCGCAATGTGGTTTTAGATACACTTAAATAAGCAATTTCGTTGATGTTTCGCGAATACAGGAATTTTACAGAATTTTGCGAATCAATATAATTTCTCAGTATTTCACAATAGTTTGCGTTATTTCGCGGTCCACGAAAATTTCTAGACCTTACTAAAGTAAAGATGATTCCACTAGCAGTAACGTTAATTCTATATTTTCCAGATATTCATGCTATTTCAGAAAATATAATACTGTACGAATAAACAGAATATGGACATGTAGTTTTAAGGTTTGATTTAAAATTTAAGTGTCTGAACTAACATTTGTGTACAAGAGGCACTAAACTGATGCTTGTAGCTATAAGGAAAGGCAGAGAATTGCTATACTGTGCTATATGAAGTGTGCTAGTGTATTGTATGTGTTGAGTGTATTGAGAGTCGTGTTATATGGCAATGTTGTGTTATTGTGTTTGTGTCAGTGTCACTGGCCCGGCGGGTTCAGGACCCCCTTGCAGAGCTGGTCAAAGTTGAACCAAAGCACTTGGGGGTGGGCATGTACCAGCATGATGTTTCCCCCAAGCAGCTCAGTGCAACCCTCGACGAGGTGGTGATGGAATGCGTCAGCTTTGTAGGCGTTGATATCAACACAGCCTCTGACATTCTGCTCAGGTGCGTACCACATTCTGTCTACCTACAATATTTGTAATATTGCTTTCATAATTTAGCAGTGGATGTGTTTTTGCCAATTTAGCAACAACATGATTTCACTGGTTTTATATTCTCCAATTACTTAGTTTCCCGTTCAGGTTGGTCATGCATGTATGTTCATGTCACTGTAATGTTAGGTCTTGTAGTTTTTACCTACAACTATGGTGGTTGTGTTTTAGTGCAATTGTACTATTATATTCGAGCTGCAATCTTGGTTTTCGAGTTTTAATTTTTAGTGGAGTTATTATTGTTGGTGACTTTTTTTCCCCAGCCACAATTTTAGCTTTTGCATTCCACCAATTATTATTCTTCTAAAGTTGGTTGTCTTAGTTGTAAATCATACGTTTTCATTTTACCATACATAAACTTATGTGTTGATAAGGCATGTGAAGGTGTAATGACTTTTACCAACTTAAGTACTTTATGTGTAAATATATTGTCATCCTATCTTGTGCCAATTCTTTGCCTTGATTATGCTTGGAAAAATACACTACATCACATCAGTTACTTAATTGTTTGGTTGGGAAGAATGACTGTAGGACCATTCACCTTACTGTTGTGCTATCTTCTTCCTGGGATAGTTTCTCTTTGTGGTAATAGGGGCTTAGAATACCACCACAAGTCTGTGTGTGTCATGAAAGGTAGCTGATAAGTATCCATTGTAGATTTGGAATTGTTCAGACCATCATCTTGTGCTTGTTCATTTTTTTCTATCTCACTGTCTTTTTCTTTCCATCTTACCTAGTTTGTCTGGAGCTTTTTTCTCTAAAGCACTATCTCAAGGCAGGGTGGTGTACTCCTTTTTAATGAGTGTCTGTCTCTGCTTCCAAAACATATGACAATGCAGGGTATACTTTTCCTCTATGTGAACTTGGATTGTTATAAGATGGTTCACCTCATGACTGCACAAATGTGCAATGTTTAAAACTTCTGCATCTAATTTGTTCATCTCCCTCCATATCAAGTTGGAGGCTGTTCCTATGAGTCCCACGAGACTTGGAAGGCAGCAGAATCAACCAGCCATCGTACAGCACCTCTGCTGCTCCGCAGAAACCGAAAATGCAGAACCGTGGTAAGTCGGTGTTGCCCAAGAGGACTAGCGTTCCAATCCGTCATATTGCCAGACCAGCGGAACTGGACTTTGTACCTAGTCGCCAGCCAACGCGGCCAACATTAGTTTCCAGTAAAAGGTTCAACTAAGTCACCTAGAATAAGTGCACGACTGACCTAGCGCCATCCCAAAAGACACTTGTACAATGACAGTTAAGTGACACGTGTCAGCCCACAGCATTAGCAACACTAACCCTCGTAGCATTCAGACCTGATTGACCTTTGGAGGTTACTCATCTGGGGCTCAGTAATTTGCATCACTCTCAGTTCTTTTCCAGCTTGCAAAGGCCAGACTTTGGAAACAAAGGGTGCTACCACCATGTCCTGGAAGTACACGTTTTTAACTACCAGTTTCTTCTCTACGTTTTGCACCCAAGTTTTAATGCCTTATGCCCAGCAAGGTAGTATCAGTAAAAGTCGTAAAAGGACCCTGCGGGCCACTATAAGAGAATGAATTACTTTGACATCAGTTGAAACTACCATAGGTAATAGTGACATGTCCCAACCCGTTCAAACCGTAGTACTACTATTTTATTAACCAATAAAATCCTCCACTAACAAACATTCGGCCATCGACCATCTATCAGAAAGGGGAGGCTCTGCTGGGTCTTGATTGGCCCTGGCATAGGCTAGAATTACCAGATTGCCCAGCCTAGTATTCTCTCTGACACGAGCACAACCCCTCCATGCATTGCAGAGGCAATGATGGCACCACCGCTTACCTACATAGTGAGCATGGTGACACGAAAGACCATTCTGATTCACATCAAAAACCAGGTACCTAAAAGACGTAGGGTAGTAACTGTAGCCCCAGATTTTGTACCCTCTCGTCAACCTACTAGGCCATCTCTACATAAAGACTGAGCACATCAGGAACCTAAGGTCCCTGCCTAGTTCTCATAATGCTTCCTGTGAAACTGTCTTCACAATATTTGATTTGACGTCCGTAAAAGTGAGCCGAACCAAGGTCTCCTACCAGGAAACATCAGGTCAAGTTTACTTTGGGGTTTAAATCCCCTTCATCTTTGGTCGCCACTAGAACAAAGAAATCCAAAGTGTAAGTATCTCCAACGTGGGGAACTTCTGACCCAGCTTGGCATTGTTTTTTTTTTGCACCTCGATGCCTGTTCCACGTGGAACATCCTATATTGTGCACTAAAGAGAAAAGGGTGATGCATCAAAGGAAGGGTTTTGGCGGCCAATGTGGGGCCTAACGGCAATAGTTTGGACTAGGCAGTTAGACCAAGCCAGACATGCCCTAAAATCACAACCCTTACAGTCAACAGCTTACCCAATGTGGTTAGACTGTTGTTTCACAGCTAGGAGTGCATTTAAGTACATACTCCTTGTGTTTTAGTTAGTAATTAACCTGAGGGCTAAATAGCTATACTATATTGAATGTAGCTCACATGTATATAGTATTTACGTATGCTTTACGTAATCTAGTAAATAGTAAACTTGATATTTTTTAGCTTGTTGTGGCCTAAATAACTAATTTATTACCCGTAGACCTCCTATGATTAGCACCTCTAATCAGGTCTCTAACCTCAACAGGACTTCCAGGGAGTCCGCTGTAAAAAAACACCCTGTGGCACTTAACATCCACTAGCCCATCATGCCTGACTGTGGAAAGAGCCAGTACTATGCCCCCAAGGCTTCAATGTCCGGAAATCGTTGTCGTCATGCTCAAGAAATGCACAGCGGATACATGTCTGGTCACAGATATCCATGCAATCCATTGTGACCATTGCCAGGGACACTTCCACTACACCTGTCTCGGGTGGTAAGATGTCCTCAAGATATACAGACGGACTTGAGTACCATTGTGTATCATGCCAGCAACTGCAAGTATCTCATTGTAGCTGGCTGGAATGCGATGGGAGGGGAACGTAACGTTCACAATCTGATGCATTACGTGTGCAGTTGAGTTCCATCATACATGTATAGGCTGGCCGGACGAGAAAGTCACTCGTCCCAGTCAGTTATACCACTGTGAGGTGTGCCAACGTAACCTAACCCATAGGCCATCGAACGGAGGAATGAGACCCAGTCTTGTCATGTCAATCCCCTCCATCAAATTCCAGTTGCCAGAGTTCAGTGGAAGGCCCCATGAGGATCCCATCACATTCATAAGCTAGTGTGAATGGGAACTCATTGAACATCAAATACCAATCAAGCAGTGGGTCTTAAAAACACAGTCAGCTACTTGGTAAAGTCAGAGAGTGGTGGATGCGACATAGCGAGTTTATATCAGAATGGGGGCAATTGCGAACTGGCCTTACTTCTCAGTTCACTGGGGAGGAGGTGATAGCAACCCTCATTTTAAGACTTCGATACTCGTGTTCAGGGCCCGGAGGAAGAAGTGGAAATATATAATCTTCAGAAAGCACAGCTGTATCGGCAGATATATCCCGCAGAAAATGTGGAAAGTTGCATACGCAACATAGTACGTATATTGCTCCCCTCTCTCTGAAACCTATTGCTTGTCCCAAAATTGCAGACGGTTGATGAACTGGTGGAAAGGGTGTGTGAGATAGAAAGAAATAACAAAGCGCAGGTCTTGTTAGACAGATTGGCACGCACCTTCAAGATCGCTACCCCAGCCCCCTCCCGAGCAGCCACCTTTTTGGGGCCCGCCTCCTCCTCTTGCCCCACACCGCCCCCTTGCTTGTATTGCCTGGGGAGGCACTTTAACCGAGAATGCTCAATCCGCCTGGGCTGGGAACGGAAGTGATGAACACGAGAGCGCCAGATGTGCCAACTTGTCCTAACAACATTAAGGTCCCAAACCAGACGGGAAACACCGCAATTGGGATGCATATGGGGCTGCCATCCCAGCTGCAAAAGAGTCCCTTAAAGTCGGACAACCAAGACTCGGAGGTAACAGTAAATTGGAAATCCCCTGGTAGGCCCGGCCCAGTCTGATTGTTACTTCGCTTGTCGGACCCAAGACCACTTCTCCTGATTATGACGCTGCTAGGGACAAGACACACAAGAAGGACGAAGTAACCCAGAAACCTGCTCCAGGGATCGCATTCCAACCTCTTTGGAGAACTGATTCTGCGACAGCAGACAGGGGGGAGTCACTCCTCACATTACAGTAGAGCTCCAGTCCTACCGCAAGGCAGAAGTTAACTAACTTCAAGGACACTCCCCTCTACCCCCAACTCTTACACAACTTTTGCCACAGCAACAGGCCAAGAAATCAAGATTAAAGTTGAAGTCTCCTGGCCGAGTCATCTCAACGCCTAGTACCATCGCTGAGGTCAACGAACCCCAGCAGGTCATCGCGACAATTTCTTGAAAATGCATGCTCTTGGCCCCAGTTACTTCAAATATTCTGGTAGGCGTAGAAGAGACCTACTCCAAGACTGCCCCATGAGATGACGCTAAAGCCTTGTTCGTCATTCCTCTCATACAGGAGAAAGAACGACCCGAGGAACTTGAATTGGAGGTGGCGCTGTATCCACTGCCACCCGTCTCAGTTCCATCCACGCCACCCCCAGTGGTTATGGAAATGTCCACAGGACAGGAAGGGGAGCCTTCCGAGGTACCACTCTTTCCCTCCCCCAAGCAGAGAAGCCGACGCCAGAGGACGTCATGGAAACTGTAGAGCAGAAGGGAAGTACATGCGATGTACTACTGTTTCCCCCTCCCCAAGTAGAGAAGCCGATGTCAGAAGACATTGGGGCAACTGTAAGGCCGAAGGGAATGTCACGCGCCGTGCTACCATTCCCCCCTCCCCTAGCAGAGAAGATGACATCTGGGCAACTGCATTGCTGAGAGCAGCTTCTGCGGCCACAGAAACTGCAGCTCCTGGCCTCTGGACACTTCCATTGGCTCGGAAGAAGATGTCCCCCAGCACCATGATCGTGCAGGCCTAGGTGTACCCTGTACCAATGGTCTCGATCATCACGCCTTCCCAAGAGAGTGTTATTACCACTACCAGCCCAGGGCTCCCAGAACAGGAGCCAACCCGGTATCAGACCGCAGGCGAGAAAGACATCTGGACGCTGCACAGCGTCATTGCTGTAGAAGCAGCCCCTCCCACGGATGGAGTGGATAATCACCAGGGGTAGGGGAGCCCCAAGAGCCTCTACTCCAGGTAACCCAAAATGCAACATCACCCCTAGATAACACCACCGGCGGCCCAGGTTAACGGAGGCCCATACCAGGCTCCGACCCGGGACCAGAACGAAGAAAGGAGCGACCGGAGAAGGGAACTGCTGGTACGTGCCCGCCGCACCTCTGCCTACCGGGTTGTTACCGTGAAGCACCCTGGAGGCCCGCCCCAGGGTTCCGGTGGCCCGCAACTGATCACTCAGTACATAGGCCGACCTCAAAAGAAAACTAAGTGTAAGAAGCCTCGCAACCAGTGAGCCGGAAACGAGTAAGTACACACAAAGAGTTACTTAATTGTAGAGGTTGCGCAAGTGCTTCAAGGGTAATCAAAAATATAATCAATGAAAATCAAAAGTACTGGGTCTCAGTGACAGTGTGGTTGTCGAACACTCATATCCCTGGCGTCAAAACCAGAAGGTGTGTGTGTTATAATGTGTGTGTGTGTGCACATGTGTGTCTGTCTGTGTCTCTCTTTTTCTCTTTTTTTTCTATACATTGCAGTTGAAATATGCGTGTGCTGGCCAGCTCAATCATTGCCTCAAGCGGGTCAGTCACTAACTACAGTAATGATCAGTCAATAATCTGTGCTATAAAGTCTTTTAAAAAAAATAAAGGAGACTAAAAGCTAAGTGTGTAATTTTATTTAAATTAAACTAACTTAAATTTAAAAAAAAATGTATTAAATTGTGTCCAAACTGAAAAATAATTGGGACTGTGTTATTTATTTTCACCTAAAACAATATACCAGATATAAATAAACTAATTAGTGAAAATAAATAAAATAAAATAAATAAAATGTATAAAATGATTCAATAAATAAACCATGGCTTCGCTTCGCTCATTGGAATCACAATGATTATCACGTCAAATTATGTACAGCAACGTGGCATTAATAAAAAACATAGTGGTCTAACTCACACGGCTGAGCTCATTTCTGACATTGTATGACACTTTGCCTTTAATCCACCAACATAACGAAACAACAATGTAACCGTAAGCTGATACAACAAAGACATCTGTATAAAAATATGTGCTGGGAAGCAATACTTCATATAAAAAATTAATTTTTTTCATTCTCATCTTCCTCTTGATATAGGGTGATATGACACCATGGATATGTAGAGCACCTATAAAAAATTCAGTATTTCTTAATCCTTCATCTAAATTGGAATACATATATAATCTGATAATTCCCGCCTTTTTACATATTCTTACAAAATCTGTGAAAATAAATATTTGTAACATTAAGCAATGCAGAATGCCAAATGTTATGAACTGAATAGTCTTCGTTGTCAAATTATGGATCATTCATGAATTATTAATCATAATTGCAGAAGTTGTGGATTTAATAACTCTATTAATTTTGTAAACACGAACTAGAATTATAAATAACTTTGGACTCAGAGTACACTAAACAGCAGGAAATTCAGTATATTATATACGTTCACTCTGTTGTATGAAATCTGTCCATGTAAGGAGACCTTGATTTCTTTAGTTTTCTATGTTTGCTTTCAGAGCACCAAGTCACTCCGATTAACGTTTATAAATATTTAGGGGATATTCTATATGCATATGTGTTATATACTCAAGCATATGCATACGTACATGCCCACGAATACGTCCCTATTTCATTTGGCAGTTTGTATCAATTGCATGTCTCTTCCAGTATATTCATACTGAGCATAGCCGAACCCTTGGCAATTTTTTAATTAAAAGTAGCTGTGCCTCACCTGAGAGATGTTTAGCCTTATTAGCTCCATATTATTATAACTGCAGAAGTTAGACCTACTGTGATACTATTGGCGTTCAAGCGTCATAAATAATATACAAATTAATACACTTACCACAGTAATTCAAACTAGGCATTCATGCTCCAGTTCTACATTTGGAAGAAAAATCTATGGTTTTTTTTACGAATGGTGTTGCCCTTTTTTCCTGATTTTAATAGTCTGAGGTAATTTTAGTACATAGGCTACTACCGGTAGAAGGTGTTATTTGCGCAGAAGAAGATATTCTCAATTCATAAATTCACATAAAGATGTTTTGTTTATAGCCTACTCCATGATTTATGGCACATATGTACTAGAGAAATTGATCAAATATTCAGGTATCTTTCCATTATGAGGTACAAACCTGTAACTATAAAATATTATCAACATTTTTAATAATAAACATCTTAACAGTTAATAAATAGTACTTATTATTTTACTGATATCAATTGCCACATAAAATGTATATCTGCAATGCATGTAGTCATTGGTTTAATCAAAATGTAAGTTTCATTACGTTAAAAATACAACAAGACAATGACTGCATACTATAATTAGTTTTGCAATTAAAATAAAATTAAACAAATATGTATTGCACATGTAAATGTTTGTAAACTAAATATTTTTGCAGACAAATTCGTTTTTAACTTTTCTCTTTTCATTCATTCTCTTTAGTCAGTAATTTTTGTGGTCCTTAGGACCATGCTAGCTCACATCTAGAGAAAGGCAAACCAGTAATGGCTGAGAACCGACTCCCAGGTTGACTCTTGACTTTATGAAATAATTGTCAATCAAGTGATTTATTCTTTACTAAAATAATTAAAATCAAGATGTTTTGCCACTTCTAGCTAACATTTACATAACCAGGGCATGTAAAACTCAATGTTGCACGAATCCTTTTACTACAGCTATGCTTTCATAACAGAAAAAAATGCTAATAATATAGTATGCACGGATTTGTGTTTGTGTATTTTGAAAAACGAAACAAATACCCAAGCTCTTTCAAATGAAATGAGCAATGTATATTTTGATAAAAAACATGTTGTAGTATTTAATTGTGCTGCAAGCCAATGTAAATGATCCAAGTCTAGGAAAACAGAGTGCAGAGACTGCTAATTGTAGGCAGAACACAGTGTGTGACCGGCTTATCCACCAGCCAAGCAGCAGAAACCTGCAAACAGGCAGGAAACATTCACTTCCAGACACTAATCCGATCAGGACAAGAGAGAACGAGCCGCCTGCTAAGGGCTATCCCCTCCCCTACCTTTAACCCTGCTGGCCACTTGTCTGGAAGAATTCGATGAATTGCCACTACCATCTTTTCTAGCAGCACTGCTTTGACGGGAGAATGTCCTGAAATCTCAACAGAATTGTCATTAAAACGACCAATTTTATGCTTCTAATGAGCGTTAGCTTAGTATTTTCGACATGGCATTGATGTTTAGTAGCAGTAAAAATGTTGGTTATTGTTTCTTCTTTGTCATGCCATAGTTATTACTCTGGTACACCATATATGTGCGGAGTGGGAAGGAATTTCCTACGAGCCTGCACTCATCGCCAGCGAAAATTTGACACTTTTTTCTGTCATTAGTTTGACTTTCTCGGATATTGTATAGGTGTTTTCTAGCCATACAATGCTAGCGTAATGACTATAAAGTTTCCTATGCTATTTTTGTCTCTATCCGAGTTTTGTATAATGTATAGTGAATAATTTCTCAGAAGTCCCCATATTGGCTTTATGTAGAAATGCTAATAAATATTATTTAATAACAGAAATATTTTACTTACGTAAACCAAATTTAATCAGAACAAAGCAGAAGGTAGTGTGTTCACATGATCAAAACCTCATACACACACTTTCAAAAGGTTTTATATTATGAAGCAACTAATGAAATTGATTATTAAACAGCTCTAAGAAATAAATAAAAAAAGTAACAAAATCAGGGATACACAACAAAAATAGCCTAGCAAAGTAGTGATGTATACCACACTGCTGCGCAGTGTGACTGCGCTTTCTACACGTGACTTTGCTCCATTAACGAGCAAGCAAGAGTTCGGGGCAAGTCACAAACAGTGGCAGAGTACTTTTCATCTGCCAATAGAATCGACTCCGTGCGTTGGACAGCCTCGGACGTAAAAATAATTAACGCTTTTAATTATGGATTTTACTGCCCGCCCAGATTCCAACATGCGGTCACCACCTCCTTGAGTCAAAATTGTTTTACCCGATGGACCACTATCCCAAGACAACCGAGAAGGAAGTTTAAACGGATACCACAGGATCACAATACCTCTGCTGCACTGTGACGTCACACACGCCAAGCCTCGGGTTGAGGTGGTAAACTTGTCGTCGCCTCAGTGCAGGGAGATAAGAAATGAGCAGCAGCTCCGCAACCCTGATAAAACCAACCTGCGATGAAAGGCTACAACCCCCTGCACCCCGGAAGATCGTTGATCTATGGATTTTCTACTATATAAGGAGGCACGAGCGTGCCTCACCAGAGTCGTTGGGCTCACCGGCCCAACGATGTCAGCGAGCACTCCCAGGGTCTGCACAAGACCTCTATCTCCTCTCCTACAGCCTGCAAATGACTCCAACCTCTCCAGCAGCTTGCAGAAGGCTGCAAGGCTCTCCCTGCAATTGAAGACTGCACCAGGTAAACCTGACATCCAAACCCTGCACCCCTTTTATGTACCCAGTCATACCCTTGACTCCATGGTAGCAGATCGTCGTGATGTTTTTCCTACTGGACAAATTCCCCTTGAGAGGATACTGCGTAAATTACGTACAATTTGGAAGTCAGAATAATTTGGCTTTTACCAGGCTCACCTTCGCCTGAATTAATTTACGTCAATAATTAATTATTATCTAGCCTGTATAATCCAACTGGGATTTTCATTTCGAAAAATCGTAATAATAAATATTACGTTAAACTGAAATCATCGACTATCGTAATTTTCATATTAGTTCCTTGCTTATTTATTTCGTTAACATTCTGTCAGTGAAACTTGTTGTCACATACATTAACAATAAACCCCACTAAAGATTAGTCGTGAGGCATGCTGAACTCCAGAGGAGACAGAGCTTGCATAAAGCTTTGAGTCTGCAAAGATATACCGGTGCTCCTGGGTTTCATGTGTTCCCTCGCATACCCTATGTGGTGTCCTAATTCCGGATTGCACATCTATCTGTCAGTGCCTTGGGTGTGACTGAATAAGACACACCCTCAGAACTGCACATCTGCAGAAAGGATAGAAGGCTGGTCAGATGCACAATAAGAGGGGTGGTATCCTGTTCCGTAACCGGTATAGAGAACGACGAGCTTTACATAGGTTAGTAACTCAAAGGTAGACACCAAAGTTACGAGTGAGGACACGCTACCATCTGCGGAGCCCGACTTTACACCTCAACGTATTTCTTCATTCATTCCTCTTGACCACGAGTCAGAATTAGACACCTACTTGGGTATTTGTCAGCCGTGGTCCGATCAGGAATCAATCAGCTATCCCCAGCCAGAGGTCCCTCCTGACCACAGTGACTAAACCGCCACCTAAGCTGGACCAGGAAAAGGAGGTACAGAACTTGTGTATAATTCACTTAGCTTCCGGGAAGGTAATCAGTGTTCGACTACCACCGAATGTCACCCCAAAACCCCACGCAGCTACTTCACCCATAAATTGCGTACCCGCACGCGGGCCTACGTGACCACTGCGTATCATCACATCAACACCTCCGGCGGTGTCATCCACCTGTATCATCACCATTGATTAAGCTGTATGACGATACATACCCCCAGGACAGCTAGCATCCTGCATTTTGGCAGCTCTTGCAGTGAGGAAGATTGTTCTCCCAGGATGGGAAACAATCACTGTTTGACTCATTCTGGGGTTTGATTCCTCTCCCCTCAGATGGTATCCTCCCACTAAACGACCCCCCACAAAACCTACCACGACCTACCAGGCTAGAGTAGCAACACACGCCACTGTAGGATTTCTAGCTGAACTCGGGACGGCACCCTGCACCCTAACCACTATCTCGGAGATAGGGACTTGCATCAGTAGTGTACGAAATTTCATTGAGATCGGCCAACAAAACTGTAACTAGTGCTCCACCTTAATGGGAGCCATAGAAGGCCGCAAGGTACAGTAAAAAGATTAGAAAGTCCTTTAAGTATGCTCTTATTATGTGTAAATATATATGTTAAATATAGGTTTAGGTGTCTTAGAAAGTAGAGCATTAGTTAGAGCTAGAAGAGTTGATCGTACCACGAGCCGTAGAGGGCTGCCATAAGAAGTGACACGTCCTAAAGTTCCTAACAGAACATCATAGAGTGTTAATATTAATGTAGGAACATTATGTTATGTAACATCTGTTAGGAGTGGAAGGTTGAGGCATAAGAGCGAGCTGTATTACACTGCAGATATCTAAAAGTTAGCTTACAATTCCACTTCCTCGCCATTACTGCATCATAATGTTCATTAGGATCATTTTGTTTTAGCCAAAGAAACCACAGAGTGTGAGACATTGTTGATCTTAACTAGTTTTCTAACTAATGCATGCCATAGCGGGCTGCTCCCCAAGTTAGAAACATATAAACCCCCCAACTTTGAATTTTTCACGTGTATAGAAAATGATGGTAAATGTAAACTTAGACAGTTGCCAAAACATAGAATGTTAATTTACTTACTTGGCATCAGTTGGAGTTTTTGATGGCCTTAATTTAGAGTGTGTCATTTCAGACTGTAAAGGTATTAAGCCATAAGGGCCTTGTACATAAAAGAGTCTAAGAAATATTTTAATGACTTTGATGCATGACACAGACACTAATTACTGTACTTAATTTCTTTTGATACAATCAATATACGGTAAACTCTCGATTTACCAGTGGTGGCTTAGTCGTGTTGCGGCTTAACCTTGGAGCCACCAGTTCAAAGTCAAATATTGAACAGCGGCCACCAGGCATGCGCTGTTGCTATTAAGCCGTGCACACACTGTTAATTACTAGACTGCAGTCGAGTGATGTGGTACTGATTAATTTTAATATTAAAAGTGTTTGGGTATATATTTAATCATGTTTTTAACAGTGAATATATGTGAAACTTGGAAGTATTAAAAATTGGGGGAAATTGTCAGACAGCACATTTTCATTTATAAGAATAAATTATTTCATGATTAAAACTGGCATCTGCTTGTCAAAAAGGTAATGTTGTGTTGTTGACAGTAGTTCGTACATGCATTGGCTATGTATAAATTAACTGTGGCACTGAGTGCAACTGGATGACAAAATATCACATTAACATAAATATTATTTGCCGCAATAATGATTCCACCTCAAACAATGCATGGTTTTAATAAAAATAAATAAATAGCATTTAATTTTTGCTTTGTTGCTGAAGTGGGATGGTACTCAGGAAAAAAAAAAAAACAATATGGTGAACCGGCCTCAGAAAGCTTGGCAATTTCAGGCCGAATCCAAATGATTAGCAAGCAGGATCGCTTCACATGGAAATATGTTACATTAAAATATTTGTAGAGCTTGCGGAAAATTTAAAACTCTGAGAATTTGTTTGCATATTTGCATTTGACACGTGAAAAACTAGTCATTTCATGGGGGCATGGTTTCCAAAGCGAGCAGCGCACACTGTCCAACAGATGGCAGCATGGTCGCCTATTTTGCTGCTGTGTCACAAAAGTATGTGTATCACGTTTTAAAAGTAAATTTTCATTTTGCACGGGATCAAAATAACTTTGTTTTGAAATATATTACGTCAAATTAATGTAGAAATATTTTAAAAATACTCTGTGATAGTTGTGCAGCCTTTTAAATTAATATGAAGCATGCACGTGGCGACAATTGCAGCTAGCACTAGCTACGGCTTATAAAGAAGAGACAAACAGAGCTAAACTATCGTATACGGTGTTCCATTTAGTTTAAACACCTACACATTATTCTGGAACAAAGTTTAGTTTTTTACACTAATAACAGCTGTTTTGTAACTATATAAAATAAAATTCATAGACATTTTGTCTACTATCTCCTTCCTGCCTGCATCTTTCTCCGATGTCTGTTGAGCTAATGTAGGCTGTCAAAATAGCCAACGTGAAGTTTTCTGACATTCGTTCATTCATCAGCTGGTCAGGATTTAGTGTATGTGATTATATTATCATCATATATGATTGTTGCAACACAACTGGCTGTCAAAAAATTTACCTCCATATGACTATATTATTTGTTTACATAAGCTATGTGTACAGTATGCCGGCCAAAAGTAAACACACCCCCCCCCCCCCCGCCAAATTGTTTCAAACATTAATATCGGTTATCCGTGGACCTTTAGCCAGTCATTACCCCAGAAAATCAAGAATTTACTGTATTAATGAATACATAAATATTTAATCTTCATATTAATATTTAGGATTGTGTGAATATGACTTTTTTTCTCTTGAATAAAAATGAAAGATATGTTACGAACTTTTGTGAAACTGAAATGAAAATGAAAAATAATATCTTTAGAGCTCAGCCTTAATGAAATTTTAACGGATTTTATAACATTATAGCAGGTGACGCCTGTAAGTGAGACACGAGACGAACGATGATACAATTTACTTACTGCAGGTAGGTGCCAGCAGTGTTTTCCAGACACCGCACTGTGAGACTCCGGGTTCTCAGGGATGCTGTGCATTCTGTGTGTTCATCTCACCCGAGCGTCTTTACAAAACATGTTTATTACTAAACATTTAACACTGAAAAAGCCGGGAGTTGGCTGGTTCAACGCTAAAGACAAAGACAGAAATTTTACACTGAGAGTTGCATTTATTGATTTCCAAGTACATGCAGTGTCAGAATATGAATTAATGGCTAAGGACATGACTACCTAACTCAGTTGGGCGATTCCCCCAGTTCATTATTTAACTAGCACACTCCTAGGTGGATGACTTCTACGTGGTGTTGGAAAACATAGTCTCCACAAGGAAAGGGGTCTATAACCGCTAGGGTGAACTATAGATTTTTCCTGCAGGCAGGACATGGAGAATTACAAATGAACACTAACACGTGTGATTACCTACGTCGCTAACGCATACTCGCCGAAACACACCTCCCAACCACGTGGTGTGTGTGGTGATGGTATTTACATTTAGCAGGCTAGGGCAAAAATAATATCACCGTACAAATTACACAAACATTGATAAAACATGGGACACAAATGAACAGGCACAATAAACATGCAGATTCCTGAAAGCATTCGTAAGTGACGCGGATGGCGCTGGATGAAGTGTGTAGCAGATCATGTGGTGCAGGTGAAATTGCAATGGTTTTCCGTGAAAACTGGAAATGATTACCGGGCAAAGTGGTAGCGGCATTGGGAAATATTATTCCCCTTGTGATTGAAGCACACAAAAGCTTGTAGGGCACCTGATGGCAGAAAAATCAAACATGTGCAAAAGACAGCGTAGTCATACATAAAAAGCATCATTCATCAAAACTACATGGAACCCTGAATAATATAATACATATTACCATGAGAGTAATTAAGGTGCACACAATATTAAAAGAATAAACCCTCTAGGTGTGTGGATGGCGCAGATACGGACTTGGCGGTAGTTGACCGCGGGTGATGTGGCCGTAACACAATTAAACATGAAAATTACCCTGAAATACGTACATAGAATTATTACCCATAATATTGCACACAGCAATTATGCAGAAATTACAATCAAAAGCCTTTAACATAGGCGGATGGTGCCTGATTTACAAGTTGCGTGGGCCGCATGGCCTCTCCGACATCTTTCCTCCTCCTCTCGTATTAAGTTCAAAAAGTTACAAGGGCTGCAAAAGATTTATTTAAGCGGAAGCATTATGTTGGGGATGTCTGGCAAAAACATACGGAAAGCAAAGGTTAACCGATAAACTAAAGTGAACTGTGGAAATCTAACTCAGTGCAAAAATATGAAGTGCTTATGTGACAGCATCTAAACTCCCCAGCTCTCTTCGAACAACTGCCCAGAGACAGGGGTCGTGCGGACCTACCATGGTTGCCTACATAGTTTACACAAGTGGAAGTACTATGCATGCCAAGCAAAACCTTTATCTTTAAAATGAAAAGGCACAAAAGAGATTTAAATACATGATAACAAGAAAAATTTGAATTGTTGAATATTGGTGTTTGGTAACCGTTCTATTTATAGGCATTTTATGCCGGAATATTAATATCTGTTTCTTCACGCAGCACACATTTTGAATTTGAAAAGTACATTGTGCAACAAAATACATTTTTACATTTTATAACACTTTTTAGCCCTGAAAGAAAATAGAGAAACATATATCACACTGCAAAAAATAATAATCCCATTACAGGAAAATCCATGTTCATGGCCTCTCTGCACACTTGCTTACCCACGTCACATGAGTTGTGAGTGCCATCATGGTCTGACTGCTGCTGGCTGTTAGCCGGCATCACAGGTTATTCATTATAACGAATTTGTTGGAAAATCAAACCCAAATGTGTAGCGTTTGGAGTATTTACCACACTGTTTTTTTCCTAAATTTTTTATGTTCGTTTTATGTAGTTATTTCAATTATGAAATAATGAAAATAAAAAACTTATTTACAGGTAAAAATTTTCTTTGCTGGTGCACTAAATGAATATTCATTTAACACCCGAAAAGTTATCGAATTTGAGTGTTTTCATTTCATTACGACTTTCTGTAGCCAAATTTCTTACCAAAACTAAAATGAAAGCTGTCATTTTTCATTTTCGTTTTGATATACCTAATATTTGCACAACCCTAAATTTTGTGTATCGGCATATGGAACAGTATCAACTTCAGGTGTGTTTACATTACAATATTCATTTGCAGTGTAGAAATATATTTGCAGTGCACTGAACTTGATGGGGATGGATGTTTTTTCAGGCGGATTGCAGGCCTGAATGCACTGCGGGCGACCAAAATTATTGAGTGGCGCTTGCAGAATGGGCCATTCCGCAACCGTCTACAGATTAAGAAAGTCAAAGGTATTGGCGAGAAGAGCTTTGAGCAGTGTGCAGGGTTTGTGCGTGTTCTGCCTGAGACCTGGTGAGTCTTTGAGGTCCATATTATACCTGGTTACTTTTCCTTGTTTTCCATGGAAGTTGCGCTTTACACTATAATAGCTATAGATTTCTTTAAGTTAGTGATGGCCCAGTGTCCAATATTAGTTATAGTTGAGATAATCTGCACATTTCGCGATGTTGGCTTTTGGTTAGTTTTACAGATACTATCAGTAATGAAGCACTATCACTTAAATATCACAATAACATACTGGAGATCCCCAATTTTACAAGTACAGTAATCCCTCATCAACCGCGGTTTATTGTGGTTTCAATTATCCACCATTTTTTAAAGACAGTTTCCTCAATTACTGTAAAAAGACACTCTTATGTACTGCTTTCCCCTCTTTCCTTGAAAATGGGCTTTGTGGCACGATGCCTCATTTACTCCACTTTTTTTGTTCCCGGTTGGCAGCGCAATGCAATAAATACTGCATGTCATAGGCTTGGCAGGGGGAGGCTCGACAGGGGTAGAGAAAAGAGGGTTAGTAAGCATTCTTTCATAATTCACTAGGTTCGTTTCTTTATGACTTTCAATGACTAATAATTGAAAACCACATCCTTGCACTTGCAATGAATTACACGTCACTTGGGGTTAGTGCTTATGCATTATTTAGCAACAACAGGGTATCTTATATACCCTTTGAAGATACCAATTTATTTAAAAACATTTATCTATTGAGTTTAGTTGAGTTGATTTAAGAGATTTGGGCAGCTGTGAAAAAAGAGGTCTTGAGAGCCAATAAGAGTGAAATGAGGTGAGAATGGAGCAGTGCTGGTATGTAAAGAAGGGGGTAATGAGAGATCCCCAGAAATCCTACTGATCAGCGGCATCGTAGTTACAATTCCCTCTTGCGAAAATCCAGGAGTGGCCTGGTCCAAAATTGAACCCGATTCACCTTGATGGGAGATGAGCAGTCTTTACTGCTTATTAACGTTGAATATACCATCATGCATTACATACACAATAAATCAAATGAGCACAGAATATACCAGCTTCCAACCAACACTATGCCATACTGCAATTCGTATTGTTTGTGATGCCACCTTATACAGGCTATTAGGAAATACCCAAACTACGGGAGGTGATTCCTTATGAAAAATAAAGGTTAAAATATATACCTAAACAGAATATTAAAGGGGAGATGGGCCTGTGAAAATCTGGTTTTGCAAATGTATTTTCACTGAATGCCTTGTACTTTTTGCCAGGTGTAGAGATGGTGGCATTTTACCCACAGTATGTCCAACACGATTGAATGGTTAAATGGAACACTCCCATTTGGTATGCTATGGACGTGTACTAGTGGAGGGCACGTTGTTGATGTGCTGACGTACCACTTCCCAAGCTGAACAGTGCGCACAGACCAATGACAGCCAGCCATACCCATGTGTGTCTGCAACATGGGAAGCATAAATCACCTTTTACTGCGGACGTTGTAGGCGTTGTACAAGGCATTCTGCAAAAAATACGTTTTTCAAAAACATTTTCATAGGGTCATTTCTTCTTTAATATTCCATTGAGGTATATGGTGTCCTGTATATTTTCAATTTATTTTTCATACGGAATCACGTCCCACAATTTGGGAGTTTAATTTCTGAATAACCTGTAGTTCTGAAACAAAATAAGTCCATTGACTAATGCCTTTTTACACTAGGTCGGTTAACCCTATTCCTTGCTTCTGACTAGTGTAATTTCATAACTAAACCACACATCTATGCCCAGGAACCTACATCCTGTATGCAACTCATTTCATCAAAAAAGTTGACTTATGCTCTTTTATAATTAATAAGCAATTCAATTATGGTTATTGTTAATAATTATTTTGTACACATTTTCGAAACAAGGTACTGAATAATATATCAATGTAAACAACTTCACTGGGATCTATTGATAGTTGATTTTCCACTGCATCAAATGGCAAAAATCCATAAAAACTACCAGTTATCATGATCAGTAATGGTCCAGCTCTAGCAACTATAGAATGAAAGTTTAAATGAACGTCTTCAAATGAGTAGGCATAAAAGATCAAGCGAATAACAACTTGAAATGGGAATGTAAACTATCCTCAATTTTGCATTAGGTATTTGAAGTTCTAATGTGAATAATTAATAAATTACCATTCACAACTATTGGAATTTTATAATATTTGGATATTCGCACACCTCTAATGATTTATATGCTCATCTGTGTGGTTTGCATTGGCTGTAAATTATTTTCTGTGTTGTGTTGTAATAGGTGGTCAAAAGTAATAAACCAAGAACACCAAGAAATCTCAAATGGTGTACAGTACCACAAAAATCATAAAAACATGTCGCACATTGCTGGGAAACACATTTTGTATTACTTGTTCACAGGTTACTTTTCAGTGGTAACATTTTAAGATTAATATACCTTATGTCACTGCCTGAGCCTTCAAAATGTTCTACACAAGAAAAGTGTATATTATTACATCTGTCTTAAGTAAGTGATTCAATGTGCAATTCTTCAGGACACTCTTTGGGAGAAATAACACAAACACCATTGCTGTTTACATCAAGAAATGCTACCATACATGTATCATCAGGAAGCTGTACTTAAGGAACAAACACACTAGTCACTGAATAAAGAACACAAATGGAGTCATTTCAAGATGCTGTTCTTCAGGAGAAAAACATATTACTGTCTCTTAGTACACTAGACTTTAGTGAAGGCACAGTATCAATACATTTATATTCATGATGGTTTATCACAGGAGGAATATTTGTCACTACAGGTGAATGTCCTCAAGAAGCAACACACAACTTCAGATTAAGGGTGACTTTCAGCTGAGACTTGTGGAGTGTTTGTAGAAGTAATCCCTCAAGCATTTTGTATCTGGATAGTTGCCACTGCTCCATAAATAAGTAAATAACTGTCAGAATTACAGAACTGATCATCCACAAAATGCAACAGACGTAAGAAGAGTTCCTTTTTTTGACATTGTATTCTGATGGATTTTGGACAAAATCCACCCAAATCCAGTACCTGAAAATTCCAAAGATCATAACAAAATATTAAGAACATTGCATGAGAAACATGTGCTGTTTCCACATAGTTTTCAAAGCATTTTTATTATTACATGAAATTAAAATTGTTTTTTACTAACCTCATTGAAGGAAACAGAATCGCAGCCTCTTGTAACATGTTTACCTGTGAACATACAATGACTTTGTATGTTCACAGGTAAACATGTTACAAGTCATGGGATACCCATCTAATAACGTGTAGGGCCACCTCTAGCCCGAAGAAGTGCAGTAACTCAGTGTGGCATGGTCTCCACAAGTGAACAGAAGACCTCTGGAGAGATGTTAAGCCATGCTATCAGAATAGCTGCCCAAAGTTCCCTGGTATTTCGAAGTGCAGGATCTTGGGGTGCAAATGATTCTCTCCACCACGTCCCATAAAGGCTCAATTTGGTTCATGTCGGGAGGAATATGCTGCCCCCACTCCATCCACTGGAACGCTCCAGAATGCTCTTTGAACCAGTCCTGGAGATCCATAGCCTGATAAGACGGCGCATTATCCTGTTGGAACATCCCATTGTTCTCAAGACAACTGAAGTCCATGAACGGCTGCAAATTGTCACCAAGGAGAGTTTTGTAGCGGTTACCATTGAGTTTTCTGGGTACATGGACAAGTGGACCCAACCCATGCCATTTGAACACACCCCACACCATTATGGAACCACTACCAGTCTGCACGGTGCCTTGTTGACAACTGGGATCCATACCCGAACCCTGCCATCAGCCATAAACAACCTGTATCATGACTCATCGACCAGGCCATATGTTTCTAGTCCTCCAGGATCCAATTACCAACCTCACGAGACCAAGTGAGGCATTGTGTCCAGTGTCGTGCTGTTTACAGGGGCACTCTGGTGGGTCTTCTGCTTCCATATCCCATGGAAGCTAATGCACATTGCACAGATCTGCTAGATACACATCTGACACCTCCTGCATTGAATGTGGCTGTGATTTGAGCAAGTGTTCCTGCTCTGTTAGCACGGACAATTCTACCCAACCTCTGCCAGTCATGATCATCAAGTGCATATAGATGGCCACTGTGTTGTCCACGGTGGATCGTAATGCCTTGATTTTGATATTCCCTGTACATACGTGACAGCATGGATCAAGGAATATTGGAAGTCTCCACAACTTCTGAAATTGAATGTGCCATCCTCCTGGCACCCACAATCATACTGCGTTCGAACTTTGATAACTCACATCACTTTGCCATGAGCATGTAAACAACAGTCAATCCGAACGACACGACCAACTGTTCACAACTGAGACCAATTTAGGCCATGCTACATCATTCTGCAGCGGTAACGCCACGAGTCATTCAGTTACATAGTGCTATCCCATGACTTTTGTCATATCAGTGTATATGGGAGAGACATTTAAATTTCAAACTCAAGAGCTCATACATACAGAAATGTTTACTTATTTCAGATTATCTGCCATTTTATATAGTACTAGCAACCCGCCCCGGCATCACTAGGGTGCGATTTACATGTATAGAGCCGGCCGCGGTGAGCAATGTGACATCTTATTGTTTCCTCATTAGCTCGCTCGACCGCTGTAATTATTTTGTTGTGCGTAGTTAATAAATCTGTGCTAGCTTGACGTGTGCCCAATTAGACTGTATGACACGTGCGTTGAGGATTTTTCTGCTATACCAAAAGCGGGGTGGTTAAATCTGGTTAGAAGGTATGAGGTGAGGGGTGTTAGTTATCGCTTATTTACACTGTAGTCTTGGGTGTTGTTGATGTGGGTTCAACCCAATAGTGGCGAGTTCGGTCCACTCCGAAGCAGCGATTCCAGTTGTAGGTTCTCTCTGCTCCAGCAGTTCGGGTTTACCCAGCCGTATCTTACCTCGGTATAGTTAAGCAACCCTCTTACTACAAGGTGGCACGATGGATGAATGCGAAAGCAAGGCAACAAGTAGATTACTGTAACTGGAGCAGGCGCTACCGCTTGGTGCCTAAGTTGGACGGCGCAATCCCATTCCACCTACATTTCCTGCATAGGAGGTGGTAATACCAGTGGCAGCTGCTGAGGGAGGGCTGCGGGGCACTGCCCTCCTAACAACATCTCAGAATGCAGACCTATACTTATTTCGCAGCCAATGTTTTTGAGATGGGCGAGTCTCTTGTCACGAGGGAAATTTTTTTTGGAAATGTCGAGTGGAGGGGCTACGGATTATTCGCCCCAAAGTGGGTGGAGCGAGTAGAGAGAGATGGCCCTAACAGTAGGATATTGGTGCTACAGGAGGGAGGGGAGACTTCAGAGGCTTGCCACTTTTCAGCCAATCACATGCTGTAAATCAGAGAGAGCTGGGCACGCCCCTGCTCTCACACAAAAACAGTTTCCTGGAACTTAACGGGGCTACCAAAACTGGAACTTCGAATTCCACTGTAAACAGAATGTGTTCTACAGTTATATAGTACATGTTTTGTAGGCGCACTTTCGCGCTCTGCTCTTTTGCAGTTGTCAAACACATTTCTTAACTATGCTTGTATTTATGTCAAATAGTTTTAATTATAGATATAGTTAAAAGCCACGTGAGCTTCAAACATAGTATGTAATATTCTTAACAAGTTTGTTGTTAATGATGAGCCATGAGCATCGGTCAGAAGCAGGGTTGAAGTGTTGTTCATGTCATGCTACGTAAACTTGTAAATAATGGATAATTCAGTGAGTATCATTTAAAACCTTATTACGACAAAGATTTTGAATTACGGGAATAAACTAGAGCTTATAAATTTTAGACCAGAAAGGCCACAGGTATATATATAACAAAAAAGCCATGATGGTAAACGCAGTAGTTCGTATATGCGAAAATTCAACGTTAAGTTCATATAATTTCGCAGACTGGCTATGAGGGTGTGAAGTTTGAAATGCATTGTTTGGTTTCATTTTTTTTTGCTAATGAAACCTAATGATCCTGCGTGGACTGTCAATTGGGTAAAAGATTTGAAACTTTTGGGAGACAAAAAGACATCCATCATGTTCACAGCATATAAATAATGCCATAAAATTTTCAGTGATTGGTAAGGTGCATATTCATTGCCAGTTAGATAGCGCGTACAGGTTGACGAATGGATTTTGTTTACAAATACATTAATTAAGATATGCCACTTTCATCCTCTAATTAAAATTTGACATGCATTTTGTATGTACTGTATGTAAATTAGTATTGGGTTTTAAAAATATTTGTTTTAGTATATTTAAGTTATCATCTTTATTTAAGTATAGTAGAATTAGTATTATTATCGAATTTCTCATCATCTCCTGTAATGTACCACACCACATGGGTACTGCTTGGGAAGTATATAACCTACACAAGCTTTAAACAAACAAATACCTGTGCTAGTGATTAGATCTGAACCAGTGGCCACAGTGTGTTGACAATTACAATTCGAGTGATGATACGTTTTTCTTCAAACAACTGCAATTAATTTTTATATTTAGCTGCACAAACTACACTTACATAAGCCTGTCATACGCAAAAATATTTATCACTGTGCCTATTTAAAAAAAAAGCTATTTATAATGATCTGAGTTTGGATCACCACAGCCACCTAGTTTCAAAAGACACCAGCCGCCGCTGGGTAATACCATCCATGGTTTGATAGCAACGTGAGTTAGGTATTGTTCCCTACATCTTAAGCTACTCCTTACCCTGTAAGGCTTAGAGCATAATGGTCTGACAGCTTACGTAACACACTTAGACAAGAACGGTTATTATAGTGTAACCCAATAGTGACTTGCTGGCACGAGGATTTTTTGTACTGTATATTTTTATAAATTTTTGACAGTTTCCAAGAATGACCATGTTAAATCTCTACCTTCATAGAATCCAGACTCATAAAATCAATGGTCTGCTGTAACACAGCCATGACTACCCAATCCCTCTGCCACGATGCATGCCTCCTTGCATGGATTCCACCCTCTGTAGGCATGTGGGGCCTAGCCCTGAGATGCAATTAGCTCCCATCCCTACCTCAGATCTATACTTAATACTTAGCAATAGGCTACAATAAGGGAAAAGAAACAAATGTTTCTGCTGTAATATTTGTTTACAATAATGTTTTTTTTTTTTTTTTTTTTTTTTCATAGTAATGCTGTGTTTGTTTGTAGTTCATTGGCACATTTAATCACCTGTTCCACAGAAATGACACTACATACATAGAAAAATAAAAGAGTCATAGTAGTTCATAGGGTTTATATTAAAAATAATTTTGTTCAAAACAAATTTTGTTTTGTAGGGTTAATGCCTGTGTGTGTTTGCAGGAGTTCACTGGGGCATTCCAGCACTGGTTCCAGAAATGATGCTTCGGATATCAATCCCTTGGATAGGACATGGATCCATCCAGAGTCCTACATGATTGCGTTGAGGTAAGCATTTGTAGATGGTATGCAGTTCTAATTATTTATGAATTATGCATTGCCATGTGCTGTTTCTCTGTTGGTATATTACAAAAAAGGGAGAGTGCATGGTCTGCGACTAGCAACGATGGGATTTCAGTAGAATCGTGGTAAGAGGTATATCCAGCAGGGATTCTCTCGGAATCATTCCTCGTTGCACCCCAGGCAGAGAGATGGGAAGATGAATGCAGGACAGATTGTTGCTGTTATGTCCATCACTTTGTGACAGCTTGTGTAAGATCTGTGGGATGGGTATACATCTGAGTTGTGGTAGGTCCTGCCGATGCAACTTCAGTGGTGAGGGCCTTCTTTTCTTCCCCTTGTGTCGACACGTGCAGTTTTGATAATATGGGCTGGATACATGGTCATTTGTTTTCCCTTGCTATATGCACATTTAAAGTCAATAGGCTGACATCCTATTGTTTAGACGTGGGGTAGAGGCCATATAATATCTCTCTCTGTTAATACTGGGTGAGTGGTTGCTGTGGCCTTGTGTGCTTTCTCATAGGGCCTGTGTCAATACTGGTGATTGGATGCTTGATTAGTAAGTTGGGAACAATAGTAGGTGTTGTCCTTAGCTGTACTGGAGCCCTGGGTGTTGCATTGTCCAATCAGGCCAGCAGGTGGGAGGTGGATTCTCTTTGTCCTGATTGCAACAGTGGTGGGAAGCATACAACCCTGTTGAGTATAGATGGATATGAAGGGAGTGATGTTCCCTTCTTTTGAAGTTCCTGAACCTGGCTGTGGGTGGAACTTAGTTTTCTTCCTCCCTTTTGTTCCTGTAAGAGAAAGACATGAAATTAAGTAAAATAGTTCCAAGTCTTGATGTTGTGTAAAGAGTGTAATGCTTAAAGTTCATGTATTCACTTGACTGTTGTATGATTAAAGTCACAAAGCCCATGGCAATGCAAAATTTTACATATGGTGGAAGAATACAAAATTTCAGTTGTGTTGATTGTGGAAACGAAGTAAGCCATGTAGTGTGCAGCACTAAAATAAAAATCAGGCTTGTTGTATTGCAGGTTCATCTCGCAGTGTGGAGCAGATGTGGCAGATGTGGGCAAGCCAAATTTTATTGCTAAGGTGCAGCGCTCAGTGCAGGACCGTGGTACGTACATCCTGCAGATGAAAGCTGAGGTAGAATGATTTTCCTCTTTTGTTCATTTCTCCAATGTAGCTCTTGAACTTCCAGCAGAACTAACAAAATGACAATATCAAGCTGGGATACGCGTGTTGGTTTATGTTTGGTTTTCTGACAAATTGGAATTTATAGACAAGAATATTTTTGTAATTTGATTACATTGTACTTGTGTTATAACTTTGTCGTGAATGTAATAACCTTTCAAGGTACTGTATTTATATACATGAACATAATTCTAAGTTGTTCTGATGCTTTGCCTTTTCCCGATGTATCTCTATCAGGTATGATATACTCTGTTTCATATAACTTTAGTAAAATTAGAAAGATGTTGTGACCAACCTACACGGCTTGTAAACAGTAAATGCCCCCATTTCCGAAAAACTGTGCCAGCTGATGGTTGTTGCAGAATGCGTGTTATTCTTATTATGTTGGCATTCTTGGTGATGATTTTAAAAGGAAATAGTACTCTCAATTAAAGATTATTATGTGGGAAATGAATGATAATTGCAACATTTACTGTTAAAATTCGGCTCGTAGACTAATACACAATTTTTCTAAGTTATAGAGCAAGGGCTTTAAAAATATTTAGAAATATTATGGTAGAGCATGCGAACATCATGGTTATATGAAAGATTTCCACCAATCTCCATTGGGTCTGTTGTCTATGGTCTCCACCCACCCGGTGAATAGCCGTTGTTGCCATTGTGCTCTCTTCCATCATAATTTATCAATATGCGAGAATTCCTTGCTGGTGATGTCAGAATATTATACATGCAGTTAATTTATTCTGTATTTATGTATTTCATTAAGTGCAGTTCGTCAAAGGTGCCTTTTTAGATCAGTCTCCTCAGTGAAATGAATTATTGACACATGTCTGCCACTTTTTAAAATGGCTTGTTGTGTGCTGTGGTCTGCCATTTTCTGTGACCATCGCGAAGCACGAGCAAAAATTTATTCTCGTTGTGAAGTGTGAATTTGTTGGTTTCAAGAAATAGTTAAAGTGTTTTGTTAATTGCATAAGTCAGCAAATAAGTTATTTCTTATCAGTATCTGACACGTGATTAATCATCCAACGTTTGGTACGTGTTTAGGAATTATGAAGTGAACAGTAAGTTTGTGTGTTTTGTAAATAATGTTTTCTTAAATTGTTGCTAGAATATTTTAAATAAATTTGGACTTTTATTTGATTGAAACACTAATGATTTTTACATAGAAGTTAAATTTGCTTAACATGTTTACAATGTGCATTTCGCACTAGAGATGGGTTGAACATTCAAACCTAACAAGAACTTTAAGGTTATGTTCGGGTTCCTCAAAATTTATTGCCATGTCAAAGATGGGTTCTAGTTCCTTTACAGGAGTTCATGTTCGAAAATGTGCTAGAAAAGAACATCATTAACGAACTTTGAAACAAACTTAAGTATTTACTCATGTACAGGTGCCCTTTTTTTTTTCCCCCAATATAAAGGAAAACATTTCTGTAGAGTGGTAGTCGTAAATTATCCACTCCTAAACTGTCCAGTGATGTTTAAAGGGAAGTGTAGTGGAAGAGTCTAGAGGATTGCTACCTGGGTGAAAAGGGAGGAGGCAACACGGTTTTTGAGAGAAGGGTAGTTCCACCACAGCAAAAAAAATGATGAGCATAACAAAAAAAAAAAAGAAACAGCAGAACAAAAAATACCAGCATTCCACTTTAATGACTGGCACTGCATAAAAGCAAAAAATAAATATAAAAAAAAAGGAACCCAGCCCCCACCTCAGTTTTTGGTTGACATTCTTTTAAGGACCATCAGGTTATCTGGACCTTATAGAATTCCACAATATTTTGGCTTTTAGCCCCATGAGTTATTTACTAAAATATTTTCCAAATATATTGCAATTGCCGCAAATTAATTTTAAATAAAAGAATAATTTGTTACATACTTACTAACAAGGCCCCACAAATTGTTGATGCAAAAAAAAAAAAAAAGTTTTCCTGGAAGTTGTAAAAATCATGGCATGCACTATACACTAGTAAGTATGGCACTTCACTTCAAAGAAGTTGAAAAATATAAATGCAACACAACAAAAATTACCGAACAAGTCATATTTGATTATTATATTTGTAGCAGTGATGACAGCGTTATATCTTGAACTCTATATTATGTAAAACCAGGTGCTATTCTTTATTTAAATGATTGTATACAAAATAAGTGATTTGCTTGAGTTTTTGAGAAATTGCATTTTCAATAACATTTTGTTTGTGTTGCTAATTTGTGGTTTTCACATACCATGTCTAAAATGACTAGAAAGATACATTTCTCAGCATTATGATAAATTATGTCAATCAAATCTATAAAAACCAAAAGTTAATATTATGTTAATTTTGTACCTTTTTTCCATTTTAGACAAAATTTGGTCATTACATTTTGGAACTATAAGAGGTGAAACTGTGCAGGTTGTGTGTGTGCTTACTCTTTATTTTAGGCCCACATGTTTAAAAATTCAGACATGAAATTGTGAATGTAGTTGTATGTATGTGTATACGTTGTTTTCACTTTGCACCTCGTAGCCAAGTCCAGAGGTCCAGTAACAAAACTCTCATTACTTGGATGGGCAACACTGTTAAAATGATTTACGGGAACACTGTAATCAATGTTAAGTACTTAATTTGTAGATACGCATGTGTGCACACACTGATTACTATTTAGCATCCGTAATCCACTGTATTTTTAACATGGTTATACATATTTATTTAACATTTTTTAAAGTTCGCTTCTAGTTTAGTTAGAGTTCGACGAATTACAGCATAGTTCGGTTCGTGTACAAATTTAATGGTTCAGTTCAGGTTCTGTTCGATAAAAATATTCTGGGTTAAGTTCTAGATCGGTTTGTTTCCAAAATCTGGGTTTGTTCCTTCCCTAATATTAACAGTGACGTATTTATTGCGTTTTGTTCTTGCAGGAAGTTTTTGAATGTACATGGCCTAAATAAGCATCCTTTTAGTGTAGTTCATTATATAAAAATTGCAATGATATTTAACTGTTGAACATTTCTCACATCGGTACAAACATCGACACATTTATCGTATTTAGTTCTTTCGATGAAGTTAAAACTTTTGAGTTATAGTAAATTGATTGCTATTTCCGTATGAACAAAATTTTCCAATGCATCATCAAAACAATGCAAGTTCCAAGTGCCACTCTCTTATAAGATGAACCACAAAAAAAATCACATCTTCCGAAAGACGTAAAACTATAGTTCTCCACCCCACCAATAAATGAAAACAGATACCCTAACTAGTATATTGTGTGATCATAACAAAAATAAAACAGTTGGGAATGCCAACCAACTATAGTAGCCTAATTACTGGACAGAAGTTGTCAGTCTTTCAATACTTGCCATTAGATTCGTAGTTTGTTTACAAAATCAGGTTCTTCACCGACAGAATAGTTGTGGTGGAGGGATATATCATGGCCAAACTCCTTTTCGAGAGCTGTCAAAATTTATTGAAATATATGAAACGGAGTATATCGGGCCATTACATTAGTATCGGTTGTAGACAAGTCAGGTTATTATTTTCTTTAGAGACAAAAATTACCGTATTTTGGTGTGAATACAGTAAAACCTCGTTAATTCTGAGTTGATTAATTCAAAATCGTATATAATTCGAAGTGTGTATTTCCCCAAATGGAAGAATATGATTTTATATGATCGTGCCAGAGTTTTCAGGTCTGTTGACTGGTTTTCGTCGCCTCTTTCGCCTGCTGAAGTAGCTTGTGGGCATGGCTTGATGATGGATAGAGAAAAGAGAGTAGTGGTGAGGGCGGGGCTGGAGGATGGAAGGAGGAAGAAAGCAAAGCGGGTGAGACTAAGGAGGGATGATGAACAACCAGTGGAGGGTAGACTGTAAAAAAAGGAGGGGGAGCAAAGAAGAAGTGAGTGAGTGACCTTTTCAGAGGCCAGACCCAGCTTAGCGCTTAGCGAGGGGCTGCTTGACAAAAACAGCGGCTGCAGTTTTTAACCAAACTCTACCCCCCCCCCCCCCTTCTCTCTCTCACTCTCTCTATCTCTCTCTCTCTCTCTATATCTCTATCTCTCTCTATCTATCTCTATCTCTCTCTCTATCTCTATCTATCTCTATCTCTCTCGATCTATCTATCTCTATCTATCTCTCTCTATCTATCTATCTCTATCTATATCTCTCTATATATCTATCTCTATCTATCTCTCTCTCTCTCTTTTTTTTTGGGGGGGGGGGGGAAGGTGAAATGTGAATTTCTATAATACACATAAACAAACTTTTTTTAAAATTCGATATTTCATAATTGTGTAATCCAAAGTCAAAAAATTAGGTCCCGAACACTTCGAATTAATTAGGTTTTACTGTATGCCACATATTACAAAAAAAAAAAAGACAAATAATTGCATCCACAAAAAATTTTTTGGGGTCCTGGCGAAATTCCTGTTTAAATAATGTAACATAACCTTTTATGCTTTATTGTATTTTGCACTGATCAAAGTATATTTCTTGTCCTATCACCTAAGATTTCCTGCAAGTGTCTTTTTTAACCTTGTTGTTTATGCAAACAGCTAGTAACTGGATGTGAAATACGTCACGCATGCCGCCGTTTATAACTGCTCTGCGGGACGCAATTTGTCTTGTCTTCCCAACACGTCTGTCGAGTCGACACTGGTTCATTTTCAGTAACTTCTTGCGGGGAAAGTGGGGGATTTATATTTATTTATTTTAATAGACACGCGTCTTCGAATGTACTGATAATATGTAAGCGCCTATTTGACACCTTTTGCTGTCTAATAATGGGGAGGTAAGCTGTGAGCCGAGGGCAATGTAACTCATGGCAGGGAAAATCAGAGGACGTGGTTTTGAATTATTAATTAAAGACATTGAAGAAAGCAATTATAATCATCTTATTTCTGTCTCAAAGTTACAAGTTTTCTTTGCAGTAAAATATAATTAATTACTTTAACAGACAGACATTTGCTACGTGTGCAAGGTGTTGCCAACAAGTAGCGGCGAGGAAAGGAGAGGTAATCCTCCTGCCGCAACCCCCCTCCCCCCAAACCAACAGCCATCACATTGCCCAATCAATAACTTCTCTGTGCGCTCTTAGCTGATAGTTCGTGCGAGACATTTAAAATTTGACTTGCATTTGGTGTCATATTATTTTAGTTTTCAGAGGGTTTGAAAGTTTTAGGTCAGCTTGCATTTTGTGCCGTATTACAATAAATTACAGTGAAAGTCCATTGTAACGATAGTTTATTATCGGAACAAAAAATTGTTGCTATAGCGGACTTTCGTTATAAAAAATACTAAACATCGCACATTTACAAAATTTTTATTTGTGCTGTATATTAACTTTAATGGCATAACCCAAAAAAAGTAAAAAAGACTGATAATACAACTCATTAAAATTAAATTTATATGGCATAAAATTCAATCACTAGCGGAGAACAGACGTGACGCATTAAAGGTTTTGGAGTGAGGAGGGTGGTAAGGCAATGCACAATGTGCAGAGCTGTCTTCATGCACAAGGTTGGCCAAGGTCATGGCGCTTCCTGTCGCCATGGCAGCAGCTGTGGGCGGGGACATAGAGACAGGCAGGCGACATCTAGGGATTGGGTATCGAAAGAAAAGTATGGATACTTTACTCATAACCTTGTATCAGAAAAAAAGAATCAATACTACAAAAGTATTGATGCAAAAGTATTGATACCAATTGGTATCAGTATCACATTACTAACACCAAGTTCATACGTTTAACCGAATCTAAATTTTCGATAACACTGGTTTCCTTAAGTTAAATTTGGTATTGTACAAACAGCACGAAATTGGGGTTTCAATCAACCCATAAACTTTACAAAAACCATCGTTTCGGAAACTATTCTTAACGAAAGCTTAGAGACAATGTGGCGTATGAAAGTACCAAACTCGCCAAGTTTTAAGCCAAGTGTAGGGTTCTGGTAGCAAGAATTTCCAAAAGGAAAGTTTATTGGGAAGTAAACAGAACCAAAGCACACTTTCAGTCACGTTCGAACAGTGTAAATGAAACTAAAATCGTATGTAAAAAACTCAAGGTACCAAAACTAATCTTTCGTCCTTAGCATACTATAAACTTGGTGATTTTGCACAGTCTAAAATTATTGTTTCAGTAACATCATTTTTTCAAAAGTTGCATTTTGAGTTACTTCCTGCCCCCTCTCTACTAACTTTTCCATCTCTACTAATATGAGCATGTTCCACACACACATTCTGTCTCCTGTAGCATTTCTATTTATTGCATGAATAATTTTTAATTTTATTCTGTCGACTGCGTTTTTACGATGTCTATGCCAGTTTTTTCCAGTCTCTTCTAGTGATAGCTTAGCTATAAGTTGATGGTAGTCAGGCTGCCGTGAAGGTGTTACTGAGGTTTTCAGGAGCAGCAAATAAATTTCCCGGGAAAAATGTTGGTTAGGATTATACAATACCCGGGCACCAGAAATTGTCCAGTGACAATGCAGTGATGTGGTAGAGCTGACTCTTGTTTCTCAGGGTTGTGTGCCGATGACCAAAGGCGGAGATCCTCCCAACGTTGTAGTTTCTCAGTAATTATTCAAATTAAAACTGTACGTGCTGCGCAGTGAATTCTAGGTGATCCACACAGCATTAATTAAGTAAACGCAGACATAAAAACATGATATGCATATATAATACACTTGATGAACACTTGCTGGTAAAAAGTACATATTAGCAGAATGGTGGGGGCCCGTGTCCCATAATGCCAGAAGGCGACCCGAAAGAAAGACACATACTCTTATGTAAAATTCAATGGGTTTATTATGTTTCTCTTATGGAATCAACTTGAAGTACATTTGTCGGGTTTAACCCGCCAACAGGGTAGCACTGTACAAATACAGCCCGAAGCCGATGAAAAGTCTTAAAGGTACGTTAAGCCTTCCCTGGCGATGCTAACCAGGGGAAGGTGAGGAGTGGATAGTCTCGGGCAGGTGATGCAAAAATGTTCTTATTAGAGTCTATTGAAATGAAGTGATTCGGTAAAAAGTTGAATACCACCCAGGCACACGGGAAATCGAGGAGATGACGGACTGCGCATCCACACTCTTGAGAGTTGCAGTGTGGCACGCCGAATGAGTTGGCGGACATGCGGGCCGCGGCGCTACTTTCTTACACTGCTAAAATTAACATATCACACTTGCACTCACCTTGCATGAACAGAACTTGCTTCAAATAAAGCGTGTACACAAAACAACTATAATATAACAACAAAGGCTCTGGTGAATGATGTGAAGATGGAATACATGTGAATGGAAAATAACAAGAAACACAGGATCACGACTAATAAGGCCCTCAGGGTTTAAAGGAGAGTATCTCTTAGTGTTTGTTATGCCCATGTTACCTCACGTGACATTTTCCTTGCATAAGATGTGTGTCTTACCTGGACAGCACACAAGTTCTACTTTTACATATTTGTGCACGCAAGCACACCCGGCCGCGTAGCTTCCCTGCACATTCCTGCATGGTGCTACGCTCGCTGCGCTCACATCACTGCAGTTCAACCTCGTCGCACTGACGCGCTGTGTTCGGCTTCAGTCCGAACACGCCGTTGAACTGCACTGGTGCACGTTAACGCTCCGGTAGAGTCCGGTGTCTGCTGTGTTGCACTGAATATTATGGCGGGTAAACAGTCTGGCGGTCGCTGTCCGCGTCAAAGTACACTCAGGGAGGTAGTCATGGCCCCAATCGCAGGCCATGGCTGCCCAATCCCTCTTTGCTGCGATGCATGTCTCCTTGCATGATTTCTTTTCCTTCTAGGCGTAAGGGGTTAGTCCTGAGACACAATAAAATCCCGCCCTACCCACCGGGCTTTCACTTAAAACTTAATTATAGGGTATTTGGAAAAAAGAATTGCATTTTGTGTTGTTTATATCTCATGAAAGTGCAGTTACACTCAAAGTCAAAATGTTTACACCAAATAAAGCACTGCTTTCAAACCCTTGTTACCAAATCCATACTTACTGTGCGTGACAGAAACGAGCGGCCCCGGTGGTGGGAGAGGTGGGGCTGGGGTGAAGCTGGAGAATTCCTGGGAAACCCGGTCTAAGTAGCAGTTGTTTACCTGTCACCAGACAGTAGTAATGTCATGCGCGCAAACATCAGCCCTGTGTTCTAACGTTTCTGAGGTTTTGTTGAAACGTTAGATCTGTTAGTGACCCATCTGAAAATTAGTAAATCGTGCTTGCGTAATTATGCGTATTATTTTCTTTAGAAAATGTAATGAGTTTTATGGGTTAATTTATAATTTCGGCCATGGCTTCAAATAAAAAGAGGAAAGTAATTTACAGTGAGGGATGCGAAATCATAAATACTGTAATGGAGAAGTGTGATGACAAAGCAAAACAACGGGTTCTATCATTACTGGTAAATCAAGCAACTTGTCGTATGGCTGTTTACATGGGTGTTGGTGTAACCACCATAAAACAGATCCGAAAATAAAATAAAATTACAATTGAAACTAACCACAAAAGATTATCTACACCTGGAAAAAACTACTCCACTGTAAAAAGACACACTTCTTTGAAAGTGGATCATTTTGATAAATGTGTTATTAGAAACACTATCCACGATTTCCTCGTGCACGAGAATACTGTACCAACCATTCCAAAACTGTTGCCAATCATCAAAAATGAGATAGATTTTTTTATGGGGAGCAAGAACACTTCACTGTGTATAGGCTGTTCACGGTAAAGTGAGCACTTTTAAGGCCCTTCTAAATCTTTCCTTTCATCCAATTTCCATCTTCCTCCTGCTTTTTAATATAAAGAAACATTGCAATGTGACCAATAAACACAGTGTATACATTTCACCACTCTCAAAGTTTAATGCCTGAGGCTGCAATAAGATATATTTATTAGTGGTTAATGCTTGTTGGGAGGGCCTTAAAATGTTCTCACCTTACCCTGAACAGCCTATAATAAGAAGTATGTGATTTAAGTGGAGAAAGTATAGGTCAAAGAGGAAAATACTTGTTGAAAAAGCCGACATCGTAACATGGCGTAAAGACTATGTACGTAAGATAAGACACTACCATGAAGTTGGCAGAGAGGTAGTTTACCTTGAAGAAAGGTAGGTTCAAATAATTTTACGTTTTCCAAGTGTTAGCAGCACAACGAAGAATTTGGAGTGCAAGCAAATTCAAGTGCACCCAGAAGGCTAATCTTGTTGCATACAGGTAGTCGGGATGGATTCCTTCCTAATGCACCACTTTTTATAGCACCGGAACTGTCACTGGAGACATCCATATTCAAGTGAACGTCAACTTTGAAAAATGGATTGATGAGAAATTACTACCTAACCGCCCGGCTATTCCGTTGTTATAATGAATAATGCACCCTATCATACTGTGGAGCTCAATAAACCTCCCTCAAAATATTTCGTAAAAAATTACGTATTATTGTGGCTTAAAAACAATGGGGTAGAGTGCAATGAGAGTATGCGCAAAGTTGATCAGTACAAGCTCATAGAGATGAATAAGCTGAAGGAAAAAACATTTAGAATAGATCAGAAACACTCTCGTTTTGGACACACAGTTCTCAGACTTCCGCCTTATATGTGTGATTTAAATGCAATTGAACTATCATGTAGTAAAATCAAGCGGCTAGTTAGGGACAGAAACGTTATGGCGACTTGTGACTTACGAAAATGAAGGAAATTACTGAAACTTAAATCTCATCAGTTACAAAAGAATACTGGGCAGGATATTGAAGCCATGATCAAAAAGTTGAAGACGAATACTGGCGAAAGGATGAAATTATTCCTGATGTGATAAACAGCATAATAATTAACGTGGGCGACGAGAGTGAAAGTAACTCAGAAAATGAACTGTCATCAGATGGTGCAGCATCAATTATAGGTTGTTCACGGTAAAGGGAGCATTTTTGAGGCCCTAGTTACTTTTTTTTTTTCAGCCATTTCTTATTATTTAACCAACTTTTAAATAAATATTGTCATGTAAGTAATAAACACAGTATGTTTATTCCATCACACTCTGAAGTTAACCTTTAAGATTAAAATAAAATACATTTATTGGTTATCATTGCAAATGAGAGATCTTCCAAAAGTGCTCACTTTACCTTGAATGGCCTATAACAACAGCAATTCTGACTCGGAATTTGCGCGGCCATGATGAAGGTTTTGCAGACAGATAGTTGGGTGATTTTGTTCTGTGAATGTGTAGTATGGTTCATTTTATTAATTTTCATATTAAATTTATTGCCTGAAGATAAAACTATAGGCCTTCGACACCATTGTTGTTCATGTTCCTGTTTACGGTCCGGCAGTCTAAAGGGCCTAGTGAGTAGATACTCGATATATATTTAATATGCACATTTGTTTGTGTGTCCGTGTCGATTCAATTTTTTTAGCTGATTTTTAGAGATGAATACATTTTTACTGGTGCGTATGAAACTGCAAACTACTTTTACTGAATAATCCTTTTATTGAGCGTAAGAAATTACTAAGTCTATTCCCAAGTTTGTCTTTTTGAAACATTATTTAAAAATAAAATACGTTTACTTACGACATATTTTTAGGGATTGTGTAGAAATATGAGTAAATGTTTTTTATTTGCATGATAGCGTGCCCTCAACCACCGGTTCAGACAACATGCCGCCTCCTTACCACGGCTCGTCTGCATACCTTCCAGGACCGCTCATTTCTGTCACGCACAGTACACATGATGTTTTAACACCAGAGCAAAAGTAGGGTGTCGGGAACTTATGAAAGTAAGTTTTTGTGGAGTTTATGCAGAGTGAAGAAAAGTATTTTCAATGTGTTTATACCACAGAAAATGCACATTTCAGAAGCCCATGTTGCCGAAACCTTTCTTTTGCATTGTATAAATAATACGGAACCAGTTGCAAGGGTTTTTAGAGTTTTAGTATTGTTTGGTGTAAACAGAATGAATATGTGGTTTTACTCTGTATATTAAATTTACAAACAAAAATCGTAACAAACAAAAATTGTGTATGTGACGTCACATTGCATTCGATAAATTGAATTTTCTGAATTTAATACATATTCATGGTATGTTGAAGCCAAATTTGATCATTTAAATGAATATTTTCTACGAATCAAAATAATGTCTGTCAAAAACGTATTACTTTGTAAACACAGTCACATATAATCAAATGCAATTTTTTAAATAATATTCCAATACTGTTATTGTTATGCCAGTATATCTGTTGTAACGATGGAGAAGCAAACATGGCAAAAGTTGTAGGTGTATACTCCATTCCAGATATGAAGGCAAGATTGTGACGTTTCTGTTCCGGGAAAAATTACGTAGTATTATCTGTCCGAAAGAAAAGTATCATAGCACAGCATGTTTGTCACGCTTCACGAAACTCGCTTCTGCCCGCAGAATTAAGGTAATATTTTTATCATATAATGTATTAAATCCCCTTTTAGTATTTTAAGCAACTGTTGGCAACATAATACAAATTAAAATTACTATTTACAATATTGTCATTCTATACCAGCAGGAAAGTATCGATACTAGGAAAGTATCGAAATGAAAGTATCGAGTAAAAATTTATCTGTATTGAAACAAAAGTATAGATACTTTTCCAGAATCCCTAGCGACATCTGCACGCAACGTTATTATGTACAACTGTCACTTGGCACATTTTTTTGCTAAAATTGAGTGAAGAAATTTTATTACACTGTTAACAGTTAGCAAAAAATTTGCCTTGTTAGTGACTATAGAAATGCAGATTGATTCACGAGATAAACATTAATTAGTAAAATATGCGATAGTTAAGCACCAAAATACACTTTTAAAAACTCTCACAATCATTCTTTCTTGAAATAAGAATCAATGTTTGTTCTCTTTAACAGCTTGCTCTTATGACAAACAACAGGACCTCTTGGAAAACTATCAACTCTCCAAATGCATACACGGTATTTCCAGGTGTGCAAGGCAGTTACGTAATTTACGGCCTTGAAATCTCTATAATTACTCTTCTTATACTGTATGATAATATAAAAATATTTGGCAATCTTAAAATTGCCCGACAGGTTGCTACTCTAATTTACGCGACGTTAATATTAGTATAAAAACAATATCAAATTTTCTGAATATCACGAAACAAAAAGTCCACAAATGCATATTCCGTACTATGAAATGGTATCTTTCATAAATAATGTCACCCAAACAATTGCTACATGTAGTACCACATACAAGGTATAACGTATTTTAGCATGTACAGGCTGCAGGGAACTGTTTTTAAAGCCTGAAGTTTGTGAGGTTTGTTCACATACGGAACAACTGACATTTGCCAACTACACGTTCTCATGAAGCAATTGCACTTGCAGGCATCCTTCATCAACAGCACAATGTGATATGCGTGACTAACGTGATCCTACATCTTGCCAGCAGGCAAGGCGGTTTACAGCTGTGCTGCCGGTACCGTATCAATCACTTCAGTTCATTCTCTCTCTCTCTCTCTCTCTCTCTCTCTCTCTCTCTCTCTCTCTCTCTCTCTCTCTCTCCCCCTCCCTCCCTCCCTCCCTCCCTCCCTCCCTCCCTCCCTCCTTCTCCCTCTCCCTCTCCCTCTCTCTCATGCTTCCCGCTTCACAGATAAACAAATGTGAGGCCGTGTTCCAATTCGTTTCTAGTTTCATTTTTATTTATCTGTGTCGGGCATTTTATAAGATTATAGACAACAATACAACATTTAACTGCCTAGTATGCAATGCTGTATTATTTCGGTGTTATCATGATTTCAAAAATAAAGTCTGATATGGCGGCGATTTGGTAATTTGTCAATTTTGAAGTTGTCAAAACGCAAATTACAAACATACGTCGTAGATTTTCTTGACAAACAGGTCACATGAGCATTTTGTTAACAAAAAGTGTCAATTGGTACATGTCCTCGTTATAATGGAAAAGGAACGAGTGAGTTATTATGCAAAATTTAAATTGTTGGTTGTGGAATATGCATGAAAATGGAAAAAGGGCAGTTGGTCAACAATAAAAATGTACGGTGCTGGTGCGGGGGAAAATATACACTGTAAAAATTGCCCCAAAAAAATGCTTTGCGAGGCAAAATGTGTAAATACCCAGAACTGGAATAATAGCTGTTTTATCATATGCGCACCACTGTGAATAATGGATTTTCTGTCACCACAGAAATGCTTCTGTTTAAAGTCAGGGAAATTGCAACTAACAAAAATATTCCCATAACAGAATTTAAACCGGATGTTCGCCGGCAACTCAATTGCACAATATGCCGGCGATCAGATTATCCAATTCTTAGCAGCTGTTCAGTGCAATAATAGCACGTATAAATAATTTACTTGTACTCTCAGTTCTATTCCTTGATGATGCAGTGCAGGACCTTAGATGTCATTTTATTATGGCCAGAAACACTTTTACAATTTACCCACTTTTCCCCCCAAAAAGTCTCGTGTATAGGCAGCATCCTATATTTTCAAATGAAAAAATACGGTAATTTCCCGTGATGTAATCAAAGAAGGTTAAGTAAAAACACAAATCCGTGGGAAATTTATATTCTATTTTATTTTAGGGTCCGATATTCACGTTTCATTTCACTATTAGCTTTGGCCGATATTGAAACATTCCGCTTTGCGTTTATACAAATACACAGTGGCAAGCACACAAGCAGCACTTGGCGTAACACAGCAGTGCCGATGCCGGACTGGACAGCACTAGAGATGGTTAGTATTTACTGTACCTGGTATTTCGTAATTGTTCTGAACGTGGAACAGGTACTGCAAATGAGTACTTTCTAAATGTACCAAGTACGAAGTACCTTATTCTTCGGTAGGATGTAGATCAGGTTTTAGAGATGTGTCTTCTGTCTTGGATCACTAGTTTATCGGCTGCGCATGCGTGAAGCTTAAACAATTTGGGAGGGAGAGGGTGCAATACTGTAGCTCGGGTTCCTAGAAGAGAGTAAAAGGGAGACGAAAGCCTTGTTTTTTTTTATTTTTCTTTCCGTTCATGCGCGATGAGCAAAACTTTGTTCTACGGAAAAGGGAGTGTAAGTTATTTTACGGTTCGTGTTCAAAGAAAGATTGGTAGTAGAAGGAAAAAAGAGATAGAAGATAGCGCTTTCAGGTATTTCCTTTTGTGTTCCACAGGATATGAACTGTGTGGAACGAGAATATCCGATACCTTGTTTCCCTCGTGGGAAGGAGATAACCGATACCTGGTAAATATTGCTTCCTGCTGCTGTTCCGAGTACACGTACATTTATTACTGTTCCAAATAACGGTTGATGAAAACGTTATGTCCTCAGTCGGTTTTTAGTAAATATAATCTGATTTACTGAATTCGTACAGATCCAGAGTTTGTAATATGCGACATATGTAATAAAAACATTCAAGTAACTTAATTAATCCTCTGTTCGTATATATTTAATTTGTGTAAAATAGAAGCTGTGCGGCGAAGACATTGTGCCAAGAATAATTTGTCAATACAAATTTTAGTCTAATATCTACTTGAAAATAACTTATATTTTAACTGGCATAAATATTGACTGACAAATAATAAGAATGTGGAAAACAATTTTTAATACAGAAACTTTCATGAATAACAAATTGTTGAAAACAATTCATTGTCTGTTTGTTAAGAATGTCCGTGTTTATGAATAGGTATATAAACATGATTTTTGGATACCTGTATCCTACATTTCTGTTGGGAAACGACTCAATTAAATGCATTGTTTGTAATGTAAGGTATAAAAATGTGGTGTGTGTGTGGCTATGACTGAGTACGAAGTATTAGGTATTTGTATCAGGTATTTTACTGGAACAGTATCAAATTGTGACGAGTACTGGAAAAAGTACCCACTACCCATTTCTAGACAGCACGGCACCAGCCACACAGCCACGACAGGCAAGCTGTGCTGCGTTGCCAAGTCAGTGCATGGCCAGCTGGCGGCAGCTATGTTGCCATGTTTCGCGAAGTTTATGCACAGAAACCAAAACCTTTTCTTAATTTTTTTTACGCAATCATTTCTTCTTGCATTGTTTTTAAAGGAAACTGACTTTTTGTTATAAAGCGTACTTGTTACATCTGACTTTACTGCATATACTATATTTTAAGACATTATTTTCTTTATTTAAATGAGTGTAGGAAATTTTTTTAAATGTACTATTAACAGTAATACTTTGTATAAAATTCAGTGCAATGGGCATTGTGATTGGCACTGGTATCGGAAAACATGGTTTCAGAACAACTCTACTCTAACCCTAATCCAAGCCATGTGATTTTGACACTTTTAGTGGTAATATGGCTGGTCCAAGTTTTGGCACAGAAGCTACAGTAGACTCCCAATTTTGTGACTGTCCAAGGTTCCTGAGAATGCTATTGTAAAGTTGCTACTGAAGGAAATTGAAACTGACTAAATTTTTACCTCTCAAAGATAAAAATTGTATATAAAACATTCATCTTTCATGTAAAATTTGTTTTTAATATTCTCTGGCATAAAACCAACATGGTTATTAAATGAAGTATTAATTAATTTTTCTAATCAGGCATCTTCCGATTGAAACGATACCCCAGACTTGTGTATTTGACTTCCCCTTGTCAAAAATGTTTAAATATTGCATAGTACGTGTCCATTTTCACAGCATCTGGCTGGATGTTGGAGTATGTGTTATTGAAATGTTCACTTATTTCAATAGAGAAGAGTTTTCTGATATAACTGATACCCTGGAAGGGTATTACCATTCATGGTTGCCAGGAAAATGGTTGCAACATTGAGGATAGTTATATTTAATTGGACCATTCTGACCTACCCTATATTGTATAGACAAAATTGTATTAAAATTGTAATTTTGATTGTTTTGAATGGTTTTAGCATCAAAATGATATGTTATATTTGCTACATACAGCCAAATGGTTCCCGTGAATTGATTAGTAAGGTCTACATGCTTAGTGCTAGCTGTAAAATCACATTTTACTTATTTTGATTGTCATTAACACCCAAAATGTCAGAAATTGCATCTATGTATTAAATAATTTCTAGAGTGATAACATGTTATTTAAATTATTTTAATGTGTATTTTGAAGTCTTCCAAGAAAAATTATGACTCAGAGAGACACACACTTGACATACTTGTGGTAAAAGGTAGACATCTAATGCAGTTGCAATTAGCTTGGGCCCCTTCACCTTTGCCCATAAAAAGTAGCGTATCAGGGCAATGAGACCGGGAGGAGAAGGCAGCCATCTTACCCTCTCTACAATGGCAAAGAGAGATGCATGCAAATGTGATCAATAATGGTGTGTGCATCGCAGAGTCACCACACAATCAGAAACTGCACCTAGTAACCACATGGTACAGCATCGACGGCTTGCCTTATGAATGTGCTGACATGTGATGCTTATTTCAGACTACCTTTATTATCGGCTTCAGAATAAAACACATAATCAACCTTACGCATGACATCCTTTAGTGGCTGTGGATTGTCACTGTCAGGACTGTTTTGTGTGGTGTGAGGTCAGACACACCGAGTTTAGCTTAACTCTGCCTGATTACTTATATACCGTATCCCGGCCGGTGTATAATACTGGGCGCGTGACTTTTCTACTGGGCACAAAATCGGGGATGGTCTTTATGGCTTATGGATGGTCGGATGCACTAGAGTTGGATTACCTGGGCGCGTGGTGATATGAGGTGACTGCTGACTCTGCTGTGGCACTGGTAGTGGATGGCTGGTGCTGGCACCTGGACCTGGTGTGCTGGTGGATCTGCCGCTGCTTGTACTGCCAGTCGCCCTGGGCGGGTTGGTGTGATGGTGGCCCCTCAACCAGGGGTTCGATAGACCATAAGGAACGTCCTCATTCCCTAAAGGTTCGGACTTTAGAATGAGGTGTGTCTGCAGTCTTGGCGGGTGGCATGAACAAATATGGGGAAGGAGCTGGGAGGTGAGGCCTTGCTAGTTGTTGGGCGGCTTCAGCTTGTTGCCGGAAACTAGGACTGCAAAGTGCAGTCTGTGTTGGGTTAAGCCCTTGTTTGTATTTGAAGGTGGTGGTTGCCTTTTTATCTCTCATTTGAGTACCACTCCGATAGGAATATGGCATAGAGAAGAGGATTATTACCAGCCCCGCAAAAGGGTAAGTAGTCGAGGAAGGTCCCTAGCTATGCGTTCTGACTCATGTTGAAGTTGGCAGTCCAAAGTGGCACTCCTTGCTCCTTTCGTGTCCGGCACCAGAATTGCGGTGGACACAGCGTGTTTGATTACGATGGCTGATTGTTTACAACACTTGGGTGTGGGTCTGAAAGGGGTCAGACCCGCAGATCCAGGCAGATACTCCCTCTGGCACCAGAAGTGCGGTGGAAGAAGAATAACCTGGGCTGATTGATTAGCCACCCTTTGGATTGTATTCCTAGTGGTGGAAGCTCTGCCTTTCTGTATACTGGAGTATACAGAATGGGTGGCCGTCTAATTTGTATGTTGTTACGTACATGCATACCTGAAAGGTAGCCCATAGTCATGCACTATGTTTCGTAATTTGATTAAGTAATATTCTGCTGTCTCCTGCTTATGTCTGATGGACCTGGGGTCGATTAAATACACGTTTCTATGAGTGCAGCGCAAAATTTGTGCTTGCATTGCACCAAAATGGAATTAAATATGAAAAAAACAGAGGTGCAAGCAGTTGCATACCGATGTGAAATGCAGAAAATTCTGCGCCCAGGCAGATACCTTGGCGCAAGTGCAATTGCTCTCGCTACACATGCGCAGTCGACACATGTAGCTAACGAGCAACATGGCTATAATTTTTTAGTAGTCAAAAAGTATGTTTTGGTTAGTCGGTGGCAAATTTTGTAAATTACAGTGATTTCAACAACAAATTGAAGTTTAAAAAATGGCATTTGTGATTGGGTGTGCAAATGTTGAAGTGAAGCATGCTTCTTTATAAGATGCACAGGTTACTATTTCAGCAACAGGCGTTTAGATTTTTTTTGCATGAACGTGAGAGAAACTGTTTCCAACACATGAATATTCTGGCTTTGTTTTGATGACACTCATAAATCCCAGGTAGTTTCCTCTTTAAATAATATTGCAGAATATCTTGAATGACAGGTAGAATGGAGAAAGGATGTTTTCTAAGCGTGCATCTGGCTTAACTTTTCACATAAGATAAAACAGTTTTATTTCCATCAAAACTGTCCACAAATAAATTTTTATTGAAGTGCTTAACATTTTTTGCTTCATATTTTGGATGAGGATTTGTTATAGAATACAAAATATTCTTGTTTCATTAACTGTCTAAGGGTGCGACGACGATTGATGATAAAAATTATTATGGCACGACATGCAACACGAATATCGTTAGAAGTCTGTGAATGCAACATAAACTACAAACACCTTATGTAAAGCTAAATTTTCAACTTGAGCACTGCACCGATTGCATTTGCAGAGAAAATATCAGCCATATGGAAATTCGTAATGAAAAAAAAGAAAAGAAAACACCATGAATAATAGCATGTTTTCTAAACATAAATAGAAGTAAACATAATATTAGGTCGGTTACACTTTGAACACAGTCACAAATCGTATTAACACTTATAATATACAATATCACGTTTTTTCTTGAATGTAAATAACATCAAATACACAATCTCAAGTGTATCTGATTATTTGTTGCATCATTAAAATTTTAATTCCTTGTCTGCTGAAAATATGTAGTTGTCCACGTATTAATCACCAATCATCACACTTCATCAATTAATGAAATAGTGGCTTTCCACATCCAAACGTTGCAGTATAAACATAACACCCACCAGTTGTCGTTTTGGTGGTAACGAGTACAAAATACCAACTATTCAGCACCATAAAAACATTATTTTACTGCCACGTAAAAACACAGTAGTGCATGAAATATCCTTTGCAACTTATGTATCAATGTGGCAGTGAAGACCTTGTAACAAATTATTTCATTGGCCATTGTAGTTCGGGTAGTGGGAGTGAAATTCTATGGCCAAAAGAGCCCCACCTACTTGTGTTCGGTATATTTAATTGCACCCATGGTTATGGGTGCAAGTGAAGCAGAGGATTATTTGTGTTGCATTGCGCTGGTGTAAATGTTAGGTACTTATATTTAATTGACCCCCTGGTGTCTACATAGGAAACAGTACAAACACACTTGGAAATAGTGAAACCCTGTTAAGACGTTTAAAAAAGAAATGCCGAAAAATGTATGCTTATTAAGCAGGAAAACTTCTTAAAAAATTAAAATGATGTACTTGTTATAGACAAACCGCTGATGCATGCCAACATGCTGCGCACCGCCCTTGCACACACTACAGGCGACTTCGCCCCATCACGAACTGACGAAAGCTCTGGCGAAGTCATAAACAATGACAGAAGTACTTTCACGTACCGATCAAAGGAACTCCATGCATTGAACAGCCTTGTACGTAATGATGATTAACGTGATTAATTATGAAATATACGGTCCGCCCAGAACCCGGCATTTAATCGCCACCCTTTCGAATAAATAAAATATTTTTGATGGACCACTACCCTGAGTTTAGCTGTGGAAGAAGTTCCAGGGACCACACAAGATCGCAGCACCTCTGCTGCCCTGTGACGTCACATACCGCCAGTCTCAGGACGAGGTGTTTAAATTTGTCATTGCCTCCACGCAGGGAGATAACTAATGAGCGGCGCAGCCGCAACCCTGATAAAGTTACCCCTGTGCTGGAAGGCTACTCTACCCCACACCCCTGGAAGATTACTGAAACGAGATTCTCCGCTATATAAGGAAGTCAGGGAGCACCACCAGGCAGAGACGCCGGGCTCACTGACCGCATATCCTCCACTTGGTAGAAGGTAGCACAGGTCACGTATTTATTGAACTTTCAACATACACACATTGCTCGCTACCTTTCTGCTTTTATTTCCAGGGTATTTATTTGTATCCACAGTTGAAGGTAGACTACACTGTGCACTGTCCACAGAGACCGGGAATGTTACCAAACCGAATTAAGGCACACATATTGATGGCTACCTGTTTCTTCCCAGCTACACATCAGCACTTTTAGTGCTTGTGGGGGAGAAACAGTGATGCCACAACCACTAGAAACACCTTCACACCAGGAGGCACGGCAGACTCAGGTTGCTTCTCACCATCCGCACTAGTTAGTGTACAGTGACTGTGACTTGTAGTTTTGCCGGGCATCCTAGTGTGAACGCACAACCAGTAGAGGCTTGGTGGTCCACACGGCTCCCCGTCCCTGATCAGCCCACCTACGGTGGGGGATCAGTGGAGACTCTTATTGAGCTTGAGCCGGCAAGTCACTATTGGGTTACACTGTTATTCTTTCTGTCTAAGGTACACTACGTAAGCTAGAGAACTGTTACCGTATGCCTTACAACAGGAGGAGTGGTATAAAACGCAGGGAACAACACCTGGCTTACCCCGCTGTCAGGCCGAGGATAGCATTACCCCATCCTACGCAGGATAGACAAGTGGAACGGGACTGTGCCGCTGAACTGAGATGACAAGCTGTCGCGCCTGCTCCGGTTCTAGTAATTGACTTTCCACCGCATGTCCGCATCTATACCACATGTCACTGGGTTGTCAATGGACTCCTAACCGGTACTGAAGTGCACCTAGGCTGGGACAATCTCATCTTCTGGTCTAAAAATGCTCGTCTGTGGAAAATCCGTTCCGGCACTGACCAAATTCGTCCCACCTAAAGCCATACCTACATCGACTACAATATCCAGGAGCAGGAGTGAGTAAGTTCCAGCCAACACCTCTCGTCTCACCCCAGGTATCTAAACCCAGGTTATCTGCTGTTGGTCTAGCGGTCAAAATCCTCAACTAACATGCCAAGTCAGTCTAATTAGGCACAGGTCAATGTACTCTTTCATCTTTTAGCTAGTTTATATTCTAACCAGAATTTTCTCACTTTCCCAATATTGTAATACATATTACATGAATTTGAATTGTCACCTCCCATTATTTTAAGATTAGTCCCCTGTTCATTAATTTTAATTGTTGGTGAAACCTGCTGTCTAGTACAACAGAAAATTCCACTGATGACTAGTTGTGAGGCGCACCTATCTCCACTGAGAGATGGAGCTTGCAGAGGTCTCTACTTCTGAAAAGACACGCCACTGCTCCTGGGTTTCTGGTGTTCCCTCGTCTACCCTCTGTGGCGTCCTAATACTGGACTGCTTATGTATATGTCAGGGCCTTTGGGGTGACTGCATAAGACATGCCCCTAGGACTGCATGTCTGTGGAAAGGTCAGAAGGCTGTACCAATGCATAGTAAGGAAGGTGGTCTTAAGAGCCGTGTATGACGCTGATAATGACGTGCCTTACAACGACAAATGAATTCAGTAGTAGACATTGAAGTCACAAGTGAGGTCACATGTCATCCTACACCACCCGATTACACGCCCAGACAGATTTCATCCTTCATACCCCTCGAGCACGCATTGGAGCTCTATGCTTTATTAGGTGCTTGTTGGCCAGAATCCAAACCGGAACCTGCATGTCGGCCGGAGACCCCACAACCCACCGCCATAGTAACCCCACCTGAGATAGTACCGAAGGAGGACGTCCAAAATTTGTATTGATAAAATTGGCTTTGGGAAAGATTATCCAAGTTCGATTCCTGCAGAAGGTCGTCCTCAAGTCTCGCGCAGTTTCTTCCCCTGCAAACTATTTTCCCGCACACCAGACTACAAGGCCTCTGCAGATAGCACCAATCCATTCAGTCAGATCACCCACTCCTTCCATCACCATCGTGTAACGCTTCTCACCATTCATACTCCCCGGAACAGCTGGTGTCCCGTATCTTGGCAGTCCTTGTAGTGAGGAAGATCGAGCTCCCAGGGAGGGAAACAATCGCGGTTGGATTCACTCTGGGGGTTGACTCCCCTCTCCTCCGACGGTATCCTCCCACTAAGCGGTCCACCCAGGAACTACCATGACCCACCAGAATAATAGCTAATACGCCGCGGTAGACTTGTGGAGGAGGGGGGCTTAACCACTTTCACTGAACAGAAAACTTTTTGAGAGGATTTTACTAATACTAATGCTATGGAGTTAGATAAAATGTGTTTATTCCGATAGGAATAAACCTGGTGGTATGCACTAGTATCTCCTATCAAACATGAGTTGAATGGAAATAAACTACTGTAAACAGGTGAAGATGACCTGGTTCTAGGCTGCACGTGGTAGAAAACTGCTGGCAGCTATGACAACTCAACCTAACTAGCCAAACCTGTTGTCCAGAAGGGACTTCAGGGGCCACTTACCAGAAGGGCAGTGGTGTGTGTTTACCACTACCAGAAGGTCAGTGATTGTTTCCTTACGAGAAAGGTAAGCAACTAAGAAGGGATTTCTGCAGACTGCTGCAAGCTTACTGGCGCAGGGCTTATGGTAGGACCGGAAGTCTCTGGTGGTGGTGGTAGAGCCTCTGATACTTGTAGTGCAGATTGTCTGGGAGGTCCTGAAGATAATGGCGGTGATGCTGAAGAGCTTCTGGTAGATTTCGGAGACCTGGTTGTAACAGAGAGCCCCAGCACATAAGGTGATGGAGCAAGCTACTAGAGATACCATATTTTATCGCATATAGGTTGCACATTTTATTTTAAAAGTTTTATTTAAAACTTGGGATGTGATCTATAAGTGATAAAAATGATATTGGCTCCGAAAATTGTGATAGAACATAGTACCTATTATACATTTCATAGCAAACACAAATCATGCACTGTACGTGCAGAGTTTAAAGTACACAATATTTTCACTTACATTCATGTTGTACTGAGTGTAGATAATTCATGGTACATCGAGTATACACAGCCTTTTGCCAGCACCAGGCGAGCACGTTGGGCGGACGACCGGGCATGATAGATAAGCGGTCCGTTTGTGTGTGTGTCGCTTACTCAACATGCGTCACTCAGACCCGTCCTTTAGATGGCAGAGTTAGTGGAAAGTTTAGAGTGCAATGCAATAAAGACTAGACTATAACGGGACTTTAAATGAGTCAACCTGGCATATAAACAATACAGTACAATCCCCATTAAAAATAACCCTTAGAATACAATAGCGTATTAAAATTTTACCGACTTGCAAACGCACACAAAAGTTAAAAAATTTCTGAAATATGTAGTCTTTTGTACACATTTAAACACTTGATATGAAAAAATGTAAGAAAAGTTGAACCATGCCTTTTCATTTACTCCAAATTCATGTCCCGCAGCTTGATTTCCATTCTCTTCAGCGAACAAAATCACTTTTAATTTGAAACCTGCGGTGTAGCTACTTCGCCTTTCCATCATGAAACTGTCTCACTTCTTCACTCCCACAACATAAAAACAACACTTTTACTCTTGTATAGCATGCCCTTTTTTCTCGAAATAAAGGAAAAAAAATTCTGGGGTGCATACTAAAATTAATAAAAGAAAAATACTAAGAAAGGCGGGGTGGGATGGTAGTCGTAAACTTGTCAGAAATATCCCCGGAATGGGATGGAGGGGAGGGGGAAGAAGAAAGAGGTGACTCACTATTTATTTTGGAGAGAAAGGCAGTGTCATATTCCAGTATGGCAAAAAAAAAAAATAGACTAGCTTGTCACTGCATAAAAGAAGCAAAGGCCCACTGCAATTATTGACGTTTTTATTTTAACAACCTGTCACTGCATAAAAGCTAAAAAGAAATGGAAGCCCGCTGGTTGTGTACATCTGCCAGCCTTGATGCAGGCTGTGTTGTAGGCAGGGTGTACTACCACAAAGATGAGAGCGACCTATAATCAATAAATATATATTTTTTAACACATCTGGGAAATAAGGGTGTGACCTATATGCGATAAAATATGGTAGACGGCCTTCCTCAGGCTGTGCACAGATACTTATAGTGTGCTGGGCTTGTTCACTCCTGGGCTGGAGTGGGAGGTGTGATGTCGCTTGTGACGTCTCGTAAGTGGAGCCGAATGGAGGTAATCACCCTCTGCACTAGGCTACCTGGCTCTGGGCTCCTCGGCAGTGCTTGGGGCCCTTCGTGGCACTTTGGAGAGGCTGGCGTGGGATCTGACTGCTAGCACAACGTGCATTTCCACGTGTCTGTAATCAACCCTGCAACATGGGGCGATCCTGTAGGCACTCGTGGTTGACCGTCTTTGGATTGCCCCATCCTCGGGTGTTGGGACATGTCAGTTTTATTCAAGGTGGTTGGCGGCCATGTTGGCTACGTCAGAGGCAGCGTGCTTGTGTCCGCCATATTAGTACCTTGCTTACTCCGGTCTGGATTGGTTGCGTCCAGTTGTGAAAGTTGGGAAAATAGGGTGTTCGGGATATTGCAAATGCTACATTGACCAAGTGTGGACTACCTTGGATATTTGCGCTAGTTGTTTCGTGCATTGGTGCGCTGTGAATTCCAAATGACGAGTTTGTGAAGAGACATGTACATACATCGGGTGTGTAACAACCTGTGAACAAGTGAGTAATCTCTTTTCTATGCAAGTAGTCAAAACATATTGGTCCTCCAGGCCGGATTTGTCGGACATCTGCTAACTACGGACGTGGAAGTGGTTTTAAACGTCAAACTAACGTTTGTTACTATCCTTTATTTATGTTTGTAACAGTCACCGGACCTACCCTTTTGTGCAGTCGACTAACGAGTGTTAATCGTACTTGGTCTTCAAGATATTAAACCGCTATGTAAAGTACTGCTTCTCTGTATGTTGTATTGGTATACCTGTTGCTGTCAGTGTTATTGTTTACGTTCGTAGCAAGGATATCGCTAAAAAAGTTGGAAACAAGTCTTCAGTTAACAGAATGCTGGCTAAAGTGACTTTTCTGTCTAGCTAATGAAGTTGAAAAGGACAGGTTGCGATTAGATTTGTTTAAAGCCCATTGCCGTGATTTAGCACAACTGAAAACAGATTTTGAAGAAATCATTGTTCAGTTAGCAGCTAGTAAACCAGACTGAGCCGAGTGTCTAAACACACAAATTTGGAAAACTTTTTTACTCTGCCTACTATCAAATTTTAGAAGTTCACACCACAATCTTTGAAAAAAAAAAAAAAAATTATAATGGTGACAGGAAATCAAATGTTGACATCAAATCTAAATCTGTGAAGCTTCCAAAATAGCAGCTATTGTACCAACATTCAGCGTGCAACTGACCCAGTGGACGAATTTCTGTGAGCTATATTGGGTGTTAATACATACCAACAGTTAGCTTTCAGATGTTGAGAAGCAACAGTATCTTCTCACATCTCTCACTGGAGAGCCACTCAACCTGATCAAATCGGTACCATTGTCTGAAAGAAATTATGAATTATCATAGCAGATGTTAACTGAGTGATACCAAGATGTGCGTCAAATAGTTACGATGCATTGGGAGAACATCATATATGTGCCAGTTGTCCGCATAAAATAAAATGTCTAGTTGATGTATTGAAGGAAAACTGAGGTGCTCTGAAAGTGTTGATGTTTCCAGTGGACCAGTGGTGCTTTGTGATGTTGAACATTGTATTATGTAAACTTGATGTGGAAACGCAACGTGATTTTGAGCTGGAGCATAAAGAAGTGAAGATGCCTAAATTTGTGCAGTTGATACAGTTTTTGGAATTTCGGTGCAAAGCATTGATGACTTTTGCTTCAGTGATCTCCACATCACGCAGCATAACAAGGAAGGTTGGACTTATGACTACAATTAATTCTAGGAAATCCTTCTTTGCCAGTTCAGAACAGGTATGTATGGTATGTAATCAGGGTCATGACATTTATAAATGTCCTGTGTTTCTTGGTCACATACTTCTGGAAAGGCAAGATGTGATGCACCAATTCCATCTGTGTTTCAATTGCCTAAATTCACATTGTGTTAATGTATGTACTTCAAAACTTTCATGCGCATATTGCAATAAACGCCACCACACATTAATTCATCCTGATTCCACATCAGATGTCAACAAGGCTACTAAAAGGGTGCCACCACAATCAGTTGATGAGACGGAAAATATTGATAGCTTAGCAGGACATACCACTACATGTGAGGAATCTACACAAGCAGTTTCACTTACTAGTTCCAGCATTAGTGCTGCCACTGTGATTCTAGGTACATCAGTTGTGAGAGTGAAGGATGCTTGTGGTACTCTCCAGAGGGCTCGTGTTCTACTCGATACTTGATCACAAGCTTTCTTCATATTTGAGGAATGTGTGAAAAGATTGGGTTTGCATTGGAGGTCACATGTACCAATTAGTGGCCTAGGCCAGTCAGTCGTTCAAGCCAATAAAGGTGCAGTTATGTGTGTACTAAAATCGTTCCTTCATGAGGGTTTCCAGGTAATTGTGGATACGTTAATCCTGAATAACATAACCTCAAATTTGCCATCTGTTTCATTGTCTCAACATGTACAATCCCATTATGAGAGTTTAGATCTTGCTGACCCAGGCTTCCATACTCCAGGGCCCGTTGACATTCTGTTGGGTGCTGATGTTTGTCCTGAAATTTTTGATGGTGGGCGGTACCAGGTCCTACCAGTTATCCAGGAACTTTTCACAGTAAATTTGGTTGGATCTTAATGGGACGGTTGAGCGAGGAAGCCACTAGTAACCCAGATGGCCTTGTTTCGCTGTTTGGTACTTCACCAAACCTCTCAGATGTGCTGCAGCGATTCCGGGAACATGAAGAGTTGCCGACAACCAAACATACTGATCCTGAAAGCGATCTCTGTGAAGCTCATTTCAAAGAGACCTACACATGTAGTCCAAATGGACGATACATGGTAAAATTGCCCTTCAAAGATGTGGAACCCAACCTGGGCGAGTCATGTTTGCAAGCTGAAAAAAGACTACGTCATCTTGAAAATCGTCTGGCACGTCAGCCACAACTGAAAGCTGAGTATTCCAAATTTCTCAAGAAATATGAATCCCTTGGTCACATGCATCTTCTGAGTGAAGCTCAGGTGCACTACATTCTTCACCACGGTGTCTGCAAAAAAACCAGCTCGTCAACTAAATTACGTGTGGTGTTTGATGCATCTGCAGTAACATCAACAGGTCAGTCTTTAAATGATGCACTTTTCAAGGGACCTAAAATGCAAAAAGATGTGATTGAAATCATCACCCAGTTCCACATACATCCCATTACTGATGACAACAGACATTTGTGAAATGTAGCGGCAGATTAGCTTGCATGAAGATGATCGGCCATACCAGGTAAGCTTGTAGCGCAAGTGTTATGATTAACCTATTCAAGAGTATCAGTTGGACACTGTTACATATGGTGTATCTTCAGCTTCGTTCTTAGCTATGAGGGTCCTGCTTCACTAACTATTGACAAGCAAACTAACTATTCCAATAGAGCAAGGGTGCTAAGGGAAGATATGTTTGTGGATGATGTGATTACAGGTGCATCATCAGTGACAGCTGCTCTCTCAGTCCAGGAAGAGTTGATAGCGCTACTCAAGAGTGGTGGTTTTGAGCTAAGGAAATGGGCCAGCAATTTTCCTGCTGTGCTAGACCATAGAGAGTGCCCTCTGACATTTGAAGATAATAGGGATGAAGTCATAAAAATTCTGGGACTAGAATGGCAGTCCAAGGAAGATGTGTTCTCATATTGTACTCACAGTGCCAGTTATAATAATATTACTAAACGTGTGATGTTGTCTGATATAGCTAAGATGTATGACCCATTAGTTTGGATTGACCCAGTTGTCTTCAATGCTAAACTATTTCTGCAAAATCAATGGCTTCTTGGAATTGATTGGGATGAACCTCCACTATGTGATATCAAAAATAAGTGGCTCACGGCTGTGACGAGTATTAGCGTTTGTGCTGCACTTCAGTTCAAATGTCAGGCATCCATCAAGCTGCTGTTGTGGCCCCTTGACATCAACAGAGCTCAAAGCAGTAGAAGGTCGTTGTGTACATCATGTGCAACAAAATGTTATCAAGAGGGAGATAGATCAGTTGCAGAAGGGAAGGGAATGCTCACCACTGATCAGAAACCTCAACCCTTTCCTTGATCCTCAAGAACTAATTAGAGTTGGTGGATGATTCCAAACTCGAGGTTGTCATTCGATGAAAAACATCCAATCCTGTTACCCAAGAAGTATCACCTCACTGATCTGGTCATTAATTAATACCATGCCTGGTCCCTACACGCAGATGTCAGACACAGGTATTGGATTTTGGCCGTCAAAGGCATGATACGATCAAGAATTTCAAAATGTGTGAGGTGCTTACATTTTAAGTCACCTTTCCAGCCGATAATGGGCATTTTGCCAACCAGCAGTGTTCAGAGCACTAGGGCATTCCAGACTGTGGGAGTTGATTATGGAGGTCCATTTCATATCAAACATTCTCATCTTCGGAATGCACGTGTATTGAAGGCATACCTATGTTTGGTTGTATGTTTTGTTACAAAGGCTGTGCATTTGGAGGTCATCGCTGCACTGACTACGACCACATTCCTGAATGCCTTTTATCATTTCACTGCTCGTAGACGATTATGTACAGATGTTTATAGTGATTGTGGCACTAACTTTTTGGTGCTCACAAGCACTTAACTGAACTGGGAACATACTTGAGAAATAAATCCAATTCAACCCAAGTAGCAAGTAGTCTGGCAGAAAATGGTATCCAGTGGCACTTCAATCTACTGTCGGCCCCTCATTTTGGTGGGCTTTGGGAGGCTGGCATCAAATCAGCAAACGGTCATGTGAAACGTGCAATAGGGCAGCAAGTATTGACCTTTGAGGAATTGATCACACTGTTCACTCAAGTAGAGGCAGTGTTGATTTCAAGACAATTATGTGCTCTTTCCACAGATTCTTATGACCTGAGTGCCCTGACTCCAGGACACTTTCTCACTGGCTGTGTGTTATTAGCTCCACCAGCTGCTGACGTAACGGAATTGCCCACAAAGCGCCTCGACAGGTGGCAGCTGTTACAACAATCAACACAACATTTCTGGCAACGATGGTCAAAGGAATATCTACACACTCTCCATCAAAGAAGTAAATGGTCTCAGCAAGGGTCTATAGTAAAGTTAGGAGACCTATTATTGGTATGAGAAGACCACCTTCCTCCTCTTCAGTGGTAGTTTGGTTGCATTGACACACTTCATCCAGGTAGAGATGGGGTTAGTCGTCAGGGCAAGTATCAAGACTCGCCAGGGAGTAATCAATAGGGCAGTTATGAGGCTGTGCCCCCTTCCTACTCAGTAACTTCTTCCTCAGTGTTGTACATTGTGTAAATAAATGTTAACAATTCTTAAATTTGTACCAAATTTGGTGGGTGGAATGTTGGGACATATCAATTTTATTCAAGTTGGTTGGTGGCCGTATTGGTGTTGTCAGGGGCAGCGTGCTTGTGTCCGCCATACTAGTACCTTGCTTACTTTGGTTGTGATTGGTTGCATCTGGTTATCAAAGTCTGAAAAATAGGGTGTTCTGGATATTGCAAATACTACATCGACCGAGTGTGGACTACTTGAACATTTGCGCTATTTGTTTCGTGCATGTGCTGTGAATTCCAAATGGCAAGTTTGTGAAGAGACATGTGCATGCATCGGGTGTGTAACAACCTGTGAACAAGTGACTAATCTCTTTTCTATGCAAGTGAATCAAAACATCGGGTGACATAAAAGTACGTGGCTTGATGATGCATAGTCGTTTATAATAATGGGAGAAAGTGGCATGCTTCAATTCTCTCTCTCCCCCTCTCCCCTCCCTGTTGTAATGAAAGTTCATCTTGTTGAAAAAAAATTTTCTCGAGGGAATGTAGTACTGTTCCCCCAAGAAATGTCGATTTGGCTTCTGTTGTGGTCATCGCTCTGTGTGCTAGGTGCTCGTGCCACTTCAGATTTACTGTGTAGTTCTGTATCACTCTAGCATGGCCATCTGGCTGGTATAGCTCTCTTTTCCACTTGCCTGGCAGGCTGGAGGGAGGAACCTACTAATGGGGTTTCCCTGCCCGTTTCTTGTGGATAAGTGTTGCATGGGAGCCCTGTGTCTGGTGTTTCGCAACCTTCATACTTACATGTGCCGTTTTACACATATCAGCTGATGGATGTGGATACTGATTACACTAATCTATAACATATTTTAACATGTGAAAAAATATTTACAAACACAAACGGCACATTTAAAAATTGATGCTGGGGAAATGTATACAATGCCTCACTCGTAAGATGCATGTGGGACAACTAGCTTTTACCTGTCATCATGTGAGCATGAAGGGAAAGTGACCGTACCTTGTGGTCATCCTATGTGTCGTAGGCAGGGAACAGTTACGCGTGACAGGTTGCGAAAGGAATTGTCGACCTATACCTTCTATCATCTCGGCCGGCTGGCTGGCTAGCTACACAAATATGAGTACTTTAGAATGATTTAAAGCTAAAACAATGTGTATGTTGCCATCTGCATCAATAATAAAAACATATGACCCTCAAGCATTACATAAACTCTGAATATGTACAACAATACTCTGAAAATTATTTGACAAATTTTCTTGGTGGCTCTCTTTGAATTGATACTTGTTGGGTTCATATATACAACAAATCACTGCAAAGATTATAATTACATGGAACCCTTAATGACATGACTAAACCCTACAAATATATATGACAATATTCTGGAATAATTATCCAAAAAATTTTCCCATTGTTCCTTTGGCAGGATTCCTGGGTTTACACTGGCATTGGTTAAAATGTGATGGAGTCTCCACCAAAAATGTAGCCGGTGACTCCAACCAAAAGTGTGATGGAGTAGGGGAAAAAGGGCCGGGGAGGAGGAGTATAGGATATGGAGAGCACTACAATAGCTGTCAACTAATTAAAATTACCAATAATGTGACCCAGGCCCTCAAAACAAACTGCGATGAAGGAAGGAGGAAGGAAGGGGTGAACCTCGGGTAGAAAATAAATAAAAGGAAAATAATTTAGTTCAGTTTTTGAAACAACATCACTGAATGTTCAACTACCTCCACCACCAGGCTATTAATAAAAACCACGACCAAAAACAACGATCAAGAATGGGGGTCGCCTGAAAACCCTTAGGATGTAACAATAATAGTTCAAGATCACTTATTCCAAAATTCTCAGTTTTCCAATAATCACTGAGTGTCCAAAAAACCAATACTCAATAATGAAAAAAAAATAGTATGATGAATATAATGGAAAATGGGGGAGGGGGGGGGGAAATAACTCAGAGGGGCAATAGGGAGAGGTATGGGGATCTTTTCATGAATATCCATGGCTGGCTGCTAGGATAATGGCACTAAAATCTCACTTTAGTAAACAAGTCCCAAAAAGAGTAAATAGCTAAGTAGTTATTAAAACCAAAATGTTTTGAAGTTGATGTTTTTCCAGTCTGTCTGAGAGAGAGATAGAGTGGTCAACTTATAGTCCATTCCCAATTGGAAGTGACTTATTAAAATCAACCTTTGAAAAAACACTCTATGCAAAACATTTCAATCTGTTTTTTTCAATAACCTGTATTCCATAAATATATAACACTGTGGTTAACTTTAGAGTACTGTATTATTGAATAAATGGAACTTTACCTTAATATCTTCTATAACTTGTAATATTTCTTTCTTTTTAAATATGAATTAACAACAGCAAGAGCAGCGACATGTTGGCAACGTCCGGTAAGAAATAGTCCACAGTTAAAATATTATTTTAACCAAATTTTATGTTATACTATTTGTAAATTAAACTGTGCGTATTGAAATATTGAAATATTTAGGCAGCCCCGATGACAACATAACTCATTTTTACAGTTTAAAAAACAGCGGAAAATATTGTGAGTAGGCTGTAATGGTACAGTGTTGTTTTATCGAGCGAGAGCAACTTTGATGCAACTGTCTGCTGAGCGAGCTTTGTCGCGCTCTCTCTGTCTTTGTCTCTTTCACAATCGGGAAGTTTCACTTTGCTAGTACGCGGCAAAAATTGCACATTTTTTTCAATTGTAGCATATTTCATACTTATTACAGCAAAATAATGATTTTTGAATTTGTAATTTACAACTGAAAAGAGATTTAATGTTTGAATACTTATTTTAATATATTTAGATATGATGGCAGAGTAGAAACAAAGTGAAGTTGGCAGATGTGGCGAGCCATGACATGGCGTGTTGTTATTTTACCAAACGAAGCGTAAATTATATTTATTCCGAAAAATACTTCAAATTACCACATCATGTTTGTAGGCGTTGTGTTTTTTTAAACCTACCTAAGCAAGTTACGATGTTGTGATAAATCTGTGTTTCCGCTGCAGTAATAAATATACTGTTACGGTGTGTTTTGTTAACCGCTGCATGTGAAATAGCATGGCGTGGCTGTATGGTGATCGTTACGCTCGATCTGCGTGTGTGCGTGATTTCAAATATCAGATGTGAATGGTTTTTATGACAAAGTTATTTATTTACATCCATGTCTGTTTATTTATCACAATGTTGTACCTTTGTCCTGGGTGTTTGAAACACAGTCGTGTAACATGATTTACCACCAATCCCAACAAAATAACCAAGCCCAGCCCCAATAAATCTCAATAAACCTAATACACAGTAAGTAGCAATACATATAAATATGAGTGGAATAAAAGTTACGGTAGGCTTTTGTGTGCATGTTCACCACTATATTTTAAGTTTCTATAACAAAAAATGAGTTGCGTGCTTGATTTTAATGTTGCTTTTTCATTGGACTGTCTATTCCTTTGTTATTCGAACTGAGGCCATCCTTTTAAAGAAATAACCCAAGACATATCAATAACAAAAAGTTAAATACTACAGTTCATCACCCCACAGTTGTAACAGTGTTTAACACAGTCGTGGCAAAATATTAACGTGCATTACATGTAATGTGCTATGTCGTGGAAAACAAATATGTTAATGTAACGTAACCGTAAGAACTATCATTAATTCAGGCATTTTTAAAACGTCATAAAGCTGACCTAAATAATGTTATATGCCTAAACTGTGAATATTCGTACAAAATGGTTTTTGAAATAGACCTAAGACAGAATTCTTTGAAAAGCTGTAAATAGTAAACAACACATTTGACAGGTATAAAAGTAGAAGTCACATTTCAGTGTATATTTTTAGGTGTAGCGAAAGTATACGAACACATGTACACACACAATGGCATGTAAACATTGATTTTGACAGATGCTACATGGCAGTCACATGGCATTGTTTGTTTAAATTTGGTGGAATGATACGAAACGGGCCTGCAAGTAGATATTTAGCAGGGCTCCGAGAAAGTTGCTTCCAATGGGGAATGGACTATAGAGAGAACTATTTCATAAAAAAGAGAGTATTGAATCATTAAGAAAAAAAATGTCTAATTTATTTCAATTATCTTTCACTTCAGATCTTAAATGTGACTTTTAAGATAATTGCTCAATGCTACTTTATTGTCATCCAAACAAGGGGAAGGTAAAAGTCTTAAAAAAAAAAAAAAAAACAAATGAGTATATATTGTTTTTTAAAAAAATATTAGGATAAAATATAAATATCACAAAAAGAGAATTATCATGTACAAATTTAAAAAGAAATACACACAGTTATCCTCTTTGAATAGAGAAGAGAAAAGAAAATGTTTAAGTCTATATGACAGAATGTCCAAAAACATAGGTCTGAACAAATGATTTGATTACACTCAACAAAAACTTATTGTTCAAGTAGTGAGTAGACAAAAAAAAATGTTAAATATATCAGTGATAATTCTTACTTATTTTTAATTGACAGATAAATTACTATGTATAAGATCTGATTGGTCTATGTCCAATTAATTCAATATATCTTACAAGGAAATACCAAGAAAATGTAGAGTATGGTTATTTAATTTTTTGATAAGAATTTAAAATATCCCTTTCCAGTATATTCAGCTTTTACGTAAACATTAATAAAAATGGCAATAGCAAATGCTCTGCTTGAGAGCTCTCTGCTATCTTACAATAAAGAGAGGTTAGCCAAATTGCTTAGCAAATAGAATTTAAAAAAAAAATAGGTTACAGACTACAGTCAGACTAATAATACCTTTTTGACCACATCACACTTTTAGGTTAGCTTTAAAAACAGTTAATGTGTAAGATTTTTGCGATGTCCAGTCAAAAATAATAAAAATAAAACAAATTTACTGTAGACTATAAAATATAAACAATGAACAAATAAAGTGACTAAAAATTTTGGGTATTCTAAAAAATTAAATAAAAGATAAACATTTATTTTGCTTTTATTAATTAAATCATATAGCCTAACTTATCAAGACTTACAAGCATACTATCTGAAGGTTTGGCCAATAAGTGAAATGAATTTAATTATCGGCAAAAGGACCCAACATAAACATTACGTTTGTAGGTTAGAAAACCCGATCTCTGTTACCATATGATTACTACTGGAACGGTCTACAAACAGTAACTCACAAAACAAATAGAAAATCCGACCTGGAAAATAAACACTCACTTCCACAAGATACCTTAATAGCTAGACCAGAGATTAGTTACGACTCACAAAAATTGTTACATCTAACAAAAACAATTAAAACTTAAAAGAGACAGTCTTACCTTAAGACTGTAACCACAGCTTAACGGCAGTATTCAACAGTGTCTGACCACTCGTCTATCAACCAGACTGGCTCGAACGCACATACAGACTAACTGACTTACATACTCTGACTTACTGACTTATTCCCTCTTAATCACTAGCAGCCCTGAGACTTAAGTACTATTTATTAGATTGACTGGAGCCATTCCTCCAGAAAATTCCAAAGGAATGTCCAGATCAATCAAAAGAAAATTTTCTTCCAATCCTCTCCCAGTTTCGCCATCTTGTGTAGTGCTGCATCATAACCACAAAAAAAAAAACTCACGCACTCACTCACACTCTCTCTCTCCCTCCCTCCCTCACTCCTCTCTCTCTCCCTCTCCCTCCCTCCCTCACTCACTCCTCTCTCTCTCTCTTTTTTTTTTTTTTTTTTTTTTTTTTTTTGCCACGGCGCATCCTTGGCTTTGGCCAATTAGCACGTGCCAATATTTAATGTGGCAATTACATGTTGCCAGAGACCTTCTACTGTGTTTCCTCCTTTCCCCTTGGTTGCCCAAGTGTTCCAGCTGATGGAATCAGCAGGTCGCCTACTACTTTCCTCTCTCACAGCCCCGGCTGCTTGTTCAAGGACAAGGCTTCGTCCGTGTCAGCTCAGGGCTTGGCCTCGAAAACACCTGGACTGAGGTGTCTCGAAACTTCGGGACACGCCCCAAATGAACAAGTACTGCTGAACAGGAATTTACTGTTTTTACTCACACTACGAATTCTTCCAGGCTGTCTGGAAGCCTGTACAGAAAAAACTTGCAGCTACCAGCACACACTGTCTGGAGCTTTCTGTAAGCTGCTAAAGGCCCGAACCAAAATAAAGAAGACCCGACTGAATTCCATTGTCCTAATTTGCTTTAAAATGAAAAGAAACAAAAAAAAAACTAACAGAATATAAAAAATGTATCTGAAACGCAACTGAACCTTAAATTTGTTAACGTAAAAGAAATACAAGAGGGGGAATTTCTATTAAAATAAAGGTATCCTAACAAAAAAATACTTAAGAAAAAAGAAAAAAAATTCTTACTATTTTCACCAAAGGTGAAATTTTTAAAACGCGAAAATATAGAAATAACTGCTGGAAGTATTTTTATTCATTTTGTATAGGGATGTCCGAGAGTGTTTATGTAAAAGTTTTTACGAATTGTAAAATGGTAGTGAGCCATTTGATGTCACTTATTTTGGAAATAATTTACATAATTTTCTACCTTATTTTATTACAAGTTACTATCACAGCTATTTATGGCTGTGTCACTGTCTGTTTATACAGGGTTCTTGCACTTTGGTGAGCACCCAGAACATGTGGAAATTTACGTAAAATTGCTCAACTTTGTTACTACGTACTTTTGACACGTACGTGTAAAATGTTAATTTTCACTAGTCAGTACCAATTTTACAGCTATTTTAAAACTGAGTCTATCTTTCGTGGAGCACTTCACCTTACTTCTGTGGTGACTATCCATTTTTCGTTGGACGTCCCTGCTTCCTCATGGCCACATGTTGAGGATATGGCCATGTGAAGCGGGACGTCGGTCTCCAGGGTGACTCTCTGTACCAACCTGGTAGTGAACCATCCTGGCAGAGGTGCGCTGGCATCAATCTCCTGGGTATGTTGGTTGGCACTGAGGGGTCGTCCCTGGCAGTGGTCATCTACAGACAACCAGGCACCGGGGGACGAATAACCACCGTCATCTCCTGGAGAGGTGCTGTCTGGGTGGCCTTCAGAGATTTGTGGTTTTTCTGGGTCCTTGACCACCTCGACTCGGGCAGACTTATCCTCCCATTTGGAAGAACCGGCCCCTGGGGCAATGGTGCCATCCAGCATCACTGCTGTTGGGTTGACTGCGTCATCCTGGTTGGATGCGGCTGTGGCTGCCGTCTGAGGCACAGAGACAACGCATGTCTCCCGACCTCGTCGGCACTGCTGGGCTCATATTCCCTTTCAGAAAGCTGAGTCTGGGTTCAGCTCATTGTTAACTAGGGCTACGTTGAACTCTGGCAAGGCTTCTGGTCTAGCGGGCTTCGCCGAGAAATTTCAGTTGGGTTAGGCGACATCCAGCTGTATCTGAAGGCGACTGTTTTGATGTAGCTGGTGGGCATCGAAGTCAGGGTTCTTTTGCTCGCTGCTCCTTGGTGCACTGGGAAGTCTATCCTCTTTTGGATAGTTGATTGACTTCCCTTGTCGGCATCGACCCTTCTCTCTGGTTCTCTGGGTGTAAGTGGCTCGAGGTCAGGAGGAGTTGTTGGCGCAGAGTTGTCTTCGTCCTGTCGGTACAAAATTTCTGATGCAGGGGTGCCATGAAGACTCTCTATGCACGGGGATTCTCTAAGCTGAAGCCACGTACAACGGCGTCAGGCTCTTCGGGCCTGGCTTCTGGTCATCTTCGGGTGATTTGTGTGGGCGGCCGGTGGAATTCCACGTGCAGCTGTTGGAGGCAGATTGGGGTATGTGGAGGGGTAGCATTGAGCTGGCTGCCCTCCCAACTGATGATCTCGCCCAAATCTTCTCCCAGGTTTATGCGGCGTTGTCCGCAGTCCATGATGTAGTGCTGCTGCTGCATCAAGGGTTGCCCCAAAATCATTGGTTCCCCTAGATGGGGTGCAACCATGAAATTGACTGGGGTATCTTTGTGTGGACCCTGATCATGAATCGTAATTCCCCTTCTATCTGGAGAAGAAGATCGGGTTGTGCCATTTGGACCTTCTTTCTGGCAGGTGTCAGGTTGGTTTGTTGGTGGGGTGTGAGCATGTCGCTCTTGACAAAATTGCCTGTGGCTGCAGTGTCTGGCATGGCCACTATAATTTGGAGGTTTATTTATGCCTTGACCCGCGGCGCATCAGGGGAACAGCACCTTTTGGTCAAGGTCTGGAGCGAGACCGTGGATGCCCCCCTTCTTCCAGTGCTAGGTTCTCCCTCTCTTTCCTGGCTGGGAAGTTTCTGTGGAGATGTTGTCCCAGGCAGTACCAGCACTTTGGAGGCAGCACAGTTAGGGGAGGGGAAGTCACAGTAGGGTGGCTAGGAGGAGTAGGGAAGGGTGTGTGGCCTGTCAGTGTTACTTCCTCCTTCCCCTTGACACCCTGTCGGTGGTCAAGTGTGGTCTGCTCCCTGTAGTTACACTCTGTCTCTCTCACACGCTCCACTAGTTCTTCCACCGTGCTCAGCTTTGGGACTCGTGGGAAGTTCCATAGTTTATGTAGGAGCAACCTGGTGATGTTGAGTATGCAACTCTCTTTGGATTCTATTTTTTGGGAACAGGCGTTGGTATATTTGTACCTTGTGGCACACCAAGAGCTTGGCCTCTTTGTCAGTGGCCTGCATTGTACTGTAAAACTCGATGGTGAGATGTGCTAGTACCTCTTTGCCGGTAAATTGGGCAGCGATGCGGATACACAGTTGGCTCCATTTGGATATGAATTCCTCATGGTGGTTCCATCCCTCGAGCACTTTTCCTTTAAGGAGGGCTTGTGCCCTGCTTACCCACTGTTCTGTGGGAACCTCGTTCTCTCGGAATTCTTTCTCACATTCTGTCATGAATGTGAGAGGGTCTTCATTTGGGCGGCCCGCAAATTCGGGGGTCTGTAGCTTCTCTGTATAAGAAGGGGTTGTCAGGTCATGAGAAGCAACTAGGTTGCTTGGGAGGTATTCGGTTGCCCACCGGCATACCTCGCAGCGATAAACGAGGCCTAGCCTTGTTACTCTCTCTTTGGGACATCCTATGCAGCTATGGTGAAACGGCTGATTACACATGATACAATGCACCATATTACTCCTGTACCCAGGGCACGTCACCCAGTTGCAGAAGGCTGACTGACGTGTTCAGTATTCCTCGCACCTAAACTCCAGTCCATCGGTGTAGCGTGACTCATCTACCCACCGTAGGCATGCAAAATGCAATTGGTGCTAGCAGTGCGCACATGCTATTTGGTATGTCCCTGTGTCGGGGCATGTGATGGAATGGCACTTTTCGGCTGTGGCGTATGCCATAATTGCGTCTATGTTGTCGGGTGGACTTACTTCCTTGTCCGACATGGTGACTTGTTTCTTGAGTGCCACTGGGTGTTTCAACACTTCCTGAAGTCCGGTAACTGGTTTACTGACTCCCGGCTAGTTACCTGCGTCTCTGGGTTGCACTGACCTGGTTTTGTTGTACTGGCTAAACCATTAAAAAAATGCTTAGGCCCCATGTTGGGTGCCAGAAAACTTTGACGCATATGACATCCTTAAGGGGATGTGGATCGTCACCATATGTGGTATGAGGTTAGGCACACCGGGTTTAGCTTAACTCGACCTGATTATAGTTTATTCATGACAAAATTCTGCCTTTTCTGAAGCCCTGCTAAATTTCGACTTTTGGTTACTGATTATGTATCCTTCCGCTGCACGTAAACATAAACACTATGTGACTTCTACTTTTATATCTGTCAAATGCGTTGGTTGCTGTTTACAGCTGTTCAAAGAACTATGTCATATTGCAGAAACATTTCCTACGAATGTTCACGATTTAGGCCTATAACAATATTTAGGTCATCTTTATAACTATTTGTTACAATTGTGGCAGAAACAACAGTAGTATTTAACCTATTGTTATTAATATGTGTTTGGAATAAAAATGAAAATGAAGGGACAACCAGTCCAACAAAGCGACACAGTAAATTTGAAGCATGCAACTCGTGATGCTTATTTATTGCACGTAGCATCGACAAACGTAAAAGATAGTGGTGAACATGCAAACACATAGGCCTACTGTAACATTTATTCTGCTAATATTTACATGCATTGGTACGTACTGGTTTGTAGGTTTATTTTATTATTTATTTTAATTTATCTGGTTGGGTTTAGTATTTTGTTGGGATTGTTGCAAACATTCAAATCACAGAAACGTAAGCTCGTTACAAAACTTTTCTTCAAAGATCTAGCGCAAAGATACAACATTGTGATAAACAGATGTGAATGTAAATAATTAAGTTCGTCATAACAGTAGTTCATGGTTAAAACGTATAAATTTTGCACATATTTGAAATCCACACACACTTGGTCTGCGTAATGATTACAAGCAGCCACCATGCCCTTCATACGCAACAATCACAACACATTTCACTATGTCGCAGAAACACATATTTATCTCAACATTGTAACTTGCCTAGGATGTTTAAAAAACACGAGTACGAACTTGACGCTTCGTTAAGAAACACGCAGTGTCATTGACATGTCGCCACATCACTGCCAGTCGTGAGGCCATATAAAAACTGGGTATAATCACCCGCCATATTGGGACAAGCATGTTGAAGGTGATCAAAATCTAGATTCTCCTTTACACAGGGAAGGTTCATCAAGTTCTATATTCTCCTTTCCATACTACTGCTGCCAACCTGCTGGATTTGTGTCGCACCATCGCATCTAAATAACATATATAATAGGTATTTAAACAATAAAATCTCTTTTCAGTTGAAAATTACAATTTCAAACAACATTATTGTTGCTGTAATTAGTATGAAATGTGGTGAAATTAGAAATAACCAAATTTATACCTTTCCTGCTACACATGTGGTATGAACTTCCTGGGGAGAGAAAGGAGGGAGAGAGAGGGAGACGGAGAGTGTGAGGATGAGGGGGAGAGAGTAGGGGTCGGGTAGAAGGGTGAGAGGGGCAGATGGGGGGAGAGACACACGCACGCATGCGCTCAGTTTCGCTTATGGAATGGAACCTTTCTTCTGGACAAAAAAATAACACACCCTGTCACTACAGCCCACGCACAGTAATTTGCGCTGATATTTTTAACTGCAGCAATTGAGGTTAAAAAATATTGTAACTGTGAACTATTTCTTACTTGCCATTGCCAACACTTCACTGCCGTAGCAGTTGTTAATTCGTATTTAATACAAAATGAATATTACAAGTTGTAGAAGTTACTAAGTATCTATTCAAGGACACAATACTTTAACGTTAATCACGGGGTTATATAATTCTGGAATACAAGTGATTGAATACAACAGGTTGACATGATATGCCTAGGGTGATTTTTCAAAGGTTCGACTCCAAAAGGCTGAAAAAAGCGTGAATGGACTACACTTATATACCGTAGCCCAGCCGGTGTATAATATGGCTTTTCTACTGGGCACAAAATCGGGGATGGTCTTTATGGCTTATGGATGGTCGGATGCACTAGAGTTGGATTACCTGGGCGCGTGGTGATATGAGGTAACTGCTGACTCTGCTGTGGCACTGGTAGTGGATGGCTGGTGCTGGCACCTGGACCTGGTGTGCTGGTGGATCTGCCGCTGCTGGTACTGCCAGTCGCCCTGGGCGGGTTGGTGTGATGGTGGCCCCTCAACCAGGGGTTCGATAGACCATAAGGAACGTCCTCATTCCCTAAAGGTTCGGACTTTAGAATGAGGTGTGTCTGCAGTCTTGGCGGGTGGCATGAACAAATATGGGGAAGGAGCTGGGAGGTGAGGCCTTGCCAGTTGTCAGGCGGCTTCAGCTTGTTGCCGGAAACTAGGACTGCAAAGTGCAGTCTGTTTTGGGTTAAGCCCTTGTTTGTATTTGAAGGTGGTGGTTGCCTTTTTATCTCTCCTTTGAGTACCACTCCGACAGGAATATGGCATAGAGAAGAGGATTATTACCAGCTCCGCAAAAGGATAAGCAGACGAGGAAGGTCCCTAGCTATGTGTTCTGACTCATGTTGAAGAGGACAGTTCAAAGTAGCACTCCTTGCTCCTTTCGCATCCGGCACCAGAAGCGCGGTGGATACAGAGCGTTGGATTACGATGGCTGATTGTTTACAACACTTGGGTGTGGATCTGAAAGGGGTCAGACCCGCAGATTCAGGCAGATACTCCCTCTGGGACCAGAAGCACGGTGGAAGAAGTATAACCTGGGCTGACTGTCTAGCTGCCCTTTGTTTGTATTCCTAGTGGTGGCGGCCCTATCTTTCTGTACACCGGGGTGTACAGAACGGGTGGCCGTCTAATTTGTATGTTGTTACGTATGTGTGTCCCTGAGGAGGAGCCCACAGTCCCGCACTATGATTTGTTATTTGATTGAAGTAATATTCCACAGTCTCCTGCTTATCCCTGATAGACCTGGTGTCTATGTAGGAAACAGTACCAACGCACTTGGAAATAATAACTCAGGAGGTAGATAAAACGTGTTTATTCCGGCAGGACCGTGAATGTCTCCCGTCCAGAGAGTACACTCTTTCTCACTATGAAGGTTGCCAAAATGTGGGATGCCAGTAGTCCCGGGGTTACGTGCAATGAAAATATAGTTTAATCTATAGTAAGGGTGGGGGTGAATGATCCCAACAGAGGGGGTTGATAATATACGTACACGTACGTAGCGGACGTGTCGGCCACGGTTGGGGACGTAATTTACGAGGGAAGAAGTTACACAGATTTTTCAATTAACCTTTGGTGGTAGTAGAAGCCAGATAATCTTTTCAGATGCCAAACGGATGGTACACATATTTTGGACCACTTTTCTCTCATCTGGTTTTGGGTGGTACTACACTCGGGAGAGGTAGGGGTGTCTCCGGCTGATGATAGCTTATGAACTCAGGGTCTGGCCATGGCCAACAAGCATCTAAGTAGGCATTGAGTTTGGGTTCGAGGTCAAGGGGAATGAATGGAGGAATGGGTCGAGGTTTAAATTCTGGGTCTGCAGGATGGGGCGTGTCCTCACACTTGATCTCTGTCTCTGCTTGTATGTTGCGTAACCTCTGTCGAGCCTGCCGCTCATGATGTTAAATGCAGCTCTTCCACCCACCTCTCTTACAGAGTATTTAGATTACTCTCTACAATTTAGCACACACTATTAATGATTAAGGAACTTTATCTAAAAGAAGGGTAGTCAACGAGTTACAGATTTGAGGTAGTATTCTATTATTTTATTTGCAGAAACAATGGAGAATCCCGGTTGGATTTTATATTCTAAAAATTAATTGATGATTTATTTATTAAATTACGCAGGGGAAGGTCAGCCAGTAATAATTAAAAAACAGAAAAAGCCCTCTCTACTTTGCTGTACGCAATTCACAGCATAACCTCTGAGGGGTAGTTTTCCAGAAGGGACGTCACGATGACTTGTTACCGCGGAGTCAAGGGAGTGACTGGGGTAAAGGGGTGCAGGAAGTGGACGTCGTGGATTATCTCTGGAGAGATGGGCCGCCCTTGCGGTCGTCTGGTGCAGGAGTGCACGAACGAGCCTTCACAAGCTGCAGGAGTGGTGGAGCCTTCTCAAGCTGCTGGGGGGTTGAGCCTTCTCAAGCTGCTAGAAGGTTGGACCTTCTCAGGCTGTAGGAGAGGAGAAAGAGCTTGGTCAGACCCAGGGAGTGCTTGCTGATCTATGTGGCCGGCGAGCCCGGCGACTCTGGCAAGAGGCATGCTCGTTCCTCCTTATGTAATTGAAAATCCCTGGATGAGTGATTTTCCAGGGGTGCGGGGGATGTTAGTCTTTCATCACCGGAGTTGTTTTATCAGGGTTGCTGCAGTGCCGCTCATTTCTTAACTCCCTGCTCTGAGGCGACGACAAGTTTACCACTTCTGCTCGAGGCTTGGCAGGTGTGACGTTATGGGGCAGCAAAGGTTCTGCGATCCTGTGGTGTCTGTTATACTTCCCTCTCAGCTATCTCAGGATAGTGGCCCATTGGGTAAAACAATCTTGACTCAAGGGGATGGCGACCGCATGTCGGACTCTGGGCTGCCAGTACAATTCATAATTAAACCCATTAATTATTTTTACGTCCAAGGCTGCCCCACAGCGTGGAGTCAATTCTATCTGCACGTGAAGAGTAGTCTGCCACTGTTTGTGACTTGCCCCGAGCTCTTGCATGCTTATTTATGGGACAAAGTTGCCCGTAGGGTGCGCAGGTGCGCTGCGCAGCAGTGTGGCATGCGTCACTATCAAACAAGAATTGAACGGAAGTAAACTATGGTAAACAGGTGAAGGTGACCTTGTTCTAGGCTGCACAAGATAGAAGTCTCCTAGTTGGCTAAAAGAACTTGACCTAACTAGCCTAACCTGTCGTCTATAATGTACTTCGGTGGCCACTTACCAGAAGGGCAGTGGGATGTTTTACCACTACCAGAAGGGCAGTTGTTGCCATACCGGAAGGGTAGGCAACTAAGAAGGGGTTTCTGCAGACTGCTGCAATCTTACTAGTGCAGAGCTTCTGGAAGGACCGGAAGCCTCTGGTTCTGGTAGAGCCTCTCTGGTACTGGTAGTGCAGATTCTCAGGGAGGTCCTGAAGATGATGGCGGTGATGCTGAAGAGCTTCTGGTAGATCTCAGATATTTTGTTATAATAGAGAGCCACAGCACACGAGGTGATGGCACAAGCTACTAGAGCTAGACTGCCTTTCTCGGGCTGTGCACAGGTACTTATAGTGCACTGGGCTTGTCCATGTCTGGGCTGGAGTGGGAGCTGTGTCGTCTGTTCGTGATGTCTTTCTTGAGCGGAGCTGGGTAGGGGTGTGGTTGGAAGAATTAGGAGGTGAACTCAACTGGTTGACAACTTCGAACGTTTCTGCGCCTCCCCTCACCTGGGTTGCACTTGGGGTGACAGCTCTGATGCATTGCTTGGCAGCGCTTGACATGCCTTCACTTAAATTGCAGTTACGAAATAACTAACAGGTAAAAATTCCTCCAAATTTTAGTTTCTGTACTGAAGTGTATAGCGATGCTAAATATTCATGTTTGATGTATGTGGCTGTTGTGCTTTGCCATTAAAAAAATATGTTTTGCATAAGACAAATTGTACGTTTAATGTGCTATGCATGATGTTATTAAAATAATAATTTATGGCTCTTACTTTTATTTATAAAACTTGCGGTGTACTTCAAAACGTGCTCAGAACTGTGCGCGTCATTTTGCAAAAAAACCGCAGTACGCCACGTGGAATAGTTTTCGTCAGATGATTTGTTATATTTATGAAAGTTGAGAAAGGTGCTGAGTTGTGCCTGCATGCTCGTGCCTATCGTACCGCCGCCATGCCACACCAGGTATTGAAATGTAAACATATCTTATTTTGGTTTTCAAGCAAAGCATACACTATTTTTTTTGTACGATATTAAAATTGTTAACATAATAAATGAATATTCATGTCTTACATGTAAATAAATGCAGTGTGCCATTTAAAAAAAGATGGTATAGAATTAAGACCTGCGTTTATTGACTGGGCAGCAATGATATGCGAGATCATGTTAAATTTATAACATTTACATAAACCAGATGAAAGAAAGTGCTTAAAAAGAAAAAGCATTGTTACTTGACATTTATTCTATGCACACATATATGCATACTTATTAGTACAACGTATATAGTGTTTTTAATTACCGGAATATGTGAGGGTAAGAGTACTTCGGGGCATTGTTTGATGTGCGTATATATTAAATCTTTAAAGTAATAGTTCTAAACAAAAATGCAAGGAATTCCATGTTTAGTTTGTATGGTACATTTCCATCAATGTCACTGTCTCAAATATACAGAAAGTCAGAAAAGTGCTGTTAAGAACATACAGTTTATTCAAATCAATACTAAATGTTTCACAATCTTTTTCATAAAAGTGGCTGAAATTACTGGGACGTCAGGCACAGTTACTGAATGAGCATTTTTTTTTACTAGTTGTATGTAGTTTAGTAGGTTTAATTGTAAAATAGTTTTTTATAATTTCTTTTTTTTTTAAATACTTTCCTTCTAATTGCATTGACCCTACTAGCAAGGTGTTTATTAATTAATTTTATGTACGTGTTTTTCCATAATGTTAAATGCCTAGTCAGGCCCAGGGAATGCAATTCGATTTGTTGTTTTCATTTGTTCGGAACTCATCTGCCTTTGAAAGATCATGTGAAGTTATTTGTAACAGACACTCTTCTCTACTTTTCCAGTACATAACAATGTTTTTTGTACTTGAAATCAAGTGTTGTTGGGTGGTCGTTCGCACATCCCATGCTTCTTATATAAAAAATAAATATTCAAGTCCATCTTCGTTTGATATCAGTTGGTATGTAAGTGATTCCATATTTTCCCTTCAAATAATGAAATTAATCCTTCAAAGAGTTGTTCGTAACATAAATTCTTAACTGAAGTGGCTTTTCATTCCTATCGCCCATCATTCAAACTAAGCATATACATTCATCCATTTCTGGCAACATTTTGTCTTGTTCCAGTTTGTATAATCTGTATGCAAGCTTGCTTTTGTTTGTGTTAAAAGGGTATCAGCTGTTCAGAACATTGAACCAGTCGTTAAAAACATGCTGTAGCTTTCCAAGCATCTTTTAGGTATTGCTTTCTACCAAGAAATTGTAACATTTTACTTAACAGTTTTATTTGACAGAAACTACACAGCTCTCTTTACTTTCTGTCTTTGTGTTCTTGAAAACTCTAAACGCTGCTGGGAAAATTTGAAAGTAAACTTAAGATCTCTAAGGGACATATCCAGAATTCTTTGAACGCAAGATTTTTGTATTTTTTTGCTGTTAGAATATTCAAAACCCTGATCTAAAAAGTGATATCTGGTAAATTTAAGTAACCTAGGAGTGTGTGCAAATATAAAAACCTCTCTTGACTCATCACAGCATTAAGGAAAGGATGAATGTGTTACATTAAGCACTACATACATTGAAAGATCTGAAATTTCATGTGAGAAGCGCATTAGTTATCCAGTGATAAGGAATGCTCTTATGTATGCAGCTGCGACCCTGGTGACGTAGTTGAGCGCAGCCAGCGGGGAGGTGGAGGCAGGTTATGATGCGCGTGAGTTCACCGCCTCATTCTTCCCACCATGGGGTGGGGGTAACAACCATCAGCACTTTGATACCTGGCTTTGGGCTTCTTGGTGGCGCTTGAGGCATTTCATGGCAGGTGGTTGCTCGGGGATCTTTGGAGCCCTTCGTGGCACTTCGGGGAGGCTGGCGTGTTGTCTGACAGCTTGCGCAATGTACATTCCCATGTGTCTGTAATTGCCCCTTCAACAACGGGAGATCCTATACACATTTGTGGTTGACTGTGTTTGTTTTGACCTTTCCTCGGGTGATGTAAAAATACGTGGCTTGATAAGGCGTAGTCGTTTATATTAATGGCAGAAAGTGGCACGTGTCAAACCTAACCACAGCTTATTCTTGTCTAGAGTGAACTGTATACCTCCCCAACATGTTAAGTATCATCCCGCAAGGAAGCGGCAGGGGAGAGCAGTATTTTATAACTTACCTTCCATTTCTAGGACTGTGGACTATCCCTAACCAGGACTGCACGTATGTTAAGACTGTGCTGTCACTCATTTCGTCCAGGTCCCGCTTCATTTCTACAAGCTGAGGAAGCCCTTTGCTGCCGGAGAGGCCAGCAATCTGCACAATGCCGTGCTCCAATTTGAGTGATTGTCCTATCTCCTTGCTTGTGTAGCCTTGGCCGGCAAACACAGAACGTGCATGCTGGCCATGCATCAGGAGAAGTTTTCCCCTCCGTGTGGGTAGATCCAGCTGCCCCTTGCTCGCCTCAACTCTCGAGATTATATATTTCCTTGCACGCCCTCCAGACGGGACCGTTCGCCGCAATTAGATGTTGGCAGTCAGATGTCAGCCGTAACGCTCACTATCTCACTACTTTACACCGAACGCTTGCCTTCAACAGTACTTGCTTAGATTAGTCTGTTATGCTATCATTAGCATATAAACTTGTGGTTTTCAACATGTGATAGTAGCTCTTGCTGCGGAGCGTTCTCTAACATTTCTGAGTGTTGGCCTGAGTACCTCGTCCACAGCGGACATAATGGGTACTGGACTCATTCTCACCTTGAGACTGTGTTTAACCTCGTTACTGCGCTGCGATATACAGCTTGTCTGTTAGATGTTAGTGGGCACAGGTTGGAGATATATGTTCTGTAAAATTCTACAGATGGAATAAAACATATATCTACCAGTTACGTCTTTGTGGTCCGGTCATTCTCTTTCACTATCCACCTAAATACTTCTAGTTGCACACACAACCATTGTATTACAGAAACAAACCGTGTCCCACAGAAGGGTGCTCCTGCTTCTTGTCAACATTTGGTGTCTAGTGCTGGCTGGTAATGCTGCCCGTTAGTGCCACTTTGGCAATGGGAGACGTAACATTTCTCTGAGGCTCCTGAGACTTGATGAGAATAAACACATTATGTCACCATAACTGTCAGGCTACAAGCTGGTTATGCCGCTTAGTGAGCACCGTAGGGGCCTTGCATGGGGAACACTGTGAGTCCAAGGGGAAGTAGAGATCAGAAGCTGGTTGTAACGCTCATTCAATCCTCCCGTGGAGAATCAGGGGGGCCTATCTACAAGTCGCTATAGGCCCAAGCACCGTTAATCGTGAAGCGCACCTTGTGGTGCCTAACAATTTATAGGACTCCGGCAGGGGTTAACCCCTATGCACCAACCCCAGAAAGAGTCAATTCCTTCCTGAATGAACCACACCATAATCTGTCCTCCTCCAGACTGCTACATTATTTTGCAAAATCTACAGTCGTGCCTGCACCTACAGGACACCCACTAAATCCTACTAAATATAACCCACTAAATATAAATTATTTTATTCTTCAATTATTTTGCCCCCTAAAGTAATGTAGCATCACTGATTCTGCATAGCTGTGTACTCACAGTTATTCCTAAATGCCCAATCACCAGGCAGGCTAGGAAAGGGATATAACCCTCAGTGCTCAAGCTACTTGTTCTGGTGAGCCAGGGCCAGATGTCCGCAGGGTTCAAATGCATCGGCCCATGGGCCCATACAGCCTCTAAATACTTCATTAAAAAGACTCCATTTCTCTGATCTATAGAGGAATACTGAGCCAGTGCACCATCACCACCATGCCAACTGGCATTACAGTAATCGTCTAAAAATAAGAAAACGTATAACAACTATGGTGAAATAAAATGTGTTCACCTTACTTTTGATGTCAGACAACTTTTATTGCAAAGTTAGTCCGACAAAAGTTATAATTTATTTAGTTTTTATTGAAATACTAGCAACCCGGCATTGCTTCGCTAAGGTTTTAAGGAGTTATTAAAATACATACATATATATTTGCGACTACTTGTGACCACCCATGACTACCTGCAACTACCCACCCGTAACTACCTGCAACTACCCGTGACTACTTGTGAATGCCTGTGACTACTTGTGACTGCCAGTGACTACTTGTGTACTCGTGACTACTTGCAACTACGCTTGACTACTTGCGACTTCCTGTGAATTTATAATATTAAGAAAATATTAAAATCTACTGAGCCACAGCAGTCCCACTTGCTGTATTTATATCTACTGAGCCACTGTGGCTCCACTTGAGAGTGCTCTAGCCACTGAGTGACTGCATCCTCACTTGGTATTACTCTATCCACTGGGCCACTGTGGTCCAACTTGAGAGTGTTCTGACCACTGCGGCCCCACTTGGCAATACTCTACCCACTGGGCCTCTGTGACCCCACTTGTTATATTTCTATCCGCTGAGTCACTGCTTCCCCACTTGAGATTTTTCTATCCATTAAGCTGCTGCGGCCCCACTTGGGATCGCTCTAGCCATGAGGCCTCTGTTGCCCCACTTGATATATTTTTATCCACTGAGCCACTGCAGCCCCACTTGATATAAGTCTAGCCACTGGGCCTCTGTGGCCTCACTTGATACATTTCTATCCACTGAGCCACTGCGTCCACACTTGGGATCGCTCTACTCACTGATGCACAGCGGCTGTACTTGGCATTACTCTAACCACTGGGATTCTATGGCCCCATTTGATATATGCCTATGTCCATCTGGAAGACTGTAGTCTTCTAACAGTGAAAGAATTATAAGAATCGGCCCTGTAGTTTTTGTAGCGCATGCTTAGGAATCAGCCGAGTGGCTCATTTTTCTCCTACTTGGTTTATAAATTTTAAAATTTCTCAATGCCTTTTTTTTTATTTTTTATTTTTTATTTTTATATACATAACCTATGACCATCTGGAAGAATGTAGCTTTCTATTAGTTAAAGAGTTAAGAATTGGCAGTGTAGTTTCCGAAATTACCCGAGACATATAAACAAATAAAGAAACTCTTATTACCTCTTTATAATATTAGTATAGATTACTCTACAGTTTACTTTTCCCTATATTTTACTGCTTTGATATCTTGCAAATGAGATAAGATAAAATATGGATTAGGCTTTATGTAACATTTTGAGCAGTTGTTTTTAAGTGTATTACTTAAACAATACTACTGCAAATGTAACTCAGTTTAATAATTGTTTAATATCCCAGGTCAAGAAATATTTAGCACAACGTAACAAACAAATAATTACATATATTGATAGTAAATAAATACACAGAAACATGAATTATTTTTGTATGACACGTAAACACCTACCATAAAACAGATATGTCTTAAGGTGTTTCGGAAACATGTTAAGTAGGTGCAGCATGTGTCTCATATTGCCTTTGGAAGAAAAGTTACAAAATAAAACATTGTGGGTTATTTTTTACTTTGCGCACATTTAATTTGACACACTCTCTGGGGCTCATATCCGATGTGTTTGAGTGCTGATACCCTCCTCTATTAAGAGTTACGTGTACTTCCTCCAGAAGTATTATTGGGCTCAGAATTGATATTGCCTGGCGGGGTCACGGATCTACCTACGTTGGGAGAGCCTGGACAGCACTTTCTCGGCAGAGTGTTTTTAATCAGAGTAAGGGAATCAAACCCTAGGTATGAGTTTGACCACGTAGACCTCCCTTCCAGGGTGTTTGGTCCTGCTCACCGTGAAGGCTACCAAAATGCATGATGCCAGCTGTCACAAAATAAAAAGGTGTGATAACGTGATGGCTAAAACCAATGAATTTATTATAAATTAATTATCCCGGAAATCCTTACTCTGTTTCTCGGGTGCTTCTGAGTCGTTTATAAAGGCGAGCCTAGTGGTGGGGACAAATTCCGGGACAATATTCACAACCTTACGTGACCAGACTTTTTTTGGTGGGACTTGAGCCACTATCAGTTTTCCGGTAGCAGTACGTATTTTGCACAGATGGGTTGGTTCACTTGGGATGGTACACTGGCATGGTAGGGGGTTAGGCTCGGGATCTGTTTCTCATTTCTCTGGGTAGCTTTAATATTCTAGGTCGGGCCAAGGCCAACAAATACCCAATAAGATAAGTGGTCTAGATACAAGCTGCAGTCCTCTATTATAAGAGGTGGTTCCTTGTGTGGTTCACTACGGTATTCAATAGGTTGAGGGCCTTGTGGTAATTCATTGGACGCACTGGAAGTTTCTGTAGTAGCAGGTGGGATTTACTTTTTTTGTAATGCATGTCAGGCTAAACAGCGAATCTGACTATTGCGTCCTCCACTCTTTCGTGGCATTATAAACACTGATATTTAAGAAAAACAGCATAAAGTCCAATGGGCTCACAGTTACCAATCTTAAACCAAATTCCACATTCTCAATCTATCCAGCATCGCTCAAGCCCTCCTAGGTTCAGTCTTCTTCACACAATCCGAGGTAATGAGCGGTTAGAAATCCGGATAGTCGAGAGCAGATCTCTTGGGAGGCACGGGTGTTCTGGACAATACCAATGTTATCCCACATCTTATTCAGACTATATCCTTCTTCAGGCACTAGGAATCCCAAGTATGTTGGGCCCCACCCACGTCTATCCAGAAGCAGTCGCTTTACATAAAGAGCCACTATAATAACTGACAATAGTTTTACTTTTATTCTGTATACTTTGAGAACTGGCGATAAAATAACTGAATGACTTGGAGGTTCAATTTATAACACAAGCAAATTAATTTAAATGTGGTAGAAATACATGGGGATGTATAGCTCTGTGCATCAAAAGAAAATAATTTAAATTTCATAAAGTTTACTGCAGGTAAAGGCAAACCTGCAGGTGTATGTAAAATAAAATAATTTAAATTCATATTTCTAAATTGAAAATTGATTTGCTTGTTGAGAGGTGGTAGTGAAGAAGGGAAGACGATACGACCTGCTGTCGCAGAGCTTGAAGGATTGAACTCGGGGTAAGAGGAACAGGTGCGGGACGTCAGTATACCTCTGGCTGCTGGAGTCGTGGTGAACTTCGGATGGCGTTGGACATAGTGAGAGATCGTTCAAACCTCTGGCGGGTTTTCTCCGTGTGTTCCTTGGTCAGAGCAAGATAGCTTATACAGTCTCTTTAGTGCGGGTTGCGGTCACTTCGTCAGTTGGAGAGTCTTCCGCAGACTGGAGAGCCTTATGCAGACTGGAGAGGTTTATGCAGACTGGAGAGGTTTATGCAGGCTGGAGCCCTCCGACCTTACTCAAGCCGGCGGGCCAACGGGACTGTCAAGCTGTATTTTCGCATCTCCTTATATACAGAAAATTTATGTTTGTAGGCTGCCTGACGGGTGTGAAGCTATCTAGTTTCGTCTCACAAGGGTTGTTTAAATTAGTGTAGTGGGCCGCACCACTATTTCTTATCTCCCTGTCTAGAGGTTGATGACATATTTACCGCCTCTCCATGAGGCTCGGGCAGCAGTGACGATATTGTTCGAAGAGTGCTGTTCTCATGCATCATCCCTCCCAACTAGCTTCTCTTGCTTTAGCGGGTCGGTGGCTTGGTGGGTAAAATAATTCCTTCGACGTGGGTGAACGACTGCATGTCGGCTTTTGAGTGGGCAGTACATTTTCAATTATTTAACGTGTCTGTAGTAGTCAGTAATGCTTGGATCAACCCCATTGGCATGAGATTTATTGCCTGCTAGCGTAATGACTTGCCCCATTATGATTAAATGCTTGATGATGGGGCATAGTCAAAAAGTAGAGATCGCATGTGCAATTCACAGAAGTGTGACATGCGTCAAATTTAACTTTGTGATTTTCCAAATGACGTTACAAATTGAGAGTCTATACCGGAGATATGTCCGCAATGTAAAGTATATGTTTGTTGTCACATGGTTGCTATAAATGAAATCTCAGCTTAATTTTTTTTTAATGCATTTATCTTCTCTGATTGCTATATTATGACTGCCAAAATGGCACAAAAGTAAGTAATTTTTACCTTGGATTCAGTGGCATTCTTACACCATCTCAAATGTATGATCCTAGCTGAGTTACCAATCATAGCACACATATATTCACTATATATTGTTTATTACGTTGACATGTAATGTGCAAGGGTAATATTTTTTTTTCGTTGATTGCATCATATTATGTGCAATGTTACGTTTTAAAGAGAGGTCGATGCCTAGTGAGAGATGCGAACCAAGACACCACCTGCCTATAGACCCAGAAGAAATCCTAAGAGATGTAACAAATTAAGTAAGACTGCATGCATAATAATTGTCTGCGAGAAAAGATGCCAAGCAAAGTCACGTAATGTGTTACCCCTACGTGAGCACCAGATTCTCGTCCGCAATACTACTGAACGCAGTAATGTGAGTGAATTGCCCTTAAGCAAGTGCCAGATACTGGCCCACCATACAGGGAAAACTACCCCCAGTCTTTCGCAATCCGCCGCTGCGCTGCACCAGTAAGGAAGAGAGCAGATGACCCAGAGCCTCCCTAGCAGACAAAATAAGTGGCAAGGAGAATATAAGGCAACGCACCCTGCCAAATGCCAGTTGTTCTTGGGCAGCTCGCCTCAGCACCTTCTAGTGCAGGGGCTGTCTGCCAGCCACTCCTCCCTGAGGAGCCACCATAGAAGGACAACCAGTCACCGCCGAATGACAACCAGTCATCGCTGCCAGATAGCAGCAATACCTAACAGTACTTCTAACCAACCCTGCCAACCTAAAGGGTCCCCTGCCAAAAGAAGACAATCGGGCTGCTGCCAGCTGTGGTAAACCACCAGCTGACTCCTCCGTGATGACACTCCAAAGGAAGACGAGCTGACAACGAGCCAAGGTACCTCCATTGGTACCCCCCAGACAACTCTTCCTCCCTGAGGAGTTCCCAGCCAGCAGAGTTGATTACAAAGAGTTCATCTTAGCAGCTCGCTTCGGCACAAGTTGTACTAAAGCTCTGTGCTCACCCTCCTCTCGAGGAGCCCTAACTAACTCCAGTGAATAGCCACCTTCCAGCACCAGTGACTATTGCAGAACCCCTGCAGTTCTGATCACCAACTGTAGCCCCGAAGTGTCAATGAATACCCCTTTTCACATTCAACACCACTTTTCCCTTTTACCACAGTTACACAGCTGTGTATCATTTTTAGAGTAAACTTTGCACCTATCTTTAATCCTAGTAAGTGTCACCCCTCAAGGGAGCAGCAGGGGACCGCGTATGTGATCAACTTTCTGAAATTAGAGTAGGACCACGGGCCATCCCATAACTGAGGACAACCCAAGCATCAATAAGACACACGTATTCATAGGCCACCCATAATGTGGACAGGGTACTGAAAGGTACTTATTGTGCAATACAATAGAGCCCCCTACTAGCAAGACTACACACGCTACGAAGTGGTTAGGCCACCTGAGTTAGTTAACCCGCTCCATCCACCACTTATAGATCAATCCAACAAAGTGACAGGCCTGATAAGGAGTGACCTAACCACCTCTGGATACACCTTAGCTAAGGAACAGTCGCCTGTCTCTTCATTGCAGAGAGATGAACTGTAACACTTTCTCTTCCAAGCCATTCTCCTGTAGAAGGGGTATATGGTGAAGCGACCATAGGACAGCTGCTGTCCTTGTTGCTGGCCAGCCTCTAAGTAACCAACCTATACCAGTCTTCAACTGTTTAACATCCCCCCTCCCCACCTTTAAAGTGAGCGCAGGTGCTAGACAGCTGTTGTTGCCTCACCTCACAGCCCACCCCAGCAAGATCTTTGGACCACTGATAAAGATGCCTGGAGCAACGCACCCGATCGTCATCTGCATATGGTAGGGCTTACCTCTGGCTCTCTGAGTATTGCTCCAGTACACCCGAACCCCCACTAGCCCTCTGTCTCCAGCTCCCCAGAAGCCACCACAACATAGCCGTCATACATCAACTTGATATCGCTGCTGTCCCTCTCCGACTATTACTCGCTGAGTTGCAAAGATTTTGAATTTCGCTTGTTTCTGTCACATTTGGCCTATCTACACCTCCGAGTAGCTCCTTGTTTTGTTTGCTGATTTGTCCTCTTTAATTCCCAACCGAGAATGGAGTAGCATTTATAGTATTGACCTTAAAAATTCTTTGTCAGTTTAAGATGAAGGCCAAATTTTGTCCACGTTTTAACTAAGTGAAGAGTACCCATTTATTATTTTTGCTTATATATTTTTAAAATTAGTTTGTAAATAATTGTTTGAGTGGTCTTTTTAACTTGCATGTAGCTGCTCTGGTTGATGTGTTACAACTGCGTAAAATTAAATTTTACCTTGCGTTCAGCTGCATTTTTCTTTCAGCTCAAGTGTGTGAACCCTACAAGTCATCAGTCACAATACACTGAACCACTTTATATCACTTTTTCGTCTTCAACCATTACATACCGAGTTGCAGGCGCTTTAAATCTCTGCCATTTTCGTGACACCTGATTTTAGAGAATTGCACACCATACCAGGCAGTGCCGAATACATGTTCTACAACAAAAAATTGTGTAATACTACCGTTGCATCCTTGCATGCAATCACATATTTTGTATTGCATTATGTATTTTTATTTATATTGAAACTGTGAAACACTTTGACTATACAGAAGAATGTTTCATTATCGACCTTACATAATTCTGAGTTGTGTTTTGGGAGTATTGATTACATGAAAGATAATTGTTGTTAAAGATTTCACAGTGAAAAAAAAACTACATTTTAGTTCTTAAGCAAATAAACATATTTCCCAATTGTTAAGACAATGTATTTCTGTACAATTATATACAATGTCAATATTGTGTTAATGGTTCATGACATTTTGTAAAATATACTATATACGCATGTGTTTTTGGGGGGGGGGGGGGTGCTACTTTATTAATTCCCTACTACTTATATAAATGCTGGAGTTGTGTGAATATTCAGTATACCAAACCAAAAATGAAAATTCTTGATTTCGATGAATTTTCAAGTGTTAAATGATTGTTCATTTAGTGCATCAGCAAAGAAAATTTAAGTGTAAGCAAGACCACCTATGGTAAATACTGCATATCCAACATTTTTTTTGTTTCATTTTACAACAAATTTGTTATATTGATTTACTTACTAAAATGTTATGAAATTAGTTTATCTTTCATTAAGGTTGAGATCTAATAACATTATTTTACATTTTAGTTTCACGAAAGTTCATAACATATCTTTTGATTTTGTTTCATGAGAAAAAAAAATTACATTCGCACAACAATACAATTAGTGGTTTTTCTACCAGAAACTAATGTTTTTAATTTCACTTATAATTATGGGCCATAAATGAAACTAGCATGTACGTTTCATATATAGGTTCTTTTTGGGCATACGGATTCATGGGTGAATGAGCCAATGTGATAAATACCTATGTTGTTACAAATGAAGAGTGGTGAATTCTAAAAGCATGATGAAGCTGCGATGCAATGGCCATTCATGGTAAAGTGAGCACTAAAATGCCCTGCTTAAGTTCTGTTTTCTGCCACATCCAAATACAGTATAGGTGTCCTATTTTAAAAGTAAAGCACTTGATAATATTTATATTTACATATGGCAGAAAGCTACAAATTTGCAAAAAATAGAACTTAAGCAAGGTGTTCAAGTGCTAACTTTACCGGAAATGACCTATAGTAAGATAAAAGGTAACCTCCCAATGATTTTGCCATGAATATAATCATTACAGTTCCTTCTTTATGGACCTATTTTCACTAAATTGTTAACTTTGTAAACTCTTTTGTTTGTAGTCTAGAATAACGGGAATATCAAAGATTTTATTGCATCTTCGTTATTTTAATGCAGCTACGCAAGTGCACCTTTTCCAGTGCTACAATATCATACAAGTAATTTAACATGGGGTAAACTGCCATGACAGTATGGAGAATCATTGTCTGCTCTCATCAGTAATAGAAGTGCTGTAATTAATACAGTATACAAATTGGTGAGCAAGTCACTACAATATATGCACGAAAAGGACGACGAGCCAGCTTTATGACATGGCCCACAGTTTGGAATCTATCTCTGAATGTAGAGAGGGAAGAAATATAATATTGTCTCGCAAATAATGTGAAGGATAAACTGATAAGTCGGGTCTTTTCTCTTTTACTCCCACATCTGGCGTGCACACACAAACGCAGATGCTAGCTGGGCGCTGAGTCAGGCCTGCTATGATGCACATTCTTAAATACAATGTACTTAAATATTAGTACTCGCTTAATAAAACAGGTCCATTTTGTTTCTCGCTTGCTGTAACCACAGAATTATGGGTAATAAAGAGAACAATCATTGCTGAGAACTGGCAACAGCACAGTGCACAATGCCACCTGATGGGAAAAAATTAAAACATTTCACTCTTACCCCTCCTTTTCATCCAACTTTACTTTCTGACAGCACCCATGTCTTGAGAGTGGGTTTCCTGAACACAGTGGAAGGGGGGGGGGGGGGGGGTTTGGAGATACAGTTATGCAGCGCAGTGTGGGAAGACAGATGACCTACATTACACTTCCACTTTCACAGTGTGTTTACCAACAATACAGGACCGGCTGTATATAAAACAGGCCATGCTGGATACTATTTATTTACGTACTTACAGCCTAATAAATTTGTGGCTTATGAAGGTTTTTAAGGCTTGTTGACAGTGCTGATCACTGTTCAATTTTATTTTATTTCTCGCAACTTCACAGGAGGTACTTTTTGTTGAGCGACAAGGTGACTAGTTTTCCACTTATTTTATTAAAATAGCAAGTTCATATAAAATTGAAAAAAAAATGATGCGTGTAGTCAACAGTCATTTAATAATTAGAGTCAGATCAAGTTAACAGCAAACAGTATTCAAAACCAAGAAATCTAAGCCATGCTCACAAATCCAGGTCATAATAAGCAAAGTGAGAAAGAAGGTATCTACAAGCAAGCGACATCATAGTTACGAGACAAGTGTGTGACACAGGATAGCGGCGTCACATGTGGAAACGCTCTGGTGACTGAGGAGGAGGGAAAAGGTAGAGTCAATGGGTATTGGCTGGCTGACAGTTTATGGAAAGGGGATGGTATTTATCTTTAAGATATGCCCATCTTGCAATACAGTGCTTGCGAAGAGAAAAACAGTGGACAGCAACCAAAAAATTTCAACAAACTTATTTTTTAACCAATTTCTCTTAAATTTTGTAGGGTGTGTGAAGCTTCGAAAATTTGAAGTTGAATCAAAGACTTCTTTCCTTCGTCGTCAACCTTGGACATAACCAAAAAATTTGAAGATTCCAAAAAAAATTTCTCTGTAATCAGTATGATTGGCAAACTTCCATATTTTGCGATTTTAGCCCATTTTACTTACATAAATTTTTTATGCTCAGCTGTAATATAACTGTGAATACCATAAGTGAACTAATATTTCCATGGAGAATTATATTAACTGATGTTTGCTTTTATAAAGATGTGTCACAACATATTGGAACAATTTATATATATATATATATATATATATATATATATATATATATATATATATATATATATATATATATATATATATATATATATATATATATATATATATATATATATATATATATATATATATATATATATATACACACACATACATACATACATACATACATCTCTGCTAAAAATCTTGATTAATTTTCACATGAAATTTAATTTGAATGTACTCATTTAACTCGCAACAAAAGCAGTGTTTAAAGTTTTTGTTAAACGTGAATTAATTTACAGAACATACTATCCAGATGGAATACATTGCACTATATTTATTTTCCATGGCAACTAATATAAAGTGTTGCAATATAATTGTACAAAATTTAAAACTGATACATTTGAGAGTTCAAAGATACTTGTTATTAGCACAGCACACTGTTCTATATATTACTGGCAAACAAACATCTTACAGCATGGGTGCACCATTTGTTCACATGGGATGTAATCTATGCAGCTTCGTTGAAAAATAAAAATCCCTTATGCTCATCTATCAACGTTTATTTTACAACTTCAGCATTTTTTACTCCACCTCATCAAGGTGGTGTACAAGGTTTAGTGCCCAGCTGCTGAGATTGTGAAACCTGCTAAATATATGTACATTTTATTCACTTGGCACACAGAAGCAGAGATGTGCATGTGTTGTCTATACCACAAAGTAAGTTATATGTGTTATTATACTAGTAGTTACTGTATTAATTTTTGGTCAGTTATGAAGAATCGAGACCTTCCCTGGGGTAAAAGTAAAAAAAAATGTGGTTTTGGCTTCCACAAACTATTGTGAGTCATTACCACATCAGCATATTTTTTGTATGTACATATTTTGAAACAGTAATTGATTTTATGTATGATCTGTGAAATTTTCTAAGAATAATTTAAAAAAAAGTGTTGTTCGACTTTATCTTTGGCTGTGATTCAAAATGAAAAAATAGTACCCCCTCCCCCGATTAAATTTTGTACTGTTTACCAAAAATTTTACGGTTCCTTAAAAATGTGTCTTAAAAGAAATAAGGGAATAATAAAAGAATCACAAAAGTGTTTATACTGTAACTGCTTTATCCGTGTGCCTAAATTACTAGTACGTAGGTTGGTATTAATTTTTGTGACACCAGTGAAGTTTTTTGTTAGTTTTTTAGTTCTTGCTTGAATAGTGTAAGGGGTGGGTGTGTGGTGATGAAATTGGGCTTTGTATAGGATTGTCCCGCATAGCGTCAGAGCTTGGAGTGCAAGAGCTACTAGTGAAGCTAATTTTGGATGGTCTGCAACAACCACCTGGCTATGACATTCGAGCTGATGGCAAGCCCCTCTTCCGCCGGGGAGTAACCTCCCTGGCTGACCTTCGTGATGGTACTGTTCTCACTGGTATGTAACAAGCATTGCTAATAGGCTGGTATTACAATCAGTTTACATATACATATTTTAACAATTTATACCTTCCTTTGTACATTAAAGTTGGTATTTTTGATGTATTATGTTTCTACACATAAACATGTACATATGTAGAAAATAAATTCAAACAGTAAGGATAGCAGATACTCAAATAATTGCTACAAGCATTCCATATATCATATTTTATATAAAATTTTGAGTTGATTACTATACAATGGTGACTTTATCTGGCAGCATTGCTGTTTCATCCTTTGTTCTGGCTAACCAATTTTTGTAATATATATTTCTAGCTTCTAGTTCATTTGTTCTGCATATACATAGTAGTGTACTGCACAGTAATACTGTAGTAGATTAACTTCTCGGTGTGTATGTTGGCCAAATCTATTAATACAATATTTCATGCATATTTATAATAGCACACAGTAATACCGTATTTACCTGCTAAGAGCTCCTGTTATTCTGCTTCTTGTTCTTAAATAGTTTAACTACTGTCAAAGTGTGAAGTGCTACTGTGTGTTTAGTTAGCTACTAGCATGTTTCCTCAGTGTTATGTTTAGGAGTAGATTAGCCTTAGGAGAAGCAAGTGTCGAGTTTCCCCTGTGAAAAGCAGAGCATTGTTCCTTTTACCCAGTGCTTCGCAAGGACATTTGTAAGGCAAGAAATGAAAACCATATAATGTATTGATTCAGCTGTATGTTTATTAACCCTGTTGTGATCTTGTGATGTTGGTTTTGTAGCCTTTTGAATTCTTTGCTGTGACTAGTATCTTGGTTTTGTAAAGCATTCACTTTTGGGTTCAAGGAATTAATTCAATTTACCAAATGCTTTGAATGTTTTCTGAAGTTGGATCCAGTGAGTAACCTTGTTGTGTTTTGCCTGCTTTGCCCTTGATAATTTTGTTTGTACGTTTGTGTTCAATTCTCTCATGAAGTATTTATGCTGAGAACTAATTCAAAGTAATGGCTTACTGCCCTTGGAGGCGTAACACTTAATCAAGTTCTTGAAGTATTTTGTTTAGTATAACCGCATTGTAACATGTCGTCCTCACATAACTCTTACCAGATCGGTAACTTGTCAAAACAGGCTGTTTAACTACTATCTAGTGCACTTTTATTCAGAGCTAGAATCAGAGACTTTTGACCAGCAGCTCCAACCTAAACTATGTTTGCTGTCATGTGTACTTTGCCATTAAAATTGTAAGATGGGAAATAACACTGCACAAAATCCACACACATTAACACAGAAGCTAGCTAAGGTCGAAGCTGAGTCACAAGCCCGTTATTCACAAGATGTGTAAGTTAGAGTGCCGGTTGGGTATGGTGTTGGTCAAGTTGGGGCTGTGGTAGAGAAAGCTTGTTGACATCTGCTTGTGGAGTTGAACACCTGACTCTAAGCGTTTATGCTAATTGGTAAGGTACGGTAGATCTGTGAGTGGCTTGTTTAGCAAAGGGAGAAGTGTACATCGACCATCGTGATGTCAGCATCACAAAGGACATCCAAGTAATCTCAAACTGATTACAGGGGTATGTCACGCTGAGGTGCTTTCCCTGTGTATATACGTGGTATGGTTTTCGTACCGTGACAAAGTCAGGTGCAGACAAAACTATACTAGGGCGACACCTTACCTTGGATATTCCTGGGCGCAGAGCTCTAACTGGTGGAGACCTGCGACTTGCAGCTGGTGGCGCTGAACAGCAGCCGACGCTGGCTGCGGCAAAGTTGTAACCCAGGTCCAAGCTAAAGGAGGGCATGAGGTGGGAAGGATATACGGCGAGAATTGGGTCGTATTCTTATAAGGAATCTTGGTAATGTGTAATTAACCAGTGTATTACGTGAGGTTTACTAGATACCTGAGTGGGTGGTTCGAATAAGGGTGCTGGGGTGTCTAATTGTTTCTCTACTAATTCTAGAATGTCATTTAGTGGTTTTCCACTTCAATTTTACATCTGGATTTAATACCACCTTTGCAGCTATATGGCATTGGAATGCCGGTAACAAATTAGTAGGTGATAGCTGATATATCACATTCTCCTGCAGTGTATTGCTGTACACTTAAACGTTCCACAAGTTCCCACACTCTGATATTCCTGCCCGGCTTTTTAGGATGATGGGTGGAAAGTATGGTGTATAAATGAAACTTGCGAGGTAGTAGTGACAGGTGAGGTTACACTGTGAGCTCAGTGGTCAGAGCAATCCTCTCTCCTTTCCTTTTACAGCTGTGAGGTAGAGTAGGGATGAACTCGGAGCAATGAATTCCACACGTGAAAAGTATTCACCGGCCTTGGTGGTTTTCTTATGTGAGGCTCCAGAGAACCCGCCAGCAGTTCAGAGGGCCTTCCACCTTTTCAGTGGATCTCCAGCTCCAGAGGTCTCCCGGACGCCGATGCCACCAGAGGGTCTGCGAAGGATGTCAACCTCTACCCTTCCTTGGTTACCTTCGTTGGACTCCCACTATTGACGACATTCCTTCTGGTATTTCTAACAGCCACCACACTTCTTCAGGGCCCTTCTGGTGCAGCTTCATTTAGGTTCCTTCAGAACATGTCCTCAAATAATTTTTAATTAATTTAGTATTTAATTGTGGCAACTACCAATCACGTAATATTATAAACATTAAATTATTATTACCTGGATTCAGGAGCCTTCTCGTAATTTAGAACTACCCTTTTTCTTCTACGTGTATTTAAATATTTCTAGGAGAGTGTGGCCACATTGTCTAGAAGCTTTTATTAAAAGCTTATACTGATGCATGATGCTTTTTAAGTAATGGAGATTCAACGACTTCCGCTCCATCCTTAAGTCAGTTTGCTTTCGGAGTTGGAAGTTAACATTTATATGTGTCCCGACATAAGATTAGATTGTACTCTCTACCATGTAGATAGTCTTATTCACCAGCTTCCGTAGCAATGCTTAGATGCAACGAGTTCTTTCACTCCTTGCTAGATAGCACTAGTAGGGGTATCGTTTGTCTTTGCTTTTCTTCCCTTCCAGTCGGCCGGTGACGTCACAGCCATCAGTCATGCATTCGCTACCCCCCTGCTCTGTGACCACCCCTCAGCGTAGTGTCACCAGTTAATCAGCAGTGGGCCCAAATTAGTATAAAAAAAGAGACAGCCCCCGTGTCTCTTGGCCAGTCTTCATTCCTGCCGCTCGGGAAGTGACCAGATTGATGCCAGTTATCAGTTGTCTAGCACCTGTTGTTCAGACACTGACCAGCCTGAATGGCCAGTCTTTGTTTCTAGCATTAGCCGCTCAGATTCTGACCAGATTATTCCTTCTACGTTCCCAGTGCTAGTCACTCGGGTTCTGACCACTCAACCTTCATTTACAAAAGGGATTGTACCTGCTCTCACTGCTCATAAAGTTAAGTTACATAGTTAGGGACTCTCCTGAAGCTTTGTACCTCGCTTACCCTTTCACTCCTGTAGTATACGGACGTATCTACAGGTTGACCTTTCTGTAAGTCCATTTAATGTTTAATCCTAAACGCGCCTTGCTTAGTTTACGTAGCTTCATGTCAGCCCAGTGTGCAACGTTGTTACACGTGTATTACACATTTCAACAATGCCCAAAAAGATAGTTTGGGAATTCTACACATCACACTCAGCATTGCCCCACCATAACACTGGTTGCCTCTACCGGCCTTTTGTGAACTGTATGCTAGCTTTTCGGCCAAGACTCATGCCATTGACCAGGAGCTAGGGTGCATTTTCACCACGTGTCTTTCCTTTACAGAAAATATACGTGGATCAGCTTTTAACTTAAGTTCTTTTCCTGTAGACTTAGCACCTTTATGTAGTTACCCTGATGAATAATACTGCAGGTGATCCTGGGAAATTTATTCAAACAAGCCAAAACACAAGTTTTTACCACACGCTCTGCTTGAACCAGCTTGTCAGGTCAGTGTCCGTTGGCCTCTCTACTGTGGGATACCGCCAAGAAAGACAAGTATTCCCTGAACTTGGAAGACTTGGTCAAGCTCACACACTTGTGTGCGACCCTGGAAAGGTGAGGTCTGAACCTCTGACGTGTACTGCACCGTTGTACCAGATGCAGGAATTAAGGTGCTCGCCAGTTTCTGGCCCGCACGTGATGTTTACACGTAAGCTGAGCACACAGATCCTATCGTATTGTTGCAGTAGTAGTAGGGTAAGTCCAACTCCTGATGCCCTACTCCAAGCTGAGGGATTCAAGGAGAAGGTGAGGCAGATTCTCCCGGCTTCTGGCTGTCAGCATGAGTTAAAGCCTGGTTTGGTCACATATCTAGCTAGTTTAGAACTAAGAGCACAGGCCCAGGCACTTTGACACCTGCAGGACCCAGCTGAGGTTGACATACCTAGAGAGCTGTTCCCCACTCCGGAGAAGCATTGACCGACTGAGTACCCTTGGTGGATAGTAGAGCACCTGAACCAGGCTGAACAGTTTCCCATGCCAACCATTGCATATCTGGTTTCAGCCGTTCTATGATACTACCTACAGCTCATCTACCACCATTGTACATGCCTTCTAACACTACTGTACATACCTCTACTGCACATAACAATAACCCAGCTCATGTGACATGTTGCTCAGGGTTCAATGTCAAACTGGTAGCACCTCAATGGAAAATCAGCGTATTTGTCCTGGACTTTGTGCCTTGCCACATAGCTACCAGACCCGTCCTATATAACGGGAAGGCTCCCTTTTACCTGTCAGGACTGTAGAAGAAGTGAGACCACCTCTTTTTTTCTGGTGCCCAACATGGGGCCAGACTGTCGAAGTTGCACAAGGCAGAACGGACAAGCCAGCCATGACCGCCAACTCCATGTAGTACGGAGCCCAGAAATTGTCAGACTTCTAGGAGTTTTGAAAAACACCCCGTGGTGCCCATACAAACAGCCAACATGTCAGTCGCAGCCATTAGCGAGCATGAGATTGAGGAGGCTAACTTGGCCACAACCAGACAAAAATGCTGTTCGCGACCAGGCTGCCCCAGAACTGGAATCTATTGCATACAATGCGCTCATGGTCTCCTTTGACACCACTATACCTGCCTCGGCTGGGCAGATGAGCCTCGTTACACTGACGGGTTAGAGTACCGGTGCGAGGATTGTCATACCAGGCAGACTGCATACTGCAGCTGGGTAATTTGCCCAGGATAAGGGATCCATACAGTACACTGCATCCTCTGTGGAGATCACTTGCACCACACATGTATTGGATGGCCTGATGAGCCAGTAAATAGACTGGGCTTAGTTTATCAGTGTGAGGTGTGTAAACGAGCCGCAGAGTTTAGACTGGCAAACCCAGCCTCTACCTCAATACGCAGCCAAGTAACGTGCACAGGAGAACCACAATGCCCAGTTTGCTGCACAGCCACATGAAGACTCCTGTACATTTATCAATGTATGCGAGTGTGAATTTCGCATCCACGTGATCCCTGAGAAGCACTGGGTTTCTTGAGCACACTTTATGTTGAAGGGGGAGGCACTCGACTGGTGGAATATATACGGAGAATTCGTAACGGACTGACAGCAACTCAGTACTCGCCTGGCACAGTGTATCGCTGAAGAAGAAGAAGTCGCCCATTTAACGACTGAATTCTACAGCCACCACCAAAAGCCTGGGGACGAGGTGGAAATCTTCGTACGCAGAAAGGTACAGATGTATCGCAGAATTTTCCGTGAACATGCCTAATGTTGTCACGGATACGAAACATTTTACTGTTGCCTGAGCCAGTGTCAGTAAACAAACTAATCGATGGAGCCCGTGAAGCTGAGAGGAACTTCCAGGTGCAAACTGCTCGATCAGATCAAGACAGTTAAGCCCGTCAATGAGGAAAAAACAGGGGAACGACGTGTCAAGCCACCCCCGCCACCTCCACCGCAGATCCCATGATTCCTGAAATACTGGTATTGTCCGGAAAATCATTTCAATAAGGACTGCCCTCAAAATCCAGCACTGCCACAGCTAAAGCACACAGAATCACGGGATGCAACCCGGACCTCGACCCACCCAGTTCAAAGCTTCCCCACCTAACAAATTGTCGAAGGGAAACTGCAACGCCAGCGGAAAGAAGGGAATGATTCAGATGGGCAAATGGAACCAACCGTCAAGCTCCTAGATGAGGCAGAAGCGCCTGTGGCCCCCTATATCGAAATTAGGATAAACGGCAGAAATGCCGTAGCATTGTTAGATTCAGCTGCATCAGGAAACTTCATTCGCCATCCTCGGCCGGGTCACCGGATTTTTGCAAGTGGGAATCGTGCCGGACGATGTAGTTAGCCTGCGGGTTTTCTCGGGGATCTCCCGTTTCCCCGCCCCTTCATTCCAGCGCTGCTCCATATTCAATTCAGTCACCCTCATTGGCTCTCAAGACCTCGCTGACTGAAGCATCTTTCTGCAACCTTCGCTATCTTGCCATGCTTGCCATATAGCTTACTTCCAGCAGTAGCAGTTAAACTGATAGTATAATGTTACTATTAACAGAACTTGTGTTTCTCAACACACACGGTTGAAACTCTTGTCGCGGAGCCTTCTCCTTGCTTCGAGTGTTGGTCATGTGCCTCGTCGACGCAGGCCTCTCTCGCTGTGAACTTCAATTGATATCTCACTGCCGCTCTGCGCAAACAGCTTGGCAAAATTGGTCCCTCGTCCATCAGACGTTAGCAGGCACAGGTGGGAGCATTCTCTTTCAAGTTCACCTCCCTTACCCACTTTGTCTTTTGTGTGCATATCACCTTATCTACTTCTCGTTGCATGCACAATCACTGCGATAGAGTTTCGAACCAAAGACCCCACTGAAGGATGCTCTCACCTCTTGTCAATGTTTGGTGCTATCTGATAATGCCGCTCTTCTAGCACCACTGTAGTAAGTGGAGAGAGAATCGTCCTCGGAGGCTCTGAAGGCTTAAGGAGAACAAATATGTTAAGACATTAGACCCTCAGGCTACAAGTTGGTCACATCGCTAACCGAGAGCCGTGTCCTTAAGTGGGGAATGCTGTGAACCCAGAGGGGCAGTTGAGGTCCGTAGCTGGTGACACCGCTCACTCAACTTCTCACCGAGGGAAATCAGGGGTCCTCTCCCCAAGTTGCTATAGGTATGATGCGCATGCTCCTGCACCGATCGAGTGATAGGAATCTGGCAGAGGAAACCCTAAGGCACCAGTCTCAGGAAGAGTAGACCACACCAGAACCTGTCCTTAGATCCACACACAACTTTGTACCGTGACGTAAACATCCTTATATTAGGTCTAGAAGGAAGCTCTTTGTTCTTGCCAGAGTTGGGTGCTTGGCTGCTAGCAGGTCAAAGTGCTCTCTTGGTAAAGACATAGAGAGTCTTTCCCGGCTAAGGGCGCACTTGCCTAGCCTAGGTGTGCTGTCAAGCAGGGACCAGCCTTAAGTCTCAGTAATTGAGCACATAGCTATCTAGCTCCAAGAGGAGGACTGACAAATCAGTTTCAGAAGCTAAAGTGGCATCAATACTAATGTAATGAAATGATCCCAGTTCATAAAAATGCACAATTTTTATGTAAAGTGTAGCCTCTTAGTGTTTGACTGGATCTGACCACTAACGAAGTTACAGCGGAAAATGGCAGCAGTCGTGGAGTATACGTAGCAGCTAGCCACTCTGGAGTATACGTAGCAGCTAGCCACTCTCTTCTACTTCCTGCATGCTCCCTTTGTCACTCTGCCCATCTAGCCTCATCCACACTACCTCAAGCTCCTTTCCTCACCCTCTCTCTCGTTTGTCTCGCTTTCTTTCTCCTCCTCCCCCATAATTTTATTAATTCATCATTAGCATTCTTGCCCTCTTGCTCCTAACACACCCACTCCCTGCAGTTGCAACCGCCGCAACACACAACTAGCAGCCACATTTTATTTGTCCCACTCTCCCACCCTCCCCGGTGGCATGGAACTAGCCGTATCATCTTTTTGCCATCATACACCGGATGTGAAAACTCTGCCACAATCAACATCACCCCAATTCAACTTGCATTCGGTATCATGTTATTTTATTTTTTCGACGGTTCAAAAGTTAGGGGTCGGCTTGCATTCGGTGTCGGCTTGAATTCGGTGTCGCTTACAATCGATTGTATATGGTACACACTTCTGGACAATAAAAACAATGCACTCAGAAAAATGCTTTGGATGGCACTGAAACTTTATAGAGGTAGTGACAGTGATGAATACCTAATACACATGATAACAAAAACAGAGCAGCAGTACAGATACATATGGATTTGTGATTTGCGGTCCGATTCCAAGGCTAGTAAAGGGATGTTGCCTCGGATGGGCACACATCTTTCTGCGTCGGTAGCATGGTGATGTCACATGAAGTCCATCGTCTCAGCCTTTCTGTCAAGAAACGCGCTCTTTTACAGATTTATCTTTCTGTGCGGACAAAATCTGTCACGGCACGGCAGTCTCATTGCAAGCATACTTTTTAACAGAAGAATTAGTGGGTTTATCATGTCAAATTGTGCAGTTTATGGCTGTCACAATCACACGCGAAAAATTGAAGGAAGTGCAATTAACGGGACTGCCTTCCGAGCCGACAGTCGTGAACTTCAAATGGGGAATGAATGTTAAACGAAATTCCTTCTCATTGCATCAGTTTTAAAGATAACTATTTCAAACAAAAAACACGTTGATGCGATTTTCTCAGAGAATATTGCTACATAAAATAGTTTGTGGGGAAAAAATTATTTAGCTTTATATATATATATATATATAAAACAAAATAATTGGCAAAATATTTTAACGTAGCATCATTCCTTAAAAATTTTACGTAGATTACTTTTGGTTGGAAATAGTTATCTTTAAAATTGGCACAATGAGAAGGAATTTTGTTTAACGTTGATTCCCCATTTAAAGTTTGCACCTGGAGGCTTGGTAGGCAGGCCTGTTAAGTACTTCAGGTTTCCGAAGAATGAAAATTTTTGTAAAAAGTGGGTGATAGCCTGCAAACGAAAAGATAACATTAATGTTGATAATGGTAAGATGATAACTTTTTATTTTGTTTTTAATGTATTGTTCCTGATGGTATTGTAAAATAATTTTAAATTTTAATACCCAAGTACTAACCCTTTCAGGGAGAATTTGCTCCATCCACTTCACACAAGAAGAATATACGAAAAATAAACAACATATGATGTTGAATTATTCACCAGATTACTGCCGGAAAATTTAAGATAATTAAATTCCATCATTACATCTGCCACTGAAAGAATGCCCAAGTCATAAAATGAACACTCTGAAAGATGCAAAGCGAGAGAGAGTGGAAAAATTTTGTTTTTTAGAACTACTTACATTTTCGCTAAAGATTATGTTGCTTGTTATGTAAATATGTTCTGAGTTTCCTGATTTTCTCTATACTTTAGATGGTAACATTGATGACAATGTATCATATAAAATAAACATGGAATTCATTGCATATTTGTCAATTTTTTGTTCGGAGCTATTACTTTGACGATGTAGTATATTTGCATATCAGACTGCCCTCAGATATTCTGGTAATTACAAAAATGCTGTACTTGGCACTAATAAGTATGGCTAGCTGTGCGCTTATAAATGTGCTGTCAGGGGAAAATGTTTTATTAGATCGGTAGTAGGATCATGTACATCATATGTCCTCTCGTTTATGTAAATGTTATAGCTTTTAACATGAGCTCGTGTATCTTTGCTACCCAGTCAATAACCTCAGGTCTTAATTCTATACCATCTGTTTTTATGGCACACAGCATTTATTTGCATGTAAGACATGAATATTAATTTATAATGTTAACAATTTTAATATTGTACAAAATATAACATGTATGCCTTACTTGAAAACCAAAATAAAATATTTTTACGTTTCAATACCTGGCACGAGCGTGCAGGCAAAACTCCATACCTTTCTCAACTTTCATAAATATAACACATCATCTGACAAAAACCATTCCACATGGTGTATTGCAGTTTATTGCAAATTGATGTGCACAGTTCTGAGCAAGTTTTGAAGTACACTGCAAATTTTATAAGTAACAGTATAAAACATAAAATATTATTTTAATATCATCATGCATAGCATGTTACTCTTACAATTTGTCTCATGTAAAACAATATTTTTTAAAATGCAAAGCACAGCAGCCACATACATCAAACATAAATATTTAGCATCGTCATACTCTCCAGTGTAGAAACTAAAATTTGGAAGGATTTTTAACTGTCAGTTATTACGTAATGGCAGTTTAAATGAAGGCACGTCTGTGGCCCGGCGGGCAGGTAGTGGGCAAGCGGCAGCTGCAGGACTTCCAGTGATGTCATGCTTCCTCGGCCGGCTGGCTACACAGGCCTTACGGAACTGAGACAACCTCCTTTTACTAACCTTGGTCTGATACATGCTGTGGCGTGGAGTCAAGCAGATTCTAGATTATGTCCTGAGGTAGGTGGGCCCATAATTGTTGCACGGAATCCTGGATATTGTAGAATGGCAGCAGCCATGATGGAGGTAGTTCTTGGTGACCTGTGCCATTCGTGGAATCCCGGCCAGAAATGGGAGCACATGGGAGTGTAAGATCTCTCCCACATACCACTTGGCCATCAGTATTCTACGTAACATTACGGAAGTGGATTAGCTATCGTAACTCCTCAGACCATAATGCTTGCAGTGAGGGAAGTGTGCTACTTAATAGCAAGTTTGGAATTGTGATGTTCTGGCCAGGGGGGGGGTTTCACACCCGGGTGCAATTATCATCAGTCCCCATAACGAAGCAGCACTCATTTCTAAACATCAGACGTCACCAGTCTGTGGTGTTTTTGGTATTACTTTGGCCTAGTACATCTGCAAGCAGAGTCGCCATTGGTGTTTAGTTAATGGCAGCACAAGTAATGGGTGCTAGAATGGTAAGGTGTTGAGAAATGATTCATGGGCACACAAGAGCCCCAGTACTGGTCAGTATCATGGATTGGGTCGCCATGGGATTCCTCCATGCCTGGCACACAATCTGTTGATCCTCTCGACTGGTAGTCAACCTCATCCATCTTGAGCTGATTTTCCATGTGAATGTCTCCATGTATCGACTACTCCCAACAGCATTGGACAGTATGGTCTGAATGATCTGCATGGTGAGCTATATGGTGATACAACCACTCTGCGGATTTTAGCCCAAGTGTGAGTCTTATATCAAAGTCCGTCAATTGTGTAAAGTAACATCTTCGGCATCTTCCTAGCATTCTTCTGTACTCTGTACACGTACTTGATATCGTATGATGTTTCTCATGACTTTAACTACGACCGATGGTTGATACTTACAAAGTGCCACTGCTGGGTGTGTGCGGTCAAATGCAATTGCGTACATGGGATCATGGGCATACCAGCATGTACTCTTGCTATGTACTGTACATAGTTTTGTAGTTTTTGCATGGTTTCTTCATGGTGCAATATTTTAATTGTTCGTCAGTGTGGTAGCATGAATAGTACATGATAAAACAATTTTACACAGTGTGTTTTACTGTAGTCTGTAGCAATTTAGCAATATGTGTCTGTAATGATGCAAAGTTCAAACAAACACAAAAGCCTTAGACCTTGCCACAGAATTTGAAATCGTGAAAGCTTGCAAAAAAAGGACTGTGTCAACTAGGGTTAAAATCCATCTTAATTCAACCTTATTTTCTACACTCTCTACATGATACATTTGATGCCGGCTAACAGCCAGCGGCGCTAGAGCCCATGACGGCGCTCACGTGTCACGTGTACCGCACGTGCGCAAAGAGCCCCGACAATTCTGAACTTTCCTATAAATGTTAATTTCAGGGTAACGTGTGTTATATTGTCTTTACAGTGTTTAATATGTCTTAAAATGTTTTAAAGTACTTGTACTAATTAATGTTTTAAAGTACTTGTACTAATTAATTGTTTATTAAGAATGAATATTCAAAGTGCCTGTGGTGCCGAGATTTAGAACACTTAATATTCTGGCATGAACGCCATCACAAAGAGACATTAAAATAATATTGAAATTCGTAACTAAATTATAGAAATGTAAAACAATGTCTTATTTAATTTGTGCTATTTTATTTTAAATATAAAATATTTCACTCTGCGTGCATAGCACTTCCGCTATGTGGACCCCGTAGACAGCCATGATAGGTCTGTGCGATGCTTGTATCTGAACAGTCTGTCGAGGAGAGCTGGCGAGGTAAGACACTGTCACGTGCGTACTACAACTTTTGTTCACTGACATAGGTTTCCATAATCCATGTAGTTTACCGGTTAATCTTTGCTTGCGTACGTTTTTGGCAGACATTTTCCCCAGCATTATGCTCCCGTTTTTCTAATTTCTTATGCCCTTGTGGCATTTTTAACTTAATCGAGGAGAAGGAGGAGAAAGATGTTGGAGAGGTCACGCGACCCGCACATTTTGAATCAGACACCATCTGCCTATGTTTATGGCATTTCATTGTAACTTCTGCATAATTGCTACATGCAATTTTAAGAACTTTATTTTTCTGTATGTACTTAAGGGTAATTTTCGTGTGTGAATATTTTACGGCAACATCACGTATAACCACGTGGCCAACTGAAGCCAAGTCTTTGTATACGCCATCATTGCATTTTAAGAGCTTATTTATATAACAATTGTATGTGAAATCATTTATGTCAGGGTTCTATGTATTTTTCACGTACATTTATGCTTTTGTACTTGACCACGCGGTCACATTATGTTTGATTGTACCGCCATCAGGCATGTTATAAGCCTGTAACAACGCTAATCGTAAAGAGAACCATTTGCCAAACACGAATAATATTTTATCTGAATTTAGTTTGCCGTTTCCATGTAGAAATATTGCAATTTCACCTGCACCACATGGTCTGCTACGAACTTCATCCAGCAGCATCCGCGCCACCTAAACTTATTTTCACTCGTGTGTGTGTTTATTGTGAATATTCATCTCGTGTCCCATCTTATTTCTTGTATCATTCAAGGGTCTATGTAATTGTGTAATTAGTGTACGGTGCAATTACTCCCGTCCTAGCCAACTCTGTATATAGGCCGTCACCACACTAACCACGTCCTGGAGGGCGAGCCCCGACAAGTTTGTGTTAGTGATGCAGAGTAATCACTCGTGTTAATGTGTATTAAGGGAATTCATTTGTAATTCACCGTGTCCTGTCTTCAGGGAAAAACCGTCAGTCCACCCTAGTGGCTGTCGGCCCTCTTCCTTTGTGAAGGCTGTGCTTTTACGCACCTCGGTGAGATCATCCATTTAGACGTGCGCTAGATTAATTACGTTGGGGAGTACCCAAGCGGAATTGGCTACTCATGACCGAGATAACCATTTCGTTGGCACGTTGATGTGTATAAACAATATCAATAAAAACATGTCTACAGTGAACTCAATTTTTTATTCAGTAGTGACAGTGTCCTAGCCACATATATTTTATCTATTATTTATTTCAGTGATTTTATTAAAAGTTTAGTATTGCCAACGTGTTTGTAAGTACGCACGGGTGAGATGGACACACAGAACCCACAACATCCCTGAGAACCCAAGTCTCAATAATGCTGTGATTGGGAAGCACCGCTGGCGCCCAAATTACCAGTAAGTATTTCTGTCATTGTTCATCTCGTGTCTCACCCGACGGCGTCACATTATAAAGTAAACCATCTTGATGTAAGGGCATGCCTTTCATGTGGATTAATTTGATTTTGGAGATAAATACCCATGGGTATACAATTGTTTTAAATGTTTAATTTTCTGTTGTACACTGTTGTTTAAATGTGTTTATGTTAGCATTAATTTGCTTGGATGCAATACAGCTAAATCTAATGTTTTATGTGAGCAAAATTTTGCACTGCTTCATCAAAACAGTTTGCAGTTCATAATAATACTGGCTTGTAAGAATAACCAACAAATTGTGCCTTCTCATGAAAGTTGTTAAATTTAAGCCCCCCCTCAAAAAAATAAAATAAACGAAGTCCACAGCTGTATTACTAGGCCAAAACTAAAAGAAAACGGGTAAGAATGGGAACTTAGCTGTAATATTCTACAATGAGTTCTGGACAGATGTTAGATAATGTAATACTTTCAGTAACTGCTATGAAAGGAAGCAAGAGAAAAAAAGTTAGAAAAATGTGTACATTGGGGCTTGTAGTGTACATTTTTTTTCTTTGTTTACAGAAGAGCTATGGTGGAAGGACACAGGTGGCTGTGATACTGTTCTAGAACTGTCAATATTTACTGTATTTATGTGAAATGGACAATAAGCCTAAAATAACAAATTATTCATATTCAGATAAATACCTTACAGTAGTTCTTTCTATTTGTTTGCAAGTGAGCATCTTGGAGGATTGTTTCCCAATTTTATTGTGCATTATGTATCTTTTTCTGCTACTGTTGTGATAGCACTGACTCTTGCTCCTACAGGCCGTGTGCAGAACGTGACACACTTTGGATCATTCGTGGACATTGGGGTGGGCTGTGATGGACTTATACCAATATCACAGCTGCGGGGCATGAGTCCACCCCTCGGTAGTCACGTTGAAGTCAGGGTGATGTCTGTCAATGTTGCCCAGAAGAGGGTGTCGCTCAGTCTGATACGGATCATCACCTGAGCAACCTGGACTTCATCCCTCTCTTGAGGAAGAGAGGTTCACATTTCCTTTCTTGTGGTTCCTCGCACCTGTGCCGTGGACTATTGTGTGGCCAGTTTTTCTGGAGATGGTAACTACTCAGGTGTGACATAATTTTCTGTGTCATGTGAAATTTATGCAAAAGATAATTACATTCTGCGCTGGTCACTGTAGTAGACTGAGCTTATGTAGCTGCAATGCAGCCAGAGTAGCCATTGTATCCCTACTTGCCAAATCTATCCATATATGTATCTATGCTACAAAGTGGATAAAACGTATTAGTACTGTAATTAAATGCAATACTATATGAAGTGTTCAAAGAACAACAAACACAAAAACTTTGAAATCTCTGGTAAAGTGTTTTTTTGTTTCTTCCTTTTATCAGTTGAGAATATTTTTGTTGTATGCAGCAGTAAAATGGGCTTCCATGCAAGTGTAATGGACTGTACAGTAATATTATACTATACCTATAGTGGAGTGTATGGTAAATTTGTATTGTGTTTGACAGCACTGTAAAATTGAGCTTTTCAGTCTAGATTTTTTAAGTTTATAGTTTGTGGTTAGCATGTATCATAGTTAGGGGTGGGACGATACTATGTTTTCGATACTCAATACTCTAAGTAAAAAAAGTTCTAAAATGCACCTAAATTTTTGTAAACTACATATTCCTTGTTCTCGACTAAATTTATGATAAAGTTAAAAATCACGCAAGATAATATTACAGATGATGGAAACAAATTAGAAATTTATATAACTTAGCAGTAGGCCTGCCAAGTGTTAAAAATTATAAATATTTATATGCTACTAAAAAAGCTTAATAATTTTTATTTAGAAAAACAAGCATGAAATTTTTTTCTGGATTAAGTCATACAGAGGAAATGTGGGAATTTTTTATCGCCATATAAAAACCAATAGTAATTCTTCTGCTGCCGGAAGCAAGATAAATTTATTATTATGCATTGGTCATTTTCACAGATTGTGTACATACAAAATATGTAGAATAAATATGAAATATTGGTTGTAAACACAAATGGCATGCATTCAGAATATCAAACATAAATTTTGACTGTTCTAGAAACGTAGCACGGCCACAATGTATCCTTGTGCCACATCTGCTCTATCTATGAATAAAACAATTAGTGTATACAAATACTATGAACAATGTAGGTTACCATTCCAACCTACCTTATCTTTGTTATGGCTAAGTCATACTGCTGGTTCTCCATTAATTTTATTGCCAGTGGATTGGATGGGGTTGGGAGAGACTGTGTTTTTCTGCACCTCTTCTTACAAGATTGTGGCCATGTCAGAATTGGCAGATTTTGTTGACAAAATGATCACGTTACCCAATTTTGTATACAAAAATAATGACATATTTGGTATTACATATTTTGTATCTAGTGAACGTTAGCAAAAATACAAAATGACAACATGAGCACCAGGTTTTTTTCTTTTAAACACGTGTGCAAATGGGTAAATAAAATGACTTTTAAAACAAATAGCCATATATAAAATACACTAGCAGTGTTTTAAAAACCAAGTAAGCACACATGCACGTGTGTGTGTTTGTCTATATATATAGCAGAAATATTATGTCTGTTTTAAGCATTAAATTTAGATAAAAATATTTTGTACTATTAAGTGTTGCCGCAACTGCTAAACACGTGACTGTCGACAACTTCCGAATTAATACCTACCAAATCACGAATTTAGTCAATTCGGACCGGACATGGCCTGTATGATCTTTAATTGCATATAGTTTTAGTAGACGAGTTGAAAATTTGCTCGTGGAAAGAAACATTCAGATTATTATATAACCTGTCAAGTTTTAACCTCGCCAAAAGAAAACGTGATAAATTTATAGTTCGTACTGTAATTCGAATATTAAAACATTTTTGGAGAAGTTCATTTTCCATACAATACACGTGCTATTTTCACACTGCAAAACGAGTTGAAATGGTGGTTTTTGGGCCATGTTCATTTAAAACATCCTAATAATAGTTTCAAAATACGTTATTTACAATACACACTGACTTACTGTTCATAATTCCTATTTGCAACTCCTGAATACATATTGTTCTATTGCAATCTTTCCAAATCTAGTAAACTACCGAAAACAAAATAAACAGTGCCGCTTCGAGACGATAGGGAAAATGGCAGACCAAGCATCCAAGTCGATAAAAAAATATTGGATAAAAGTATTGATATGCACATCACGATACTAGATACTTTCTATACTGCCCGGTATCGAATGGCCCATCTTTTAATCATAGTTGATAGGTGTTAGTGATGAATTTTGAGAAACAACACGACTGGATTTCATGCTCTGTAATTATTATTTGCATCTTGGAGAAAGTAGTTTTTGCCTTTGTGGACTTACAGTGGTTTGACAATAGTTGATATAAGATTGTGATATTCAACATATGCAGCAAGAAATTTTCTTGAACTTTTGTCGTACAGCACTTATACATGTTTATGGTCTTGATTAGAGGATTACTAAGTGATGCCCCTTACGTAATGTTGAGGTGACCAAATCTTGGACGATTAAACATGATGTGTGACATTCAACTCCCCAGCCCCTGCACCATCTGGTACGTAATTTGAATCAAATTTGATATTATAGAATGTATAAAAGCATGTTACCATGTTCAGTGACTAAAAGGTTGACTGGAGCAGTGGACACCAGGCTCAATGTTAAAATAGCAGTTGTACAAACTTTCACGGTCAAGTTTTCAAATTTTTTGCTCAACCCATAAGGTTTATGCACTAGTAAAGGCTGGTAGTGTTAGGAGGCTAAATGCATAGAGCTGCTTCTTTTAGCTGATCTGCTGTAATTCAACAAGTTGTGCATTTTAAAATTGTTTCTAGTATATATCTGAGATGTAAATGCTAGCAGTTTTTATATCTCTAGGGTAAAATTGAAGTTACTGGTTTTTCTTTCAAAAATTACATGATGTTTGAATTCCAAAACTGTACCAGTATTCCTTGCATGCTGACCTCAAAGATCATTATTTAAATACTTATTTTTGAAATTAATGCTGCAACAAAAACAACAAAAGAGAATTACGGACAGAGTAAACAAGTAAATAGCCAGAGCTAATGTTTTGTTTTACTCTTAAACCTTGTACTGTAATAACGGTTTGCAAACAAAGGTCCATACATCATCAACTGTTTTGTAAACTAACTAGAGAGCTCACCCAATGTAGAAGTTCAAACTGTGGATAGAAAGTATGATGAACATTGTAAAATTGCAGTGCTACTAGCTTATGTCTATGTAAAGTTTTGTCATTTATTCAAATTTTGTTCTCTGTAACATTTTTTGTACCTTCTTAATTTATGTGCTTGGAACCAAAGAACATGAACTTTTAATCAACAACTTCAAATTATCTCATTTGTGATGCTGAAAACATACAAAATGTTAATAAAAAGATTTTTTTTTTGGTGTACCTTAAAACAGAATTATTTTTTTTTCTTGAATACTAAACAGTACATAAATGCCAAGTGACTTCATTGCATGTTATTGTAGGTTTTGAAAACTTTGCAGCATTGCAATGCCATATTTCTCAACACATTTGGCAACATGTAAATATGTTTGCCAATGAAATCAGCCAGTTATGTGTAGAAAGTTGATTCTTCACTGGGAAGAAGCCAAAAAGTGAACCATTGTTTTAAATGTTGTGTTTTGCCGAATTAAGAGCTGACAGATGATAGGATTTCTTTTAATGATTTATAATTAAAACATGATTTTAGCATTAAAAGCTTTTGAAATTATTTAGAGTATTATTATTCATATAAGATACAGGAATAAGTTACAACTTGGAAGTTAAGTTGGCTGAGTACGTGACACTGTTAAAATTAGGGCTTCACATGTGTCACATGTCATGCCGCTACCAGCTGAGGGCCAGTAGCGACAGAGGAAAATGGTAGTTTATGGTCGAAAAACAATGACTCCAGTAGATCTTAAGGGGAGGTGATGCTGCCACCCCCCCCCCCCCCCCCCCCCAATTTTCGTAATATGAATTACAGGTGATAGGGAAACCTATCACTGAGATGTAGTTGTGAATGTCAATATTAACTCTATTCATACGTAACAAAACAATAGCCTTCCATTTGAAGACTCGTCTATACCCGTAACACATATGCATGCACACTCTGATAATATATGTATTTAGAATTAACTAGAGAGAACACCATCTCAAAGGATCTATTTCTACTTCGTTAGAAGGGATGACTGTTCCCTTCATCTTATTCAGTTAGATAATCCTGTGTGACGTGCTTTCATACTAAATAGAGAACTTTTGTAACCAGGGAATCCACATCTAAAATCAGTCACTTTAATACCACGCTCTTCATAAAAGGAAGGTGAAGACTTAGATCTGGGCTACATGAAATAGCCAATTACATTTCCTACAATGGCCCTTGAAGACTACTTTAGGAGAGCTGTATTCGCTGTACTGCCAGCCATGGAGTGCCTGACCATATAAATAAATATTACTACATTTCCCCATCCGCCCACACTGCTATTTTCCAACCTGCCACATGCCACTGTCTTCCTCCGCCGGCACTATTTCTCCTCCGGTGTCCTCCGCCCACACCCGTCTGCATTGTGGCGTGTGTCGCTTAACTAACGACCTGGCATCCTGGCATCCCGTGACGTACAGGGGTCAGCTAGGCTGTCCGCACTTGAAGTTGTCTCCTCAGTAACATTGCACAAAATAAAATATTTATATAGTGATAATATGAACTATATCTGGGCGGCATCGAGAATATAGTACACCATTACAAACTAATTCATCTTTAAATAACTGCATGATTTAATACAATAATTGGAACGTTAAAAAATATTAAATCATTAACATTTCTCCGAATACGTTAATAATATATACTCTAAAGAGAGTGTATCCTACCACAACAGTTATCTATGTCATAATTTAAACAACAATAACATTTAGAGCTGAGTTTGAAGGCCGTCTGACACATTTCTTGTCATGGAATACTTAAATTCATTACTGAATAAGGTTTGTATGTGTTGAGCTTTAACCTAGTTATGTACTACTGATATGGCATTTTCATGAACACCTATACATATGTATTGGGTGTTTTGTTGGCTGCACAAGCAATATTCTTATGAGTGGTCGCTACTTAAAACACAACTTTCTTTTGTAATGGAAGTCGATTTTAACATTTAAATATAAGCACTTTGCAAAAAAAATAATTGCATCAATTCAATTTTATAGCAAAAACTGCAAGAGTTCTCATTGGAACTCGAAACTGTTTTTGTAACAATTAGGGATGGGCCGATGTCGACGTTGTTATATTTCATTTCTGTGCTGTAGACCACTAATATAAAGTTTTTCAAGTGTTCACTAAACTGAAAACTTAAATTTAAGTAACGAAAAAATATTTCCACATATTTGGAATTATGATTGTGGACATCAAAACTGGTATCAGGATCGTTGTAATCGACGCTATCTGCAGCTGAGTATCTGTGTTGCTGGTATCTGCAAAATGTGGTATTGCCCCATCCCTAGTAAAAATTTAAAATAAACAGAAATGGAATGTGTTATTCAGTGTATATTTCATGGAAAACATTAAATAAAAAATATGTTAACCTGGAGAGTGTATGCACACCCACAGACACATACTCTCTGTCTGATATAATTTGGCAAGATCATGACAGTCAATGAGTGGCAACATGACGTGTACAAAACAAACAACCTGCCGTTTGCAAAATCCCGTATCAGCTGATGCATGAAGAAATGAAAATTAATATTACATTGGCTATTCTGCCTACGCACATCAGACAAACGGAAAATATGCAGTTAAGAAAGAGTTCCTAGAATAAGTAATACATTTTCTTATACATGGTTACAAAATGGCTGTTGTTAGTATAACAAACTAAACTTTGTGATAAAGTAGTAATGTAGAGGTGTTCAGAATTAAATGCAAATTATAACGGTCCATATTCAAATGAAATGCATCTTCAAACATCGGGAGTTCTGTTAATGTTGTATCACGACTCACCTTGCCATCCATAAATGCCTGATATTAAAACAAAAAGCATATAAAAAATATCGCAGGGTATCATTCAAATTATTTTTCACATAATTTGACTAAATATATTTTTAACTCGTGTCATTTTGAGCCAGTAATAGGAGAAAACTGAACTTCTAAAAATATGGGATTAAGAGGTATGCCAATGTGCTGCTATCTGTTGATAAACATGCTTGGCGTACAACACTCCCTGCCACATCATCTGTTAGCCAGCTCCAAAAATACTACCAGCCAGGAAAAAATAGCTTCTTGTGTAAAATAACAAATTTACAATTGTTTTATTGTTCTGCAAGATCTGTATATTTTTTAAAATAACATTTGTATATCTGTGTGCAGCAATTTTGATTACTAGTAATTTCTATTAAATGGCAATTGTACACCTCCTTTGATTACATGCCATGTTCTTCTCTCCCCGCAAACTCATTTCTTTGTTGTTTTTCTGTTGTAACTATACTGTATTATTAAAGCGAAGAAAGTGGGACGCACACGTTTTTTTAAAATTATTATTAAGCAATTCTTATGTTATTCAACGACATATTTCCAACTCAAGCTGTTTAGTCTCAGTAATAGCAGAATAATTGCTTTGCAAAAGTCACTGGTGAGTTGTCAAGCAGTTCCCCAAATTACTTTAATCACCAGTCTTAAAACATTAGCAGTAACGTCCAAAATGTGGTAAGTACTACAATTACCGTTTCGCAACTGTTAACCCAAATTCACTGTGTCTAATAAATTAAAAGATGAGGTAACATATATTTAATTTTTGCAAGGTTTTCTATTTTTGTTTTTATATTCTACGAATTTGTTTAGACATGTCAGTCAATAAATTCCTTAAAATTTGTTTCGCATCACAATAAGTGGATTAGCTGACAGCATGTTGATAAAATGTACAGCCACCACTTGACAAACCAGCTGATGGCAAAAGGATACATAAACAAGAAGTAAACATTGGCGCTTCTTTCGTTGAACTGTCAAAGTCTTGCCAAGTAACATGAGAGATTACTTATAGTCCATTCCCGATTGGAAGCAACTTAAAAATCAACCTTTGAAAAAACCACTCTAGGCAAAACATGTCAACATGTTTTTTCAATAACCTGTATTCCACAAATATATAACACTGTGGTTAACTTTAGAGTATTTTATTATTGAATAAATGAAACTTTACCTTAATATCTTCTTTAAATTGTAATATTTATTTCTTTTTAAATAATTAACAACAGCGAGAGCAGCGACATGTTGGCAACGTCCGGTAAGAAATAGTTCACAGTTAAAATATTATTTTAACCTAGTTTTTTAGTATACTATTTGTAAACGGTGCCTATTGATGTATTTAGGTTGCCCCGATGGCAACATAACACATGTTTACAGTTTAAAAAACAGCGGAAAATATCGTGAGTAGGCTGTAATGGTACGGTGTTGTTTTATCGAGCGAGAGCAACTTAAAAGCAACTGTCTCCTGAGCGAGCTTAGTCGCTCTCTCTGTCTCTTTCACAGTTGGGCAAAAATTGTACATGTTTTCAATTGTAGCAATTTCATACTTATTACATTATTATTTTTGAATTTGTAATTTACAACTGAAAAGAGATTTTAATGTTTGAATACTTATGTTAATATATTTAGATATGATGGCGAGGCAGAAACAAAGTGAAGTTGACAGATGTGGCGAGCCATAATATGGCGTGTTGCTGTTTTACCAAACAAAGCATAAATTATACTTACTCTGAAAAATACTACAAATTACCACATCACGTTTGTAGACGTGTTTTTTAAAACTACCTAAGCAAGTTACAATGTTGTGATAAATCTGTGTTTCCGTGGCAGTAATAAATATACTGTTACGGTGCGTTTCACTAACCGTTGCGTGTGAAATAGCGTGGAGTGGCTTGTTTGGTTATAGTTACACTGGATCTGTGTGTGCGTGATTTCAAATATTTAATGTGAACTATTTATGCGTTGTAAATGTGAACTGTTTTTATGGCGAAGTTATTTATTTACATCCACGTATGTTTGTTTATCACAATGTTGTACCTTTGCCCTGGGTGTTTGAAACACAGTTGTGTAACGTGATTTACCATCAGTCCCAACAAAATAACCAAGTTCAGCCCCAATAAATTTAAATAAACCTAATACACAGTAAGTAGCAATACATATAAATATGAGTGGAATAAAAGTTACGGTAGGCTTATTTGAGTGCATGTTCACCGCTATATTTTAAGTTTCTATAACAAAAAATGGGCGGCAAGAGTTGCGTGCTTGATTTTAATGTCGCTTTTACGATGCACTGTCTATTCCTTCATTATTCGAACTGAGGCCGTCCTTTTACAGAAATTACCCAACACTTAGCAATGACAAAAAGTGAAATACTACAGTTAATTACTCCGCAGTTGTAACAGTGTTAAACACAGTCGCTGAATAATATTAACGTGCATTACGTGTAGTGTGCTATGTCATGGAAAACAAATATGGTAATGTAACGTAACTGTAAGAACTATTGTTAATTCAGGCATTTTTAAAACTTCATAAAGCTGACCTAAATAATGTTATAGGCCTAAACTGTGAATATTCGTACAAAATGGTTTTTGAAATAGACCTAATACAGAATTATTTGAAAAACAATAAACAACACATTTGATAGGTAGTATAAAAGCAGAAGTCACATTTCAATGTTTATTTTTAGGTGTAGTGAAAGTATATGAACACATATACACACAATGGCACGAAAACATTGATTTTGACAGAAGCTACATAGCAGTCACATGGCAATGTTTGTTTACATTTGGCGGAAGGATACAAAAACGGCCTGCAAGTAGATATTTAGCAGGGCCCTGAGAAAGTTGCTTCCAGTGGGGAATGGACTATACATACATACATACATACATACATACATACATACATATATATGGTAATTTTAATGTACATTGTCACATGCAATCACAGTCATTTCTTTGTGTTCAGTCTTGTACTTTGTCAAGACACTTAATACTTCCCACAAAAACTCACAGATTTGTACACGAAACACATACAGATTGTACTCATATGTAGATTTGGTAACAATAACTTTTTATCAGAAGAACAAAAGAATGCTTGTGCCAGGAAAGGTGGGTCACTGTGTCATCTCTCCTCTTGCTGCAACATCCACATGGCATAACAATAAATATCTCTTCACAGTTGTTCATTTTTAATCCAGTTTTTTTTTTTTAATAGATATATACAATCAAAACTCAAAATTATGATTATTCACCGTTCCCAGGAAAATGGTTGCAGCTGTAGAGGAGTTGTTCGATTTTTGAAGCAATCGTGACCCACCTGCACCCCCATACGAAAAAATTGCATTAAACTTTTAATTTAACAATTTTTGCATAGTTTTAACTGCAAAATTACATGTTATTCTTGTTAAATACATTCTCATGTATTCATGAAATGACTACAGTAGTAAGATATACATACTTGTATGCTCAAATGTTACTTATTTTGATTATCTCTGATGCCCAAAATTTTAAAAATTGCTGCTGTGTTCAATAGTTTCTAAAGCAAAAATAACATGTAGTATTAATAAAATATTAAATTATTTTAATATTTTGAATCCTCCTGAGAGAATTGTAACCTAGATGGACATATAGTAGGTGCCCCCCCATTTCGCCAAAAAAAAAACTTAAACACAGGTATGCTGAGCATTATAGCAAGTGCAAGCTATACTTTCATTGGACTCTTGCAGGAAAATTAGTCGAATTATTGGTTTATTTGTAAACAATGCCATGTACCACTCGGCAGCTATGACAGACATGTAGAGCGCGATTAGTCAGCTGCCGGGCTTGGGCGGATCGAAGAATCGAGAACTGCTCACTATTGATTAGTTGAAGCATGTGCATACTCAGTGCAGGGTTGGGAACCCCCTGTCAATCATGGCCACACAGTGTGTGGATGGAATTCCCTGTGTGATCCTTCCTCTCGCTCCTCACCCAGCGTCTGCATGTGTAAAGCAGGGCGAGCCACACCGCGTGTGGCTGTTTTTTTTCTAGCAAAAATTTTGAGACAGAGTACAGGACCGGTGAAAAGCATCCGTTGTAAAGACAACGGGCTTTGTTATTCTGTTGTATAAGGTACGTAGGAAGTTCTTTGCGCACCTATTTCGAGACAAAGTAACCCCGTGCAGGTTTACGAGTTTTGTAAGTGTGTTGGCAGTAGTGGCTGGTGCTGTCTTGCAGGCAATGATTAAAGAGACGTCTGACAAAACTCCGACTTTGTTCTTTAGTAGTAAGAACAGGTAATCCCTGGGGCACTGAAGAAGGAAATCTATTGTGGCTAAGAGAATCTCTGGATTGCCCTTACAGGTGGATGCTGGGGTCTGTAGTGTTCTCCTCTGATGGGTATACACAGTTTACTCACTTGGGAACCAGTGCTTCAGTGACTGGCACTGCCTGATTGCTGGTCGGGGCCGCTAGTGTCAATACTGGGATGTTTCAAAAGCAGGAAAAATCGAATCAGCTCCTATGTTTCTTGACACTAAAGGGTAACGACCTTCCCCTTACAGATTGGTGCTGGCCTGTGGTGGTCTCTGTTGAGTATACATGGCTCACCTGTCTGGGAATCCCTAGACAGAATGTTAAAATGGTCCCACCTCAGATGGCCATTGCCACTCTATGCCAGATTACAACGTCAAGGAATACTTCCTAGCCCTACATTAGTGCCCTATTGCCATCTCTTCCAACCCCAGTATGGCGGCGGCCTGTGGTGTTCCCCTCTGTTGGGTATACACGACTTGTGCATCAAGGGTTTCTACCCCCTTCGCTATGCCCATATTTTATGCCTAGTAGACCATCAGGACCATTGGTGTGCAAGACATCATAAGGCCGAGCGCCTGTGGCGGCACCTCAGTCAGATTGCCCAGCAACTCCCTCCGCCCACAGAGTGACCTTATGGGAGAAGAGGAATACCAAGTCCAATGCAAAGGTTGTGGGAAGGAATTATATTTTGCCTGCCTAGGTTGGAGGGATGAAGTAGACAGGCCTATCATTTTACTGCCCGAGATGCCAGCTTTAGCCCAACCCAGAGAATAATGAAGCTACCCCAAGCAGAGTAAGACAGGAACCTGGGCATGTGATGCCCAGGTACGGCACATGTTACCCCACAGAGGTGACAAGGGTACTGCCTGAATTCAGAGGTTTACGGAAACGTACAAGACATTGCTGGAAGATAATGGCATACCTTGCTCACAGTGGGTAGACACTATGCGGAGATGGCAAGGAGAAGCAGCACACAGATGGTGTCGCAAATATGGGGATTTTGTGGAAATTCAGGAAGCATTTAAAGAATGTCTGCAAGACCAGTTCGGGAAGTTGGAATTAAAGCAAAAATAATCAGGGAACTTTATAGTCAAACAAGAGGAGAAAGAAAAGAAGCAGAAATCTTTATCTGCAGCGAAATAAATCTATACAAGCACGTGCATCCTGAGGGGAATATAAATGGGAACCTCCCCCTAATCATAGAACTATTACTGCCAAAAATCAAAACATTTCTGAACACACTAGAACCCTCGTTAGTGAAGGAATTAGTAGAGAGCAAAGTTGGTAGAGTGGGACCTAAACGAAATGGGATGGAACCCTCTTAGTGGACTAGAGAAGTACAGGTATGGCGGGCGTACCACCCTTCTGCGAAGGCCCGAAACCACAATGGATCCAAGTTGCTGGGGTTGCAGCAATTTGGAGCATTGGAAATGAAATTGACCAAACAAGGCAAGGAAACCAAGAGAAAATTTGGTCGAAAAAAGAGGGGAAAGAAGCCAACTAGAACAGGATGGAACCACCAAAATTGTTCTAAAAACGGGACCCGCAGAACCCGTCAACCAGAAAAGGGAACTCAAGGAAAGAACTCCAACCAACTTTAAGGATTAATTGAAGAAGACCCCGATGCTGAGTACCAAGAATACTAATAGAACTGGAAGGGAGGGAAGTTAGAACGCTAATGGACTCAGCAGTCAGTGATAACTTTATACAAACCAATAGGTTAACCTCCGGAAAGCAAGGATGGATCGTTCCCACGAATCAAAACAGTTTACCTGGCAAAGACCAAGCAGGAAACTGAAACTGAAAGGAACCTTCACGTTAACCTTCTGGACCGGGAGAAAGATAGAACATGAGGCATTATTCTGTGTATCTCTTTATCTAGGGAAAGAAGTGATACTTGACGCATGCCGCTAATACTACCAATAAACAACTACGACTCATTATTGTTCCCTGATGATGGCAGCTAAAATGACTGCCGAAACATTGGAGAAGAAATCCACGACGCGGCTCAAATCCAGAAGCCTATAAATTATTTGTGATTGTTGTGGTTGCACAATATATATGAGCACCAGTAAGTTATTGCAATATGTACAAGTAGGAGTAAAGTTACGGAGTGCACAAGTAGGACAGCCTGTGTGCCCTAGAATGTCAGTGATTCAGGCAGATCAGTTCCCAAGGAGAGCTCATGAGATTTCAATCTGTAGGTACTTGTGAATGGAGTTGGTATGATTACAGTAAACCTCTATAATTCATTCATACTCTCACCATAAGTTTTTTATGTTCAGTGGTAGCAATCACAAGTTAACTCAAAACTAACATGCATGGAGTTTACAAGAGAAGCATTTTAGAGCAAGCACATTTTGCTATTACATTTTTTATGTTCAGTTTTATGGGTGGGAAAAAAAAAGAAGTATGTTAACAGCACATATTGTCAAGTTTTATTTGAGCAATAAAACAGTTGCTCTGTGCACACATTTACATATAATCAGTGGTTTTAATAATACAAAATTAATGAAGTTACTCTGTACACACTCAATTTTCATTAGAAATACCCTCGCCGACTACTATTGCTCACCTCCAACTGCTAAAGGAACTCCCTCTGAAACACAACAAAGGAGCAGTCAATGGCAAGGGTGAACAAGAAATAATTCCTAATGAAAAATAACAACTGATAGATTATCAAAATAATAAATATTTGGGTATCACAATACATGGCATGGAGGAGGGGAAGAATGGAAAAAATAAGACAACAGGTACACAAAATTTAACATATCTTAGAGTTTGGTGTGGAAGAGAGGTAACGTCTATTTTCAACAGAAAAATCACTTAAGGCCCTACCACCTAACAATAATAGTGCAGAACTACGACACTGGGAACTAGTCCACCAATACATGATCAAATCCAGCTTAAACATAAGATAACCCTTCTGCCACATTTCAAATGTCCTGCCTCACTCTAGTTTGTCTCCTGGCCATTACATTCACTATTTGCCAGATCACGCATTGTGTGGAAAATGTGTTTGTCCAACTTTTGTGTAGGTGTCTATCCACGAGTACCACCATATGAGTATTTGTGTATTTTGTCTCTTTTTATAATGCAATTAGTAGCCAGCAACCTATTTGCGCCGTATTTAATAAAACAAATTTTTACACTACAAAGCAGAGTTAGAAGGGTTTTTTTTTTGGACCATGTACATTTCAAATATTTTAATAATTGTTTCAAAATACATTGTTTACAGAACACACAAACTTAAACATTTCTTTAACATATTACATACTTTGGACAATTTCTTTGTTATAAAATCATGTTTGTTTGCCAATGATATTATATTATTTAGTTGCAAAATCATTCACCTGTTTCAACTTTCAGAACGTAAATCATAATTGTGGTGCTTCAAGACAGCAGAAAATGGTGGATCAAGTAATTTTACAAAGTGGTTGATGTTGGTATTACATTTCGCTCAAGAAGAGAGACTGAAATGGCACAAGTATACTTAATGAATGCTAATACAATAATAATTAATAAAAATTGGCGATAAATATTCCTACAACAGCATAAACCAGCACATTTACAAGGCAAGCAGTCAATGCCTCACTCTATGGTAGCTAGAATGGAATGCAGGCATGGCAGTCTGGCAGAACAGCAGTATCAATCAGGTTGGTACATGTACAGTATGGTGCCAGAGGGAGGACAAGTCAGCCGCCTTCACTTCACCTTTTATAATGGCAAGGTTGTTTGGTTTCCCGCTGTGTGTAACTCGTTCAGTGCATCACTGAAGTCAGCCATGCTAAATATAACTGCATTAGGACCCTTTACCATGTTATGTAGGATGTGTATAAAGACCGGGAAATGGACAGTTGATAATACTATATCATTTAATATATCTAAATTTTCCTGTAAGAAGGCAGTGAACATGGTATACACAATCGCTAATCAAAATTGCTTGACATGCTGTACATGATGTCTTTTTTCAACATGACCTATACGTCTATTTAGGGTATATAAATTGTCTTGGAAGATGTAATTTTTAAAATAAATTACTATTTCATAAAAACAATATTTTAGTGCACAGTTTGTGTATAAGGGATTGGGAGTGAGTGAACTGATCCAAAATTAAATAATGACCACTAATATTTTCCTTCTTTCAACAGTCCAGCTAAGTGTTTTTATTACTTTAGGATCTCACAAAGGGCAGTCTCTAGCTAACTGAATCTTGGCACTTTATGGTAGGCTCGCAGGCACGCTTGGGTAACAGCGATGACTCATAGAAGGGTGATGGTGTCTATTTCAAGACCTTTCCTGTTTCCAAATCATATAGTAGTGACGAAGAGAACTGCAATGGCCAGCAAGCAAAAAAAGATGCAGTTAATTAATTTTTCAGCCCATTTTATTCAAATATTACAATTTTTTAATTTAAGTTTTTACGGCTCCAAAAAAAGGGGTCTTAACTTCGACGGAGATGTTATCAGTTGCATTGAGATTTGACTCTATGGTCACGAACTGTAACACTCCTGTGACATAGTTTTCTAAACATATGCCAAAATTGTTTGGTCAGTTGCAGATGTGTGCTAGTGACTTTCCTGTTTCAAATAGTTTTGAATGAATACTAATTTTTTAAAATAATTTTCAAATAGTTTTCAAATATTTTTTTTTGGGTTAAAATATGTTAAAATTTCATAAAAACAAACATTTATTTATAACTTGCTGACCTGTGCAACTTCGATCCCATGATTTTTTTTAAAAGTTACTAAAGCAAAGCCCACCATAGTTTCATTAAGGTTTTATGTTTAAAATACTAATATTTCTTCTTTCAGGTTTAATGGAGTTATTAAATTACAACATGCCATCGCTTCGCACATGTTTTAGGTTAGCATGAAATTTAGGACACTGAATTGATCTAGCCACTCTTTTTATTGGGTTCTCTAGTTACTGAGCTACTGCGACCCCCTTTTTGGGTGCTCTAGCCACTGAGATAATGCAGCCTCACTACTGGGTGCTCTAGCCCCTGACCAGCTGCTGCCCCACTATTTGGTGCTCTACCCACTGAGCTACTGCGGCCCCAATATTAGGTTCGCTAACCACCGAGTTTCTGCGGCCCTACTACTGGGTTCTCTACCCACTGAGCTATGGCGGCCCCACTATTGGGTGATCTAGTCCCTGACCAGCTGCACCCCACTGTGTTCTCTAGCCACTGGGCTACTGTGGCCCCACTATTGGGTTCTCTACCCACTGAGTTTCTGCAGCCCCACTATTGGGTTCTCTACCCATTGAGTTTCTGTGGCACCACTATTGGGTTCTCTAGTCACTGAGCTACTGCGGCCCCACTATTTGGTACTCTAGCCCCTGACCAGCTGCTGCCCCACTATTGGGTTCTCTAGCCACTGAGCTGCTGCGGACCCCTTATTGGGTGCTTTAGCCACTGAGCTACTGCGGCCCCACTTGATGTATATGTATCCACCCGGTCACTGCGGCCCCACTTGGAATAACTCTAGCCACTGGGCCACTAAGGCTTTTTGGAAGGAAAGTTTTACAGCCCATAGACAAAAAAGAAAGAATGATGAAATTTTTTTAACAATGCTTTTTATTATACAATCCTGAGAAAAGCTTAATCCAATTCCTATTTACATCCCTGATCATCATGTTTCCGGAACCGTTTGAGATATCTCGATGAAAGAAAGACTAAATTAGTCATGGTGTTATTATCTATATACGGTGTAAATTTTATGTCAATACGTTAAGTGGTTTTTGAGTTAAATCCGTTCTGACAGACGGACAGACACAAAAAAAATTAACATTAGATATGGCTTAGTTATCAATTATACTATATGAAAAAATAGTTTAAAGTGGAAAATTTGAAAATCACAGACAGACACATCTATTTTATTTAGTAGTTTAGATACCGGCTTATTAACAACAATTTTTATAATGTTTGTAATGCTAAAAAATTTTAACCCAAAAGTTGCATGTAACAGTGACAATCTTCAATCTTACAATAAACATAATTCATACACACAAACATAAAAGCCAACGCATCTGAGAGATATAACACACATGACACTGCTATCCACATCAGTAATATTTAATAGCACTATTTGCAGTGATTTTGGTTCAGCACTGAAAAACAAAGAATTTCAATACAGTACTATTCAAACTTACAAACAAAATTAATATAAATAAAAATTAATTAATATAACTAATGAGCCTACTTTACTTTACATGGATGCAAATAATATTAATAAGGTTTTTAATAGGTTAGATAGTAGGTGGGTGACATGCATGTCTCCCAAGTGCTACCTTTGTTTGGCTAACAGTTTCAAATGGAAATTGTGTGCTTGCCTTTAATGTTGTCTATAAAATTTACTCTTGGTATTCATTTGGTCCTTCTACCTTCCAGCTTCCGCTCAAACAGGGTGGTGCACCAGTTAGGAAGACGAAGCAAGTGGCAAACGAAGCTATTTCTTCTCTTGTGTAAGGTTTCAACCAAGATATGTGTTTCATTTGCTCTTTTGAGAACACTCTCATTTGCGACATCATCTGTCCAAGGTATTCTTAGAAGTCGATGCCAGCACCACATTTCAAATGCCCTGGGTTTCAGTATTTCTGCTCTTCGCAGGGTCCATAATTCTGACCCATAGCTTAAACTATTCCATACAAAAAATTTTCACAAAGTGATTTCATACCTCCATGTTGATGTTCTTAGATTTTAACAGACACTTCTTTTTTTGAGAAAGCTTCCTTCGTCTGTGGGATTCTGGTATTTCCTTCTTTTGTACATTTTCCATCAGCTGTGGTTATACTTCCCAGATATTTGAATTCCTTTAGTTGGTCTAGTTTTTCTCCATCCATCAACACAGTGGCAATTTGATCACCAGCCGTAGGGAATGTCATTATATTTGTATTCTTTTTGTTTATTCTCATACCACACCTCTTTGTTAATAATTTGTTCATGTGATTTAGTGCCTTTGCCATCTCTCTTTCATTCTCTGTTATCAATGCTATATCATCTGCATATCGTATGGTAGTATACAACTTGCCATTAACTTTTATGTCATGATTGTTGGTAACTAAGAATTCCTTTATGACTTCTTCAATAAAGATGTTAAATAATAGTGGTAATCATCTGCATCCTTGTCTTATACCATTTCCAACTTTTACGTCCACTCTTTCTTTGCCAATTAAAACTGTCTGGTACTTGTAAAGATGGTAGAGTATTCTTCTATCCCTGTAGTCTATTTTAAGCTTTCTTAGGATTGCAAACAGCACATTCCAATTTATGTTATCTAAAGTTTTCTTAATATCAATTAACCCAATTACCATTTGTCTGTCTGTTTCTAGGGATTTTTCTATAACGACTTTAAGACTCAGGATGGTTTCTTGTGTGCCTTTTCCTTTCCTGAATCCAAGCTGTTCTTCTGAAACATTATCTTCTATTTTCCTCCCTGTACGGTGGTAGATAACTTGAGTTATAATTTTAGAGGCATAGAAGAGGAGACTCATCATTCTATAATCTTCACACATCTGCGCTTTATGCTTTATTGGGATTGGAATAAGGATAGTTTGCTCAAAATCTTTTGGGATTTTTCCTGTTATGTAAATTTCATTTATTAGCTTGTACAGATTGTCATTGGCTTTGTCACCTTAGACCTGTAAGATCTCTGCAGGGATTTCATATGGTCCTGAAGAATTTTTTGTTTCAAACCCTTCAGGATCTTATTAAATTCTTCAGGGCTATTATTAGATTATTAGAGATGCAACCAGAAAAAATACAAATACTAGTGAGACAATTACAAATGCAAAAAAGCCTTATCTGGGACTTGAAAACTTAATTTTTCATGTGGTGCTAACTTCCAAAATGGCAAACAAATGAGTTTTTGTATTCATTCATTTAATGTTCCCATATATACTGTCATTAGGCATATGTGAATCAGTGATTTACAACTTGAATCCAATTTGGAATTGAAAGTAAAAGTATTCATGAATTAAAAATTTTTATATAATCAAATTTTTTTAAACCACAAAGTGGGTGAACAGCATTACTATATCAAGTGATATTAACCTCCTTTATCACATAATTATGTACTATTACTGTAGCATTTTTATACACAATTTTCAATAATTTTACTCCTGTTTCTTGCAAGAGTTACACAAATAAAATGAAATCTGAAAGATTTTCTTTTTCAGAGGTGGTAGGTTTAGACTACTAGTTATCACAATAACAAAGTAAAGTAAAATATTACCTGCAAAATGTTGTGCCTGCATGTAACAGTAATTTGTTATTCCCTAAAAACAATATTATGACAAAAGTTAACTGATATTTTAATCTTATGTGACAAGTCTTTAATAAGTACTGTATCATATTTAAGTAGGTATACTGCAAGTTAGATTCAGGGTTATTAAACAAACCGTATATGTAACAAAATAATTTTGAGAACTGAAGAAACTTGAAACTATGTTGGACAATATAAGGCAATAACAAACGGGCTTCTTTGTAAACATAATGTTCAACGTAATGTGGCAACAGCAACTCACACCGATTGCTAATACAGTGGAACCTCTATCCATAGAATTTCAGTGTCTGACATAGAATTTCTATAGATGTGGACATTCTGTAGATGTGGACTAGACATATTAGTCAACAAATAAGAACCCACCTCATTAAACTTTATGTTGAACACATTGATAGACCTATGTTAGGCATTTGTCAAGTTTAACTTAAAGAAAACAATGCAAATGGGAATACATATTAAAGAAAACATTCATAATAGAGTAGAACCCTGTTATAACAATCCACTATAATTTTTTCCGGTACACTCACACTCAAACTTAATATAAACTGTATTTAAACACCTCTTTCAAATCCACGTGCACACAAATAGCTGCCGACATAGCGGAAGTATCATCCATAGAGCAACTAACAGTCGCATTTACTAGCTAAGAAATAAAAATGTCTTGAACATTGTGATTGATAAAGTGTAGTGAATAGGGTTACCTTAATTTTGCGTTCCCATTTTTGTTCACTTACTGGGCATATTTATTAGTGTTACAATTATACATACTGTATACGCATTCATAATTTTCATGAAAACATATTCAAGTGAAAACTTGCTAGTGTTGGCAACATCACATATCGCGAATCAATATATCAAAAATATGGCATCGCTGTTTCTTGTGGCTGCTAGTTGTTTCCAACCATTGCCTACGCTATCAGTGAGATATTACGTAGGCTATACATAGATGCTGCCATAAACATTGTAATTGCTTGCTGAACATCTAATAAAACTTCTACAGTGCATATTTCATACACATACGTACTGTAATTCCAAATTTTTCAGTTTTTTTGGTATTATGTGCTCTCTAAATACATGATGTGTAGTCTGAGACGTTTCTTGTTATTATTTATTATTTTTTGTTACAAAGTACTATTGTGACAAAATCAACAACCGGTTATTTCGGATGTGGTAAATTACATAAACAGGACTAAATGCAGGGCAGTGAGACGTAAAAGAAAACAATGTGTGTTGAAAATTTATTTTATTTGTGTTATCTATCAGTATTATATGTGCATGTGTACATAATGTACTGTATACAGACTTTGCGTGCCATGGTGAGTAAAATTTTGCATGTCTAGCCATTCATTATTCCTGTGTCAATATTAAAGAAGTAAAATTTAGTGGGAATTAGTTTTTGGCAAACAGTCTACCTATAAAAATGTTAATAAAATAACTTCTTTTTTCGAAATTTCACTGACTAGAACAACACAGTAAATGCTTAGCACACCATTCGTAATTGAGGATACTTATACTTTTTGCTAATACTTCGTTGTTAAATGATCGGAGCATGTAATTTTCGGTCAATAGGGAAAAATTAAATTCTAAAGTTCGGCAGAAACTGACTTTTGTAGCATTATTTATATAGGAATTTTGTCGGGACCACAAAAAATGTTCTGTCGACACAAACTTTTCATCCATTATCGTTCAATGGATAGATTCTATTGTAATGTTTCTTGCAGTGGAGAAAGCCCTCTCACTAACAAACTGTGTAGTTGGAAGGGATAAATAACGCAGAGCTACTTGTGCAACAAGTGGGAAGCTCTCGTTGAGTTTAATTCCACCACTCATAAGGATTAGAAAGCCTCAAAAGGTGCGGTATACAAAGGTATGTTACCTATTACATCCTATAATGACCCAGAATTAGAGGGTGTGTTGTGTAGAAGTTTTGTCAACTTAAGTGCTGTTTAATTAAATTTCCTTCCTCAATAGATTGACAGCATGTTGTGTCTCACAATAATTAAAAACTATAACTTTTTATCTTGGATTAAGCATGGTACAGAATACCTTTATATCATTCATCTAGTACATGGGAAACCTTATTTTCAAGGCATTTAGTAGATTACATGCAAATGGACCATCTGTTCCAAACATTTTTTTTTTACTTGATCAGTTGTTGCGACTTCAAGGCAGTGAAGTGTAGGGATAACCATTGATGCTGTTGGGTAGTTATTGCCGCAGTATTCTTTCATTACTTCTGCAAATGGTTTCATCACTTATACTGAGCTAGAAACAAGTTCCCATTCTTGAGTCAACATCTGATAAGCTCAACTTAGCACCTAAAGCTTCTCTTAAGGAAACCAATCTGTTCAACATTGCATATTCAGTGGACTAACGAGTTTCCACATCCTGAATTAATTTTAATTTGCTACTTTTTTGCTCAGGTTCATCTCTACAGCACCTACTTATAAATATAAAAAAAAGTACCAAGTTACTGTCCTTCACTTTAATACAATGTAACAAGAAGAAAAAAAAGATTGCAATAACAGTTCATTCAAATAATGTCGGGATTCCCGGCACAGGAAAACAAGATACCATATATGATTATCTATGACATACGAGACTTAATCAGAAATATGGTGTCGGTCAATTGCTCGCGAGTGTTATTACAACTAGTGCTAAGCTAATGCAGATTTCTACAGATAACGGTACAAATCGATACTTTCTTGCTGATACAGCCAATATCCGATACCAATACAATGGACGTATGAATAATAAACTGAAAGACTTCTACTAGCACTAAAAGTATTTTGGAAAGCTTGATGCATGATTTCTGACGTCTTTTAATTATTATCAATTGACTTATACACATCAGTGCAAACAAATGTGAGGCACTTGCAACGGAGTTTGATTTGTCGCCATCACCAATGAGACGTCAGGAATTGTTGTATCTACCCAAGGCGAAAGACAGACGCTCCACCCCAGATATAATTATTCGCCGACTGAGCCACTGGAGTCATGCATTGAGGTTCACTGAATACAGCAGCATGCTGCCAGATGACACTACTAGTACGAGTGGTGAGACATATACCTGGATCCTGCGCCGGCCACTGATTTCACTCTCACTAAGGATCTATGGCACACACTTTGTACCTGCTACCCCGCTCTCCAAAACAACCCCTATGCCACAGGAAGAAAGGAAAAGCCGCTGAAGGAGTATAAATAGCGGGCCGCACCAGAGCTCGTGATCAGTCTTCAAGTAATTGACGTCTGTCTCCTACCTTGGGCCTTCATCGCACACTCTCGTGGTGCAGAAGGTCTGAACCTCTCTCCTGAATTGTTCACCGTACCTCTCGTAGGACCGAAGACTCCTCTCGTACCAAGTTCACCGAAGATCCTACATCGTCAAAGCTGTGCACTTAAGACACATACCCATCCCTTCTGGATGAGCAGAGTAAACGTAGCGAAAGCCAAGTCTGTTAGCTGTTTTGTTAATCTGCCTTTCTTGTAGCATTGTGCAGGTCGCCTCCACCTGCTTCTCGTAGGGTGTTTACCTTCCGTAAGTCCTAGGGGATAGGAGGTAGTACCTTCACCAACCTTGTATATTTCCATAAAAAGGAATAAACATTGGTTCTCTTACAAATATCACAACAGTATCCTAGTACCCATTCCCCGTAGACATCAGCCCTAACCAGGGACGAAAGGAGACCAGGGTTTTATTCTTCCCGTAACGACATCTAATACAACATACAAACAGCAGTGAATAGCCACCCATTCACCACACTAGCGTGGTGAATTGTAGAGCTCTGTAACTAGGTTACTGTTCCTTAGTATTGGACTGCCAGTCTGGTATTTGCCCTTCTCACCACGCATTAGTAGTGCCGAGAGGGGTACTTCCTTGGGTCTGGGGGGACCAGTGCCTCTGTGACACTCACAGCACCAGAGTTGGAAGGCCACCCATTCTCTGCACCTAGTGTAGTGAACGGTAGAGCCGCGACACTAGGGCCATGTTCCTAATAGGATCGGCTTGTCAGCTCGGAGATCGCCTTTCTAATCGCGCACTAGTGGTGCCGAGAGGGGTAATTAATTGAGTTTGGGAAGACCAACCCTACTGGGACCTCGCCATGTTGGGACAACTGTTGACGTTACGCAGCTCAACTGATGCCTCACCCCATGCTGGAGTTTGAGAGCAAGTCACGCGGTGGTCAGCAGCCCCGGCACCTACACTAACACGTTACATGTCTACTATCTCACTCCAACCAGGTTTTATCCTATATATTTATCCTAATGCCATTTACCCACAGTGGTGGTATTCAAAAGAGGTGAAACGAGCAAGGGTTGCCTCTAAATCTCCTTGGGGAGTTAAATACCTTTTTGACTATTTTGAACTACTTAGTCCATGAGAGCAAGCTGCAGTTCTGTCAGCTCAACGCTCCAGCTCCACCCGTTGCCGTACCAGCTATCTTCAAGCCGCCAACTAAGATAACTGAAGGGTATCGCCCAGTAATTCACACCATACTGTAAGGCACAGACAACACCTGCAGAAGGAACCCCCCATCACTCAGTAGGGGACCTGACTTGTCCAGTACTTCATACACCCATGAATCTGAAACCGCTTTTGGTGAAAATAATAGTCTGACCCACAAAAAATGTCAGTTCACATAACCTACAGTAGTATTACTCAAGTAGGATACTTGGTAAGAATCGGTTGATTGTTTCCTGAGATATAACATTAAGCCTTTATTTTCACGTGGTGATAGCCTACAAATTGGCGTAGAAAAGAAACTATGTGTTAACACACTTGATGCTTGTAAAAGATAATTTCAGTATGGCAAGTTTGGTCGAAATTGAACAAACTGTATGGTAGATATTTGCAAATAAACTTAAAATATTTATATAACCGCCATTTCAAAAATAAATGCCTTATCCATTTAAATTTCATATATGAAAATGGCCTACAATAGTACACTATCGACCAAAAAGTAATTGGGCACCTGTCCACAATGTTTGCTCGGTGGTTGTCACCCTGTTAGAATCTTGTAGGGCCACCTCTTGTGGCTATAATAGCAGCCACCCTGTCTGGCATGCTCTCTACGAGAGTATGCAGGACATCCACGGGGATTCGTCGCCATTCATCTTGCAACCATTCCATGAGTTGAGCAATGGATTTAGGCCACGCCTGACAAGCCCTCACCCAGCAATCCAATTCGTCCCAAAGATGTTCTATAAAGTTGAGGTCGGGGCTCTGGGCGAGCCAGTCCAATCAGCGAACATTGTTATCGGCATACCACTGCATAGCAACCCTTGAAACATGGCACCTGGCATTGTCATCCTGGAAGTAACATGGGTCCATTCTGTAAAACGCCACAATGTTGGCAGCATTTTACTACGCAGAATGTTACAATAGGCCTCTGTGTTCATGCTACCACGGACAAACACCAGTGGTCCTACACCAAAGGCCATGAAACAGCCCCACACCATCATTTCACCACCACAGAATTTCCTAGTTGGCACTATACACTCCGGCAGAAGCCGTTCCCCGAGTAGACATCACACCCATGCACGTCCATCGGACCGGAATAATGTAAACCTCGACTCATCACTCCACAGAACCGATTTCCACTACTCCAGTTTCCAGTTGCGACAGTCCAAACACCACCTGAGTCGCTGAGCTTTATTGCTTGTCATGATATGGCGCTTATGTGCAGCTGCTCTTCCAAAATATCCACGTCGGTGGACCTCTGTACGCAATGTTCCAATGGAAACCGATACTCCTGTTGCTGCATGAAACTCCTGTCAGATGGCAGCCATGGGTTGAGCCCTATTTTTGACAATTTCACGTTTCAGGGTCCTGTGATTTCTGTCAGTTAAGATTGAGAGGTCGCCCAGAATGTGCAGTATTGGCACAATGCCCATCGACCTTCCACTTACGCAGGACGAATGCGACCATTGATTTGGGCCTGTTTACCTTCCGTGTAATTGCCCGGCTAGACAGCTCACTGAGATGGCAGCCCACAATCATGCCCTTATCAAAGTCCAATAGCTCTGTCCCTTGTGCCATCTCCTTGTCAACTGGTTCTACACCAACCTGCAGTGTATGGCGGTCACACAAGTCAACTGACGTACTGAATTACCTATCTTCACAGGTGCCCAGCTACTTTTTGGGCAATAGTGTATTTCTTATTGGCCCTGCCTACTAAGCAGGCAGCTGCCAACATCAAATGGGGAATCAATGTTACACAAAATTCCTTCTCATTGTATCAATTTATAGATAATTATTTTGAAACAAAAAGTATTCTACGTGAAATTTTTAAGAAATGCTGCTACATTAAGAAATCTTGTGATTGTTTTGTTTAATATAGTTTTCTAAAAAGTAATATTAAAATTTATATATAACTAAAAATAAATAAACTGATATTTTTTTTAAATAATTTTATATACCAACATTTGCTGAGAATGTCGTGTCAAAATATTTTTTGTTTGTAACAATTATGTTTAAAATTGACGAAATGAGAAGGAATTTTGTTTAACAATAATGATTCCCCATTTGAAGTTAGCAGCTGCCTGCTTGCTGGTAGGTATAGTCGTTACATTCCAAATTTGGCAGGAATCAATTGAGTAGCTCTAAGATAAAATCTTTATTTCTCATGTTGCACTATCTTCCAAAATGATCGGTTAGTAACATTCTCACTATTCAATGTGTACATCATGCACAGTCAAAGTACCAAATTTGGTTTAAACCGGTTATATGGTTCCTGAGATATAATGTAAAAGCTTATTTTTTAAATTTACACTGTTCCAAATTAGCAGACCAATAACATTATAGGTTTCTAACTTCAATGCTTACATCATGCATTGGCAACATACCAAATTTTTCAGCTTGAACTACCTTACAGAATGGCTGCCCAATAACATTATCAGTATTTTAATTTAGTGCTTACATTATACACTGTCAACATACCATTTTAGTTTAAATCTTTGAAATGGTTCTCGAGATAAAATGTGAGAGCTTAATATTTTTCAATTTACACGATCATACAAAATGGTAGACAAATACCATTATTACTGTCTAAACTCAATACTTATATAATGCATTGTCAATGGTCCAAATTTGGTTTAAATAGGATAATTGGTTACCAAGATATAACATAATAGCCAAACTTCCCTAAATGTCACCATTTTGAAAATAAGTACCCAGTGTCGTCGAAAACTATAAAAGTCTAATGTCCTTACTGTATATGTGAATTAATTTAGTTTGATGTTTGACACATCCTATCAACTATATTTTTGACTTCCCATCATCACATGCGCACCACGTGCCCCGAGGGAGATCAAACCCAGACTGGCTGCCTTCCAGGCCAGCGCCAACATAGTAAACTGAAGTCACGTTATAGCCCCTGTCTATTGTAATCGCAATGATAAGAAGTGGCCGGCATGCAAGAGTTGCTCCTAAGCGAGCGGTAGATACTGCCTGCACAACTGCTAAACCACCCTGCCGCCACCCCGCCAAGAGATGGCAGCATAGTCACCGTCAAACCCAAGCCCGAGGGGTGGCAGCTGAAGATAACTGAAAGGACATGAGACATGCCAGTCAGCAGAATATAATACCATGTGCTTGGCAAAAACGCCAGTTGTGGCGACGCAGCTCAGGGTTGTATCCAGCCCTTGCCTACGCCTGCCACAGCTGAAGAAGCAGATGAGCCCAGCCAAGATACATCACAGCTGATAGATACCCTGTCCTGCAGACGAGGTCCCTAACATTACCAAACCCCTGCCTCTGCCTACCCAGGACGAGGCATATGTGCCCCGTGGAAGTGTGGGACTCCAGGGCCTACAGCTACCCCCACGTACCTGCTGCATCAACCTCCACGACCATAGCGGCAGGTACCAAGAAACCATATGGTGACCTGCACGCAAGGTTACATGGCTCTACCCCGACATGCCGCCCTACGACCCAGAAGGAACGGTAATGAATGAAAGAGTGAGAATGGAGAAAAAAAATGAAAATGATTAAGACAAGACAAAACCTCTTTACAACGAACAGTGCATATAATTGGTGGAAGCAATAATCAGAGGTTTACTGTGATGAAACAGACCTCATATTTAAAACCAAACAGTGTTAGCATAAAAATGGTACATTTTGTGATACAACATGCCGAGAAGAAAACCACTGCACAGTTTACTTTAAAATGTTTTAACTACGTCCCACGAGATCACACCCTACCAACATTGTCAGATACCACAACGTAATGGCATGCCCGAAAACCAGTCAGGGAAGTAGGTCTATATAAATAATAAATTAAGGAGTAAGTAACCAGCGGATACCAGACAAAAATTGGAAAGACTGTAAATATCACGAAAAGCAATTGTATATGTGTGAATATTACGAGTTGTGTATGTATAAATGCTATGTTTTCTTTGAGTGACATTTTTTTAAATCCATGTAGGTGACCCGAACGTACTTTTGCAGGATAGTAAAGTGTAACTCACATAGAAATCAGGTATGTAAATAGACAGGAGGAGGAAGTACCCCACTTAGATTAGAACACAGCGCCACATGTAAATGGCCTCTGCCGTGAGACCAGTTAAGAGAGACTTGAGAGCAGCCTGCTTGAATATTCGCCCTCAGCGTCATGACAAGGGAAACTAGAAACACGCCTATGTGAGTTTGGATTAGCTCACCTTGTTCCCAGGAGTGTTAAACCATGCGTGATCGCATGTAAAATTCCATCTTTCTTTCCGAAATGAGACTGTAAAACGTCTTATGTAATATACACAGCCCTCAGCTGTTCAGTGTAAGCGACATGCTTTTCTTTCCATGGCCTTGACGGGGCGGTTCATTCACCTGAATCCCCACCGTGTAACACACACACCAGGGGGTAGAGATAATGAGCTGCTGGACAGCAATACACAAGAGAGAGAAAGCGATAGGGCTATCCGGAAAACCCCACGCCGCGCAGCTGTCAGCCTAGCCAAGGGGCAAAGAAGAGCGGCCGTGCCAGAAGCCAGCCAGCTTACTTATGGGGCCCGTCTGACTATACCCCTTTGCATAGAATATACCAAGATGATTCTCCGTCATAACAGACGGGGGCAAACTGATGCATAATGCTTTCTATCAACTATTTTTTTCAGACTTTGCATCATCATGTGCATGCCAAGTGTCCCGAGGGAGATCAAACTCCGACCGACTGCCTCCCAGGCGAATGCGAACATAGTAAAAGGAAGTCATGGCCCCTTGTAAATCAGCTGAGAAGAAGCAACCCGGATGCAAAAGTTGTCCCTAAACGAGCGGCAGATACCGTCCACACAGCCACCAAACCACCTTGCAACCACCCTGCTGAGAAATGGCAGCAGAGTCAGCACCTGACCCGAGCCTGAGGGGTGGCGGCCAAAGATAACTGAAGGGGCCTGAAAGACATGCCAGCCAGCAGAATATAATGCAGTGCGCCCAGTGGAAATGCAGGCTGTGCTGTAGTAGCTCGTCCTAGCACAATCCAGTTCTAGGACTCTCTGCCAACTCCTCCTCCCTGAGGAGCCAACAATTCAAGTTGTTATAGACTGTTCAGGATAAAGTGAGCACTTTTTAAGGCCCTCCCAACAGGCATTAACCACTAATAAATATGTTTTATTGCAGTCTCGGACATTAACTTTTGAAAGTGGTGAAAGTATACACCGTATTTGTTAGCTACATGACAATACTGATATTAAAAAGTGGCTTAAACATAAAACATAGCTCAAAAGAAAAATTTGGAAGGGTCTTAAAAAGCGCTCACTTTACCGGCCTATACCATAGCTTACCTTAGCATAACTTGTGCTAAGGGAGTCTATTACAGCCACAGTACTCCTCACTACCAGTACAGTCAAAGAGCTGTCGCTACCCCTGACACACCATACATGGTGCCCCAAGTCCCTTCAGGACTCTCAGCCACAATTAGGGTTTAATTGTTTACACAGATAATTAATTGCTACTCTCGTAAGCTCTTCAAGCCAGGTGTTTCAAGCTGACAGACCTCTTCACCTGTCTTACCCTTTCACTAAGTCCATTGAACACTAAGTGTGTGTTGAGAGAGGAGATAGTATGAGTCACGATGTTCTAGTCTTGCAAGAGTAACATGTATATTCCAGCTAACTTCCATTTTCCTTACTCTGAAGTGAACATGTGCCCTTTTCCCAGCCTGGTATGCATCATCCAGATGGGAGCAGTACAGGACCATGGATTTGGTAAATGTTTTGTGACAAAAAAAGAGTATGACTGCGAGCAACCCCTAACCAGGACTACATCACATACACCAAAAAGTTTATGGTAACTCATATTGTGGAAGGTACCTAGTGCGCACATATGGTAGAGCCCCAAACACTAGAAAGAAAGAGGACGAAGCATGTGGGCCAACAAAATCAGTTAACCTACTCCCTCCAGAGTGTATAAACTAACTGGAGGGGGTACTAGGCCTGACAAGGCTTGACCCAGGAACTTCTGGCTCTCACTCTAGCTAGGGGATTGTTGCCTGCCACCCTCTACAGGATGAACCATAGTAACCTTCCTACTTATGAGGTTTGCTCACCGACAAGGAAGCAGAAGAAATGCCTGAGGACAGTTGCTATGCTTGCATCTCGTCACTCCCTTAGTAATCAGCCCATACCAGCCTTTAGCTGCTTGACTCGCCAGGAAAGAGCACATGCCACCCAACACCTAGTGGGGCTTCACTTCACTACCCTTCTCACCAACCTCTTTGGCCCCCGATTAGGGTTCCCGGACCTGCTCACTGAGCGGTAGAGCTTCTACACCATGGGATCACTCTCCCACTTGGAGTGATACGCCAACTGAGCAGAAACTCGAGACATCACCAGCTGTGACGTCAGCACCAAATAACCCCGTTCCTGCCAGCACACAGACCCGACAACAGCCAGACCGCACCAAGGACAGCCTTCTTCCCAGCCCCCAGTTCCAGCCGTAGCCAATGTCTGAGGGTGTCAGCCATTGATTGCCCTGGAGTGCCAACGCCAGTGGTGAGCCAAGGGCCAGATCCTGGACAAACTTTATGTAACAATATAGCGTTATATATAGTCGTTGTGAAGCTCATCAAACTTTAATGACGTCGTAATTCTTTTGACTGAATTTTCCCTATTTTCACGATATAAAAAGTTAAGATTGCTGATACTAGAGTACAATACGGCGAAAAAAGTATAAATTTGTTTAAATGAAAACATTGGGTCCTGTAAAATGTATCTCTATGCTAAATTATATTTAATGCCAGTCTGAATCTATAAACACTAGTCTAATAGCTTAAAATAGTAATATTAGTCAATAAAAATAATTTTAAAAGTACGTGACACTATAGGATTGTTGTATTTTCCATTTGCACCAGCAACTAATGTTTATCACAACAAAATAGCATACAGTTACATTTGTGTGTTTGCTCACCAAATAAAAAATGCCAACACTTCATAGTTTTCTTTTATGGCCACAAAAGAAATATTCACAATTATAACATTAATTAAAATAAAATGGTTTAAGAAAATACTAGAAGTGTCATGAACAGCATAACACATTACTTCAAAAGTATTGAGTATAATTGAAATAAGCATAACTTATAAAATAGAAAATATTTTACAATGGGAATTAACGATTTATGCTATTTTCCAAATATGATTTGTAACTATGTACAATATTGTTATAGGAACTACCTATTCATAACGAATGATCTGATTACTCAAAACTTTAAATTTAACAGCTGAACGTGAGAAAAAAACCGTAATATGTATTGTATAATTTTATACTTTGTCTACATTTCTTATGCTAATATCACTTACTTTCTGTAATAAAAGAAAGTGTTAGAACTCTTATTTTGCTGCTGCAGTATAAAAATAAAATATTAGGAATTCAAGGGTCTTTTTTATTTATTTTTTCGTAGCCACACGAGAGTTCACGTGCTTTTGTGGTTGACAGACAATTTCCAGGACTCGCTTTCAATTTACATCACTGTGTTTTGCTGTGAAGGCGAACGTAATCTCTATGTGATGAGCAAAACAAACGACAGTCATCACATTGAACTCAATGATGTCATCAATAAGCAAAGAGAAACTATGTGTGATGCTTACTTGCTAGAGTATTGTTGGCCAATGCAGTTGTTATGTGACAGCTGAGGTAAGAGGCAGTCGTCATGGTCAATAGTATGGTTTTGGTTCGTCATGCCAGTATCACGAGCAACATAATAATGACAGGTCTAGTGTAGGCTGGTGTTTGGTCGATATATAGAACAGGGTGTGTGGCCTGTCTGAGAGGAACAAAATCGGGCACTACTGTCACGGTCCGGCGGATGGGCTGGCCTTTAGCAACTGGTTTAACATGCTGGATGATGCTCCTTGGCGGCTGCTGCCTCAGTTGCTGTGAAGGCAGGTGGCTGTTGGGAGTCCCACTGGGACGTGGTGCACCGATGACTTCGCTGATGTCTGGAGTCTACTGGTGGTTGATGGTCTGCTGGCTCCCAAACCAAGGATTGGCTATTCCAAGAGGGGGTTCCTCTCCTCTGCGGATAACCTTCACCAAGAGGTGCTGTGAACCGGTGGTATTGGTGAGGATGGGGGGAGCGGTTGGGGTGACACTACCCAGTGGGGATGTACTGCCAAGTGCAGGAGAAGGAATTGAATTCAGACTAATTTTGGAGGTGTAAGCTGCCCTTCTAGAATTCCTCTGGGCACCATCCAATGTATGACATTAGGAGAAAGTACAAATTACCGTCTCGTGAAAGTGAAGCAGGCAATGCAATTCCCTGAGGCACAGTAACTGTAGTGTGAGTAAATAAAACATTAAAAGCAAATATAAAATTATGTTTAGTACAAAATTAATGTGTTGTAGGTATAGGTTACTGCACTAAAAATTAGACAGTATTTAAACATTCATTTATAACTACAAGTTTTTTGATAAAAAATAATATCTAAATGAAAATTGAATTGTGTTATATCATGCAATCTCACATACAGGTGATTAGTAAAATAAAAATACAAGCAGTACTGTTCGCAATGACTATCATTGAGCAACATTCTACTTCATGTGATGTGCTGGTCAATAACGTACCACCTTAGATGAAGATGTGTCACGTTCGGCAACTGCGGCTATGCACAGTCAGGTTTAACCATCCTTACGGTCTTGGTTCAGGGGCGTAGTGTGCCCTTTGCTCTTCCGTGAGGATGTCGCTTAGAGTGAAGTTTCTGGTTGCAGCGGAGTCGAGCAGTGCCAGTTCGTTTTCCCCATTAACGCGAACTTTGATGTGTGGGGCTTCTGGTGAATCAGTCTCTTCATCTAAGAGTTGAATGGCTTGCCTTTCTGGTCAGATGGGGTCGCCTCTTCTGGCCCGTGGACTGCGGCATTTCCTGTCTGCAGGATTATTTTATTGCCTGAAGCTGGTTGGGTGGTATGTGGCATATGGATTGTGCTCCCTTCTCCCGCACATTTATGTTGTACTTGCTGCTGTAGGCAATTCATATTGAAGTGGTACACTGGGCAGTACCAACATTTTGGTAAACTGGGTGTGGGTGGTGCAGGTGGTGGCGTTTTATTACGACGTTCAACCGGCTTCCATGGCTCTATCTATTTGGTAGTATTCAGTCGGTTAAGGATACCTAGCTTGCACTTTAAAGATGCGCTCCACTTCCCGTGCACGTTCAAAAAATTTGTCCACTGTGAGTAACCTGGGGATAAGTAGAAGGTTAATTCTTAGTCTGGGTAATAACAGGCAGGTAACCTGTCGTACACAACTTTCCTCATCTCCGTCTGGGAACATTCGACGATACATCTGTACCTTGCAGTGGACAAAAATCTCTACTTCCTTATCTGGTGTCTGCGTGCAGCTGCAAAATTATGTAGCGAGGCATGCCAGTACCTCCTCGCCAGTGAATTGTTGAGGAAGTTGGCTACTGAGTTGGTTCCACTCAGAAACCAATTCCCCATATTTCTGCCACAGTTCGAGGGTTTCGCCCTTCAACTTGGATTGTGCTCGCGACACCCATTGTTTCTCGAGCACTTAGTGCGTGTGAAATTCCTTTTCACATTTGGTCACGAACACTAGCGGGTCCTCATGAGGACGTCACACACACTCCGGTAATTGAGGCTCTCATGCATCGAGTGGTGCTGCTGTGGAAGGCTAACCCTGGATTATGTGGTCTGTAATCGGCGGCCCACAGACAAACTTCACACTGATATACCATTCCTGGTCGTGTTACGCACTCATATGGCCAACCGATACACCCATGGTGGTATGACTCCCCACAGAGTATGCAGCGCACTGTGTGGGTACCACGCCGTATGCAGGTAGTTCAGTTGCAGAATGCGGTCTGAGTTCTACACTCATCACATCTGTACTCCTCTATGCCATCTGCATAGCGCTGTTCATCTGCCCAGCCTAGGCATGTATAGTGGAACCACTGTTGAAAATGGGCATACTCGATCCTGTGTATTTCCGTGCCGGGGCAGTTAGGCTTGGAACAGCGGCTGTGTTCATTTGCAGCTCCAATTGTCCCATTGAGCTCGTGCTCAATGTCGGTGGTAGAATTTGTTGCTTGCTGGTTGAGCGCGATGGAGTGTTTAATGGACATCCAAAGTCTGTGTGGTACTAGGTACGGTCTGGCTGACCTGATTGAACTGCTTAGTCATTACTATCACAGTTACACCCTATGTTGGGTGCCAGAAAAAAAGCTTCTTTTTGACGTGTGACTCTCTGGGGCTGTCAAGGATTGTCACCACATACAAAAAGGTTTTTAGTTGGGTGCTAGGCCAGAGGCACACGGTGGCAGGGAGTAATGGTTTAAATCAGTCTTTATGTGGTACTGGCACAAGTTCAGTGTAAAGTACTGGTCTGGTAGCTTTACGGCAGGGCACAAAGTCTGGCTCCGTGAGAGTAATATTGCGTTTCAGAGGAATGGCTCTATGCGGTATACCTGGCCGACATGTAACCTGATAAGTCTGCCTAACCTGTGTCACCTCCGGCTGGCGTAAGGGTGAGCTAGTTTGGTTAGTGGGTAGGAACTTTAAGGCTGTGTAGGTCACAGGGGTTGGTTTCACCAGCTCATATCCCCCAAAATATGCGTTGGTAAGTCCCAAAGACTGGTCCTGTCCATTTAAATACACTGCAAGCACAGGGTGTGTTTCCTTGCTCAGACGGAAGAGGTCCTTGGGAATTTCTGGAGTGGCTGAAATCTGTAAACGGTGTGATACCTGGGCTTGATCCCTTGGAGAGTGCTGCACGGATGTAGTCAGGAGGAGAGGAGTAAACTCCTGCAAACTCCCAGAGGCAGTAAGCACCTTTGTATTTTAACCTTCTCTTGGATACCACTCTGACAGGAGTAGGGCATCTGGACTGAATAACTCTCTTATGTTCATGAAGAAACAGCAGGTGGCGTGTAGTCCTACTAGGATGTACTACCATGTGCAGTATCTGCCAACCGAAAAGCGGTATCCTTATCCCAGCACTTGGCATCGGAACGTGGTGAACACTGGGAATCAGGTCTCACCAATGGACAGTCCAACACATGGGTGAGTGTCAGTCCCAACACATGAGTGAGTGTCTTGGGAGGACCAGTTTTCTTAATTCAGAGAATGCTCCTTCCGGCGCTAGAAGCGTAGTGGGGAGGCGAGTACCAAGCCGACAAGCTGACCTCGAGAGGCTGAGTACCTAGTGCGGGCTCTACCATTCTGTCTGGAAAGGCAAAAGACTAGTGGAAGAAATATGAAGAATTTATTACCGAATGGAAGCAGTTGCGAACTCGCCTTGTCACCCATTTTTCCAGGGAAGAGGTAATTTCAGGCCCATTACAGAATTCCACACCCGAGTGCAGACCTCACAGGAAGAAGCAGAAATTTTTATACACTAAAGAGAACACTTATTTCAAGTCATATATCGCCTCGAGGGAGAGGAAGTCTGCGTGAGAAATATTACCAGCACCCTCCTCCCCTCAACAGGAAACTCTTCTCTTGTTGAAATCCTGCTCCATTTACAAGGTTTTGGAGCGAATGACGGAGATAGAATGAAACAACAAAGACCTGGAGTTTCTATGACAGGCCGATGGGTGCAGCCGCCAAGGTCGTTGCTCCTCCTCTCCCCACATAACTGGCGGCCCGTGGCCGCCCCCTCCTCCAAACACCCCTCTAACCCATTGCTGGGCAGAACCAGCAGTGCTGGGCAGTGACACTACCACAAGGGCTGCCCGACCCCCCAACGTCGCAGAAGGGGAAGTAAAAATACAAAGAGCGCTAGACATCCTGTCTAGACCCCAACATAATAAAAATCCGAACCAAGCGAGAAACGCCACTGCTGGGAGGTTTGCGAGGCCTCCGCCCCAAACGTTGAGTGGGCCCTTACAATTAAGACTGATTAGTATGGGGCCAGCTAATACAGCAATCCCCCGGGGGGCACGCCCTGGGTGGACTGTTCTACCCAATTGTCAGGCCATTGAAAATTAATTCTCACAACAGGAATCCTGAACCTCATGACTCTCCTAACGAAAGTTTGAGCATTCCCCAAAGAGAGAGACGAAAAGAACAAGGTTCTACTGTTACTAGTGCACGAGGTCAAAACCCAGACTCCTCGGAGAATATGAACATCAGCAATAGGGGAGGGACAATCGCCACTTCCCACTCCCACTAAAACCATAGTACTATCACCCAGTAGAGGAGGATTGTCCTCCCTTCTGCCCCTAACCTTTCTACCCTTTCGCCATTGCAAAAGAGTAGGAAGACACGAACCGCATCATTGATGTTCCGGCAGACATATGGTGCTGATACTAGAGCAGGAGAAATTCTGCCGAAGTCCGAGACACTAGTGGTAAAGGAGACTTTGTTTCAAGTACCTATGGCAGCGGCCATCCGGGAACGTACAAGCCAGGCCAACCATATCGGAGGAGAATGATGAATTGGAATTGGAGTTTTATGTGGCACAGTATCCACTACTGCCACCTCCAGAGGGCAAGGAAATCCACAATCTATCAGAAGGAGAACCCTGGGAGAAAACCAAGCATCCTTTTCCCCCGCAGAGAAGCGGATGACCCACGACATTGAGGCGACTGTGAGGGGAAAGTGGTAGGTACAACTGCTGTACTGATAACTTCCCCCCCAAGCAGAGAAGCCGACACATTCTAGCATCAAGACAGCGGTAGAGGAGAAAAGAGAATCCCACAACCTGTTTTCACGCCCATCTTCCCTTGCAGAAGACTGGAAGTTGGACAACACCAGTGAATCTGCCCAACTAGGAACCGCATCTAGTGCTGCAGATTCCAAAGTTCCTAGTCTCGAACCGCTCCAACCGGCCTAAATGGAGACGTCTACGAACTTTATGCTCAGCCAAGTGGAGGTATACCAGGTACTCCCAGCCCAGACCATCACCCCTTATGAAAAAGGGACAAGCAGCATATCAACGAGACTATCGATCAGGTATTCCACCGAGAAAGAGTATGCCATTGAGATGTGGGAGCCCACCAGTACCCCACCTGTCGACCAGATCCCGATCGTCCTGGTGGTCACAGCGGACCAGGACGGGGCATGGACCCCTCTGCTGTAGGGCCCAGAGGACGTTGCCGCTACCCCACCGAACAGAGATGAGGATCACCATCCGATCACCAGGGTGCGAGATCCTCAGGTGACTGATCAAACAATGCCCTACCAAATAGAAGGCACCAATCATGCTACCCAGGTGGACATGGGTCACGCATTGACCCCCACCCGGGAACCAAATGAAGACTCCAACGACCGGTGGAGGGAGCTGCCAGCATGTGCACGCTGTACCACCTTCTTGTCCGGCCGTTACCACAAAACACCATGGAGACCAGCCCGGAAGTTCAGGTGGCCAACGCCAGTTCACTAAACCACAGCAAACCGAGGCCCACCATCCGAATTTCGACCCACCAAAAAACCACGTAGTCAGTAGACGCAGCAAGAGTAAGTACACTATTGCAAAGTGCGAATACGTATTGGTAGTGAAAATCAGTAGTGCAATGTCAGTGAATAGATACATCACACCAAAGCCAAGTAGAAGCGCAGTACTTCAGGTCAGTGCTACGCAAACGCTCACTTGGCAAGCAAGCAATTTCCAGGTGTGTTCATGGAAAAAATAATAATTTGTGTAGATAGATAAATAACTTAGGTCAGAGCCTATGAGTGAATCACTAATAGTAGAGTAGAGGAATAAATAAATTGTAATATGGGATATGGTATGTCACAGTGTTAGAACTGAGAAATTGCCAAGCATTCCATTAGGGGGACGGTGGAGCAAAGCAGAAAAACCATCAGCTCCTAACAGTGCAACAATTAAGCTTTTAGTAATTTCTAATTTTGTTTTCATATTAATATTAGTAATGTTAGGAAGCTTTTCTTTAAATGTTGCTTGCATCTAGACACGAGCTACAAGATGTTGTGAGCTTAGATATTTTAGAAGTTTTAAAATAGTGCTTCCCATTATACATAGTGTAGGATTAAACGTAGGAGTAAAATTAGTAATTTGGGAAAGAAATCACGAAGTAGGTCGTTTAAAAGTTTAAACTTAGTACATACCGTAGAGCTGGTGGGAGTAACTAAGCAGCTTGAAAGTTCTACCAGTGTGACTTAGATATAAGAGGGTTGATGTGTAATATCTGTCAGGGATGAAGGTTGAAGCTAACTAAGGGGTTAGTTAAGCTCACATTTTATTTCCTTACCATGTTTACATCATAATTTGTAAATAGTTTGCTTTACGTGTTCGTTAGACATAAGAGGATTTATGGATAACATCTTACAGAAACGAAGGTTGGGGTCAACTCAGTGGTCAGTTACGCTCACATTTTGTTGTCTTACCATGTCTTCATCATCAGGTGTATGTAAATATTACCATATATGTAATTAAGTATAGGTTAAGAAGGTTAAGAAATTGTATATAAGGGTTTGGTATGTGTAGTAGGTAAGCTCATTTTTAGCGACCACGTAATCAGCTTACCTTTTACGTTGATAGCCACAAAATACGTAAATTATTGTGTTGACACGTGCCCGGCTATTGAATGTATGGCACAATCATTGAGGTTTATTGCGCTAGACCAAGTGCGCAGTTATAGGTAGCTGACAGAAGGTGTTAGAAACCTGACTTACTCTGAAGATCTTCTGTCAGTTGGTAACGTGGGTTAACTGGCTGAGTGAAACAGTTACAACAGTTCTTAAGTTAGATTATGTTGTACTCCACATTCCAGGCCGCTGACTCTTAACTCCAGAAGTTAGGATTGGCTAGTCCATACCTAGCTTCAGTCCTGTAGACTCAACCCCTCAACACTGGGTGATAGTCGGGACTGGTTCAGACGAGCGGTGAAAAATTAATATATTGTTCCACGTTGACATTCAAGACTGCCCGTAATCTCACTGAGGCAGCATGGCCCCATTCCGCCTGTCCTTCCTGCGTAGGAGGAGTTAAGGTACTCCGCTACTGGGCAGCTAGATGAGCAATCTTTTGTTCCCTACGCCTCCAGCCATGCCTTATCTTATAAGTCATAGAGTTTGGTTCGCTGCTAAACAGGATATGGTGTGCACTCCGGACGAGAAACTATTCCCCCCTATAATAGTGTCGGTCCAATAGCTGATTCGTGGCACAAGCTCGGTAAGTCTCCACTGATCCCCCATGTCCACGGGCTGATCAGAGACATTGAGCCGTGTGGGCAACCAATACTACTACCGGATGTGATTTCCAGCCAAGGCCAGGCCGTAACTCCCAGGCCAATACCGCCCGCAGCATCTAGGTGCTCTGGTAGATGATACAACCTAGGCTTGCTGTCTTTCCTTGGTGGAAGGTATTCCTAGTGGTCCTCTGTTCCTTCCCTCCAGCACCTGGGTGCTCAGTGTAATAGGAAGCAACAGGTGGCCATCTAATGGGTACGTTCCAGACTGGAGTCCCCAGAAGGGGAGCATCAGTCAAGCTAGTTCGGATTTACAAAAGTAACAGTTTCTGTCGGTAGTGCAAAGTGCAACTTATTCCTAGCAGGCGAAGTAGCTGTTACTCTAGAAATAAAAGCATTAGGATAGAGAACAAAGATGTATTTATTGAGGACTCAATAAATATAGTGACTCATACTATCTCTTACCTAGCAGACGTAGTACTGAAGGAAAACTAAGTTAGCCAGGTGTAGGCAACCTGGTTCTAGGTTGGAGGGATAGTGAACTATAAAACTGAATATTTAAATTATCAACTAAAACTGTCTAATGCGGGTGTCTGTAAGAGACAAAAGAAATTAAAGTTAAAGTAGCAAGGTATATTTGTGTTCGATGGGTGTTGAAGACTGTTGTCATCGCAGACGGTAGCAACAATGGCTACTGAAGACTTGAGGATTCACTGTAGGCCCCAGCACTAAGGAGTGCTCGAGGTTAGCTCAAGAGAAGAATTATGAATGACTCCTGAAGCTCCGTTGCGCACAGACTTATATAGTTAGAAGTCAAGGCTGCCGCGGCGGGGTGTGGGGAAGGCGTGTGAAGTCCTACTGCCGTGAGGCTGGCGTGGGAGGTGGGAACCCTCTCGCCAGCATTCTTGCTTTGTAGATCTTCGGCGGCGCTTGGCCGCGTCCGAATTGGCCGACAGCTTGTTGGCACACAGAACGGGGGGGGAAGGGGGAGCAGCGTGCTCGCTGGTTGCGTAACCTTGTAGCCACGTGTTCGGCCGCACGGCAGAGTTAAGCGGTGTGCAACACTGTATTAGTTTGCAGTAGACAACTCTTATATAAGTTGAAGTAAGGATATACTTCACGTCAAGAGCGATGAGTCGCAATCATAGTTTATTAGTAATCAAGAATGATGAGTCATAATTGTAGTTTATTAGTAGTGTATGCGGCATGCATCAGTGAATTCTTATGAATGAAATATTGTATGTACTAGGTCATAATTCATAACAACAACTTTGGTCATCAAACTGGTTCAGAACCAAATGAGCCAAACGGGCCAGGGAACGACACTGGAATTCCAGGAATCCAGCAGAACTTAAAAAAATGTAATCACTCGAAAACACTTTGTGTGTATTAGTACACAAGTCTTGACGATTCTAATGTTATTAATCGTGGTTAAAGTACCGTAAGCCAAACAATGTACATAAAATTACTAGCATTCAAAAATTAATATTAGTGTAAAAGGACACCACACAGGGTCCCTGATAATGTGTAACCATGAGTAAATACACTCAGAGTGAACTACGTACATAAAAAAATAAGTTTTTAAAGCACCATTTTCTCATAATAAACAATAAATCTATAATTTTGCAATGTATTAATCAGCTTACTAATAGGGTACTTTTTACTGTGTTCTTTTCTTCAGTGTCCTGTGTCTCTTTGATTGTAAGTGAGAATCTGTACATGTACTTGTAATGACCTAAACGCTTGTACTTTATAAGGAATAACGTAAAGAAAGTTATTAACCAAGGAATAAGCTGTAGGGCTATTATGTAAACTCGATTTACTGTGTGACAAAATTAGGATCTTGTAAACAGCCGTTAAACATCATTCTTGCTAGGAGCCACGGTAAATTATCAATTACCTTTAAATATCCCAGTCCGTTATGAGTAGGACAAATTTCTTAAACTAGAATGGAGCCTTTGACGCCAGACTTGAACATTACAACAACCTTTGCATATATAAAATTTGTCATAAATACACAATTTTCCTTTGCTACATGTGAGCTGGTGCTTAAATTGAAACGAATGCATCGCGATCATACACCAGGTAGAAAAATGATCAGGCAATCAGCTCACAAACGTGACCTGCAGCCAAACTCCCAAAACAGCAGCTACTTTCCTGCCTTGAAAACAAAGAAGCAAGTCAGTTGGGACACGCCACCAGCCGCTCCAGACAGCCAAGGTGAAGTGAGCACTAGATCCACAACACTGTGTATTATCAAGTCACATAAACACACAAATGACCAACCTCAGAAATTTTTTTTATGCTCGAGATAGGTCTTCATCGTTTCATAGTTGGGGGGGGGGGGGGGGGGAGTGTGACATCTTCTTGCGTAGTTGGCATGTGCACTCTACTCGCAACTTCCCCCATCATTGAGCACCAACACTAGTTTGGGCAAGTCATTCATGCTCTCATAACATAAATCACATGCCTACAGGGCCTACAAGCATAGCGGCAAATGAGATTATTGACACGTCATTGAGATAAATTGTAATACCTACTTACAGCCATCACATGGTCGCCCTAACCCCAACAAGGAGATTTTTACTATTCACCAAGCCATTGATACCTTTAGCACAGATAAGTAAGATCAAGGGTTTTGCTGTAGGAGCTCACCACCCACTCTACGAGATTGCCGCAGCCTCCTGCTGCAACGCAGGTACAGTGCCCAACCAAACGTTCTGTCACTAGGATGGTAAATCATTTTGTCCCAAGCAGGAAACCCACTCATCCGGCAATCTACACCAGTCAACTCCCGAAGAGGGAGTAATTTTCATCGACTGGCATCCCAGGTATAGACAGCCTTATGTTCCCCGTTAAGCTGACCACGCATATAACCTTGAAGTATCTAAGAGTGTACAAGTCCCAGGCGTCCTGTGTACAGGAACACAGATTACTTTTCACTCTCGGGTTTACCCACATTTCCCTTTGGTCTAGGCCGAAGTTAAGGAATACTAGAACCCAATCACCTTTCCAATGTGTAAATTTTGCTCTAGCCTCTGACAAGCTGGAGCCCCACTATTGGGTTCTCTAGCCACTGAGCTACTGTAGCCCTACTATTTGGTGCTCTAGCCCCTGACCAACTGCGGCCCCACTATTGGTTTCTCTAGCCCCTAAGCTTCTGCGGCCCCCTTATTGGGTGCTCTAGCCACTGAGCTACTGTGGCCCCACCTGATATATATGTATCCACTGGGTCACTGCGGCCCCACCTGATATATATGTATCCACTGGGTCACTGCGGCCCCACTTGGAATAACTCTAGCCTCTGGGCCACTACGGCTTTTTGGAAGGAAAGTTTTACAGCCCATAGACAAAAAAGAAAGGAGATATTACGAACATGCTTTTTTATGCAGTAATCAATCCTAAGAAAAGCTTAATCCAGTACCTATTTACATCCCTGATCGTCATTTTTTTTTTAACCGTTTCAGATATCTCAATGAAACAAAGACTAAAGTTGGTCCTGGTGTTATTATCTATAATCTGTGTAAATTTGATGTTAATAAGTTCAGTGATTTTTTGAGTTAAATTCATTTGGACGGACAGACACAAAAAAAATTAACATTAGATATGGCTTAGTTATCAATTATACTATATGAAAAAATAATTATAAGTGAAAAATTTGAAAATCACACACACTTCTATTTTATTTAGTAATATATAAATTAGTGTTAAACATTAATTTCAATATATTGATTTGCTAAAAATCGTTTTTTTTTTTTTTCCTAGTGATAAGTCTGCAAATATTGGGGTCGGCCTACAATCAAGATCTGCCTCTTTTCAGGTAAATATGGTACAAAGAGAATGACCCGTTTGCTAACAAATTAGACAGGGAATTGACCGCCCTCTCTATTACATCTAACTGAAGACCTAAAGCATTCCTTTAGTGAACAACTTAGACCATGACTTCAGGGGTTGCTGTTAATGACTGAATTCTATCACTTAAGTGTTTTATTTTAGTTTCCTGAAGTTTGAATTTCAACAAAAACACCTTGATACCCATACTGCTGATACAACGAGAAGAGAAGGGCACCAAAAAATGAACCGGAGTTACAGCAAAGAGAGATGAAAACTAGTAAACAAAAGAAAAACATGTTGAATAAGGTTATGTTTGCCCCGGTTTAGATGTTTGTAACAACAGCCTGACTTCATGGCACCATAATTCCTCAAGTCAAAACAATGAATAAATTACTCACCCACATTGCATACTCTGTACTGGAAGCAAATCAAAACCAATTTTAGAGGGCCTTAAAACACAATGAAATGCTTGTAACACCACCATTACTTCATTGGAACTATGATAAAATTTTAGCTGCATCTAAAATTGATGTAAATAAGGTGAAACATCTTCATTATTTCATACCACGTTGAAGCATGGAGTGGATTTCAACGAGGACATCTGCGAGTGGCATCTTCACATGTGCAGGAATATTACGCACCACACAATAAACGAGACCATAAATCGTTAGTTGTAGGTCCCACGGAAATCTGTCCGACCCAGAGGACCAAAATTGTTAGAAATATGCACACATATCTTCCAGAGGCACACAAGCAAAACTTACTGCAACACCATCTTGAGAGCCAATGAGGATCCTTGGGCTGAGGTATGGACTACTTGCAGGGTAGGTATCAATCCGTGTACTAGCACACAATGTCCATGCGGATGCACAAGTAGTTTATACATTAAAATACAAAACACTGTGACAGGTATGCACATACTTATCAATACATAATATATGGTTATCTTGCTGTCTCTTGACTACTTAACTATGATCTTCTAATGAGAAGATGATGGCAAGTGGATAAATTCGATCCATGCAGTTGGCAGAGAGAGGTCCTTTACCATGTAGATAAGTAGCTTGTACTTTTCTGATATGTGGGTAGAGTAGACGTCCTGGGGCTAGCACAACCAGTAGTTATAGTTAGTGTTCTTTCGAGTTCAGTCGTGTCCCTTACTTGCTCATGTACCACAGCTAAATAATTAAGTTGGGACTCTGAGTTTGTCAAATAGGAACTGTATGCTAATCTAAATTAATCTTTCAGCAATGGTTCCAGTATTTGTGTTTAAACCTTTTTACGTGCTGTGAGGCAGCTTGTCAATTAATTCTATTTTGAGTTTAATTTTATTGAATCCTCAGCCATAACACTCTTACCTCTTTTCATTATCATGGTATGTCATTCTGTTATTTCAAGACTCTACATTATATCGAGATGTTACTGTTGCTATTCTTTAATGTGTATTAAATTGGGCCATGAACCAAACCTTTAATCATTTTTTTTTACGTAGCTAATTACCTATCCCCCTCCCATTTATTGTTTTTAAACTTTAAACGATAGATGTAGAAAGAACTGTTAACGACCACAATAATTCGGTCCCCTATGCTACACCCTCGTGTATCAATATGAATATATACCACAAACAGCCCTGATCTCAATCCAATTGAACATCTGTGGGACCACCTCGATCGTCGTGTTCGACGTCTGTCTCCTCCTCCATACACCCTTCAACAGTTGTGGGTTGTACTGTAGACAGCTAATGAAATGATAGATCATCAGATTTGATTTGATGTATTTATTTTGGTTCTCTCACATGTTGTGTATATAACCTATATTTGATTGTTTAAATTTGATGGAATTCAGTTAAAGATTATTTCTGCTTCCCTGATCCTAGCATAATATTTTGGTAAACATAATTATTTTACCCACAAAATTATTAATTTACGAATTTACATGATATTATTTATTTATGCATTTTTTTGATTTTCTACAGCCCAATTTATTTATCTGAGCTCAGAAATTATATTCAGAAGTTATTGGAAGTAATAAAACTTTATTTTGATTTGATTTTCATAATTGTCAGTTTCGCTCTACTTAAGTACCCAGCCTGACTGATGCTTCGAGTTATGACGTCACCGCAAGTGACGTAGTGAACGATTACGCCGACTTAGGTTTGCGAGGGTGTGAATCTCGGTTCTCTCACTCTCTCTGCTGCCATCATTAACTGAGCAAAGATGCTTTTCTGAGAGGTCTACAGCCTCCTACAAGTTTCGACATGTGGGCCATCCTAAAGTTAGAATAGCTTACTCGGGCAGAGAAAATTGTGCCGTGAATTTAGGCTATTTTGAGAAGAGGCCTAGTCCTATTATATTCTTAGTGTATCGACACACGGAGACCCTATGCCGATGGCTTGAGCCAGCAAGTATACAGCTGCCGATGTTATGAACGCTATTGGACTCACAGTTAGTCTAAACACAGGAATCCTGCCACTAATTTGAGTGTTTTTTTTAATAATTTGAACTTACTTGTAATTCATGTGACCTTAAGTCTGATATTAAACAACCCAGTGGTTAACAAGTGCCAACACTTGATGCTATGTCAGACGATGAGTGACACAGTGTGCAAAACAGATTTGATTTGAACATTTTCCTAATTCTGAGCCAGATTACTACCAATTGAGAGACCCGTACACTAAAAGTGTTGCAATAGCTGTTGGGATTTGTGGGAATAAGTAAGCCCAATTTCCATTCCTATTTTCCTGGACAGTGATTCCTTAGACGTCTGATTAAATTATAATATTTCTTTAATTTATCTACACATAATAGTAATTAAATTTGTTTGATTTTTCCTAAGTAAAGAGTTTTCTTACAAAGTTTTCTGAGTTATTTACATAATTACTGACACAATTTTCATAATAATTTTCCTCAATAGAAACCTAAAGTTGAAATTGAATATTTTGCTTATGATTCCAAGTAACTGGGTTTGCTTACTCACTGAAATATATCTTTTTATGAGTGTTTTTCTAATTACAATAAATTTGAAAGTGCAAAATAATGCAATTTTGAGAGTGTTGCGTGCAATTTTGTATGCTTTGTTCCAGTGCAAAGCTAGTTTCACATGTGGTAAGTGAAACACTAGATTGTGTACTGAATATTATTTATTGTGTGTTGATGTTCTTCTGTTTTGGTATTTTGACAAGTGATTACTCCTATGATATATGTTTGTGAGAAAGTTGCCTTGACAATTAACCCATGCTATTCAGGGAAGGCTTGCCACGTATACTACCTTGAACTACCATATGATGATAATGGCGTCATAGGTATCACCACTTTTGCTACCTCCCCTACCTTCCCCTCCATTGCCAGTCACGGGCAGTGCTAAGCAGCGAAAGATGTCTCAAGCCAAACATCTGATCATTTTCACTATTTTACCAGTACCTCCACACCATATTATTTTCCACACACATAAACATTGTTCAACACACAAAATATATTTTCTACAGTATTTTCTTTCTAGACAGCTTGGCTCCAGATGCCCATGGAGATGAGTCACTGCGTGTGTGCCTGCGTGTGCATGTGCGGTCATCGTCATCATCATATGTCATCAGCCAGTTCAATTATGAAATGATGTGGCCTCTTAGAGTTAGGAATTCAGGTAGAATTTAAACAGTCTTCTCTTGGTCACCGATGATTTCTTGGAGTTCATTCCAACAACTTTTTGTCAATCATTCATCATCTCATACATATTATTATAATATATACATATATATATATATATTTTTTTTGTTACTTGAACTTACGTGGTTTGTTGTATTACTCTATTTACTTTTTGGACAATGTAAACTGAAATAAGTTAAAAACAGCTTTTAACTGTGCTGTACTTCACCAATACCATTGTTTGAGGTTGTTTGAGTATTAAAACCTAAATTCAACTTCAATATAAGCAAAAAGCTTTTTCATACATTAGCAGCACATCAGTGAATCGCCATTACAGTACTGGCACATAAATTATTTGGCACATCGGCACAATTTTGTGAATCAGCACAGCTCTTGTTATTTGCTTGACTGTTTATTCCTACTCATTTGCAATGTTCTTTTAAACTTTTATTACCTACTTATTATAGCTGGACCGTTACTGATAATAATTAGTCATTTTTATGAATGTTTGCCATCTCCTACGGTGGCAAACAATCAATATATCCCAGAGGCAGTATGTTGTAGAAAAACTAATTTCAAAATGTGAAGGGAAAACCAGAATTAGTACAAAAATCCAGTACACAAACATTTATTTTCACTCCAGCATTTTTAGAACTAGAACATATCACTTTTTTAACATTTGCAGCCAAAGTGATACGCAAGTAGACCTAAACATTATGTTACTGCAGGTGTGCATTACAATTGCTTTTATTCCCATTAAAACACGGCCCCATAACATGAACAAATAGATTTTTTGGTAATTCTGGAGAAATTATGTTTTATTTCTGCAAACACATCCAAAAGTATAAAATTTCAGTGCATTGACGAGAGCATGAAACAGCAACACAGTGGACACAAAAAATACCAACATGGCATCGCATCATAGCAGTGCTAGAATGTGAATTGACAACACTAGTAGTATCATAGTCCAGTTCCAAGAGTTTACAATGAAATGTTTGGAATTGCAAAGAGTTTCATCTAGTATAATATAACTTATAGTAAACAAATTCTGTCATTGAATCATAACCATGGTAGCAAGATATTGCAAATGTACGTGTGTATGTGCATGTGTGTGTGTCTATATATAGGTCTGCCTGTTTTTCGCAAAAAGATTTCATGACTAGTTGTACTCCAAAACACGTTAGTTCAGAATTAGTGTCGCGGTTAGATAATTTTAACTTGCACACGTCTCAGGTGTCTGCCCGCAAATCACAGACATATACAGTATCAAAGTAACGTAATCCTGCAGGAAAATGTCTTCTCACAGAAACACGCTGCCAAAAAGAAAAAGAATACTGCTGGTACGCCCATAGGATATTGAAATCTAACATGTGAGGAAACATTTTCAATAAATATATTGATGTGTGATGTCCTGTGGCTGCGGGAGGTACGCCACAGTCCTTCCAAAGTACTGGAGTGCATCCAGTATATAGAACGGGCCATGTGACTTTTCTGCAGGGTACAAAATCAAGTGTGGCCAGGACTACTTTGCATTTGTAGGGATTCCTTTGACTAGTATACCTGGGCAATAGACAATGCTTGACCAGTTGTGCTTGCAAGGTCTCGAACCATGCTATGCTGGGGTAAGCTTCGGTGTCAGGTGGATTGCTGCACAAGGGTTCGTGGGTGGTGTTTGAGGCAGGTGTAGACAGAGGGTACGGCGTATCCCAAAACTACAAATTGTCAAGGACGCGTGACCTGTCTTGTCTGTCCAAGTAGGCTGCGAGTACTGGATGTGTATCGCTGGCAAACTGGATGGGTGGCTCGAAGAGGTGTAGCTCGTAGTTGGGTATGGTCGGTCTCCGGCGGAGGGCTACCGCTTGTTCCCAGAGACTAAGGCGCTCACATACTGTGGGGATTGGGCTAGGTTCTGGATGGTATTTAGAGATTGTCTCAGCCCATTTTACCCTCTTACGGTTACCAAAGGAGTATGGCATGAGGTCTGGGAAACAAACCCATAATATCTAACCTGGTAGAAGTGGAGCAGGCGATGCTGTGGTCCTACTCAGGTGTTCAACCATGTACCTTCTCCATTTACCCAATGCAGAATCTCTATCCCTTTATCCAGCACCAGAAGTACGGTCGATACGGAGAGTCGAGTCACACTGGCTGACGGTCTTGATATGTGGGTGAGCCTCACTTGAGGACCAGTATTTCCAATTTAGGGAATGCCCCCCCCCCCCTCCCAGCACCAGAAGCACGGTGGAGAGAGCAAGCACCAAGCCAACAAGATGACCCGAAGAGAGAGAGAGAGAGAGTACTTAATGTCGAGGCTCTACCATTCTAGCACTGTGGTGTGCAGAAAGCGTGGCCATCCAAGGTGCAAGTATGTACTCTACTAACGTGTTTAGTGGTTATAAAAAAAAGTCTCCCGGTCACGTGCTGTCCCTCTGATGGGGTTGATGTTTACAGGGGGAGGTGCTATAACTACTGGATGGATACCCTTAAGTGGATAAAACGTGTTTATTTCAATGACAGAAATAAACAGCGGTGGTGATGTACTACCTCCTACCAGCTAGAGCTTACAGAAGCTTAACCCTATGTGAGACAGTTGAAGGTGACCTGTTCCTAGGCTAACATTGGGTAAGTAGACAACCACTATGAGAATAACTTAAACTGGACTACTTTACTACATTGCCCTGAGGGGGCCGGCAGTGTCCAGTGTTCGACGACGTAGATGTAGACTAGAAAGGGTGGTCAGAGCAGTAGGAGTCTTCGGCACCATGGGTGCGGTGAAGACGTGGGTAGAGGAGTAGTCTTCGGCACCAAGAGCGTGGTGAAGACCAGGAGAGGAGTTGATGGTTCCTTCAGCACCAGGCAGTGCGGTGAAGGACACAGACTGGCGTGGTCGTGCAGACCAGATGGCTTCCTCCGGCACCAGGCAGTGCGGTGGAGCAGCATACTCTGGCGTTACAGGGTGCGGCCCACTATTTATACTCTGGCCGGTGCAACCTGGCTGGTGTTGGAGAGGGAGTAGATGTGACATAGATCTCTTGGCGGTACATCACCGGCCAGCACTGGAGCCAGGTTCATATCTCGGCAATTGTACTAGTAGGGCCATTTGAGGGCACTCTTAGAGTACTTGGATGATCTCAATGAATAGCTTCTGTGGCTCGGCTGGTGAATAGTAAAATCTCCAGGCTAGACCATCCGCTCTTCGCCATAGGTAGATAGTATTATTCCCAACATCTCGAGATGCGTGCCAACAATTAAACTCCATAGAATTAAATGGCAAAGGCACGTACTCTAATGATGCAAAGTCCATTATTCATTGTTGGAAAGGCGTAATGCGTCAATTTGCCCCCCCCCCCCCCCCCCCCCTCCGTTGCAATGTAGTCTCATCTGGGCGAAGGAACGAAGAGAAAGAAATTGTTTTGAGGGAACATCGAACTGTCCCCTCAAGAACAATTTTTTTCTCTCTCCATCGTACAAGCTGAGTTGGAAAAAAAGATTGCCAGTTGTGCGTCATGCATCAATATCAAATATACAGGTATTTAATATGCTGGGAGAATCATGGATATTTTGTTTACCTAAAGATAGAGCGCAGTGAAATTCGACATCCCATTTGTTAAATAAAAATGTTGGGTTAGCCACAATTTTAGGAAATATCGCAAGAAAAGTAAAACAATTAGTATTACAACAGTTTTCGGAGCTTAATAACGAAAATGAGTAAAACTAAAATACAAAGAAGAATTATAATCTTTACTCAAAAGTTGTGGCCTACCTGTTGGTGTTTTCAAAACAGTTTTGCATGTTTTGCAGTCTGTTTTCCTGCATCATGATCAAAAATTAATCATATAATCTTCTGTGGCTGTTCTTCAGTCATTAAAAAAAAATTTAACACTGCAAATAAAATTTCCACAATTTCTATGTGAAAATAAATACATTACATTTCTATTATTTTGTTTGAGCGAGCAGAAATTAAATCAATATCACATAATAGATTTCAATAGCAATATTTTTTATTGTTATCAAGATACCATGCCAGAGTTGTGTGCATGCCTGTTGCGCTATTCTGATTGATACATAACCTCAACTCAATATAGATCACATGTTTATGCCAAACAATATACTCTACATAAAATAGTCAACAAAATGCAAATCACACTTTTCAACACAAAAATAAATTATAGTTTTGTCACTGCTAAAATTGCAGAGAGAAAGCTAACTATTGTTTGGTTACATTATAAAAAGGACCCAGAATACACCAATACTAAGCAGGCAGTATTCGTGGAGGAGGAGGGCGGTAGGGGGAAGGAGACACACACAAACACATGCGTGCACATGCATGCACACTACCACACACACGTAAGAGTCACTTCTCAAGCCAGTGGCAGGAGACCATAGAATTTGATGACCTTTCTAAATCCAGAGTAGGAGCACGGTCTGACCCATAACCGACGACAGTCCACACATCGAGCAAACACACATTAATGAGCCACCTGTACTGTAAACAGGGTTTTGTGAGGTACCTAGTGCATAATACAGTAGAGCCCGCTACTAGAATGACTACACGACAAAGCGGTTAGGCCACCTGTGTCAAATAACCCACTCAATCTACCGTGTATAATCTGCCAGATGGAGTGACAGGCCTGACTAAGCATTACCTAACCATCTCTGGGCACATAATTACATAGCTAGGTAACCACATAATAGCAAGGTAACCTTTGTCTGCCTTACCCTTGTGCAAGTGAACTGTAGCACCCACACCCTATATATTCATCCAAAGAACGGATGGTATGCAGTGGAGCAACCGCAAGGGAGATGCTGTCCTCTTGGCTAGGCAACTTCTCAGTCAGCAACCAACCAGACTCAGCCTTAACATTCATTACCATTACCCCCCCCCCCCCTTTTTTTCTCAAGACCCCAGAGCAAGCTCAAACAGCCAGACAGCTGACGAGGCCTCCCTCGCAGTCCCTCCCCCCCTGGACTCTTCAGTCCCCTCATCAAGATGCCAGAAAAAGCTTATTACCTAGTCCTCCACATATGACTGGGTCTGTCAGTGCTACTAGGAATCACCAGACGTACCCCAAGAGCCATCAGCACCACATCTACAGTCATTTTATCACCAGACACAGCTTGCCTCCTACTCAGCCGCCCAAGTCCAGCAGTCACTAAGGAACTTCAACTGGGTACACTTCCTACCTGCTGCCCCGACAGAAACCACAATTTTGAACCAGCAGACTGCATCGACTAGCAAACCCTGGTTGAGACTCAGCAAAGAAAAGCCTTCAACTGTACTCACCCCAACCATCAAGAGACCTCTCCTCACCCAACCAGATTTTATGCTATGCAGACGGCCTAACCGTCCAACCCTTCCCAAGGAACTAATTTAAGTCAAGCGCTAGCTATTGCAAACTCCGACCCACTAACAGCTCTGCTCACCACCAGGTGTCCCTGACCGGACGCAAACTGAAACATTACTATGGTACAACCTTGCACAGCAACCACAGCCATCACGTGTCATAGTTATACACTTTTAAGATGAATCCAAGATGATGAAAAAACAACATGTAAATAATAAGATATGGCAAGAATAGACAGCTAGGCTACTAATTATATTATTACAAGGAGAGAGAATACACAAGTACTCAAAGCGCAATACATGTGGATGGATATATATATATATATATATATATATATATATATATATATATATACATATACACACACATACGTGTGCACACATGCACGCTTGCATATGTGTGTGCACATACACACACACACACACACATAAAAGTTGGACAAACACACTTTCCATGCGGATAAGCAGTCACAATGTTTTGCTAGCTAGGCCGGCTTCATTACACAGCGAGTGGTGGCACGTTTGTTTGGGTTCAACTTCTACTCAAGGCCAGTTATAAATACTTTTTCTTTATGTACAAACTTTTTAGCAACACCAATATTTACATCCTAGCGATTAGCTGTTGTCGCCTGGAAATTACGTGGTTGTCTTTTAACTGTAATGTTTTTTGTATTAATTCAGGATGGATATATTTGCTGGTATACCTAAGTAATTTTTAATATCTGGTAAATAAATGTATACAAGGCATAGAAAAATGTTAATAAACTAGTAAAAATTTGGTATTTAAAATCACTCAAATAACTAAAATATTACATTTTAATATTTGTTTTTCGAATAAGAATAATGTTGATATATTATTCAAAACTATTTAAAAATTTGGAACAATTGCACACCCCTGGTCAGCTAAATAATGTAAACAAAGCATTTGACAGTTGAAACATGGAAGTTACATGGCATATTTTCTATTCATGGCAGACGAACACTTAAGAGTGCCAAAAAGTATACCTTTAACGGGGCTACAGAAAAGTTATAAGCCACCATGAATAGACTAAATTACAGTACATATTAAAAAATAAAACAATAGCATCTTTGCCAGTTATTAATACCTTGACATGTTCAACAACACCCATTACTCTCTCATCCAAAAATTTGAAATCTTTCTAAGGAATAATGTATGGATCACCCAGACTTGAGAGCATGGTCTGAAAGGGGAGAGGAGGAAAAGTTGTATCCAAAACTGTACAAGTAAACTTACCCAAAAGTAGAGGTGCTGGAGAAGGCAGGCGTGCTCGACTGGGTGTTCCCAAACACACTCTGCTGTGGGCTGCCGAAACCCTGGCTCTGGTTCTGGTTCTGGTTCTGGTTCTGTGCCAAGTTGCCAAAGGTCATGGTGTTCTGGCTCGCCATTGATTCAAAGGCAGATGATGCCTGCCCCGTTCCACCAAATCCTGCAACCACATACTACATCAAAAAAAGTTTGAGCATACATATGAGGAGCAAAGACTATGCATAAATGCCAAGATTATGGCGAATCCCATAATAATATATATATTTAAAAAAAAAAAAACCAACAACAACAGAGAATACCATCTCAGTGGTTCACAAATGGACAGTGTGTCTAGTAACTAGGAAAAACTGGAAAACCGGGAATTGTATGGAAATTTTAGCAGTACGGAATAATCTGGAAACTGTACAGTAATTTTTCATGTATCGACGATTAATACCATAACAGAAAGTACTTCTTGTAGCTACATGAGACATAGTGGCAATAAGAATGCTCATTGATTTCCTCTTTTAAAGTTTGAGAAATATATGTATTGTTTACATCACAATAAGGGCACTGGATAAATACTGAGTTATTACAGAGTTATTACCTATTGGCTTGTTTCATTCCAGTCCAGTTTTCAAACAGCAGTCTTTTAGAAGTGTGTCCAAAGGTAGATTGTTTATTGCACAATTTTTTACTAATGTGGTATTTTTTTGTCATTGTTTCTTTTGTTTTTAAAGTACTTTGGTACTGTTACGATGAAAAGCACAATGATTTGGCTGAACACTTGGTGCTGTTAGTGTGCTTATCTTAGTGCTGCAGAAATTGTTGGCACCGTTCTTCATAAAAACAAATATTTTCTATTAAACTGAGATGTTTTCAGAATGCAGAAATACGTAGTTTTGTTCCAGTTTTACAACTAACATCACTTTAAAATATTCCAAAACTTTGTTATTTGGAAAGTTAAGAAGTAAACAAAAGAACATAGCTATACATTGTGATTAGGTATGTGTTTATCGTAGTTCGGAATTGTAAATTTTTTTACACTGAATCATAGTGTGGTTGACTTGAGTATAATATTAACAATGTGCTTATATCAGTTGTACCTGGGACATTCGTTTTAAGTAATTTCGAGACTGCATTCACTGGCATGACTTATAAATGAAATTATAAATTACACAATGTTCACAAGTAAGTATCACTATCAGTAAATATTCTGAGCCAATATAAATTATACCGGATATTAATGGTTTCCCCTTTTTTATACCATAACCCAATTCCAATACTGTACTTAGTGTTATATTATGTGTCAGTGTTTACAATTATTTGCAGAGAGTACTTTCTTCTTAGTTTTTTGGTTGGGTTTAATGAGCGGCGCTGCTGCAACCCCCAATAAACCTACCCCGTACTGGAAGGCTACTCTACCCCACACCTCTGGAAGAATGCTGATCACTGGATTTTTTCGTATAAGGAAGTCCAGAACCACGCTCCAGCAGAGACGCCCGGCTCACCGACCGTGTAGGTCAGTGATCACTCCCTGGTCTGCAAGAAGACCTCTCTCAGCCTGCAACACGACTCAGCACCCAGAAACCTGTAAGATGACTTCACTCTACCTCTGCAGACTGCGAAGGCTGCACCACCCCTGCAGATTGGGTAAGGCTCATCCACCACTGCACCCACTGTCCGTGAGGGCAGCACCACTTTCAGAGGTAATCCCACTCCTGCACCCTTTACTTCAGTCAACTTCAGTGACTCCACGGTAGCAGGTCGTCGCGCCTTAGTTTACCTCTTGGATAAATTCCTATAATTCAGGATGTGCTGTAAAGTTGGGTACGGTTTACCGTAGATTATTTTCTGCATACGTATTTTAATTACTTTTCCAGGATCACCTTCGCCTGTTTGAGTGCATTAAATATTTTTCACATATTTTTAGCTAGTTAGTTATTGATTGTACTGATTAGCTGGAACTTTCCCCTTTCATTAATAAATTAATAAAATTTACGTGAAACTTAACTTGTCCGTTTACCATCATTTTTAAATTAGCTTCTGTGTCATTCAACAGTCTAGCTTTCAGTATATTGTACTAGTTATACCAGGTTCAGTAATTATTTAATTCCCACTGGAGACTAGCCGTGCGGTGCACCAAACTCTACAGGAGACGGAGCTTGCAGAAAGCCTTAGTCTGCGCAAGACACGCCGCAGCTCCTGGGTTTCCGGTGTATCCGCGCCTACCTGTAGTGACGTCCCAATACCGGACTGCACTTCTACATGTCAGGACCTTGGGTGTGCCTGCATAAGACATGCTCCCAGTACTGTGGGTTTGCAGGAAGGTCACAGGACTGAATAAATGCATAGTAAGAAGGGTGGAGTTCAATGTTATCATCAGCGTACGGATCGCCGTGCTTTAGAAAGGGTTCTCAAAGCCAACACCTCTAACAGGGACATGAGTAAGGTCGAACCCTAGCCTTTGGAAATTTAAGTTGTACCTAGGCCAAGATCCCCTTTTATTCTTCTTGATCATTGGACACCCCTATACAAATATTTAGGCGCCTGTTGGCTATAGTATGATCCGGAGGGAGATCACCTTGCTCAGTCGGAGCCCACATCCCAAGGTAGACCCCCGGAAGACAAATCTAACACGCGTCTTATTAAGCTAGCTTCGGGGAAAACGGTAGGTTCGACTCCCGGCAAAGGTAGTTCCTAAACCAAGTGCGGTATCGCTCCACACATTAACCCACTCAGCCCATACGAATAGCCCCGATTTCCCCAGCCATGCCATCCACCTCCACCCCCACGATCGCTTAAGTTGCATCACCATCTCATACACCCCAGGACAACTGGCATCCCGCATGTTGGCAACCATAGTAGTGAGGAAGATAGAACTCCCTGGGAGGGAAACTATCTCATTCCACCTCACTCTGGGGTTTGACTACCCTCGTTTCAGACGGTGCCCTTCCATTAAGCGGCCACCCACAGAATCAATAACCACCATGACTCATCGGGCCAATATCATTAACCAATCACGCCACTGTATGTCTACTTGACAATCCAGAGAGGGCAGTCAGCGCCTTAACCACCTACCCACCGAGGTAGGGCCCCACATCAGTATATTACACTTGAAAGTATTACAGCATGGTGTGACTCAACTGTTACTTAAGCATGAATCAGGATGGCTCCGGCTCCGTACACACTGAAGACTTTTGGTAAACAGGATAGCACACATTCAGGAAAGTAAAGTTACAATTCACTGGCAATATATTCAATTGCGAGACAATCCGGCTGACTGTGCTTCCAGGACTTGACACCTAGTGATCTTGTTGGGCATTTGCAGTGGTGGCAAGGACCACAATGGCTGACATCAGAAGAGAGTTTCCGACTGAGTGAAGACCCTGCACCACACCAAGAACGTGAATTGAAGTTGCAGGTTACGAGAGTCATTTCATTTGTACCTCAATTTCAAGGCCTCAGTATTCGGGAGTGTATTGAGAAGTTTTCCTCCTGGTCCAAGGTTCAGAGAGTCATGGCCTATGTAGTTAGATTTATTATGAATCTGAAGATGTCTACTGATAAGCGATGTGTTGGACCACTAAGCACAACAGAGTTGGAGCATTCATGAGGGCTGTTTGAAGCAAGTTCAGCAAGACTCGTTTAAGGATGAAATACAACTCATTGTCAAGGAAAGGTGTGCTCACCCAGTCTTAGAAGACTTTGCCCATTCCTCGATTCAGAGGGAATTGTGTGTGTACTTACAGAACTCCAATGTCAGTTTCAGGACAAAACATCCAGTGCTGCTGACTAAGAAAAGTCATGTTACGAACCTGGTGATTTACTTCTGTCATACCTCATCCTACATGCAGCACCAATGCTGCTGCCTAAGAAAAGTCATGTTACGAACCTGGTGATTTACTTCTGTCATACCTCATCCTACATGCTGCACCAATGCTGCTCTGTCTGCAATTCACAAGGAGTATTGAATTTGGTCAGGAAAAAGGGCTGTGAAAACAAGAATGTTCAAATGCATACAATACTGAAGCTAAATTATACATCTAATAATTTTTTGTAGTTTTTAGTACACTGATATTTATGAATTCTGAAACATTAGTGTGGTACTTAAATTTTTATACATGTGTACGGGAATAGTAAACGTATTTTGTCAAGTTACTGTGCTAGACACCTTGATGGAGTTATATGAGAAGTTGGGCATGAAATAGCATCATATTTTTTACAGTCTTTTAGCTACAGGGCACAATACACATTCACCAATAATCCCCAACTTTCCTCAGTGCCAGCCATGAGGTATGCAATTTAAATCTAGGTGGTACTAAGATCTCATGAGCTGCTGTTTTACAAACACTATTCCAAACAAACATAAACACATTACGTTTCCCAGCTAACAAGCTTTTCCTTTCAATAATGGCATAATCTACTGTAAAATCAATAACTATGAACACATTACATGCTGTTCAAAATAAGGTTTTATTTAACAATGTTCAATACAAAACAGCAAACATTATGGATTAGGGGTGGGCGAAGCTTAAAAAATTTGAATTTCAATAGAATATTTCTAATATTTGGCTTTGTATTCAATATCCAACTTTCTACTTCGAAACAAAAAAAAGTGCTTTTGGGCAATTTAAATTATTTATTATTAGCCTAAAAATAAAAAGAAGAAAACATGGACTTAATAACATCAAAGTTTTTATTTGACATTTGCCACACAGATGGCTAGTGAATCATGAATACATGACCTCAACTCAACAGAATGCTCACACATTAGTCCAAAATGCATTTCGGTGTAAAATAATTGTCAGTCAGTATCTAATTTTACTCACAAGATAGCAAAACTGAATTATCAGGGAAAAAATTTTATGTTATGAAACACTTCATTATCTTCTCAAACGAACTTAACTGCTGTGAAATTGCACCCACTGCGATTCAAATCTTAGTAATTTAATTTTAAAAAACTAGTACTTAATAACTATGCTTCACTCCATGCCATTCTGAGTTGCCACAGAATACACATATAGCCAACAAGCCCACAGAGACAAAGATGGAAATAAAACAAAACTTTAATAAATTTGACACTCGCACAACATTAACTCATGTAATTTAATAATGTATACATACCAGTGGTGTGCTGGATCCCGAACTTCAGGAAAAAAGAATACATAACGAGTTTCTCTTGGGCGAGAAATTCTTCCAATTTTTTCAGGAAAAATTTATGTTCACGTTTGTACGTTGTTCCAACAAAAATACAAGTCGGGTTTTGTGCTAGAAGCTTTGTACTGACTCTTTATGTATGCGATTATGAATTGATGAATCTAATCTTGTCAAAAAAATGTTGATTTTTACGCTATTCGCAGATTTTAAAGTTCGTTAAATAAGCTAAAAAAAAATTTTTGTACGCCATATACCATATTTACCCGAAAGGAAGATGACTCCTTCCTAAAAAAATTTTTTTGAGGGGAAAATATTTAAACCTGAATTCAAGGTTGAAAGTATTTTTGCATAAATTTATGACAAACCCTTTGACACTGGCTAAGAACCAGCCACAGTCAGCCCATGATGGCACTCGCCACTAGCGGTAAACGTGGGTAAGCATGTGTTCATGCGCAGCTACACTGACTTTCCCAAAACGGGATATAAGTTGTTTCAGTATGTTAAGTAATTTATTTTCAGTGTAAAATTATTTGTAAAGTGTAACATGTCTTATTTGAGGGTTTTGTGTGAAATTGATATTTGAAATTTAAAGTGCGCGCGGTGCTGAAGAGAGAGATAATGGTATTCAGGCGAGAATGCTTTCAAAAGCCAATTAAAAATCAACCAAAAATCACAATTAAATTCATGTCTGTAAAACAGTTTCAAAATGCTTTTGGTGCCATTTCAATTTGCCATATTAATATTTCCACTCAGGGTACATAGCACTTCCGCTTGTGTGAACTCTGTAGGCAGCCATGGTAGGTAAGACGCTGGCACGTACGGACTTCATCTTTTTGCACTGATATAGGTTTCAACAATTCATTTTAGTATACCAGTTAACCTTTGCCTTACGTACGTTTTGCCAGACATTCCCGGAATAATGATATATGCTTACCCTAATAATTTGCAGCCTTTTCAGGCTTTTTGAAATGCTAACGAGATGAGAGAAAGATGTATCGGAGAGGCCAGGTGGCCCACGCTACTTGTGTATCAGATATCATTCACCCATGTTTAGGGTTTTTCAATGTCATTTCTGCTTAACTGCGACGCGCAATGAAAAGGGTAATGTGTTTGTATCATTATTTGAGGGTTTTTGTCATGTTAATGTGTTTTGCGGCCACATCGCCCATGGCCACGTGGTCAGAGATCACCAAGTCCATATCTGCGCCATCACCGAGGGCTAATTATTGTTCCATCTTGTGTGCCCTAATTTTATCTCAGAGTTCATGTAATGTTTTCAATAAGTGTTTGTATAATTTATGTGTTTGATGCATTTTGTTCCTAACCATGAGGTCAACTGATGTACGCGTAATTTTCTGCCACTCGACACCCTAAGAGTTTCTGTATACTCATTTCTTACCAGGATACATTTTCTAATGCAAATACCATTTCTGGCCGATGTTTATTGACTGAATTTTCAGACAAATACTGTGTTTTATGCATGCACATGTGGTCCACTGTACGTTTCATCCGGCGGCATCCTCGCCATCTAAAGCTGATTTCATACCTTCTTGTGTTTATTTTGCCTGCTCATATTGTGTCCAATGTTCATCAAGTGTTATTTTATGTATTTTGTATGACACTATTGTCTTTGCACTAACCTGCTATGTGTATGACCATCGCCACACACCATGTGGTTCGGGGACGAGTCCCGATGAGAAGGTGCTAGCTCCATATATATTTGCGCGTGTTCATTTCATACTCTGTGTCCTGTCTCAGGGCAAACCTGCAGTCCAACCTAGTGTCTGTACACCACTTTCTTTGTAGAGGCTGTGTCTTCAAACACCACGGAGTGCGTAATGTGCTTGGGAAATCACCCACCGGAACTGGCTATACACGCTCGAGATGTAAAACCTAAATCATTTGGCACATTTGTAACTAAAATAAACATACCTCTTAGTGTAAAAGTTGAATGTCTTTTAGTAGCGTCAGTTACCCAGCCCAACCTAAGTATTGAGTATTGCAGTGTTATGTATAAAAGTTGTTTTGTAAGTACTGTACACACAGGTGAGACGAATGCACAGAACCTACAGGATCCCTGAGTCTCAAAGTGCGATGTGTAGGAACCACCACTGGGGCCCATCAACCACAGATAAAAGTGTATCGTGATTGTCTCCGTGTATCACCAGATGGTGTCACCTTCAAGAAGAAATGCTATTATATGAATAATATGATATACCGGTATTTTATTTACTTTTAAAGAAAAGCTAATCACAATGAAATAGGTGTGTCTAACCTGGCTGTATGGTAGCAGCATCTCCTAAGATGTAAAACTTTTGTGGGGGGCCGACATCAGATAAGGGAACACTTGCCAAAGTTGACAGATACAGTCTCAGTACAATAAAAATACATACAACCATAGGACACACTGTATTTAAGCATGAAAAGCCGTTGTTAAAATCCTGTCTTATGGCACCCCAATTTTGAAGTATTGTACTAACTGATACCTGAGTAAAAAATTAGAATAGAAGCCCGTGGTAATTTTGTGCATGTAACACAAACTTAAATACTGAACTAGCAGTGTCGCACATTTATGGTATTTGTGCCTATGTTTTGAATTGAAGGCGACCCCGAATTACAGAAGTTTCTTAGTAGACATCACATTATAAAGAAAATAGCAGGAAACTGAAGATATCAATGCAATGTTTTTAAACAAATTTAAAGTGACATTTTTATTTTATCATGTATTAAGTTAAATTTTTTTTTATTATTTAAAATTATGACAGGGGCTATTTCTATTAAAATTGAAGCTAGTATATTTAAGAAGTGATCCAAACCCAGAGGATTAATTAACAGTGCAACACCTAAGTGTAAAAAATTAAAAAACAATACGACTTTTCTAACTCAAATCTAATTTTTAGCACATACAGTCATTATTCTATGTTTATTTTTTTTTTTATGGAATAAGTCATAATAGAATGTTATTCACTACGTCTAGCAACCCACTAACTTCTTTACCTAACCTAAAATATTTTTTCCCGAATTCCCGCCTGAAATTTTCTACAATGGCAAAATTCCATCGCCGCACACCACTAATATGTATGCAAACTAATATAACCATATTGTATTGAATCACATGTTGAGATACACAATTTTAATAAAAACTACAAAATATAACTAATGGGATGTAAAAATATGAGCACTGCCATTAATTATTCTGTTATGTATGTTTCACACATTGCTGAAATAATTTTTAGTTTCTTATTTACTGTTATTTTGCATTTACGTCAATAAATATACTGATGTGATAAAAAATGATTTTTAAGTCTTTACAATAAGTATGCTACTTTTAAATATTCCTTAAGCCTGGATTAATTTTCAGTTTGTTATTTAGATTTGTTTAGCATGAAAGGCAGTATGTGTTACAAGATAAACTATAACAAATTTTTTTATAAATCAGTGGAAAACATTTATTTTTGTCTGCCTTTCACATAGCTTGTAAAAATGTATGTATTTATTAAATTTAAAAAAATTATAATTGGTACAATGCGTATTTGTCAACAAAACCTTTTGATTTGATATTAGACTTGAATTTGCAAATATTTTAAAAAATTTGCTTCAAAATGAAATTTCCAACTTCACCCACACCTATTATGGATCACACTGGTTTAGCAAACTTTTAATAAATAACAGTAACACAGCTACCTCACAATCATTCGTACACAGTATGTATGGATGCTACAAACAAATCAGCACCTTAACAATGACACAAAAATGATTAATGTATTTCTACATCTATTTCATTCAACTTCCTCGATCGATACCATATCTGCATAAAATATTCATGAATTAATGAAACCACCATATTTACTAAACCAGAGGCAATAAAACTATTTTCGAGTCGAAATTGAGTAAATTTTTTGAGAAGATCACGAGTTCAAGTCTAGAATCTAGATCCAGTCAAACTCAAGTTTTATAGAAGTGTTGCCCAAATTATTTTCAACTGACGCGTGACATACCTGGGACTAAGTCCTTACACATTTTAGAAGCGTGGTCCTTTTTGTCTAGGTGCTAGACCAGGTGCTCGTATCTCCGCGGGTAGGGAGGGGGGTGTCTAGTCCTGACGGGGCACTGGTGCTCGTCCGTTGTACAGGACTGGTCTGGTTGCTTGTCGGTATGGCACAAAGTAGGGTTCGGCTAGCACTATCTTGCATTTCAGGGGCACAACAATGGTTGGCGGTGGAGCTGGTGTGGTCACTACAGGCCTGGATGGAAATACAGGCTGAGGAGCTGGTCAAAGGATCGCTGGTACCAAGTGGGCGATGGCCGGCATGGGTGGTTGATCAGGCTGGCTGAGGTGGCCTTCTACCCACCACGGGTACTCTGCTGGGCCGGTGGGTTGGTGAACAAGTCCTTCATACCTCTGGCGTCACAGAATCCTATAGGTGCCTTAATGCCAGGGCCTGCTCCCTAGGGATGAGCTTAGCTATGGAAGCTATAAGTGCAGGGGTTAGCTCGTGCAGGCATCCAGAAGCAAGTAAGGTCAGCTTCACTCCTTCCTTTAATCCCCGCCTTCTGGAATAGGTCACCGCAATCCACAAACACTCTCTCCGTATGAGAGAAAGAAAGCAGGCTCCTTAAATGGCAATTTATGTGCAGGTCCACGTGAGGGCCGTCGTCTTAGTGAACACCCTATTCCAGTACCTGGCACGAATGCCGGTACTCACTGGAAGTCAGGCCGCACTGTCTCAGGTCACACACGTGGGTGTTGCCCTGACCGAGTCTTCTTAACTCTGGGGACCCCGCCTTTCCCAGCACAGATGCGCAGTGGAAAGATTGGCGAATACTGAGACAACAAGCTGGTGCACGGTCAGTATACCTGTGTTAGCACCCCCGTTCTATCTAGTGTAGAAAGGATAGCCATTCTAGGTGCTTGTGGGTAAAATTGAGTGTTTTAGCTTGTATGAATACCTTTCCCAGGATCACCTGTGTTCTCTTCCTGTGGAGAGTAAACTGGGAGCAAGCTGCTAATTCTACAGGAATAGCGGTACCCAAGGATTGAGCTAGCACACGTTTATTCCCGTTCAACAGGAAATACACGTGATGGCATATTCTAACTCCTGTATTGGTACAAGCTATTACTGGGAAGCTAAAGCACTATAAATCCGGAGAGGCGCCAGGTTGAAAAACTGACTGGAGTGTGTGGCATTGAATAATGTGCTGATTTCCTCTCCTATGACGTAATGCTCAGATGCCGACGCTTCACTAGGATGACTACGTTACGGTGGTACGGGATTAGTCCTAAGAAGGACTGTAAGGATGGGTTTCCTTGCTCTGGCACATCTGTACAGAATAGAGGGGTAGGTTAGCAGAGTTCGTTGTGAAGAGAGACACCTGAAGAACATAGAGGTAAAGTGGTCAGACAACTCGTAGCGAAGGGGCTTAAGTAGCAAACAGTTCTGAGCAGCTAGTGCTGGAAGACTGCAGTTTAGAAGAGTTAAGAGAGCAGGCTGATCAGTGTCAGAGCAATGAGTGCTGGATGGCTGAAGACTGGTAAGGAGTTAAAAACTGTATCTCCTTTTATAGTCCTTTGGGCCGCTGCCCGATGCTTATTGGTCAGCATCATGAGGGCGAGGAGTGCTCGCTGAGCAGAGGGTAGCAAATACATGACTGAAAACGTGGCATCACCGGCCGGCTGGAGGATGGGAAGCAAAGACCAACGAAAATCCTACTAGTAGTGCTATCTACCGGCAGGTAAAAGAACTCGTTGCCTATATGCGTACTTATGGTGGGCCTGTGAATAAAACAATCTACATGGTACATAAAACCATCTCATGTTCGGACAAACGGTAATGTTACTACAAATTAACAAGCAAAGTTAAGTGTAGGAGGGAGCTGAAGTCATTGAATCACCATTGTTAAGAAAGCATCATACGCCAGAGCATTAAATGAATACTGCAATTTGCAAAACTATTTCCTATGTTTTACTGCCATTAATATTACCAGAATTTTTAACATTAATGAAATGAACAGAAAACTCAATTAATTGTGCTATAAGCAGTTAATATATCCCTACATTACAATAAAAGAAAATAGACATCGTAAAACATTACAATCTATTATACGTGAGCAATTACTGATTTAAAAAATTATCTGCTCGGTTTATTGTACAAAAAAGATTAACTACTATGCATGTTCTGCAGGTTTAAAAGTGATTTTTTTACTTGACATAATTTGTTAAACTCATTAAACTCTTTAGCATGCAAACTGAGATGTTTAATCACGTTTGTTGTTGAATCCGTATACGTTTGCGTGGATTTACATTTATTGCCTTTTGCCGTAGATTTGTCCTCTTTTGAAAAAAGTTCCAAATTTGTGCTTAGGTAGAATTTGCACTCATAATTCCTTACAAAGTACAACACACTCATGAATTATACATACTATTGCATTATCTTGGAAAACAAAAGTCATGCAGTGTCACATACAATGTGTAAGTTGAACCCCATTTGTTAGCTGAGTGCACCAAATGAGGGAAGGTATTAGTTAATGTACCAACCATGTGGCAGTGCTAGTAGGAACATTTTTTTGTCATGCATTAGATTATCAGCTTCTATTAATGAAAATAATTCAGTCACACATTATTTACAATCACTACATATTGTAAAAATCATGTTCAACATCACATACTTTATTTACATAATTTTTATTTTAGAAAATCAGAATCGTTAACTGTACTAACTTGAGGTAAGTACTAAATAAGGTTAATCTAATTTTGAGTTATTGTGTTTATGTAAATTATTAGACCTTAAGGCTAGAATAACTATAAACCATTAAATTTGTGCATAAAAAAAATAAACTATTTCGAGGCTGAAAAAATCTAGCTTAATCTCAAATTTTGATCAGAAATTCGAAGACTCGACAATTCAAGTACATACACTCACAGACCACTACATTGTGCATAAAGTATGTTCACAATTCACATGTAGTACACAAAAGTACAGCATATCTGTGTGTGCGTATATATATATATATATGTGTGTGTTATATATATGGGTCGAAACACCATTTTGCAGATATTACCAATACTGATACTTTGTGGCAAATCCCGCAAATAGTGCAGACACAAATAATTATTATTGTAATTTTTTATATCATGTATAAGTAACTTTAAAAAACCCCCAAACTTCAATGTGACAATAAAAATTAGCATACAAATAAGTATGCAAACGTACAGGCTCATTTTTTCATATTTGGCCACCACATCCAACTCAACAATAGATGGCAAATGTTCACCCAGTATTTTTACTGTAATGCATTATTTCTAATGTATTTGTTATAAACATTCGTAGGCCCATCATGATGAATGACCATGTAAAAAATAATGCGCATGTAATTATATACCCAAGAGATTTATTTCTTCTTATAAATAAAATACCTTTTGTTCCAGTAACCACTAGTAAATTAAAAAACAAATAAACTGAGATTTAAATTTCAATAATTGTGGATTCATAAATTGGAATTATTGAGGTAACTATAGCCCATTCCCCATTGGAAGCAACTTTCTCGGAGCCCTGCTAAATATCTACTTGCAGGCTCGTTTTGTATCCTTCTGCCAAATGTAAAAAAAAACATTGCCATGTAGCATCTGTCCAAATCAATGCTTACATGCCAACGTGTGCATACATGTGTTCGTATACTTTCACTACACCTAAAAGTAAACATTGAAATGTGACTTCTACTTTTATACCTGTCAAATGTGTAGTTAACTGTTAACAGCTTTTCAAAGAATTCTGTCTTAGGTCTATTTCAAAAACAATTTCGTATATTCACAGTTTAGACCTATAACATTATTTAGGCCCGCTTTATAACGTTTTAAAAATGCCTGAATTAACTATAGTTCTTACGGTTACATTACATTAACATATTTGTTTTCCACGACATAGAACATTACACGTAATGCATGTTAATATTTTGCCACGATTGGGTTAAACACTGTTACAACTGTGGGGCAATGAACTGTAGTATTTAACTTTTTGTTATTGATATGTGTTGGGTTATTTCTTTAAAAGGACAGCCTCAGTTAGAATAACAAAGGAATAGCCAGTCCAATCAAAAAGCGACATTAAAATCAAGCACACAACTCGTGTCGCTCATTTTTTATTATAAAAACTTAAAATATAGCAGTGAACATGCCCACAATTAAGCCTACCGTAACTTTTATTCCGCTCATATTTATATGTATTGCTACTTACTGTGTATTAGGTTTACTGAAATTTATTGGGGCTGGGCATGGACGTAAATAAATAACTTCATCATGAAAACAGTTAACATTTACAACGTAAAATAGTTAATATCAAATATTTGAAATCACACACATACACAGATCCAGCATAACAATCACCACGCAGCCATGCCACGCTATTTCACACGCAGCGGTTAACGGCATACACCGTAAGAGTATATTTATTACTGCCGCGGAAAAACAGATTTATCTCAACCTCATAACTTGCTTAGGTAGGTTTAAAAACATGTCTACAAACGTGATGTGGTAATTTGAAGTATTTTTCGGAGGAAGTAAAATTTACTCTTCGTTTGGTAAAATAACACGCCATGTCATGGCTCACCACGCCTGCCAACTTCACTTTGTTTCTGCCCCGCCATCATATCTAAATATATTAAAATAAATATTCAAACATTAAAATCTCTTTTCAGTTGTAAATTACAAATTCAAAAATTATTATTTTACTGTGTTAAAATAATATTTTAACTGTGAACTATTTCTTACCACCCGTTGCCAACACGTCACTCCTGTCACTGTTGTTAATTCATATTTAAAAAGAAATAAATATTACAAGTTATAGAAGATATTAAGGTAAAGTTACATTTATTCAATAATACAGTACTCTAAAATTAACCACAGTGTTATATATTTGTGGAATACATGTTATTGAAAAAACAGGTTGACATGTTATGCCTAGAGTGTTTTTTCAAAGGTTGATTTTCCTAAGTCGCTTCCAATCGGTAATGGACTATAGAAATGTAATAAAAGTTGTCTACAAACTCTGTCTTCATTTTAGAACATCCCGCAGCAGTGCCAACCCTCCACAAACAGAGTAGAAAACTATGGAATTTTAGGGCATGGACATGATCAAGGTGACGACATGATCTTCATTACGAATATGTATTTCATTCATTCATTCTTTCATTCATTCAATTTCTAGTTTTCCATGAATCATGATATATGAGCACAAAGTCTCCAGGATGTGGAAAAACATGTCAATAAATGACTACTGAGATTACAGAAAATTACTGAACTGAAACTGCAGAGGTGGGGTACTGTAAGCTGAAGAGAGAATGTTGGCAGAAGAGTGAAAAGAACCACAAACACAGTATTGTTCCAGAAGAGAGTAAAACTATTTACAATATCGTTTTACTGGAAAGGGTAACATCATTAAACATGAAAAAGTCTTGATTTCTCTTCTAACCAGCAGCAAAATTAAGTCTTATACTGAAATCCTGGTTTCTACCTTTTTTATATATTAAATAAATCTCACTGTAAAGCATTTCACAACCATCCGCTTACTAGCGAACAAAAATATTTACTGTTTACTGCAAAATCCATTACTGCTGACAAACAATGACAAATCATCAGCAACTTCAGTGCCCCTCAACAGAAACAGAATGTTGTAGTGAACACAATGTTATTGCCAACACGGGTTTGACAACACCTTTAAAGAGCGATAAAATTTACCTGTGTTTGTTCCCTGTTCTTTAAGAAGGAACGTAAGTTGTGAATACACTGTGCAGTAAAATTCTATTGTATGGTTCATTCACGGTTACTTCCAACATTTCTGAAGCCTTGCTAAAGATGTAGTCTCAGCCAATTACTGTGCCTCATGCAAACAAAGTTTAAACCCGTCTCGAAAATTGCACATCACAATTGTGCACAATCAGTTTAGTAATATTTTGCATAAGAAATACTTCTTATTAGTATTACCAACACACCTATTTTCTCTTGGTTTTAATTAATATTACTAGTTAACAAAATATAATGGTTTATATATAAAGTATATGAAAAAGTTCAATTTAACAAAAAAATCAGATACTTTCACGTTAACAGAGGTATAAAACTCTTGTGATACATGTCATATTTACGAAACAACAAAGCACATCAAACCAGGGACGAGTTTTCAAATGCTTGATTAAAACAAAGTAAAGATAGTATGAATAATCTATGAATATATTTTTGCTTCTATAACTTACTTTATAACCTGGAATGTTTACAATTTGTAATAAGGAAGAAATACATAAATAGGTACACAAATTTTGCAGCACTTTTTGCAACTAACCAAAAGAGTCACTTCTGCACAGTGTGTGCACAAAAGGTATGCTTCAATGCATACATTTATTGTTACAGGTACTTATTAAACTTGTTATGCTTGCATTGTTAACACCATGGGAGTGAATAATATGTCAAAATTTGTTTTTTCTTCATCTTTAAAATTTATTTAATAAATAAGTGATCATGATCACTTGTAAAAATGCAACTTTAGTACTCACATATCACAAAGAAATTAGTATGATGCTAATTACAAACTTGAAATTCTCAAACGGACTGAATTATCAAACAATAATGTGACAGCACTTGAGTTTTGTATTTATTAGAACACATACTATACTATTAAGTTTGGCAATAGCAGAAACAAAAAAAAATTACTTAAAAAAAAATACTTTGTCTACCTACAAATTATTTGGTGCTTCCAAAGAGGAATGCAATGGAAATAGTTTTGGTTAACTTTGCACAGCGAAAATGTGCAGATGGCCTGCCTGTCTCAGCACAGGTTTTGAATTTCAAAGCTCTAGAAAATTACTTGTCTATAACATTCCAATTAATTGGCACAGTAGGTGCCTGTTCATTATTTCAAAGAGTTCATTGCAAACTGGCAATTCAGAAAAGTGTGGGGAGCTCTAAAGGTGGGGAGCAAAGGGCCTCACATAAAGCTTGAAAGAGGATCTGGATTTTCTCGGAGGAGGTCCTGGCTTGGCGAAGAAGGGAAAGTGTACTTTGGATGAGGGGGAGGTATTGGCGAACCTGGGTACATAGGACTTTTAAATCACGAAGTGGTGAGGCATAGTTCGACTCCATGAGGAAGGGGGAGGGTTTGGTTGGTGGAACTGTAGGTTCTGGCATTGTAGAGTGTGGGGTGCTTGATGAAGTAGCAGTTGAAGTTTGCTGGTATGGCGTGGAGTGGCGAGGAAGTATCTTCTTGGAGGCAGGATACTGGGCGTCCGCAGACGAAGTGAGGGGCCGTGCTGTACCCATTGAACAGAATTACTAAATAATATGTTTCACTACAGTTTTTGTGAATATGTACATCAACCAAAATATGTTGTCAGTGGCTCCTATGAATTTAAATTTACAAAATTGTTAAGAATTGTTTTATCCTAGTCCTAAAAATTGGGAGTTCAGGCTAGAATTGAGGTTGGCCTCCATTTGGGTAAATAAGATATATAGATGAAAAACTGTCTATGTACAGTGGTTTAGAATCATCACTATGTAACGTCAAAATCGTACACAAGAAGCAAAGGCACAATACATTCACTCATAAAATCTCCAAAATAATTTAAGTACAAGTGATGCGATGAACACATCAACTGGAAATTAAATACAATTCCTAAGCAAAATATATCAAATTTAAGGATGTGCCACTGCCGATGCCAATACCAATGAACTGACAGATACCACGACCATTGGCATCGGCGGCATCTGAACATTATTGGCCAGTTATTATTCACCAATTAGTAGCACTTAGATTGCTTCAGTAGCACGTATGTAGCACTTACAACCGCCACATCAACGAACATTAAAGTGTTCATTGTGCGAGGGCTCATAATAATACAGTGGAGCCTTGTTCTCATTATCCCGATCCCGTTTATTCAGTTTTCCAGTACAAGTATTTTTTTTGGACTGCCCAACAAATATCTTATATAAACAATGTTAAATAAAGCAGCATGCTACATACCATAAAGCATTAATTTAGGCCATCCATCTGCTATTAGATATTCAGTCTAATACCCTAAATATATTCGGAACATTTGTTTTATCATATTCCTTGTCGGTACATTCGCCAAAGATTGTATGCATCATTCGTTTTTTAACACTACGTGAATGCAAAACAACATGGATGATTGACAACTGGTACTATCGATAGTACCGATTACATCCCACAAGAGTTTTTGTGTTCTATTTTCTTATGTCTTTACTGCATTCGTAGGTTGGCGACAATTAAAACAAATCACACACGCTATCACATTGTATTCAACTATCTATAAATCTATAGTGTTTGACGCATGCCACACTGCTGTGCAGCGCGACTGCGCACACTACTGGTTGATTTCGCCCCATCAGCGAGCGCTGAGAACCTTGGGGAGAGTTTAAAGCGGTGTACATTTATTCTAGTAGCTGCAGGGTTGATTTCATTTGGGGTTAAACAGCAAACCTAACCTTTTACTGCGGAATAAGTGTGAGTGGGCCGAAACCCTCAGGATCAAAGCACCTGCAAAAGCTATATTCTGCAAAGACATACTGGGATTCCTGGGAGTGTCCGGTACACCCGCGCTTGCCTGTGGTACCATTCAGACTCTAACCTGTAATTTCTTCCTGTCAGTGAATAAGATACTCCCATGAGGGATGTACTACGTTGGTTGCCAAAATACGGGACGCCAGCTGTCCAAAAAGAATGAAATACAGTGAGTGGGCTTGGATATGATACTGGAATGGAAATGAGTCTGACTTTCCTCGAATAGTTCCTACTTGGGGTCTCGTTCACTTCTGGGATGTCTGAAAGGGGCCAGCTTCGTAGGTTTACGAGAAGAAATGAAGTTATGTGGAGGGGAAGCTATCAAGAATTTTGGTATAGCTTTGGGAGGTATGGTGAGTTTAATTATCTTCCTGGCTGCCATTCGGATTGTGCATGTCTTTGGTTGTGCAGTATCGCTAACTTGGGATGGGGCAGGTGACTTCGCAATCTGTGCGAGGTTAGACGGGCTGAAAATGCTAATGTATTCATAGCTTGGCCAAAGCTAACAGATTTCTAGTTCAGAATATAGTTCGCATTCATGTTCGCAAGCTGTATAGGGCGAAATCAGACGTGGTGCGGGAGCAGTGACTTCTGGTAAGGGGGTCGGGGGTGCAGGGTCATGAGTGGAGTCGACTGGCGGTGTGGCACCAGACTGAGATAGTTCCCTATGTAGGGCCCGTCGAGCTCGACAACGATTTCTGTTATGTAGTCCTCCTCCCTTCCTAGTCATCTAAATTCATGAAAATTAATTTGACCAAACTAATGTTATATTGCAAGCTGACCAAATGATCCACTGCAGAACGATTTCGGCGGAAACCACACTGAAGAGGCGATAATAGTTGTGAGGTATCAAGGCAGTATACCAGACGCGTATTAACCTTACGCTCCATGGTCTTACAGACGCAGCTGGTGAGAGAAATAGGACGATAGCTGGAAACTTCCCCTTTGACATTCCCTAGTTTCAAGATGGGCACAAGGGTCGACTCGCACCAATGCAAGGGGAAGACACCAGAGGTCAAAATGTTAGTAAAAATTCTACGCAAAAACAATTTCCTGTCAAGTGGGAGGTGTTGCAACATAGTATAATGGATACTGTCAGGTCCAACAGATGTATGCTTTGAGTGTGATAAAGACTGCTCCAACTCAAGAAGGGTAAAAGGCTGGTTTAGTCCTCCTCACCCGAGCCACAAAAGTGGACACACACCATCTCGCATGTCTCCTTGATGGCTGGAAATTAGGGAGTGTAATGTGCACTGCTTGAAAAATCTGCAAAATATTGACCCAATAAATCCGCTATGGTAGTCCCCTCGGTAACAATATTGTTATTGACCCGAAGAAAGGAAACTTGTGTGGCGAGAGATTGTCTGCACAACTTCCGAACATTGTCTCAGATAAACATACTGGTAGCATGCACCGTGAGCGATGAAATGAAGTCCCTCCAGCATATCCACTGGCTGTCCTAAATGACACGTCGAGTGCGAGCCCGACAGATGCGGAAGAGCTCCAGGTTAGCTTGAGTGTGGTGAGCACTAAAGCGCCTGAGTGCACATTGTCGAGCACGGACAGCATCCCTGCATTTATCACTACCCCAAGGAACACGCCTACGACCACAAGATGAAGATTGGGGGATAGCAGCCTCCCAAGCTGACACAATAATACAGTTGAAGAGTTCCACAGCCACATTCACATCAAGAGGAACGTCTACAAGAAAGTGGAGGGAACACTGTAAATGTGCCCAGTTTGCTTTCTTAAGCACCCAGGGAGGTGGTTTGGGTGGGGCTGCAAATGAAACGTGAATGAACACGATTGGTCACTTCCACAGAGATCTGGGTATACAGAGCAATTAAAGTGGGTGACCAAAGCTGGGCTACAAAAAGAAAGATTGATGCAGGACAAAGTGCCAGTACGGGTGGTGAAGTGAAAGTACCAGTGTTCAACAGAGCAATATGTGAACTGGTGAGCCATGACTCTACCACACGACCCCGGCCGTCCCTGTGGTCTGAACCCCATATCTGATTGTGAGCATTGAAGTCACCAACAATCAGAAAGGATGGTAGGAGGAAGGGAGAGTAGCGATGTGGACAGCGTCCAAGGGGAGGGATGACGAACAGCCAGTGTAGGGTAGACTGTCGGCCGGGGGAGAGGAGCAAAGAGAAAGAAGGAAGCAACCTTTTCAGAGGCCGGGGGTTTATTCTAAGTTTGTCAAAATGGAGCTCCCGATTGTGAAATAACGATTTATATCATATTTCCGGTTTTAGGTATTCTAAGTTAAAGATTACTGCTCGATTCTCGTGAGAAAACGATAGAGAGCACTCAACAGCTAATATGCTGTTGCAAGCTGCATTCCCGATCAGGAAGCAGAATTCAACATGGCAGGTGAGAAGTGCGGTCACCATATTTATTGATAACAGGCATAAATATTATGGTTTCGTACTTCTTTAACGTACTACATAACATAAAAAAAGATTATAATACATGTGGAACCTTATTATATGCATCTAATTGTATTAACAAATGTTTGGGAGTGTGGAGTTATATTTTTGTATCATGAGATAATTTCTTAAGTGTAGCAATGGCAGAGAGGTTATGTGTGGTATTGCTGAAATAATGAATCAGTAGTTAATCATATTTTTGTTTGCTTTCTTCAAGCATAGTTGGTTGTATTTTGTTTTCTTCAGTGAAATGTGTAGTATTAATCGGCATGTGCTTACTGAGTCATAAAAGTGCTCGCACTGCCTTTGTCTTAAAGGCAGTCTGCAAAGAAGCTAAGAATATAATTTACGTAGCTACATATGTTAATTTCAGGAAACATAAGCAGTATTGATTTTACTGAATGATTCTGCAAATAATTTATTTAATGCTAGCGATGAACAAACGTCATTTTAGTGAAGTAAACGTGCAAGGAATACCATGGAAAAACAAGTGTTCAAGAAGTTGCAGAGTAAGTAAGTTTGCATTTTTTGTAAATAATTATTTGTAAAATGTTACTATAATTATTTAAATGCGCATTGCGTAAAAAAGCTCCACTTTCAACACTTTTGTAGTGCGTGAATAATATTTGTGTATTTGTCTATATCGTAAATGCAACGAGTGTAAGGTTAACTTTTGTCATAGTGCGCATGTGTATATTGCTGTATCTGTATAAATACGAACAGCATCACGTTTTGTTTTCTCATGAAAGTTAAAATTTTTGAAGTTATAACAATGTAAATGTTATTTCCATATGAGCAAAATTTATCACTGCTCTATCAAACCAATATGCAACTCAAAATGCAACCTCACGAAAGAAGTTTTTGTATTTCTCATAATAATACAGCAAACAATGTTATACCTATGTGAAATAATAAAACTATTAAAATGGACAGCTTCTATCATTTTATGAATAACTATATAGGCTACACAGTTTTTGTGTATGAAGCATGTTAATTCACTGGTGGTAACGGGAATTTGTGCGTACCTACAATAAATCAATTAAAACACTTTACTATGTAAGATTTGTTGTTTAGGCCCTATGTAATTTTCTAAGCAAACTTTATAGTTGTATTTATTAAAACATTTTATGTATTGTCTTCTATACATTTTATGTACATTATAGTAAACGTTATTTAAAAGGACTGTTAGAGGGAATAATACATAACAAATTATCTTTTAACAGTGGTTTTTTTTACATGAAACAGTATGTTCCTTTAAAACAAGTAATATTTTCAACAGCCAACCTGTGTATTCAACACATTAACCACTGACCCTGTCATCATTTTTCTATCTTTTCCTCGGCCAAGCGTCAAACCATACGATGAGACCGCAGCCATGTTGCGTATTTTTACTCAAAATATCCTGCGTTACGGTTTAATAAATGGAATAGTATGTGTTTTATATACGACAATGTATAAATAATAAATATATGTATGTGCACTTTTATGCATTAACTACTTAAAATGCACAGTTTGTAACAATAGCTTTACTTTAATCATATATTATTGCAGGCACAGCATTCATGTTACCTGCCTGAACACACAGGAAGGAGAGGAAGCAAGTTGTGGTTGGGTGATCGGTAAATCTCGAGGAATGCCTAAGATGAGAGATCTCGATAGTGCACTTAGAATAACTATTTGGGCACATTTTGATCCCGATTGTTTCAAATGGCTTTTACTGATTGGCAAGAAGCTGAATGTTGATCGATTTCCCGAGAAACTTAGAATAAACCCCCAAGCGAGGGGTGCTGCTTGACAAAAACTGCACTGCACTTAGCTCCAGCATCCGGCTAGCCAACCAGGCAGCGTGGGATAAAGAACTGGCAACAGCACTGTCACCCCCCAACCCATAAAAAATATGTACCAACTTGCAGGGTCCCTAGCTGTCCCTCCTTTCCAGTCTCCATGCTTCAAAAAAAAAATTCAGGAAGGCACTTGTTCGCGAAGATTAGATGATTGACAACTTAATCTTGAGCGAGTCGAAAAAGTTCACAGCAAGCAAAATACTGTACGTATTTTGTGTTATAAATACGGGTGGGACAATACAATGTTTTTGATAATTGATACTCAATACAGTTTTCAGCTTAATACCCTCAATACTTTTGATACTCAATACTCTTGAATAAAAAAATTTCAATTATACAATCAAAATTTTGTAAAATGCATTTTCATTGTTCTCAACCAAATTTATGATAAAGTCTAAAATCAAAGAAATATCATGCAAGACAATATTACAGATGATGGAAACAAATGAAATTGATATGACTTCACACCTATGGTAGGCCTGTCAAGTGTTAAAAAATTATAAATATTTATATATACTAAAAAAAAACACATCAGGCATGTCAATTTTCGAAGAGAGCTTAAAAATTTTTATTTAGAAAAACAAGTATTAGATTTTTTCTATGGATTAAGTCAGATAGAGGAAATGTGGTAATTGTTTATTGTTGGATAAAAACAACAGTAGCAATTCTTCCGCTAACAGAAGTAAAATTAATTTCTTATTTTGTTTGTTGTTTCACGTTAGTCATTTTCATTGATTCTGCACTCACAAAACACATAAAATAAATATGAAATATTGGTTGTAAACACAAATGGCACATAAAAAATTGAAATATGTACTTCTATTCAGAATACAGAACATAAGTTCACTAAATTTTGACAGTTCTAGAAACATAACGCAGTCACAATGTACCCTTACGCCACAGCTGCTCTGTGCCTCTGACAGTAATATATTTTTTAATTCAATAATTAAAGTCAAAAAATTAGGTCTTGAGCACTTCGAATTAACGAGGTTTTACTGTAATGTTAGTAAAAGACAATAAATCCAAGTCTCTAAATCAGCTGCTACGTCTGTACTCCTGCAACTACAACAGATCATCCTGTCGACATGCAGACATCCTACCACCTGGGAGTTGAACCACTCACAAGTACCATGCGCCAGTCGAGTGTATGGCGGTCACCACCCCCTGTTATCACTCTGCCAGGGCAGGTCACAAACATTCATCCCACCTTGCAAGCAGGGTGGTTGACTCTCACCCCTAATCTGCTTCTCCCTTTCCCGCTCTCTCACTTAACCCTGGTTCAGGTGGCTTTTAATGGCCCATTCACAGCCTGCACTGGCCGTCTGCTGCAGTTTTGCTTTGCATTGCTGCCTTGTTCAGTGAATCTCCGCTGCTAGCCAACGTAGTCTATGCCTTCATCACGTCAAATTACCAAACACCAGTTACCAGCCATGTGGTGCTTCCAAGCTGCACTAGCGAGTCGTACATCTGTCGGACCATCTGAGCCAGGCTCCTAGCTCATCTACTTTCCACTGTCACCTTCGCCCTGTCCCCACACTCAGTACATCTGCCTAGCAACATAGGTTGTCCTGCCCTTCAGGGATCCCAGGAACAGGCTGGGTAAACGGTTCATTTGTGAATATGTAAATAAACCCCCATACAGTGCAGACTTGGGATTCTAATTTTAGCACCTACCCTTAATCCTATCCAACACCCTCTTACCAGGCTGAGGGATGGTCCAAACCAACAGCTCTCACAGGCTTTTAGTGAACACATGGAAACACTATCTCAGCTGGGTGCATGGAGACTAGCTAATAGTGCCACTTCCAATGGGTACTGTTGGAACTTACAGGAAGTCTAACTACCCTTCTCTCTCTGGAGACTTGAATACTAGCTGGTAGTGCTGTTTCTCTAGGCTATCCCAGGAGAAGCTGAAGTGCTGCTTTCCCTCCCTGAGGATCCAATTGAGCACTGCAAGGTTGACATTCCTAGCCTCTGCTGGGACCCTGGAGACCAGCTGGTAGTGCTGTTTCCAGTAGGCACCACTGAGGCTTGGAACAGGACTTACCACTATCCACTTCCCTGAGGACTGATTACTAAATGAAGATACCACTGGGCCCGATGGAATGGAATTGCCATGATTGCCCACCCCTGGAGCAAGTAGCATCTCAGGAATTAGCACTAAAAGAGAGATTCTGGTTCCCTGGGAGACCCATCCTGTCCCATGCAGCATACATAGACTTTGCTGGTTTCCACTGAACATGCCTAGGGTTGTCTTTAACCTGTAATATGCCCCACAAGTATGCTGGAGGAAAGAAGACAAAGAAAATAGCCACTGTTCAGGCTCAGCTGATTGAGGACAGGAACCCAATAGGTCTACACTGAAAACCAGAAAGATGTTGCCCATCAGAGGATGGACGTACAGTATGCTGCAGCATCTTGGACCCCCAACAGCCACACCTGCACAGCCCCAGGGTTTATACAAGTCCATCAAAGAGTCCCTCTTGCCATCTCCGTGCTACCTCTTACACTGTCCAACAACCACCCTCTAAAACATTAACCCACTACCACCCCTGTTGCTGCATGCTGTGGCATCATATTTCTACCTCCCCTAGCTTGTCCCATTCACCCAGCACTCATAACCAAAGAATTCCCACCCTCAGGACTCCCACCGTTCATCTAACAAACCAGCTTCCTCTGGTCCAAGAGGAGTATTATAAAATCCCCCCCCCCCCCCCCCCCAAAATCACTTGGAAACCCCTTTTGCGGACCACATTGAGCTTCTTGGCTCCAAGGAGGAGAAGAGATATTTCCATCAAGCTACAGGTGTGGCGTTACACTCAAATAAAGGATGCAGTGCTGGAGGCAGTGTGTAATCAATTTCAAACAGACCCGTGGTTGCAGGCCAGAGAGTTACCAGATGGTGGTATTCAGCGACCCAACAGCTGACAGCAGGCAGTTTACTTGCATTCTTCTGATGCCTGGCTGGCACAGCATGAGCGTGAGGGGTGGGAAGATAGCAGGAACTGAGTTTTCCATTGTGAATAAGTGCCCTCCCTTTCACTCTTACCCTGGCTTTTCATAAATTAATAAATCAGTATCTGGCACTGTTCAGGATTGCATCACTACTGGCAGGTTTACTGGTTAGTCATCTCCAATGTTATGTGTGAGTTTTGATGATGAACAATACTCGAGACAGAAAATTTCTCAATCTCATCTCGAGATAAATTTGTTTCTGAATTTTCAATAACTTTACTCAGCATAAATAAGTAGTTAATGGTTTGACATAAAACATAAATGTAAACAATGATTACCACAGTGGTAATATATGCATGGATGCTCCGTATGCTTCTTAGATAAGAATAGAGGTGTGGTAGAAGTAATTTTTCAAGTTCGAGATGTAATTGAGAAAGAAATTTAAAAATTCTCTAGTATTGAGAGGAGACAGAGAATTCCATTTTTCCTCCCTAATAATCATAAAACAATAACCTGCTGACTGAGTGAAGAGATTTGGGTGATTCTAAACAGCAATGTCTTGATAGCCGATGCGGGTGCTTAAAGTATGGAGCAGTGCTGGAATGAAAGGGCAGGGGAAATGGAAGATCCTAGAGAAAACCCACAGACCAACAGCATCGTTCGGCACAATTCCCACACGCGAAAATCCAGTGACCTGGCTGGGGATTGAACCTGGTTAGCATTGTTGGGATGCAAGCGGGCTAACCGCTCGGACACAGCAGCCCTCAATAAACTAATGTCAATGCTGTTGTCATCAGTTAACGTTCTTTGAAGCAGTAATTAAAAGGCTTCATCTTTAAAACATAATTTGGTAATTTCACAAAATTTTTTCCTGGAAACTCAAAGAAGTTTTAAAGAAAATTATCATCTACACTAAAAATGTTTAACGCAAAGGAATTATGAGATACATAAATAAACTAGACAAGCAGTATCCACATAATATCAATGTCATCCATACTCTTTCAAAAAAAAATTTGAGTACTAATAGACGCATGACGTCTTTTAATTATTATCAATCAACTTCTACTCATTAGTGTAAATGAACGTGGGGAACAGCAATGAAAACTGATTTGCCCCCACACCAAATGAGATGTCAGGAATTGTTGTATCTACCCAAGGAAAAGACGGACGCGTCACACCAGATTTAATTATTCACCAGTCGAACCACTGGAGTTATGCATCAAGGCCTACCGAGTACAGAAGCATGCCGCCAGATGCCACTACTAGTATGAACACAGAGACATGAACCTGGATCCTGCGCTGCCACTGCTGATGTTACTCTCATCAAGGATCTATGGCACGCACTTTGCACCTGCTACCTGTCTCTCCAAGACAACCCCTATGCCAGATGAAGAAGGGGCAGGCCGCCGGAGCAGTATAAATAGCGGGCCGCACCAGGGTTCATGGTCATTCTGCAAGTAATTAACGCCTGTCTCCTACCTTGGGCCTTCATCGCACTCTCTCATGGTGCTGAAAGTCTGAACCTATCTCCTGAACTCTTCACCGCACCTCGTGTAGGGCCGAAGACTCCTCTCTCATACCAAGTTCACAGAAGAGCCGACATCATCAAGCTGAACACTTAGACACGTACCGGTCACTTCTGGACGAGCAGAGTGGAGCTAGGGAAAACCAAGTCCAGTTAGCTGTTTGTCAATCTGCCTTTCCTATAGCTTTGCACAGGCCACCTCCACCTGCTTCTCATGGAGTGTTTACCTTCTGCAAGCCCTAGGGGACAGGAAGTAGTACCTTCACCATCTTTGTTTATTTCCATAAAAAGGAATAAACATTGCTTTCTTTTAATTTCAAATATCACTTACGTATCCTAGTACGTATTCCCCGTACACATCAGCTCTAACCGGAGGACGGCAGGTGACAGAGGTTTTATTCCCGCAACAACACCACATACAAAATACAGAACCACCTTGGACGGCCATCTATTCACAGCACTAGTGTGGTGAATGGTAGAGCCCTGACACTAGGATACCGCACCTTAGGGGTTGGACTGCCAGTCTGGGGTTTGCCCTTCTCATTGCGCACTAGTGGTGTCAAGAGGGGTACTTCCACGGGTATGGGGGGACCAGCACCTCTGGGACACACACTGCACCAGAATTGGAAGGCCACCCGTTCTCTGCACCTTGTGTAGTGAATGGTACACCCATGACACTAGGGACACGTTCCTGATGGGATCAGCTTGTCAGCTTGTAGATTGCCTTTCTCATCGTGCACTAGTGGTACCATAAGAGGTAGCTCTGTGGGTTGGGGAGACTAACCCTACAGGAACCTCATCGTGTTGGGTCCACTGTTGACGTTATGCAGCTCGACTAACTCCTTACCCTGGTGCAGGAGTTTGAGAGCGAGGCACGGCGTGGTCAGTGGCCCCAGCATCTACACTGTCTGCACACTACTCGTCGACTACCTCACTACAACCAGGTCTGATCATTGATATTATATCCTAATGTCATTTACCCACAGTGGTTGTACTCAAAAGAGGGTGAAAAAGGCACTGGCTGACACTAAATCTTCCCAGGACTTAAATCCCTTTCTGATGGGTTTGAGCTACTTAGTCCACAAGAGCAAGTTGCAGTTCTCTGTCGGCTCATCACTCCAGCTTCACCCGTCACCATACCAGCTATCTTCAAGCCAACAACTAAGATAACTGAAGGGTACAATCCAGTCATTCACGCCGCCCCTTCCCACCAGATGAATCTATGCCGCAAGAAGGGGGCAAATTGATGCATGACGTCTTTTAATTATTATCAATCAACTTCTACTCAACAGTGCAAACGAAAGTGGAGAACTACAACAAAGTTTAATTTGCCACCACCACCAATGAGACGTCAGGAACTGTTGTATCTACCCAACCCAAAAGACAGACACTCCATGCCAGAAATAATTATTCACCAGCCGAGCCACTGGAGTCATGCATCGAGGCCCACCGAATAAGGCAGCGCACCACCAGATGTCACTACTAGTATGAGCGCCAAGACATGAACCTGGATCCTGCGCCGGCCACTGACATCACTCTCACCGAGGATCTATGACACGCACTTTGCACCTGCTACCCCCTTCTCCGAGACAACCCCTATGCCAGATGAAAAAGGAGCAAGCTGCCGGAGGAGTATATATAGCAGGCTGCACCAGGGCTCATGGCCAGTCTACAAGTAATTTAGGCCTGTCTCCTACCTTGGGCCTTCATCGCACTCTCTCGTGGTGCAGAAGGTCTGTACCTCTCTCCTGAACACTTCACTGCACCTCTCTTAGAGCCGAAGACTCCTCTCTCATACCAAGTTCACCGTAGATTTGACGTCGTCAAGCTGAACACTTAAGACACGTACTGGTCCCTTCTGGACGAGCAAAGTAGAGCTAAGAAAAGCCAAGTCAAGTTAGCCATTTGTTAATCTGCCTTTCCCCTAGCTTTGCGCAGGTCGCCTCTACCTGCTTCTCGTAGGGTGTTTACCTTCCGCAAGCCTTAGGGGATAGAAAGTAGTACCTACTTAAGTGGCCGGCACAGGATCCAGGTTCATGTCTTGGCGCTCATACTAGTAGTGGCATCTGGCGGCACGTTCTTGTACTCTGTGAGCCTCGATGTATAACTATAGTGGCTCGGCCGGCAAATAATTATATCTGGCGTGAAGCGTCTGTCTTTTGCCTTGGGTAGATGCAATTCCTGACATCTCATTGATGGTGGCGGCATATCAAACTTTGTTGCAGTTCCCCTCGTTCGTTTGCACTGATGAGTAGAAGTTGATTGATAATAATTTTAAAATGTCATGCGTCATAATTAAAATTTTTTAAATATACCGAAACATTAGAAGTTACGTCATTCAAATAAAAAAAAATTTAATTAAAAATCATAAGAAAACTTATTGAAACATGTTTCCTATGCTATTGAAGAATATTTACTTCCTAGTATTACATTTTTTTCCCCTCTCTTATCCTTTGTAGTATTAAAGTGATTGATGTGCAGATGTTAGTATAAAAACTGTATAAAGCTAGGAGAATGAATAATATGGAAACTAGGATTGTACAGTATACACAATAGTATTTGTAAACAATATGAAACAGTCAACTTAATTAGGTTCTGGCAGCTCTTTTTTAACATCTACTGATTAAAAAGACAAGCTGTTCTACATTTTCAGCCAACAGATTTTCTCTTCTAGCTGCCACAGTGTTACAGGCAATGCCAAAAAGCCTTTTGCTTTCCACTTGTAAGGCAGGTATGACCAAATATCTCCTTGCAACTTTGGTGAGCGTAGGAAAATGTGGTTGATTCTGTTGCCACCAGATTAAGGGGTCACTTAAGTGGGAATAACATTTCCACTGAGATAAATGCTAAGTTAATTTTCAATACTCAGGAGCTTTATTGAGGAACTGCTTGATTTCTTGAGCTTTTCAAAGGTATCCCTCAAGGAACAGCTGGCATCAAAATTGCCTGGTTATTCTATGGGTACATCTGCAATTTTATTTTCAGACAGTGCTTTGAAATCTGAAGTTATGTTCTTTATTCAAAGAAGTTTCCCGCAATGGTTCCAGAGAGAGGAACTGGAACTACAGCTCCGAGCAAGCTAAACCAATGGTTCTGTCAGAATGCCATACTATTCCACCATTTCCGTAGAGAAAATACACAAAATTTGTTTATATTTTTGGCGGTTAACTTCCAATCAGTGTAAAATTAAAACTCACTCCTTAAAATTTGTATACCGTGGGTATTATTAACGTACACTGAGTTGCTGATTCCAGCGATTGGATGAAACTGTTTGCAGACTCGAAACTATTCAGTCTCGGAGCTGTTGCAGACTCGCGAATGGTTCGGACAAATGAACAGTTCCAGAGACGGAATCAATCTCCGTCTCAAACTGTTGCGAATTTGCTAATGATTTCGGAGAATAAACCGTTCCAAAGATGGAATCACTCTTTGTCGCAAACTGTTGCGAACTCACAGAACAGTTCCAGCGAATGAACTGAACCACCTACAGTATCAGAACTGTTGTGAATTGTTCAAAACAAATTAAATATAATACCAAATCCACAGTGGAACAGAAATGTGAATAATATTCCAATAAATAGTTTAATTGGCACAGGAACACCACAGCAGGAGTAGTTTTTTAAATTCAAAATGTTTTGCTCAGACTTACCAGTAAGGATAAATTACGCTAGAAAAAATGTTAATTTTTTTTCTCAATACAAACATTTATCTTGCAGTGTTTCTGTGTGTTGCAAGTTGGATGACGGTAAATATTACGGCCTTAAAAAATAAATACAAAATAATTACAATGTAAGCAAATGTGAAAAACAATTGTTAATCCTCAGTTTTCTGTGATAACTTAAATTGTGACAAAATTACACGAGTATGAATGACATTACTTTCATGATATATTTTCTTACATACAATGGAGTAGTAACTGCGGTTGCATCACAGCAGTAATGTATTCATTTAGTAGGGAAGTGTTTGTGTAATGTCTGTGTGTATATCCCACCTTTTTTTTTTAATACTAACACCATGATTACATCACAAAAAAGATTACAAACATAACATGTAAGACGTTGAGTATATTATGAACCATTCCGATATGAATGGTTGAAAAGAACAGTTCTTTTTGATGAACTGGAACATTATGGAACGGTTCCTGGAAATCGGGACAGTTACCATTTCTACTTGCAACAAAATGTTCTTAAACTGAGGGTCAAGCAGCATGCAAATCATATCTTCTTACACAAGAGTGTATGACGGAAAACCTAAATTTAATGCTTTTTTGAAGAGATGTTGCAAATGTAATTCCAGGGTTGTTCTGATCTGTGACATAAAGTGAGAGTGTGGTCTCACTATTATAAAGCAGAGGTATTTTTGAAGAAATTGTGGGAAATTTACAGTAACAGTTTTCTTGTGGCTTACTCTATTGGCTGCAAAACTTTTACTACTAACGTCGTCGGGTGAGACACGAGATTAAAGATGACACAATTACTTATTTATGATATGGGCACTAGCGGTGCTTCCCGATAACACCACTGTTGAGACTCAGGGTTCTCAGAGATGCTGTGGGTTCTGTGTGTCCATCTCACCCGAGCGTACTTATGATACACGTTTGCAATACTTACCTTCAGTACTAAACATTTTAAAACTTGAAAAACACAGGTGGCAAGGACACTGTCACTACAAAATAAAAGAATGAGTCACTGTGAGACTTGTTTTATTTATGCAGTGTGTACAAATCAACGTGCCATGAAATTTAATGGTACACTTGGGCGTGTCTAGCTAACTCCGCTTGGGTGCTCCACAGCCTGCAATTACTCTAGCGCACACCTAGATGAATTATCTCACCGTGGTATATGGAAACACAATCTCCAGAAGGGAAGAGAGTCGAAAGCCGCTAGGGTGTACCAACGATTTTTCCCTGAAGACAGGACATGGTGAATTAACACTAATGATACATCAACATGTGTGGTTACTTGGCATCACTAACGCAAACTTGTCTGGGCTCGCCCTCCAGCCCGTGGGTAGTGTGGTGATGGCCTATACACATAGCCGCCTGGGACGGAAGTAGTGTCACCGTACACAAAGTACAAAATTGCACAAATCACTTGAATACCCTTAGAAGATGATAGATCATGAGATGAGCATTCACAATAAACATGCACATGCATGAAAACAAGTTTAGATGGCGTGAATGTAGCTAGATAAAGTTCGTAGTAGACCAAGTGGTGCAGGTGAAATTACAATATTTCTTCGTGGAAACGGCAAATTGAATTCCAACAAAATATTCTGGTAGAGAAAATTATTCTCTTTACAAATGAAGTGGTTACAGGCGTGTAACAGGCCTGATGGCGGCAAAAGCATACATTTAAGTGACCGTGTGGTCAAACACAAAAGCATCCATTTATGTGTAAATTACACGGAACCCTGACAAAATTTAACATAGGAACTTGAATAAAATATTGCACACATGATATTACATACATAAGCTCTCAAAACACAATGACGGCGCAGACATAAACTTGGCATCGGTTAGCCACGTGGTTGTACGTGATGTTGCCATAAAATATTCAAACGTGAAACATACCCTCAAATACATACATAGGATTGAAGCCCTTAAAATTGCACGCAGCAATAATACATAAATTAGAATGGAACGCCTTTAGGAGAAGCAGATGGCGCCTGATTCAAGTTTCGCAGGTCACACGACCTCTCAGACATATTTCTCCTCCTTCTCCTAGATTAAGTTGAAAATGCCACAAGGGCGAAATAAATTAGGTAAGCGAAAGAATACTGCTAGTGAAATGTCTGGCAAAACATACGTAAGCAAAGATTAATCGGTATACTAAAAGTGCTATTGAAATCTACATCAGTGAACCAAAAGTTGTGCGTACGTGACAGTGCTTACCTCACCAGCTCTTCTAGACAGACTGCCCAGAGGCAAGCGTGTCGCACAGACCTACCTTGGCTGCCTAGCGGAAGTGCTATGCACAATGAGTAAAATATTTTACTATTGAAAATAAAAGTGGCACAAATAATTTAAATATTGTTTTAAATTTTATAATTTTCTTGTGAATTTTCTGTATTATCTCAGTGTCTCTTTATGATGGCATTCACGCCAGAATATTAGTGTTCTTACTCTCCGTGCAGCATGCACTTTGAATTTCTTAACCAAACATTATTTTAAATAACAACAAACACTTTAAAACACTGTAAGACATATAAAACTCTCAAAATAAAAATACAAGACGCATTTTACACTGCAAAATAATATTCTTTATGCGAAAGTTAAAAATATTGACCTCTTTGCGCACCCGCATGTTTACGTGACACATGCATGGTGAACGCCACCATGGGCTCTAGCACCAGTGGTTGTTAGCTGGCATAACTACATTAGCAGCAAGTTTCCACTCACTCATGGTGAAATTTTCAACTGCCATTGAGTCACCCAAATCAGCAGAGATAGGTAGCTAAAACAAGGTGGGAGAGCATTGTGTACTCGCTGTTCGCAACTTTTTGGCACCATGGGAAAGAGCTCATGAACATGTATGTTCACCTTTTGTTGAAGGGCATACAGTCTTTCACAAGCGATATTGCTGTACCAATAATGTACCACAATTGCCAGCCTTTTAGCTAAGAGTCATGCAATGTCATGTTCACTCTTAGGATCTTGAATTGCACACTACAGTGTGTGTGTGCAAAACATTGGTGTGAATCCATGGTGTTTAGTTCAGAGCAACTTTGAAATTTTTCACATTATTAAAACTACAGAGATTGAGATAGAATTAGTAGGAAGAGGCCATTCTTTTGTAAACACTGAAAGTTTTTCTTGTATTGCAGATGCTGTGTGTGAACCTTGAAAGTGATAATTTCCAAGAAATTGGTACTTTAGCTAAAAGTCTTTGGTCAAGTAATGCCTTGTGAGGAAAATGTAACTGTTGTGCCTTGAAGACGACCACAGGTGTGTAGTAAATTACTCAGATTCAAATCCATTAACAACATCTGTTTAGATTACTTCTGTAATTTTACTTCTTTCTTCAGTGTAAAGCTGGGGTATGAGATATCTTAAAAATGTTGTATGTAATGGTACTTCGTACCCTGGCTCTAAATCCACGTTCTTCCACTATGTTATATGGTTGAAAATCACAGGTTATGGTTATATATTTGGAAAGTCGTTTCACTTTTGTAGGGTACTTAGGACCTTTTTGACCTCAACATAGTAGTCATGTTATTACTTGGAGTGTAACTTGTAGTGCCCTTTTTAAAATTTATTTTTTATTATTTTACTTTACCTACAGGTGCCTTTAATCTTTTGTCTTGATAGTCCTTTATTTGTTTTTGGTTGTTTTGTTTATGTTCGGATGATTTCAAATTATTTTGTTTAAAGGTTAGGATATTAGGTCGTTCACTTTGTCTTCCCGGGATCACTTCGTAAGTTAGTTGAAGAAAATTTTAGAGATGGTACTGGACATCTTTTTCCAGTTCACCACAAGCTGAGATCAGCCCCAGATTTTCATTAGTACCGGCCACAGCTGTGCATGTTTTCTTTCACCACTGCATCGGCAAAGTTGCAATCATCATTATACCAAATTGTTTTTGTGGCCCCGTGTTGTCTGCGGACGTTCCGGGAGCTGTACCTTATTGGGACTTTTTCGAGTTGGCAGCTGCGAGTTTGTAGGACATGGCAAGGGAGGAGAGGAGGTTTCTTGCTGCAAACAGCAGATACAAGTGTAGGGTGCTCTGGGGTAAAGGGGGCTAACTTTGTGCTGAGTCCGTGTTTGTGAGCCACCGCACGTGTGCGTAGAGTGCGTTGATTGGCTGAATGCCAGGTGTCACGAGCCATAATGTCAGGCGAGGCCAGGTGCACCATATTTATTGAAGGCTAGCTGTCGAAGCGGACGGACGTGCAGTGGGATCGGTCTAGAGGAGACTGCCAGAGAATTGTCATGATGTGATAAGTACTTTTATTCCAAGTTTGTTTGCTTTGCTGGGTCGGAGCATTTTTCTCTGCTTCGCAGGAAAACTTGTCCAGACTACCCTTTAAACAGTCATATTTTTAGGGGTTAGAGTAGAGTAGTACAAGAACAGACTGGGCCAAGAGAGGGAGAAGTCATGGCAGCCATCTTCTAAGGTATTTGGTTAAAAGCTACTTTCGTAAATGGATAAAAGGTCTAATGTTGATGTGTTTCTGTAGCTAATGAGCCATGACTTCCTTCTGTTAGACGTTAAAACTGCTACTTAAGTAGGGGATACTTTATTTTACTTCCAGTAGTTAAAACTTAGTCATTCTTTTGTGGTCAGGTGTATTTGAAGACAAGTTCTTTAGTTGGCAATAGGATTTTGAGGTATTCTGTTTCTTGTCGTCAATGTCAAGTGAACGACTGTAATTTTGCTAAATACTTCCCTAGTAATTGTTTACGCCGAAGAGATTATCCTTATTTAACTTTGCCTCTTTTATTGCTAGCAAATGTTCAGGCCAATCCCTTTCTAAATAAAAGAAAATTAGAATTGTAGTTGGAGAAGTAAATAGCCACTTATTGTTCATTGAGGGCTTTCCCTGTATTCATGCAGCAATTATCTTTGATGTTGAAAACAAACTAACATTTTTGACAGAAATATCCCACTAGACAATAAAAAAAATGTAATGGAGTTTATGTAATAGTTAACATATTGTCTTTTTTTGGAAATCCAGATAGTACTTTAATACCCTTTTAAAGAGGCCTATGAGTCTTCACTTAAATATATTTCTCTCGATTTTCTTTACATTTATTAAAATTAATGTTTTTTATTTTGTAAAAATCAGATTTTTTGTTTGACAATAAATAGGCATGTGCGAATTACAATTTATTTTAAACCGAATTTGAATACGAATACCAAAATATTCCCGAATACGAATAATGAATTAGAATAATGAGATCCAAAATAGGCCCAAATACATAAATCAAAATCGACATGGCAAAAATGAATAATTGTATTTAAAATTTCAACAAAAAGGACAAGATATAAAAGTAACCAAAATATTTAAATTTGACAAGCTATACCACTGAAAAAATCTCCATCCAGTAACCAAAGTAGGGTATTAAAGCTAGGTTGATATTCCAACATGCTATATTTTTGTTGCTGGGGTTCTCATTTTACTTTGGTATAAATATGATGGTGGGGGGACTTTACTTTAACGTCTTTCGTAAGACTGTCTTTAGTTTAATATCTTTCATGAGACTATTGTTTTGCGTTTCTTACGGGATTTTGAATTGCATTTTGTTTTGATGTAGCAATGGTAAATTTTGTTAGTACGTCAATAACATCCATTTTATAACAACTCAAAAAGTTTAAATTTCAATGTAAGAAACAATATATATATATATATATACATACACACACACACACACACCGCACGCACACGCACACACATGCAACAATAAACACACTTTTACCTGAGTTAACCTTACACTCATGAGATGTACAACACATGCGTAGTAATAGTAATGAAATAGTATTATTTTTACAAGGCAAAAAAGTTAAAAGTGCTTCCTAAAAAGGCATGTGCATTGAAAACATTATAGTAACTGTTTCGAAAAACCTTATTTACAAAACACTCTAACTTACTGTTTGTAATTCTGTAATTTGCGACCTCTTGAACACGGTTTTTATATAGAATTCCTTGCACGAACACTTCACTAGAATAATGTTAGTCCATCACTGGTATGAAATAATTTATTTGCATAATCATTCAGTAAAATCAAAACTTTGCCCATTTTCTGAAACCAACAAACATAAACCTTTGGAACGTAAATACTTACATGTAGCTTTGTTGATCATTCATAGCGGAGTATGGCAGCTTGAAAATGGCAAAACGAGCTGTTGTGGTAAACACGTACCGATAATATTACATTTCACTCAAGAAAACTACTAAAACAGTACCTGCAACTAATTATGCTTAATGAAAGCACATTCAAAAATAATTAACCATCAATAAAAAATGTTGACAACACTAATAAGGTACTCGAATAAACATGATAAGAACGAGCACAGTTCTCCGGGAGCACAGTCTATTTTTTCCATAGCCATCAATATCGCCAACATAACATACATCCAACAGCAATTTGTTAGCTAATACAATACTTTGCAAACATACAATGTAGGTTGGTCACGTTGTCTATCAAATTTACCCCACATATGAAAATTAAATAGATCGTTGCCTATGTGATTCTCATAGGCAACGAATTGACAAAGTCATTTTCCACATGGTGGGCTACATCATATGATCATATTCTTTATAGAAGAAGTGTTTTGTACTGTGAAATGTTATTAAATACCTCACAAAAATTGACTGCAAATGTTTTAACTACTGGAAATATAAAATACGCTATGTTCTTTTGCATCCAAACTAATGTTCTAAATATCATTTACACTTAGAGAAAAATTGAATATCCGAAATTTCAAAGTATTTATATTCAACATCGAATTGAATATGAATATTTAATTATTCGAAACAGTAATAAAAAATTTGAATATTCGCACAGGCCTAACAATAAAGCATTCACTTAGGTTAACAAATAATCATAATTGGTATTTAATTACATAATTGTGATTCAACTCATCAAATAAATTAAGAAGTTAAAAGTTTTTTTAAAACAGAACTATAAATTTTTTTCCAAGTTTGATATTTTTTTTAATTTTAGTGTCAATTTTTCTCATATACTCGCAACTAATAACTAAATGGCAACTGTTGCTATATGATTATTGTTTTTTGTGTTTTACTGTTTACTTGTGGTTTAATTGACACTTAAATTTTATTCTTGTCGTTGTTTATGATTTTTATAAATAAATACTAGTTGTTAAATCGAAAATACGGTGTTCCTTGTTTTACTATTTTGCTAAAACACAATTGACTTCCCCTGCAACAGACCTCCTCTCTCTCCCTGACCATAATGTTGTTGGTTTGTTGTTTTTTCTTTGAGAGTTATGAGTTTGCTAGTTATTTTAAGAACATATATAAGTTTGATTGACCTAACACACCATGTAACACCACTGCTAACACCCCCCCCCCCCCCCCCCCCACTGGCACTAACGACCATGAAGCAGTCCTAGTGTATCACACAGCAAGCAAGTGTAGTCCCCGCCCCTTCCTTTTCTCCCCCCCTGGCCCATTTAATTATTCATTTTGTACTCTAGACTATCTTTTTGACGCATGCCAACATGCTGCGCTGTGCAAATGCACACTCTACGGGTGATTTCGCCCAATCTACGAGCCACCCGCACTCAGGGGGAAGTCATATAAGAGGCTAAATTAATTAAACGTATCGAGAAAGGAGATCTGACAAGCCTGAACAGCCGAATACGTGATTGTAAATTGCCAATGTAATTACAATCTACATTGCCCGCCCGGAAACCTGCATGCAAGAGTCACCCCTGTAAAATAAATAAATATTTGTGAAATTCTACTACTTGTCACTTAGCCCTGGAAGAAGTTCCTAAAATCCCCAGAGAGAGCAACACCCCCATGGCCTTGCGACGTCACGACCGGCCCACCTCAGGGACAGGAGTTTTAATTTGTCGTCGCCTCCAAGCGGGGCGATAAGAAATGAGCGGCACTCCAGCACACCAGATAACACACCCCTGTGCTGGAAGGCTACGCTACCCCCCCCCCCCCCACCCTGAAGAACTGCTGGTCTGAGAAAATTTTGTACAACTAGAAGTCCAGCTTCCAGCACCAGCAGAGAAACGCCGGGCTCGCCGGCCGAAGAGGATGCGAGCCCTGCCCAGTCTGCGAAGACTCTCCCTTCTCAGTCTACAAGGACTCTCTTAGTCTGCTAAGACTTCCTCAGCTTGGACAAAGCTCTCTTCAGTCTGTGAGGACTCTCTCTCCTCTCCGCGACCGGCAACATGATGCACCATCCACTGTGAAGACTGCAAACTCCGACCGCTTGCAAACGGCTCTCTTCAAACACACCTGTTGACCATGAGGACAGCAACTCCTTCGCCATGGTAAACCCACTGCGATAACTAACCCTTCCACGACCCATCAGGCTCGGCACTTTAGCCATTTACGCTGTGGTAAACTTAGTTGAAGTTCCGAGAGGATAGTCAACGGCCTAACCACTACCTCATGAACTAGGGCACGTGTCAGTTTTCACTTTAAATTCAAAAACTCAATATAAACAAATGACCGAAAGCTTTTGAGTTATTATTGTTTGTATAGGGCTTCATACTAACCAAAAGATTTGTAGTCCTGTTTTGTACAGGTGGTGGAGGCAACACTGAATGAGTGAATTAATTTTTTTGTGTCAGGTTTATTGTGATTTCAGGGATTACACTTTCGGGCATTTACACATTCATTGGCTTCAATCTGTTTCCCTTTTAAACAATTCGGTTTCAGCCATGTTGTGAGCATTTATTTCCTTTTCCTATTCCTCCCCGCAACAGTTTGGTGATTTGGGCCAGGTATTATAGGGTGTGAGAGTAGGTCGTGTTTGACTTAACTTCACCGACAATATCTGAGAGTATAGTGGTTTTTGGTGCTGTTGAGGGCAGTGCAGGGTGATGGTGTTTGTGTGTTTGCAAGTCGCTACTTTAGCAGATAATCTGAATAAGTGACTAAGTGATTAGATGATGAGGATGGATGTTAAATTATTTGTTTTATTACAGGGCACAAAAAATAGACATATCGGACTAGTGATACGTATCACTTAGACTATTTGGTAGTAATTGAATTGGTCTGCATTAATTGGTTTTTTTTTCTGGTTGTTTTCATGATACTTGATGATTAGATGACAGGCATGGCTGGTGTGTAGTAATGTTCCCAGAGAGGAAGTTGCATAATTGGGTTAAAAAGACATTTGAGGTTAGTCCTAAAGTATGAGCTGAAGTAGGAAGTGTGTGTGTTTTGTTTGCTTTTTTTTTGTTTGGAAGCAAATTTAGGTTAGGGTGTTGCAGCTTCATTGGGGATAAACAGTTGAATCACCAGACTGGACCAACCAGAGGTGAGCTGGCCAGAAAGGGACTGTGGGTTGTGAAACCCCACACTCAGCCCATGGAAGGAAGGGATTTGTTCGAAGGGCAAGAACAGACAATGAGGGTGGCCTGCCTAAGGAATGGTGAATGTTCCACCTAGCCTGCCATGGGACAACAGGGTGTGTTGGAGACGACGCCATCACCTCTTTTGCTGGTTCCCTTCTGTTCATCATGGTTCATTGGGTTGTTGATATTAGAAATTTGACCCCTTTGGTTTTTGATATCTGTTTCCTAATACTAAAAAGAGAGCCTGAATTGAATTTTGTTTTATGGTTGATGAAACTTGTGGTTTGAATGAGTGACTCTAGGAGCCGGTCACAGCCATTGGAGTGTATGTTAAATATTTTGTTGATAGCCAAAGAGAAGTTGCTGATGTCCATGTAGGTCCTGGACATGACCAGTCAAGGAGAGGGCTGCCCAGAGGAGTACATGGATGGTGAATCCCACATCCTGACCATGAAAAGGATGGTACTGTCCTAAGAGTGGGGACAGGTGGACAGGTAGCTGTGAAGATTGAGATAGCAGCCACACACCTTTCTCATCCATGTTCAGGGTGTGTGTGGCAGTAACTGCACCCCACATTAGGGAGTGAACTGATTGTTCTGTTGACAATGTTGTTTGTGCTATAAGTTCTCCGGAGATTTTGCAGTTTATGAAGACAGAAAAAGAGAGGTACTCCTCGAGAGGAGGAGCAGTGTGTTTCGTCTATGGGACCTATAGCAGACCATATCTGAGCTAGTGGCCGAGTCACAGCCACAATAACAAATGCTGAAGGCTGCAGAACTATAATGTGGCTCTTAATGGACTAATAATGAGAGAAGATGATAAACTTTATGACATAAAGAAACTTAAGTTGTAAGGTGGTCTGTATTATCATTGTTTGTATGCATATATTTTTATTTTTATTAGCAAGTTTGAGAAGTTAATGATATTCAAAATGTAATATCTGGAGGGACATCATAGTGGGAAGTGATGTCAAGAAAGAGTAGTAAAGCAAGGCGAGGAACAGAATGTTTGGTCTAGAAGATTCATAACCAAGTTTGTCCAATACAGATGTCATAATTCTTGAGATAACAGTTGTAATGTGCCCTGAGAAAAAGAGTAGACGTCACTTGGCAAAGAGAGTTAAACACACTTCACATGCTTTATATGTGAAAAGGTAAATAAAAAATGTAAACACAAAGTTGCAGGGTCACCAACCTCTGTATTAACTACTGCAGCATACAAAATGGGGTGCCTTCCAGTTTACGCTTGCTAGCAAGATATCGTAAATTGTTTAAAATCGAGGCAACTTGAAGCACATTAAAATGATCATTTGTGTTTTTATGTTGGTGAACTCCTACGATGAATCAATGACGCATTATATGTCAGTCGTATGTTATTTTTCCATTCTTAACCTAAAATTTGCAGTTGAAATTTAGCGTTTCAGTTGCAACAAGCAAGTCAACTTGTCATTTTTGTAACCATGTTTATCATATGTCATACCCGTTTCCTTTGTAATACAAGCATTAACTTATATTGCATTGTGCTAGTTTCTTGTGTTCTACTGTGTGTGTAAACATATTTTATTAAATTCAACAGAAGCTGTGTGGACTGTGAACACTGATGTGACACAGTCGTCAGTGTTTTTAAATGAAAAACCAATACTTCTTTAAATAAAATTATGTTTTATGAATCGTATTATGTATTTGAGTAATAGTAGACACACTGTTGGTGTATTTTTAATTTAAGGTTATAATTAAATGTATTTTTTAACTCATGACATTCTTGATAAAATTATATTATGATATTCCAGTGTCAAACTCTAAATACAAATTGATTACTTTTGTAATTGAGTCAGCTAAAAAAAATTTCCCGTTTCTTCCCGATTTCCCAAGTGTAAAAAAATTTTCACTCCCAAATTTTTCCCAAAGAGTAATTTTGCTTTCTCCACACCCCTAGTTATAATTTAAATGTTTATTTGGGGTGAAAATGTATCTTCTACTACCCCATTTAATTATTGAGACATTAATGAAAATTATAATCTGATAACCTGTATATTGATGATCTACTCAAAGAGAGAATTTGGTGTGCTACTGACTGTTGTGAAGATATAGTTTTAGGTTTAGATAGTATTCGTCATTTTATTTGCTGATAGTACTAAAAAACTTTATAATCTGCTGGGGTTAACTGTGAAAATAGTAGATGGGTGGGCCAGATCAGGTGGCAACTGGTCTTCGCTTAGCTCTTCAAGCCAGAGGAAAAGACTGGACTAGGCTACTCAGTTACCCTCTGTTTAGTAGTGCTTGTGTGAATCGACAAGACTGTGACTACAGTGAGAACCCTAAGACTTTCAGTTGAGATGAGCGATAGTTTTCATATGAGGACTAATCCTTCAGGGGACTCTGAATCAGGAAACCTTTGGTGCACTGTGAAAATCACCCTGCGCTAGTCATGAGGGTGTTGAAAGCAATGGTCACTCTGTCTTGCTATGGACGGTTACTCGCAGCTCCTCAGCGATGGCAAGAGTTTGAGGAACTCTTGTTTGGAGCATTTTTGGAAGGAGTTCCAGATGTCTCCATGAATACAGGGGTATGCAAGCTCCCTAGAACTCCCACGCTACTAACGAGATGACTGAAAGACGACACCTCCTTTGGCTCGACCCTCTGAACCTAGTTCCTTTGGCAGAAGATGGCTCTGGTGGAGCAGATGTGTTGCTGTGACTTCAGAACACGTCCTGGTGGGCTTGATGTGTCCCAGTCCATTAAGTTGGCAATGCCAACTCAAAGAGGCGAACAGTGGGTGCTGATCTCCAGCGGAAGATGGTCTCACTACTGCACAAGAGTATTGAGTGTGTGTAAAAGACTTCTATAATCTGGAACTGTCCTGATGCCGGCTAATGGATCGACCAGCTCAGAAGAGATTTTCTGCATGTGTGTGTTACCTGAACTGTCACTTAGCTTTTTTCTCTTAAAAGTTTCAGGTAGATTAGGTTTTGGAGAGTTGGGTGGTTTGTAGTTAAAGTTTTGGTTGCTTGAAAACATATCATTTTGCGGAATTGAGGTAACAGTCAGCACCTTGCTTCTCTCTTAGACTACGAGAAGTTGATTGAAATATAACGCCACTTCATTCATGTTTCATAACAAAAAATGTTGTGCTAAAGCCAGTACAAAATAACATGAAAAGAGAATCATTGATGGTATTATGTTGTGCATTATGCTTGGCCACTGTGATTTCAGTTGATGTGAGTGACCAAGGCGAAACGCTCGTCATGCGGAAGCTGGTGATGGTGTTTGCAGTCCTGGAGACCCCAGAGACGGTATGCTTGCAGCCTATCATGAGTATGACCTAGGATCTCCATCTACTCAAATGCATCAAGCTAGCCAGTATGCGGGGGATTGCCATTAAGTTTGAAAATTTATTATATATTTTTTTATAGAAAACGTAATAAGAGAATGAGTTCACTGTAACAGTAAGTCCAAAAACCAACCAATTATGATTTAGTTCTGTTTATGTTTTTGTACAAACGAAAATGGGTACATAGTCTCAGTCAGTAATGTGTCTATGTAACTCATCAGTTGTCTAAATGAGTAATTCTGTTGCATTTTATAATCAATTAAAAATAATAAGTTTTTAATTATTAAGAAAGTAATATTGAAGGAGTAACATAACAGAATGTGTTAAAAAAAAAAAATGCGGGATCACTATGTTGAAATGAACAGTAGGTGATTGACCTGTAAACTAGAGAAGACCATATGCATTTGGAGGCTCTCATTAACCACTATGTGTAAAAAAAAAAAAACTTAATACTGTTTCTAATCAAATGTGAATACCCTTTATAACTTTATTGTAAACAACTTTTAAGATATTAAATCAAATATATATTTGTGCGGGTCCCCAAATCATTAGCGCGGGAATATGTGACAAAGATGAAAATAGTCCAGTTAGGAAGCTCTTTGTGTTTTTGTTAATATGCATTGGGATATTTTAGTATTTTTCATTGGGTTTTAGAAATTTAAATTATTTGTGTTTGGTTAGAATAATCACTTTTTGTTGGATTCGAGTCTTTCTTTGTAGTTTTTTGGTAATGATTTAATAATTTTACTATTATATTGGCTTTTGGTTATAAATTTGGAAAGTCGTTTCACTTTTGTTCTAGTAATAGGGTACATAGGATCTATTTGACCTCAAAATAACAGTCATGTTATTGTTTGGATTTTAACTTGTAGTGCCCTATTTAATTTTTTTTAATTTTCATTATTTTACTTTTTATACAGATGCCTTTAATCTTTTGTCTTGGAAGTCCTTTACTTGTTTTTGATTGTTCTGTTTCTGTTTGGATGATTTCAAATTATTTTGTTTTAAGGTTAGAATATCATTCTCTTTGTCTTCCCGCGATTACTTCTTAAATTAGTTGAAGAAAATTTTAGAGTTGGTACTGGAAGTATTTTTCCAGTTCGCCATAAGCTGAGATCAGCCTCAGCATTTTCATTAGTACCGGCTGCAGTTGTGCATGTTTTCCTTCGCCGCTGCATCTGTAAAGTTACGATCTTCGTTATACCGAATTGTTTTTGTGTGGCCCAGTGTTGTCTGTGGACATTCCGGGAACTGTAACTGATTGGGACTTTTTCGAGGTGACAGCTGCAAGTTTGTAGGATGTGGCAAGGGAAGATAGGAGGTTTCTTGCTGCAAACAGCAGATACAAGTGTAGGACCCTCCAAGGTAAGGAGGGGCTAACTTGTGCTGAGTCAGTGTTTGCGAGACACCGCATGTGTGCGTGGAGTGCTCCGATTGGCTGAAGACCGGGTGCTGCAAGCCATGATGTCAGGCGAGGCTAGGTGTGCCATATTTATTGAAGGCTAGATGTCGAAACAGACAGACGTAAGGTGGGATCAGTCCAGAGGAGATCGCCAGAGAATCTTCATGATGCGATAAGTATTTTTATTCCAAGTTTGTTTGCTTTGCTGGGTTGGAGCACTTTTCTCTACTTCACAGGAAAAATTGTCCGGCATAGCCTTTAAATAGTTGTATTTTTAGGAGTTACAGTAGAGTAGTACAAGAAATAACTTAGCCGAGAGAGGGAGAAGTCATGGCAGCCATCTTCTAAGGTATTTGATTAAAAGCTACTCTCATAAATGGATAAGAGGTCTACTGTTGATGTGTCCCTGAAGCTAATTAGTCGTGCCTTCCTTTTGTTAGACGTTACAACTGATGATAGAAAAAATGATGTCCACACTACTGAATTTTTATTCAATAAACAGAGGAGGTGAAAGTGAATTGTGTAAACACTTCATAAAAAACCTTATTCCTCTATAAGTTGTCTTTTGTGGCACCTAAGGCAACATTTTTTTATTATGAATATTACTATCATTTTAATTGGAATCAATAAAATTTCAATGACAATTGGTTTCTGAAGTATATATTGCAATCAATTAACCGTTTTATGTTAAGGCATTTGTCGTGTATTTTAATTTAAAAGAATTCTTGGTCTCGTCTTGGTTCTCAAAAATATTCTAATCTCATCTCAGTTTTGTTTCAAAACACAAAAAAAGCTTCTCACACACCTCTAAATTTCAAAGCTCATTTAAACAGTGTTGAACATAAATAATTAATATGTATCACTAGCAAAAATTTTATTTACAAATTATATATGAAAACTAAATTATCACTACCAGGAAACGTTTTTTTCCAGGTATAACTGATAACAGGGCCTGGTAATGGTTTGTGACCCGGTAGTTGAGAAACACTTATTTATTTATACAAAATGTTCAATCTTTTGGGTTCTTGCAATGATTAAAAAAATGTGAGGTGAGGGTTTAGTAACATACTCAACTTATCATATAAAACCAAAAATTATTTAAAAACAAGTACTACTTTAGCATGTGGTTGCTCCCATGCCTGACTCACCAGTACCAAGTGATGGAGAAGTGTTGCCAAACAGCTTAGGGGAGCTGCCAAAGGTAGGGGCACTTCCAAATGTAGCTGCTCCACCAAATGAAGGAGATGACCCAAATGCAGAGGCGCCTGGTTGCCCAAAAACTGGCGGACTTCCAAATCCAACTGGCACGCATCAAAATACCTCACTTAGTATGAACATTCTATGGTTACAACATAATTTGTTACCTACGACTACATCATCTAACACGTCCTTAATGAATGCAGACAACAATTTTTTACAGCTATAAAATTATTAATCACCATTAATGTTACTTTTAAATTTTATTCGCTATAATGTGTATGAACTATGTAATATAACAACATGTGTCTAAAGATGACTCTAAAATTTTTATATGTAACAACTAAAACTTGACTCTAAAAACACCAATTTTGGCAATTTTCACACAGGAAAATTAATCCCTTGAGTTGAAATGAAAAATTGAAATATTTTTTTGGGAAAAATTTGTTTCTTTAATGCTTTCATGGGTAGGTACCACTACAAAATATCCAACTGTTTTTGAATCAAGTTTATTCTCCCAAACCTCTGCAATGTACTTCATGTAGCAGCCACACCGAGTCCTTAGGAGACACACTTGGGAAAAAGAAAAAAATAATCTAACTGATTACAGTTACAGTTAAAATCTGTGCAAATTTACTGATTAAAGGTTAAGTTAAAACTAAATTAAATGATCAAAGTTAAAAGTAAAAGAACAACAAATGTTTTTAAAGTTAAAACCATCGCAGAAAAGTTTTTCATTAATGTTTATTCAAAACACAAACAAAAAATTACAATTTACAGATCTAGAAAAATTAATTTATCACAACTTTGTTGCTGGTTGCTAAATAAGACAGGCCTACTTATCAAAATTATGAATTAACAATATTGTGACTAAGGTGAAAATCATTACGACTCATCCACACGTTCTTCTGCAATTACAGGAAATGACTCCAATTCGTCAAGCAGGATGTGTTCCTGGGAAGAGACATTGAAGATACTTGGTTTATAGAGTGTTCCTGACCTGCCCTTCTCTCTCTACTAAGGAGTATTAAAACCTGAGGAAGGAGCAAACTAAGCACTGTGTTTTACGAATGAGCAGAGAATAGTTTCACCTTAAACACACCATTTATGTGCGTAAAAAGCCAGGTATTCAAAGCAGCCATGTGACATGCCAGCCTCCCTGACGCACCCGGTAGACAGTATGTCACCACACCGCCGAAGATGGCCACCACCAAGTGCCTGAAGCCATATACCAAGCACATGAGGGTAGTTCTCCCACACCGCTCACTCCAGCCAGATGTCACCGGGCCACGTGACTCCTCCCAACCTGGCCCGGCATGCACACCTAAGCATCCGAATATAAGGCAATGAGCGCCCGGTGTCGGGAGTTATTGTCTCCAGTACCTCTCCTCAACTCTTCTTGTGCTGGGGTGCTCTATTGATCCAGGCCCTCACCGTCCTCTCCAAAAGCTTTCAATTCGTTATAAAGCACCAGTGGCTGCCGCCACCACCTTTCAGAGGCTTCAACACCTCCTGGTAATCTCCGTCACCAGAAGCCTTCGTCCGCAGAAGACATCGACTAGTTACTTAACACTTTGGTTATCGATCCTCCTGGGTTGACAGCAACCACCATAACTTGCTGATAGTGATTCCCCATAAAGTTAGGGCCTCTTCTAGGAAACCCCCAATTGGTATTAGTTGCGTCATTTAATTTATTCTCTTCACTTGCATCTTAAATAGCTTAGGAGCGGGTCACCTCCACCTATTAATTGTGTAGTTAATACTTCTGCCACACAAACCTGCTTGGTATCATGTACGAGTCACCTAGTATTTATTGTTTCAATAAATACTAATTATTTAACGTAGCCGAGAGTTCTTTGTCCTAGAAGTAGAACCTATCTGTCACAAAGTATTCAACCTAAAAGGGCATGCAAGGGACCAGGTGTTTTACTACAAACCTAGAATAGGACGTCAGACCCCTTCAAGGGGCCTGCCCGTCGCCACACACCTCATCTTTGGCCACCCATTCTGTACGCCCCGGTGTATGGAATGGTAGAACCCCAACCACTAGGTACACACCCCACCGAGGCGGGACAGCCACTTCAAGTTGTATCACTGACCGGAGTGCATAGCTAAGGTGCTGGCAAGGGTAGTTGCTTAGGATTGGAGGCCCTATCTTTGTGGACCACACCCAGCAGTGGCAGTGAGATGGTCTACAACCCACACCTACAGATGCTTGCACTGTTTGGAGCCAGAGAGCGCACCGTCAACCATTGTTGGCTTTGACACCTAGTTAGGACTACACCTATTGCTTGCCGTACCAAGTAAATCAAGTGTATTGTACTTTTATGCTATTCCACATCAGTCACAGAGCTCAGAAAGCATAGAAGAAGGCGGAGTTCAGTGCCGCTAAGCAGGTCTGTGCAGCTAACCTCGTCGCTCTGGGAAGAGACCCCGCGGGAGCAGGTCCAAGCTGCTCGACACACAGGGAGACCAGCTTCTCCAGTAGGAGGTTTTGTGTTTTACTCCACCCCAACTAGGACCGGCTACGAAGATCATCCGATAGTCCTGGCCCTGGTCACCGGGAGTGACACCACGGCGTGCCAATCCACACTTCACAGGCTGGGAAGGAAACAATGTGGAATCGCTGTCATCTGGCCAAGTATTACAGAAGCTCCACTTCCGCCAAGGCTAGGAAGACCACACCGCCTGACAATCCTGAAGCACCGCTCCTGCCCCATCAAAGCCAAGTCCACCGAGCTCTGGTAAGGCAATGTTGCCCCAGAGGGCCAGTGTAACTATCACACACATTGCTCACCCCACTGTACCAGATTTTGTACCCAGTAGACAACCCACAACACGGCCAACGCTAGTAACTAGTAAGAAGGCAAACTAAGTTCTTAGTTATGCATGACTGACCTAACGCAGTCTCAAAAGTTATTTGTATGACCAATAGTTTAAGCGGCATGCATAAAGTATTTTTCTGGGGCCCAACCTAAAGCATCAACGTAAAAACTGTTAAGCAGTGAACACAGGACCAGGTCAGAACAGCCCAAGAAAGAGAGATGGAGAAGACGGGACAGATTAGCCAGACTTCGAGGAGTCTTGAAACGGAACACCTTGAACACCTTGTGGTGCTCATTACCGACACAATGTCAGACATAGATCACCAGCCAGAGCCACAGGCCAACAGCATGGCCAACATGACCCCCAAAAAATGTAACCATGCCTTTGTCAGAGCTCAAGACCAACTGAATCACGTGTATTCAGTGTAATCAAGAGTTTTACTACCTTTGCCTTGGCTGAGCAGATGAGAAAAGGAACACTGAGCAGTTATAATTCCATTGCGAGCAGTGATGAACTCTAAAGGAACGGTTATGCAGCTGGATTACCTGCCCAGACCGTGCAGTGAACCTAGTGCATTGCATTCTATGCAATGAATCTTTCTACCATGCATGTATCGGGTGGCCAGAGCAACAGATTGCTCTACCCAGTATGGTGTACCATTGCGAAATGTGTAAAAGAGTTGCGGAGTACCACCCGCCTAACCCCCGCCACAAGATAGGATACCCACAACCTTGTGGTTCATCGCCGGGGCATCCGGCGATCAGCAGCTCAGAAGGATTACAAATTTCTAGTTATGCCGTCCGACCTTATGAGGACCCAGTAGGCTTCAAGAACGAATGTGAAAAGGACCTCACAGAGAATAATAAACCCGCGAAGCAGTAGGTTAGTCGAGCTCAGGCGTGACTCACTGGGAAAGCTTTGGAGTTGTGGAACCGGTACGGGGAGCGGGAGTTTGTGTCTGATTGGCTACAGTTCTATAAATGTCTAGCCGATAACTTTACCGGCAAAGAGGTTTTGGCAAAACTCATCATGGAATTATACAGTAAAGTTGAATTCGCATGTACGCCGATCATGCCGAACAAACAGAGCAGAAGACTAGAACAGTCAATCAGAAGCAGTCTTCGATTTCCGCACGAGTCGCGCAGAAAAGTTGAGCTAACGCTGATATTTTCTTCTCACGGAAAGAGCAGACTTTGCAAATATTTCCCAGAAGTCAACTGGTTCACATATTTTATACTGCTACTGTCTTGTATAATCGACGTGTATAGATGTAAATGTATAGAATATGTCAATGTACATATTTATAATGAGATATATGAATGTAAACGTTAATTTTATTCAAAATTGTATTACATAAACGTAGTTTGAAAATGAACCAAAAGGTAGCGCTAAAGTTTAAATTTTTATGGTTGTAAAAATAAAATTACCATCTCTTGAAAAGCAATATTAGTAAATAAGTCACTTTGTAATGGAATTCATAACCTAGAGCAGAAAGACGACAGCAGCTAGTTTGTAATCTGTAATTTGTTTTAGAATATCTTAGCGTTACAAATCACGAATTCAACAGCAAAGTGGCTACCCAGAAAACTTGCTTAAATGTGAACAACCATTGGTTCTGCCTGCTCTGTCTGTTTGGCATGATCTGCGTACATGTGAATCTGGCTTAAGACTCAGGAGCCGAACGAAGAAGCAGAAATCTTCATCCAACGTAAAGAGCAGATGTACAACTGCATTTTCCCCGCAGGAGATGAAGCCAGCTTGTTGCGTTACATTGGACGAATGCTATTACCTAAACTGCATAACTTTTTACAAGCCCCAAAGCTGCAGTCAACTGAAGAACTCGTGGAACTGGTCCACAAAACCAAGTGCAATTATAAATAGCAGACCGCGCTCGACCAAAGACAGGTAGACAAGAGGGAGAGGGAAAATCCGGGACCAGCAAAAGGGGAAGAATTCAAGGCCACACTCCAGACTTGACTGAAAAATGATACTCCCCTAAAAAGCCCCATGTAGAGGTCCACGTGAACAAACAAATTACAGTGGCGATGCTACATACGGCAGCCATCGGTAACTTTGTCAGGAGCGACCTGCTCATACCCTGCCAACGAACCCGACTAACCTCTGTCGAAAGGAAAGTTCAGATAGCACAACCAGGTCTTCTTCTGAAGGTAGAAGGTGAAATAAAGTTGATGATCAGAGTTCATTGGAAGACATCATATGTCCACTTCCTAATTACTCCCCACATTAGAGAACCTATGATTTTGGGGCCATCATGGCTACATCAGCAGCATTGTATCATAGATTATAGACAAAGCCGCATCCAACTGGGAAGAGAAGGTGGAACCTTAATTAACTGGAGGGGGGAGGGTAGTCAGCTGAATGCTACCCCTCCCCGTACCCCTATCTGCCTGCAACAGTTGCATGTAGAAGTGCACCAACTGTCCCCAAATCATCCGTGGGAAAACAGTAACCAAACCCGAAGAGCCCGACGCAGTCATAGGAGGTGTCGACCAATCACGACTCCCGTAATTGAGCCAAGGTCTACCAGGAGGCCCAAGGCACGAAAGCCCGATAACAACAGGGAGCCAAGCTGCTCTCAGCCCCCAAGAGTGGATTTTCTGAAGTGTCGAGGTGCAGTCTCTGTCAGATACCTGCCCTTGATGCCAACGAGCTACGCCGGTAAACAATACACCACACATGAACGAACTAACCCGGCGAGCAGCCAGGTCTCTTTGCGGAGTTCCCTGGACCGAGAAACCAGGAGAAGACCTCATTACACCAGCCAAATATCAGAGCAATCTAAAACCACCACAGGCAAAGGAGGCAAAGGAGGCAGAAGAGTCAGACAACCCTTCTCCACAGCCTGCCACTACACCATAACCAGGAGTCGAAGCCATACGCACGAGAGAGTCGAACGTGGACCTGGAGGAAGCCCCTACGGCGAAACCTACATCGCCAAGCCACACCGAAACCGTATGCCTCTACCACAAGTGGTACCTAAATCTCCACAAGATGTCAGCGAGGGAAAGAAACTTCCGAAACCCCTCAGACATCTTCCAAAGTGAACGGTCAGGTGGACCGCAACCCCACCAATGACCTTCACACACCGGCTGAAGGTACCATTGAACCACCAGCTAACGACCCCGAGGATGAGGAGCTAGACAGTGCCCTCGCTCGCAGGACATCTAGCACAACGGGAATGGCTAGCAACAGCGAAGCCAACACTCCGCACCCACCTGCTGAAGACGTACGTCAAGACTTTGTCATTCAACACGAGTGCCGCCGAGGTTGCAGGGCCATCACTCTCTCTGGCCAACAGTATGGATGTCAATGTCAATAATGCCTAGCAGTCACCCCATCAGGAGAAGAATTTGCCATTCAATACGAGTGCCACCGAGGTGTTAGGGCCATCCCTCCATCTCGCCAACAGTACGGATGTCGTGAGCAATGAACTGAAAAACTTCTACTAGCACCTAAAATATTTTGGAAAGCTTATGGAAATCTGTATTAAGTCTGTATAGTACTATGTATTATTTGATGCTTTAAATAAACTACAAAATATAGGTAAATAAATTTCACATAAATTCTTCAAAATCGGAGAATAAAAGCAGCACTCAAAAAATACTTTAGTAATAATCTGAGGTCAGAGTAACTTAAACAATTTATCTTTTAAACTTATTAAATAAAAAATATTGCATCTACGAGGTTGTGTGCCACCTTTCTCAGCATAATTACACTTTGTTTATATTCAGAATCTTAGAAATTATTAATATGTATAGTTTTTTAAATTCAGCACACCCTTATTTTACTGAGAGTAAAATTAAAGCACTGCCATTTGTCAGGTAGTTAGTGTTGGATTTCATACTGCTTTTAAAGATTTTAAATACTGAAATGAGAAGGTTGAGCTGCAGTATGACCCCTGCAAAGCTGGTAGTTTGGTGACCCACAACACAGGCTACTGATGATTATCAGTAACTGTCACAGCAGGTGGCAGTGGAGTGAGAGCCATCTCATGCTCTCCCTCATTCTTTCCTCTTCCAGTAGATGATTATCTCACAGCAATGTACCACTTCCGTGAGTGGATAGGCTTTCAGTTAGTTCCTGGAATAAGAATGACAACTGCTGCCTCAAAACATTATCGATTGAGCATGTCTTACTCTAAAGCCGCAACCCTATTATCCTCCTCTTCATTATCCTCCTCTTCGTTACTCCAACCAACAACTGACCAGCCTTTTGCTTTCTTCTCTACCTCCCTCCTAGCCATTCCTATCATCACCCTCCATTCATGACCAGTCCATTTCTGCTACCTCATGCTTGCACTCTCTTCCCTCTCATTTCAAGTTGGCTGCCTCACTCACCCTGACAACATCGCCAATCCCAACAGAATGCAGCTGTCAACATACTCACCTGCCTTCTAGCCTGCACTGCTCCTTTCATCTATTTATCGACTACGGCGCCGGCCGCCCGTCCTGTCTGGAGAAATATGCACGACAGAAACCTAAGTTTGCCATGCATTGCCAATAAATTATGTTGTGACAACCACTGGATCATGCGTGAATATATTCTTCTTTTTCTACAAGTATATTCTAAATATACACAATTTTTTTAACATTTTTGCGACTGTACATCTTTGTACTAATTTGCTTTAAATTTAATTATAGCATTTAACAGTGAAAATTCCAAAAAAACTATTTTCCACCACATCTAACCATGAGCTACGGCAGAGGGGAAGACCAGCGAAGGGCAAGACCGCCACCAAGTAAGTCAGTGCTCTGTAACCAGAGGCTGCGAACTAGTGATAAATATAAACAGGAACTTATATAAGAACTCTTTACAGCCGTACTTCGCCAAGCCTCAGTTCGTGAAAGCAACAGACAAACAATCAGTAGTATAGTGTAGTAACACTTAGCCACACTCCCATTAGTTATCTTCAACAGGTTACGAGTAATAGGAACAGACAGTATATTGAACAGCAGTTATAAGCAGATTAAGTGTTATATTAAGGGCTCGTCAATGGCCCTCACTAAGAACAGACAATGTGAGTATCAGTGATTAGTTGCCAGGAACACTTGGAAGATAATATGGTGCATAAACAATTTTAGCACACAATAATAATAATAATAATAATAATAATAATAATAATAATAATAATAATAATAATAATAATACAAGAGACAACAGTGATAGGGTCCAGCAGTTGTTAGCTATTCCTTACAAATGGAACTAGTATACCAAGTATGAGACAGTTTACCAACAGTAAGACATTGCTAAATAAGTACCAAGATGAGAAATACATATAAGACAGACAGTTAAATGAAATATATGTTATGTAGAATTGGCAGTTATGCAGCCATTCCAAACACTAGTGCTACATGTATTTTATTCCACTTATAAACAGCCCACTTATAAACAGGTAACACCTATAGACACTCACCAGTGACAGTGTTACATGAAGATAGAGACTTCATAGTGTAAAATTAGCTTGAGTAATTTGAAATGGACTTCGCCAACGGAGAGAATAAAGACAGTTTAGTTTTATATATTAATTAATCATGTGGATGTAAGTTAGGTAAACCGATAAATATAACTATGAGTTTTAAAGACCATTTGTTTCACCTGTCTGTTTTATTCATAAGGGTAAAATCATCTATTTCATTTTGCTTTTTTAACCTTGACCTAAAGTCGAACCAAAGACTAAGCCTGAGAGCTTTATTCTACTCCACTACAAATAACCCACAAAGTGAAAAATAAATACAGTGCAATATTTTGTTTTGAGTGCCATGTTTAGTATGTACAGTGAACTCATACACACATGTTTATTTCGTAAATTTATTTGAAAGAACTTGTTTTAAAATTGGCGGCTAGCCAGCCCCAGGCGGCGGAAGGCCTGGGGTTAGACATCTCTATTATGTCACACAGAACTGTTGGCTTGCGGTGAGACATACAGGTTTCCTCCAACCTAAATACACCACCGCAAGCAACACGATAGTTATTTTTCTCCCTGCCTTCCACGAGTGTGGCTTTGCATATAAGTGTTTTCCATTCGTTTTCACATGCTGTTTTCTTTGTGAAATTCTGCTTTTCATGTTTCTTATGTATATATCTTATATCACCTAACCACAGCACTTACACTGTAATTGTCACGGCATGCTTATTCATGGAGGGGGCGTGGGACACACAGTACAGCACGTCACCCTTGACAGTAAGCTCTCCACAACGGGGCAAACAAATTAGCAGCACGACGCAACGGCAGGCTGGGCAGGGGAAGAGAGGATGAGCCAGCCCACAGAGAGTGAGACAGAACTACAGCTGAGTTGGTGAAGAATGAACTGCCCAAGCCCGGCAGCACCTGGTCTTATATAGGTAAAGCTTCTAGGCTGCCGGTGCGAGCTGCAGGGAGGACGAGTCTCCTGCTCTGATTGGCATGGGAGTTGAAAAACTCTGGTCAGCATTTCTGCTTTGTGCCTCGTCGGTGACGCTTGGCCTTTCCCAGTGGCGGGTGGCTCATAGGCTCTCAGCGCGGGGTAGGGGGGTGGTGTGCCTGGCGGGTTGCCTAACCTTAAGGTGAAGAGAATCCGCTCATAAGTTCCTGTTGCCTGGTAAAGTAGGTGGCCGAGAATTCATGTATAATATTCTTTCTCCCCCTCTGCAGAGGTGGAAATAGGAACATTTAGAGATGAGTCATAATCGTTTTTAATTAGTAGGTTGAGCGACACATGTCAATTGCCCCCCTCCCCCCCCCCCCCTCGAGCATTGCGATGAAGACTCATCATGGAACAGGTCGTGGAGAAAGGCATAGGCCCCCTTTTTGAAAGGTCTAGAAGGTCTGGGTAGATGTTGGTAGAGGTGGTGAGGCAGAGAGCACGGAAAATAAATTTCCAGTCAGGTAGGCCGGACCATTACGCTTGGGTGGCTTGACCTTTGTAGCAGCATGTGTTCTGTGTACTCTGGTCACTTGGCCGGCGAAGCGAAACATGTGTAATGTGGAGTGATGGCGGCCGGCCGGCGACCTTGGTTCTTTCTCTCTCTCCCTTTCAGGCAGGCATTCTTCTCTGTCCCTTGCCCTGGTCGTGCGGCTTCGCTGATGCGGAGAAATGTGTATTCCCCCGTGTAGCAATGATTACTAGGTTACGAAGCCACGTGTATCGGGTGTCCCACCGGCCTACATTTTTACGCATGCCATTGAACAAATCCCGCACATCATTGGTGGATACATCAAAACCTGAAAGAAAAATTATTTAAAACAATGGCACGACAAAATGAGGGCAATAAAAGTAATAATAATAAAGATATATACAAACCTTACTCGCGGAATGCGGGGAAACGTCACTACTATCCTGGAGCTTGCTGCAGTAATTTAAGAACGAAAAGGAAAATCTTTCCAGGGATCCTTTGTTTCTGTCAGCTAAATAGTTACGTGTGACATATTACTAGGTGGACAACAACAGGCCCTTCAACATCTGGGTTGACCGGCTAAACAAATTCCAAGCGAGTACACTACACGCATGAATAACGCGGCAAATTGTGTGCACATTGGTCACTTAATACATCCATAAACACTGGATAAAATTGAAGTTAAAATATCGCACCTGGTTTTGAGAGCTCTGAGGCTCAGAGTCTTTGGTTTGTTACTGAGTTGGTGCTCAAGATATTGCAAACACATACACTTTAAAAACCCATGAGTAATTTAATTTTTGAATATATAAGTACATTTAAAAGAATTCTCCTTGGTAAATTATCTTCACATAAGACCCTTTCAAAACATATAGTTATATATACTTGCATACTTACACATCAAGTCAGATTTAAATGCACAGACAAAAAAAAATTAACCTAGCTATCTCTTGCAGGAGTCCATCTTATCATGAAGTTCTAACAGCTAATGTGTACACTGTGTATCTTCGTTTAAAGTGTTCAGGTAAGTTCCTAAATAATGTTAACGTCAACAGTTGTTGAAAATGCACTCCTACAAGATGGCATTCTTCATGTAGGTGATCTTCACAAGTACACTGTAAAAATGTATAGTAACACTTAGACGTTTAACTACACATCCAGTCAGATTTAAGTGGTGATGAATTATGAAAACAGAACAAGCTCAAAACGTCATTGTTACGTGGAAGTCTCTGTATTCAGCATAATCACTTGTACTGTGGTGAGTGTCCTTATGTGATGCACTTATTGTAGCATTTTACTGTCTAATTACCAACCTCACGAGCCCAATTAAGTCGAGTCCAGTGTCGTGCTCTTAACAGGGGCACTCTGGTGGGTCTTCCATATTCCATGGAAGCTAATGCACATTGCACAGATCTGCTAGATATACGTCTGACACCTCTAGCATTGAATGTGGCTGTGATTTGAGCAAGTGGTCCTGCTCTGTTAGCACGGACAATTCTACCCAACCTCCGCCAGTCATGATCAACAAGTACATATTGATGGCCACTGTGTTGTCCACGGTGGATCGTAATGCCTTGATTTTGATTTTCCCCGTACACATGTGACAGCGTGGATCAAGGAATATTGGAAGTCTCCACAACTTCTGAAATTGAATGTCTCATCCTCCTGGCACCCACAATGATACCGCGTTCGAACTCTGATAACTCATGTCACCTTGCCATGAGCATGTAAACAACAGTCAAACGGAATGACACGACCAACTGTTCACAACTGAGACCAATTTAGGCCATGCTGCATCGTTCTGCAGCGGTGATGAAACGACTCATTCAATTACATAGTGCTATCCCATGACTTTTGTCATGTCAGTGTATATGGGAGAGACATTTAAATTTCAAACTAAAAAGCTTATACATACAGAAATGTTTACATATTTCAGATTTTCTGCCATTTTTATATAGTACTAGCAACCCACCCCGGCATCACTCAGGTGCGATTTACATGTATAGAGCTGGCAGCAGTGAGTAATGCGACATCTTATTTTTTCCTCATCAGCTCGCTCGACCACTGTAATTATTTTGTTGTGCGTAGTTAATAAATCTGTGCTAGCGTGACGCGAGCCCAATTAGACTGTCTGACATGTGCATTGGGGATTTTTCTGCTAGACCAAAAGCAGGGTGGTTAAATCTGGTTGGAAGACATGAAGCGAGGGGGGTTAGTTATCGCTTATTTACACTGCCGTCTTGGGTGTTGTTGTTGAGGTGGGTTTAACCCAATAGTGGCGAGCTTGGTCCACTCCGAAGCGGTGATTTCAGTTGTACGTTTCCACTGCTCCAGAAGTTCGGGTTTGGCCAGCCGTATCTTACCTCAGTATAGTTAAGCAACCCTCTTACCAAAGGGTGGCACGATGGATGAATACGAAAGCAAGGTGACGAGTAGATTACTGTAACTGGAGCAGGCGCTACTGCTTGGTGCCTAAGTTGGGCGGCGCAATCCCATTTTGCCCGCACTTCCTGTGTAGGAGGTGGTAATACTATCCACGGTTTGATAGCAACGTGAGCTAGGAATTGTTCCCTGCGTCTTTAGCTATTTCTTACCCTGTAAGGCATAGAGCAGAATAGTCTGATAGCTTACATAACGCACTTAGACAGGAACTTTTATTATAGTGTAACCCAATAGTGACTTGCTGGCTCAAACTCGATAAGAGTCCCCACTGATCCGCCATGCATGTGGGCTGATCAGGGGCGTGGAGCCGTGTGGACCACTAAGCATCTACTGGTTGTGCGTTCACACCAGATTGAGCGGAAAACCCTAGACTAATGTCACTCTAGCACTGAATTAGTGCTCAAAGCGAGAGATAACCTGAGCTTGTAGCCCCTCCCTATGCAAAGGTGTATTTAGTGGTTGTGGCATGGCTGTTTCTACTCACCGGCACTAACTTAGTGCTCGGGGGATGGGAAGAAACAGGTAGTCGTCTACTGTGGATGTCAACAATCTCCTGGTTCCTGTTGGCAGTGCATGTCATACTCTGTCTCTAAACATTAACACAGACAAGTACCCTGTAAATGAAAATCCGAAGAGTAGTGAACAATGAGTGTTTACAATAAACACATGACCGTGCTACCTCCTACCAAACCATGGAGAGCTGAAGGTAACTGTGGTTCGAGGTGTAGGTGAGCAGATTCTAGGTTCAAAGGGGAATAGCTGGTTCTAGACGAATACAAAATTAGTTAAAATTTAACTGAACTAAGTAGAAGGTGTCTAGAAGAGACAACGGGAAGTTAAATATGTATGTACATGTTTGCTAGTCATTGAGATGTGATAAGTAGCCGTTGGGGGCGCACTTGAAGCTTACAAGATCTCCAGAGGTCCCAGCACTGAATTAGTGCTCTGGGATGTTGCGAGAGAGTATGAGAGAGAACGACTGCCCGAGTCCGGCATTGTCCAGACTTATATAAGTGAAGCTTGTAGGCTGCCGGCACGAGTTGCAGGGAGGTCAAGCATCCTGCCCTGGTTGGCGTGAGAGTTGAAAAACTCGGGTCAGCAGTAGTCAGCATTTCTGCTTCATGCCTCTTCTGCGGCACTCGGCCTTGCCCGGTGGCAGGCGGCTTGGCTTTCAGCAGGGGGGGAGGGGGCATGCCTGCCGGGTTGTCTAACCTTCAGGTGAAGAGAATTAGCTCATATGTTCCTATTGCTTGGTAGAGTACGCAGCCGAGAATGCATGTGGAAAATTCTCTGTTCATCTGTAGTAGTGGACGTAGGAACATTTATTGATGAGTCCTACCCGCAGTTAATTAATAGGTTGAGTGGCACACATCAGTTTGCCCCCCCCCCCCCTTCTATATTGCAATTAAGACTCATCGTGGGACAGGTGGTGGAGAAAGGCATAGACCCCCTCTCTGGAACGTCTAGAAGGTCTGGGTAGATGTAGATAGGCATGGTGAGACGAAAAAAAAAAATTATAGTCAGGTAGGCGGGAGTCTTTAGTTTGGGTGGCTTGACTGCTGTAGCAGCGTGTGTTCTGTGCACTTACTGGCTCGGGGCATCCTGGCGTCTGCTTCTTCCACAATAGATTGGGAGAACAGTCGTTCAAGTGACGTTGAGCCAGGTCGGGGGAGCGACAAGCCCTCCTCCCTGACTGCATGGGTTCCTATCCGTAGAGCAGGATGTTTCTCTGATGGGGCAGTGTGAGGAAGAAAGACCTCGACCTTGACTGCGGGCCTCACAGCTCGTCGTGGAACCAGGTCGTGGGTGGCATCGACTGTCTCGGTGGCCAGGTCCTAGGGAAAGGCAGTGGGCGGGAAGATCACCTCAACCTCCACTGCGGGTGGAGTGCCAGACGAGAGGTGGTTGGCAGCGTCGACAGTCTCGACGACTGCAGTGTCTTGCGTAGCAAGATTGTGGGGCGGAGCACTTCCACGTCAGCAGCTCGACATCCTGGGTGGCGGGAGGTATTGCGTAGCAAGATCTTGGGGCGGAGCACTTTAATCTTGACAACTCGACGTCCGGGTGGGTAGAGTTTCCTGCGAGGCAGGTTGCAGGTACGGAGCACTCTCACTGGAGCTAGATGCCCTGGTTAGCGGGAGTTCTTGCGTAGTAAGATCTGGCGGCGGAGCACTTCCGTCGGGGCAACTTGACGTACTGAGTTGCGGGTTTTCGTGTGTGGTAGGTTCTCGGGGCAGAGCACTCTCATCGGAGCTCGAAGTCCTGGGTGACGGGAGTTCTTCGTCGGTGGGTGAAGTGGCCCACGTCGTAGACGTTGGCATGTTCTTGATCACTACCCCTTGCACTTCTTTCTCCTTTGCCATATTTGTGCTCACTCTGAGCTCAGTGTCCAGTGGTCTAGTGGCGTCGTGTTCTTCCTTGTTGGAGCGCTCGGTCGACTGCGATGAAGTAGGAATCGCCTTGACTGCAGGCTTCGGATTTGTACTGGGTGGAGAGTTACGTGCTGATGTGATTTCTACCCATCTCAACGAAGGTGCTTCCAACTGTTTGCTAATGCGGCTTGAGCGGCGGGGTGTCTGATGAGGTTCTCTGTCACGTGGACTCCGCCATGACAATTCGGAGCAGCTGGTTCTTGCTGGATCGCGAGTGGCTGCGATTTTCTCATCATAGCTGCATGGCGTCCAGGGCATTGATCTGACGGAGAATGCACCTTGGCGTGGTTCTACATCGGGCTTTTATGGCGCGATGTAACTAGGGGCCCGGTCAATAATGAGAAGTGGTGGCTCAGGTCCCATAATGGGTGCCGGTTCAGTATCTGGGACTATCCATTCGATAGGAGGTTCGTCTTCATCTTCGGATTATCCTGATGTTGCTTCGTCGGCGTTGTCATTACCCCATGTCGGCATGTCCCCTGGGTATGGTCGGATCTAGCCTCGGGTGGCCTTGCGGATCCGCCCGCATATATATTCGACCCAGTAGACGTTGTCTTGTTTGCCAACTATATGGTGTGGTCTATCCCACTTGTCAGCAAGGCCAGCACTGAATTGGTTGCTGATTTGCTGAGAGGATGACTTCGCAGAAGGACGGCTTCCCCCAGGTTGAATTCTCTCACCCCAGATCTTGGTTGAGGATATTTCTTTAGAATATAGGTATCCTGGGCTTTCTGGGCATGTGTGGTGCGGGCCAAGGCTGCCAGCCAATGTCCTCAGGTTGAGGCATTTCGATGGGCTCATTCTCCCACTGCCAGTCATCTGGTTAGCGTAATGTTTTCCCTAGGAGTGGGTCGCTTGAACTGGTGTTGACTGCTTCGTTTGTTCGGCATCGGAGGATAAACAGTATGGTAGGGATGTGTTTATCGCAATGCTTGTGATCGTTTCCCACAATGATATATAGGCACTTCTTGATCTGGTTCCTTCGTTCAGTGCGGTTGGCTTGGTGATGGTAAGGGAGGGTAGTGCAGGTTTCCACTCCCCATCCATAACAGCGGTTTGCCATTGATGGCTTGTAAACTGGGTACCATTATCTGTCAATATGGCCTTCGGATAACCCCACTGTGCGAAAACCTCCGTCTCCATTTTCCATATGATTGTGGGGGTTTCTTGGCTGGGTAGAGGAAATGCCTCTTCACATCTTGGAAATTGATGTTACCACGAGCAGGTAGCGGAATCCTTTCATGAAACATGGATACAGATCCATCAAATCGGCAGCACTGTGGGTCCAGACTGTTTTGGTTCTCCGTGGTTTTGAGATAGGGGGAGGGGGTACCAGGTATGCTTTGCCGCAGCAGCACATAACGCAGTTGCTAACGTACTGCCAAACATTGTGGCTTATCCCATCCCAATTATAACAAGTCTTTTATTGTAGCAGAGTTTCCCTAGTGCCTGGGTAACGAGCTTGAGGATGGTCGCGATGGTGCCGACATATATTGGCGCGCAGTTGCGGTGGAACACAGATCTTCCAAGGTGCATCGAGTTGTCCGCTACGCGTCCACATTACGTCATCCTAGTTTGAATCATTGGGGCTGTTCTCGTAGTAGGCGTCGGACGTCGGGGTCCTCCTGCTGACGTAAGGCTATTTGCTGGTGGGTTATTTGTAGTTGGAGCAGCTGGATTTGCTCCTCCGGACTTCTTTCGACTTGCGGTGGCGGAGACATCTACTCTTCCGCTTCCTTTTTAGCTTTTTCTTCCTGTGAAGGGAGTCAATACAAGGTGTCCGGTAGGTCATTCATTTTGCCGGGGTAATGCTGGACCTCAAAGTCAAACTTGGTAAGGAACATGTCCCACCGGCCGAGCTTGGCCTTTGAATTCCGGGACTCGTGTAGCCATTGGAGGGCTTTGGAGTCGGTCCGTAGAATTAAGTGTTGCCCTTTGAGATAATACTCGTATTTCTTCATGGCCCAGATAACGGCCAGACACTCCTGCTCATTGATGTGGTAGCGCTGCTCTATTTCGTTTAAGTGAGTTGACACATATGCTATCACACGTGGATGTCCCTCTTCGTCTTGCTGATATAGTACTGCGCCCAGGCCATTCTGACACGCGTCGGTTTGCAGTATTAATGGATTGTCTCCTTGGTGTCTGTGGAGCTGGTGGATATTAATGACGCTGCTCGCCAAGTTGGTAAAGGCTTGTCGTTGTTCCCGGCCCCATCACCACCGTGTCTTTTTTTGGGTGTAGCTTTTCCATATATTCCGCAATATTTGGAATGAAGTCTCGTAACCAATTACACAGACCTAGGTGCCGTCGAAGATGCTGCTTATTCGTAGGTTCTTCCGCTTCTTCAATTGCTCGTATTGAACTGTGTTGCGGGAAGTTTCCTTCCAGTGAGATAACGTATCCCAGATAATCTACTGAGGACTTGCCGAAGAAGCTTTTCAACAGCTTGCAAGTAATTCCATGTAACTCGAGTCTTTCAAACACTCTTGCAGATTGCCTAGGTGCTACTCTGAACTGTTGGAATATATTATTACGTCATCAAGGTAGGCAAAATAGAACTCGCCGATGTAACCTGTTAACACTTCTGCAGACATTAGTTGTTGGATTTCAAGCTGAATGGCATGACTCGAAATTGCAGGGTTTCGTTTTCTGGTGTTGTAAAGGCTGTATATTTGCGACTGTCCGGGTGGACTGCAATCTGCCAATATCCCGACTCCACGTCGAGAGTACTGAATATTTTGGCCTTGCCAATGTCTCGTAGGGTATAAGACAAGTCCATAGCTGGGGGAGTGATCGGGTGGGTGACTTCATTTAGCGATTTGTAATTTACGCATAATCATAATTTCCAGTCTTTCTTCGGCACAAGGACCATGTGTGAGTTGTATGGGGAATTTGATGGCTCAATGATTCCCTGGTCCTTCATGTCATTGACCTGCTCCATAATGAGGTCACTCCAGTGGCCTGACACTCGGTATGGTCGGTTGTAAACCGGTACATCGGTGGTCTGCCAGATTTCATGCTGAATAGAGCATATTTGTGGTAACAGTCCTCCTTGTCTGAATGCTCTGGCATGCTTGTCTGGTACGACTTTTAACTGGTAGAGTTCCGGTTCTTCAAGTTTATGGTTAATGCACATCGGGTCGATGGGCATTGGCGGGACATGATCTGGGTTTTGATCCCAGTTTACAGTGATAGTTGGTTTCTCCCAGATAGGCGCTACTGTGTCCGTAATCTAGAATACATTGACTGCGGTTGAGCCATAGACATCCTAGTATTATTTATTCGGACACAGTTGGAGACATAATAAATTCAGTCGGTGTAGCAACACTTTGTATTTTCACTGTTAAGGTGATTCATCCGGTTATGACTAGGGTGGAGTTGGGTTGTGCCATTTGTATTGTTCTGGTTTGCGGTCTTGTTTTGGCAAGTTGGCTTGGTGTTAACAAGTTATTCCGAATGAAATTGCCCATGGCCGCTGAGTCTAGCAAGGCGAGCACCCTGTTGTTGTTTACCTCCACTTCTATGTGTGGGGCTATAGGAATCGGCACTTCTTCTCTTAGTCCCTGGAGAGCGAGCCCTTGTGAACCAGGGTTGGTGGCCCGTTTCGAGCCCCGGCGTCGGCGTTTTCCAGACTTACTACTGGGAGTTGGTTTCCCAGTCTGTTGACGGCATTCTGTCAACTTGGTTGGACAGAAGGGCAGCTCACTCTGATTTTCGAGGGCAGTCCTTGTTCAAGTGGTTCTCAGGGCAGAACCAGCATTTGGGCACGAATGTCAGGTGAGGAGTTGGAGCTGGGGTACTCTTAAGAGGTGCCACTGGTGGAGTTTGAATTTCCGTGGTCTTGGGTCATACAGGCTTTACTGGTGGAGTTTGAATTTCCGTGGTCTTGGGTCATACAGGCTTTTTGTGACTAGCCTGCGCAGCAAAATTTTGTTCTGCTTCTCGGGCTCGGTTAACTAGTTCGTCCAAGGTAGTCGGTCTAGTGGCAAGAAGGACATTCCTAAGGCTGAGTAGAAGCATTTGACCAATGGAGTGAATGGCGGTAGCTTCAACAACACCAGGGAAGACATGTCTGAACATCTGTTCCTTCCTCCGTATGAAGATTTCCGCTTCATCGTCGGGCACCTGGGTCTGATTATAAAATTGAGTTGTCAACCTAGCCAACACCTCCTTGCCCATGAATTCCACCGCTAGCCTGTTACTGATCTGCTTCCAATCAGTTAGGAATTAACCATATCTCTCCCACCAAGTAAGGACGAGACCCTTCAAATGTAGTTGAGCTCTGTCGACCCATTGTTTTGGCAACAGGTCTGTTTCTCAGAATTCTTTTTCGCATTCTTACGTGAATGCCGCTGGGTCTTCATGGGGTCGACCTGCGAAGTCGGTAATTTGAATGTCATCATCCTGTCCAGTTGCTGGATGGCCAGGTGCCGTGCCTGGTTGTATATAGATTCGGGAAGGTTTGGATCTGCGGGAGTGAGAGATGTGTTTTCTTCAGCATCTCTCGCATTGGTAGGCCATTCCTGGCATAGATAGGCGCTCATCTGACCACCCTATACATAAGTGATGATAGGCTTCACTGCATGTTGTACACCTGATGCGATACATGCCTCGGCCGGGACACCTAATTTCATTGCAGACTCTTTTCATTGCAGACTCTTGTATGTTGTTGACAGCACTTAGCACAGCTGTATTCTAGTCCATCGGTAACCCGCGCTGCTTCAGGCTAGCCTATGCAGGCATAATGACACAACTTATCACAATATGAGCATTCTATTTTCATTGTGTCACTGCCGGTACAGTCGGCCTGGCTACAATGTGTGTCAGGCTCACTGTCATGGTTCTCGCCGCTAACGGCATTAACTTTTGAGTCTGAATTTTTTGTGTTTAAGGATGCCACGGGGTGTTTGTGGACTCCCGGAAGTCCGGTTAATTGCTCGGTTCCGACCCTTAGTCCTCAGGGTATGGGTGGTCTAATTCATGCTGTTCACTGTGGACAGCTACTTGTCTGACGCCCCACAATGGGCGCCAGAAAATCTCATGGTGCGTGCCGGTTAAGTCTGACTGACATGCATGTCGAGGATTTCTTCGCTATACCAAAAGCAGGGTGGTTTACTCTGGTTTTATTGCAAGAGGCGAGGGGTATTGGCTATTGCTTACTTATTCCGTCATCTCAGGTGTTGCCGTTAAAAAGGGTTTCACCCAATAGCGGTGAGCTTGGTCTACTCCGAAGCGGCGATTCCAGTTATAGGTTTCACTGCTCCAGAAATTGGGTTCGCCCAGCTGTATCTGGTCTCTGTTCGGTTTAGCAGCCCTCTTACCACTGGGTTGCAGGAAGGGTGAATGCAAATGCATGGTGACAAGAAGATTACTGTTACTGAAGCAGGTGCTACTGCTTGTCGTCTAAGTTGGGTGGCGCAGTCCTGTTCCGCCTGCCTGTCCTGTGTAGGATGAGGTAATACTATCCACGGTTTCATAGCAGCGTGAGCCAGGTATCACTCTCTACACCTCTCGCCACTCATTACCTTGTAAGGCATAGGACACACCGGTCTGACAGCCTACGCAGTGCACTTAAAACAGGAATGGTAATTAAAGTGTAACCCAATAGTGACTTGCCGGAATGAGCTCGATAGGAGTCCCCAGTGATCCCCCACGCATGTGGGCAGATCAGGGACGTGGAGCTGTGTGGGCCACCAAGCCTTTATTGGTTGTGCGTTTGCACCGTGTTGGGCGGCAACCCCCAGGCTGTCACTTCAGCACTAACTTAGTGCTCTGTGTGAGAGATAACCTAAGCTTGTAGCCCCTCCCTGCATGAAGGTGTTTCTAGTGGTTGGGGCATTGCTGTTTCTCCCCACCAGCACTGACTTAGTGCTCGGGGGTTGGGAAGAAACAGGTAGCTGTCTAATTATGATGTCAGTACTATGGGTTTCTGTTAGCGGTGCACGTCATATTCTGTCCCTGACCATCACACAGACAAGTATCCTGTAAATGAAAAGTAGAAGGGTAGTGAACAATGGGTGTTTATTGGAGATGCAATAAACATGTGACCTGTGCTACCTCCTATCAAACCATGGAGAGCTGAAGGTAACTGTAGTTCCAGGTGTAGGCGACCTGGTTCTAATAAAAAGGGGAGTAAATTATTCTAGACAAATGCAAAAGTATTTAAAGTTAAACTGGCTAAGAAAAGAGTGTCTCGAGGAGACAAAGTGTAGTTAAGTATTTGTGTACATGTACAAGGGATATTGATGTGTGGTGAGTAGCCACTGGGGGCGTACTCGAAGCTTCCGAAGTTCCCGGAGGTCCCAGCACTGAATTAGTGCTCTGGGATGTCACGAGAGAGTTGGCGAAGAATGAACTGCCTGAGCCCGGCAGCATCTGGTCTTATATAGGTAAAGCTTGTAGGCTGCTGGCACGTGCTGCAGGGAGGTAGAGTCTCCTGCCCTGGTTGGCATTGGAGTCGAAAAACTCTGGTCAGCATTTCTGCTTCGTGCCTCGTCGGCGGCGCTCTGCCTTGCCTGGTGGCAGATGGCTTGTAGGCTCTCAATGCGGGATAGGGAATGGCGGCGTGCCTGCCAGGTTGCGTAACCTTCAGGTGAAGAGAATCCGCTGAAAAGTTCATGTTGCCTGGTAGAGTAGGTGGCCAAGACTTCATGTGCAAATTCCTCTATGCCAGGTTCAAAACACTGCCAGCACCAAGGCACACAGTTCAAGGGTAGCGCTACCCAAAATCACTTCGCCTGATTTCAATGGTGACCCCAGGCAATGTCCTGATTTTTCTTTTCCTTCTGTTTTGCAGGGGTAGAAGTAGGAACATTTAGCGATGAGTCGTAATCGTTGTTAATTAGTAGGTTGAGCGGCAAGTGTCAACACCAAATTAGCAATCAAATTTTTATTTGAGGACTGTTAAAATTTTGTGTTACAATGGTAGCACACCAATATTATTTGCTGAAATTATTATCAAAAACTTTTAGTTGTATACGCTTCAACTAATTTTAGTAAGTTGTATTAAACATACTTTTTAACTACACCCCAGAATAAAGCTATGAGTAAAACCAAGTTATGTAGTTCAAATTAATATACCCTGTAATGTTTCATACCAGCCAGGGGAATAAACATGCAGTCAAAATTAACTACACTTCCAGTATACAGGAAAACTGTGGTGTTAGTAGAGGTGCACAGCAACAAAGAAGGGCAATCATAGCAATACACCAACTGCTGCAGACATACTGGTTGTTGAGACTGAACTCACCTGTCTTGGGCTGGGAAAAGGGACTGGTCCCAAAGCCAGTCTGACCGACGGAGGAGTTACCGCCAGAGCTGAATGCTCCAGAGCCACCACCAAACACAGTGCCACCACCTGTCACACACAGTCATGCATAGCATGAGTGCACACATTTCTCACTTGCTGCAATAAGACTTTTTTATTCGCCTCAAAGAGAATATAACTTTGAGGAAATTAAATCAAAGCACCGTTTATGTCAAGGGAACATGAAGCAGAGTCACCTATAATGCTGATTTTTCTACTCTACACTCTACATCTGTGATGGTATGTATTCAACATGCTAATTCAAAGAATTTTCAGATGTCAAAGTATAAACTATTATATTGACAGACTGTCTGTACAGTGTTTTGCATATGAAGCAGAGTACAACTGGATAAGAGAAGGAACTAGTGCTAAGCAAAGCCTGCTCTCTTCAACCCAGGGACACACTTATTGTTCCTAGCCACCCTAATGTAAAATGAGGAAGTGAAATGGGATTTGGGTGATAAATGAAGAGAAGGCAGTGGGAGCAGGAAGTTGTTGAAGTAACATGAGAAAACCCACCAGCAAGTGGCAATGTCAGCCATATTCCTTAACATTTGAAAAATCAGACCCAGACCTGTTGGTGATCAAACTCTGTATCATTATAATGGGCATTTGATGTGTGAACTGCATGGTCATCAAGGCTATACATACTGTTTTCAATTTACAATTACTTGCCCAAAGCGTAGATAATACAAACTATACATATTATAGTGTGTATTAAAAAAGTAGTGCAGTGTAGCTAACAACAATCATTCACAACTAAAATTTTTGTTCAGGCATGTCGAACTGATTCCATTAAGCTAAGGCTAAGCACTAAATGTTTTTTTAGTAGCATTTCTCCAATAAACTTCCAAAACTGATTAATAGGCATCATTTTCAGTTACTTTTTTTTATAGTTGGCAATTGTGTACTGGCTGTCTAACGTTCTTGTGTAAACTGTTGTTCTTATTTAATTAAGAGAAGGGAGTTCTTTATTGAGCATTGTTGAAGGATAATGGGAAGCTGGTTAGGGCTTGTATTATTGCATTGAGAATGATCAGAAGTTTTTCCCCATTGACGAGTTAGTAGAAAGAGCAAAGAAAATGGAATGCAACAATAAAGCCCACGTGACCCTAGAGCGACCAAGGTCAGGAAGGACTGTGAAAAGGGCACTTTCAGCCAGAAAATGTATAACCAAGCGACTCCTATTGTCTGCTCCCACAATGTTGGTTTTTCCTGGGGAAACCATTCAACAGAGACTGACCGAATAAACAACCTGCCCAATGGATTATGAGGGACAACGATGGCAGGATGAATCAAGAATCAAAACAAAGAGGAAAACGAGAACAGAGGAAACGAGAATGAACCCACTAAACACACCCCTTCCCAATTCAATAGGGAATGTTCCTTACAGATGAGAAATGATGGAACCGGGATGCGGAGTGGGCCACCACCGCTGATCAAGTCACATCCAACATCACCCTTAAAATGCTAAAAGATAATCCCCATCCCACAGACATCCCCTCGAATAGATATAAAAATTAATGGTCAATCGACAGCAGCATTAATAGACACGGCTGCCACTTGCAATTTCATAAGAAGTTACCACCTCACTTCACAGCAACTAGAGCACTTATGACCAGAGAGCCAACAAACTCAGCATATGTAGTTTTGGTGTAAATTGTAATTGCTAAGTTATCTTGAGACAGCCACGATTATCCCAGCAGCAACGCATCCTTGTCTGTGGATGACGACTTTATATTGGAGATGGCAAATGCATTACAGTAAATAAGGGGCCTAGTTGAGAAATGGTAGCGAACCATCCGATAATACCAAAATCAATTAACCTTCAGTTGAAACAACCAGAGTTCCACCAACCAGACAGCAAGGGAGGAAAAAGAGGCAAAGAGGGTTGGGAGCAGATGATACCACCCCTCCCTCCACCATGAAGTCAGGAAACCAATATCCACTTACAACAGCTACAACTTAGCAAATATAGATAAAACCAGTTTCAACAGAAAGACCTTGAGAGTAAGTGTTACTTAAAATCCAATCTAGAAGGTTTGATCTATGGGATGGGATAGTATGGTCGCATAATGATAATATAGAAGTCCCCTGGAAGATTTGGTATGAGGCCAGGCGACATGAGCAGTGAAACTAGGAGGGGGGGGGGAGGAGGCTACTGATAGCCTCCGAACAGATAGGTACCCAGATAGGTACACACTGAGCTATACTATGCACTCTGGCTTCTTGAATCAACAAAGAGGAATATGTGTCCACCAGCTCAATCCCATCAACACGGTCTAAAACTATTAGAGCAAGAGACAAAAAGAGTTTCTATACAAGGGAGCATGGTGACCAGATAGTCACAGTTCTCGTGGCCTGCACCATAGAGTCATAAATCTCAACAGTCCCAGCACAACCAAAGGGAGGAATGAGTAAAATCTCGAGGTGAAGATCAGACAGAGTCTTCTTCCCCTCCTGGTGGGGCACATAATCCACCAGGGTTGAGAGACCTAGAGGAAAGTACCCCAAGGAGAGAGTATAGCACCCGAGGTTTCCGGTAGAATAGAACCTGAAGTGCACTCAACACCAGAGCATGCTAAGAAGATAGGAGTTGCCAGAGATGAGCCAGTGGCTATAGAGTCAATGATGGGCACCCACTGTCGCCTAGCTGTAGCAACACAACTTTCACAGCAGATGGGGAGGATGAGCACCGTAGAACGGGCAGGGATGAGACGATACTTCAGAAGAGCACCACTCATACAGATGACACAAGGGCAACATTCGAGGTGAATAGTCCTCCAGAGGTACAGTCCTCAACGAACTTACCTCCAACTACACAAGCCAATGAGCCCAGCAGGAATGCTAAGCCGGATAACAAGCCACCACTCATGACTGCAACTAGTAACAGAGACGACACACAAGACCAGGGGGCCAGGCCAGACGTATGGTCACCACAGAGGGATGAGCCCAAACGAGCCACTGAGCAAGAAGGCAACAAGGTGCAGACTACAACTGTAACAGAACCAGTGTCACCTGGAAGTAAAGAGCTGCCTTCGCATGCCTGTCGACCTTTCTATTCTGTCACACCCATACTTAGCAACTTTTCAAGAAGAGAATCAGTAAAACGTCTCCTAAATGTTAAATTTTAGCATAAAGAGCACACAACAATTTTCATGTAAAATCACATTAGTCCTATGTTTTGATAGATTTCATGTAAATTAAGCATACAAAATTAAACGTTTAAAAAGTTTACAAATGTATAGTTTAAAGAAGTTATTGAAACCTATCGAAAAAGACATAATGATATTTGCAAACATTCTACAAGAAATTTCCACTCACCTTTTACCTCATTTTCTGAAAATCCTGTATTTGTATGACTGTATACATATGGAACTTATTTGAACAAAAACTAACACTATGCACTTGCACAAAAAAATTTCCAACTACGTTTGATGAAATTCTAAACAGTTTTATTTGTTGTTTTTATAATGTTTCAATAACACTGAAAATTTAATTTACACTTTATGAATTCTGCTGCTACATTTCTATGCATTTTATTATTGTGGGTAGCAAACATTTTAATTCACTTGCACAACCTTCAGCTCTAAACTGAATTGTATGTTCTGTTACGAAATATGTAGAGCGTAAGCCTAAATAAATATCTCCTACTGGTAATGCTGCTAATGGAAAAACCGTCTCATTGCAAAGTTCATGTCATATTTTCACTCGTTAACCTTGCTATTACTCGTCGGGCACAACACTTGTGACGCTATCTTGCCACTTACGGTAGTCTCCGACACCGCTGCCACACTGTCCTATCATAACCACAACACTTCCCCTCTTCCTCTTATTTTTTTTCACTTTAACCTTACAGACTTAGCATATCTGGTGGCCTGCAATTTCTGCTAGGACGCCTCGTCACTGGAAACCCTCGAAACGCTGGTGAAGGTGGCAATGCAGACTCCCTCGCTGTGGGAAATCCATGGGATGTCGTAGTCTCAAAGACCAACTCACCTTTAGCTGGTGATGCCACCTCTCCCTCAGCTGGTAACACAGACCCATTATTGCAGGGCTCGGTTCTGCCAAGCCCGTTGCTTTCATGACTTTCCCTAGTGTGCCAACTGCAGACTCACTAGGTGTTTATCGTAACCTTGTTCTTCTTTCCATTGGTGGTGGTACTTACCTGTCAGGCGGTGACTGCCTCTGACCGGACCAGGGGAAAAAACGACATCTTTTTAAATTGTCAACATGAATTAGACGTGTGCGATTTTCCACTTTCGTCATGTATGTGGCAGGACACACCCTCTTTAAACTTTCTCCACAACTCCAGTTCTTGTCACTAGGGGTTTCAGTCAAAACCATTTCCCCTACCTTGAATTCCTGCCATGGATTTTGTCGCTGGTCCAGGCGTTCCTGCAGATTCTTCTGAGCCAGTGCCATTTCCCTCTGTAAACATGGTTTCAACAAGCTCAGCCTGGTGCATGGTTTTCTTTGTAAAACAGTTCAGCTGGTGTCTACGGTATGATGGGTGTTCCAATAGGCAAATTAAAAGCAATCCAAGCGATGCTGCAAGGTAAGACCACAACTCCTACTGCTGTCTTCTAACACTTGTTTCTGAAGGGCTTTTTTCAATGTTCCCACCTGACATTCTATCGCACCGTTGGACTGTGGATGGTATGGAGGTGTCAGCACACGTCGAATGCCATTTGACATTAAGAAATTATCAAATTATTGAGACCGAAACTGGAGTCCATTGTCTGAGACTATCACTTCTGGTAACCCATACAATGCAAACAACGTTCTCACTTTTGGTTTTGTTTGGTAGTTGTAGAGGGCATAATGAACACCTTCAACCATTTGGAATATACGTCCACAACCAATAACAACTGCAAGTTCCCAGCCTCCGCAAAATCTACATGACTACTCTGCCATCTGCGGCTCGGCCACGTTCATGGCTGAAGTAGGCCTGGTGCTTATGAATTTTGAACATATTGGCATACAATGCACTGAGTTACCATCTCCTCCACCTGCCTATCTATGTTTCGCCACCACACAAAACAACATGCCCACATTTTCATGTGTGACATACCCGGGTGTTCTTCATGATGTAACTGCAATACAGTAGAACCTCTCTATTATGACCCCTCACGGTTTCCGAGAATAGAGTCGTAATAGAGGGGGGGAGAGGTCGTAATAAAAAATTTGGAAAATTTTGGGCCTATTTTGACCCACCCCTAACCCTTATACCACCAAACTTGCCATTTTTGGCATGAAATATGTTCAATCTTCTCTAGCGCATAAAAAACCACTTTTTACATTAAATTAAATATAAATATGTATATTTTAATATCTGGAACATCTCCTGATTAATTTGATACCCTAGAAAAGCATATTGGACCACTCCTTGTTGTAAAAAAAAGGCCATCAAAAGTGTGTGAAGAGATTAGACTATGTATTATTAAAATATAATGTAATTATTAAAGAATTATTACGCAGGTCTCGTTGGTCATACATTGCTATGAGGCACATAGCAATAAAAGTTTAGGTGGTGTTGCGCAACTTGTGTGTGCTTGTAGTGCTCTCGCTTTGGTCTGGAAGTGTACGTAGCTGGGTGAGCGCCTTGATCCTCTGCAGCATGGACGGGCGTGGGCGTAGCAGTTAGCTGCTGAAGGTCGGCCCTAGATCCTCAGGCTGAACAGCTGTCGGTTGGTCGCTACAAGACGACGGCAACCCCGTCAGACAAGAATGGCAAGCCGTCCAGCTCCTAGACGAGGAAGTTGGGGTAACCGAAGCATCACATATAGAAGTGCAGGTCAATAGGAAGAACGTGTTAGCGCACTCGACTTTGCCGCTTCTGGAAATTTTGTCAGAAGAGACATCCTCACCAAAGAGAAAATTTGAAACCCCAAAAAAGAACTGTGAGAATGGCAAAACCAGAATGCATGCTCACCATCGACCCTCATTGAAAAGCGTCACAAGATCAAGACGCAAGTGGAGTTCATAGGGTCACCTGACATTCAGGAAGATTGATACTAGGCCACCCCTGGGTTTAACAGCAACAATGCATAATGGACCACACACAAAGGAAAGTATACCTGGGTGACAACCACCACGTAACCGTGAATTAGGAACACTGACTCGACCACGTGACCCCCACAAGCTCTCCACAACAAGGAAATCAACAACAACCTTATGGAGGTGCAATTCCGACAGTTAAAGGAAGTTCTCTATGAACACGCTGGAGCTTTCGGATCAGGAATAATGTTTTGCCAAACCCGCACCATTCAGCACGAGATATTGTTGAACTCAACCTCACCAATATATAACCGACCATACAATATTTCAGCTACGCACCACTGCTTCATAATGGAACAGCTTGAATACATGAAACGGCAAGGAATCATTGAGCCAGCTGGCTCACCCTTACACACCCACGTTATGCTAGTTCTCAAGAAAGACTGACAGCTTAGGTTCTGCTTGAATTAAAAGCATTGAACGAGACTACGCTACCAATTCCACCATCCGCACTCGACCTAGTGTATGCTTTACGAGACATAGACGAGGCCAAAGTCTTCAGCACCTTGGACATTCAGTCTGGTTATTGGCAAATAGCGGTACACCCCGACAGTCTAAAATTCGCAGCATTTACGTACGTCCCTGGAAGGAGAGACCCTTCAGTTAAGAGTAATGTATTCAGACTCAAAAAAATTCCAGCAACATTTCAATGGCTAATGGCAGCTGAAGTTTTAACTGGCTACATTGGAAAATTTTGCTTCATATACTTAAGACGACTGATCGTCTAAGTGTTGGGACGAACACCTCACACACTTGCAACAAGTTTTGAAACAGCTGGAACTCCATGGTAAGATGGCAAAGCTTTTGAAGAGCCACTTCAAAATAACTTCTATTGAATACCTGGGCCATGTCGTATCACCCAAAGGCAATTTTCCCCAAGTGAAATTGATAAGGGTGATTAATGAATCTGAGGAACCACGCAACAAGAAGCAACTCCGTCACTTTCTTGGATTATGCAACTGGCTCCGAAACTTCATGCCTAACATTGCCAACCTTATGGCACTGCTCCATCCATTGTTGGAAAAGGAAGCACGGTGGTAGTGGTCACCGGAGTATTGCGTCGCCTTCCAGATCCTCAAGGACATCTTACAGAACATCCAGCACCTGCATCGGCCACAAGGAGAGGGACCCCTAATCTTACAGGCAGATGCATGCCAGAATGGTCTTGGCGCCATTCTGTATCAAGAGGATCTGAACAGAAGGCCTCTAGTGAAGCATACGCCAGCACCCGAATCAACGCCACCGAGCAGAAATATTACATTAATGAACACGAATGTCTTGCAGTTATCTGGGCTATCCGGAAATATCGCTATAATATGGAGGGAACTCACTTCATTCTGGGGAAACGATACTACGGCACTCAAGTACCTATGAATTTCACCAAAAATAAGGCCAAACTCTGAAGGATGTGAAGGAACTCCTACAAAACAGCCACAACAATTCACATTACGAGACGACATAGTCTGGTCACACTACAATCAGCCAGAAGCCACAAGGAGAATCTGGATACCAAAGGACTTGCATGCCGATAACTGCCGCAATTTCCACGACCATCCCGATGCAGGCACCCTGGTACCCGGGAAACTCTTGCCGACATTAGCACCAGGTAAATCTGGGATGGCATGAGTCGAAACGTCTGTCAGTACGTCAACAGCTGCACCACGTCTAGTAAAAAGAAGATATACACAGCAAGACCACCATCGGCAAAGCCACGGAAGCCACACACCCCATGGATACAAATAGCCGCCAATTTGTGGGGCCCTATCCCCGCAGCACCAAGGGAAACTTGTACCTGTTGGTCATGATGAATTTGTTCTCCTGATTGATCAAAGCTTTTCATCTGCCAAGGCAGGAGATCCATCACATAACAGGGAAGTTCAACAATGAAATTTTCCCATGCTGGGGATACCCGCAGATCACACTGACTGATAAGAAGACCAAGTTCGCAGGCAGAAAGTGGCAGCTAGCATGTCAAGAATGACGAGCTGAAACCAGGACAACTCCACTATATCACCCTCAAGCCAACCCCATGGAGCGGAGGAACCAATAGCTGAAGAAAAGTCTAAGACTCAGTGTTGGGGACGACCAGAAGCATTGGGACTGCCACATTCCCAGAATCCTCTTTGCTCTGCGATGCCGCATGAACGAAACCATCAATTCCAGCCCGAGTCAGCTCCTCTTGGGCTAGAAACTACGGTGTCCAGGGGACTGGCAATAGGAACATGAATCAACAGAGAGGCCGCCACCCGAAAATATATGTCTGGTTACTTTAGCCCTAGTGCACAATGCAAGGGACAGTCAGGCGGCATATATTTCAAGAAAGTATCAGCCGCTTCGCACTGGTGTTCGAGCCTTCGAAGCTGTTCAACTCCGCAGTCACCTCCTCAGCCGAGGAAACCACGAGTTCAGCGCGGGACTTGCAGGAAAGTGGGAAGGTCCCTAAAAGGTTATCGGATGCCAAGAAAATGTGTACTGGACAGAGGATCGCCGAAAGCGCTTACGAAAAGCCCCTAGAGGACAGATGAGGCCTTACCCAGGACACGCCCCGGATCCTGATGTACGCACCCCTGAATCAGTGATCTCCGACATGCTGGACATCGTAGCAGCAGCCACCGAGTTGTTGACTCCCACGAGAGGGGCTTCAAACAGAACTACCAGCACACATGAGGCTGCCCTCCAGGCCTCCAGACAGCTGGTACCAGTGGCCACCATCACCCCGGATCACGCGGTTGTTCTGGCTGCACAGTTGTCACTCAACGCAGAAGTCGCCAGTTTCCAGTTCCCGGCGCCATCCCGCGTTGAGGCCAACTTCCAGGCCCGACTTCACGTCCATGAAGGAGGACCATCTGAGGACGATGTCCAGGCCATTCCAGTGGTCATGCTCCCCAAACAAGAGGATGGCATCATGGAGGTGCCCATCTTACCAAGCCAATCTGTCGTCAGTACAACAAACATGCACAATGTTCGCAGGTCGCCCATGCCGCCCGATGCCGCAGCTGTTCCAGTGGCCACTTGCCCTGGACAAGGGGGAGATCGTGCTGAGATGCCTGTCTCACCAACTGTGCCATACGTCAACCCGGCTGCACCTTTCAGACGAGGGGGAAAAAATCAATTGTAGCTATGAATACTAATCAGTCTGCTTACAGGTCTCCAGCACCGTCTGAAGTTCCAACCTGCACTAAGGTCATAGCTGCAGCCCAGGTTGTGACCGCAGCCACTCCTCCTGTAGATGAGAGGGTGTGCGAGACGCTCAGCCTACCGGCAGCCAAGGTCGCCCCAACCACCCTGCCAGTCTACCCAGAGACCACAACGGCCGTGTTCGAGGCCACCAACAAGAAGAGGAACCACAGCGAAGTCACTGTCGAGCTGGCAGCATAGTCACTGGTTCCAGCTCCGGCACAGGTTCCCAGGAAGTAGGTGAACTACCTGAACCACCACCTCTGCTGACGATGCAGTCCACTACAGCATCTGTTCCAGCAAACCTAGGTGGTAGGAGACACTGTCCCAAACCTACCCCTGACTGCAACAAAGTATTCTACATAGCACAATGGCAGCCAGCCAACGATGGGTAAAGCCGCCCCGCACCTGCCAGGCAGGCTTCCTACCTGGCTGCTACAGTGAATCACCATGGTGGCTACCTGCCAGTTTCACCAGGCCACATCCACCTTACGCATCACTGCGTAAGTGGAGGCATTCATCAAAGATGACAGGGACCAAAAAACAACTAGTGTCAGTGCTACATACCCGTCAAACTTTTATAGTGTCAGAACACTAGCTCCCAGTCAAGTTAGTTGACCGTACCTACTTTGTACTGATGCGTGCCGCTTCCACCATTATATTAAAAAGGACTACAGTTCATCCATGTGCTTCTACCCACCACAGAAACCAACTACTAGATGTCTAAGAAGTGTTTCGTCCGAGACATGGAAGATACTTGGTCTCCCAGACTGGTCCTGTCTCACCCTTCTCCTACTACTAAGTGTGTGTACACACGTGAAGGAGCAAGCCAAGCAAGGCCTGATACAAATGCGTAGAGAGTGGGTTCAACTCAAACGCACTTCAGAATCACGAAACGAAAGATATTTGAAGCGGCCGTGCAACATGCCAGCCTCCCCTGATGCATCCGGTAGACAGAGTGTCGCCACACCGCCGAAGACAGCAAAGCGCCGCCAAGCACCTGTGACAATATCACAAATGCGATAGGGTAGTTCTCCCACCCCATACACTCCAGGCAGACGTCACACCTCCCACTCTGGGCTCGCCGGGCACTCCCGAGGAAACTGCATATAAGGAAGTGCACAGCCGGGATCGTTAATTATTGTCTCCAGTAGTTCGCCTCAACACTTCTTGTGCTGGGGCTCTCTACTGACCATTAGGCCCTCATGACCATCTCTAAGAGCTTCCAGTTCTCCAGTGGCTACCATCATTGACGTCACCACAAGCTTCACCAATCTGAAGATGAACACGATTGAACACTGCAGCTGTTGAGACCTCCTGGTCCTTCAGCTACCACTACTTGCTGGTAGTGGTTCTTCTTCTAAAGTTAGGGCCTCTTCTAGGCATACCCTGTTAGAGTAAGTGCAACAGTAAGTTATATTTTCCCATACTTCAGTAGCCTAAGAGCGGGTCACCTTCACCCGTTAAAGCGTAGGTTAAGGTCCTTCCGCAGCACAGGTTTATTGATAGTACGTAAGTGTCACCTAGGTATTTATTGTCTCAATAAATACCTAACGTAAAAGTATCTCGGAGTTCTTTTACCAGTAGTGTGTCTTTTCTTATCAGTACTGTCCGATGAGGGTAAGCAATCGGCAAGAGTTATTTAGAATAACAGTCAGTACCCCTTCAGGGGCCTGTTAATAAAACCCACACCTCATCTTTTCACGGCCACCCATTCTGTTCACTTTGGTGTAAAAAACGGTAGAGCCCCAACCATTAGGTACAACCCACAGAGGCGGGACAGCCAACCCCAACAGTGTCTCACAGGAGCGCCTAGCCAAGGTGCTGGAAGAGATTAGCTGTGGGGGATTGGAGGCCTTATGTTTGTGGTTATACCCGGCAGTGGCAGGAAGGCAGTCTATGACCCACGACTTCAGGTGCTTGCACTGCTAGGAAGTGAGGGAGCTCCCTGCCAGCCAGTGTTGGCATTACAACATATTAGTTAAAAATTGTCGATTGCTCGCCAACAACTGGAAATTTGACATACCACCAGTCTATGCCGTTCCGTGACAGGCACGGAGCTCAAAGAGCTATTAAGAAAGCGAAGTTCAGTGCTGCCAAAGCAGGCCTGCGCAAAGAATCTCATCTTGCTAGGAGTCGACACTCCTCGGGGGCAGGCCCAAGCTGCCCGTCGTGCAGCGAGACCGGTCTCGCCTGTGGGAACGTACGCCTTCCCATCGAACCCGGTAAGGACTGGATACGACATACATCCAGTGGTTCGAGCCCTCACCAGTGGAAGTGACACCAGGATTGGGAGAGCTAAGGCGAAGCTAAGGCTACCACCACCCCGAACATTAAGAGGCCTCACCTTGTGAGTGAAGACTATGTCCCTTGTTGACAACCAACAAGACAGACTCTTCCTAGGGGCCCTATCAGTGCCAACCAAATGACAGTGCAATCACCCTTCAGGTGAAGAACTTCACCCACCATTTGTGTCATTGATCTGACACCTAAACAAACCTTATTCCAATGCGATCTTGAAGTCTGAAACAAAGCAGTCACACATCAGAGTACTTGTCAAGTTCTAATCAAGCAGCACCTGTGATGGGTCAAGGGTTAGGAAGTGGCTGCAGGTCAGTGGAGCGAGTTTATTTGGGTCAACTGACATAGTATACAAAGGCCGAGAATTGAGGGTGGAATCAATTTGGTTCAACATCATGTACAGCCCCTCATATGTGAGCAACCGAGCACCAATCACCTTAAAGAGAAGGGACAGATTTCATGCCAGCCACTACAGTCCTTCAAAGTGTGGTGCTGAGGGAGGATTAAAGTACCATGTTAAACTCCGCTCTGCCAACTGACCGACTACCATCAACTTATTGTCATAATTTTCAAGGAAGTTCTGGAGAAGGGAAGTTTGTTTACAGAGCTAAATGCATGGTTTACCTCAAACAAATTAAATCTCAACCTAGATAAAAGATATCTTACAAATTTCCTCACAAAGCACAGAAAAAACACTAATTCATATGTCAGCAGTGTAAGAGTAGTTTTAAATCCATACTTTGTTTAAATTTCCACAATTACTAGTATCTGAGTAAGTTTGAAGTTACAATGTAAATGCATATAGGTCATTCTTGATCCTAAATAAGCGTGTAATATGTGGACTTCTAGTACAAACCTTATTATAACACGTACCAAAACTTTTATTAATACTCAGATGAAAATGTACACAATGAAAATCTTTTATCATTTTATCAAACAGACTTCAACTCTCATGCATTTTACTATTAATTAGAACTAATTTCAAAACAAATTCACAGATAATTAAAAAATAAGAGAGACTGAGTAATTGTGTGTGGACTCCACCGTTCTCCCTACCAGGGTACGCAGAAGGGTTGGACTATAGCGAGTGCGTGTGGATTTCATAATAAGTAGTTTTTGGCTCAATTGTGTAATATTCCCAGGATCGCCTGTATTTCCCTCACGGAGGAGGTCAAGTGGGATAGGTGTTACATCTACAGGAACGTGGTACACAAGAGTCAGGTTAAACACAATGTTTATTCCATGTGAGAGGAAAAAAAACATCTGATGCCACACTTCCTCCTACGTATACAAGAGCTTTGAGGAAGCTAATGTCTACGCAAATCCAGGTAGAGGCAACCTGGTCGTGATCTGAATGGGAGGGGTAGATTAGCGCTGTGAAAACAACTAAAACTGAATCTAACTCCCTATCGCATTGTTGCCCACAGGGGCTGCAGTGTTTAGAGGTGTAGAAGACTAGGCTTTATTTTTTGACACGGTGCTTGGATTACTAAGCAGGGTGTGGAAGGAATGATCTTAGTTAGAGACCCAGGAAAGGAGTCTCTTCGACACTGAAAGTGTGGTGAAGAGGGAAGGTAAACCGAGGAGTTTGGAAGCGAAGGCTTCAGATGAGTAACGCTGGTCAGTTCCTCGGCAACTTGTGCAGTGAGGAAATGGCAGTGAGGAAATGAAGAGTGATCAGACTGGTCAGTTCCAGCAACGCATTCGGTGGAATACTAAAGACTGGTCCGGAGTCAAACATTGACTCTCCTTTTATACTATGCTGGTTGACTGTCTCTGCGAGATCAACCATCACCTAATGGGAACAGAGTTCGACCAATTGAAACAACATCTCGACGAACACCATGGGGCATTTGGACAACCAGGTCAGTTCCGTGAAACCTGCTTGATCAAGCATGAAATATGGACCACCACAGACCCCTAACCGCCCATAGTGTGCATCCGCCAGAAAACGTCATCTCTTCATGACTAAAGTCGAAGAGATGAAGAAACAAGGGATAGTCGAGGTTGAGCCATCGGATTAACACTACAATTCCCATGTTATACTCTTACCGAAGAGAAACGGCCAACTGCGCTTCTGTGCGAAATAGAAGGATCTGAACAATATCACGCACCCAATCGCACAGCCCGCCATCAACCTAGCCAGCACTCTGAGAGACATTCAGGAAGGCAAAATCTTCAGAATACTAGATATGCAATCAGGGTACTGGCAGATCATGGTCCACCCAGACAGCCAAAAGTACACAGCATTTACCACACCAGAAGCAGAAACAGTCCAACTCATGGTGATGCAGTTTGGCTTGAAGAAAGCTCGAGCAATGTTCCAATGACTTATGTTAGCCGAAGTCCTTACCGGCTACGTAGGCCAATTCTGCTTCACCTACCTAGACGATGTCACATTATACTCAAAGACCTGGGAAGAGCACTGTGGGCACCTGCAACGGGTATTAAAGTGCTTCAAACTGCAGGGACTCACCTGTAAACTATCAAAGAGTCACTTTGGCAAAACATCAATAGACTACTTGGGCCACATCATCTCATTTCACTTGGGGAGATGATCGATGATACCCTCGGCATCATCGATTAGTGCCATTGAAGAGGCCGAAGAACCAATTACCAAAAAACAGCTGCGCTGCTTCTTAGGACTCTGCAATTGGCTGATAGACTTTGTACCAGACATTTCCAACAAGTGGCATCCCTACACCTGCAATTAGAGAAGGACACAAGATCGAAATGGGGACCAGAACAGCGCCAAGCATTTTAGGCCCTTAAGGAAAGCTTCCGCAACATCCAGATATTTCACCGCCCCCAAGGGGACAGCCGCCTTATTCTCCAGACAGACACCTGCCAGAAAGGTCTTGCGGCTGTCCTATACCAGGAAGATTCCCCCCTCCCACCATTGTCTCCAGCCAAGGCGGGTCACACAACTTTCTTATCACCCCCGTACCTGTGCCCTTTCTGGGTAATACAGGGAAATGGGATGTTCTTTTTTTTTTCCTTTTATTTTGATAATTTATTTTCTCATTACAGCCTTTATGGATTACAATTTTATATAATATTACAACTATCTACACCAAGTTGCCAGGAAGGTGATAATGGCGTGGGGGGGCAATTTCTTGGCATCCTATTATATTTATGATTATATTATACCTATATTGTGGTACTAAACTACTACTACTTAGATTATATATATTTCAATTCGAGCCATCAGTTTTGGAACTGCCAATAGAGAGGGGGGCCTGTGGATTCCTCTTCGATCCCCCTCCCCCAGTAGCCCGGTTCTTTAGAATGGAACCTTGTCATACCATTACTCTTTTTCCTTATACATTGCCTAAGTCTTCAGCATCCTAATTCGTTTCCTATTCACTTGCCTTAATCATTGCTATTCCGATTTCTCATGTCCTTTTTTCATTGTTTTGAACTTCACTATATCTTTTAGGTTTTTTCTGAGTGGGAGGCAAGGCCTCCCAACTCATCAGTCACCATCTGATGTTTCCTTTCTAAGTTCTAGTCTATGTGCATTGGGAACACCAAAGCTGTGTGGTGGGGCTGCTCCCACCACAATGTTTTATAGCGGTTTTACAGTGTCACTTCCTGTATAACTTTTTTTTTCTTTAATCATTTAATGGAAACCCCTATCTATGAAAGAGGATCATTCACAAACTCGTGTGAATTTTCTCAAATTCATTCTTTGAATTCTTCCAGACGTTTGCTTATCTTTCTTGCAAACTCTTCTATTATCATGGCAGTTTTTCTATTTGCCATGATATTTCTAAGAGTTATTTCATTTTCTTCTATTTCAAGCTTCCTACAAAGTTAAATTCATATATCTTCTATTCTTGGACATTCTCTAAGTACATGTTCGGCATTATCTTTTACCTGACAGATTCGGCAGAAGGGAGAGTCAACTAAATTAAATCCATGTAATATTGCAATATAGTTTCCATGTCCAGTTAGTAACTGTGAGAGATGATGATCTGTAACAGTCCAGTGCTGGCTATATCTTTCCATTATGTTTGGAAAGATTCTATAAGTGACTCTGCCCTTCTTCCAATTGTCCCACCATACCAGAAAGATGCAGAAGTTCAGATGGGTACCCATCTGAACGTCACTGAACAACAATACTATATCAATGAGCACGAGTGCCTCGCCATAATATGGGCCATTTCCTAATTTTTTGTCACCCCCTGGAGGGCAAGAATTTCATCCTGCGCACGGGCAGTAAGGCACTCCAGTGGCTCCAGGAGTCTAAAGGATCCAAAGCAAAGCTCGGCCGGTGGGAGATGATTCTCACCGAGTTTGACTTTGAAGTCCAGCACTGCCCGGGGAAAACAAATTACTTGCCGACGGCCTATCGCGCCAGCCGGACTTAGACGGCAAAGAGGAGGAAGAGAAATGGTAGAGAATAGTTCCCCTGCCAGCACCAGAGTGCAACCCTGAAGAACACATCCAGCTCCTCCAACTTCACCGGAGCAAGTACCAGATAGCGAACTGCCAAGAGCACGATCCTGGCATCCAGAGACTCCTGCAAGACCAACCCCAACGCTTCGAGCTCAGTGACGATCTTGTATGGTCCCGACCAGACAACCTGAAGGGGACTGGACGATCTGGATCCCAAAACGACTGAGAGCAGGCCTCTGCCAACACAACCATGATGACCCTCACGCTAAACCTGGGCACCCCATACATCTGGGAAGGGATGAGTAGAGATGTCTTTCAGTACATCAACAGCTGTAGAACATGCTGCTGCGGCAAAGCATACCCCATACCCCTGCCAGCTGTCAAGCCCCATCACCCACATACTGCATGGATGCAGTTTGCAGCCGACCTAATGGAGCCCTAACCTCGGAACACCAGAGGGATCTGCTACTTGCTGATAGTAATGGACTTATTCTCCCGTCAGGTGGAAGCGTTCCCGCAGCCAAGCCAATAAGCCCACAACATAGTCAGAAAGTTCAAAAAAGAGATCTTCCCTACATGGGGTTATCCAAATACATTCTCACAGACAACGAAATGTAGTTCATCAGCCAGCGTTGGACGAAAGCCTGTAATTTTTGGGGATTGGGACACAGACAACGCCACCCTACCACCAGCGAGCAAACCCCACTGTGTGGAGAAACCAAGAGCTCAAGAAGAGCGTCCAAACCAGTGTGCGCACCAACCACCACCCCTGGGACCAGCACATTCCAACCATCCCCTTTGCCCTATGCAGAAAAACAAAGGAGGCCACCAACTCAAGCCCTAGCCAGCTCATCCTAGGGCAAACACTGCACAGACCCAGGGGTTGGCAATTGGATCACCAGCCTAGCATAATCCCACAACCTGCGGAGATCTGCAAAGCACCACCAGCTCGGACGGACCAAGTGCAAGCGTCCCAGGCTCACTATATTGACAAAAAGTACCAGCAGCCACATACCGTGATACGTAGATTCAGTATGGATGAAACCGTTCTCCTCTGAAACCACCCATTAAGCAAAGGTGGTTAATTCAGTGCAGGAATGACTGAGAAATAGGAGGGATCCTACCGAATCGTCGGCCACCAAGACAATGTCTATTGGGCTGAAGATACAAGAAGCAGCATCAGGAAAGCCACCAGAGGGCAGATACGCCCCTTCCCTGGAGAAGTACCAGAACATACAGCCAACACCCAGGGATCAGTCATTGATGAGCAAGAAATGAAAAAAAATGATCCGCTTCCAAACCGGCAATCACTAGATCACCTTCACCTCCAAGGACCGGAGGGGGTTAAGATATTTGACCGCCAAGTCACCAGGCTACTCCCATCAGAGTCAAGTTTCCTGCACCAGGAGTCGCTGCATCGAACAGATCTCTGCCTTCCAGACACAGCAGCTACCTACATCAAGCCACCACCTGGTAAGCCCAGATATCTCCTGCCACTATGGGGATCTCTAGGCGCAGCCCCATTGCATCGAGAGTTACGTCGTAGACAGCCACCACCGAGTCCAATAGTGGAGAAGTACGAAGAACCCAGCGCCATTGAGAAAAAGGAATGTCAGGAACCGCCACCTCGATCGGTCAACCCAGAAAACACAGCCCTGAAGGGCCAAACCATCAAAGAGTCTGCCACGCCAGACGACGTTGCAGCCACTGGAGAGATGTTGCCTTCCGAGAGGGAGGCCCCTTCCCAAACTCCCAGTGATATCAAGGTCAACCTGGCGACCCCGACTGAGCTGACACCGCCAACCGCGTCCTTCCTGGATGCTGCTACCCAGTCGGTCTTGGTGCCACCTGGTCCAAAGGCCAAACCAGCACCAGTACAAGAGGGTGGGTACAGCTGTTTGGCCACAGAGATGCCGGAGCCACCCCTGCCTCCACCTCTGCCGTTTACACCAATGCTGCCCATCACCAAGGAAGTCACAGACGATTGTCCCCTGGCACCCAATGATCCAAAGGCGACCGATGCTGGGGATGACCACACGTTGACTGGCCAGGCGAGAAGAGAGCGGCCCGCACACACCTGTCGCAGTCCTGACCAGTCTGGCCAGTACCGAGAAGCCCCGTGAAGACCAACGAGGTGCTTTACGTGGCCCTACCCGGTCTACGAGGCACTCCAGAAGAGGGGCCAACCATCAAATAAATCTCATCAGAACCAATGAATGATACAAAATTTTGCCAGCTGTCAAGAGCTGAAGTGTTATAAGCTCTTAACGCAGTCATAAATTGCAGCCCAGTTCAGAAGTGCATGGAATGTATAACATTACGCAGGTGTCAAATTGCTGCCTTAACCAGTGAATAAACAGACTTTACATGCAACACTTCAGAATGATGCCAGTGAGCACCAGTGTAGAGACTGGCAGTTTGGAGAGTAAATAACTGCCATAATTATCACGTAAATATCCAGAACAGTGTAACCAGCGACCTTCAAAGATAGACTTTGAATCCACGTAAATATTACACCCCCCTACATTGCGTTATAACCCAGGCACCCAAGGACGCTGTATCTGTGCCTAGCATAAAGTGCAGTGATATAAAACTAAGAAGAAAAGGACTTCCAGTGTTAACCAGTGCTAGAGACATTCCATATTGAGAAGCAGACAGCAACCCATTTAAACAAACTCAGCGTAAGAAACTTCCCATACTGAGATGCAGATGGCAACAGGCCTGAAGTCATCAAAACCCAGCCAGTTATACCAAAGATGATAAAAACTCTCTCAACAAGCAAAAAAATCTATACTTTTGAAATTGTTGTAAATACTCTTTTCAGAACGTATTATAAATTATAAATACTCAGTGCTCTATTGTTGTTTTCATGGTTCTTTACTATTATATTTTTTTACTTGTTGTAGGTGAGGCCATGCACAATTTTTCCTAGGTAACTTCATTTTCAAGTTCATTCAATGTTTGCATGAGATTTTTAGCTACCTTCCAGTCGGTCAGTATGACGGAAGGTACTGATTCGGCAAACCCTACAACTATGTCACACAACTTATTACCACTATGCGACACATAGAATGGCCTGGCAGAGCCATTTCATTCTCCGCCTCTGCGGCAACAGCTGGTTATTATGTAGCTGACACCCAAGCCTTCAGCTGATTTTGAGAACGGCACACTTAAAAACGAAGGGCCGCAAGCATATCACCAGACACCGTGACACACATTATCCCCTCTTTTATCCCTCCTCACTTCGTGATCCTGGGGTAGGGGTAGAATAGGAGCAACCACCAGCGGTCATTAAGCAGGCCGCCACGCCAGCTGACTAGTGTATGAGAGACAGCACTAGTCACCCGCCAGCCAGCCAGAGATGATTCATCGACCCGTGCTGCCACTTGGTCAGAACTCCGGCACGGAGAGCTGTACAGAAGCGCAACCACAGTCTTCAACAGGACGACAGTTCTACATTGTCTAAAGGATGGGCCATAATCAAGGGATGACAATTCTACATCATCACCAGGAGGATGATAACCTACTGAATCACCAAGATGAATCTCAGTCGCACGAGAGCAAGGTAAATTGATGCGTTACGCTTAGTAACTATTACGTTTAACGACTTCGCTTCATCTACAAGCAACAATGAACAGAGTTTGGAAGCATATAAATTCTACCAGAGAACATACAGGAATTTCCCTGGACTGGTGATAATTACAGACAAGTCAGAATTATATGTTTAAAAAACCACCAGCAAGTAAGCCATGCAAAGCGCTACCTCCCCTCGAGAAAATGTCAACAATTGATTGTTCGTAATCGACGCCTAGCTACAAACTTGAAGAAGTTCAAGGGCACACCGAGAGATGTTGCATGCAAACAATGGCCGCCCTTAGCTCTGCCCAAGATGCCTGTGCATACAACCCCCCACCACTGGGCCGGCAAGCCCTCAGCCAAAGCAGAATATATTCCCGTGGAGAGACTGGAATCATCAGTTGACTAACCACCAACGCCTACACAGCCTAACACCACCAAGAGATCTTCAGCTCACCACCACCAACTGCAGAACTTCTGAAGCCCTTCCCCTGGGAAACCTTCCAGAAGTCATCTGCCACCCTACATGCTTGCCCCTGGCAACGGCTACCCCATGCGCCCTTCAGGAAGTGGGCACCCTAAGCCCTCTCTGGGTACGTGAACACGTGCAGACAGGGAACTTTGTCATTAGCTACCTAGTCGAAACTGCCCCCAACTAGTTTAGAACCCGGTCCCTTTCACCTGAACAGCATAGTTTACTACATCCGCTCAACTCTGGGTAGACAGGACATAGTGTGGGCCACCGTGTCTTATTCCTCACGAAATAAACACATTCTGATCCTATCTGATCTATCATTTTTCCTTGAGTAGTTCCATAACACCGCAGTAAACACCTATGTCCCAAACTAATGGAGGAGACCACGTTTTGAGTACACCAGTTTACCGCCCAGTGTAGGACTGTGAACTCTCCTCAGGGACTCGTATGTCATAAACACATACACATACGCCACTCCGTGGCACCACGTGTGTCGAATGGTAGAGCCACAACCACTAGTCATACCCCTGCTTGAGAGGATAAATCACTAGACCAGCTTGCACCAGTCCACTGCTCTGCTTGTGTGCAAGAGGGAGTGTTTGCTTGGCACTAGGTCGGACCTGTCAGCTCAATGGGCTTACCCTTCCAAGCTATTGGATCGTTCCCGAGAGAACTTGTTCTTCAACCACGCACCGTTTGCGTTGCAGGTTGAGGAATAAAGTTGTACTCTGTGCGATCTGGTGTGCCTATACGGCAGAACACTTTTAGATAGGGAATGTTGCCTGCTCCTATCTCCAGGATAAGGTTCTAGCCAGTGGCGATACATGCTATAATTTCATGGGCAAGAGATACTGCGTGCAGGGGGCAGAAATGGCGTTGATCTCTCCAATTAAGGGGGGGGGGGGATTCGGGTACCCTCCCCCGGGAAACTTTGGATTTCAAGGTGCAAAATGATGCAATTGAAACATTTTTGGACCTAAATATAAAATACACTGCTTGTGAAAATATTAATCTTTTTTAACATAAAATTTGCCAGAGTGAGAAATATTACAAAGATACCTTCATCAAACCCGGAACCATGTCCACTCAAAATCAATATTATTTTAATACCCTTTGACAGTGAGGTATTTACATACGGAGCAATTTTATTTGTACAGAAGTGTAGACAGGAAAAATCATTATTTGTTTGTGTAAAGATGGAAAGCAGTCAACGTGAACGAGCAGGAGGCAGGAAAAAACGAAGCAGGTAGAGTGCGCATCAAAATAGAAGATTCTTCTGGCACAGTGTAAGGGAAGGAAGCACAGAACAGGAGGTGTCCAGTGATAGCCTACAGGAGGGAGGGAACACGAGAGGGAGGGTAGCCGCGAAGTCATAACAGCCGAGCTGAAAATATATTTACCAATATCCTTGCACCCGTGTAAGTTACCGTTCGTACCTTGCAGCTGTCTTTCACCAAAAATAAACTGATGATTATATTTCAACCAGCTGCAGCAGAGTTGTGAAGATATAGGGACATATGAGCAGATCATGTGGTGTGTGTGCGAAGACTGACCATAGGTGTAACAGGTATTTACGATACCCTAATGTGCTTGAATTGCTAATCAGTGTAATTCGACGCACCGACACTGAACATTGTCACCCAGAGCGAGAGTTTGTGCCACAAAGGTTGTCTCGCAACTCAATACAGACGTAATACGCCTAGATTAGACAACTCACACATCCCACAGGCCACATCACTAAATAGCTACGGGAAAACGTGTCATGAAAAGCTGCCTTGTGCTTTCGGAACATGTGGTATTGATACATTCAAACATGTAGGCCTACATAGTTTTATTGTCCTTATAGAGCTAATATTTACATCAGCCTTGAAATGTGCATGTAAACTAATGTGTACATGCATTTTTCCAGTACTGTTCACCTTCTGAATCGACGTTGTAGGAGTACAAATCATAATTGCACAAATGCACTGCCGGCCACCCCAACAATTGGTCAACACTTATCAATCATGTGGGAGTTATTTATTGTCCACCTCACTACCTGAATGTCAAAATCGTCAATGTTAGTCTTCATTTGTCATTTCGCTCGATGCTTGGGTGGGGTAGAAAAAGATTTCAAATTAACCATCCTTTAACCCTACTTCCTGTTTTATTCTGTAAACAAGTGCAGATGGAACAACAGCAGCACTGACTCCTCTCACTACCTCAGAAAGTGGTATTTGAATGCTTTCCACCGATTCATTGGTCATAAACTTTAGCACATTAAAATAACTTCCCTGCATTCACTGTGCACAACTTTACCTTGTCATTGTTCCAACTGTTAATTTTATCAACGGAAATATTACAATACGTACGTTAATTTATGCTATGTACATGCACTCCCGCACTGCTCACATATTAATGTTTTCACTCCAGCTGTTATACACCAGCTACAGAGAACCAAACATCAGAGTGCCGGCGAGGAAAGTGTGACGCATGAGAAGGACATCCAGATCGGCACGCGTTGGAAATTAATGGTGGTTTGGTCTCATCAGTGTCCGAGGTAATTGATTGTACAGATATAGCACATGCAATAATCATATTAGAAAATGACTTGATTAAAATAGTTGCAAACTCATGACTGCGACCATATTATAAACATCACTTTCATTATGATTAATTTTAATTTTCTACCATATATATACTGAAATTGAGAATTTACAATGATTCATCACTGGTATGGAGTTAAAAAACATACTATAGCATCGCATTAACATTTCTGATAACTGAGCGCAAATTACACTTATAATTAAATCTGCAAACATTCACGCCCGTCACAATTAATATACAGTAAATTAATGTTTTAATGTAAAAACCGATGTGTCAACATCTTTTGAAAACAATAAACATGGCCAGCAAAACAGTTTGTTTAGGCTGTTACATTCAGCTAACAATAAGTGTTTCTAATAATTTTTTTTTTTGGAAATGACGTACAAAATTACCTTGCTTGCATGTTGTTGTGATCGTAAGCCTACCCTTTTTTGTGATGTCACATCTGTCCCGAAAAATTAAATTACTGCTGGAAAAATACTTCACTCGTAATCCACACACACCACACTTACATCCACGTGATTCTGTTGCACTCATTCTATCTACTCGGTTCTCAGTCTCACACTGTAATTTTATAATTTTTATGTAGGGTATACATTGCGCACGAATATGTATAACATTCTCAGCACCAAAACTAAATTAAATAAAAACAATACGATTTGTGTTGTGCACACGAACTTGCCCACAGGATCAATCTAGTTACTGTAAACTACACCACGCCAATTGCCTGCGGCTAGGCCAGCTTCGGCTATGTCCGCTTCAGTTCGGTGAAGTAAGCATTACAATCGTAGCTTCTAACACAGGTTGATGTAGCCAAAAGCCCCCGCCCCTCTCCTGGCTGTCTTCCTACCCTTCTGCCCCTCCATCGGGTAGGAAACCATTGCGACCGCCTACCTGCTGAAAGCATTACTTACAGCGCTTCCAAACATCTTGGTTTTGCTAGCCAATGAACGAGTTGTTTTCTTATAATGTACAGTATTGTTTCCAGAGTAGAATGTGTACCGCACGAGTGAAAAGTTACCTTAAAGTAAATATAAGTTAGAATTTAATATTTATTTTAAATATAACATTGTCAGCAAACTGTCTGGGCAAGCACTGCTTGCCTTGCTTGCCCTAACAAGACGCCACTGGTTCTAGCACCTAATGTCCTTCACCAAAAAGAGAAAAGCAACTGCCACCTACCAGTCAACCTGGAGCTGCACCCAGCCCAGTAAAGCACTTTGCCAAGTAACCCCCTCGGAAAGATCTCGAGCTGCCTGCAAGGACGGACTTAACTTCCTGGCTCCCTCACCTTCTCTGATTCAGCCTCCCCGGAACGTTCCAGAGAGACGGAATCCGCATCCAGCAATAGCAGCTATTCGTCGTTGAAAAGGGTACCAGTTGGTCTTGCGTGCCCTTGGTCTTGGATTCACCACTATCCTAGCCCACCAAGAACATCCAGCAGTCCCTGGAGCAGCTGCCGGACTAACGGCAGCAACAGTGCTTGGAACAGCCACAGTAACTCCAGTAGTTACAGCTCAACCAGTAAACCAGGCCAATAAGTCAGCCAACCAAGTGTCATTGAACGTAAGCTGGAGATCGCTAACCCTGCACCCCGGCCAGTAGCTAAGGCCCCAGCAGTCTTTGTACCCAGCCGTCAACCAACAAGGCCTGCGTTATATTCAGGATGGCCTGTAGTACACAAATAAGTCAGCCAAACTACCTTAGTAAGTGCACGTGGCCAGCACTAGAAAAGTATCCTGTTTCAGACTTTAAGTTAAATCACCCTGACCCAGAAAGCGTCACGCGTCAGAACATTGAGCGACATTTAAGTATTACCGAAGCACGAAATTTAATGCAAGATGCTAACTGGCCCAGAAGAAAACAACTTTGCTTCATCTTTGCGTATTTTCATAAGCGCACCGGACGTGGTCCGAACTGTATAATTTCTACCTGAGCGGCTACAAGATATTCCGTGGTTGCTGGGAATATTACAGACATGTCAGAACTATTCTTTTCATCAGCGCGGTCAGTAAGCAATGTCACGCCACCCCCCTCAAGAAGACGTCATGTTATAGTGAACCAGTGGGCGAGTCACCGCTGCCACCATAGAGTGAGCAGGTAGACAAAGGGCTCACCAAGGGAGAGCACCTCTTGCACTCCAGCCAGCAACGGAGGCTGAGCAGACTGCCCTTAGCTCTGGCCACAAACAAGTGCCTGTCGCACCGCCACTCCAAGCCCTGGCGAGGACTCAGCCGGCAGTATATGTGCCTGTGCACCGGCCAAAAACATCAGTTTGTTGTCGGCTCTTCTTACAGCCACATCAGGCAGGCAGCTCGCTACAATGCCTCGTGCGCTGGAGCTCTCTGACCATCTTAGTCACCCAGACAATCAAGAAGCTATTCAGAATCTTCGCCGCCAGGATCCCGATCTTCCCAAGACTCTCCACTGCATACCTTCGTGAAGACGTTGTTAAACCTCCCAGTTGATTGCCCTCAGCAATCGCTACGCTACCCCACAACCCTTCAGGAAGTGGTCCCCATTAGACCCGTTAAGACACGGAACAGCTTCCCAACCACTAGAGCACTGATCAGTGCTGAAGGGGAGGAACAGAGGAGCCACAACCACTAGTAACACCTTCATTCAGGGAGGGGTGGCAATTCCAGATTATTTCCTTGCTCCAGAGCACTGTCTAGTGCTGGGGTAACCGTATCCTGGGACCTGCCATTCGACCTTGGATGAACGCACATCCAGTAAAGGCATTGGTGATCCACACAGCTCCACTTCTCTGATCAGCCCGCAAAGCGTGGGGGATCAGTGGAGACTCTTACTGAGCCTGTGTCAGCAAGCTGATACTGGACATACACTGTGAAGTTGTTTCCTCGTCAAGGTGCACTCCGTATCTTATTAAGCAGCGACTCTATGCCTTACCAGGTAAGGAACGGCAAAAAGTGTAGGGAGCAAAACATAGCGTTCCTTGCTACCAAGCAGTTGAGTGCACTCGCATCTCCCGGGAAGGAAAGGGAGGCGGAAAGGGGACACGCCACCTGACTCAGATGCCAACCAGTCTCACCTGCTGAGGTTGTAATTGTATATTTTTCCCTGTCACTTTGTACCAGCCCAGAGTACTACCCCGCGGTGAGAGGGTTGGTGTTCAAGACTGAGGCTAGGTACGGTTGGTCAAACCCACACTTTTGGAGTAGTGAGTTAGCCGCCTGGAATCGCCGCTTCAGTGGGGCGAGCTCGCTGCCATTGAGTAAGACCTGGACAGCTTCACCAGCATCATCTAGGACGATGGTGTAAGTCGATACCAAACACCCCTCACCAAACCCTAACGAGCCTAACTTAAGACACCCCGCTATTGGTGTAGCAACAAAATCCTCGACCAACGTACCATTCAGTTCAACCGGGCATGCATCACTACAGAACAATTTTTTTGGCCTGTTTACAACCAAACAGCAGATTCGGTATAATAGGGTCACATAAAAAAAGGGCCCCTAATAATTACATCAAAGACATCGCACCCCGCCAACGAAACTGAATACCGAAAAACATACCATTTTGGCTATAATCTATCAGCAAAATATATCTCTGCGCTGAAAGGAAGAATGTGCACCTGCTCCCCCTGCCCCTCCCACAATGTCCCCGACTCACGACCACCCGCTGACAGACCAAACCTCTACCCGACAGCACGCTTTCCACTTATTTATAAATTCAGGCCAGGGGACATAAATTGCACAGCAGTATAACTGAATCCGCGGTATAATGGGCCGGGGTATTCCGGGCTTCCACTGTACTGTAATAAAATAACCAATTTTTTTGTGTTTATTAGTAAAACTTTATTCACAGATAATGTAGAGCTCTCATTATACTTAGCATGAAGTCTAATAAGGTCAGAAGTTGTATCTTATTGATGTACATGACATAACCCTCACCCACTGGGAAATTGGATGTATGGAAATTTTACGAGAGTCCCCTTAAAAACGTTAGATAGGGAGTCCACTGTAATACTGCAAAATTATAACTTGTGAATAATCTGTAAATGGATAGATGATTCAGTGACATACAATGTAATCTGCTCTGATAGCGATGCTACCTAACAGCAAACAGCTGAACTTTGTCCATCTATTTTCAAAATCTTTTTGAGTAAGTTCCAGCAGTTACCTGGTATCCCTTCTTAAAATAAATATTGAGGAAATACACATTTTGTTTACATCACCATTTAATGGGAGACAAGAACATGTGTTAATGAATTCCCCAAGAACTAAGTGTATTTAATATATTCCCTTGGTCTAGACCACCATCGTCCCCACCACCATCACTTACCTGACAGAAAGAGTGACCCTGAGCTTGCAGCTCCAGGCATACTGAAAGCAGGTGTTGGCGAGCCACCACCAAATATAGAACCACCACTGCTGCCAAAACTCGGCCTGCCACATACAAAAATAATTTGGAGACAACATTCTGCAAAATAATCTGAGAGCAAAAACCTTTGAAAAATGAACAGCAACATATTCTACATTCCTTGAAATCACTGTTTTCTTAATCTCTATAAAACCAAAAATGTCTCTATGAACCAATACTGATACTACTTTACTAGGGTATAAGACAATGATTTTTACAGATACTTTGGGATTAAACACTACTATTCGTCTGATATGGCCCTACAAATTTTTAATGACCCTAAAACTATTGAAAGTCACAAACTGTTAAGTGTGCACATCCAATATTAACACTATGAAATAAAAACATAGTGAAAATATAAATTTTGTAGTTCAGACTGATGGAAGAAATGAATACCAACTGTTAACATTGATAATTGTCCACCTTATTACTCTGCACAGTATTGCAATCTTGGAAAAAAAAATTTGTGAGCATAAATATTTTTATGGTCAATACAAAAAGATATACCCAACATTTTAATTTCGAAGTTAATTTGCATTAGATTTTGATTTGAAGGCAGTTGTTGACATTTTATTATATGATAAGCTACAGCCAAACTCTTGACAGTTTCTGCTCGGCTTGTTGCACAAAAAAAAGGCATCCATGGTTCCTATTTTCAACTGCCCACAGATTTACTTGACAAGAAATCGTTCACAGTTGAAAAGCCTGTAAGATTCCAGTTAAATCAGAAGGCCGAAGTTTAGAACTTCTCAACTTTTTATTACCACGTTTGTTGCTTCAAACAAACTAACAAATAAATACCCTGATGCGTGACGCTTTCGTGACATATACAAAACCGACTTTGTCTCATCTGTGCGTATCTCCACGGTGCATCAGGCCGAGTCAGAGCCAGTATTACAACTACCAGAGTACCTACAGGTTACGTCCCTTGTTGCGGGGACTAATATAGACACTGCAGTTTTGTACTGTTCACCATGATCAGAAAGCCACACAGACTCCCTTCCAAAGCATGGGTGAGTATGCGGCAGAGTGACCAAAACTACCCTCTATGGTCAAGTAGTTCAAGAGCATGCTAGCAGACAACTTGACTGCCCGTCACCCCCACAGCCCGGATGAGGGTGGGCGGGCCAAATATATTTAATGCATGTGGCCAAGAAATGTCAGTTGTTCATCGGCACTTAGAGCCAATATAGCCCAGACAGCTCGCTCCACAACCATGTGTGCTGGAGCTCTCTGCTGAACTCAATGTCTTCCAGACCTTCTAGGAGCCTTGCGCCAGCAACCCCCGAAAAAGTCGTTAACCTCTCTTGCCACTTACCCGTAATGGCAATACCTCACTACCCTTCACGAAATGGGCCCCTTAAGTCCCTTCAGAACATGGAACAGAGTAGATGGGGTCAGTTTATATGGCTACATAGTCGAAGCTGCCTACCAGCCTAGAATCAGGTACTCTTCACCTGGCTTTGCATAGTTAGTACTTCCGGTCAGCTTGAGATAGTTAGGAGGTAGTATGGGCCACTGTGTCTATTCTTCTTGGGAATAAACGTAAGATCTCTCTTACTCCTGAGTATCAATCCTTAGGTGACTGCACTAATCCCACGTAAACACAACACCTAACTGAGTGAAGGAGGAGACTGGGTTTGGCCACCATATTTTTCAACCTAGTGTAGGACTGCAGGCTCCCCTTCAGGGATGCTCATACGTCAATCACACACATGCTCAATGGCCACCCATTCTGTGCACTCCAGTGTACAGAAAGGTAGAGCCCTAACCACTAGAAAGACAATCCATTCAGAGTCTGGTCAACCAGCCCAGTTTGTACTCTGTCCACTACACCGCTGTGTTGCAGAAGGGAGTATTTGATTGGTTCAGGACACACACCCACAGTTGTTGTCCGATGCTTCAGAGAAAACCCACCTCTTCAACCACCACGCCGCTGTGCCACCAGTTGGGGAACAGGGTACGGGCTCTGTGTTGGCTCGGCTTCAGCTGTGACAGAACACTCTAGTTAGGGACCGCAGTCAACTGCTTCCCTCTCACAAGGCCGGTATTAGTACCCATCCATGCCTTACATCCAAAGGAGAGGGAAAAAATGGCAGGAGAGAAATGCCGCTGCCGCCTCTAAGTCTACTCGGAGCTGCTTCCCAGCCTCTTTGGCACTCTGCCACGATAACCCCGGGGAACGAGCTTATGTCGCCCGTCAGCTGGAGAGACCCTCGCCTTCCTGCTCCCTCCCCTCCTCTGCTTTCAGCCCCTCAGAAGACACCAGGGTCACCCCATCCCATGATTTTCGCCATCATTATGGGCGAAACAGAATACTTCTTACTCGCAGGAGATCTTAACAGTAAAAATAAAGAATGGGACTTTTTAAATAATAATACAAACTGCAGAAAATTAAGCAGGCATGCAGATAATAATAATTATGTAATCTTTCCACCACCTAACCCGACACACATACCGAATAATGGCCAGAGACCGGATAAATTAGACATAGTATTAACTAATATTCCCAACTCAAACATAGAATCAGAAGTACTAGACGAATTAGATTCAGACCACCTCCCAGTCTTTGTAAAACTAACTCTAAACACAAACAGATCTAATAATAAACACACTATAAAACGTCCAGTAACAGACTGGGAAGGATTTCAGAAAGACCTAATAGATAAAATGGAAACCCCACCTGAAATTAATGATGAATTGGAACTAAATATGCAAGTAAAACTATTCACCAATACGATAGCAGAAACATTAAAACAAAATACTAAATATTGGAAAAACATCAGTACACAAGAGTAAATTACCCAAAGTTAAACTTCTTAATAGCCCTTAAAAGACGGGCGCGAAATAACTGGCAAAGAAATAGGAATCCTGCCAGTAAAACCGAGTACAATAGGCTTAAAACCCAAGTTAAAAGTAAGCTCAAAGAATTAAAAATTAAAGACTGGAGCAAGGCCACCAAAAAGCGGCTACATATCCTAGAGAAATGTGGCGATTAACTAAAGCACTAACAGGGAAACATAAAAAATTAAACACGCCAGCAATAAAAACTCCGCAAAGATTTGTTTATAATGAGAGATAAAGCCAACATAATTGCAGAAAGCCTAGAGAATCAATTTTCCCCCAATAAAGATATACAAGATAAGCAATTCACACAATCAGTAAATAATGACATAAATGACTACCTAAAAATAAAAGAAATCTCTGAATACAAGCCTATCACTTTAGAGGAACTTTTAAAAATAATAAAAAAGGGCCCCAATAATAAATCCGGAGGACCAGACGGAATAAAATACGCAGCTTTAAAGAAATTACCTGTAAACGCCCTAGAATTCTTATTAAAAATATATAATTTTATGTTTAAACTATGTCGATTCCCACAGGCCTGGAAGAAAGCTAAAGTAATTACAATACCAAAACCTGGAAAGGATCCCAGTAAACAGACAGCTTATAAGCTTACTAAATAGCATGAGCAAAATTTCTGAAAAAGCCCTTTTATACAGATTACAGTTTCATGCAGACGTACACAAAATAATTCCAGATAATCAGTATGGATTTAGAGCTCACCACGGCACCATCCACCCACTAATTACAATAGTAGAAGATATAACAGATGGATTTAATAATAAAGAACAAAGATACATAATAATAACATTATTAGATGCAGAAAAAAGCTTTTGACAAAGTCTGGCTACCAGGATTAATATATAAACTAATAAAGTATAATTTTCCAGCCACATATGTAAATTTACTAGCACACTACTTAAATAACAGACAATTTTACGTAACACTAGACGGAGCAGACTCTAATACTAAATTTGCAACAGCAGAAGTTCCACAGGGATCAGCACTCTCCTCTTTCCTATACAGTATTTACATGGCTGACATCCCTATAACAAATGCCAGAACTAACGCTAATATTCAAATGTACGCAGATGACACTGCAATAATAAAACAACATTATAATGTAAAATATGCCTTAGCAGCCCTACAAAGACAACTTACAACTCTGGAAAAACGGTACACCAAATGGAGAATTAAAATTAACCCTGGGAAATCCGAGACAATAATAATCACTAAAATGTTACCAAGATCACCTAAAGAACTAATACTGTTAAATCAAAATTTCCTGTTTGTTAAAACTGGAAAATATTTACGCATAACATTGGACCATAGATTAATTTGGCAGCCACACATAAATAACGCAAGAAATGCAGCACTAGGCAAACTTAAACTGCTATACCCCATTTTAAATGCAGATAACTTCCCACTGAGCAAAAAACTTTTAATATATAAACAAATAATACTCCCAGCTATGCTATATGGATGTGAGGTAGGGGGACATGCCGCAAAATTCAGAAAAAGATTTGCAAACTGCACAAAATAAATATTTGAGAGTAATAACTAACCAAGCCAGATTCACACCCAATCAAACTATCCATGAGCTGCTCTCCGCAAAATACATTTAAAAAATAATTGTAGACAAAAATAAAAATCTGTATAATAATTTAGAAGGGCATGACAATAAAATTATTAAAAACTTGGGTAACTATGATCCCGCAGGCATAAGAAAATTCAAAAAACCTAAACTTATGTGAACACTGCGAAAGTAGGAATAGGCCCGCCCGCTGGTTGGCTGGTAAAGCCGGCCAATCACAGCACACAGCCCCGCGAGGCTATAAATATGATGGCGCTACCAAAAAATCCGGCATTCGGAGAGCAGTGAGCTGCAAGGAGACAGAAGCAAAGCATAAAACTTAGCACACGTGGCCGAGTTTCTCTTACCAGAGCTGCTCATGCAATGATCGGTAAACAAGTGTGGGTAGTTCTTGTTAGAACTACCACACAGCCCGGAAAAGACGGCCCGACGCCTGCGTCTGCGCAGCCGAATCTCCCCCCCCCCACAAATCGGGAAGCATGCATCGGTAGAGAGCGCATGCCGACCGCACCACCCAAGCTGTGCACGATATATCCACTACTCTCACCGAAGGACACCGCACCATAACTTCTTACACACACAAACACAACAAAAAGGAAGTAGAGGTTTGCTGTTTCAGCGATCAACTGCGTGGATTCTCAGGCAAGGAGACCTGCCCCACCTCCACTCGGGAATCAGGCCTAGTGGCACTCGCACTGGCCCAGGGAATGGTGTTTCATATGGGGTAACTTCGCAATACTCACTACCACCACTGTATATATCACTTAGCTAGCTTTCAACAGTGGACATACTGGGATAGGTAATCAATAATTAAAATTATAGAAAAACTTTTTTAAAAAAATTAAAAATTAAAAAAAAAAATTATATGTATACATATGTATAAAATTTATATTAAAAAAATTACAAAACCATATTTATACAACAAAAAAAAATTAAAACTAAAATATCAAAAACAAATTCACAAAAAAAATTTCAAATGTAAAAAAAATAATCGAAAACACCATAAAATACTTATATTATCATGTACGCACAATGATGCAGCGACTTGATAGTCTGTTTCAGGTCGGGGAGAAGCTGACTATCAAGAAAGCATGAGGGAGGAGCCCTGCTTTTACCAGAAATCCGACTGGACTATAGTACCAAGGGCCCCCTAGAATATGCACTAATAACGACCACCTTTCTTTCAGGTTTGCACCACTCAGTATTCATCGAAATTAAAGGAAAAAAAAACCACTCTTTACTAATGCGATAGTTAAACAGAACTAGGCCAGCATGACCCCGCGACTAACAGAAACCAGCTGGACGTCAAGCCTAAACCAACTTGACTTCGGGGAGTCTGTATTCACCCCGTGGCCCCCAGTGATCATGTCAGACACTGACCATAGCCAAACCGATGACCAAGGTGCCGCCATGGCCGAAGCCATTCCGAATCAAGGTCTGTAAAAGTGGAGGTTGGCTCAATTGCCTGCTGTGCACTGAGTGGCTACCTGCTTGTGATGTAGCGTGCAGCCCTGAACCGAGCGCGCGGTGCACGCGCCGAATATAAAGGAAAAACAAACTCGTCATTACAACCAAACCATTAAAGATAATGACACAAAACTTATCGTGTTTGGGAAGAAACATTACCGGACACCTCTCGGAGGTCTTGTTTCATTTTATCTGATGCACTCATCTCGCAATAAAATAAATTATCGTGCTGTTTTGTGTGCTCCTGTTTTGTAGTTAAAATGTTTTTCAGTTATAAGGTAAGGTTTTGTAAGCATATGAAATGCAGCTAACGATTAAAATTGAAGAGCTTTGCTAAGTTAACAGTAATAGACTTAACAGAATTGTAAAAATTAGCGAGCTTCTTTGTTTCAAAATAATGCAAGAATTCCGCGACATATTATAAGCTAACGTAAAAATATGGAAACCAAAACGTCTATAGCCACAAATTCACAAGGGTGATATTTTTAATACGTTCATATACAGTAACAGAATGCGAAGAAGTTATTTCAGTTGAAATCAAATATCCTTTCAGAGAAATATTAACATATTTTAAGGATATCTTGTATTTAAAATGTAGCTTTTTCAAGTAGAGTGACAGGCAGACACATACAGAGAGATAGACACACTCAAGGAATGTATGTCAGAATTAAATAAAATCGTAATAAAACATAATCGAATTAACTCATAGCATTTATTTAAAGTTACTTTTGAAATGGACTAAGAATAGCGTAACAGCAGCTTCTTGAAATATTTGTGTGGTCTACATTTTAAATTCAAGAGCAGATATTATATTTACGGCAACTTTGTTGAAAATCTCTCTCTACAGAACGGCATTGTTAAAAATTTCTGTAATTTAACGGAGATATTTATAGAAATTTACGGTAATGTTCGCAAATCAGATCCCTTACGTTGAAAGACGGAACCAATTTCCGTACTTAACAAAATACGAAGCTATCCATGATTGTCATTACTTCATGTGTTGGGAACAAACAATGCCAAGGATATACAAAGCCATAAATGAAAAACGTTTGTTCCTGTGCCTTTAAAAACATTTGCATCTCAAATGCTGTAATTAATTTAAAACATCACACGATAGCACAAACACTTTGTAATAGACAGCACCTTCAAACACTTCAACTATACGGAAGATTGAAAATCAACACTTGTAGGATGAGCAGGGTGCTAGGTTACGAACGTTTTTATTCGTGTTAAAATCCCGCTTCAAAATAAAATGGAAGTAAAATATTTCATCTATTTCTGTTACACAGTGCAACATCCTTGTTTAGGCTATTGACTGTAAAGTGAGCACTTTTGAAAGCCCTCTCATTTGGAATAATAGTCGAACATGTTTTATTTTAGCTGTAGACGTCAACTTCAGAGTACAGTGGAATATATACAGAGTATTTATTATTTACATGGGAATATTTATTTGAAAAGTTGGTTAAAGGATAAAAATGGCTGGAAGTAAAAAGTAACTAAGGCCTCAAAAATCCTTACTTTACAGTGAACGGCCTATAACGACAGGTTACAGAACGTTTTGTATTTAACCTTAAATCGGGAGACCATCTCGGTGTGTTGCAGGGCGCTATTGTTACGTATGTGGGTATGTTGTGCATTTATGCATTGCGCAAATGTACTATATTCTTGCGTGAATAAGGTGCATAATTTGGCCTAATACCTGCCAGTTCATCATCAGTGTTTTATGGACTAGATTAAACTAAATAAAAATTACCACTTAAATTTATACATTTTTCAGTACTTAAATATGCATGTCTCTATTTAGTAATAATTAACTGCTACAACAATGTTTAGTAACGAATTTTGATTTTGAAGTGTTTGTTAATGTGTAAGAAATTTTTTTTTTCTTCTAAACTATAATAAGCAATTGTAAATTGTAAAAATGGTTCAATGTTAGAGAAATAAAGATGCATCGCCATCGCCACGGCCACCACCACCACGATTATTAATGCAATTTTCGGAACACCACGTCACATGTCACAGTAAAATAATTTAAAAGATACACGGAAAGTTCCGTAACTTCAAGGAAAGTCCGTTACTGAGAAAAAACGCGTGTCCGAAATATCAGGAAGGTTTCTGGATACATTTTTACTAGTACTTTTCTGTAAATCCACGGAAAACTTTTCAAACAAAGCGGTAGTATTACTTCATTGTTCAATTTGAAAGAAAACAGTTCCCTATCAAATTGGAATAAAAAACAAGAAACAGAAAACCATAGTAGGAAACAACGTTATAAGCCGGGAGTTCATGATAACAATTATAATGCTGCTGAAAATTATTTTACTGTCTATTATAGCAGCTGTCCAGATGATTTGGGAATTGCTAGATATCGATACCGGATATATTTGTCCTCCAAAAACTTGTTTTAAACACAACATTTTCTTCAAAGTGTTGAAAGCAGATGTAAGATGTATCTGGGTTGAATTTGTCTTCTCTTCAACATTTAAAGATCCATTCCGTTTTCTGCGCATCCTTCGGAAATCTATGATAAGAAATTAAATTGCCGTGCAATTTTGTTTTATCTAAACTATTGTTGCAAACTGCAACAGCACACCTTGTACCTGGCAACAAACAGTCCACTCAGACAACAGAAAACACGTGGCCATCGTCAAAACCACGAATAACTTGCTCGCAGGAGAACTAATGCCACTAGGAATGCAGGCCGAGCGGCCAGGGCAGGGCTGCCTGGGAGGGCTGCAGGCTATGTCACGCCTCTGCCCCTCGCCCCCCAGACCCCTCTTTTATATGGCCCTTCTTGGGCCAACCTTCCCTTTTACAGACCTTGATTCCGAATAGGTTGCATATAGCCACGTGCCATGGCACCAAGGTACACTCCATTATATGTGCACACTGCCAGCACAGTTTTCATTACCAGTGTTTAGGATGGACAGACGAAGTACGCTATACTGATGGTTTGGAATTCAGATGAAACGACTGTTGCACTCATCAGACTGCATACTGCAACTGGATCACTTGCATTGAAAGGGGGATCAATACCATACATTGGACCACATGTGCTCAAGCCTACCATCATGCATGTAGGATGGCCCGAAGAACACGTTATGCAACCTGGACTTGTATACTGCCATCAAGTGTACCGGCATGCAGCCAATTACTAACTTAGTAACCCAGGTCATAGTCATAGCCCAGTAAGCACCCGAGGCGCCAGCAAACCACAGCTGCCAGAGTTCGCTGGTAGACATAATGAAAACCACATAGCCTTCACACAAGAATGCAAAAAAGAGTGAAGCAACGCTCAAGAATGGTGGAATCTGTACGGAGAATTTGTCACAGAATGAAGGCAGCTGTGTTCACACCTTTCCACGCAGTTATCTGGTGGAGAGGTCAAAGTGCATCTCCCAACTGAGTTCTATAGTCAAACCCTGCAAACCGAGGATGAAACGGAAATTTTTTTTTCTCAGGAAAGTGCAAATGTACCGGCAAATTTTTGCGATAGAAACTGATGAAAGTTGCTTGCGCAACATCACCAGAATGCTCCTGCTGAAAATACGGAATTTCTTACAACTTCCAAAACCTCACATGGTGGAAGAACTAATGGAGCATGCGAGAGGAAGACTGAGTGCAACTATAAGGAGCAGGCCACGCTAGAGGGAAGTCAGGGTGGCAGGGGGAAGGAGGAAGTAAAACTGACAGGCCACACGCCCTCCCCTTCCCCTCCTGCACACTACAATGTGACTACTCCTCCCCTTACCATGCTGTTTCCGAACAGCCGGGACTGCCTGGGCCAACCCCTCCACAGGTTGCCTGGTTGAGAGAGCGGGAGAGGGAGAGAGCCCAGGGCCGAGAAAAGGGGGATCACCCAGGGCCAAGAAAAGGGGGTGCACCCAGGGCCGAGAAAAGAGGGAGCACCCAATGTCGTACTCCAGAACTTAATGAAAAGGCGCTGTTTCCCTGATGCTCCCTGTGTAAAGGTCCAAGTAAACTGGCAAATTACAGTGCCGCACTAGACACGGCTGCCACAGGCAATTTTGTCAGAAGCCAGTCTGACCCCAACCCGAAAGAAAGTCCAGATGGTGCAACCGGACCTCCATCTTAAGAGAGAAGGGGAGATAAGACTGAATATCACTTCGCACCGAACCTCAGTACTGGGAGGATATCCTCCCAAAGGCCTAGTCTGTCTCCCTCCTCAAGGGAGCTGGTCAGCCACCGAGGTTTTTGGTTGTAGGCGAGTTGCTTGTGACTCGACAACACCGACTCTGCGATGTCGGACGACGGACAATAGGACATCGGAGGGAAGAAGCATGGCCGAAAGGTAATAGCTGAATTGCCTACTTCTTCCTCTGATAACTCGATCACATTACAACAAAGCACACAACATACAAACTATCACAAACCAAGCAAAAAACATACAGCAAAAATAGTTAAAAAGACACAGACTAGTGAATTAGTTTCAACTGATAATTCGTTTTCTCCTTTGGGAGAAGCAGACCCACTAGGCGATAGTCAGAATAGTAGTACAAGCACAGTAGTACCACAACACCACACATGTAAAACACCACAGGCTCCGCCAGTTTACATTATACAAAACAGAGTTGTAAAATGGCTGTATAAAACCTTTAAGGAAGACACTTTCATAAATATTTCGGTAACAAAAAACAATAATTGAAGGTAATTGTTAGGAAGGAGAAACACTCCTCTTTCTGTGAAGTCCTTCGGAAGAACTTCATAGGATATTACACACATGCACCGAAAGAGAAAAAGCCAATGGAAGTTGTCATAAAAGGGGTATATCATGGCATTGAAACAAAAGATCTCAAGGAAGAGTTCGATGATTATGGCTTTAGGCCAATTCATGTATGGCAATTTAGAACACCAGTAGACAAACCTGCAGTCTATGGGGCTGTAATACATCAACACAAAGAGTTGGACATATTAAAAATTAGAGAACTCTTTTATCACGTATCAGTTCCACTAGAACTGTATAAACACCACACTGAGGATGTGGTGCAGTGCAAGAAATGTTGTGCACTGGGCCACACTCAGAAATACTGTGGACTTGAGACAGTATGTTCTCTCTGTACACGTACGCACAGAAGACTGCATTCTTAAAAACACGGAACATACATCAAAGTGGCTATGTAAACTTTGTAAAAAAAACTGGGACACTCTGCTGAACGGAAGCAGTGCGAAGTGATCAAGAAACAGATAGAAACACAAAAACAAAATAACTGCCTTAAAATCACCAAACAAACACTAAACAATAGGCAAGAAACACGACCAAATAGTCAGTCAAAAGACAATTTCCTCCCCTTCAAGTAGGGAAAATACAGACTGAACAAGGAAACACACACAGGGAACAAGCACTTACACAACAGAAAAGGGACAAGCTACAAAATCACTAGAGAAGGGACACCAACACAACAGAAAATGTGACCATGTTCACAGGATTGCAAGAACTGGCCGCCTTTCAGCAGGAAACACAATTGACACCACTTTAGGCCCATCATTACATAGGCAACAACACTACACGAGAAACAAATGTTGCAACTCACAGTACTAGCCACTTTACCACAGTAAATAAACAAATAGTTAAGGATTATTTAACTATTAAATTACCCCAAACTGACATCGTTTTTTAAAACACACAGGTATTAATATTTAGGGTGCTCTACCCGGCTGGTAATGTGGGAACTCGGGAAAGGTGGGAAATAGCCCCAACCACCACTCATCTTCCAGGTCAAGTGACAGACATGCCAGTCGACGTACGGGTCGGGGGGGGGGGGGGGGTTAACGCAACATGACATAGCTATTTTGTCTAGCTTAAACAATTTAATCGAGCTTAAGCTTCTACTAATATCACAATATATTAAAATTAATTGAATTAAAAATAATTATAGTAAAATTAAATACTTAAAAAATAATAATAAAATAAATAATCTATATACACATAAAAAAATACAAAAAAAATAATTAAAACATATAGTGTCATATGTACAAACACTATTATTTACTTGAAACAACGAACCGACCTGATAGTCTGTTTCAGGTCGGGAAGAAGATGATCCTCGTTGAAGAGAGGACGAGGGAGGGGGCTCTGCATTGACTAGAGCCTGGCAGACTCTGGTCCCAAGGGCCCCTCCTATTATTTCTCTTACTAACACTGGATTTCATTCCTATGTCACAACAATCTGAAAAGATAAAACCTACCCCGAGGGTTGCTCCTGGGTGATTAGGGACTCACCAACACACTACACGTGAGATTAAATAGCACACTTGTATACAACATAACAAGTTAGACAGACATCACGACACTTACACTCACTCCAGCCGGGAGGCTGGAGGGGAGCTTCACTCCCCCGCCGACAACATGTAAAATCACATAATAATAGGCACTAAAACAAACAAAACAAAACAAGACTGAATATCAGGGTCCACCAGAAAACCACCCAGGTGAACTTCCTGGTTGCCCCCAATCTTGGGGAACACATGATTTTGGGGCAACCCTGGCTGCATCAGCAGCACCGCATCATGGATCGCGAATAACGCCAAATCCACCTGGGAGAAGATGAAGGCATGATCGTCAACTGGGAGGGTAGCCAGGTCACTGCTACCCATCCCCGTACTCCAGTTCACCTCCTACTGCTGCAGGTGGTGGTGTATCAGCCGGCCCGAAGTCCACAAAGAAAGACCAGAAGCCAGGCCAGACGAGCCTGACGCTGTTGGAGACAGCTTCAACAAGAAGCCCACAACAAGAAAGAGAAGATGACCCAGAACCCACGCCAGCCACCGCCGAGCTGCTTCCAACCCAGAGACCGGAGGTTAGGTTCGACGCTGACCTAGTGAGCAGGCAGGCCACCTCAATCCGAGTAGACTTTCCTGTGTGTCGAGGAGCAGCCTCCGTAAGAACCCTGCCTTTGACACCCACCAGTTTTCTACGCTGTGCCGCAGTAAGACATGCCCAGATGTCACCAGTGATGACTGAAATCTTGTGGCGCAGTTCGCTGGACCGTGAGCCTTGCCATCAACCCATGCCACCGAGTTTGATTTCTAAATGGACCAAACCATGCAAAGCCGATGAGGTATAGAAGATTCAAGAGTCTCTACTTCAATCGGCTACCCTGCTCATGCCAGCCCTGGAGGGCATGGACAACCCAGAGGCTGCGACGTTGAACGACGCATCATTTATTGTAGTCGCACCACCTTCTGATCGGCACGAGGTCACTTACCGCGCCGAGGGGGGAATAGGAGCCCGAAAAGTCTCTGCTTCCGTTGGTCACCTTGGTCCCGACGTTGAACGACACTGGGACAGACGCCAGAGTAGCACTTTCAAAAGGAAGAGGAGCCCAGAAGTGCCGCCAAGGTCAGGGCAGCCACCCAGCAGCTGCCCCTCCAGGAGGTGAGGGTCGCTGATCCTCCAATGCCTGGTGGTCCTCAGCTGGCCACTGCGAGGGACAAGAACTGTGCACCCACCAGACAGCCTAGAAGAGAGCAGCCCACCCATGCCTGCCATGGCACCTGTCAGCCTGGCAGATATTGTGTCACCCTGGAGACCGACATCCCGATTCATGCAGCTCTATCCCCTACATGTGGCCATGAGAAAGCGAGGCCGTCCAGCGAAGATTCAACCCAAGATGTAGTGAGTACAAGTGCTCCATGAACAGTTTAACAGCAGTAAATTGCTGTCAAGTGAAGTTTGGTAAAGGGTCAACATTTACTTGTGCAGCAATAAATTGCTGTAATTAATACATTAAACCAGTTCATAAACGTAGACAGTTTTGCAGCAGTATAATGCTGTTAGCCAGAGAAATTGTGCTACACCGACCAATGACAGTTTTCTTCGAGCATTCCCGTGGCAATTGAGGACGCTGATTAAGGGCCAAAATAACAGTCTAAATAATCGCTGCAGAGATGTCACATTAGAAAACAGTGTAAAGGGACTTCCCATTCTGAGAAGCAGATATCAACAGGCCCATGCCTACACTAAACCAAGTACTCTCACCGACTAGCCAAATTGAAAGTTTGTAAATTACTGTCAAGGAATATTGGTGTAAATATTTAGTGCTTAATTTATTTAGGGTTTACCATGTTTTGTACTTAATGTAGGTGGCCCAAAGGACAATGTGTTAGTTAACTTATTTATAGTGTACTCATGTTGTTTTAGAAAGTTCTCCACCCTTCACAAGCTGGGAAAGGAGGGTTATTAACCTCTTACCCTGGATATTGAAGACGTGGTGACTGACTCAAGATGTTCTTCCGAAGCGCATATGTGATGTGGTCTAGTGGCCAAGGCCATTTATGAAAGTTCTCTGGACTTTGCAAGCTGAGAGAGAGAGGGTTGGCAACTACTTACCTCTACTGCTACCTTCAGCCTTTGTAAGCTGAATGGTGCAGCGACTGCCCAGAGTCAGGGTTGTACTGGCTCTTTTACATTAAATTTCCAAGCTTGCAGGCTCTCCAAAGGGCTAGGGGGGTAGCTAGCCTCTCTCCACAGGGGTTGAATATTTGTGCACTTAAGATGTGCCTTTCATTTCTTATCGCCTCAGCTGGAGGTGTTGACATTTCTTATCTTCTCTGTGTGAGGCTAAAAGCTGGAGTTGCTGGAGTAGACTGGGTGCTGCCCTAGTGGCAAACCGAGGCACTAGCTTGACCTTCCTGGAGAGAGCCGATGTCTCAGCCAACAGTAAAATGCCATGTTGAGGGTAGGATGACAATGTGACAGCTTTTTTAAGTTGCTGGATGAACAGTACAATTTCAGGCCATGTGTCTGTAGTTCTCTTGACGTGCATCAACGTACCCTGTAGGCACGTGTCCCACTATAATGTTGAGGAGTAATGACTTTGCCCCTGTATGAGCGGCATGCTCAAAGATGGGGCAAAGTCGTAGTGTAGAGTGTAAATTCCCAAATGTGCAAAATGGGAAATGCATCAATCACCTCCCCTCTGATGCGATGTAGAACCATCTTTGAGTGAAAAGAAATTACTACTGAGGGTCATCTGGTTAGGTCACCTTGGGTTACACATGGTTTGGCTTCTAGCGCAACACCTAGTCTCTGCGCTAGCGGCTCTTGTGGTTGACATGTCGGCCGCTTAACGCTCTTCACTCAACAGTCGGGTGTCTTGATTAATGTCTGCGTGGCGGATTTCTCTGTCTCTCTGTCTGTCCTCCTCTTCTTTTCCCCTCGTCAATAGGCTGGAATGGAAGGTGGGGAGTTTCACATCACCTCTTGTGGAGTCTTTGCTCCCAGTGCAGGAAGGGAAGGTGGGGTTGTAGTTGAAACCAGGTCACGCTTGCTAACTTATTCTCTGACTAGACAACTACCTACCTTGTGAGATGTCACGAATGCCTTCGTTTGTTTACAGTACCAGCTCACAGTTTATAGCTGAGACTTTGTTGTGGTATTAAAATTGTTTTACATTTAACTCCTGAAAGAAAATTGAAAATGCAGTCTGACCTCTAGTTCGACCCTTGTGTTGAGCAAGTCCCACACGTAAAAGGAGCAGGAGGTTGTTCAAGAAAAAGAATATTTACAGATTAGTTACCGTGGCCTTCTAGTGGGAAGTGAAGTTAATGGCTTTGCTTAAGTCGGTGTTATCGCACAGCAAATGAGTTTATGTGTGATTTCCTATACCTTCCATAATCGCTTGTTATCTGTTACCTTTAAAATACGAGTTATAAGAAATTGAGAAAAAAAATTACAATATCTAACCTATAATATATGCACGGGCATCACCTATAAAACACAGAAGAAGAAAGAAATACGGTACACTGTCATCTTAACACTATGTACAAATCACTCTATTTGCAAAATATCATAAATGTTATTACCAAATTCTGTTTTCTTAATTCTAAAAAAAACTGCAGCGTGTCCAATTTAGCTAAAACTGGCTCACAGTCAGGTGGCTTTCGTTGCAGTTTGGTCGGTTGTGCATGCGGGTTGGCTTATCCTTACTTACGGCTTGATATAGCGGTCAGACATGTGGCCTTACGGGTTACTAGTCCCTTGGATTGGTCTGGCTTGTGACTCGTTTTGGAACTAGTCGTAGTCAACGACAGGCGGGAGGTGCTAGGGGTTGGTGCCTTGTCAGTTTGCGGGCGAAGGGTAGCAGGACATAGCTTATTAAGTCGCTCGTCTTCGGCTCGGGCGGTAGCGAGGGCACGACGTGACATAACGCAGAACTCGCCGTTCCAGTCCTCGGATGCCCTGCTCCAGAAGTTACTATTGGAGATGCCTTGCTGGTTCTCTGTCTTATTCAGTAACTCTCTTATCATTGGATGGCAGGTCGGGTGTGTACATAGCAGTGCTGACGGGAAAGTAGCTGAGTTAATGTCAGTCGTCGTAGGTAAGGCCAGTGACCGACGTAAGGCGGCACAATCTCGTTCGGCTCGTCGGCTAGCTGTGAGAGGGGTTAGACCAGCTAGCTGACTGGCAGTAAGGCGCACAACTATTCTCTCCTCTCTCCTGGTGCCACGCTTCACCTGGAATGGCATAGAGTGGGTTTAATTATTGAGAACCTCGAAAGAAGCACCACAGACATGGAGAGTCATAAATTAGTGTTGCCTGGCAACAGTCTTGCCAACGCGAGCTCCAGTGCTTCAGTAGATCCCCCACTGTTACGGACTGATCAGAAGCGTTGGAGCCGTGTGGGTTGCCAAGACTATCACTGGGTGTGCGATCCCTACCAAGGCCAGGCCGTAGCACCCGTGCTCCGGTACTGATACAACTTAGATGTATCGTCTCTCCCTGATTGAGAAGTGTTGCTAGTTGTCGTGGCTTGTCTATTCTATTGCTCCAGTTCCTGTATACTTGATAGGAATAAAGTAGCTGGTCGTCTAATGGGTGTGTTTTCAACTTGGAACCACCTGAGGGGAGTCTCCAGTTGTAGCTAATTTCGGAATAAGATTAATTTCCAGTTTCTGGTTGGCGGTACTCAGCTCGAAGTTCCCCCAGTAATAGGTGACATATTACTCTATGAATAAGACTCAAGGGTAAGAGAAACCAGGCCGTGTTCATTAAAAACTTATTAAACACAGTGACACGTGCTCTCCTGCCAGGTAGACCGGTGGTTGGAAGTAATCCTACGGTAGCCAGATGTAGGTTACCTGGTCCTAAGCTAAGTGGGGAAATTCAGTGAAAACTGATGAAAATTACTTAGATACAAACCTAACTCTAAATATGGTGTGTCTGTAGGAGAAAAAGAAGAATTACGTGTGGTATGTATCGTTGCAAATAGAAAGCTTCTGGTAGCTATTGGCATCGCTGGGGCATCCGGTAGCAAGGCTGCAGAGCTCTTATGGCGACGTCAATGATGGCAGCCTCTGGTGGCTGCTGAAGACTGCTAGGTCGTTGGCGACAGCCTCTGGAAGGACTGTTGAAGGTCTTTGTAGTAGTCTTAGACTCCAGCACTTAGGTGCTCAGAGAAGACTGCAGGAACAACTGGCGAGGACAGCTGCACACGGCCTTATATAGTGAGGCAGCTAGTGTCGCTACAGCAGCAGGGGAGGATGTGTGACGTCCCACGGGTGTGAGGCTGGAGTAGGGGTAGCACTCTCTGGTCATCTCTCTGCCTTCGCGTATCCTCAGTGGTGCTCGTACATAGCCCGAGGTGGTTGATGGCTTGTAGGCTCTCAAAGCGTAGGGTTGGAGGGGCTTTACGCACCGCTGTCTTTCACAACCCCTCGTATGCATGTGTCCGGCAGCCCTCCAGGATTGTGACAGACCGTCACTTCCGTGTACAAAATGGCACGGGGTTTGAATCTCATGTGTGTAACAGTAGTAGTACACAAGGGTTACATTGAGATGAGCCGTAACCGTTTGTAGTTAATTGTTATAAGCGGCATGCATCAACTCTATGAATAATTCTCGTGACTAAAGAACAAAGCTGTATTTATTGAGGACTCAATAAACATAGTGACACATGCTAACTCCTACTACGCAGATGGTATGCTGGAAGTAACCTACGCTGGCCAGGTGTAGGTGACCTGGTTCTAGGCTAAGAGGGAAGTTAATCTAGTTGACTGTTAATAGAAATACTAAACGATGCTAACTAAATCATGGGGTGTCTAGAAGAGACGAATAATGTCCCCTACTCTAGTACCAGGGCGTCACAAGCCTCTGGTGACGGAAATGGTAGAAGCCAATGGTGGCTGCTGAAGACTGTTTTCGACAATGGGAGCAGCCTCTGGTAGGCTGCTGAAGACTTGTAGGTTATTGGAGGCCCCAACACTAAAAGTGGTGGAGCAAGCTCGAAGATCTGAAAGAATAACTCACGAGCCCTGCGGGCACAGACTTATATAGTCTGAAGGAGAGGTGCAACGGCGGGCCGCGGGTGGGGAGGGGGCATGTGACGTCTCTCTGGTGCGAGGATAGAGTGAGGGTAGCAACCCTCTAGTTATCTCTCGGCTTCGTGAATGTTTGGTGGCGCTCTGCCATGCCCTGAGTTGACTGCAAGCTTGTTCGCTCTCAGAAGAGGGGGGGGGGGGGGGGGGACGTGTCCGCTGACTTGCGCAACCATCGTATCCACGTGTTCGGGCACCCTACAGGATTGTGGCGGCCCGCAACGTCCATGTACAAGTCTGGACAATGCGTCATACTATATCACTTTGTACCACAGTGATTAAATTTAGCTGTGATTAAATTTAACACTTAGGATTGCAGATAAAGCATGAATACCTTTAACTAACTTAACTTTTTACATTTTACACAAAACAATTTATCTACTGACACATGTAAAATCATTCTACTTTATAACAAGGCTTTATACTTCTTTAAAAAAAGTTTCTGGTTAATCGTTACAATGGATCATATAGGCACGAGCCTCAGTAAATTTGGTTCGCTTCACATACTGAACGTCTCCATCATTTGTGTTTCCTGTCTACATTTTAGGGTCTCAACACTCGGTTATAAGTGTTTGAACTGCACTGTAGCACTGCTTCTGGTTTCGACATTCTGGGTATTAGGGTTTGATAACCACACTGTCATTGAGACACCGTACTTCTACTTTTCACTATTTATAGGTGATGTAGCAGAGATTGTATTAGTCAGCTTTTGGTTGGCTGAATGAAAAGTTAATGAAAAACTGCTACACCAATGAAGCACTCTCGCAACTTCTATGATTAAGTGGCTGTTCATGGGTACTTACTCTTTCCGGCTCAACTGGTTGAAGGGCTTCTTACTAGTCTTCATTTGAGGCTGGCCACGCTTTCTTGGTACAGAGTAGGCCATGGCGTGCCATTGGAATCTTGGAGCTGGCCTCCAGGGTGCTTCGCGGTAGGGTAGGGGGTGCGGCAGGTACGTGTCAGCAGTTCCCACCTCCGATTGCTCCTTTCTTCATCCTGGCCCAAGGTGGTGGCTGGGCAGGGCCTTTCCTCACCTGGACACCACTGGTGTTGTCATCACCTAGAGGTGACATATGCCATGTGGGTCACCTGGGATAGAGGCTCTTGGAACTCCCTTACCACAAGACCTAGCGATGATCCGCTCCTTCCGCGGGAGGAGCTACTTCCGCAGCACCGACGCAATGCAGCACCTCAGCCTGCATGACCATTGTGCTGGGGAACATCTTCGTCCGAGCTAGTTGAAGTGTCCAGGGGCCATGAGCTGTAACTTCTGTGGCCTCAGAAGCTGCTCCCCGCAATGCAGTTGCTCCAACGTCGTCCAATGTTGGATTCTCTGTTAGAGGAGGGAGGAGTAGTAGCACAATGTGCGGCATCCCATTCCGCCCCTAGTGCATTTCTACGACCTCTCAGGGTGATGTGGATGGAACTGCACCACATCAAAATCAAATTCCTTGGTTCGTTCTTTCTCCTGTACAGGAGGAAAGACAATGAGACTTTAGCGCCATCCGGCAGGGTGGTCTTGGAGTTGGTCGGGTCTACGTGTACCAGAACTGAAGTAAGTGAGGCCAAGGGCATGAGTTTTCGCTAAACCTCAACTGCAGTGGCCTACTGGGGTTCACTGGCTACAGTGATTGTACTAGGCATCATATGCCTTTGACAGGGGGTCCTGTCGAGAGGGCTCCACAAGAGGACTTCCGACTTTAAACTTGATATCTTGGCCTGTCTATGTGGCAAAAACGGTGCATAAGAGCTCGAAATAGAGGGGAATGTCCTTGAGGATAGTCCACCTCTGCCTTGTGGTGCGCCCTACTGTGATGTGGGAGGGACAACTACCTCCTATCTGGTATTGGGGAATTGGCTTTCCAGAGAGGTCGGAGTGCAATCCCTGGAGCAGGTTTTGGGTTTGCATCGTCCGCCTCGCACGTTTCATTTATTTGAGTTGGCAATTCCAGGTCATCCCGAACTCCTTTGGGGCACGGTCGGGTATGCCCCCCACTGTCCTCAACCCGTGTGTATGCCTCCTCCTGTCCTATACTCAATATACACTGCCGTAACTGCCTACCACTGTATACAGTCTTATCCATTTTGGGGCCAGGCCGGCCGCGAATTAGTCAGAAGCCTTACTAAATGGGTGATTTTTGATTAGGATTCGGGTTCCTAGGGGGAATCTACACTACAATGTTCCTGGGTCTTCCTGGCTCACTTCTCTCTGGCTGTTGTGGCCAAGGCAATTTCCTCTCTGGTAGGTATAGCCATGGAGGAGATATCCCACTGTCAGTCCCCAGGACGTTGCAAACGTGCGTCCAAAGAGGAACTTCCTGGGAGTGGCTTGGGTAGCTTCATTTTCCCTCGGGTGGAGGGCAAAGAGAATGGCAGATCTGTCCTAATTCCTGTGATTATCACACACATTGAGGCAGAGGCCCTTCTTCAGTTCCTGGTTCCAGCACTCAGTGTGGTTAGATTGAGGGTGATAGGGGGTGGGGAGGGGGGTCCACGTATTGACACCCAAGCTTTTACAGGCAGTCCTACTTGGTCAGCTTGTAAACAGGGTGCCGTTATCAGTGAGGATTACCTGGGAGTAACCCCAACGTGGGAACACCTCTGCGTTGAATTTATTGATTAAAATTTGTGTCCCTTGACTGAAATGTTTCCACCCAGCAGGAAAATAGGTTGGTTACCACTCGAAGATAACAGTTGCGCGAGAACTATGTGGGTAGGTACCCATAACCTCGGCAGCCAGGTGAGTTCAGACTTGGGTTGGCCGTCTGGGTGTCTGGGTTATTGGAGGTAAGGGGTAAAATTTACCGCAACAGCATGTTTCACAGTCTGAAACATACTGCTGAACTTCCCTACTGATTCCTTCCCAGAGGTATCTCTCTTGTATGCTACGTAGTGTTTCGCGGATTCCTGGATGTCTGGCGTGTGGGTGGTTGTGATAGTCGTGACACATATCTGCCCTAAGCGTCCTTGGCACCCATATTTTCCATGGGGCTTTAGGGTGTCCGACCTGTGACCACACAAGATTTTCTCATAGTCGGTATCAGTGGAGAAAAAGTTTTGAGGAGCTGTCGAATATGGGGATCTTGTTGCTGATGTTGAAGCACCTGTTCTTGAGTTAGTCGCAAGTGTAGAAGGCATAATGACTCTGCTTGGGTGCGCGTGGGGCAGGAGGAGGTACGAATTTCTTAGATTCCTCCTCTTCCTTACGCTCTTCTTCGAAACTAGGGAGACAGGAGAGTGCACCTGGAAGGTCACCGAGTTTGTCCGGACAGTGTTGTAATGAAAAGTCTAAAGCTTGGCCTTTTGATGCCGTGACTTGTGGAGCCAACGGAGCACTAAAAACAGATTGTGTAAGTACAGCATAAATATTCCCCTAGTAGCCAGTGAAATAGTGCTACATACTAAACCATGTCATAGAGTTTCGCAGTGCTACTCAAACAGTGCCGAGAATAAAAGACAGTGAATACTATACCAGATGCGTTGGATATCTTACATGCACACAAGAGCCAGTGAAATAAAAACTTCCCGTAAGGTATGAAGAAAAGTACAGGCCCGTACCTGGTATAGAAACAGAATTTCACAAGAAATAAATTACAAAGTTGATATGGTTGTAAATAATTGCAGTCTTAAGTTTCTATGTTTTTTGAAAGGTTACATGTTTTTTATTTGTCTTGTGAAGGGTTACATGTTTTTTATTATTCTGTACGTGGTTCGTACATCATTTGTTAATATTAGTAGTCATTTAAAGGTTACTAATGCTTGTACATAATTACGTAGATATAGGCCGACCTAGGTGACGGAAGGCCTAGCGCCAGCCCCCCACTTAGCTAAATGTCACATGTAAAGTTAGCTGACGTGCGACGTGTAGGAAGCCATAAGGTAAAACCGCTTTTCCACTCCTTCAGCGCCACGGCAGGTAACAGATAGCAAAAGTGACAAACCCCTCATGATGGGATTGTAAATAAGTAAAGTGACCTTTTTTTGTGCTTGAATGTAATTAGACTCTTGCAGGAATAATCTGTAAATAATTTATGTATATATAAATAACCAATTACCACAGCTGAGCTTGTGAGCGAGCACCACATAAGAAATGAAGAAACGCGTGCATACACCTGACAGCAGACACTATCGCGTGATAAAGTTTCTACATAGGGAGCAATAATCCACCAGGTGGTCACTCGCCCAGCAAGCTAGCCCACCAGTACTAGAGAGACACAGTGCTACTCCATGCAGCTGCCTGACAAGTGACACTTCAGAGGAGACTGATAAGCCACATGTCATACGCCACACACAGAGAACTCGTACAGAAGAGGGAACACTGCAGAAGCCGAACCAGCTCTCTTGTGAAGTGACAGTTCAACATCACCCCCATCGCCCCGATTAGTCTACGCCGCAACGGAGAGGGGCGGGGCGATTGACGCATGACACACACTGACTATACTACACAGGACTTCTCCTCATCTTAATATGCTTTGACTTCACACCAGGCGGGGTTAGAACAGTACTGAGATCTACCACGAGTGCCTGCAGGAAACGCCCCTCGTTGCGGGGGCTCTATTACAGACACGTCAGCTTGTACTGTTCACCCGAAGACAGACGTCACGTCAACCTCCCCGAAGTGTGAGTGTACTGTCAGCAGAGTGGCCGAGACCACCTCCCCAAAGACATGTAGTTCTACAATGGACCAAAGGATGATGCTAGCTGTGAAAGCTAACAGCTCCAGCAGACAGCTTCGCTCAGGAGGCGGAGATCGTTACCCCCGCATCTTAGAGGGCCCATGGACAAGGAAAATATAAGTCAGTGCACAGCCCAGAAATGCCAGTTGTTCTCAGCTCCGGCACCTCGCTCTACCACTCCGGGTGCCAGAGTTTTCTGCCGCCCTCAAAGTCCTAGCAACCTACCAGAAGCTATTCACCACTGCTCCAGCAGCCCTTGAAGACACCATTAACACTTTTCGCCTTACCTTCTGGTAACAGCAACCGCACTGCCCCCCCTCTGGCAGCGTAAGAACCACCACTACCCTCTTGTAGTGGCCTTCGGGATGCACCACCATTACCCCCTCTGGTAGTGGCATTCAAGGGCTCCTGCTGGATAATGGTTAGAATTAGTTAGGGTCAGTTATTTTCATAGCTACCTAGCCGGATCGCCTTATTCAGTTTAGGACCAGGTTTCCTACACCTGGATACACATAGTCTAACTTCCGTTAATCACCAGTTAGTTACAATGTAGTACAGGCCACCATGCTTATTCTGGATGGAATAAATACGAGCTTCTCTTAAACCTCTGCGTGTTATTTCCTATGGCGTTTGTTCCTTCTTCAGTAGATGACGACCCACCAGAGCAAAGCAGGAGACTGTGCACTTGAATCTCTATTTGCCGAAACTAGTGTGTAGAACTGTGGACTCCCTTCACGGGATGCACGTATGTCGAAAAATCACACATTCGACGGCCACCCATATACACCTAGTGTGCAGTAAGGTAGAGCCCCAACCACTAGTAACTCAATCCAAGAGTCATCAGAACACTAGTCTAGTTGACCCAATCTGTCCACCGTGCTGTACTGTTACCAGAGGTAGTGATATACTGTGTCTGAAGATCTGCCAACACTTGGACCCACGCCCAATGTCATTGACTGGCACCCAGAGGACATCCTATGCTCTATAACCACCATTCCTTGTGTCGCCTGTTAGAGGAGCACAGGGTACGAATCTGGTCTGTTCAGCTGCTGCTTTGGCATTACACATAGCCAGGGATATTTGTCCCCTGCTCTCCTCTCGTGAGGCTGTCCGTTGTACCTGCCTTATGCCATACACCCAATGAAGTGGTACCAGGTGGCCCGACGGAAAGGCAACTACTACAACTGACGCTAACAGGAGCTGCAAACCAGTTCAAACTGGACTTGGCAGTACAATCCCAAGGGAACGAGCTCAAGCCACCCGCCAGCTGGTATGGCCTCACCTCTCAGCTCCCTCCCAAACTTTATTATTCTAGCCTCCCGTCAAGACCGCTGGCCAGCCTCACCCAGTGGTAACCGACATCCATCATGGACGTGCCGTACCACTGGGACTCGCCAACCCCTGGTTCCAGTGCAGCTGGGCCAGCAGTCCTCCACAGGCTTAACTCAGCTCCAGCTTTAGCCACCAGCCTCCACACCAGCAGCCGAACAAGGAGCTACCCCAGGCCCCAGTAAGCACAGGTAAATCAGTGGCAGTTTGCCCACCCATCCGCCGGACAGTCAAAACTCCTACTGACTTCATACCTTGCTGACATGCCACACGCCCGACTTTGTGCACTGGTCGGTGCCCAATCAGTTTCCAGTAAGGTCAACGTCAGTAATTTCCACTCGCCCATGCCTCTGTTCTGCACAATAAAACTTTGATTGCAGTGATGACCCCTCTCAACCAAAGGCCGTCTTGCATCATCTTTGAATAACTAACCCATGTATGGTATGTTAGGTTGTTCATTGAATACATTGTGCATTACAAGCGTTTTATGCTTGTCCTAACCATAAAAGTATCTTATTTTTGGTTAATCGAACATTTACTTACACTGTATCTATATATTATATTATTTCATTTATAGTTAATGTGAATTAAACGGAAAGAAAATAGGTATGTTGATAATGTCTAGTAATAAATATTAATCATATAACATATTTTTTTAACTAAGTGTGCACAAATGTGGCAAATTGCTCCTTGTGTGTAATTTTATAGACTTCGTTCAGCTTTGTTTGCAAGAGGCGGAGGAATACCCTGAAAGCAGAACTTTAGCAGATATTCTGAATGGATTATAAATGTTTAGGTATATGATATCATAACTAACAATAGACTACGAGGGTTGGGGCATAAGTCATGGCAACTATTAAATTGTGATGAACTGTTATTGGTGCACGTAATGGTATGTGTCGCGGGGAAGACAGGCGGTCCTAGTGCGCATTGACAATGTCAAATGGCGCAGGGTTGGCCTGAACGAGCACAGAGAGCAATGTGAAATAAGTTGTCCAATGACCGCTGTGCCAGATGGATGTAACCCATGTTGCGCAGCGCTCGTACATCAAAATAGCAGTTCTCCGTGGGAGAACTGCCAGAGAATGTCACAGGGAATTGGTAGAAGCTGTTGGGAATAATGCCCTGCCATACCGGACAGTCTTTATGTAGATAGGAACGTTTCAGTGACGACGTGTACAATAGTTGGCATGTTCTTTATTGACCATATGCGTAGTGCTTACCTTGTCCTGTCATGTGTCTATTTCACATTATCCACACGGGCCGGTATTCTCACAATACAACATAGTTGCTATGACTTATGGCCCAACCTTTGTATATACTTACTTTGTTGCCTGGCCAAATATTGACCCAGCTGACTGGCCGAAAGGACTTGACGAACCAAAGAACGAATTGGTAGATGGAGTCTGGCCAAACAGGGAAGGGGCAGCCGTGGTAGTGGTGGCTGTCTGGCCAAACACTGATGTGCTGGCAGCAGTCTGACCAAACAAAGATGGTGCGGTTGCTTGTGGACTACCAAACACAGACGGTGTGGCTGTCTGGGTCTGGCCAAACAGAGATGGGGTACTGGATGACACCTGACCAAAGATGGATGGTGTGCTTGTTGGGGTCTGCCCAAATAAAGGAGCTGTGGTTGGTGTTTGTCCAAAACTGGAAGATGTAGTCGTGGTTGTGGAAACCTGGCCGAACAAAGAAGGTGTACCACTTGATGCCTGACCAAATATTCCAGAATCACTTGTTGGTGTCTGGCCAAAGAGTGGAGTGCTGGTCTTTGCCTGACCAAAGGCAGAAGAGGTAGTGACTACATTTGCAGATGAGTTCCCAAAGATTGAAGATGTGCTTGTCTGTCCAAAAACAGAAGGGCTTGCCTCCCCAAACACAGTTGTAGTGGATGCCTGCCCAAAAATTGATGGTGTAGAGGTTGTAGGAGCAAAAACTGATTGCTTTCCTTGACCAAAAATATTCCCAGAAGACTGGCCAAAAGACGATGGATTACATATAGGCTGGCCAAAGAAGCTTGCTGCAGAAGTGGATGTTGCAGTGGTCGATTCTGCTGTTGTTCTGGCTTCTGTAGCCCCATCTTGCACAAACATACCATCTGTCTTGGGAGTGAATGTAGATGGAGCTGTTGAGGTTGTGGGTAATGTAAAACTGAAACTTGCAGAGTGTGCACTATCAGAAGATTTTGATTCGGATGGTGCGGTGTTTGCTGAAGTGACTGCAACTGGAGATGAAGTCTGAGTATTTTCCTCAACTGAAGTTTGAGGTTTGACTTCAGCAACAGACGTAGAAGTAGGTAACGAGCTCACATTAAATGTAAATGAAGACATGCTGGTGTTATCATTCACCTTTTCTTTCACCTCTATTTCATCTGAAGATAACTTTGGTATCAAAGTTGCATCAGAGCTAGTCGCTGAGCTAACAGTAACTTCAGGAGGCAGCGAAATTGCTTGCACTGCTGCAGTAACCTTGTCTTGAGAAAATGAATTAGGTTCAACTGGCTCAGGTGGTGGTGTTGTCTGTGCCTGCAGCACGCTGCTCTCCACTTTTTTCTCAGATACCGGCGTGCCAAAGAAAGTGCTCTGAAGAGAGCGGAAAGCATCAGCAGTTTGTGCCGTAGAGGAGTCCAGTGACAAGTTCCCAAATAATGGAATTGACTGATCAAGAGCATCTGTTTTAGGGTCATTACCTTCAACTTTCTCACCTAAGTCTCTCAAAGTTTCCTTAACAGTGTCCATACTAGTTGAAAATGCTACCGGTTTGCTCTGTGTAGCAGCCTCCTTGGGAGATGTCTGCTGACCTGGAGTACTACCACTGAAGTTAGGTGTGGATAGTCCAAAAATAGATGTACGAGGAACATTCAGCTTTCCTGAGCTCGGAGTGTTACTTTCAGTAAGTGTGGCCTTGGCACCACCACTAAAAATATTCATTTGGAATGAATTTTTCTCTTGGGCCTGGTTCCCACTCCCAAAAGATATGACAAAAGGTGCTATTTCCTCAGTGCTTGATAACGCCTTTGTGAAGCTGAAAGTATTTTTTGATACACCACTAAAATTTTCTGAAGAGCTCTGTGCAGTGCTAACAATTTTGAATACTGCTGCTGGCTTTGGTGATGCTGCAGAATTACATGAGTCACTAGTTGATTTTGCAGCTGGTCTGTCTTCATGAGGTGCTGGTTCCCCAATGCTGGCAACAATGTCACTCAATGATGACAGAGAACTTTTCTGAGGTTTCAGACTTGAATCTGCCACCTTCGGAGAGCTGACTGATACAGAAGGTTTTGACGATGGTGAAAACATGAATGCAGACAAAACATTAGGGCCAGCTGTTTTATATTCTACTTGTAATTTAGTTGCTTCACTCTCAGGAGTTTTATTTTTTGTAGCTAAAGTAAGGGGAGGTTTGCTGAACACAGAGCTGCCGGCTATGGAGAAACTGTTATTTGGAATTGGTGAAGCACTAGCTTCTGGGGATTGGGAGAATGAAAAAGAACCCTTTGAAAACACTGGGGAGTTCAGATCTTTTGATATGCTATGCAACAGACTAGGATTTGCAAAGTTCTCGATACTAGCATCTTTATAACTTTCTGGTGGCTGGAACAAAACAGTCTTTGATTTTGAATAGCTCAGCATACCAGAAGCATTTTTGGTAACAAATGTTGGAGAGTTGTCGCGCTCGGGACTGATGCCTCCTAAACTAAATGGTTTCACTTGCTTGGACTTAGATACAGTTGTGTCCGCTGCTCTGGAAAAGATGGGCATGCCACTTGTTATCCCACCTGGCTTGACAGATGCAACAGGAAATCGGGTTGGAGCAAAGGCTGCTGGGCTGATGGGAGCATTTCTGGTGGAGGCAACACGAACTACAGGGCGATGCTGAAAGAAGTCACGTAGCTTGTTTTGCTTCTGAATGCTCAGGGGACGATTGCTACTGGTCTGGGGGACAATGCCCAAAATCCCATTGCTCGACATGTCCGTCACTTTAAGATTGGTCACCAATTGTTCTGCGAGTTCTGATAGCTCCTTCTCCCTGAAAAGAAATATAAAATGTGGTCAGTTGAGTGAAAAACCACATATCATTATAGGCTGTTCACCATAAACTGAACACTTTTAAAAACCCCTCTTAAGATTTAATTATATGCACATTATGTATTCTGCTACCTTACATAAAATTAACATTGCCATGAGCTTTATCACTTTAATCAGGTGTCTGTCAAGTGAAACTGTGTTAATAATTAGAAAAGTCAATATTTTATAAATCTGCTAATTTTTACAAATCAATGCATTAACAAACAGAACATAAATCAAAAGAAATAATTGAAGTTATACGTTTTATTAAATGTTAAGATATAGAACTACTTTCCCTCCATCATTACCAACATTACTGGGCACATGTCAATCCGTGCACCCATTAAAATATATGCAAGTAGGAACAGTGACTTTTTCTAAGGTTGATTTCAAAGTGCTCACTTTATCGCGAACAGCCTTTACCAGGAACATTCATTATTCACACATGACTAGGAGGCATACAGAGTTTCAGTAACAATCTGAGCAGTGTTCTAAATATTTACTTATGCAAATTATGTGATATTGCTGAATAAAACTACTAAATTCACTTATGCATAACACTACACATTTTTTGTACAAGGCTAAGGAAATGGGAGAGAACAATACCTCCCAACAATAAGTGACATTAGGAAATAACTTGCACAACCATGAAAGGCAATTAAAAATTACTATTGTGTTTCAATATAGGCCTACCATATTACCAATATCAAACATCCAAAACCCAGAGATCACTAGGTTGTGCATCAAAAATTCAGTCACAGTCTTATCTTGCCTGAGATAATGATTTATAAATAGTGATGCTTCAGCTCCAATATTTTATTGATTCCAATTTAGAACCCAATTCTATCACAGCATGTACTCACCGATTCTCAATTTTATTCCCAGTTCTACCGAATTTTTATGGCATAGCCAAGTTAGCAGAAAATAAATGAATACAAACTTTAAGAGACAAAAAAATGTTATACGCATTAACATACTAGATTCTTTTTCAACCACAGATGACCCATTTAGTAGGCCTACTACAATCCTAATTACAGCACAACACTATGTGCATGTGCACTATGCTGTGTTTAAATAAAATACATTAAAATTAATGCCTAATCAGTAGTTTATTCATCTTGGTTGTCCACATTCAACTGAAGTCATTATACATTATCAACACTCATTATGTCTTGTCATACCAACCTCTGGATAGGCAGAAGTACCAACTATATAAGTTTACACATACTATACACTATGTGACATCAGCAGAATATTGTTGTATACAATTGCCTTTACAGAAATACGGCTATGGTACTTCCCGACAATTAACATGAATGTACAAAAATTTGGTTTACTGGTAACAAAAAATATATTTTTTGGAAACGGAGATAGAACAACTTCACTACTAGGAATCTATTGTTGAAAATCTAAATTCTTTGATACCAATTATTAGTGAAGAATCTGTGAAATCAAAAATTGAAGAATTGAATCAACCCATTTCTATTTATAAGTTTTCAATAATTTGTTAAAAAGGAATTCTAACAAAAACTGCCTGTTAATTAAAAGTAAAAATAAAAAAATGTGTAAAATACTGCTATTTTTGGCTGTTCTTAAAAAGGAGATTTTTGAGACTTTTAAAACATGCACAGTGATAAATTTCATTCATGAGTTACAAAACAATACTAGCTCTGTTTGACATGAAAAGGTATTAGTAATGGAGCAACACGCTGTGTCATGTTGCTCCAATATGAATTCTACTTTTATCTTTAAATACTGCTATTAGTATATTAAGACTAATGAAAATAAGAAATAATAAAATTTACCTGTTTTCCTCTACATGTGTATGCATATAATTCTTAAGAAGTATGAAAGGTTTAAATAGTAGGGTCATGTGTGAAACAAAACTGTATATGCAGAAGGAATTTGTCACCACATTTGATTAGTTTCTGAAGTATGATGTAGGACTATAACTATTTTTGGGTGGTAGTGTCATTCAAAATGGCAGAGAATTGAAGTTATTACTTAATCATTTTAGTGCAAACAATTACTTTGATGTGCCATGACTGCAGTCTTATGGTCTCTTAGCCTCCACCTCAGTTGCACCCCTACAGGCTCTCCACTCAACTCCTGTGGGCCCAAGTTAAGTGCGTGGCTACCACGAAACCTTGGACACTTCATGCTGACCGGGTAACCAATGCATATCATGCCCATGCAGAGAGGTTGATCTGCATTTGCCCTACCTCTGTTCATCCTCCCTCACTCACCCACATGCTTCGGTAAGTTTTATGATGGCACACAGACCTCTCAGACAAAAGTCGTATTTAAGCCTCTGCATTTTTGTTCCACCCCAAACTGCTCACTGTACTGCCACACAACATTGTCCCGTAGTGCAAACCGCTGGGGCTATTCCAGTAGTAGGCGTCGGATGTCGGAGTCCTCCTGCTGGCTCAAGGATATTGTTGGCAGGTTATTTAAAATTGAAGAAGTCGGATTTGTTCTTCCGGACTTCTTTCGACCTGAGGGGGGGAAGACATTTTCTCCTCTTCTTCTTCCTCAGCTTTCTCCTACAATGTCGGGGAACGATACAGGGATTCTGGCAGATTGTTCATCTTACATGGAAAATGTTAGACCTCAAAGTCGAACTCAGTAAGGAACATGTCACACTGGCTGAGATTGGCCTTTGGATTTCGGGACTCATATAGCCACTGTAGGGCTTTAGAGTCGGTTCATAGAATGAAGTGTTGCCCTTCGAGATAATACCTGTATTTTTTCATGGCCCAGATAACAGCCAGACACTACTGCTCATTGATGTGGTGACGCGGCTCGGTCTCGTTTAAGCAAGTGGAGACATACACTATCACATGGGGTTATGCTTCTATGTCTTGCTGGTATAATACTGCGCCCAGGCCGTTCTGACATGTGTCCGTTTGTAGTATTAAGGGCTTGTCTCCTTGTGATCAATGGAGTTGGTGGATATTCTTGAAGCTGTTCGTCAAGTTGGAAAACGCTCGTTGTTGATCCGGGTCCCATCACCAATGGATGTCTTTCTCGAGCAGTGGATGTAGCGGTGCCATATATTCCGCAATATTTGGAACAAAGTCTCGTAGCCAATTATATAGGCACAGGTACCATCGTAGCTGTCGCTTATTCGAAGGTTCTTCTGCTTGTATTGAACAGTGTTGCGGGAAGTTTCCCTCGGGTGATATGATGTGCCCCAGATAATCTATTGACGACTTGCCCGAAGAAGCTTTTTGACAGCTTGCAAGTTATTCCATGTAATTCGAATAGATGTTTCTCCCAGCTATTAGAATATATTATTACATCGTCAAGATAGGCGAAACAGAACTCACCAACGTAACCTGTTAATATTTAAGCAGACATTAACCATTGAAATGTCGCTGGGGCGTTTTTCAAGCCAAAGGACATGGCTCAAAATTGAAGGGTTTAGCCCTCGGGTGTTGTAAAGGCCATGTATTTGCGACTGTCCGGATGGACCGCAATGTGCCAATATCCAGACTCCGTGTTGAAGTCCTGAATATTTTGGCCTTTCCAATATCTCGTAGAAGTATGAGGCAAATCTATAGCTGGGGGAGCCATTGGGTGGGTGACTTCATTTAGCGATTTGTAATTTACGCAAAATCGCAATTTACCGTCTTTCTTGGGTACAAGAACCACGTGTGAGTTACATAGGGAATTTGTGGCTCCACAATCCCCTGGTCCTTCATGTTGTTGACCTGCACCATGATGAGGTGACGGCGACGGACTGACATTCTGTAGGGATGGTTGTAGACTGGAACGTCAGTTGTAGGCCCTATTTCATGTTGTATGGAACATGTTTGTAGTAGCAGTCTTCCTTGTCCGAATGCTTGGGCATGTTCATCTAGTATGGTTTTTAGTTGGTAGAACTCTGGTTCTTCAAGCTCATGGTTAATGGGTCGATGGGCATTGGTGGGATGTCGTCTGGGTTTTGATCCCAGTTTACAGTGATCCAGTTGGTTTCTCCCAGATAGGCCCTTCGTTATCCGTGATATAAAATGCATTGATGGCGGATGAGCCACGGGCACCCTAGTGTTACTGATTCGGACATGGTTGGTGATACAATAAATTCTGTCGGTGTAGCAATACTTTGAATTTTTATACTCCGGGTAATTCGACTAGTTACATCCAGGGTGGAGTCGGGTTGCACCATTCTTACCATTTTGGTTTGTGGTCTTAATTCGGCGAGCTGTTTCTGTGTTAACCAATTTCTTCTGATAAAATTGCCGGTGGCTGCCGAGTCAAGGAAGGCTAATACCCTGTCATTATTTACCTCCACCTCCATGTGTGGGGCTACGAAAATCGGTACTTCCCGACTTAATCCCTGGAGGATGGGCCCTTGTAAACAGGGAGGTGGTGGCTCGCTTCGTACCCGGCTTGGTTCCAGGAGTTGGTTTTCCAGCTGGTCGTGTGGGGCTATTTGATGGCGTGTCAACTCGGTTTGGTGGAACGGCAGCTCCTTCTGATTTCCGAGGGCAGTCCTTGTTCCAGTGATTCTCCGGACAGAACCAACATTTGAGTACGAATGCCATGCGAGGGGTTGAGGTTGGCACATCTTTCAGGGATGCAACAGGTGGTGTTCGTACCTCAGATACCTTGGCTGATAATGGTTTTTCGAGACTAGCCTGTGCTGCAAATTTTTGCTCAGCTTCTCGGGCTCGATCAAATAATTCGTCCCAGGTGGTAGGTCTAGCTGTCAGGAGTACGTTCCTGAAATTCTGCAGTAACATTTGACTGATGGAACAAACGGCGGTAGCTTTGTCTACTCCGAAGAACACACGTCGAAACATTTGTTCCTTCCTTCGTATGAATATTTCCTCTTCTTCGTCCAGCACCTGGGTCTGGCTATAAAACTGTGTCGTTAGTCTAGCAAACCCCTCCTTGCCAGTGAATTCCGCCACTATCGAATTACTGAACTGTTTCCAGTCCATTAAGAATTCTCTGTATCTTTCCCGCCATGTGAGGGCAAGGCCCTTCAAATGTAATTGGGCACTTTCGAGCCACTGTTTCGGTGGCAGGTCCATTTCTTTGAATTCTTTTTTGCAATTGTGTGTGAATGCTACTGGATCGTTGTTTGGGCGACCTGCAAAGTCAATAATCTATATGTCATCGTCTCTTCTGGTTGCTGGATGGCCAGGTGCTGTACCGGGTTGTGTATATATCCAGGATGGCTTGGATCTGTGGGAATGAGAGATGTGTTTCCTTCTGCATCTCTCACGCTGGTAGGCCATCCCGGGCATAGAGACGCGTTCGTCTGGCCCACCTATATATAGGTGGTAATAGGGCTCACTGCACGTCGTGCATCGGATGCGGTTTATGTCTAGGCCGGGACACGTAATCTCATTGCAGAAACTCGTGGGTTGTTGACAGCAAACTGTACAGTGGTACTCTAATCCGTCTGTGTCCCGGGCCTCTTCAGGCCAGCCTATTAGGCATAATGATAAGAGTTTCGTGCAATAGGTGCATTCTATTCTTAGTGTGCCATGGCCTGGACAGTCGGCACGGCTACACTGTATGTCAGAGGAGTCATGCTCGTTATTTAGGTTTTTGCCGGTGGCGGCATTGATGTCAATGTCTGACATGGTAGCGGTTAAGGGTTTCCCCAAAGTCTACTTGACTGATCGTTTTGACCTTTAGTTCTTGGGGTATGGTTGGTCTAGTTCATGCTGTTAACTGCGTGCAGCTATTCGTCAGATGCCCCACGTTAAGCACCAGGTAATCTCTTGACGCATGCCCGATTAGACTGACTTGGCACATTGATCCAAGATTTTGTCCGCTAGACAAAAAGCGGGGTAGTTTGATTTAGTTTGCTCACTCCTTCTTCTTGGGCATTCTAGTCGGGGTACGTTTCACCTAGAAGCGGCGAATTTGATCTAGGCCTCATAGGTAGCACTCGACCTTGCTCAATGTCTGGGCAGCTTGTAGGCTCTCAGCGTGGGGTAGGGAGGGGGCTGCGTGCCAACAGGGTTGTGTATCCTCCACGTGAAGGGAATTCACTCATAAGTTCCTGCTGCCTGTAGGGTAGGCAATGTGTCTTTTACATCAGTGGTATTGAAAGAGGTACTCTTGGCGATGAGTCGTAATTATATCAGATTAGTTGTGTAAGCAGCACATGTCATTATAATACCAATTAGTATACATTACGTAACTCAATTGTGAATTTTTTTCATTTTTATTGACTTAGTGTTGATGGGGAAGTAAGCTGTCTCGCTGGTGAAGGGCCATTCCTGTTGCACTGGCCGACACCTTTCTGCCTCATACGCCACCCCTCGCTGGTGCTCCCCACCGCTTCTCCATGCCTTCTTAGCAGCTGGGACATCTGCTCTATGAAAAAGCGGGGCCTTGTTGCAGGCACGGGAGTCGAACCCACAACATGAATTCACGGAGTGCTGTTCTGGCGCACTCGCAGTGAGGAGAGCGAGGGAGAGAGAGGGTGGTGCAAGGCCTTCCAGTAAGTCGGCCAGTGGCTACTATAAAATGTCACTGGGGCCTGATGACGCCCCCAATCCTTGACCCTCTCTGCTGGTACTACTACTCAAGAGCAGCATCAACACTTGAGGTCGGCGAGAGATCTTGTGAGGGCAGCATTGCAGAACGAGCTGTGATACCAACATCTTGGGAGAGACATATCCAGATTGGCCATCTACGACAGCAGGACAACACAAGAGAGGCAGAGGAGCTCCGGTCATGATGTACTTAACAGTGGTAAGGAGAAATTCGGTTCTGGATGCAGGATATATTCAGAGGTGATACTACGCGCAGCGAACCCTAGATGTTCCCCCATTACGAGCCAATTAATTGTTAATGTAATTATAGCTTTGAAGAATCAAGTTTTATTCTATATTATATATCATTCAGTATTTGCTTATTAATGTATTTGATATCCTTTATTGTGTGAGAAGAAGCAATAAAATAATTTGTAGCTGTTGTATTATTCTTGTGTTATTGAGCCGTCTGAGTTACCACCCCCCCCCCCCCCCCGGCGAAAGTAAAGTGACGTCTCTAATAAGCATTCCCAGGTAGAGCATTACACACTATACCAATGTGACCCCTTTTTATATTCGGAGAGGGTAATGGGAAAGAAACAGGGAGAGGGTAGAGAGATAGAGAGGAAGCGGGAGAGGAGGAGAAAGTAATAGAGAGAGGGTAATGTAAAGAATAGAGTGATAGAGGTGCAAGGTGTGGACGATGATAGAGGGGAGGGGAGATGAGAAATGGGTGGTAGAAGAAGGGAAGAGGTAGAGAGCGAGAGGGAGAGGTATGGGAAAGGGAAGAGAAAGGAAGGGAGGGGAAAATGAAAGAAATGGGAGGGTGTGGTAAGAGAGAAGAAGATATAATGGTGGAGAAGGAGGGGAGAATCTGAGGAAAGCATGGAGAGATTTTGACGGCTCTTAACAATGGTCTTGAGAGCCAAAATGAGAGAGCAGAGTAAATGGAAGATCTGAGACAAACCTGTGACCAGCAGCATCATCAGCCATAATTCTTAAATACAAAAATTCAAGTGTTACTCTGCCGGGAATTAAACTAGGGAGTTTATTCATTAACTTTTGATGGTTCAGGTCAGTAGTGTGCACACAGTGGATCTTTTAACAACACCATCGAGAATTTTGTACACATTATGCACTGTTGTTAAGGAATTCACATGAATTGTACAGTTAGCGATAGCATATTTGGCAAAACAGCATTATGGCCTTCTTGATTTCGCTGTTGTCAACATGAACAGCAGAAAATAACTAAGGGCATTATTATCAAACAAGCAGTGGATAGCAAACTTGAAAGGTATCATATTCATTCTCTTCCTGCAAAAAATGTGTTCCAAAATGTTATGTATGATCTTGTGACAAATAATTAGATTTGTGCATTCCCTAGACATACTGCCAGTTTACAAGTCCCACAAAATTGTGTGAACAACTTATTTTACAGACAGTGGATTTTAAATATTTCTCAGACAATAAAATATAATAAATTACCGTATTCTGAAGTGTATAGGTGTATAGGCGGCACATTTTTACAAAAAATGACTACAGAAAATGGGGTGCGGCTTATATACGAGATATTGGCATAAAAAAATTTTTTCCCCAAAACATGTTTAGAAATGTGTCTACATGCAGTACATTTTAATATTTTAACTTACAAGAAGGGAGGGAAGTGATAAAGAAGACGATGGAAGTAGGGCGGAGGGGAGGGGACTTTCCACTCATAAATTCGACAAACTTTTGCCCAGCTGGATGAATCTCAGAGAGACAAGTTGGATGTTTTGGCACATTGCTCACCACTTGGACTGTTGTGTGTATACTGTGAGTTAGTGCTGGATGCAGTGGGAATATAAGGGTACACACATACATTAAGAAGACTTGGACTGACCCCAGCGGACCATCAGCAGGGAGGATCATTTCATTGTGCCACAGGTTGAAAGCACTCTACGGCATCGCTGCGCACCATCCAGGGACGTGTCAAAGCAGCTGGGGATATGCCAGTGTCCACTAGTAACATATCCAGGCAGCTAGCAGAGAGAGATCTGTTACTGTGGCATCCCTTATGATGACTAACATTACGACCTGAGCATCACCGAACACATGCAACCTGCCAGAAATAGACATCTTTACAGTTTCCAGACTAGCGACAGGTGGTTGGTGTTTAGAGACAAATCACGGTTCTGTCTGGATACAAACAATCACAGAATTAGAGTCTGAAGACATCCTGACTAGCGTCATGATCCACACTTCATTGTAGAGTGACATAGTGCCTCAATGAGAGTTGTTATCATGTAGTGTGCCATTTCCTACAATTTCCACACCCCAATGGCAATAATTGAAGAAACCCTGATAGAGCGGTGATACGTGGAAATTCTGTGACCATGTGCACCTCCCTTACTTGTGCAGCTCCCCAACTCCATTTTCCAGCAGGATAATGCCTGGCCTCACACAACACTGATATCTAGCTGGCCTGCCTTCATGATGTCAACATGCTTCCTAGGTCAGCAAGTTTCCAAGACCTCTGACCCAACTAGAACATTTGGGACCAGATTGGACTGCAACTTTGACCAGCGGCAATTAAAGCAGATTTTGAGGGTCAGTTGTGCCAGCTGTGGTAGGAACTTCCTCAGGAGAACGCCTGACCCTATCACCGTCTGTCTCCACGTTACAAGTGGTCCAACACCATACTAAGTGAATCCTGCAAGTGTTGGTCCCCTGTAATAAATGCTTGGTATGGTAAAATATTAGGATACTTTCTGTATACGTACTACCACATCCTATGCAAGTACCCACATACACTCCCCCACTTCGTAATAAAACCTTCCTAGTGATCTTTTTTTTTTTTTTGCAAATTAGTGTACATGGAGATTTGGCACAAAATCAGAGAATAATGAAATAATGGCGACATGTTGTATACACTACTGAGCAGCAGAATGCACTTGTGTTGAATTAAAAAATTGTAACAATTTTAGTTTTGTACAGTTTCAAAATAATTAACTAGTAATTCTAATTCAGCACGTGATTTTGTAAAATGTTGGATTTCGGAAAGTAATTCAACTGTTGTACATCTCAACTGGTAAATATCTAACTATACTTTCACTGAAAACCAAGGAAATTTCATGAATTTATGAAAATGTTAAATGAGTGTTGTATGATCCTAAAGATTCAAGATACAGGACACTAGGTTCTATGGCAGGCTCCACGCTATTTGGAAACCCAACGTCAGTGGTGAAATGGATACCGTAAGTTTAGTCTTTACACCACACACAAGCAATCACAGCCACCAACACATTTCACAAACACAGAACCCCAACCAAGAAAGACCACTCACGCCTCGTCTCGGGCCCCCATGATGAACGGCACAGAGCCAATCTGTTGCTTCTTGGTGTCAGGCAGGCGTGCCAGCAGCCTCTGCACAAGAGCCATTTGCCGGGTCAGGATGCTGTGATGCATGATCATAGTGCGATACACTACCTCCGGCGATGGAATCTGCATGCGCTTCCTACCAACAAACAACAAGCCAATACTGCCAACATTGCAATACTCTGCCTGCCAAGCTCCAAAAAGAGCTTCAGGTAACAGTCTAGCATGACAGAATAGCAACAAATATCAAAGTAGTAACACTAGTTTGTAATGAAGATAGCAAAGAGAGAACTTACAATAAGAATAAGAATGTTATGATTTGAAATAAATGTGTGCACAATGCGAAAGTTACTAATTTTCAAAAAGTTGGAGGTAACCTAATAATTTGTGATCTAAAACAAAATATTCTCTTTTTAAATATGAATAAAAAGCATGTCTCAGAGAATTTAGTAAAAAGATTCATCTTGACTTATGAACAATTTTCCAATGCTAATGGATGACTTAACAGGGAGAGGTTTACTTATATATACTTCTTTATATGATTATAACTTTTTTTTCATAGCATTCACATAAAGTATCAATCAAAATACAAAATAACATGCCTAGGGGTGTAATAGCCCCTGTGTCTTGATGTCATATGATATGTGTTAGGGCCCCGATCATGCAATTAAGTATATTCATTGTAATTGTAGTGGTTTGTATAGGAAATATAAATTAGAGTTAGTAATACTTATAAGGCATAAGGAACAGAGTATCACATCAAAACTAGTTCATAGTATTGCACAGTGTATAACTTTGTCAATGTGGTGTACTATTGGAATAGTGTTTGTTTGTAACTTGGTGTACGTGCAGACAAGAGGTCATGTACTATCATGTATGTCTATTTCTAAGAATTGTTGTGTGTAGACAATGCATCCCAAAACGGGCATGAAATAAGGAATGGACTGTGATTGGTGGATCCCAATAAGGACACAAAATAAGGGAACCACTAAAATTGGTAGAAAAGTGGACTCGCCCAGACGAGACGAATGGACATAGCGTTGAGTTGATGTGTAGATTGTCAGACTAGGTATGGGTCTCATCAGAGTATGATGTGTTTTTAGTAACAAGAGAACATCAAAGTGCATAGTACTGTAATAAATTGTACATAATGTATTTATTAAGTTTAATAGTAATTACAGGGTTGTACTCTAGCTACTTTGTCGTTGTTAATCAAGTAACTTCACTCAAGACACCCTGAACTCTTCTCTGCTAGCAATATTGAAACGACGTTGTAGGGATACGACAGGGGCCTTATTCTGGAGTTTCCAGTCCCATGTGAGTAGTTTGTCAAGCAGCATTTTGCCAAATGAGATGCTGTTTTGGTATGCTGGAACCACTAGAGTCTGCTCCCCTGCAACTTGAGTGCTCGGAGTAAAAACAAAGTGGTTCGAACAGAGTGACTCAACTGTGTCGCATGTGACTGCATGCAGAAAATTGTTCAATATTGTTGCTTGTCAATTCACACAGTTTCAGATGAAAACAATATGTCATAGACTGCAATGAAAAGTCATTCAACATATTTATATTAATATGAGATGGAGCAACTTTCTTCATTTCTTTGTGGTTCTTCTACTTACATTTATAAATTATATAATTTTAATGTATTCATGTAACCATTTAAGTATTATTATTGTTACATAATGCCTGAGGGGCATGTACCATTTTGTGAAATGTACGAGATCTTAATAAAAATAAAAGAACTAAATTTTATTTTAATTTAGTTACACAGCTATTATTTACTGCATTAACATATCTATCTCCACCATTACTTTTTTTATTTTTCAGTGAGCGCAGTATTTAATGTCTATCTAAACTCTAATTAAAGTGCTTCGCAATGTCTCTGTTTGGTTATAGTCAATTAACTAACACTCAGCATTGACACATGTTCAGCCTGTCTGTCACCATCATTTGAAATCTCATTCACGAATGCATACAGTTCAATAGCCCAGAATGCCAGTTGCACCCTTCACTGCACCGACGCTAGCGGTTGCAGATTTTCCTCCTGATGGTCATTTTTGTATTCCCTCGTTGCTCTTCTGGCTCATGTATTTCCTTCATGTTGTCCTTCTTGAAATACCTTGCCCGACATTCTCTTATCATACAGCAACATCATACTGTCGCTTTTTATTCTGAGGTGCTGCAAACAAAATCATGAATGCCAACTAGTCTGTTATGTAATTCGCTGACATAATCAGGGGCTGCAGTTTCCTCTTCCCTCGGTCGCCCAAACAGCAGAGTACTAGGAAAGCCAACAGCATCCTTGACTATGTTACTCTTGTGGACTCATAAACTGCCTAGCAGTAGACAAAGGTAAACAATGGCAGATTTGAATCCCAATCATTTTGGTTGTCTGCCACAAAGACCAACAGGTACTGCTCAAGAGTGCAGTTAAGCCTCTCGACCATTCCATCCGACTGAGGGTGTAAGGCTTTAGCCCTAGTCTTTTTCATTCCCAGAACCTTTGTTACCTCCTGGAATACCGCCGCTTCAAAGCTTCTTCCCTGAACGGAATGGAGTTCTAGTGGCACCCCAAACCTTGAGAAAACATGCTCCATAAGTGCATCTGTCAGAGTATGTGCTTTTTGGTTCAAAAGGGGAATGACCACAAGCCACTTAGTACAATAATCTTGGGCCACCAATAGATACAGATTACCTCTCTATGTGACAGGCAAGGGACCCATAATGTCTACTACTATCCTTTCAAATGGGGCTCCAACATTGTTTTTCTGGAGGTGAATTAGTCCCCTGGTCATTAGGCCTTTCCTCACAAAGAAGGTGTCGCTCATTTGGCACCACTTCTCAACATCCTCCTGACAATGAAGCCAGTAGAAACACAGTCTAATTCTGTCAAGGGTCTTATTAACACCAAGTACCCACTGGCTGCCACATTATGCAGTTCGTTTATTACTTCGGGAACCGTGAATTCTGGAAGGACCAACTGTAAGCGTATATTTTCCATCATTATTTTCCCAGTTTTTGTAAAGTACGCCATTCTTCAGTATGAAGGAATTCCATTATGCCCAGTATGCTTTGACTACTGTGCTTAGGTTGGATATCTCTTCCCATTTTGGCAGACAGCCAGCTTCTTTCCATCTCAGTAATGGATGAAAGTGGGATCATTCAGCTGATATTTCCTATTACTCTCATCACTCCAGGTAGGTGGCCCATCACAAGATAAAATACCTTGAATTCTTGGTCTCCATACCTTCAGCGATTCACCACTCACTTCTTCCTGGTGTTCGCAATAACAACAGAATGGCTCACATGACGCCTAGAAAGTAAATCTCCATTGCTGTGAAGAGGTCCAGATCTGTGATGTATATTCATATTCTTGAAGATGATGTATCTACCGGGCTCTTTGGCCTTCTGGGTTCTTGAAATTGAGTAGCCTTCATAATGAAGCATTGTCAGTTCTGAGAATAATATGTCTTCCATAAAGGGAGGGGTGGAAGTGTGAAATTGCCTTCACCATGGCCAGAAGTTCCCTGTGTGTGACACAGTAATTTCTCTCAGGCTTATACATTATCTTACTGAAGTATTCTAGTGGTTTTTGATTCCCATTCTGAACTTGAGAGAACACAGCACCAATGCCTACATCACTAGTATCAGTGTCCATAATTAACCAGCCCTCACTTTTCAGGAAACCAGGGTGATATCAGAATTTCCTTTAGCTTACTAAAAGCATCTTCACACAGTGGTCCAGTGAAATTTCCTTTTCACCTCAGTCAGTTCATACAGTGGTTTGGCAACTGTGGCAAACCCAGGTACAAATTGACGGTGATAGGCACATGATCCCAGAAAACTTTGCACTTCAGTTTTGACATGCCATGAGCGCTGTCACATACATATTTAAGCCTGAGCCTATGGTGATGCCCTGGTGTACTGTAGCACTGACCACCGCTGCTCTTTCCACCTTTGTACTAATCCTATTCACAAACAGGTCAACTGATTGGCCCCTGACAGGTCAGCAACCAGCACAACACCGCGCTCCAGTCTGAGTGGGTGGACCTACCCCCTCGCTTGCCTTACCCTGGCCAGCAGGCACCGAGTGCGCACACTCGGCGCATATCAGGGAATGATTTCCAATCCATGCAGCATGCGCCAGCCACCCTTAGCTCGCCATGTCTCTCGCGGGTATTTATTACTATGCACTCACTCCAGACAGGGCAGTTCAAAGGCAGTTTGTAAGCAACTATGCACCGGAATATCATCTGCAATTCTTGCCATCTCACCACGCTCTTGCCTTCAGCAGTAGCAGTTAATACTATATGTTTGAACATTATGATCACCAAACTTTGTGATTCTCAACGCTTTAAAGCAGAAGCTATTGTCGTAGAGCCTTCACTTTCGCTATGAGTGTTGGCCACATGCCTCGTCCGTGCCGGACATAGTTTACCAGTGTCTCTCTCACCCTCAGTTCTATTGAAATCTCACTGTCGCCCTGCGGCAAACACTTGGCAAACTTGTTCCCTCATCCATCAGACATTAGCAAGCACAGGTCAGAGATATATGTATTATATTGACATACTTGGCTACTTGTGGGGGGTGGGATGTGCCTGATTATGATACAGACCTCTTTGCATACTGATGGATGCGGATATAGTTGATGATGTTCCGAGGGCGCCTCGGAAAAACACAAGGATCACCGTCTCTCAGGGTAGTTACAGGTTGACAGCCTGTGGCAGCATCCCCCCACAGCACACGTTTACTTACGTATAGATAAGTCGCTGTTACACACTAACACTTTCCTACACGTGGTGACCTAGCCACGTGGTAGCACTCACTGGAGAGGGCCAGTTCCCGTGGTGAAAATTAAATAAATAATTAACGAACAAGACAAGGATTTCAAAGAAACGAGTTGTATTACCAATAAGGAAGTACACTGGTAACAGGTACAAGTCCCCATGACTGAAACGGGCTTGGCACATGAGGACTGCCAGGGACTGATGCAGTCGAAAAGTGCGGAAAACACTGTGAAATTAAATACGCGTTAAGCTCTCCGGGGTCGCGAGTTGACAGAGAGGAGGGTCGGCACACGGAAGGAGCAAAAAGAAATAGGTTCTGGTATATTATGATTAACTATTGAACACTACTTGCTTAGTACAAAGGTGAAGCTTCCGTGGTGTGTGGCGCGATGTGCTTCTACCCTCAATGACCCACTGTTCCAGACTAAAGATGGTGGCGCAGAGTTACCGTTACTAACTGAGATCTTCCCGCCAGCATCTCTAAGGAAATGTTCACAAAATACATATATGGAACAAGATACATAAGAAAGAGATTACAGGCAGAAAAATAATCCAGCAAATTAATTGCGTATTTCTGTAGTGTTAATATTATTCTGGAAAGTCTTAGATCACTGTTGATAAGTGTCTCTCGTAAATCAGAATATTCAGTAAATGCCGGTACATGCATGCAGAACACACAAACACACTTCAAAATAAAATACAAGTACAAATTACACATAAAAGCCCTTTTTAAACAATGATATTAAATTAGCTCAAACTTAATAGACAAACGGTTTAAATTTTACGTGGCTAGATTGGCAAGATGGCTGCCGGAACTGCAAACATCAAGTGCATATTTTAATAAAAAGAATAAATGTTACGTCCTTAGAACAAAATAACACATGACAAAACATTGCAAAAAAAGACTACAGAATTATGAGCACTTTGGTTTGTTACTACGTAAGCACACGTAAACCACGTGGGTGAACACTTAATAATAAAACACTTTAATGCAGGAATGCAAAGAGAGTTAACGCTTCCTCGGGCATGCATTAGGCTCTGTTTTTGGGGGATCACAATCACAGAAGTAAACACGTAACACGCTGTTTACTCGTGGGCAGCGTGTGTTTCAGAACACTGAGCGGTTCCCCTAACCTGTTCGTGCATGAACGGCTCACTACCTACGAATGCACTGGTGCACATAATGCAGTTGGTGCAGCGGTGAGTATCACATCGTTTTTGCCCCCGAGCGGGACAGAGAGCGAGGGCGACATCAATACATTCCTACTGACAGAATAAAACACATACCTACTAAGTAACCTCTGTTTGGTCTGATCATTCTCTTCCCCTTTCCCCTCTCGTTCCCGCTTTGCCTACTGTGCGCATATTGAATCATCTATTTCTAGGTACACATACCATCATCATGATAGTGTGTCAAATTCGAGTCCCCAATGAAGAGTACTCCCATTTCCTGTCAAAGCTTTTGGTTAGCTGGTTGCTAGCTGGTACTGCCGCCCTTCTAGCGCCACTGTGGCAAGGGGAGAGAGAACTCTTCTCTGAAGCTCCTGAGGATTGAGGAGAAAAAACCAGTTTAAGGCAATACGACTCTCAGGCTACAAGCTGATCACGCCGCTTACCTAACACCTGTGGAGGCCTCACGTGGGGAACACTGAACGCTGTGTACCTACAAGGGCAGTTGAGGTTAGTAACAGGTAGTGCTGCTCACTCAAGTTTTCACCGAGGGCAATCAAGGGGCCCTCTCCCCAAGCCGCTAGAGGCCCAAGTATCATCCCTCGTGAAGCGCACGTTTCTGCGCTGAACAAACGATAGGACTCTGGTAGGGGTTTACCTCAAAGCACCAACTCCATGAAGAGTAGATTCCTTCCTGGGCGGACCATGCACGATCTATCTTCCCCCGCGCTACTACATAAATTTAAACAACAATTATGGTCAAGCCTACACATTCAGGACACCCACTAATTCCTTTAAATAGTAATAATCTATTTTTCATTTTTTGTTTTATCCTTTGACATTAAATATAACATCACTGAGTGTGCATAGCTGTGTACACACAGCTATTCCTAAATGCCCAATCACCAGGTGGGCCATAAAATGGATAGCATAACCTTCACTGCCCAGCTACATGTTCTGGTGAGCCAGGGCCGGATGCCCTCTGGGTGCAACCATGTCAGACCATAAGGCCCCCCTCAAAAATCTTAATTAAGGAGACCCTAGTTCCCAGGTCTCTAAAGGGATATTGGACTTACACACTTTCCATTGTCAACACGCTGAGTGTACTAAGGCATCAAGTTATTTCTTGGTGTCCAACGTGGGGACTCACGAAGCTCTGGTAGAGCTAGTGAAACCAGTGAACATCCAGAGAAGAGCTTCACTGGAAAGAAGAGCAGTTGCCCGTCCATTCAAACCCGGAACACTTCAGAGAGTGTCAAAAAACTCAGTGGCAGCTAAAAACCCCAAACAGTATTTTTGTCATGGCAACCGAAAACAGCTGGAGTACCTAACCAAATGAAGGAGAACCTCGATGCCGCACCATGTCCCATGCATAGCTGGAGAGGGAAATCTGACCATCCAATGCACACACTGTGGCGACAATTACCACTATCTGTGTTTAGGATGTCAAGACGAGGAAAAGGACAATGGCGGATTAGAATTCCGCTGCCCCAGATGTCAAGAATGACAAGCCCACTGCGACATAGTCCAATGAATTGCGGAAAGCCTATACAGAGTATCCTGTAATGACTCCTCCGGCCTGCACCATTTTAAATGCCTTGGTTGGCCAGACAAAACCCCAACATGGAAGGGTTCACGTATAGCTGCACCATATGTCGCACAGCCTAGAGATATGCACGAGCGTATAGCCTGCCTCGAGAAAATAGGCCAAGGGGGGAAGTGGTCTTAACGATCCACAAATACACCAGGAAAACGCAGGATGCCACACAACAATTCATAGAGGCCTGCAAGGCCAAATTCACCTGCACTAAGCTCCCAAAAGCATTATTCATAACGAAGACCAAAGCCCAACTGGAACGCAAGACTCGCCAATGGTGGAATCGCTATGGCAAATTTGCAACAAACTGTGATCAGTTCTTCAAGAGACCGATCTCCCATTTATCAGACAAATCAGTGCTGTCACAGCTAACCGAGGAACTTTACACCAAGTACAAAAATCCTGAGGAAGAAGCTGAAATTTTCATTAGGCGCAAGGTACTGCTACTTCAGTACTTACAGCCAGGCCAGCCCATAGAGGCCAACGTCGAAATGATCACATTGCGGTTACTCCCTGAGATAAAACATTTTCTGCAAAACCCACCCTCGCAAGGGATTGAAGAACTAGTAATGTGTGCACGGATCCATGAAATTTTCATTAGGCGCAAGGTACTGCTACTTCAGTACTTACAGCCAGGCCAGCCCATAGAGGCCAACGTCGAAATGATCACATTGCGGTTACTCCCTGAGATAAAACATTTTCTGCAAAACCCACCCTCGCAAGGGATTGAAGAACTAGTAATGTGTGCACGGATCCATGAACAGGATGTAGCCGAGGAGAAGTGCACCAGTCATCCTGCCCGACCCACTACAGCTGCACCACCACGAAACACAGAATCAGGAGGGAAAATGTGAGAGACCGCACTCCCTCCCCCAAACCAGTCAGAGCTTACCTAAGTGCTGGTATTGCCCAGAACGGCACTTCCATCGCGACCGTCTGGTGCTTAAAGGCAAGACACCACGAGAAGGATTCTCAAGCCAGCGCCATGAAGGCTAAGAACCCTGTCCAGAGCAAATAAAAATCTAGCAATTACACATCAAAACTGGAGGGAAACACAGTGGCCGGGGAAAACCAAGGATCTCAAGTCCCAGAAAAATAAGTGAGGCCCCAGAAGTGTCGGTGTTACAGGAAAGGGGTAAAACTGAAGAACCGCTGTGTAGTGTATCACAGTAAAGATTGATACTTGCGAATTAGTGGCTATGCTAGACACAGCGAATGCCAATTCCATTTGTCAGTAAGCTGTATCTAATGACAAGACACGAAACTCCGAGACACTACCACGGCTGTGAATATGGCCCAAGAAGGGTCACACCTGTCAATTGAAGGGGCAATCAATCTACTGATCCAGGGGGGAGAAAAGGGCATCCTGACAGAATTTTTTGTGGTCTGTGGGTTAATAAAACCATAATTCTAGGGCAACCCTGACTAGCTAAGTAACAGGTGATCATCGACTACCAGCAAGGCAAAGTGTATCTCGGAACTGATAAGCAGAGGTCGATCACCTGGAAGGAGCCAGAGACAACCAAAACATGACAGAGTATTACAGGCGAAGAAGTGAACCACCAGCTAGATGGACCAGCAGTAGCCCTATTGGTAACTACCTTAAAGACACATTACAAGGTGTTCGAGCACCAAGGAACCCTACAGCAAATCAGTAGAATAATGCATGAAATTCAACTTTGCTGCCCTGACATAATACATAACAAGCCAGACAACCCATCACCCTACCGAAGGCAGCTCATTGAGAAACAAATTGAAGAGATGAAGCAGCTGAAAATCATAAAACCTACCAATTCGGCCTACATTGCAAGGGTAGTACTAGTGCTGAAGGACAGAACACAGACGCTCTGTGTGAACAATCACAACCACAATCAAGTCACGCAACCAATAGCCACACCCCTTATTAATGTGAGTCATACACTAAAGGATCTAGGCAAATAGAAAATTTTTATTGTGCTTGATTTGCACTGCAGGTATTGGTAGATTCTAGTGCAAGAGGAATCCAGGAAATACACCGCACGTATCACCTTGATGGGGAAGTGTACCAATTCAACGTAATACCATTTGGAGTGAAAACCGCCCCTGCCACTTTCCAATGACTCATCTCGACAGCAGTCCTGACAGGCAATCTAGGAGACTTCTGTAACGTATATTTGAATGACATAATTTTTTCTGATTCCTGGGAAGACCACATGAGACACCTGTAACTGGTACTTGAGATTCTGGCTACGTGGCCTGACATGCCGGCTAGACAAATGCCTCTTTGGCGAATGCAAAGTCGAATTCTTGGAACACCACGTTACACCAGAGGGAAACTTCCTACAAACTGAAAAAATCTGAACTATTAGCGAAGCTAATACCCCCCCAGAACCCAAAGCAGTTACGCCAGTTTTTAGGCATATGCAACAGGCTGAGAAATTTCGTCCCAAATGTATCCGACTTAATAGGACCCACCCCTCAATCAACTGCTACAAAAAGACCAGACGTGGAAATGGACACGACCAGGCATTTAACTCTTTAAATACCCACTTTGTCGAGCCCAAGATGTTGCATAGACAGATGGCCGGCACGCCCCTAATTCTGCAGACTGATTCAAGTGGGGTCGGGTTGGTAGCTGCACTATGCCAGAAAGACAACGCGAGCAACAAATGCATGATTGCTTATGCAAGCACTCTGCTGTCCAACACGCAGCACCGTTACCACAGCAACAAGCAAGAATGTTTAGTTATCATCTAGGCAGTTAAACAGTTAAAGTATTACCTGGAAGATGCCCCATTCATTTTACATATGGACAACAGGGTGTTAACATGGCTACGTACCGCAAGTGCCACAAAATTAAAGTTATGCCGATGGGCGTTATTCCTGTAGAAGATAACTTTGAAATTCAGCACTGCCCAAGCTGAATTAATGAACTCCCCAACGCTCTACACCGTGCTCCAGACAAAGACAAATGGGAAGCAGAAGTAGGTGACTGGGAACGTATGCTACCCTCTGGAAGTTGTAGGTTCCGTCCACACTACAGCAAGATTTGTGCTATTATTATCTTCACAAGCACTCACATGCTGAACACCCAGGAGCTGCCGAAACTGTGAGAGAACTGACTATCAGGTTCTATAGGGATGGGGTAACCAAGTAAGTACGTGAGTATGTAAGCCAGTGTCTAAAGTGTGCCACTACCAAAGCCCACGGGGCTGAACGCTCCAAAGGAATTCCACGACGACCCAAGACGCCTTGGACAACCATAGCGGCCGACCTAATGGGGCCTTACCCTAGATCACATAAAAGGGAACGTTACTTGATAGTCTAGACAGACCTCTTCTCAAGGTGGGTACAGGCATATCCCCTGCCAAATGCAGAAGCCTCTACCATTATACACAAGTTAGAAGAAGAATTTTTCCCATGCTGGGGTTTCCCGAAAAGTATCCTTATAGATAATGGAAATCAGTTTACACGGAAAAAATGGGAAGTTGCCTGCCACCACTGGGGAGTCGAACCCTGGATGACCCCGAGCTATCACTTCCAGGGAAACCCTATGGAGTGCAGACATAAACCAGGTAAAAAATTGCCTCAGGGTACGAATGAGGGAAGACCATCAAATTGAGATCGCTACATCCTGGATATTTTATTCATGCTAAAGAGACCGCAGAATGAAGCAACCGGCACCTCTCTAAGTGAACTGCTTCTTCGACACATGCTATCAAGTCCGAAGAAATGGGAATGGAACAGAAAAAATAGGCAAAAACGGTCTAAAAAGGGTGAAAAAGTCAGCAAGTTGCAGCAGCATTATGTCACCCAGAAATACTGCGTGCAGGATAACCAGAAACCGTCCAATCTGCAAGCCGGCAAAACAGTGTTTTTACACAGCCACACTCTTAACAAGGCAGCAAAGTTTCATGCAGAATTCTATCCCAAGTGAGAATGCCAACATACCATTGTTGAATGGCGTGGAAAAACCTTGTGGCTTGAAGATATATGGGAAAATATATTAGCAAGTAAGAGAGTAGCACAGCCCAGCGGCAGGGGGCGTTACCCGCCAGCAGCGTGAGCACCAGGAGGCACTGCACACTGCAGAACTGCTGCCACTCAAGGCAGAGTGCGAGCACCAGGAAGCACCACCCACACCGGACCTGCCGGCACTCCAGGTGGAGCGCAGCACAAAGGACCCACCTGCGAAACAACCATCAACGAAGACAGCCAAGCATGCCAGCACCCGTACGATGGAGGGCCCGCCAACTACGGAGCAGTCATGCACCTTTGCTGGGCCAGATCCAGCTTCAGTTCAGCTGAGAAGGAAGGATGACAACACAACGTCACTCACTGTGCCTTCCAGCACCCCGTCGCCAGCTGTGCCTACAGGTCTGCCGCCTGTAGCACAGCTAAATCCGAACGCAGAGGTGTTCAGTCCAGCCATCTCCACCCAGCAGGCAGCAGCCGCAGTGAATGTGCCGAGGTATGTGCCAACACAGCGTCACCAAATGCATTGGCGTGGTTGCAGAGGCAACACAGCAGCAGGGAGGGAGGTACAAGGAGACATCTTGGCATCCCTCCCCCTCCTACAGATGGCCTCAAAGACTCCGTGCTTAGGGGCAGGATGCTCCTATAGCCCACTTTGAGCACTAGTACTGTGCATAGGGGCGCATTCGTATCTATCGCCCGCTAAGTGAAAACCTCGTGTGCATCAAAGACACTCTACCTCAGTGTAGTGCATGGGATTAGCACATAGGTTAGTTTATTATAATTGGTGCATAAAGTAAACTAGCTTAGTTATTTTGTTCGCCAGTGCAGTGTGAACCCCCAACCAAAAAGCAGAGCATTTTTTTATTAAATTCTCCCCAAGGGCCTTCCTACAAAGAAAATTCAGAGTGTGAAAAAAAATTTGTGTATACATGTATCAATGTAACCTGTTATGTCTTCCCACATATGTATGTGTCGTATATCTTTTGTATTTTACCCAATATTCAGTAGCGTGCATTTCCAGTTCATTTGTGTTCTGTATATTTGGGCTCTCCAGAAAAGCTTTAATATTCAAGCACGCATAAATATTTAAGAGTAGGAGTTTTCCAAGGCCAATCATAATAAACAAGTCAAGCAATACGCTCCCCCAGCGAAGTTGAGATTGTACTTACCCGCATTGTGTCTTTGGGTATTCTATATATTCTTTACCGAAATGTGATTATGTTTGTTTGATTTACCAGCCTTAGAAAGTCATCCTTACTGACAAAACCATTTGCAATTAACTAAAGTATTTTTCCTGCTTACCAGTCTCTCTGCCAGTGCATTTATAAATAATAATTTCATTGTTTACTTAGAATATTTTCTGGCCGTAAGCCACATTAAGCACCAGGCCTAGTGTGACTATGGATTTGGAGTTAACCAATTAGCATTTTCACTTAAGGTCTATGAGCCACACTTTACCATAGCTTTTACTATTCTTATTTTTGTGCTTAATAAAATTACCAGTGTTTTCACGGCCTAAGACCCATGTTTTTTAATATAATTTTTCTTTCAGTGTGATGTGTTTTGCATTGTATACATTATGTTTTTTGGCCTGTGAGCCACCATTAATAACCACTTTTTATTCGAGAAATACAATGTTCTCTGAGCCAATCACAACAAAGTCTCTTTACTAGAAACAGGCTCCAACGTAACTTTGAAGTGTCTTGTGTTTGTTTTTCACAAGTGACTCCGATTGAAGTTGCATGCCCATTAATTACCCCTTAAGGTGAAGCTTAGATAGGTAACATACTCATAGAGTAGCTATTTGTTTATGTTCTATGAGCGGAAAGTAAATACGTGTTTTGTTGTTTTCCCATTGTAGTAACGAGCCATTGGGCATAGATTGTACCATTCCATTAAGTAGGTCACGTACTTCAGAATTAAAATTATTTACCTGCATTTTCCTTACTGAAGTTTTGCAGTCACCTTAGCAAACCCTTAAGACTACTTAATTTATTTGTGGTTTGTGTAGCTTTTCTTACGGACTGTGAATAGGGCCACCCAGCTTTAACTTTGTTAGAACCTTTGAGGCTAATATGTGCAACACAGTTATGTATCCAAGAGCAGGGATTTGCGTTAGCCGAGCATCTAACTAAGTTCAGAACTCCAACCAAACTGAAGTCTGCTGACTTCCAACCATAATTTTGTTTGTAAATAACAATGCTAGTTTTCAAGTGGTTACGAGGTAACCGTTACAATGCTGTGGTTTACCAGAGAGAACGTGGCTGGGAGCATGAGAGGTCATATCTTCCAATGTCTTCTTCTGGAACCTGAGCTACAAACTCACAATGGACGGACGGACAGTAGCACCCAAGGAGACAAAGGAGCTTGATGCGCCATAAGCGCTATCGTGTACATATAAAACCTCAGCCCCTGGTATACAGTAGCGCCGACTGCCGCCACTCTTTCCACCTCTGTGCCATTCCTATTCACAAGCGAATCAACTCAACACCCACCGAGAGGCCAGCAAACCACACAACGCTGGCCGGCAGGCACCGAATGCGCAAACTTGCTGCACATCAGGGGAAGCTTTCCTCTCCCTACAGCCTGCGCCAGTCACCTCTCACTCGCCATATCTCTCGGTATTTAATCCTATGTATGCCCTTCAGACAGGGCAGTTCGAAGGTAGTTCGTCAGCAGTTCTGACCTGAGCATCATCTGTAACTCTCGCTATCTCGCCATGCTCTTGCCTTCAGCAGTAACAGTAAAGACTTTGCGTTGAACGTTACGATCATCAGTACTGCGCTTCTCAATGGTGAAAAGCAGAAGCTCTTGTCGCAGAGCCCTGTCTTTCGCTACGAGTGTTCGCCCTACGCCTCGTCCCCATCGGACATAGTTTACCAGGGTATCTTGCCCTCCCTTCTATTGAAATCTTATTGTTGCCCCGCAGCAAACAGCTTGGCAAACTTGGTACCATGTCCATCAGACGGTAGCTAGCACAGGTCGGAGATATATGTGTTGTAAATTTCTACATGCACAATAAAACATATCTACAGAGCAACCTCTTTTCGTCTGATCATTCTCTTTCGCTTTCATCTCCCGTTCCCACTTAGCCTACTGTGTGTAAATCCAATCATCTATTTTTAGATGTATACACCATTATTGCGATAGAGTTTCGAACTAAAGTCCCCAATGAAGGGCACTCACACCTCCTGTCAAAATTTTGTTAACTGGTTGCTGGCTGATAGTGCCACCCTCCTGGCATCACTATGGCAAGGGGAGAGAAAACTTCTCTGAGGCTACTTAGGCTTGAGGAGCACAAACACGTTTAGGGCATTAAGACTCAGGCTACAAGCTGGTCACGCCACTTACCTAAGAGCTGTGGTATCTTCAAGTGGGGAATACTGTGAACCAAGCGAGGCAGTCGAGGTCAGTAACAGTTAATGCAGCTCACTCAACTTCTCACCGAAGAAAATCAAAGGGCCCTCTCCACAAGCTGATATAGACCCAAGTACCATCCCTCGTGAAATGCACATCCCTGCGCTGAACGAACGATAGGACTCCGGCTGGGGTTTACCTCAAGACATCAGATCCAGGAAGAGTAGATTTCTTCCTGGACGAACCACGCCAGATCTATCCTCCCCGTACTGCTACGTAAATTTAAACAACAATATATGGTTGTGCCTGCACTTCCAGCACAGCCACTAACTTCTTTAAATTTAATAATCTATTTTTCTTCTTTTGTTTTGTCCTCTGAGATTTAAGGTAACATCACTGAGTGTGCATAGCTGTGTACTCACAGCTATTCCTAAATGCCTAATTACAGGGCAAGCCATAAACGGGACAGCATAACCCTCAATGCCCAACTATGTGCTCTGGTGAGCCAGGACCAGATGCCCCCAGGGTGCAACAACGTCAGCCTATACAGCACATTTAAAAATCCTAGTTGTTAAGGAGACCTCGTTTCCATAGTCTCTAGAGGGACACTGAGCCTGTACACTTTCTATTGTCACCACAATGAGTGTATTATGGTGTCAAGTTTTGTCAGTTGGTGTCACAACAATTTCTTATTGCTTTGATCTTCTTGGGGTCTATTCATATTTATTATTTTATTTTCTTTTGAAAAAGGTGGAACTGCATTGGGACTAGTTTCAAGTTGGCTGTGGTAGCTTTCTGAGATACAGATTGGATGGCATTTGACACGTGGGTTACGTTTTGTAGTTACTTTAAAGCTCTTCGAGCCATGTAAGGGTGAGCATTGTGTTTTAAAGTGTGTTATGTGAATATAAAGTAGTTTTAAGTGATGTGTGATGCATATTTTCTCTCTTTCTGTCATTCAAGGTTTCCCTGAATTTCTTTTTAAGTTGCGTCAGGCACAAGGTAAGGACGCTTTCTATATTCAGGTGTTTAAGGACATTAATAGTGGGTGTGTTGTTTCATATGTTTTGGAAAACTGAATCATTTATTTTACTGGCAAGAGTGACTGTGCAAGAAAAGTGTTAGTCCCAGTTGCTTTGAGAGCTATGGTACTCTCCTATTTTCACAACTCAGTGTTCGGTGGACATCTGCAAGCGAATAAAACTTTTGGTAAGACAGCAGTTCATTTCGCATTGCCATCATTAAAAGGATGTGTAACCACATTTGTGTGCATGTGAGACTCGTGTCAGAATTGCCAACAGCCTCAGCAAGCCAATTTTGGGCAAACTGTCATTCAAATTCAACAGGTACCTTGGAGGACGGTGCACCTTGACATTTTTGGGCCTTTCGTTAGATCGAAGAAGAAGAATATTTGTATACTGATTTTGTTCGACACATTCACAAAATTTGTACTCTCGTTGCCCTTACTAAACATGAAGGAGTTGTCTATTGTTAGAGCTCTTACTAACCAAAATTGGAAAATTTTTAGTGCACCTATGGAAATATTTACAGATAAAGCTAACTATTTCACTTCAAATTTGATTAAGAACACGTGCTTCCGTTAGGCAGTCAAACACTACACTTCCAACCCTTACTATTCTAAAGGGAGTCAGTTTGAGAGGTTCAATAAGAACATAAAGGTATGCCTCTCTATATTCTTTAATCAAGATCATTCTCAGTGAGATCGGGATTTGAATTTTATCAGTGTAGGGTTTAATAGTGCCATTCATGATTCAACCAGGTTTCCACCCTTCCTTTCTTTTCTTTGCCGTCCCCTCACCCATCCTCTTTTGAATTTGTGGAGTATACCTCCTTTTCTTTCTCGTCTTAGAGACATTGGCCGATACCGCCTGCAGGAGAAGGTTTACCGCAGGCTTAACGCAGCGAAGCAGTTAGTAGCCGCAAAGTTGGACAAGGGTTGTGTCGCGAGTAGCTTTAAAGTCAGGAACCTTGTCCTATGTAAAAATTTCACGTTGGATGATTTAGGCACGAAGCTTTCCAGTAAATCAATTCCAAATTTTTGGGATCATTCAAAATTAGTAAATTTCTTACTTCTAATACCTTGTGTCTGTTAAAAATAATAGCTTGCTCCGGAAGGCCCACTTGAGCTACTTAAAATATTACCAGCAAAAATAGCAATTATTTATTCATTATTGTTTTTAGCTGTTTAATTGGTTGTAGTGTTTTGGTTTTGCCCTCTGGTCTTCCCTTTTCCTTTTTCCTGTTGATGTTTTTCTTTCCTCTTTTCCTTAGTAATTGCCTCATTCTGTTTTCATGATATCCGCCCTTCCCACAAGCCAAGCCGAGTGGAGCTTCTAAGCTGCTAATCTGAGAAGTGCCTCTGGTTGGAGTCTTTGAGGGCCTCCCGTTTGCACCATCTGCGAACCCCCTGGCTACTTGGCTGTTCACCTCCTGTGATTCCCGAGAAGAGACCGCATCTGTTAGCGCTGGAAAAACTTTCCAGTTGCCTGCCATTCCAAGCGACTTTACTGTTTCATTCAAGACAACTATGTTGGAACTGTCATGGAGCTGATTTCTACGTGTGTAATGCCGTCAAGACTGCTATTTGTGAACTCCCTTTGCTTCTTCAAGAATTACTTCAAGAGCTATTATCATATGCTTCTTTGTTCATGTTTTCCAACCTATGTAACTATTCGTATGTGAACTTTTCCAGATTGTGGTCGCCAGGTAAGAAATAGGGGTGGGAGTTACGACGGTGGCGCCATCACCTTGTGTCGTCCATGGATTGCTCAGAACATTAGACTAGCTCCTTTGCAGACTTCGATCCCATCCCTAGTTTTCCCCATTATAGCCTCCTTCATTTTCCTCCTTGATCAGGGGGCTTAAAAGTGTGATAAATAGCTAGAGGAATTTCCAAATACTTGTCGAAAAACACATGTTCCTGGTATTGTATGTTAGACTGATATTGCACAGAGCCAGCCATGGCAGCAGACTTTTTACGATTTTGCTCATCCACAGTTCTTGGAAAAGGACAAAGGCGTTGGTTTGATGGGGTGTGGGATGGCACTGCGAGGTAATCCGGATTAGTTTCCTTGTGATAACATCTCATGCGGTCACTTGGGCATTTAAAGGTATTTTTAATTTCATGCTAGCGAAAATGTTAATGTAAAACCAATTGTTACTTTCCTTCCAAGATAACGTACGCATCATTTTTGTTACGTTTCCTGTAGTTTAAAAAGCATACCGGTAAAAAATACAACTGTTCCAAGTTACCTTGCAAGTAACGCCTTCTGAGGTCTTCAGAGCTGACGAATGAAATTAAAACTGGGATGGATATTGGGCAGCGCCAGGAATGCAATTTTTTTTGTAAAGAGGGGGGGGGGGGGGAGTTTCCCGAGGAAACCCATGGACCAAGAAAATTGTCCATGCCCAGTTCCCACATGCGAAAATGTGGCAGAAACCCCCGCCGGGGATCGAACCCGGAACGATTTGGTTGTAGGCGAACGCTCCAGCAGTCACTTGACCACTGCAGCTCTCATGTAACATGAATTTCTCTTGTGACATCATTTTCTATAGGTAGGGATAGGAAAATTTTGTGAGTTCAATTACCTGTAGGCTAGACTCCACAGTCATGTGTATACTCGAGCCTCAGCTGTGTGTACATTAGCTACTGCTCCAGAGAGTAACCAGTGTTACACTACACTTGGCAGTATGGGATTTGCTACGTGTTTCTTTGCAAGTCTGCTATTGGCTCAGAGGCATCCAGGGCGTGTTTGGTAAACTGTGATCCATTTGCAAATGTGACTTTACTGTATATGTGTTTGACGTTTAGCTCGTCCCGAAATGAATTCACAAAATTTTCCTATCCCTATCTATAGGACATATTCATATTCACAAACTGCGGTCCGCCTATAATCCATCCCAGAATAGATACTACACTTTGCCCAGATTTCCCACTTGAGTACTTCAGATTGCCATACACATATAAGATTTGCTAAGGACGCAAGTGTAGCTACCGCACGTAATGTATGTTAAAAGACCACACAAGAAAACAATTTGCAGTACGCAATAGTTTTATTTATATGTATCTAGTTATCATAGAGTGGTAGCTATGTGTGCTGTGAAATCTCTGGAGAGAGAGTTCTATAGGCCTACTTCACATTGGCAAAAAAGAATTTACTCAGAGAATTGATTCTCTGCATGAATCGATACCGGTATCGCAGATTTTGTAAAGAAAATACTACCATTTCAAAGTCAGTGTTTATAAAATAACAGCAAACTTGACAATAAAAAAGTCTACAGCTTTTAAAATAATTCTTTTGGCAACAAAAATTTTAAACATTATTTTTTTGTAAATATGAGTTTTTACAGCATACAGGTAACAAGTTCTAAAAACTATTACCACCACATAAATAAGAGAATTTTTTTTATTCACGGATCTATGGGAATGAGAACACTCTGGTGCCAGAACAGTCTATGAAATTTTGCTTCAGCATGCAGTTTAAATTCCCGCTCACATGAAATGCTACATTTAACAAAAAATAAATAAATTTTAAAACAGACATTGTCTCTAAAATTTCATTTAATTGCTCACAAAAATTATTCGTATCTTGTTAAGATATGTTTTATATATGTCCAGATAATTTGAGCCGTAAACTAGAAAGACATTATGACATGTATTACTTAATTCGAAAATCACATAATTTTTGTACATATTTTCACAAACCTAACCAGAATATAAATGGCAGAATCTAATACGCTATTCACAGTATTCAAAGATAGGTTTCTTAAAAATACTTTGGTGATGTCACCTGGATTTGTGTATGTGGGAATCGTACCTCGACGATGCCATTATTTGACTGCTTTTCTCAGGTTGAGTTGAGAGGTTTGGGTGGTTCTCTATGGTCTTGAGAGCCGATGAGGGGTGAATGATGTGGATATGGAGCAGTGCCAGGAATGGAGGGTGGGGGAAACGGGAGATCCACAAGAAAACTCGCAGACATGCAGCATCGTCCCAGCACGATTCCCACATACGAAAATCCGTGGACCGAACCCGCCAGGAATTGAACCCGGATCGCTTGGTGGGAGGCAAGCGCTCTAGCCACTCGACCACTATGGCCCCGCTTTTCTCAGGGTTCTCCCATTTTTCCCACCCTTCATTCCAGGCGCTGCTCACCTCATGCAATCCTTCATTGGATCACAATACAATACATTTTTAAGAGCCGTCAAACATCTCAACTCAACTTAAAAAATACTTCCAGTTGTAAATAACATTTTGACATAAGTTGTCACAATTCAAGGAAATAAATTTCTAAATTTATTGCTGTTAATTTTTTGCGACGTAATAATACACAAATGTACACATTCATTCTGCCTCAGGTCATTCACATTTAACAACAGTTCGAAATGTTTCAAAAATGCATGTACTCAATAACTGAGCTAAGGTTTTGCTATAGTTATATCTTGCACTGTAAAGATTCTTACAATAGGATATGCTGCTTTTCATGTTTATTGTTTTATTACATGTCAAAACAGCTCTTACGTAATGTAGAAGTTCGTTGAACGAATCAAACCTGCAGTTTATTTGTTCCGACAAGTCTTTGAAATAAGAAATGGCATTTACAAGAAGCACGAGTTGGGTGGTGGAGGGGAATTGCTTTGTCAATTCATCTGCTCTCTCCTGGGGAACCGGACCTTCCTATCCGTCCCCCTACCCCCATCACTAGAACTGTCACCAATGCCATAAACAATCGCGAAGGTACACAGCAGGAAACATGATCCCTCAAATGGCCAGCATTATCTACTCCGCTCACATTATCTACTCCGCTCCTTTCTTTCCTGCTGAAAGGATAGGATAAAAGTCTCTTATCTCCAAGCAGTGAGGTGGGATATTTTCGGCTCGAACATGATGTTGCAGTGCATTATGTGTATGCATATAAATCCCCATTGTGTAAAAATAATTATTTCTATAAACCATCTACTATGAACTAAAATGACATGTAACTGTTTTAGTTTTTACTTTTTCCATATTCCAATTACTTTATTTTCTGCAACTTGTGAAATGTGCTCTAATATAGCCCATTTTATCATTTAAAATTGTATATTAATAAGAATTTTAACAAAATTTTTTAACAGGCATATCTAATTTTAGCTTTCCATAAAGGCACGTAAAAATTTCATTATTCTGCATAAACTTGTTTGACCTTTATTTGCTGTCGCACTGACCTCTAAAACAGTTCTAAATTATGCCCTCTTAAGTTTATTTCACAGGGAAACGGTGCTCTACTTCTACAGTTTTTCAAACACAGTTTGTATTTTTTGTCCCAAGTTGCACCCTGCTGAGATAACAATCTACAAGCTGGATATTGACATGGGGAAGTAACAAGGGAAGGGACTGTTTTCACAGCCATGCCCAACCTACATCACAGCATAAGAGGGAGTAAAACTGGATTTCCAATCTGTCTGCCTCTCTCTCTAGCTCTCTCCCCCCCTCCCTCCCTCGGGTTCCTGAAAGAGACAGTCATACCTGATGTCACAGATAGGGTGCCTGTTTAATAGCAGCCTGTGGAAACCATTATGTGGTAGTGTGTAAAGCCAATCCTCTTAACCCAGGCCTTCTCAATTAAAGTTACCTTCAGGCCACTTGCATTAATTTTACAATTATCTAACAAATATATTTATAGGTGCCAAATATAAAATTATTTACATGAACCTCATTTTAATTTTTTAACAAGCAAAAATACACAATTGTAAGAGATATATCACATTATTACATCATGTTCACCATGTTCCAAGCAGCTTGAAATAAACTTGACAAAAAAAAAGACAAATGCATGTTAACCAACCTGACAAGTAATTTAGTGTGAAAAGTGGCTGGTTCTGTTCTTCATAAGTTCCGCGTACTGAGGCTCATAACTGGTGTGAGAAATCCGTATTAGGTTTTCAAGAGTCTAGTCCTTCAACTACTTCGGTTCTTGCATTTGATGGTAGTCATTGCACTGAATGTGCTCTCGCAGATCCATGTTGATCCAAACATTGTGAGTATCTTAATTGTTATTTCTGTGATGTATGGGAACTTGTTCATTTTACTTACAGTCCATTCCCCAATGGAAGCAAATTTCTCGGAGCCCTGCTAAATATCTATTTGCAGGCCCGTTTCATATCCTTCCGACAAATGTAAACAAACATTGCCAAGTGACTGCCATGTAGCATCTGTCAAAATCAATGTTTACATTTCATTGTGTGTGTACATATGTTCACATACTTTCGCTACACCTAAAAATAAACATTGAAATGTGACTTCTACTTTTATACCTGTCAAATGTGTTGTTTACTGTTTACAGCTTTTCAAAGAATTCTGTTATTCCAAAAACCATTCCGTATGAATATTCACAGTTTAGGACTCTAACATTACTTAGGTCAGCTTTATGACGTTTTAAAAATGCCTGAATTGATGACAGTTCTTACAGTTATTTTACATTAACATATTTGTTTTCCACGACATAGCTCAATACATGTAATGCACGTTAGCATTTTACCACGATTGTGTTTAACAGTGTTACAACTGCGAGGTAAAGGGCTGTACTAATTGTTATTATCCTTTTGTTATTGATAAGTGATGGGTCATTTCTCTAAAAGGACGGCCTCAGTTGGCATAAATATTTAAACGAAGGAACAACCAGTGAAAAAGGCACATTAAATTCAAGCACGCAACTCGTGTTGCTCATTTTGGTCATACAAACTTTAAAAGATAGTGACGAACATGCACACAAATAAGCCTACAGTTACTTTTATTCCGCTCATATTTCTATGTAGTGCTACCTACTATTTATTAGGTTTATTGAAATTTATGGGGCTGGGCTTAGTTAGTATTTTTCTTCTGGGATTATGGCAAATCACGTTATACAACTGTGTTTCAAACCCCTTAGGGCAAAGGTACAACGTTGTGATAAATAAACAGAATTGGATGTAAATAAATAACTTCGTCATAAAAACAGTTAACCTTTAAAGCGTATAAATAGTGCTAATCAAATATTTAAAATCATGCACACACAGGGCCAGCGTATCGACCGCGATGCACAAAGGCACACTATTTCAAAGATGCAATGATTAACGAAACACACATCATAGTATATTTATTACTGCTGTGGAAACACAGATATATCACAACATCATAACTTGCCTAGGTAGATTTAAAAAACACAACATCTACAAACGTGATGTATTAATTTGAAGTATTTTTTGGAGTAGTGATGGGTAGTTCACGAACTACCAGTTCATTTTGAACTGGTCTTCAAAAATAACTAGGTACATAGTTCACCGCAACATAAAAGAACTAGTCTCTTGTGGATATCAGCCAGCCATTCTCCCAGTACCAGTAACTACGCCAGGTGCGCCACTGCGCATGATCAGATAATCCATCGTTCATCGCTCCCTGCAGCTTTCCCCTCTCCGGCTATCCCTCCCTCCGTGACTGGCCACATCACAACGTGCAAACTTCTTATCTATCTGCCTCTGTCTTTGTTTTTGCTCACTCAGCACTGCCTCGAACTGTAGGGATCGCAGACCTACCTAGTTCAATAGTGACATGAGTCGCAAATCCGTCTGGAACTGCAAGACACACAACGCGAGACAGTTGACAGACCTATGGCCATGCAGCGATCTTTCATTCTTTCTTACTTTCTCGTGCCGACCCCAACTGCATAGTCAGTTGCACACCGGTCTGTAGTGTGAGGGGTTCCGGGTTCGAAACCCAGTCAGGGTATGGATGTTTGTGTCGTCCATTTAACTTGTTTCATCATCCTCATCGGCACTAAAGACCTCGCTGTTACAGTGTCATAAAACCCTCTCACTCACTCGTGCTATAAATACGATGTTGCCAAACATACGGAAATTCCAGTACCTGTAAGAAAATACATCTGATATAGGCCGTTCATGGTGAAGTAAGCACTTTTGAGGCCCTAGTTACTTTTTTTCTTTCAGCCATATTTTATCCTCTAACCACATTTCTAAATAAATATTGCCTTGTAAGTAATAAACAGTGTGTGTATATTCCACTGCATTCGGAAGTTAATATCTAAAGCTAAAATAAAACACATTTTTCGACCATTATTCCAAATGAGAGGGCTTTCAAAAGTGCTCACTTTACTGTGAACACCATATAGCTGCACTAATAAGAGTATAGCTACAACAGTAAAATACAGAAACACGCTCATTAATGTAATGTTAAGTTTTACACACTCACAATAAAGAAGAGAAAAACTGCTTTTGTTTCTAGTATATTCACTCATTACTATGGATATAGCTATTTGACATTATTTGCATCATATTAAAATTAAGCTATTTTTGTAATTAAAGTTCTGTTAAAATGTTCTAATACTGGTACGAATAAATCCACTGTGTCAGAACCCATTTTTGTTGAGTTTGTACACGCCTGACTTGGAAAAATTAACTTTACACCTGGTTGTCTCTCGCAACACAACCTATTATAATATTGTTGAGGTCGTTACTATCAGTGTCAAAAGTAATTTGGTGTTATATTACACAACATAGGCATGGATAACACAGTATAAAGATATTTTCACTATTAATTTATCTTACTTCTATATAAAGAAGAAGTAATTTCATCTACACACAATAAAGCACTAATTCTTTAGCAATTAATTTACAAACATCACTTATTTGCTTCTCTTTCCATTTCACGCTTGCTTAGATTCTTCTGAGGAGGAGAAATGGAACTGTGAAAGAGGAAACAGAGAAAGACCTATCTAGTTCTTGGGCTGAGGTACAGATAAAGGACCTATCTAGTTCTCGGACTGAGGTTACACTTGCGCTCTGCAGTTCGCCAGTATGCGTGACCATTCGACTGTGACCTACATAGTTCAAAAGAACGGTTCAAAATCAACTGTTCTCAAATGTGACTAGTTCGGAACGACCTAGTTCATTCAAGTGAATTATATTTCCCATCACTATTTCGGAGTAAGAATGATTTACGTTTCATTTGACAAAAAGCAACACGCTAAGTCGTGGCTCGCCACATCTGCCAACTTCACTAGGTAACTGCCCCGCCATCATATCTAAATATATTAAAATATGTATTCAAACATTAAAATCTCTTTTCAGTTGTACATAACAAATTCAAAAATCATTATTTTGATATAATAGGTACAAAAAATGCTACAACTGGAAACATGGATAATTTCTTTGTTTACTAGCGAAGTGAAATTTCCTGAGTGTGAAAGAGACGCAGAAAGAGAAATGGTGCGACAAGCCTCACCAGCAGACTGTTTTTCAATTGCTTTCTCGCTTGATAAAACAATACGGTACCATTACGGCCTACTCACAATATTTTCCGCTGTTATTTGTAAAAATGAGATATGTTGCCATCGGGGCTAATTTTTTTTTTTTAATTTTGATAGGCACCGTTTTATTTACAAATAGTATACAAAAAAACGAGGTTAAAATAATATTTTAACTGTGAATTATTTCTTACCGGTCATTGCCAACACATCGCTGTACTCGCTGTTGTTAATTCATATTTTAAAAATAAATAAATATTACAAGTTATAGAAGATATTAAGGTACAGTTTCATTTTTTCAATAATACAGTACTCTAAAGTTAACAACAGTGTTACATATATTTGTGGAATACAGGTGATTGAAAAAACAGGTGACATGTTATGCCTAGAGTGTTTTTTCAAAGGTTGATTTTCATAAGTCGCTACCAATCGGGAATGGACTATAGTTCAATCCAGAAGTTTATGTAGTCGGTGGATGTCATGAACATCTCATTCACACTTAGCTGAACAGAGAAATCAGACATTTCTAGCTTCGGCCCCACTTCATCAATTGAAAACCAATCTTTAAATTCATAAATTAGCTGTGGTGTAATGTCTGTAGTCTAAGGCCTCTGAAGAAATTGAAAAACAATATTTTTCTCTTCAACTTTCAAGAATCTTGATTGGAACTCAGATTTACGATTATTCAAGTAATTAGTCACGTCTTCTTTTATTTCCTTTTTATTAACAGGCTCTTCATCTTTTTCTACAAATTCTTTCAATGTAGGAAAAAAATAAAGATTATCACTCAGAGAATCGTGAATAACGAATTCTATCTTTTTCTTGAAACTCAAGACAGATTGTAGCATTGCAGCTAGATATATATAATTGGTATATTCGGGAAGAATTTCAATTGTCTATATTTCAGTCAAGGATAGTAATTCATGTAATATGTGAAAGGTCGTGGCAATGACAACTTGTTTGTATTTCATATATTTTTTGTTTTTCGAAATTTATTTTTCTTTCCTCATTTCATCAGTAGTAACAGACGTCTAGAACAGACAGGACGATAGTGCATCTTTTCCTTTTCACTGGGTTAGTAAACTAAAAACATCACCACTGCAAGGCACAACATGGTGAAACCAGGAAAATAATAGAGTTCACCTTTGGCTGACGTGACAGACTGCTTGAAAACAATATGTTTTCAATGAGGACACTTTCTAAAAATATATAAGGAAGCACGACCTTTCTCGGTTATCACAACAGCTTGTCGCAGCATGACCGTTTGTCAGCTGTCAGTAGGACAGTCTGCAGCATGTGATAACATGACTCGCACCGACCAGCGCCCACGACTTTAACCTTCTTTTGTATTTCGGACATTTCAATTCCAATATCTATTAAATTTATTTTCTGTCGGTGCGAGGAGTCAATAGGGCGCCGGGAGAGAAAAGTAAAGATTCTTGAAGTGAGAAGTTTTGTTTTATAAAGGCTGCCATTTTGTGTTGTTTCTTTTTTTTTTTTTTTTTTGGTTCGTCAGCTGCGAGTGTCAATAGTTTGATTTGTTTTGCCGAGAGGACAATAAATCTCCAATAAAAATTTAATTTCTTATTTTATTTATTGGCAATCCTTGTATCAACAAACTTTCATTATTATGTAGTAAAAAGTCTCCAACTCACACTGAACTAGTCCATTGGTGTTTACTGAGAACAACGAGAGAACAGGACAGTAGCCTGTTACAAGATTCTGACAACTCACACATAGTTTTATAATTACTTCGCAAACTTAGGTTCCAATTATCGAGGTATGACAAAAAGGCAACAAGAAAAGAAAGCCTTGCAAGTTGATTTGGATCTCTTAATAAATTTACGAAATGATCCCTCTTTTCAGATGCATCCATAAGTTCTAGGAAATGAACAATTTCTTCTCTCAAACCCCAAACTCTTCTTAGCATTTGGCCTTTGCTTAGCCATCTAACATTGTTATAGAGAAGCACATCTTTGAATTCAGAATCAAGATCATTTAAAAATTGTTTGAGGTACCAATGTGTAAAAGCTGATCTTGGCCTCAAAAAGTTTACTAGTTTTGTAATTTCAGTAAGCAAGGGGAAAAAATCCTTACTCAGTTTAGCACAGAGGACAGTATTATGGATAATGCAGTGGTAAGGAATTATACACCTATTAATTTTTTCAGTTTTCCAACCAGCCCTTCTTTTTAACTTGCCATTGCTAGTGCTCCGTCTGTTACTACATGTACAATATTTGCAATGCTTACACTTTTCGAGGCAAGAAGTTTTGAAATCTGATTAAATATAATTTCTCCAGTGGTTCTCCCATATAGTGGCATGAGTCCTAACAATTCTTCCACAAATCTCTCTCCATTAAAAAATTGGACAAAAACAGACAACTGAGCTATATCTGAAATATTGGTAGACTCATCAGCAGCCAGGGAAAAACAAATGCTTTGTAAAAGTTCAGATACTAACTGACAACTTATGTCATTGGCAAGTTCATTGCAATGTCGAGTGGCAGTGTCGTTTGATAAAGGAATTTTCTGGTATTTTTTTTACAGTTTCCTCGCCTTTCATAACCGTAATAGATTGAAGCATGCCCTCTTTCACAACTTTAGTATGACTAAAAGGAATCATGTTTTTACGCAGAATTACAGAAACTCTTAAAGAAGCTTCTGTACATTTACCTTGAACTGAGCTTCCCTCACTTATCAGTGAACTTCCCTGTTTGTATGACAATAGCATGCTATTGATTTTTCTTTGTCTTACAGAAGAATCACATGTAAACTTATTGCGAAACTCCTTGTGCTTACTCTAGTAGCATCGTTTTAAGTTACATACCTTGACAACTGATACCACTTTACTGCAAATTAAGCACATTGGCTTATTTACACCCACCATGGAAAAACAAAATTGGTCTGTCCACTCTGTCTTGAACTGTCTGTTTTCTGTGTCCACTTTCCTATATTTACTACACGACATGATTCTGCACTTCAATATGAATTAAATGCTTGTACTACTTTTCTACTAGCAAAATCATGTACATAATACTGTAACATACACATGCTTTGAAGCTTCAACACACAAAACAACTCCACTAACTGCCACAACCACTGCTGATGTGAAACTGATAGCTTCTCGCACTCAAGCCAGTCGCCACACGTGTCGATAACGAGACAGCCATCTCGAGCACGGTTCACAAGAGCACGCCAAGCACGGCTCATGAAGGCACACCATGTGCAGGCGCGGTTTACAAGGGCACGTTCGTAACATCATCTTGTTGATACAACAAAAAAAAAGGTCAAAAAAAGCATTTATAGATTGGAAATACATACTGGTAAGTTACAAGCCGGTTAATGTTAACTCGGCTGACTGAATTAACATTTAAGTAATTTCTTTAGGATTATTCAAAGTGGTTTTACCCTAATTTTTGACATTGTGATGGCGGGCCAACAAAAATCTGTCTGCGGGCCAGATCTGGCCCGCAGGCCACCAATTGAGAAGACCTGTCCTAGCTCATGTTGTGGAGATCAAAGACACAGCAATCCATAATCTGAAATGTGGTCATGATTCAGTAATAGAATTTGTTTATCATAAATTAAATTAAAGTAGAGGAAACTCTGTAAATGCAAACATTTTGTTATAAACTCTTGCAACTAGCAAGCGAGACAGATCATGTGAGGATACTGCTCTAGTTGCTAGGCAACCACTTCCCCTCTAGCCAAACATGTAAGGGAAACAAGCAAGGCCACAACTTGTGTTAAGCACTGGACTACATGGAAAGAGAGAACAATAGCAGTGATTGCCACGCTTGCCACTCAAATAATTATCTATTATCCAAAGTTTTAGTAAACAAACGTTACTGTGATTTCCTTGAAACCACAAAGTAGAATTTAAAATATTACAAAATAAGTGTGTACTGAACTATCATTTTCCTGGATGTTGATTACAGCTTTCACTGTGGAAACAAGATTCTACAGAATTGAAGGAGATGGTGTTGCTGGTTTATCATTGTTTAAGGACGTGGATTTTTATAGTTTCAATGTGTGTTAACAACACTGTATAGTAAAATGAGCTATTTTCTTGGACGATTCATTTTATGTTCATGGTTCGTATTAAAGTGGATTGTTGATTATTCATTCCCATTATTTACAAATTACAGTATTTCCCATTTATTTATTTTGGTCTCGTCAAAGTTTCCATAAAAACAACGCTAATTGCTAACCACAATCTATGATCACCAATAGTTTGTTTTCTTGGAACATCCACTCAAAACAGATAGTACATATGTGAATGCAAAACAATTTAGATAGTCTAGCAGCATTATTTCATATTCTATTGACTACGCATACTCTTCTTCTTACGTGTTTACTGCACTCGTAGGTTGGTGACCTTCTTATGTGTTTACTGCACTCGTAGGTTGGTGACCTTCTTATGTGTTTACTGCACTCGTAGGTTGGTGACCTTCTTATGTGTTTACTGCACTCGTAGGTTGGTGACCTTCTTATGTGTTTACTGCACTCGTAGGTTGGTGACCTTCTTATGTGTTTACTGCACTCGTAGGTTGGTGACAATGACAACGAATCACACATTCTTCAACCCATTATCAAACTATCTATGATCTTGTTATTGAAAACTGAATTTGGTGTAAGGTTATGGAAGCAGTATTTTGAAAGTATGATTATTATCGGACACTATAGATTGCGGGTTTGGTTAGTTATGGTTTTAAAACAATTCTGCAAGTAATGGTTGGCAAAAATCATCACAAATAAATAAGTTGTGGCAGCTTTAACCAAGAAATTAAGCGTGACTTGGCCAATGAAAGAACACTGGATGAAAACATTAAAATAAATAAAAGTTAAATATTGCTCAATTTAAAGAAACTAATTTTTTTTAAATTTATAGTGAATATTTAATCATAAATTTACTTAAATGAGTTGTTTTTAATGACATCATTAGGATGATGGTTTAAACAAACATGCAGTCTGTATTCATTGTTTTCCCATATGATTTGTTTTTCTTTGTTGGTCCAGTAGAACATATACCGTATTTTGGGGTGTATAGGCCACGTACATGTATAGACTGCACCAGAAATTTTTGATGAAACGTTAGGGATAATTTATATTTCAAGTATAGGCCGCACTGAATTTTTGTATTCCTGTAAATATTGTTAAGTCACGATTCCGTTCAAACATAATAAATTCAGACTTAATTTCTCTCCTATAAAACATTTGTTGCAGAAAATTTATGTTATGTTGCAATGTTTATGAATATACATCGTGCAATTACTTTTCCACAGATGGTAATGTGACTAGGAAAGCAAAACCATCACTACATGTTACAAAAATGGTGTTTTATCAATGTGCACTTGTAGAGCTGCAGCGGGCATGCAACCTACGTAAACCATGTTTCTCTTGTAAAGCAGAGAAATTATTTTCTCATGTACGACATATATGGCCAAGCTCCACAACATGTTAACATTTTACACGTGCAAGATAGCTATTTTGTTTATGAAAGCGAGTGAACAAATAACTGGACAATTTTTTTTAACTCCTTCCTTTAAGAGTTGAAACATTGAGATGTACTGTATGTGGGCCAATTTCTAAACATGTTTTAGAGAAGAAAATTTGAAGAAAAAAAATAAATCATGCCAATATCTCGTATATAAGCTGCACCCCACTTTTTGTAGTCATGTTTTTTTGTAAAAATGTGCAACATATACATGCTGAAATACAGTATTTTTGAGAATCCACTGTATTCAAATACTGAACAACAGTGTGATGTGCCCAGTGTATTTCATATTTAGTATTCAATTGACCTCAGCTCCTTCCCTATATGTACTGATGTGCTTCCAATGTCTCAGTTTAAGTGATTTGAGTGCTGACTGCCCTCCCGAATTCCATTTGGAATCTTACCACGGCGTGTTCTCTACAGCTCTAGACCAGTGGATCGTAGTAGTTTCAATCAGGGGCCGCTTTGTGGGAGGATACCGTATGGGGGGAGGGTAATCAAACCCCACAGTGAGCTAAACCGTGAATGTCTCCCATCTGGGGAGCACACCCTTTCATATTACAAAGGCTGCCAAGATGCAGGACGCCAATAGTCCCGGTGGTTACGAGCAGTGAAAATGCTGTTTATTTGATAGTGGCAGTGGGGGTGAATAATTCTGATGGAGAGGTGGGTGTTATTCATAGTGGCCTTGTCGGACGGCGGTTGGGAACGTAATTCACAAGGGAAGAAACTACGATGGCTTTGGGAGTAACTTTTGGCAGGAGTCGAACCCGGGTAATCTTTCCTGAAGCCAACCAGATGGTGCTTTTGACTCACTTGCTTCTCATCCGATTTGGGAGGTGCTGCACTAGAGGAAGGTGGATGTGTCTCTGGTTGATGACAGCTTGCACACTCTGGGTCTAGCCATGGCCAACAAGCACCTAAATAGTATCGAGTTCGGACTAGTGATCAATCGGAATAAATGTAGAAATGGGCAGGGGTTTAAATTCAGGGTTAGCATGTGGGGGTGTGTCCTCACACAGGGTTTCTGTCTCTGTTTATAAGATACCTAACCTTTGTCAAGCTAACAGCTCTTGTCGTCGGATATGGCTTTTAGTCCCACCTTTTTTACCAGGCATTTGAGATTACACTTTACATTTAATGAACAGGAAACTAGTTGCTTTAAAATAAGGTAGTCACGTACTTCAGATTTAACGTAATATTTTATTACTATGTTGGTAAAAACAGTGAGGGTGCCAGTTTGATTATACAGTTTGCCTAGATTTGATTAACGGTAATTATTGAAGTTATGCAGGCGAAGGTCAGCCTGTAATGATAGATAAAAACCACAAAAAACTTTCTCTTTCTAATTTGGCTTTACACTATTCACAGTGTAACCTCCGAGGGGTGGTTTTCCAGAAGGGACGTCGCAACGAGCTGTAACCGTGGAGTCAAGGGAGTGACTGGTGTAAAGGGATGCAGGACGAGGACGTCGTGGATTACCTCCAGAGAGATGGGGACTCCTTGTGATCGGCGAGTACAGTACGGGACGAGCCTTCACAGCTGCAGGAGTGGTGGAGTCTTCAGAAGCTGCTGGAGTGGTAGAAGCCTTCATAAGCTGTTAGAGGGTTGAAGCCTTCACAAGAGAGAGGTCTTGCGCAGACTCTGGGAGTGCTCGCTGACCTATGCGTCCGGCGACTCTGGCGAGAGGCGTGCTCGTGCCTCTTTATATAGTAGAAAATCCCTGTGTCTGTGATCTTCCGGGGGGGGGGGGGGGGGGGGGGGGGAGTCGTAACCTTTCGACGCAGGGGTAGGTTAATCAAGGTAGCGGAAGGCACCGCGCATTTCTTATCCCTCTGTTCAGAGGCGACGACAAATTTACCACCTCGGCCAGAGGCTGACAGATGTGATGTCACAGGGCAGCAAAAGTGCTGCAATCCCATGGTGTCAGTAGAACTTCCTTCTCAGATAATCTCAGGGTATCTTGGAATAGTGGCTCATCGGTAAAACAATCTTAACTAACAGGGGTGATGATCACATGCCGGATTCTGGGCAGGTAGTACAATCAATAATTAATTACGTTAATTAATTTTACGTCCGAGGCTATCCAACGCGTGGAATTGATGCTATCGGCACATGAAAAGTTTCTGCCACTGTTTGTGACTTGCCCCGAGCTCTTCCTTGCTCGTTGATGGGGCGAAGTCGCCCACAGAGAGCATAGTTGCGCTGCGCAGCAATGTAGCATGCGTCAGTACTTAGCATTGTTGAGGTAGGAATTTATTTTCTATTTTAATTGCCCATCACATGAGCTGAGTTTGTTCTGACTGCTCCCCGCTTGTTTTAATCACAGACCCACCGTAATCATGCGAGCAGGACGAGTTCTTCTTTCCACCACTAGAAAGTGCTAGTAATATTATCGTTTATCCTTTGCTTCCCATCCCCCAACTAGCCGGTGACATCACAGCAGCAAGCCATGCCTTCGCTACCCTCCTGCTCACCGCTCACCCCTTGCCCTCATGATGCCGGCCAAACACTAGTAGGCACCACACGAGATGAGTATAAAAGGAGGTTAGCGCATGCCTCCATGCTTAGTCACCCCACTGCAATTATCACTAGCACTCGTAGCTCAGAGCTATCAGCCATTGTCTTCCCAGTGGCGGGAATCTTAAACCTAGTTGCCCTTCGACATTGTTGCTAGCACTCATTGCTCAATAACACCTTAGCTCTTTCCAGCACTCATCACTTGGAACTGCATTAGGCCCCTGCCGTCTAACCACTATGCACTCGTTAGTCAGGTACTCTCCGCTACAGAACCCTGCTAACCAATCCTCTCTGTCTCAGCACGGACATGTTCGAGCTCAGGGAACCGCCATTCCTAAGTCTTTCTCAAGACTACTCCTTCCCGCTCCTGCTTAGTTATCCTGCCATTGTGCCGACCCAGCATACTGACGTTGACATAGGAGAAACTATGGCTCAGTGAAAGATTCTCTTCAACAATCCAGCTCACAAGCTCAATAATCCCCAACAACACTGGCCGCCTCTACCAGCCCACACCGACTTACTGTGCAACTTCCTCAAGTAGTTTCGTGGAAACCCCAAAGCGAGTTCGTCAACACGTTTATTTTCCAATAAACTGGAACAAACGCAAGACTAAATTCCAACCTTGTGTACCACTTTCCTTTAGCAATAAAACCTAGTTCCCAGCCGATCCTCCACGCGAAGAGAATGCAGAAACTCCAGGGTACATTTTCTAACACTGTACACACTGGTTTTCCAACCCACATGCACCTAGTTCCATCTACCACATGGATTAGAACGGCAGTGTCCCACAGATACTCTGTCTTCCAAGTGGCTTGTCAGCTACAGTGTCGGCCAGTCTCCCTTGCAATCTGTGCCAAGAGAAACCGACACTTCACTGAGTTGAGACTACACAGAGCAACAACCACATGTCTGGCTTGAGCTAGTGTGGCCTTTCGTCCCAGCGCAGACAGTGGTCTTCACCAGATACTGGAACAGTGTAACCACTATGCTATTGTTGGTCCGTGGTGACAGACGTAATCTGGGAAACAAGAAGCCTGCCTTCTACATCCTCTGCAAGAAGGTGTTTTTGTGCTATCCAATAACCTATTCCAAGAGATGTGGTCTCAAGGAAAGGGTGAAGTCAACCTTGCTTGTTTCCAGGCGTATTCATGAATACTCTCCAACATTAATAGCTTCAATATTAAAGTTACTACCTAGAGAGTAAGCACAGGCCATCAAGCAGCTGTTGCAACCAGCAGAACAGGAGGTGCCAACACACTTGTTCCAAGAGCCAGTACAGTCCGGACCTACAACTACCCCACAGTGGATCACCGAGCTGATTGCCTTGTCGACAATACCTCAGCCGCCTGTAGCAGCCTATAGAATCTCAGATGTGCTGCGCCCATGACCTGCACCTTAGCCTGCACCTGTTGTTCCACGACCTGAACCCCAGAACATTGACACACACCCTCCACACCATCAGTTGCCCAGGAATATCAAAGCCCACTGCAGATCCTCGTCGAACCATCATGCTTAAGACAGCTGATTATTTTGCGCCCTGCTGCCAGCCGACCAGACCTACACTGTATAAGGAGAAGATCCCTACTAGCCAGGGAGAGCCAGCCACAAGAGTAATACATGAGCACTCAGCTTAGCTCCTGGACAAAAACCCCCTTCTTGCAGACAGGATCACCAAGGCCATTTTAAGCACACATTTACTCAATCACCTACACAGTAATTATCCAGTGGTCTTGCTTCAAGTGTAAAATATGTAGCCAAGTCATTTTGATTTCATGTGCTTTTATTAAGTTAGTGTTTTAAAAATGTGAAATATTGCAAAACCATGTATAAGCTGCAACTAAGTCAACTTGATTTGGTGTTTTCAACGTTGATTATTTTAAAACATTGAAATAGTACAAGGCTAAGAACATTCTGCATGTGTGTTGTTTTATGCTCATGTATTTATGGTTAGCCTTATTGAAAAATTATAAATATTGCAAGGTAATAACAATTATCGCAAAGTATAGTTATTTTGTTGTCACGTACTTTTAAGAAAATTTGCAAGGCACTGCAAAATTTGCAGAAAAGTCACATTGCTATGAAACACCCAAAGGTCAAGTAAAATTCCTATCGAAGTCAAGAAGTTTTCTCTTTATGTGATAAATTACCTCAGAACACAATTTTAATTTGGTATCGAGAAAAGTATTAGTGTAGAGCATCACAAGAATGTTTTAGTATCAATACTGGTATCTGGTATCAAGAAAATGTGATATCAACTCTTCCCAATTGTGAACTAAAATATGTGTAACCAACTCAAGTCGTATCACAACATCTACTCATATACCTGCAAAAATTACATTACAAAATAAAATTCAGACTGCACATACTTGGAGTTGGACTGCTGGAACTCAGCCCACTGAGCATCAAGGCAGCGGTTCACTTCCCGCAGCTGTCCCTCAACGTAGTCTGCCAGGTGGTCCATCTCCCGAGAGCGTGCCACATCGATGTGGTCCAGCATGCGCAGCTGCATCAAGTGGATGTACCTGTTAAGCCATCACCAACTGTGCATATAACAATATTCACACTGTGGCCATGTCGCAATATGGTTTATGGCAAACCTGCGATGAATCTCAACACACTGACTTGTAAATACACACACTGACATATAAATAATTATTGCGCCCACATGGAGTTATCCATGGGTAAAAGTTTGCGATGGGTATAAATCACCTTTAAAGGAAATATTGCAACTCACTTAAATTTTGCTAAAAGTGGCCACACAGAACTCCCAACAGGGGGTGCTAACACTGATAAATCCATGGTAACATTTACTGTCATAGGTAAGAGTACTAAAAATGGTAAATAAAACTGTCCAATTACAGTGTTTCAATAAGTAAAAAGCAGTGCAACATTTTGGTGTAAAAATATAAAGTAGTGTAGAATTTTGGTTTAAAAAAATGTTAAAACAACATTAAAAATAACCAAACAATTTTATTTTTTAAATATATTCAAAAATTATTCCAAATTCTACGTAAACTTCTTAACAAAAAATTTTTATTGCACTTAGTTAACCACGAAACACTAAAAACACTGTTCAAATCATACAACAATAGTGAATATAGTGACATATGTAAGGTAGGGATGAGCAATTAGCTTAAATTATTTGGAGGGGTTAGCCACATCAAGCAAGGATCTAAAACCTTCTGGATTAAATGAGATAGTGACCTTTGTCACACTAAGTTTAATTGTTATGGATGAGACCTTAGATACCTTGGTGGTTTTATATTGTGATGCCAGAACCATGAGTAGGAGCGCCTTAATGAGGTACTGGCCAGCACCCAGTGTAAAGGACAGATCTGGTGGCCTGTCGCAGGGGTACAAAATCCAAAGCCACTGTCAAAGCAATATGAGTCTGCTGACGCTTTGGTACACAATTAGCTGGGGAAGATATGTTCTTCAGAGGAAATGAAGTTGCTGCTGGCTGGAGACTCTTACCGTTCTAAGGCAAGGATGGGAGGTCACCTCAAGGACTCGTTGACTGTGAGCTGCTCGGACCTTGTAGTGTGCTGCTGGCTTCAGGTGCCGAAGGGTTGGGACAGCACGACCAGGGGTTGGCAATACCAATAAGGGGTTCCTCACTCTGTCGGAAAGGCTCTAAAAAAGGGTGAGATGGGACTTCTAGCTTAATTATTGGAGGTAATAATGCTGTCGGCAAAGAAAAGGAGTGAAGCTGCTGTGCAACTTCAGACTGAAGGTCACGAAGAGGTCTAGTTTCAGAGGTACCAAGTGAGCACCTTAACCTCCACCTCTTACCTCCCTTCCAGATGTAAGGCATGGGGAGATCAAGGTACAAATGAGACTGTAAGAAAGTAGAGCCGGTGCTTTGCGATGACCTTGCATGTACTTCTGAAAACCCAGTCTTGTAACGAGAGGCGACACCCTGTGTTACTTTCATCCAGCCCTTGCGAGCGGTGGACAAAATGTCAGAGAGCACAAGTTACTTCCCGACCAGAGTACCCAGGTCTAGTATCTGCAGCAGGTCAGTTTGTTAGAGTTATTCCAGCTCCTTTCCAGCCCTATTCTGAGTGGTGGTGAAGTATGGAATAATCTAAGTCACTGATTCACCGGGCAGAGGAGTTTCTAGTGCTTTGGGCTTCACCGAATTCTACCAGTTTGGCAGAACACGGATCGGCCTCTTAATGTCTGTGTATACTAGCTTGTTGCCTTGGTGTTGCACCAGCTTCAATTTTATATTCTGATCTACTTAAGAAATCTACGATGTTTTACACAAGGAACTTTTAGTAATAAGAGAATAGTTAATTTCATGTATTTTATTAAAAAAGTAATATATGGTGGCACTGTTCTACCTACTAGACTAGACTTTGACATGGAATAAAATCTTAAGCAAATCCAGATTAAGGTGGCCTCGTAATTAATCTAAGAATTAAAAATGATAATTCAATTAATTATTAGGTGAAATTAGTATTTAACGACTAATTACTGACTGATTTGGTGGCTGTTCTAAAGAAACAAATAACGGGTTACGACAACTAGAAAAGTAGCGTTAATATTGCTAAGCACCACCCAGTGGGCAGGGTGGTGGTCGTGATGGGATGTCGTCATGACCTAATTACCAAGGTATAGGTTCTGGATTCAATACCAGAGAGGAAGGCAGAGCGACATCTTCAACAGCCTCTGCTAAGTGCTGTCTCCCAGGAGCTGCGGGATCTGCGATGGATGCAGATAGTGGGTTCAGCGGCTGCTGAAGAGGTGTTGAGCTTGCTTCTGATCGGAGATGTCTTTTACTGGCGAAATCTGTGGCTGTGCCAGTGGTCACACACCCCAAAGGCTACCTCTGGTCTTTATGAGAGCGGTGGTGGAGCTGAGACTGCAGGATCCTGGTCATGCCAAACTTTTTAATCTCATATAGGCGCACAGAGAAGAGGGGTGTAGGAAGTGATAGCCTCTGTTGGAGGGATTGAAAATTCAAGGTTGCTGATGTGGTGCTATCAGCCTTTATCTTCGGCTGTCTGGTGGAGTAGACTGGGTACTGCCCTCCTTTGCCATGCTGTAGAACTAGCATGACCAGGTTGGAGGGAGCGGCGGCTCAGCCAACAGTACAATCTTGTGGAGGGGGTGAAGTGACTGCTTCTTGGAATTTTGGGTGAACAGTACAAGCTAGAATCACGTGTCTGAAGTCTCTTCTGACATTTCGCCAAGAGGAACCATGTAGCACATGTCCCGCCTCTTCAGTATTGTTGCTGATAATTAACCTGCCTGACATGAATGTTGCGCTGAAAGATGGGACAAAGTCGTAATGTAGAATGCACATAATAAATGTGCAAATGCGCCATGAGTCAATTGTACCCCTCCACCCCCGCTTCAACGTAAAACAATTTTGGAAAAGGAAAAAAAAATTCCATCTTGGCTATCTGGGTCACGCTACTCAGGGCATATAACATTTGGTACCTAACGCAGCACCTTCTCTGTGTGCGCTAGGTTCTCAGCCAAGGTATGTGCGCCTACATCTTGTCTGTCAGCCAGGCGGCAACATCAGGAAGTCCTCAGAGCGAGTGGGGGTTCTCTGTCTCTCTCTTTGTATTGTGCATGTCTTCTCTTCGCTTTCCCTTGGCTAGGCTGAGGTGGCAGGTGCGGCTTCAAAAACAGCTGTTTTGAGGTCCTCGCTCCCGTTGAAGGAAAAAGAGGAAAGCAGGGTTTGGGGAGTAAGGGATGTATTTGTAAGACTAATTTGACGCATGATACTTTTTAAAACAATGGTGATTTGACAACTTCAGCTCATTTTTATGTATAGCTCTACTTTGAGTCCTCAAAGTTACATTGCCTTTAATCCCGTCTCGTGATGAGCTTGTACTGTTTACCATTTACGGATGGATGTTCTAGATAGGGTATATTGTATTATTCACCGGCCCACCGTAACTATGCATCTAGAGCAACAAGTACTTTCACCTGCTGCTAGACAGCACTACTAGTAGGGTTCTTCTTTGTCTCTTTCTCACTCTCCAGCAGCCGGCCGGTGATGTCACGTCAGGAGCTATGCTTTTTTTCCACCTCTTGCTCTGTGACCACCCCTCGCTTTCAAGACGCCAACCAATCAGTTCCGAGGCAACAGCCCGACGGAGTAAAAATAGAGGAGTACAAGTCACAGACTTTGTGGGACGGCCAAATGAGGACACAGTCGCATTTACTACAGAATGTGAAAAGGAGTTAACATAAGCCGACCTGCCCACAAAGCAGTGGGTGAGCAATGCCCAGACCCACCTTAAAGGTCTAGCGCTAGACTGGTGGGATCGCTATGGCAAATTTATACCTGAGTGGAAATAGTTTTGTAGTTGGTTGGCAACTGAGTTTACTTGCGAAAGAGTGCTGGCCAGACTGACGATACAACTCTACAGCCAGACCCAGATACCCGAAAACAAAGTGGAACCTTCATCTGTAGGAAGGAACAGATGTTCTGGTGAATATTTCCAGGAGTAGATGAGGCGACTTCTGTCCATTCCATTAGCTGAATGCTATTACCATTCAATTAGCTGAATGCTATTACCCGGGTTGCGGAATGTGTTACTCATGCCCAAGCCTCTGACAATTGATGAACTGGTAGAGTGTACCAGAGAGGCAGAACAGAACTTCCAAGCACAGGCTGCACTAGACAAGACATAAACTATGAAAACCCCTGAGTCATGAACTCCGTCAACCAAGGCATCAAGGAATTCACCTGCTCCCAGTCCACGCATCTCATTCGTGCCGAAGTGTTGGTTCTGTCCCAACAGCCATTGAAATAAGAACTGTCTGCGCAAACCTACCGGTCAACGGATCCACAGTAATAAGCAAACCACCTGGACAGAAGCCCCGAACCAACCAACGTAACAGTAAAAATGCCCTCAACTCACACGGCAGGAAATGCCGAAGCTGGAGTGCAAAGCAGGCTGCCACCCCCGGGCAACAAGGACCCAGCATCCAGCGCTTAAACAAGGAACCTACTCTTCCTAACACCCCGCACATTGAAGTGGAGATAAACAGGGAAAGGGTTCTAGCCCTATTAGATTCAGCCACAACCAGGAATTTCACCCAAAGTAATTTGCTGAGTCCACAGCAAAGAGCTACCCTTCGACCGCAATCAAACATTGTACGACTGGCACAACCTGATGCCACCCTACAGGTCAACGGCAGAATCACTCTAATAGTCAATTTATACAGACACTGCAATCCGGCCGAATTCGTGGTTTCACCCATGTTGACAGAAGCCGTAATACTTGGTTGCCCTTGGTTTCGACAACAGCAATGTGTCATTGACCATGGGCAACAAGTTTTCTTGGGAGATAAGTACCGGGTAACAGTGAATTGAAAACATAGTCCCCAAGCAGTATTACCCAGCCCCATTTATCCAACCAGGATCAACCACGAATGAGGAGAACTGGAATTTAATATACTTAAACAAGTTCTGGACAAACACGTCAGCGCTTTTGGACACAGAGGTTCCCTATGTCAAACTCGCTCTATCCAGCATGAGATCTAGATGAACATGGAGACTCCCATTTACAATCAACCATTCTGAGTAACAGCATGACGACGTCACTTAATAATGGAGCAAGTAAATTATACGAAGGAATAAGGCATAGCAAGACCCATCCAACTCTCCATATAACTCCCACGTGGTATTAGTACCAATAAAGGATGGCAAACTCATGTTCTGTGTCAATTACAAAGCCTTGAACGACGTGGTCCATCCTATTGCTCCGCCGCCATCGATTTAACCAATACCCTGCAAGACAATGGGGGAGTGAAAATTTTTAGTACCCTGGATATGGAATCCAGGTACTGGCAAATTGCTGTTCTCCCAGACAGCCAGAAGTTTACTGCCTTTACGACGCCGGAAGGTGAAACCTTACAATTCAGGGTAATGCCTTTCGGGTTAAAAACTACCCCCGCACCTTTCAATGGCTAATGTCTGCAGAGGTTCTGACCGGATACATCGACAAGTTTTGCTTCCCCTATCTCGACACTGTAATAATTTATTCCAAGACCTGGGAGGAGCACCTCGGACACATACAGAGGCTTCTAGAGCGACTCATGCTACACGGTATGACGTGCAAGCTGTCTAAAAGCTTTTTCAGAAAGTTATCCATTAACTACCTAGGTCATGTGGTATCCCCTGAAGGGAAATTTCCACAGCAGAGTTCAATATGGGCAATCGAAGAGGCCGAAGAACCAACCAATAAAAAACAGCTATGACAGTACCTGGATCTGTGCAACTGGTTACGGGACTTCATGCCCAATATCGCCCACCACATGGCACTGCTTCACCCGCTCCTTGAAAAGGAAGCCAGTTCGAAATGGGGACCGGAACAGAAACAGGCTTTCCAAGATCTGAAGAATAGTTTCGGAAACATCGAACAACTTCACGGACCCCAAGGCAACGAACCATAAATTCTGCAAACTAACGTCTGCCAAAACTGTCTTGGGGCCATCCTGTACCAGCAGGAGTACGCTGGCGGTCGACCGCACGTGATACCGTATGCTTCAGCTCAGTTAAACAAAACTGAGCAGCACTACCACATTAATGAACAGGAATGTCTGACAGTCAGTCATTTGGACGGTATGAAAATACAGTTACTATTTAGAAGGACAACATTTCATCCTACATACAGACACGAAGGCCCTCCAATGGTTGAGAGAGTCACATAACATCAAGGCCAAGCTCAGGCAGTGGGACATGTTCCTCACGGAATTCAATTTCCAGGTACAACACTGCCCGGGCAAGAGTAGCCAGATGCCCTGTCTCGCTACCCAAAACTGGAAGAGGACGAAAAGGCAGAAGAAGAAGGGGAGAAAATGTCCTCTCCCCTTCTTCCAGAACACAGCCAGGTGGAGCAAATTCGCTAATTGCAAATCCAAATAACCCACCATCAAATAACAATAAGCCAACAAGAAGACCCTAAAATCTGTCGCCTTCTGCGGGAGCAACCTAATCAATTTGAGTTAAAGGATGACGTAGTATGGACTCATAGCAGGCAGCCTACTGCAATGTGGAAGATACAGGTCTCGCGACAGTTAGAGCAAGACGTCTGTCATCACCACCATGACCACCCCCAAGCGGGGCACCAGGGTACCTGGGAAACCTTATTGGATATCGGAGCTTGCTATAACTGGGACGGAATAAGCTGTGACCTCCGGCAGTATGTGAGCAACTAACTGTGTCACATGCTGCCGCGGCAAGGCATACCCTGTACCTCCGTTTACAGCCAAACCGAGGAGACCCAAGATGGCATGAACCCACTTAGCCGCCGATCTGATGGGCCCGTATCCCCGAAGCACAAAGGGGAACAGATACCTACTGATAGTAACTGACCAATTTTCCTGGTGGGTAGAAGCGTTTCCGCTACCTAGCCAGGAAACCACACCGATAATTCGAAAAATGGAGGCAGAGGTATTTTCACACTGGGGATACACACAAGCCATACAGACTGACAATGGTACGCAGTTTACAGTCACGAGCGGCAATCAGTATGTCATGAATCGGGGGTGGAAACCTGGACTACCCCTCCATCCCACCACCAGGCCAACCCTACTGATCGGAGGACCCAGGAGATTAAGAAGTGCCTCCGACTCAGTGTGGGCAATGACTATCGACACTGGGATAAGCATATCCCTACCATCCTGTTTGTTCTTCGTCGCCGAACTATTGAAGCAGTAAACACCAGTCCAAGTCAGCTTCTTCTGGGTCAACCCCTACGCCCACTAAGCGATTAGCAGTGGAATAGCGAACCCACAGATATGCCACAGCCAGAAAACGTCCGACTAGTTACGCTGACCCATACCACTAACGCCCAGAAAGCCCAGGATGCTTATATCCAAAAGAAGTATCCTCAGACGAAGACAGGGGTACGCAATTTCAACCTAGACGAAGCCGTCCTTCTTAAAAGTCATCCCCTCAGCAAGGCCAGCAACCAATTCAGCACTGGACTTGCTGATAAATGGGATGGGCGTACCGCATAGTAGGCAAACGAGACAGTGTCTACTGGGCCGAAGACCTGTGTGGACAGATTCGAAAGGCCACCTGAGGCCAAATACGCCCCTTTCCGGGTGACATACCCAACCAAGAGGATGGCACCGTTGCATGTGAACCCCCATGGCATCCCGAGGATGAGAACGTCCCGACGCCAATCATGGCACCTTCTGAAGTCGAGTCAAGGCCACAGAAGAGGCCTGAGACACGAACCCCAGAACCAGACAGGGAGCCAAGTTACTCTCTACCCTGGAGAGTAGACTTGCCATGAACTTAGGACATCAAGTCATGCTGATCCCCACAACCTACAACCTTCTCTTCTCAGAGAGAAAACAATCCCCGTTCACACGCGAACCGCCAAGATCAAAGGGCCATCCCACCCTCTAGCCATTAATCGGGACATTGAGACCGTTGATGCCCAACAACGCCCAGCTCATCATGAAGGAACAGCAGCAGTCGAGGTGGAGAGCAGTACTCTGACACTCCATGGCACTGCCTCAATTGACAAACTTCCTGCCCCTTGGGTAGGAACCCGAGCAGTCGAGGTGGAGTGCTCTACCTTGCCGCTCCCTCACACTGCCTCATAATCATTATAACATGAACTGTCCTCCCCAACGGTATCAGCTGATGACGATGCCCCAGTACCACGTGCTGAACCCCAATGACTGATGCCCCTATTGCCGCCAAAGCAGAATCAGTCCCCGGCCAGGATAAGGAGTCACCATGGAGGCCCACGTCTCGGTTCATGTGGCCGTATACGGCCCATGCCGAACTAAGGCCGAGGGGAAGACCGGCGAAGCCCAAGACCACTGAACAGTAAGTGAAGTGGTCGTTATAGACCTGAAGCCAAAGTGAATCGAATAGCCGACAAGTAAAACACAGTGAGATTAGCTTCCAAACACTCACATTACGATAGTTTCAAGCTGTGCTTAATATGTAAATAACCTACTCAGCCATTATTAAGCTGAGATAGGAAAGGAACCAGTGAGGAATACATAATAATTATTCCAACACTCGTCATAGCAATAAAAGAATAATCAAACTCGTTTTAACAGCAGTTATTAAGCTGTACTGCAAGCCCAGTGACAAGAGAGACACTTTAACCTCACCAGCGCAAGGTTCCATAATAAGTAGCCGACAGCCCACTCATAATCACGTATCACCTATAGACACTCCACACAGTGCCAGTGAATACACAAAGATAGAGACTTCACCTTGTACATAGTAGGGATAGTAATATAAAAATGGACTCCCTCCAAGGAGATATATTTAGCTTAAATTTTTTTATTCTCAATTATTTGATCAGTAAGTACATAATTAAATATGCCTTTGAGTTTTTACAGTGTACATGTGAAGATAACACCCACAATGATTCTTACCAGATTATTTCTTGATAATGTCATGTAGGGTTTGTGTGTCATAACATTGTAATTTTCATTTGTTTGAGTGTTTGTGCCTATTCTCAATATGTTTTACGTACCTTGTTTACTAAGCAAGAGTCGAACCAGAACTCTTGAGCCACAGCGATCCCATAACCTCACCACAGAGCTCCCAAAAACCTCACCACAATGAACCAAGATAAAAGAGTGATGAAATTAGTATTAGTTATTTGATTGAGTGTTTGCTTGTAAATTTTTTAAGTGACCAATGTGCACATTCTGACCGCGTTTCAAATCATTATTAAAGTGTACTTGTTTGTTTTGTTAGCCAACCAGCCCAGGTTATGGAGGGCCTGAGGTTGGCGAACTCCTGTATTGTCACACGTAACTGTTTTGCTTGCTGTGAGACCCACAGGTTGCCCAAGAAAGAGTGCTAGGCTTCCAACCCTGCTAGAGTGAGAAAGCACTACGGCCAGCGTGAGGATCACCATGTGTTTCCCGACAGACCCCAGCACACAGAGCAAGCGCAATTACAGCAGTCGAGCAGCCCAGAGTTAAGGGTCCCGCCTATAATTTCAAAAAAATGTTTTCTTTGACTTTCTACACCTTATGCTATTCCAGATGGGGGGAACCACTTCACCATTCTGTAATCTGCCGTATTTGTCAGATAAGACTTCATCGCAACCGGGGGGGGGGGGGGGCAATTGATGTATGCCGCTTTCCTGTTATACTACGACGACTACGACTCTGCCTCATATATTTGTACATCACCAGAGGGAGAGTTAAACCCGGCAACAAATTACACGAGTGTTCTCAGATCACCATAACCATGGAGGGCGACTCTAAACAAATGGAAAATAAGGTTGCGAAAGCAGTCAAGAAACACACAGCCACCCCTTCCCCCCACCCCCCAATTCCTCACGCTGTGAGCCAACAAGCTGCCGTATGTGAAACGTCGTCACACCTCTCGCGCCAGCCTTCACAAAGTGTGATGACTCACCAAAGCAAAACTATCATGAAGCACCCAGCAAACTGTCACGAGGCGCCCAGAATAAAAGAGACCAGGAGCAGAGGTTTTATCCCCGCCCCGACAATAGCCCAAGGCCGAGAGCACTATATAAGTCCATGCACACCTGGGTTTGGGAGTTAATCTTTTTCCAGTTGCTCGCGCTAACACTTTGTGTGCTGGGGCCTTCTACTGTTCAACAGTCTTCGACAGCCACCATAGACTGCTACCATTGACAATAACAGAGGCTCTGCAGCCTTTACCAGAAACAAATGCTGCAGCCACCTGCAGTGACCAGACACTTCATTGTTGACGACCACCACTAGCTACCAGAAGCTACCATTGTCGACAACCAACCACCATCTACCAGCAACTCTTCTTCTTATTCAACCAGTATACACCACACCTTCCGCTGCTGCTCCTCCAGATCAGCAGCCCTACTTGCTGGTAAAGGCAACTACACTCACTGCTCTTAAAGTAATGATCCTCTTTTTCCTATTGTCTCTTCTAAACGCCCCTTGTATAGAGTAGCTGTGACTGAGTTATCATAGGCATCAACACCACTAGATATCTTGGATAGTTTAGGAACAGGTCACCTACACCTGTCTAGCGTAGGTTACTTCCATATTCAATCTCTGCTTGGTTAGGAGGAAGTACGCATCACTTGTATATATTACACCTAATAAATACAGTTTGTTCCTTTCCCGACGAGTGTCTGTTCTGGAGATATTTACCTTGACCACAAGGAATTTATCTACCGTATGTTGTTAACAGAGACTGGGTTTTGATATAACAATACGAACCTCAGAGTAGGATTGCGGAGTCCCTTCAGGAATCCGCAAGTATGTTTCATACACCATTCGACGGCCACCCATTGTAGACCCCAGGGGATAGAACGGTAGAGTCCTAACCACTAAAAACTCATCCAACAGGGGTAAGATAGTCACCCCAAGTTGTATCCTAACCAGAGCGCCTATGGTAGTTGCCGGGATATTTGCTTGAAACTGAAGGCCTACCCCCGGTCACGATCTACACCCAATAGTGGTAGGAAGGCGGCCCATACGGTTCAACGCTCTAGGTCTGTGCGCCAGTGGTGGCGGACTGATTTAAGCACCAAATTCGTGCCAGCAACCACTATTGGAAATACACTTAGATAGGGATCTGTCTTATGTTCACGATGATCAGCGAATATCTAAATATCAAACAACATCTATGTCTTTTGGTAGAAGGCAAGGCTCACAGAGGAATGAGCAAAAGGCAACCTATACCGCCACCAAGCGAGCGTGTATATTTGACCCGCGTACTCCTAGTAGGCAAGCCCAGTGGAACAGTGCAGCAATTGCCCGCCTTCTGGAGAAACCTTCGCCTCCAGTATTTAATTGTATTTATTTCCCTGTGCACATCCATATTGCCAGGGAATACCATCCTGTTGTACAAGGTCAGATACAGGGTACAGAAGTAAGGTATGGGACAGCTAACCCCAGGTTCTGAGTCAGTGGAGTGGAGTCAACAGTATTGTGTTGGTCGGCACGGTACCAACATCCATCAACATTCCACCAGTCGCCGGTTCCAGTCAGCCAGCACCAGCTCCATCGTCATCGACCGAAGTAACCCCTGGTAAGACAGGTACTGCAAAACAGACTAGAATCCCAATTAAGCCAGTTGCCACTCCAACAGTGGAAAACTTCATTCCCAGTCGCCAACCAACTCATCCAGTGCGAGTTGCTGGTAAGAAATGTAGCTTATACGTCTAACTAGCACTAGCCACAACAATAACTGTGCACACAAGTCTACAGCCCGGCATGCATCAATATATGAAAAAACATAGACAGATTATTAATGCAAAACAGATTTACTATGGATTAAAATACAGTCCCACATTACCATGAATATGAAAGTCACCAGTGGTACCAACCAACTAACGATACAACCAAATCTGATCCCCGAGCTCAAACTTCATCTTCTTACACGAGAACATGGACGAGTTACCAAATACACTAATAACAGCAGTATTATCGGCCTTTCCTTCATGAACAGGAAAAGTCTTCCAACATATTATATCACGTGGATCAATATCACCTATTTTCTTAGGCGCAGATTCCTTTTGGGTATGAGACTTCCTGAAGAAACACAATTCCAACAAACCACTACCTGCCTTAGCAGTTATTCATTGAAGACCAAAATGGTACAAAAGAGACCACAAAATATAACCCTCTTCTTCATCAACAACCTTAACGGTCCAGGACCTATCGTCCTTATTGACATTCTTATTGAACGACAAAATATTACGGTATACCTTCTTAGGATAATACCCAGAAATACGAGTCTGATGAGGCATCATAATAATGTGTCTTCTCTAATGACACGGAGCAAAATTAAGTACACCAACAGGTTACAACGTTTACATAAATGCGGAACTGATAAGAAGAGAACCATAGATAACATTAAAAAAGACAGAAAGCGTAGCACAAAGATAACAGGACAGCGCATACACACCTGCCATTACAGACTGCTGGGACCAGCTCCTGCGAGGGTAGGCCAGAATCGCGCTGCGGAGAGGTGCGGAGCGACCTCTGCCAGCTGAAACTGTTTTTAATAACATGCATTGGGGGATCGAGCATGAGGTCAGAGGGGTTGTATATAAGCTCAGGGCGCTGGAGACTCTGGGTGCCATCTTGCCTGCTGCCGCCGGAGGCGCTGCCCGTAAGACACCCAGACAAGGGGACCGCAGCCCGAGGTCCGCCATCGACGTCCGATGAGAGCCCGTCGTTGAGAGAGCTGTGCTACTGCGACGAGACTTTGGGTAAATATTATTTCCCTGGTAGGGTGACGTAGGACACTCTAGGGCACGGGACTCGTGAAGGCCTAAGCTCTTTAAAGCATTGCTTAGCCGATTCAAATTATAGCTAACCCAAGCTTGAATTGGGGCATCAGCGCCCTGTTGATCTATTACTGAATTGAACAACTTGCGTATTGGATATTTGTAGAAATTGCTACCTGTTTGATGAGCCTACTTGAGGCTTAATTGTAATTGTTTAGTAATTTATCAAAAGTAGTATTTTGTAGGCGAGTGCTTTATCCTTGAACTACCTTGATCCCCCTAGTTAATGCGTGGCCCGCTCCCTCAGGAGAGGTCACAGCAAATGGTGGTGGCGCTCGACTCTCCCAACCTCCCCTTAAAGTTAAATTAAATTAAATTGTAAAGTAAAGTTAACTGTGGAAAGGTGTAGAGCTTTCCACCTGCCTTCAGGGTTTGAATTCCCTTGCGTAGACCAGATGAACAGTCACCCAGTTTTTATGCCTTAGAATAAGTGTGTGTGCTTGCTTAAATACATTACTGCATGTTTGAAACATTGATCCGCTCTTCGAACCATTATTTCACGTCGGCTTTGGCAAATTTCCACAACTGTGTTGCATACATGGAAATAATAGTAAGTAGAAAAAAGCTTGCTTCAATATTGAGTGCTATAACACACATGTTACACAGAACACACTACACTATTCTAACATGCAGACATGAGCAAACAAGGCAAATCAACGTCATAGTAACTAACCAAATTCATTGAAACTGTAATAATCAGCACAAGTGAAGACGAGCGCACATTAGAAACACAACAAAATTAATTAACAAAACAACTGACAACACTACCTCAACATCATTTAAACACAGCATTTACACAGCAAGCATCGGCACTCGATTATTCCTTCTCAGACACATTGTACCAAACAAACACGAGCTGGTATCTGTGACCCCGTCCATTACAATCACTACAGGCAACACAGCTGCTTTTAATTTCAATCCCACACACAGAACATGGCTACACGAAGATAAATGAAAACCCAGAACACCACTACATGAATGCCGTGGGTGAAACGACACACACCCCTCGACCACCCAACATTAATGACACTATAGACATGCCACAATTACCACCACCCCCCGAAATACAACAGCCACCTCAAATAAATATAAAGTTTGCTTAATCATTCCAACATTTACAGGGGACAATGAGGAAGACATTAACAAATTTCTGAACATATATAACTCAGCAAGTGACATAAATGGGTGGTCAGAAATAGACAAACGCAGGCGTAAAGAATTCTACTTGAGAGGAACTGCTAAACGAACATTCAAAAACTTGTACTACTCTCACACAGGAGAGTTAACATGGCTGCAAGTAGAGAACAAATTTAAATCAGTTTTTACATCCATTAATGAAACTGACAGATACACCAAATTACAACACAAAACAAAAACCAGGACAAAGCTCTCAGGTCCATGTAGAAAATCTCACATTTTATAAAAATAACTGTAAGCTTAACTTGCCAGAGGACGAGTTCATTAAAATAATTTGGAAATCCAGATTACCACAAATTGCAGATAAACTGACACCACTCCAGAACGACATACTGGAACAGCTGCTCCAGAATTTGAAAAATTTTGAGTTTGGGCTACACAATCACAACCAACTCATGGAGAACAGGAACACAGACATTGGACACATGGCACTTCAAATAGAAATAAATACAATGAAAAGTCAATCAGCCACAATAAAACAAGAATAATCGACCACACAGAACATTGACACGCCAGTACAAGAGACACACACACATGTAAATGCTTTTCAAGGACAATACAAACACCCTACCCACCGCATTATGCCAATTCACGTCAGAAACGAACCTCACACACAACTATACAGGCTACAGAGAAACTATAGTTACAGAATACAAACATACCACATCCATTCCCCATACACATCACACAAACAGTCAGGCCCCTTAAGGGCACAAATACAACAACCGTGGAAATACTGCATGCAACAACATTTCCAGGTATGCAAAAGTCAGGCAGGGCTCTTAAGAGGCGCACTGGAAATTCAGGACCGCCCGGGGGGCGAAACATGCCCGGAAAGAACCGTCTCTCCCAACGTGAAAGTAAGACGTGTAATTAACGCCTGCAAGGCACTTTTTAGTAAAACAATTCCGTCGCGTTTGTATGCGAAAATCGCTACATTTAATTCACATCAGGAGAAATTTCAACAGCCTTAGGGACAGAAAAGACCAATTACACAGAAACAAACATGATATCATTGAAACTAGGTCAGCAGGCATCACATTCAAATCTCAAAAATACACGTCACTGGGAAAACAAGGGAATCCTGACACCATACAGAAGGTCACTGCAGCACGTCATCCAAGCATGGCGCCCATGAAAGCCGACATGGTAGACACCGCGGAAGCAGCGCAGCAAGCCGAGGTCGGGCCCGTGGAATGCACGTGTCAGCACAATCGTGATGTCAGAGCATGCACGGCCTTCGTCAGCCCGCGGTCGCTGGCAACCATGATATGTGCATTGTGCTTTTATCAAAGGTATTGGGCCAGGGATTGCCTGCATTTTCCCAATCAAGTAGAACATTTTAACACAAACATACATTACAGATTCAATAATTTCAAAAGATGTTTTGGCCTAGCGCAAATTAAACTATGCATCCCTAACACACACACAAAAACAGACAACATAAAAAAAATACGGAAAACAGTGGCAATGATGAGAAGGACAAACTTAGCTATGAAGCTGTTTTCCAAAATAACAACATTCAGGCCTCGCTGACCAGCAAGGACGACTGTCGCACGAGATATGTGCAAACGTCTATGCCACGCATCCTTGTCCGGCTCGCAGGCATGAAATTAAAGGCATTACTAGACACAGGATGTTCATGTTCTTGCATAGCTACCACACCTGTCAATAAACAACAGTGACACCCAGTAACCGAACAATTCTCATTAGTCAGGGCCACAATGGATACAAACCTGCCAAAATACCAAACCAATTTGAATATAAATATAGCAGATTAGAATTTTAACCAAGATTTTTTACTCATTGGCAACTTAAAACTGGATATTATCTTGGATGTAGACTTTATTAAAAGAAACAATATAGTGCCAGTACTCACACCGGACATAATGTACGTTCACTTGTACCACAATAAAGGTGTCATTGAGATTCCAATTAATACCAACCAAATGTACTACGAAACAAATTATTGTATACAACATTATATTAATAATATTGAAGTACTAAACGACCAGAGCGAGACGACAGCCACGGGTAGTATAAATGACAAATTGCCCGCTCACATGCAAGAACAGTTGAGAGAAGTCCTTAACACTTATAATGACTGTTTCGCAAGTAAAATCACAGAATTAAATGAAACAAAAAAAAACTATGAGATAAAATTAGAGCTAACAACAAATAAACCTATTCATACCAAGCCATATAGGGTCAACCCCTAACTACATGAACAAGTGCTAGTACAAATCTAGCAAATGGTCGATGCAAAAATAATCACTCCTTCTGAGTCACCTTACGCCACGCCAAGCCTTGTAATAAAGAAACACCAGGGCTCATAAGATTCCTTTCGGATTTTAGGTTACTAAATCAATATCTTAAAAAGGATCAATACCCCATCCCTAGAACCGAAGACATTATTAATACTTTGCAAAATTCCAAGTACATCTCATCCATAAATACGTTTAGTGGGTTTCATGCCATTCCAGTAAGGGAACAAGATAGAGAAAAGCTTGCTTTTAGTGTGGACGGCGTCAGTTCATATGAGTACACTCGTATGCCAATGGGGTTGCCCCCACAAGCCCAACTACTTTCAAAACTTCGTAGATATTATGCTAGGGCCACTCCGCTGGAACACAGCAGTAGCTTACATAGACGACATTATCATTCTAGGAAATTCTTTTCAAGAACACATCAACAATAGTCGAAAAGTCATGGAAAGACTACATAAATTTAATGTCAAAATTAATGCAAAGAAATGCCATTTCAGAACAAGAAATACAGATTTCAGACCACTACATAACCCCAGAGGGTATTCAAATGGACCCCGATAAAATTGAGGCAATCAAACAAATGCCCCCCTTCTCCTTCCCAAAACATTAAGCAATTATGCATGTACTTAGGACTAACATCATACCTATGGAAGTACATTCTAAATTATGCCAAACTAGCAGAACCACTCGCAGAACACACAAAAGATTCAACACCATTCACATAGAAAGACGAACACGAGACAGCGTTTAGTAATCTAAAAACTGCCCTATTAAATCCGCCAATACTAGCAAAGTTTCAGGACGATCGTCATACTATACTAGCGTGCGACACGTCACAGACATCAATAGGCGCAGTACTGATGCAAGAGGTTCCAGGGTCCAAAGAGCATAATTTAATCACATTTGCGTCAAAAAAGCTTTCGTTGAACAAAAAGAAATGATCAGCAACGGAACGCAAACTTGAAACGATAAAAAAAATAACAACGGCAATGTACCAAGTCAATTATGAAATTACAAGGGAAGGCGAAACAAAAGTAATTAAGTCAACCTGTATCGACCCAAGATTACTTTTACATTGTAAGATAGTCATATCTATAAAGAATGCTCAACCCCTATATAACCCCATTTACACACACAACCAGGAATATATTAAGGTCGAAGATGACACTCACCTATTCCTGGCCCCTATCACACAAACAGAATCGTCACCATTCTTAACAGAATATGCCAACGACCCTCACATAGCTCAACTCAAATTGGCACTCAATGAACCGCAGAAGGCAACGCCCAAATATTTAAGATTAGCAAAACGGTACGGCGTAACTGGCAATGGCGAAATATTTTTCTAAGTCTATACCCCCAACGGGGAAAAGAGACTAACGTTAGTACCCCAGTACTACGTACCTGAAACCATTATGGCACACCACAATGCGCTAGTAGGCGGGGGACACTTTAGCCAATTTAAAACTCTACAAAAAATGAAAAACCAATACCATTGGGACACAATGGCCAAAGATGTCAAGAATTATATTAAAAATTGCCCCACCTATCAAAAAGTTAAACGTAGCAATCAAAAACATATTAGACTTATCACCCCAATCAAAACACCCACCATTTTCCATTCTTGGGGCCTTGAAGGGAAAAGCCCACTTCAAACAGCAAAATCAGGAAACAGATGTCATCTTGACGTACGGATGCTGACATGAAGGATGCTGACATATTTACCGCCTCCTCTCGAGACTCTGCAGTGATGATGTAACTGGCCACAGGGGTGCTGCTTTCCTGTGATGTCTCTGTTAACTATCTTATCTTTCTCTGGCATGTCCGTGGCTTGGCGGGTAAAACAATCTTCGGTTTTGGGGGTGGCTATCACAAGCTGAACTCTGGGTGGACAGTACAACCTCATTAAAAAAATTTTAATTTATTCATGTTGAGGAATGCCAGCACGCTGCACTGTGTGGATGCGCACTCTACAGACGACTTTGCTGTATCTACGAGCCATCCACGCTCAGCAGAAAAATATATAAGCTGCAAAATGAATTAAACGTATCAAGTAAAGGAAATCCACAAATCAAGATAGCTGAATATGTCATTGTAAATTACGTGCGTAGTTACAATGTCCATTGCCCGTCCGAATTTATCCATGGAGAAGGCACCCCCGCAAAATAAATATTTGTGAAACTCTACTACTCGTCGCTTAGCTCTGGAAGAAGTTCCTGCAACCCCCAGAGATGGCAGCACCCACATGGCAACGTGACATCACGACCGCCCCACCCCGGGAACAGGGGTTTTAATTTGTCGTCACCTCAATGTATTGCGATAAGAAATAAGCGGCGCTCCTGCACCCCCAATAATGGACTCCCATGCTGGAAGACTACGCTACACCCCTGCACCACGAAGAACTGCTGACATGAGAAAATTTATATAAATAGAAGTCCAGCATCAAACACCAGCAGATACGCCAGGCTTGCCGGCTGAAGAGGACGCGAGCCTTCCTCAGTCTGCAAAGACTTCCTTTCCTCAGTCTGCAAAGACTTCCCTTACATCAGTCTGCAAAGACTTCCCTTACCTCAGTCTGAAAAGACACCCTCACCTGAGTCTGTTCTAGACTTTCCTACTTAGTCCACCCAGGACCCTCTAGTCTGCTCAATACTTTCATCAGCTTGAAACAAGGCTCTCGTCAGTCTGCGAGGACTCTCTCCCCTCTCTATGACATGCAACATGGTGAATCCTTCACTCCGCAGACTGTGAAGAACTGCACCTTTCAACAGCTCGAGATACAGCTACTCCATTCGTCAGGTAAAACTACTCCTCGACCCTGGTACCCTTTACCCCAGTCAACTTCCTGTGATTCCGCGGTAACAAGCTGGCGCATCTTAGTTTACCTCCCTGATTAACTTCCAGTAGCACGGACTAAGAGAGTTGACCCACTGATAAGTTTCACAACAGAGGTCGAACCCCGGAAGCAGAGACACGACACCATCCCTCGGCCCATTTCCCCCTTCATTCCCCTGGAACACGCCACTTCACTAAACCATCATCTGGCCACCTTTTGGCCCGGGTACCCAACTGGTGACTACGTTGGCCAAGTAGAGCAGTCACAACAGGCAGCTTGTATATCCCGGCGGACACCATAACTAGTCAATCTCCCACGACGTCTAGTCTTATTAAACTCCACTTGGGCAGAGTTATCTGGGTTAAACACCTAGAAGTCACGGAGCTCCTGAAATTTTGCACTCTGAAGCTAGCATCTTGGAAGATAGAACGAGTTTGACTCAAGTCTAAAGCAGACGCCAAATCTAGTGCGGCACCCCCTTCCTCAGACTTTGCTCCTGCACGACGACGCACCCAACCTGTCAAGATTTCCCAGCCAGAACATACAAACACACCCCCCTCCCCCCATGATTGAATAATTTCATCTCCATGCCAATTCCTGGGGCAGCTGGCATCCCTAATATTGGCGACCCTAATAGTGAGGAGATTAGAGCTCCCTGGACGGGAAGCTACGTCCATTCGCCTAACTCTGGGGTTTGATTCCCCTCGAACTCGATGCAACGCTGCCATCAAGTGGCCCATAACAGTTCTTAACTCCCACACGCCTAGCTGGGCCAATAAAGTTAGTAATAATCGCCGCAATAGACTCATTTAGTGTTCTGAGGGGGTAGTCAGCGGTCTTTCTCAACCTCACACAGTAGGGCACACATCAATATTTGGCGCCCAACGTGAGGCCAACAATTTCATATAGTTCAACCTTGGAAGCTGGACTGAGCCAGTCATCCTCCCCTCCCCCCCATTCTTGTGTAGACATCCACGTTGGTCGTGATTGACTGCGCATCAATATATGGTGCCCAACGTAGGCCCTCTCCCCCCCACCATGTTTACTCCTCAATGAGGAGCACATTCACGACTTCGGGGAATCGCTCTAAATACCCCGTGGCGCCCATCTCTCACAATGTCTGACTGAGGCGAGTCACAATGGCCGCCTAGCCGATGACATCGCCGCAGGGGCAAGTAAAGCCTCCTGTCCCGTGACAAACTGCCCTGGTACTGGTTTAAATATCATCCAGTGCCACTACTGTCACCGGATGTTTCACTACGGATGTATTGGGCAGGAGGTTACCCCCAGGTTCACTGACGAACTTGAGTACCAATGTTTTTCCTGCCAGCTAGGCAAAATAAATATATGTCAAGGGCATAAATGTGAAGGGCAGGGGTTATACATCGTCCACTGTGCTTTGTGCAATAGAGACTTCCATCATCTGTGTATTTCCCCACCCCCCTGCCCTCGTGGGAGAACCATTCAGTTACATCCCATGCCCAGTTAGTGAAAAATGAGCAAAAGCTAGACGTGAATGAATGCCCCGCCGAGGGAAGGGAACAGAGGGTGCGTGCCAGGGTTAACGGCCTGGCCCCTTACCACAAACAGCCTGCAGGACGCGGCGCGACCTTACAACCCCCGTCCACCCTTTTGCCAAGCTACTGGCACTGCCCGGGGAAACATTACAACAGACTGCCCGACGCTGCAACCACAGGAGGCCTACGACCCTCCTCCTCACCCACAAAGTGCACAGTTGCACCCTGGAGAAACATGCAGTCCCTTTCACTGGCAACGCAATACCGAGGCACACCCCGATAACGCTAAAACACGATCGCTGAATCTGCATCAGATTTCTGTGCATCCCCTATTGAGGGAAACTTCCAACCCGAGGCTACCTACTGCAGAAATCCATCCAAGAAGGGAACTCGTTAGACCCGGAACCCCAAGCGAGTATTGAACCCCGGACACCCACAAGGTGTACGAAGCGTCCACCTCCCAGCAGTAGATCACCCTCACTGGACGAAGGAAGAGCAGGTAGTCCCCCTCCCCCGTCCCATCGCCCGCCCACCAGAGTACATTTTCCGAGGAAATGTTACCTCACGATTACCACTTATTCATCTCGCTCTAGTCCCATCACTCCGGTCCAAACATGTCGGATGCCACCTTGCGTTCCCACTGAGGTCTCGTGGCGCAATCCTGCGGATTGCCTTGTCCGCAACAGTCCTTTCACGAGCATGAGTCTAGCAAAGGGAAACCCCCATTCCTCCCCTCCCGCGAGTGCTATGTCTACGCCGCGAACCCTTACAGTCACCCTGCTTGTCTCCCTGGCTGTAAAGAGCCAAGATCTCTATGAGACCTCAATAGCAATGCTGCATGAGTCTCATCAACCTCCTTCACTGCAGCTAAAGGACTGCCCACCCCGGGTATTGACCTGGATGCAGCAGAATAGCCCCTCGCCCCAGGCTCAGTCCCGGCCACACCTCCTCCCAAGATGGCGGAGTTGTATCAGGATAGGAAATCTTGGGCACACACAATGTTACCCTACCCATCCTACCCAGTCCCAGACAAGCATAGAGTAAGAGGACGTGAAGAGGAAGAAAGTCAAACACTGTCTGCGCCAACATCAGTAGAAATCCCGGTCTACCCGGCGACAACCCCCATTTGCTTATTGGAAAGGTCAGAAGAGGATGAGAGAATTACCACAGCAACCGCGACGTGCGAGAGTCAAACTGCAACACCTGCGAAGTTAGTATCCACAAGTGAACACGGAGCCCCTCCACCGACGAGAGTGGCCAGTGAGAACTGGTATTGTGCACCAGTCATCCACATTGCTGCTGCTAAACTGTGTCTAACCGCTACCCTGAGGAACCAGACGAGATAAGACGTGGATCACAGTACTTCCACTGTGGTCAGGAAGAATGAGCCCAGCAGGCCTGCCACAACTATTGAAGCAGATGTTGACAACGCCCGGGATGCTGGTCCCAAGCTTGCCACGTGCCAAACTGCTACAAGGAGGGGCCATGGCGGGCAACTGCAGCATTCCATTGGCCTGCCGCCCTTGCTGCAACACCATGAAAAAGAGGGCGCCCCTGAAGCCCCAAGTCTTCAAGCGTCCAGGTCCACTGCCATCATAACCAGCGAGTTCTGAGTGAGTAACTGGTTGATGCAAGAAAGAACTAGCACCCCTAACCCAGTGTAATCCCTGTAGCTGTTTGATCAGGGAAGTTATTGTGTTAGAGAAGTTCGAATCCCAAAGACAACATGAGCCTGTAATAGCTCATAGTAGGGATGGCTAGGTGACATTATCCTATAAAATCATAGCCTGTTAGGAGTAGGAAGTGCATCGAAAGTGCCTGCACCACACCCAAGAATTACATCTGTTATCATGTAAACTTTAGTTACCTGTAACTTTTGCTTTTAAGGTAGAGAATTCGGGAAACGCATTGATAGGAGCCTGAGACCCCACACAATGACAAATTGGCCAATTAAAGTAGTCTACCTCCTATCAATGGACGCAAAGTAACGTAACGAAAACTAACAAATTTTAAAATTTTGCACTTGGTCCCTAAGATTGCCTGCAAGAAAGTTTTGTTTGCCGGAGGAAAAAATAAAGTAGCTTCAGATCCCTTAAGCAAAATGGAAAATTGATGTTTGCATTTTCCCCGCAAATCCCCATTAGTGAACGTAATCATTAAAATAAAAATTAATAAATGTTGTTGTTGCTTTTTTATTAGAACGACACGTTTAACGTAGAGCCACTGAATTCCGTGAGCACTGTCAGGAAGTGTCAGCGCGAAATCAAAGCCAATCAGCAAACCCGTAAAAGCAACCTCGTTGAAACCCTTTTCATTCCTCACAATGCGACTGGGTGACTTTGATTTAAGAAACCATGTAATTTGCATAAGAGCATGAGATGATAACTCACTGTGAGTATGCCGTAACCCGCCACCCAGAAAATTCAAAGCCTTCGTAAAATTGGTAAATTCCTGAGTGTAAACTTGTCTGTTAACAAAATATGTTAATAACCCACAACTTTGAAAATTGGGTTTCAAGTGTATTTTTGTGCCAAAGTCAGTACTTGTGTATTTCCTGTTGCATTAATTAATGAAAAAATTTCTTTCATCACACTGAAAACCCCGCTCGTAACAGAGAAACGTAACACTAAACTTTTTTAAGGCTAGGAGTTCAGTAATACTGATATATTTAATCACACAGCAAGTAGGCCCAATTATTTTTCCTTAGACAGAAAACCCATATGTAATCTCTTAGAATTAAAGTGAGTTGATATGTTTACTTGTAACATATCCCGTGGCTTAGGTTAGAAATATATAACTTGAGAATTATGTGTAACCCCGAAATGTACTCTCTATTTATGTAAGAGTACTGCAGACAGCAGGGCGTATATAAATTATCTGCTCAGAGCGAGTCAGACTTCCCCAATACGCTACCTCCACGAGAACGCAAAATCTCATCCTCCAGCCAGTTAGGCAACTCCATGCGTGGAAATTGTTGTAATTATTGCGTATAACTATTAAAACTGTAGAGAGAGTCAACTCACTCCGATGTACCTGTAGGCCTAAGTAGCAAAGTAAGAGTGTACCCCCAACATAACCTCAATAGGACAGGGAGAAATATGTAAAGTAGCCTTAGTAAGTATGAGGACTCGAGAACCTCCCTACCCATGTACGTCACTGTAAAATATTTTTCTTAATTCCTGCCTATATTCACGTAAGGGAGAAATTTAAGGTATTTTTCTCGTGTAATTTTTAGGTTAGAAAAATATTGTGAACTTAGATGTGCAACTTCTACATGCAAAACGTATTTAATTGTCCATGTCTTAGGAAGTAATAATGCCACTGTATTTACAGTAATCATTCCACTTTTCAAGCTTGTGTGAAACCCCGACTACGCTCATGCGACTAAGCACACCTTTACGTCAAGTAAACAGATGCCCATGCCTACCTATTGCATGATCCCTCTGCCCAGCGCAGACTCTCATAACTTACGTGCGTATCATATTGTAACCATGCTTAAGAGTAATGAACTCAAGCATACCTTGTAATCAAGTATTCCAAACCCCGCAATATAAGGGAAATCTTATATCCCAGAACGTAAGAGGGTCAAACCATGTGATTACTGTAAGCGCAACCTATGTTAACCTCACTTAACGAAGTGTACTCTCGTAAATCAAATGATTGTATATAACCTAGCTTATAAGAATTGTAACCTAGTGTTCCATGTCCAGCAAAGTGGCGACAGCAAATGGTAAGATTGCTTTACGCATAAACCATGGGAAACTAACCTACACCAAGACTTCAAGAAAATTGATACTTTAATGTCCAAATTGTCTTATTCTTATGGAAGGGTTTTTCCTTCATTACTCTGTGCCTAATTAACATGTAGGAGATCACCCAGGAAAATAGGATGTATAAAAATTATTTTTTGTCACTGCATGCATTTCGGATAATGTGCGACCACACTGGTTAGAGTACCAGTCTAGTTAACTTCATCCTGCAGGGGCCACAGTATACCAACCCCTTATGTAAACGTGAATTGTTTAACTCCAATTTTTTTTTTTTCGATAACAAAAAAAATATTAATGTAAAAATATTTTCTTTACAAACTAAAATTGTACACGCTCTGTATAAATTAATTTTTCTCATCACATTGTGTGATCTGCTGTAGAACTAGGAAGGCCTAGGTTCATTAAAACAAATGGCTTATTCCCCAATTTTCTTTCCAAAACTCTTCCTCCCTTGGTAAGCAAGAGAGCAAAGGAAACATGACGGGAAGACTGCACTGCACTGAGAAGCAGATGGCTACACGCCCCGGCACTGCGACCGCTACCAAGGAAGAGGGGGAGAGAGCGAAGAAGGGAAGAAAAGGAAAGGCTGTTCACCCGCTGCAGAGATAGTAACCATATGCTGCGCAACCCAGATGCGGGTGCCCTGGACTCATTCAAGGGCAACGCTGAACACAGAGCAAGCGCTCGCCCAGAACCGCAACCCACTCAAGGCAGCGCGCACACAGAAGAGGCACTCGCCTAGAAAACCATCCGAGGTACGACGATTGAAGCAACTACCTTCCAGACCTAACGCAAAGTAGTGGAAACTGCAGATGGGTCTACGTCGCTCAGGGGGTGGCCGATTAACACATGCCAACATGCTGTGCTGTGTGGATGCGCACTCTACGGATGACTTCACCCAAACTACGGGACACCCGCACTCTGGGGAAAAATATATGAGCGGCAAAATGAATTAAACGTACTGAGCAAGGGAAATCCACAAGCCTGGATAGCTGAATACGTCATTGTAAATTACGTGTGTAATTACAATATGCATTGTCCGTCCAAATTTATGCATGCAGAAAGCACCCCCGCAAAATAAATAAATATTTGTGAAACTCTACTACTCGTTGCTTAGCCCTAGAAGAAGTTCCTGCAACCTACAGAGATGACAGCACCCCGTGGCCTTGTGACGTCATGGCCGGCCTGCCTCGGGAAAAGGAGTTTTAATTAGAGCTGGGCAGGATAGATAATTTGGGCACTGGAGAATTTTGGGCGGGAAAGGTATTTTCCCGTGGGAACAGGACGGGATCGAGAATTCGCCGGTACACTAGAAAATTAAAAAAATGTACAAATACAACTTAAGATTATTGCACTACCAAAATGTGTTGTCAATACTATAGAGCAAGTCTTCATTTAGCTGACACATTGTCTGGTATTTTTTTGTAGAAATGCCAAATAGATGCATTGAATTAATTTACATGGCGATAGTAATGCGAGAGTAGCTCTCCTGATAGGAATTATCGTGCATTACTATCACTGTGTAAACACGCCCATAGATATAGGTTACAGCACTATAAATTACACAGTATTTAAAGTTTCATTTAAAACTACAAGTTTATTGATAAAAAATGATATAGATTAAAACTTTTATTCCATTACAACATGCAATCTAACGTACGGGTGATTAGAAAAATAAAAAACACGAGCAGTACTGTTCCTAACAATGGCTATCGTTGGGCGACATTCTAGGTCACGTGACATCCTGGCCATTAGCGTACCACCTTAGCTAAAGATGTGTCATATTCGGCAACTGTTCGGCCATATTACCTACAAGATTAAGAAGCATGTGGCCGTAGAAATGCACTATCATTCCGATTTTTACGAGTTAAAGTGGAAATGCATTTGCATCCCCGCCAATTGAAAAATGTGAATTTACATGTATACGTTTCATATGCCTTTTGGCCCACAATGAATTTATTTGGTAGCGTTTTTAAAAAGTTATCGAAAATAAACAAAGTTAAGAGTGAATGAAAATAAAAGACTCATTTCATAGCTATCTCGATTCTTAAACAAAATGGGCTTAAACTCCAAACGGTACTTTCTTAAGGCTTGTGAGCATTGTGCATTAATTCAGCCGCTAAAATACGTACAGAGGAAAGTGTTTATTCACGCACGACAGAATGCTATTAGCCTATATCAATAAAAACTACTTTTGTTTTTAAAATATATAGGGCCTACTACACGTTTCTAAAATAAGTATTTTACTTGCAAAGTGATGGACAGCAGAAAAATACCATTTGCGCAACGGAAATACCATTTATTACATGGAATGAGCAGTTATTTATATTAGGATGGCGCAGATTTACATATGATGGCTGGTGGCAACTTCGTATGCATTGTATTTATATGAAACCATTAATACTCATAGGTGCATTGACTTGAATTTATTTATTATTTACTAATGCTGACAATATTAGGGCCATGAAGGCCTACTCTTACATGTGTGTTGCAGAACACAGAAATAGGCCTAATAGCAAAATCACCTAAATTATTTTATCCCGAAAAATTTATGGGAAAATTATTTCCCGCCCGAACTTTTGGGAAAGTATATTTCCCAAATTTTTCCCACAAAAAGTCAGGATCCTGCCCAGCACTAGTTTTAATTTGTCATTGCCTCCAAGCGGGGCGATAAGAAATAAGTGGCGCTCCTGCACCCCCGATAACACACTCCTGTATTGTAAGACTACACTACACCCCCCGCACCCCGAAGAACTGCTGCCATGAGAAAATTTAATATAAACAAAAGTCCAGCATCCAGCAGTGGCAGATACACCGGGCTTGCCGGCCCAAGAAGATGCGAGTCTACCTCAATCTGCAGAGACTTCCCTTACCTCAGTCTGCAAAGACTCCCTCACCTGAGTCTGCTCAAGACTTTCCTACTTAGTCCGCCTACGACTCTCTAGTATGCTCAAGACTTTCCTCAACTTGGAACAAGGCGAGGACTCTTTCTCCAAACTGTCACCTGCAACACGGCGCATCCTTCACTCCACAGACTGTGAAGAACTGCAGCTTCCAACAGCTCGACTCCATACATCAGGTAAACCTACTCCTCGTCCCCGGTACCCTTTACCCCAGTCAACTTCCTGTGACTCTGCGGTAACAAGCCAGCGCGTCTTAGTTTAACTCCCTGATTAACTTCCGGTAGTTTGAGCATGCTGTAGAATTGCATAGCCATACCGTAGATTCTTTCAGAAGATTCTTTTGGGATTTTTATTATATTCTCCAGGCTCGCCTTCACCTATGTTTATTTCACTACGTCCACATAATCTAAATAATTAGAGTGCTTAGCCAGATAGCTAATTCATATTCCATTTTGTATTTTATTAGCCAGGACTCTCCCGGGTTTTACACGTAATAAATATTACGTCAAATCTAGTAACTCGTGTTCCATCCTTTTTAGATTATAGTCACCTAGTATTACCATAGAAATTTGTATTTGTGTTGGTATTGCATGTTTACCAGTGGGCTAAATATATAATAGGAGAGAGAGAATTAAGAGCAGGCAGCTACACAAGGAGTGTCGCACTCTAGCACGGACTGAGAGAGTTGACCAAGTGATAAGTTCCACGACAGAGTTCGAACCCCGGCCGCAAAGCCACGACACCATCCCTCGGGCTATCTCCCCCTTCATTCCCCTGGAACACGCCACTCCACTAGACCACCATCTGGGCACCTGTTGGCCTGGGTACCTGTTGGCCTGGGTACCCAAAAGGTGACAACGTTGGCCAAGTAGAGCAGTAACGACAGATAGCTTGTATACTTCTCGTCAAAAAAATGAGCGATCTCGTGTAGCTGAAAATATTTCTAAATCCCACTTCGGGTATGATTGGCAGGCGTGTGCCGCGAAGTGGGCGTCACTAACTGCTGCAGGAAACATGGTTTTGGAGGAAAAAGGATACAAAACACGAATAACAGTTCTGGGAGCTCAGTTTTGTCAGAATATATTCCTACACATTATATGTAATGCAGTTAAAGTAAATTAGTGGTGAAACCTTCGGAATTATGAACTAGCCTGTATCAGATCTGAGAAACGAATAGTAAATCATAAATTTGAACAGACCACACTGGACCACTGGAAAAAATTACTTCCAAATCATGCATAATCGTAAATATGAAAGGAGGTGTTACGTTATAATTCCCCTTGCCAACACACACGAGATCTTTGAAAAAATAAAGTGATAATTACTAAAAACATTAAACAATACATCATATGGAATAATGTTTTCATATGTATGATAATTAGAGACCATGAAATGTCTCGAAATGAATGGCCTGTAGTCTAGACTTCACAGTCCAATGAATACCCGATCAACTACTGTATATTCACTGTTTGTTTCTCCAGTAAATGGCCAACATTACTCTAAAACATACAGCACGTGATCCGAAACATCTTTCCTTGCCAGTTTCGTATTTACTTTGCACAGTCCTGAGTGAGCCTTGTTAACTCTAATTCAATGCAAAGGTAGTTTAGGTCTATAAGTGTGTAAAGTTTAGCTTGTCCTCAAAATAATCCACGAACTTTTCCTGCGCCTGTTTTGTTCCATCCATAAAGTAAAGGCCTATTTACAAGCACCAACATGTCTTAACCAAATTTGGATAACAATAAATAGTTATTGATTATTAAAGTGTTATAACACAAATTTACTACAATATTATCTGCAGGAGTGATTATAGTCTCTTGAAAGATCTACGGTTATTTAAAAATACTCAAAATATTCACTTTTTAAAACATATCATATATAATATATGCAACAAGCTACTAAATATATTTCGAAGGAAACTATTCGCATTAATGTGAGTACTTCTTGATGTCCGTCACATTTTATATATGGATGTATGCACCCAAATGTCAATAAAGATTATGTATTAAAACGTAACTCAGTTTTTATTTTCATTTATACACGAACAGAATTATAAATAAAATTGATTGCATATTTCATGTGTGTGTTATAGCACCATTACGGAAAGTGTTAAGAGCTCACTTTGGTGCGAACAGCCTATAGTACTGTTACATCTAAGCTTGACAGTTCAACTCGAAGTGTTTTGTCATGATGTGGTTTCTCACCAAACTACCTTCATTGGCGATTCGTGCTAGTAATGGTAAGTAACCCAATTTGAAATACTTGGTGACTGGCAGACACCACACAGACTAGTCACCTAACTGATTGGTGGATACATGTGTAAGTGTGCTTTCTAGCAATTGGCCTGTCAATGTTTCGCGTCATGTTATGCGAATGCTAGCCATTGTGGCGTACACAACTACCATTTGTTTGATAATATTTCACATTGTGATCACAAACATGATTCGCCAAAATTCTACATACATATTTTTTAAAATCGTTGTCAGTCCAACTACAAAATAAGCAAAATATATACCAATTTGATAATTGCGTTATCTTGGACTGTCTTACACACAAAACATTCAAACATATAAATATTTTCTAAATGAGTGTTTCTTTTAAGAATTACCTTCCTTGCAGGAAAAGGTATTACAGTTTCTAAGTTTGAGTCCAAATGGGTAGACCAAAAAAAACCTAAAAATTAACCGTTGGAAGACCATATTTAGTGCCTGTAAGAAATAGGTACACAAATAGAGACAGAGAATTGCATTTTCTTTACAACACATCTACCAACATCTGACTTTGAAGTCTCCGCATTTTGACCTCATACCTACCAAACTCGTAGAGATTATAGTGACATAAAGGGTTGGGAGAGTGGAGGTACGTTTTAAATATTAGTAATATGACATACAGTCAAATGAAAAGTTACTGAGCCAGAGTTCCAAAATGTTGTACAGGAACATCCATTGTGATCCACTCAAGATCCATTTCACAGTGGTTGTTTAACAATGTTTAATGATTTAACACCAATTTGTTCTACTATCTAACCAGTTCTTCTCCGGCTATTAGGTTTGGTAGTGCAAGTAAGAAAATGAATAAATTCACAATAACATTTTAATTTGTATTGTTGTGAGTAGTATATAAAAATTACTTTGGCGCAAAGGGATGGAGGATAAAATCGGAGGAACCGCCCGCCACCGTGTTGGAATTACCCTTATTTTCTACTCAAAATTTCCATGTTTTCCTCCAATTAAATTATTTGTCTCTAAAAATTTAGATTTTCAGTAAAAATGACCAGGACCTTTGCCTTTGACATTTAATCCAAAAAATCCAAAAAGTAACCAATTAAACCAAATTCCAAAAAATTCTTAAAAAATCCCAAAAAGTATATAATCAAAAGTACTAAAAAATATTTAAACACATATTTTAAAAAATTTTGAAAAAGTATCATCAACAATTTATTAACATTTTTTCTATAAAACTTTTAAAAATGTACTAAGAAATGTATTATTAAATGCATTCAAAAATCATTTTAAAAACTTACAAAATATTATTATTAAAAATTAATTAAATAATCATTTTAAATAATTTAAAAATGTACTAACAAATGAACTTTCCAGAGGTCACACCTCACCCATACACATCCAACATCTTAGTAGGTGCAAGGGACGACCATTTTGGTAGGTGGCCACCATCTTGGTCGGCGACCACCACATAGGTAGGCGACCTATCGTGGTTGATATCACCTATCCGCAATATTGGATGCAGGTAACCATGACGTCAAACCCATGACCTTGAATGACCTTGAAATGCAAAATTCGAGAAAAAATACATAAAAATCAATAAGCATAATTCATCACAAACTACCACTGCCATACTGAATGTAGTACATTCATCCTTGACCCCACGGCCTTGAATGATCTTGAAAACCAAATCTGGAGAAGAAATACATAAAAGTCAACGAGCATATTACAACTAACTACACCCACCATATTAAATGCAGGTGACCTGACTGTGAACCCTTGATCTTAAATTACATTAAAAACAATAACTAGAGAACAATACATAAAAGTCAGCAAGAATAATACATTACACACTATGGCCACCATATTAGATGCAGGCAACCTCGACCTCATTACATTGAATGACCATGAAAACAAAATCTCAACAAGAAATACATGAAAGTCAACAAGCATATTACATTCCTTACTACTACTATGACCAAATCAGATGAAAGTGAAATTAACCTTGACCTTTAGACATTGAATGACCTTGAAAACAAAAACTCGAGAAAAGTACATAAAAGTCAACAAAAATATAACATTACTAACAACTACCACCTATTAGATGCAGGTGACCTAAACCGTAGCCCCATCACCTTGAATTAATTTCAAAACAAAAACTAGAGAAAAGGTACATAAAAGTCAGCAAGCATATTACCGTATTACTATACAAACTACTACTATCGTTTTAGATACAGACAACCTTGACCTTGGTCCCATAACCTTCAATGAATTTGAAAACAAAAATTTGAGAAAAAATACATGCTTTAGAATTCCTGTATGTATAGTTGTATGCCCTTTACAATCCACTGAAGTTATCACTGCCAAATTTATGTCTTAGCTACAACTTGTGACCTCGAACAAGGCAGTTTGGCCATTATACCTTATGTCTTCTGGTAGGCACAGTTTTTTATATGGTGCATTTATAGCTGCCATATTCATATGTATCACTCGTGATATCGAACAAGGGTATGTGTGTGTGTGCGTGTGTGTGCGTGTGTGTGCATGCGTGCGTGCGTGCATGCATGCGTGCGTGCGTGCGTAAATATATATGGACTACCATACCACAAGCCTTCATTATTCTTTGGATAAACCTGTTACTGATGCCAGAATTGTTGGCAACCCTATCAGCTACTTTGTTGATCGGCATGTCTTAACACTCACACCTATTTAGCCTTGCAGTCATAACACTTACTCGTACTTTTTTACTACTTCCTTTTCACTTCTATAAATATCCTTTTTATATATTCCTGAATATTCACAGACATCTATTGAAAACTAAATCTGCATTTAAATATGCATGCGATGGGGTAATGTTTCCAGGTCGAATACTACAAAGTTAGAGGTGCATACGTAGTTGTTCCACCTCTCCCCAACAAACCCCCGCACCCACGTTAAGACAAGTGCCACAATGTCTGGCACAGACAGTAACTTGCCTCTTGAACGCTGACCCGGACCTGGTCGAGCGGGTGTATACATGTCTGCTCCGTAACTAGGCCAAACAATCCTATAGGTCATTTGGAAACCTTTCAGTCATTCTCATACAAATATCCCTGCAACTGGGCGTGCAGTGTTGTCTCATTTCAAAATATTTTCTGCGCCTAAATACTAGAGATAATTTACCTGCATTATGTTCAGTTCATGACATAGCAAAGTCATGTTTTCGGCTATTCTTTTAAATTGGTTTTTTCAGATACATTGTTTTAATTCCTTTTAATAAAATATTCTTTAAAGTTAGCACTTTTAGGCAGACATAACCATTTAAAGAGTAGTGCTAATATTAATATACGCAAAAACTCTTGGCTTTAGCATGTTAGTACAGATTTGTTACGACATCATTGTGTATGTAAGACATAACAACTATAATTGGATAGTGAATGTTAAGCATTCCTGGGGCCTTGGTGGTGTAGTGGTTAGACAACTCTCCTCCCACCATGGAGAACCAGGTTTGATTCCCGACGAGATCACCTCCTGATTTTAGCATGTAGGAATCGTGCAGGATGATGCCGCTGGTTGGTGGGTTTTCTCACCGATCTCCCATTTCCCCCACTCTTGCATTCCAGCACTGCTCCATACTCATCTTGCTTTACCCTCAAGGGCTCTCAAGACCTCGATGTTAAGAGCCGTCCAAATCTCTTCACTCGCTCATTAAGCATTCCGCCTACGAGGACGTATTTTGTCCAGAAGGGCGAGACGCTGAGGACGACCTAGGCACGCGCATCATATGCATCATCGTCTGTATGTGCAAGGTACTGAACAAGTGTGTAATCTTTTCTTCAAAACGTACCTCTGAGACAACTTTAAAATTTAGCCTACATCATCAAATATTTGCTACATTTTCTTATTACCAAACAATAAAGTAAATATATATTTAGATTTTAGTTTCTTGTCATGCATTTACGTCGTAATCCTGTATTTATAAACTGAGCTTTCGCCCATGCACTAAAACGGCAATGCCGAATATCTATTTACATTTGGACGGCTTTGTTTGGCGTGATCTGTGTGAATGTGAACTGAACCAGGCTTTTGTGTGAAATCATCCAACGGAAACCTTGGAGAGAGTGAAGAGATTTGGGCAGCTCTTAACAGCGAGGTCATGAGAACCGATGAGGGTGATTGAGGTGAGTATGGAGCGATGCCGGAAGGAAGGGGCGGAGGAAATGAGAGATCCCCAAGAAAACCAGCCGACCAACGTCATCGTTCGGCACAATCCCCACTTGCGAAAATCCGGTGACCCGGCCGGGAATTGAACCCGGTTCACCTTTGTAGGTTGGCAGGGAGACCTATGAAAATGCTTTAGTAACAAGTATAGATAATCGTGCAGTAAGTATTTGCTACCCGTTGCAGCGCCCGTCCGTGTCCATCGTGTTACTGAAGGACGAGGGAGCTCAACAGGGCCACGATGTCTGGCACGAGCAGTAGTGAGAGCTGCAAGCATTGGCAACCACACACAGCCAGGCGGACTATGAAGCGGCTGAATGAGGAAACCACCTGACTGCCCGTTCGTTCTGTCTTGGCACTAGGCATGCCTTGTTTAAAAAAAAGTCTACTTGGCTTATTTATTCAAACAAATTACCACTTACGAAATAAAATTTACTTCAATTTTTGTTCGGGAAAAAATATCTTTGGAAAGCAATGTTAGGGTGCAAACATGTTGAGACTGTTTTTAATGATGTATTATTCATAGTTACACTTATTGATTGGATGAACAAAAACATAGTTTGACTGAATGTAATACACTGCAAATACATGATATTATTTCCTATATAATTTTTCAAGTCATATGTTTTCTCTTTTGCACATTTGTTATTTGTTTTTATTTGCTCACCAAACATTTAATTGTAGGACTGGAAGTATTAACTCTGACAAAGGAACTGGAGCCTCTGTGTTACAGACCACAATATGAACTGAAGCTGAGTATTTGAGAGTTTCATAAGAGAAAAAGTTTCCCATAAAGACTTACGGTTCTGAACATGATCATAATTCAGTCGGTAAGTTGAAACATGATAGGGAAATTTGTAAGGCACGTACAGAACCCATATTTCACGTCATACCTAAATGGCATCTGCAAGTAATGTATGATATTTGTTGGCCATAAAATTAACATTAACTGAGAACAGAGATGAAAAATGTATGTAATTCCTTAAACGATCAATGTAGATGTGAAATACTGTATGTAGATGAAACACAGCTGTCATTTAACACCAGTGACATGAGAGAAACATAAACGACACTTAACAATTAAGGTCTTCAGAGCTGATAGTGGCGAAGAGAGTTACAGATGGACTAGCGACAGAAAACAGAGTATCGGGAGGACCCCGACACTACCCACTGGCCAACAGCAACGCCCGCCTCGTTTCCTAAACATGAAAATCCGGATGTGGCCCCGGTTTCTTGTGAAAGTATGAAAATGGCCATGGGATTGCTTAGTATAGACATGGTAGTCAAATATACAGATTTCTCCTGAGCATGCTGTGTTAAGCGAGCGAGGAGGTGGCATTTCAGGTTGGAATTTCATGCAGCAGCAAAACCAACCCTACAGCTCACATCATTACGTTTGGGCTACAGTATCATAGAAGGCCACAGATAGTTCCTTCAACCACCCCCCTCTCCAGTTTCCTAGAGGGCTGTGCTTTGTAAAAGTTATTGTATAAAGCAAAGAAAACATGCACATTTTGGACGAGTAAGTGAACTAGCGTATAAATTTTTTTTACTCTGGCACTTGAACTTGTCAACACTGTCAGAAAACAAGCGAAATTCCCTCGAACCTCTTAGTTTTACAAGATATTTAATTGCAAACTGGCTGCCGATCAAATATTTAATCTAGTTTTTAACAAACATCTATGATATATTTTTCTGCATGGGAAATTGTAAAGAGCATAAATTAAGAGAATAAAGCGTTCTACAAAAAATATTTTGATTCATTGAGTCAATATTTTAATGATTGAGAATATGCACACAATTAAACCCTAAGTCAGTATATTTGCGCATATGAGTACCCAATTTATCAATGATAAAAAGAAAGGTCAGCTGAATTGCTTTGATAATGCCTGTATTATTTTATGTTAAACCACATTTAAGTACCAATATCGGTCCAGAAACAATTTCTTCCAGATATTTTGTAATATATAACATGTTTTTTTTTAAGCACTGATAAAGTCTCATTTCATTTGATGGTTTATTTACAACATGCTGCACCTTTTTTTTTTTTTTTTCCGTTCCCTGGTTAGACGGTACTATGGTTATAGAATAGTAATCAAAATGTTCATGTCGTCACCATGTTAAAAATAAGTGACCAACCCACGTAAAACATATAAGTTTATTTGGTCAGCGTAGTGAATCTTGTTTGCGAAATAAGGTAATAACAGTTATATTGTTTCCCAATATTTGACACAATATATTTTCTTGTAGCGGTACCTTACAATATTACAGACTTAAGAGACAATGTACCAGCATGTTTAATACTTGTAGGTGATAAGTTCAACACACCAAGTTCGGTAGAAATTGGTCAAACAGTATGCTGTATACTAAATAAACTTAAAATACTTATATAGTCACAATGTCAAAATTAAGTTTCTTACACATTTAAATTGCATATTTTATCATGGCATACATAGTATTAGATACAGTATACAAAGATTGCTTGAAATTGGTCTCATCATTTCATAGATACAGAATAGTTATCAAAATGTCAATATTGCCACCAATTAAAACTAAATAACTGAACCATTAATTAATATCAGCAAACTTCTTGTTTGTCAACATTGGTAGGAATGGGCAGATTGTTTTCCATGTTACGATACAATAACTGTATTTTTCATGTGTGCGCTATATTACAAAATGATGAATGAAAATGATTATTTATTGGCATATTTACAGTAATGCCTTTAGTCAATACTATCTTCATATCAAATGTGGTCGTTTATATATATATATAGACACACATGGACGCGGACAGATGGATGGACGGTCGGACGGATGGACATGGGCTTCCGCCCATACACTAAAACGGCAATGCCGAATATCTATTTACATTTGGACGGCTTTGTTTGGCGTGATCTGTGTGAATGTGAACTGAACCAGTCTTTTGTGTGAAATCATCCAACGGAAACCTTGGAGTGAGTGAAGAGATTTGGGCAGCTCTTAACAGCAAGGTCTTGAGAGCCGATGAGGGTGATTGAAGTGAGTATGGAGTGGTGCCGGAATGTGAAGGGGCGGGGGAAATGGGAGGTTCCCGAGAAAACCCGTCGACCAACAATGTCTGGCACAATTTCCACTTGCGAAAATCGGGTGACACGGCCGGGGATTGAACCAGGTTCTTCTTGGTGGGAGGCAGGGAAACCTTTGAAAATTCTTTTAGTAACGAGTACAGATAATAGTGCCGTTAGTATTTTCTATCCGTTGCAGCACCCGTCAGTGTCCATCGCGTTACTGAAGGACGAGGGAAGTCAACAGGGCCACGATGCCTGGCGCGAGCAGTAGTGCGAGCTGCAAGCAGTGGCAACCGCACACAGCCAGGCGGACCTTGAAGCAGTTGACTGGGGAAATCACCTGACTGCCTGTTCGTTTCATCTCTGTACTAGGCACGCCTTATTAAAAAAAAAGTCTATTTGGCTTATTTATACAAACAAATTACCGCTTACGAAATAAAATTGACTTCATTTTTTGGTCAGGAAAAAATATCATTGGAAAGCAATGTTAGGATGCAAACATGTTGAGATTGTTTTTAATAATGTATTATTCCTAGTTACACTTATCGATTAGATGAACAAAAACATAGTTTTGACTACATGTAATACACTGCAAATACATTATATTATTTTCTATATAATTTTTCAAGTCATATGTTTTCTCTTTTGCACATTTGTTATTTGTTTTTATTTGCTCACCAAACATTTAATTTTAGGGGCTGGAAGTGTTAACACTGACAAGGGAACTGGAGCCTCTGTGTTACAGATCACGTGATTAATTGAAGCTGAGTATTTGCAAGTTTCATGAGAAAAAAATTTTCCCACAAGGACTCATGGTTCTGAACATAATCATAATTCAGTCTGCAAGTTGAGACATGATAGGGAAATTTGAAGGCATGTACAGAACCTGTATTTCACGTCATATCTTAGTGGCATCTGCATGTAATATATGATAATCGTTGGCCACAAAATTAACATTAACTGAGAACAGAGATGAAAAATGTATGTAATTCTTTAAACAATCAATGTTGATGTGAAATACTGTATGTAGGTGAAACACAGCTGTAAGTTAACAACAGTGACATGAGAGAGACATAAGCGGCGGTTAACAACCAATATATTCAGGGCTGATAGTGACGAAGAGAGGTACAGATGGAGCAGCAACTGAAAACTGAGTATCGAGAGTACCCCGACACTACCCACTGGCCAGCAGCAACGCCCGCCATGTTTCCTACACATGAAAATCCGGATGTGACCTCTGTTTATCGTGGTGCGGAGGCAAGTAGTGTGACAGTTACAACACCACAGCTCCTACAAGCAATTAAAAACTTCAAAAATACACATCCCTTTTTTTTGGCGAGCTGGTATTCCCAGAGGAATAACTTTTCCTATCCTATTGTAAAAGCGACAAGAGAAATGTGAGGCTATATATTAAAGTTGTAAACTTATATTTCAGTGCTTTGTTAAGTCAGCAAGAAAGGCAAATAATCTGGCTTCCTTGAATACCTCTACGTCAAATGTTGTAAAGTCATGTTATGTAAAATGTTTGAATGCAGATATTGGAAGCTGACCTGGTTGGAATTTTGGGCTGACACTCATTAATCGACACTCATTAATATGAAATAAGCAATTTTATATTTTAAATAATGAATTTAACATCCTATTAAGAAAACATAATGAAGGAACTACATTAACATTAATTGCATTTTTTATAATAATTATAATTAATAATACAATAAGACTATTTCCGTATATTTTTACAAGAACAAGACATTTAACTATAACGTTAAGATTAGCATTACCTTTATGATTATCTTTTATATTGTATGGGTGAATCAAAAATACAGAAATGTTTACTCATTTAGTACCTACAGGTACTCCAGGGGTATTAATAGCTTTTATAGTTTGTATTGAAACAATCAGTAATATTATCCCACCAGAAACTTAAGCTGTTCGATTAGCTGCTAATATAATTGCTGGGCACTTAATTATAACATTATTAGGAAATACATCAATAAATGTTTCCATTAGAATACTATCAATTATATTAATTATTCAAATAATATTAGTAAGATTAGAAGCAGCAGTTGCTATTATTCACGGATATGTATTTGCTGTTCTAACAACATTATATGCTAGAGAAGTAAACTAATGTCAACACATCAAAATCACCCTTACCATTTAGTGGAAATAAGACCTTGACCATTAGCAGGGTCTCTTTCAACAATACTAACATTAACAGGAATTATTAAATTTTTCCAACAAGGATCAACTACTATAATAATATTAAGAGTAACAATAACAACATTAATTATAATTCAATGATGATGAGATGTAGTTCGTGAGGGAACATGTCAAGGATTACATACTAAAACAGTAATTAAAGGACTGCAATGAGGGATAATCTTATTTATTATTTCAGAAGTTTTTTTCTTTATTTCCTTCTTTTGAGCACTCTTCCATAGAAGTTTATCCCCAGCAGTACAAGTAGGATTTATTTGACCTCCAGTAGGAATTATATCCTTCAACCCTATACAAATCCCATTACTAAATACAATAATTTTATTAACATCAGGAGTAACAGTTACATGAGCTCATCATAGATTATTAAATAACAATATAAAATAAATAAATCAAAGTTTAACAATTACTATTTTACTAGGACTATACTTCACTTTTCAAGCATATGAATATTTAGAAGCACCTTTCACTATCAGTGATTCAGTTTATGGATCAAGATTTTTTATAGCAACAGGATTTCACGTTCTTCATGTAATAATTGGTACTACATTTTTATTTGTTTGTGTTTTACGGCAATTTAACTTCCATTTTTCAAAAAATCATCATGTAGGATTTGAAGCAGCTGCTTGATATTGACATTTTGTTGACGTAGTATGATTATTCTTATATATTTCAATCTATTGATGAGGAAATTAACTTATTTAATATAATAGTATATTTAACTTCCAATTAAAAAGTCTGATTTAATCAGCATAAGTAATTATATCCACAACGGTTATATTAATTACAACATTAATAATTACTTACATTGTAGTATTATTAAATTTATTAATAATTAAAAAAACTATAACAGACCGAGAAAAAAATTCACCATTTGAGTGTGGATTTGACCCTAAATCATCATAATGTTTACCTTTTTCATTAAAAATTTTCTTAATCGCTGTAATCTCCTTAATTTTTGATATTGAAATTGCATTATTATTACCAATACTACCTACAACAATATTATCGGAAATAAATTATTGAATAATAACATCAATACTATTTATTATTGTATTAATTGTAAGACTATATCATTAATGAAACCAAGGGGCTTTAAATTGAGCCAACTGGGATTATAGTTAACGATAACATTTGTTTTGCATCCAAAAAGTATTGAGAAATCAATTTATCTCAAGTAAGAAGCATTTAGTGCAATTAGTTTCGGCCTAAAAGAAGATAATAAATTTTATCCTTATTTATTAATTGAAACCAAATAGAGGTACATCATTGTTAATGATATTATTGAATTTAATATTCCAATTAAGGAAATATGATTGAACAAATAATAGCTGCTAACTAATTATTTTAATGGTTAAACTCCATTAATATTTCTGTTTATACAGTTTAAATAAAACCTTACATTTTCATTGTAAAATTAAAATTATATTTTTATAAATATTTACAAGATAATCATCTTCCTTAATATTTCAATATTAAACTCTAACATAAGCTAAATAAATTAAATAAATATTAAAATAATAAACCAAAAAGACACAAAAACAAAAATAAAATAAATATTCTATTCTGAATCTTCTGATTTAAAGTAGAATAATAACTTAATATAAAGTATAAACCTTGACCTCCTAATATTTCAAATCAACATTGATCTCTGGATTGATTGAAAGATAAGCCAAATCTTAAAGGATAAGAAGGAATTTTAATCGTTAAATAAGGTATAAATCACATATATTACCAAAAAATATACAAAAACCGCTATAATTATAACTATAATTAATATCAAATAAACTAAACTTACTAATAAAATATCCAGCTCAAGCCCCAAGTAAACAAACAACAATAACTATAAATTTTAAATTAAAAGGTAAAATAATTATATAAGGAACAGGTAATAAGATTCATCTTAATATACACCCACCAAAAACTGAAACAAATATTATTATTATACTTTTAAGTATAATTCAACTTTCATCTATTACAAAATGATAACTATAAAAAGAAAAATCCTTAATTACTAAATAATAAATTAAACTAAAACTATAACTTACAGTTAACCCAGTAGAAAAATAATAAATGAAATATGCAATTATATTAATATATCCTATAGAATAAATTTCTAAAATTAAATCTTTAGAATAAAACCCAGATAAAAAAGGTATACCACATAAACACAAACTAGCAATAACAAAACATAAACAAGTTAAAGGTATTTGAAAAAATTAATTACCTAAACAACGAATATCCTGACAATCTTTAAAAGAATGAATAACAACCCCTGAACATATAAATAACAAGGCTTTAACTAATGCATGAGATAATAAATGAAAATAAGCCAAATATACAAACCCAAAAGAATAGATATTATTAAACCCAATTGACTTAAAGTAGATAAAGCAATAATCCTCTTTAGATCAAATTCAAAATTAGCACAAAACCCAGATATAAATATATTAATTAAAGAAATAAATAACAAAAAAGTTGATAATGTTCTATTAACATAAAGAGGGTTAAAACGAATTAATAAATAAACACCAGCTGTAACTAATGTAGAAGAATGTACTAAAGATGAAACAGGAGTACAAGCAGCTATAGCTGCAGGTAATCAAGGGGAAAATGGAATTTGAGCACTCTTAGTTATACCTGCAATAACAATAAGTAAACTGATTAATTTAACATCAAAATCAAAGAAAAAAAAAAATATATATATATATATATATATATATATATATATATATATATATATATATATATATATATATATATATATATATATATATAATAATTTCATCTCCCATAACTAAATATTCAAGCAATTGCTATCAATAATATTCTATCACCAACACAATTGGATAAAGCAGTAATTATACCAGTATTAAACGATTTAACATTCTGATAATAAATAACCAAACAATAAGAAACTAAACCTAACAAAATTCTAATTAAATTAGGACTAACAATTATACACATCATAGAAAAAATAAATATTAAAACCAAGATAATAAAACGATCAATAAAAATATCACCTATCATATAATCTTTCATATAATAAATAATTAAAGAAGAAATAAATAAAACAAAACTTATAAAAATTAATGATATACAATCAAATAATAAAGTTATTAATAACTGAGTGTTATTACATATAAAAAGTTCATATTCAACTAAATAAGTCAAATCATTAAATATAAATAAAATCCCAACAGAAAATAAAATAAATCTAATAATAATTAAATAAATTAGTAAAATATTACAAAATGAATAACGTCAAAGAATAACTTAAAGTAAAAAATACATTCCCAGACCCACAAGCTGGTATTTTAATTAAATTATTTAAGTTAAATAAATATTAATCTAGTTATAAAAATAATTAAATTTAATGGAAATCAATGAAGAAATAACAATAAATATTCACGTAAATAACCAACACCAAAAGAAATTACACCAGAATAAATCATACCATGTTGACTATAAGAATATATATATAAAGTATATGCAGCTCTAAAAAAGATATAATTAAAAATACAAATGTACTAACACTACTTCAAGAAACAATTCTATTAAACAATATAATCTCCCCTATTAAATTTAATGAAGGAGCAGCAGCCATATTATATGATCTTAATAAAAATCACCTTTACTTATTGTAGGTATAAAATTAATTAAACCCTTAATAATAAATAAACTATGAGTACCTAATCGTTCATAAACATGATTAGCTTAACAAAATAAACCAGATGAACACAAACCGTGGGCAATTATTATAATAAGAGAACCAAATAAACCCCAACAATTAAGGGTCATAATACCACCCAAAACTAACCCCATATGAATTACTGAAGAATAAACAATCAATGATTTTAAATCACTTTGCCGTATACAAACTAATCTAATAAATAAACCACCTAACAGTCTAATCCCAACTCAAATATAATTATATATCATACCTGAAACAATTAATATGCAAAATACACAGAATAAACCATACCCTCCTAATTTTAAAAGAACACCCACTAAAATTATAGACCCAGAAACAGGGGCTTCAACATGAGCTTTAGGTAGCCAAACATGAACAAAAAATACTGGTATTTTAACCAAAAATGAAAAAATTATACATAAATAAAAAATAAAATAATAATCAAAATTAAAAATTAAAGAAAAATTTAAACTACCATATAAATAATAAAAGTATAAAATACAAACTTATATAGGCAAAGAAGAAAATAAAGTATAAAACAAAAAATATATATCAGCCTGAAGACGCTCGGATTGATACCCTCAACCAAAAATTAAAAATAAAGTAGGAATCAAACAAGACTCAAAAAATAAATAAAATAAATATATTTCTAGAAAAAGACATAAATAAAATTAAAAACAATAAAAAAAATTAAAAAATTAATTAAAATAACAGTCATAACGATAAATAGATTCACTTGCTATAATCATTAACCCACAAATAAAAAATCTTAATAAAATTAATAAATAAGAAACAATATCACAACCAACAAAATATCTTAAATTACAAAAATAATAAGATCTAATAAAATTAAAATTAAACAAAAATATTAAAATAAATAAACCAAAATTTACTAATCACCAACAACTAAAATAAGAAAGAGGTATTAAAAACAAAGAAAATAAAATAAATTTTAACATTGAAGTAAATTAAATGATAAAAAATAACATTACCATAACCACAAATCAAACTAACTAATAAAGATAAACCCAGAACAGCCTCGCAAACTCATATAGTAAGTATCATTATCATAAAAAACATATCAAATATATTAATAAATATAAACAAAAAAATAAATCAAAATAAAGATAAAACAATATATTCTAAACTCAATAAAGTAATGAAAAAATGATCATAATTAAAGGAAAACACTAATAAACCACAAACAAATATAATTAAAGGTAATATAAAATAAATTAACACTAGTTTTAATCATTTAAATAAAATATTGGTCTTGTATATCAAAAATGAATAATATTTTCTTAAAACTTCAAAGGAAGAGATTATATCTATCAATAATTCCCAAACTATTATTTTAAACCTTAAACTACCCTTTGTATTAAAATTATCGTAATAATAAATATTATAATAATAAACATAATCTTCCTAATAATAAAACACCCTTTATCCATAGGAATAACAATTATTATACAAACAATCTTAATTTCAATAATCACAGGAATAATATATAAATTATTTTGATTTTCATATATCCTATTTTTAATATATGCAGGGGGAATAATAGTCTTATTTATCTATATAACAAGATTAATACCAAACATAATATTTTCTATGCCCCTAAAAAAATTTATTATCATTATCATAATAATATTATTATCAATATTCCTAAATAAAAATAGTATAACAATAAATAATGATATAATAAATATAACAATAAATAACATAATATTAATAAAAATATACAGTATACCAAACAACCTAACAGTAATATTAATAGTTATATATCTATTATTTACTATAATTGCAGTATTTAATATTACAGAATCTAACAAATGACCCCTACGAATAGCATTTAACTAATGAATATACCATTACGAAAAAATCACCTATTAACTAATTAAAATTATCAACAACTCATTAATTGATTTAACTACACCAATTAATATTTCATCATGATGAAACTTCGGTTCATTATTAGGAGTTTGTCTCATAATCCAAATTTTAACGTAGGTACGTACAAGTTACTTGACCTATAGTAACACCACTGTTGCATGAGGTGAAAGACACAAGAAAGTGGGAAGGGCTTTCAACATTGTACTACGTTAATCGTGGGCAGTGTATAAATGGTGATACTGTAGCTGCTAAAGAATAGTGTTCCTGGACCGTAGTCGCAGCATTGTGTAAAGTTATTTGTCTCCAAAGTAAAAAGACAAAACATCAAGGCAATAGCCAACGAAATTCACAATTTGTCACTATGTAGTGAATTCGATAAATTCTATGAAGATACGTTCAGTGACCACTACTTAAAACTGTATTTATTTTGTGATTTTAATATAGTTTTACAACTGATAATTTCATCACATAAATAATAATATCATCATAGCAAATATTCATAACTTCACTTCATGCATTTAAAGTCGTTACTACATTTCAAAACTTTTTACAGTACCACTGAAATTCAGTTCTAAACAGATAGGAGGACGTTTCCTTTATTGTGGTTTTATGTGCTAAGTATGTTACACTGTTGCACCGGTTAAAAAGGTGGAGTTTAGTTATTCATTAAATCAACCAATACGACTAAACCCAGTAAAACAATTCCATAAAGTAAGTAATACATTTAAAATGACTACTTAATAGTATTTTATTCTGAGGAGTAATTTCTCTGATGCATTAAAAGGTCGTTAATATTTATTAGCATCCAATTTTAAAACAGGTATTTAAATAAATATTGGAATACACAGCCATATTCATACAATACTTCCCTGTGCAGTGTATTCCGTCCTACATATCATTCTAACTACTGTTTCTTAACATGAAAATAAACTGCATTCAAACTACTCCTGTTCATGAAACATGTCCTCCTATAGTACATCAATGTGTATATATTGTGAAGTCTATTGTGGAATCTTGTTGAATGTCTTCCATAATGTGTTTCAGTTATGGCTACAAATGTTCTACCATATTATTTACATCTGGTGACCAAGGAGGTCAACGCAAATATTACTTGCCTTGTTGGTTCCGAAACCATCTCTAAACTGGTTTTCTCCTATGGAATACCATTTTCTATATCTGCTACTATACTAATCTAATATGCTATAAAATTAAAGAGCTTGATGCTTTAATTTTATTATTTTATTTCATTAACATTGTGTGTATGCATTCTTTATAGTGCGGGTCAGTTCACTACGAGTAAAAACACTAATGTTCGCAACTTTGTGTAAATAAAGATATAAAACATTTTCTATAGTATAATAGAAAATCACTGGCCTGAAATTACTGTTTTATTATACTTTGATAAACTGTACGTATACATTAATTCACGTGGAATTGCACTGAGTGTGAAAAACTAAGTAGTATTTCCGTTGTATAATACATAAGGATTTGATTTGACAGCGTAGAAATTGACCCGGTTAGATAGGACGTGGCTTTTCATGGAGACAGCAGCTAGTTGCAAGAGAAACATTCTTGATGTGTGCATACAATAATTACATCTGCAACATGCGCCGATTGTTTCATTAATGTTTAGTGGCTTTATTTTCTGATGAATATAGCCATATATTTAGCTAAAGTTTGATACTCAGTTTTCGCAAATGCGTACAACAGCAGGAAATTCATTTCTGTGTATTGATAATAAAAGACAAATAATATAACTACTTAATGTCTCACATAGAATAGGGTTTATTTAATTATTAACAGAGCAATTATGTATTTCTCTTCTACAGTTACCTGTAATTATAGACATTTCATATACGTTTACTGTTTCACTGTTTAAAGCATCGAATGCCGCGTACATACCTTGAGACACACTATATTGGACAACACTGTAGCTCAGCTCGCCCTTATAATTGGTAGTTTATTCCACTAAGTGTTACCTGTTTGCGCATGAGACAGACTTCCAGTGACGAGTTTATGTGAGATATTGGATTTTTGCATTAACTTAATAAATCGCAGGATGAGTTACTTCATCCAATTATATGCATTATATTCACTTGGATAAACCAATGTCAGGATGATGCTCCAAGAGAAGCTAAAGAGATTCTTGGCGCAGTTAAAATGGTGAACAATTGATCGGATAGTTCTGTGATGCTGGTTACCTAAGAGCCAAGGCGATACAATTTGTTAAAAGCCAAAGATTGACGAAGAGGACTTTAACTATTTCCGTCACTCATTTATTCTGACGGGAAGTGTACTATCCCAGCGGACACCGTAACTGGTCAATCTCCCACGACGTCTAGTTTTGTTAAACTCTACTCGGGCAGAATTATCCAGGTTAAACACCCAGAAGGCACGGAGCTCCCAAACTTTTGCACTCTGAAGCTAGCATCTGGGAAGACTGTACGGGTTCGACTCCCGTCCAAGGCAGACGCCAAACCTTGTGCAGCACCCCTTCCCTAGACTTTGTTCCCGCACGACACACCCAACCTGTCAAGATTTCCCCTGCCAGAACATATACCTTCACCCCCATGATTGAATAATTTCATCTCTATACCAATTCCTGGGACACCTGGCATCCCATATATTAACGACCCTAATAGTGAGGAGATTAGAGCTCCCTGGGCGGGAAGCTGCGTCCATTCGCCTCACTCTGGGGTTTGATTCCCCTCGAACTCGATGCAAACCTACCATCTAGTGGCCCACAACAGTTCTTAACCCCCACACGCCCCGCCAGGCCCATAAAGTTAGTTGTAATTGCCGCAGTAGACTCATCTAGTGTTCTGAGAGGGCAGTCAGCGGTCTCCTTCTGCCTCACACGGTAGGGCACGCGTCAACGTGTCTGTAGTTGTCCAGCGCGTGGAGTCAACTCTGTAGTCAGTGTTTAATTGTCTGCCGCATGTGACTTGCCTCGTAATTATCAGCGCATGACGATGGGGCGAAGTCGAAACATAGAGAGTGCAGGCGCGCTGTGCAGTACAGCATGCGTCAACATAAAAATGGCACGTTTTTACGAACTGGGATCACTTTATTATATTTCTACTAGGGCTGCAACAGTACCGATAAATTACACCATTTATTTTATCAGCTTCTTTTATATATATTTGGTTGAAACTGTGTGTAATATTGTCTGTCCCAATTCTAAGCTGAGGCATCATTTTGTAGGATTCAAACTGATAAAAAAAAAGGTCGGCTTACAATGCGGTAGATACGGTAATGCATGTATTTTTTTTGCTATAAAATTTATTTGATGAAATGAAAATAATTTTTTGACGAAATTGTGAAATTTTAGTGACGAAATCAATTTATTTCATCTACAGTAAAAGTGGGGTGCCCGAAGTATCAGTGTGCACATAAACATTATTGAATAGATAGCTTACCACAGCAATTCATTTAAGATAAGTATGAACTTATCGACCATCTCAACAGGTCCAACTTAACTGTGCAACACTGATGACAACAGTTGGAACACATGGGAAAATATACAAACCTAACAGCTCTGGGCAACCCACAATGACCAACAGATAAGAGAACATTTCATTGTCCAACAGGTGCAAAAATTTCACAGTGTTTATTTCAACACACCAAAGACAAGCAGTGACATTAGTGACCTCTCATTTCCACTCATGCTATTGCAAGGCAAATTGCATAATATAACTTGTATGTCCTATGTCCCTTATACACATACCAGTACTTTATAGACACCACGAAAACCACTACTTTGTCTGCAGTTTTGTCGTAGTTAAGCGTTGTGTAGCCAAGGAAAGGCAATGCATTGCCTTGAATGACTATTCCAGCTTTTATTTTTAATAGCAAGTGTCCTCATTATATTTTTTCCTGTACATTTATTTTAAACAAGAAATACTCCTGCACTGGTATGGAACATTTTTCCTTTTAAGCCAACCTCAATATTTACTGAAGACTTAATAAAAGTGATAAATGAAACACAATTATATAGACAGCACAACCAGCATTCTTATGATAAAAAAAGTATTCCCACACTAGTCGCCTCAAGCAAGTGTTACCTACTGGTCCTCGAGACCTAGATGCCATATGCTTGTGTCTTTGTTGGCTATTGGACTCCTACCTGGGATTCTTCTGCAGCTGCAGGCGAGAGCGAGCATCCTCCATCCAGGCAAAGGTCTCCAGTAGCATGCCTTTCAGCTCCTGAATCTCTGCCGCCTGACCCTGTGTTATTGATTTCAATTCCCGGCAGAAGACCAGTAGCTTCTCCGGGCCAGCACGTAGGGCCGCCTGCTCCTCATCACTCCCAATCTGCAAGCCAGAAACCGTTCCATCTACACACACAATACTGATACCAAAGAAACCTACACAAAAAACTTATTTAAATAAGCTCCTTTCTAGAATGCATGAATCTTCCCACCTCTACCTACTGACTTCAATGGACACTTTCCATTGCCTTAGTTCAAAAATAAATAAGAAAGGGGAATGAAATAAGAACTAGAAAACCTACAAAAATAACTTGGCCAAAAAAACATTGGCCAGAAGATGATGTAGTACAATACTCCACAATGCAACCAAGATTATTTATTCTTCCACATATTTTCTGTACTGTATGTACAGTCAACTCTCAATTCTATGACCTTTCATGGTTCCTAGGGAAAGGGTTGTTATTTCGAGAGGGTCATTTCGAAATGGTCATTATTGGAAAATGGTTTTATGATTCCTAAAAAAGGTTCATTTCAAGAAATATGCTATTACAGGCATTTTAGAATCAAGAATTTACTGCATTTTCCAATTGTGCTTGTCACCAGTGAAGCCAGTCTCCATCATCTTCAGCTTCAGGGTTTAAATCAGTTGGTATGTTCCAATCTCAAAAATACTAAAGGATATACCTGTTAGCAAACCTGTAATGTGAACTGTACTATGCTCCAACAAAACTGTTGACAGCGATAGCAAACCTAATAAATGGTTATGTACAAGTGTTGCACCAACGTGACTGGCTGAGTTCCAATCATAGAGCTCCTGATCTTGGTTCAGAGCAAATATGAACTTTGTTTGGGATGAAACAATGTTCGTTAGTGGCTCTCAATTTGTGACGTTATGTTGCACTAGTGGTGGTGGTGGTGGTGGTGTTTTGTTAAGGAGAAAATTGATTAGTTTTTGTCAACATACTCTCTAAAAGACTAGTATCTTTTTAATACAGTATATAATCTGATTGAATGCACTGCAAAGTTTCACCAGGCAAGTATACTACATGTAGGGGAAAAACTTAGAGACATTAGCACTGCAAACAATGTGTACATCACAATAGAAATGGAAAATATTTTAAAATTTCGACATGAAAATTTTTGCACATCAAGAACAGCGCACAATTCAAACTTTGCGCCGCTGAAGATCAGTAGGCTGTGGAGCAGAGAGTCACAGCTTCCACAAGCGCATGAGGGTAAGATGTGTCGTGCCTCGGGCCGAGTGCCGCAGCAGATAAGGATCCAGAAACCCATGTATGATATCAGAGCTTCTAACCCCCCAGGAGGGGGGATGATTACCCCCACACCCTTCTGAGAGCCACAAAAGCTGGGAAAATTAGTATATCAGGAGTTCCAGCCCTGGTCTCAGGGCAGTTTGCTGCACCACTCAGCTGAGAAGGCTGAGAGTGTTAACTAACCTACGCTGGTGACTGCGAAAGAACCAGTGGCCATTGACGAAACCAGTAGCTCCAGAAAACCACCACCTTCCAGAGGCCCTCAACTTCTTTGACCGCCAGCAACTGCTCCGGAGGACTGCCACAGTCAAGAGGCCTTCCACTTCTTCTGCCTCTGCCAGCAGCTCCAGAAGTCGTCAACAGCTACCAGAGTCTCCTGCCAATGTCGTCTCTTACCACTTCCTCAACTTCTTCCTACCACTTTACCACCCAGGTAAAAGTAGGTCACTGCAAATGACGTACCCTCTGGAATTGAACAGTTATGTCCCTTCAGAAAAATCCTTAATTAAAATATAGGGATCTAAATGGCTAAATTGATTCATGAATTTGTGCTCAATTTTAATTCTTCACATCAGCACATATCCTTCAATGTTATTCAGGTAGCCTTCGCCTGATTTTAATATTCGACTTTTGCTAAAATAATATTATTAATATATATTATTTTCTTTGATTTTAATTTTGGAGAATGTGGACCCCCTGTTTATTTTCGTTTTCAAAACATATTGATATTTTTTGGTTGATTTGCTGTGTTCTCAATCTTCATATTTTAAACCTCCTTGACCCTTAAGGTATTGTGTTTTTATTAAGTTTGCTTTGTTCTGATCTTAATGTGAAGCTGGCTACCATACAATCACCGCCACTAAGGCAAGAACACACACCACTAAGAGGCAAACCGAAATCTGCCAGCAAAATACTAATTGTATCTCTCAGGTAAATCTTTGGGAGAGCCCAAAAGAACATGTACTCTTTTTTTCCATTTGGGAAATCAAGTGATTCTGATAGAGTCCTGCTCTGCCTGCTGGAGAATAGCCAGGTTGAAGAAAGAGAACTATCATGACCACTTGACCCTCAGTGGAAAACTAACCTAGGTGCCTCTGGATTCTAGCGTATTTATCCTGCGTTTTGTTAGTTCCCTCCACCGCTGGCAATGGCCAAACAAGGAACTTCAAAACAGAGAAAACACCGTCAAATCTAGTACTCGTGGCTGTACGTGGTAGGGCCGTTGTTTAACTGGTTTCGCATTAAGGTTCTCTTATTCTACCTTATGCCTTACAAGAAAAACAGCTGCAAAAAGTTCAAGTTAAAGAAGATTTTGAAGAAATTGCACGCCCACCTCACTAGATTAGCAATTCCAGAGATAGTAGAGGAGAATCCTTTCTTCACACCACCAACTCGTCTAACCACACTCCCTTAAAACATTTATTGGTACTACACTTTGACATTGCAATCCGGGGATTGGATCCCACACTATTACCTGATTCTTACACAGCTATAACCCTGCACATATCCCAGATGTCTATGAGCAGCCAGAGTCAGCCGTTGTCCAACCACCGGCCGTCCCAGCGAGCCAGCCGGAGAGGAGGAGGGTGCCACCGCCTCACTGCCCGCACGTAACATGTCATGGAATAGTGCTCCTTGTGCTTTGTTCCCGTGCACAAACCTACCAGACCCACACTTTACAAGCGAGAGTAACTTTCTGAGGGTATGATCTACGCAACACTGTCATCGCACTATTTCAAGGCCACCTCAGTCACAAAAGCCCGCTCTGCTCATCACAGAACTTTGAATATAAAACTTGTCGTAAAGGTTGTAATCTCCAAGTCATCGCCCAGATTTAACACTCCCAAGCCGATCTTTCAGTAATCTTGTTTTGACAATGTGATGAACCCGACCCATGCCAAAGCCCGCTGAGGGACATGTGTTCAACCCCCGTCGACAACAGGACTTGCCACTACAACACGAAATCAACTTAAACCTTTAATTAAATTCTGGTGCAGAGGTTTCAACCCTCAATTTCCACCCATTTTAGAGATAGTATTGTAGCTCTCTCTTTCATGTACTTTGATACCTATCATTGTACCAGGTGGCTTAAAACGCTTCAACTTTTAATAGCAATATTTTGAAGTTAATAGTGCATTTTAACAGGGTAGCTATCTCATTGTGAAAAAAAAAATTCCCTGACTTTTCCCTCCAGACCAAAATTTAATTTTTCCCTTGACCAAACTCAATATGTGCATATTGTTTACGTTAACTATTATTAAGAACTAAATCTTTTGAGTTACTTATAATTTAAAAAAATATCTATCTAGATAGGACTTTTTCACTGCACCACAATATCAAAGAATACTTATTTTCTAACTGCATTGACTGGTCATTAGTAAAAAAAAAAAGCATTTTAATTCAAATATTCAAATGTTCAAATGTAGACAACTAACCAAATTTGTGACTTTTCCCAAGATTGCAATTTTCGAAATAATCTGTTTGGGCAAGAACAGAATGTCTTGCTTGATTGTCACATGTAAAGTCCATAGTAATATGTTTTGAAGTTATGCTCTCCGAGCTATATGAAATACTTCTGTTAAGGCCTTGTCCAGAAGAGCACTTAACAGTGGATGCTTATGCAACGTGAATTAGTAAAATACACTATAACCTTTTGTGAAACATTTATTTAAGGTTATGTTTCCCTTTTGTAGAAAACTTGTAATTTCAATTAGGTACAAAATACTGCAAAAGAATCAATATGCTCATTATCTGAAATAACGAAAAGATTGTTAAGAAAATTATTAAATTAATTAGAAGATACTTTCAGTAGTCCAGTGATCGGATGTGGTTAAGTTTCCCTGCCATAAGCATCTTTGTCGCAAGTGTACAATAAAAGGTAACCACACATATTGAGTTAGTACTAAACTAGCACATCACACTTAGAATGTTTACAGACTGTCTTCCACGTGACAGAGCATGAAAATTTATCACATTAACGATTTACACACATTGTTCGATCAACACAAAAAATATTTGTCACACTCCCAGTATTTTCAAAACAGGCAGTTTTCACACCAGCACTTTAACAAATTGGTCACGTAACCCAATTTTGCCTACAAAACTGATGAAATGATTTTATAATTTGCATTTTGACCTTTTGTCTACTCCAAAGCTTATGAACTACCAATTAAAAATTAACAAATCTCAGACTTTATAAAGGTTTTAATATGCACATTGTAGAGGTTATTTACAATAAACAAATGTGCATCACACTTATTTAATTTAAGTTGTCAAAATATTCATTAAAGGTATATTTTATTCATTACATACTTATTGTTTAACAACAGTTTTTCATCCCAAATGTTTTGTAATAATACTTTACCACTGAAAAGTGCACTTAACATTACCGTACGATTTATTTTAAGAATTCAGAGCTTTTAGTATTAAAACTAAAATTTTGTATTCATCTGTAGTCACACAGCTTAGCAGTTGATTGTTTCTATGTTCTAACTGAAACATTACAAAATGCAAAATATGGATTACAAAAATTTTAAACAAAAACAAACTTAGAACCGATGTATTTTCAAGTTTTGAATGATTTGGTAACAATGAGATGGTTTGGCATTAATTAGTTGTGAATACATAAGAGACAGTTTACAGGTTTTTGGGTTTGGCAACCTTAGTCAAATGGACGTAACAAAGTTTGGCAACAGGAAGTTTTGATGAATTTAACAACCACAGGGTGAAGTAAAAAATTTGTTGTGAACAATTGTGAACAGTTTAAAACCAATTCTACCGCAAAAATAAGCGTCCTTCCTAGTAGTCGCACATTGGCATTGTTTGGTATTAGGTTTGGGTTTCATTTTTCAAAGTAGACAAACTGTGGATCTGCAATACAATTGCTGTTGAAGTGTTAACAAATAAATATCCTAAAATATTTATGATCACTTAATCGCTTTCACGAAAACTCAAATGACATTTATTTTTTCCCTGACAATTCACGAAATTCCCTGACATTTCCCTGCTGAAAAAAATCCCCTGACTTTTCCCTGTTTTCCAGGTTGGTCGCCAACCTGTTTAAGTAACGTAGAGGTTGTACAATAAGGGTACTGTAGGCGGCAGACCTTTGTACATGTCTGAGCACGGGAAGCAGGGTAAGCGAAGCTAAGGGGAAAAGAGTTTCACGTGCAAGTCTGACCATGCTAAGCTATTCCACAAACATCAGTTATGGCAGGCTCAGTTGTATGTAAGGTAATAGGGTATGAAAGACGTTTGCAGAGGTACTGAAAATTTATTCTCAGTGCTACAAAATTGCACTCGCCCCCAATATTCATAAACGACCACATATCATAAAAATTATACAACTTATATACTCCTTAGTTTGTAAGACTGTGCAAGTTAGTATAAATTAATTTATTCATACATTTTAACTAAGCATAACTAAACAGTAATGTTAGGCCAATGCTTGTCTGAAAATTATAGAAACGTTTTATAGCTTTATTTGCTCAAAGTCACAAAAATGAGTTTTTTTTTACTCATAGTGGAATGTCCCACAATATACAGAAAGACTACACAGTTTTTATAAAATAATAAATAAAATAATCAAAATTACACCACCGTTATGTCATATTACATGATACAGGTCAGAATAAATGAGCAACAGAAAAAGTTAAAGTCCCCTTCGGCAATCTTCGGCTTTTAACAAGACTTATCGCATTGGCTCTTAGGCAACCACAATAACGTAACTATCCGGCCAATCGTTCAGCATTTTAACTGCACCAAGAATCTCTTTAGCTTCTATTGGAGCATCATTCTAACATCAATTTCTTCAAATGAATATAACACATTTAATTGGATGAAGCAACTCGTCCTGCGATTTATTAGATTAACGTAAAAACAGAATATCTCACATAAACTCATCACTGGAAGTCTGTGTCTCACGTGCACATAAGAAACACTTAGGGGAATAAACAACCAATTATAAAGGCAAGCTGAGCTACAGTGTTGTTGTGCAACATAGCTTGTCCCAAAATATTTTAGCGGAATTACCTCACATGAGCTCCATACTAAACGTTCATGAGTCATGCAAGCAGCCAGCGGAAAGAAAACCAGTCGTAAATGCATGCTAAGCGACAGTGTTGTGTTGTGCAACATATCTTGTCCTGAAATATTTTAGCGGGGTTACCTCACATGAGCTCCACACTAAACATTCACAAGTCATGCAAGCAGGTAACACTCGGCAAAAAGAAAACCAATCATAAAGGCAAGCTGAGCTACAGTGTTGTACAATATAGCTTGTCTTGAGGTATGTAAGCAACATTCAATACTTCAAACAATGAAACAGTAAATATATGTGAAATGACTATAATTACAGATAACTATAAAAGAGAAATGCATAATTCCTCCATTAATAATTAAAATATACCCTATTCTATGTAAGACGTTAAGTAGTTATAATATTTGTCTTTTATTAATGATACTCAGAAATGAATTTCCTGCTGTCATATGCATTTGCGAAAATCAAATATCACACTTTAGCGGAATATATGGTTATATTAATCAGTAAATAAAGTCACTAAACATTAATTAAACAATCGGCACACGCTGCAGATGTAATAATTGTATGCGCACATCAAGAATGTTTCTCTTGCAACTACCTGCTGTCTGCATGAAAAGCCACATCCTATCTAATAGGGCCAATTTCTACCCTGCCAAATCAAATCCTTACGTAGGTTTCGTATTAGCTACAGTAGCCGGCAGACGTCTGTGCATGTCTGAGCGGGCGGAGCTTGTTAAAAGGCCAACAAGGGGGGGGGGGGGGGGATGAAGAGATGCGCACGTAGGTCTGGCCGTACTATCTGCTATTGTACTATTGGCTATTCCACAAACATCAGTTATGGTGGGCTCAGGTAGGTATATGTAAGGCAATATAGGAGGAAGGACGTTCGCAGAGGTACATGAAATTTATCCTCAGTGTTAAAAAATTGCACCTGACCATTTTATTAACATAAAACCACATATAAAAATATACAACTGGAATACTACTTAGTTTTTCACACTCGGTGCAATTCCACGTGAATTAATGTATATGTACAGTTTATCAAAGTATAATAAAGCAGTTAATTTCCAGCCACTGCTTTTCTATTACACTATAGAAAATGTTTTATATCTTTATTTGCACAAAGTTGCAAAAATTAGTGTTTTTACTCGTAGTGGACTGACCCGCACTATAAAGAATACATACATACAATGTTAATGAAACAAGAAATAAAATAATAATCTACAGAATAATATTTATCTACTTGACAAATTCCACCCAATTAATCTACATGTAAGCATTCTTGTCGTGCTAAATGGTAGTTTATGTGAAATCGTAGTCTACATACGCTTAGGTGTTCAAATTAAAAAGCTCACGAAAATCACAGTAAACGTTTAAAGTTTATATAAAAAGGCGTTAAGTATCCTGTCGGTTTATGTATTTTTTCTAGAATTCCGATTCACATGCAAAATTAATGCCATGTGTAAAGATGTTTTTCCAAATAATGCTGGCTTCAGCAGACGGTGTAAGCAATATAAAAATATTTCTGTAGCATTTATGATACAATTATTTGTTCTAACTTAACAGACTGTAATATACGTTTGTCTATAATTTATGCCCGTAAATGTTATTCCAAATACAATGTTCATTAACAGAAAATATTTTCTCTATTATGAAACAAACCTTGTGCAAATGTGTAATCCTATTTGAAATTCATTTAAAACTAAAACATTAACTGTTTAAATTATATGCCTGTCAAATTATTACACAAACAGATTTGAAACTAACAATATCATTAGGCTATAGAAATAAGTAAATTAGTTTGTTGGTGTTGAAGTTAAGGCCACACGTATTTGCTCAAGAAATTGTAGGTTCAATTTCTAGTTGGAACGTATTTATTTAAATATAATATAAAATATAATAATCTTTGTATTATATTTGTGGTATAAATCAATATATATTTGAAAGTATGTTATATATTAATTTATATGCTCTATTTACAAATGTGACTGAAATACAAGCTTGACTATAATGTTAAATATATATATATATATATATATATATTTTGCAAGTCCACTTAGTAGGTTAATTTATTTACTACGAGAATAGGCAAGTATTCTTTTTTTACTAGTTTACAAGGTTTTACTTGTAAAAGCAGCATAAAATGCAAACGAAATTCCAGATTTATAGCACTAATGTTTTTAATTCTGTGACATTTTTCTCGTATTTTTCCTATTGGAAGTGACATTTTCCATGAAAGGTAGACTCCTACGGACAAGCATAAATCACACCCTTACTCTACCCGGAATTCCCAACCGGAACTACTCATGCTCAATGCTCAACCAACTGCGCAACAGTGGGCAGCCAATAGGACAACCAGAACACTGTCAGTAGTTATAAGGACTTATTTTAAGTCAACAAAAAGCAGCTTATTTCATTGGAGATAATTTCTCTAAGTTACAATTTAAGTAATATTTTGTTACGTGTTGCAGCTGGTGCCGACTCCGCTGCGCCGCGCCGTAATCGGTGACCCGTAATCGGTGACCCACCTCGCCCTCCCCTCTTCCTAGAACGAGATGCGATAGTGGCTGTCTGCTCCTCTTCTGAGAATCCCATGAATGCCGACAATGGCGAGACTTGTTGGCGTCACAGAAACTAGGTGGCAGCATAAGACCTATATATAGTGCCGCAACCCAGCGGCCAGCAGTCTTTGAAGGAGGCCGCCTGGCGAGTGTGCGCAAGCGAAGTAAAGTGTGGACAATGACTGGAGATTGCGTGACGACGGTGAGTGAGGGCACTTGGAAGACTCTAGAACATAACGACTGGCGAGACATGGACTGAACTGAGGTGGGACTGAATGGAAGTGTAATACTGATTTTATTGTAAATATTCAAACTGTCAAATATGGAAAAACAAATTATCAAATTATTGAATAGGTTGAGACACTGTCTATTGGGACTGATCTTTAATTATTTAATTTAATTGATTTCTTTGTCCTAATTAAAAATTTTATTAATTGGTGTCAATTGTGAACAATAAGTGATTTCAATTTATGGTGAGAATTTGAGTTTAGAGAATTTCGCTGTAGTTATTGTAAATAAAATAAGGAAATTATAATCAATTCTTTTATTTGATTAAGACCTCCATCCCTTAACAAACTTGGTATAGCCCACTTAATTTCTAGAGAGAGAAAGTGTAAAAATATTAATTACTTGTTCCACATTGCACCCATAATTCACTGCCACGTTGGTTGGTATTCGTTTGCATATATTTGCGCTAAATTAAATGCAGAAACTGCAGACAAAGTTTTTATTGTTTAGCTTAACCTTCATACATCACTCTTTTCTTTGGAATAAAAAATTGAAAATAAAAATATATCTTTATCCTTTTCTCAGTTCTATTTTGTGTTATTGTCTAGCAGTTATTGTACTAAATATTCTTTTATCATTTAATATAACATTATTACAGTTAAAAACATTTTTAATTTATTGTTCATTATTTAAATAAATTTATTCACTGCTCCGTATTGTGATAGATTATTTCGACAAAGACACAATTCAAGAATTCTATGTCATCAAAAATACTGTGCCAACAACTGTGGATATGTTACAAAATTACATTCGGCACTGACTAGATAGATGACAGCTACGTACAACATTGTGTGTTAATATTTGCATGTTTTGGATTTTTTTTAGAAGTAAAACTGCTATGCTGTAAGATGTGTTCAAGTTGGCTTAGTATTATGCTATCTCAAGCCTCTCAATATTTGCAAATTTTGTATACAAATGTTGTCTTGAGTAATGCATTCCCGTTGAGATATTTCGTACGCCGCACCATAAACCTTCAGATCAAATATTGAAAATGTGGAAAAGGAACAAGAAATCTATTGCTGCATCAAACCACAGAAAGTATTCCACCTCCAATGTTGTTACTTTTATACAACGTGATTTTAATTCGATACTATTTAATATTTGAACAGAAAAATTGCACTCAATAACAGAAAAGCAATTATATTCTATCAAACAATACACACGGATGGTAAAGAAATCCTCCTGCACACACTGTCACAAGAGCACTGCTACCTGTTGTCGCCAGCAAAAAGTCTCAGTGTCCGGTTTTGCATGTGCTGTTAATCAAGACAAAATACTGAATGTTTTTTATGTCCGCATGAATACTGCCGGGATGCAATCTTGTCACTCAGCTAAAGACCGTACTGTACCGAGCCGCAGTCTAGGGAATAAGATTGGACTTGCGTGCACATACGTTTGCCAATACCAGTAGATTTGTCTATATTTGTAGTCATTTTGGAAGATAGCGCTACACAAATATAATGCTTATATAGCATTTCTCAGAAATTTTTCAACCGATTTGGCATCAGTGAAAGTAATGAGAACATTTAAAAGCTGTATATAATTATATTCCTAATATAGTAACCACTACGTACTGAATTTTGATGCCTATCTTCAAGTAAAGCTTTGCATTTAGTAGTATACAAATGGGCAATCTAATAGGGGCTTGGAGCTGCGGGAAAGGGAACTAGGCAACCACCACCTTTGATGATGTCATACAGGACAAATTTCTCGTTTCCCCCTCAAAAAATGTTCTATTTTCCTTCATACCCATGGTGGCCATCTTGGATCCCAGCCTCCAGCTCTGCCAATATGATGCCAGGGTGTTGGGACCCTTACACCTAGCGTCTTGGTGGGTGCCGAGTCTCATGCTCTGACATTCCTTTTGGGATCTGTACCTAGCATCATAATGCGGTACCGGATACCAGCATCGGCTTACATGCTCACCAGACCTAATATATAAGCATAGTTGACTGTAATTTCCAAACCACATAAGATTTAGTAGCCAAATTCACAACATAGGCATCAAACTTTAACAGAACTGTTCACCGTTAATATTCACAACCCTAATCATGCATTTTACAGTATCTATGACCAATAAAAATGCTAAGGGAAAATTACACCATGCCTATCCTACTTCAGCAGCACAGTTTTGCATGCCTTAATATGCCAATAAGTTTGAAAAAGATCTGGTTTCTCTATCCACCAAGAATACTTTGATATCACGAGTCATTGTCAGATACACCATTATTCGTAAGGGAAAAAAGTCATAAGTGTTAAATTCAAAGAATGGGAGGAAAAATATGTTTCACCAGCTCATTAACTCATTGCAATCACCATATTGCCAGCAATGCTTAACATACAGCTTGTTGCCAAAAATGGGCCTTGATGCAACGCCAGTGGAAATCATCAGCCTTATGAAAACTCCTAAAGAGAAATATCTGTTTAAAAAAAATCAAAGCAGGTAAATGCTTTTCCACATAGTCCATAGTGAGGGAATTGGTGTATCGAGACAAAAAGGTCACATTTTTTCAAGCTCACAGCACTATTAATATGTTGGTTTCTGTGAAAGATGGCACATACCCCAGACCCGCGACGGCTTACCAGCTGCTAGCTGTATTTGTGCAATTGAGGGAAGTTTGATAATGTTGAGCAGTTCACGTAGAAATTTTTCAGTTTACACACCAATGTCTCAGTATCAGAATTTGATGGTACTGAGACCAGAAATGACATCCACATAAATGTTTGCGAGGCGAAATGCATACATATGTATTGTATGATCCAGCATCTGTGGGGGTAACATTCCTGATTCTATGAAACATAACGAGACGCTGCCATGATAAAACACCATATGTGCATTAGGGAGGACCCAGGTTCAGTTCTCAGTCCATACATCCTGATTTGTGTTTTTTTCCATGGTTTCTTGAAATCACTCCAGGAATACACTTAGATGGTTACTTAACGTAGGTCATATTCGATTCCTTCCTCCGATACTGATTGTGTGTGCTGTCTGGTTGAAAACCAAGTACAAAATATTTTTCAACAAATGGCGAAGCTTGTTGGATGCCTGCCATGATACTAGGCAATTTTATTGCAAACTGCAAAAACAATTTACTTAGTACGCTATTAACTATACCGTAGAACCTATATAAGTATATGAATATATATGAAGATATATATACATTGTATATATACGTGTATGTATATGTATATATATATATGTATGCATATATATATACATATAAGTATACATGTAAGCATACATGTATGTATACATATATACGTATATATATATAAATTTCAAAGCTATATTACTAAATAAAGAATACAAATTTCAGCTTTGGAAGAAGACTACATAACTTTACTTTAAAATAAAGGAACTTTATTTTAACTTGTGACCCATATGCACCATAATTAGCACCGCATGCTCCACAATCACTCTACATGCTCCACAGTTTCCACAATTGCTTCGTATGCGCCACAATTACTCCACATGCGAAGGATTGATGGAAGGACTGATAGAAAGATTGATGCCTGCCGACTGACTGCTTCTATTTGCAAAATGTTTTTGTTACCCCTAATCCTTAATATCTATCTGTTAAATTCATAAATAATATATATATGTGTGTGTGTGTGTGTGTGTGTGTGTGTGTGTGTATGTGTGTGTATGTGTGTGTGTGTGTGTGTGTGTGTGTGTGTGGGTGGGTGTGTGTGTGTGAGTGCGTGCGTGTGTGTTTGTGTGTGCGCATGTGCACGTGTGTGTGTGTGTGTTTGTGTGTGCGCATGTGCACGTGTGTGTGTGTGTTTGTGTGTGCGCGTGTGCGTGTGTGTGTGTGCGCGTGTGTGTGTACACACACACATTATAGCTAAAGTCTTATTGAATATTATTTAATTTCTTTAAATTACAATAAAACTGATATACTAAATATATCAAATATATGTTTTTCCTTTATCAACAGTGTTTTGTAAACGTTCGTGAGCAGTACATAGCTAGAGATACAAAACATTTAGTTTTAATACAAAACACATTTATTTATGCACACATCACACAATATTCTTCTTCAACATAGCAAATACAATACAAGGAATTGCTATTTGTAAACGAGTTTTATCCCTGAGTCAAGGATGGCATTAACCACATATTATTTGTTAAATGTACCATGGATTTTCATAACTCCATAGTCGTAGGGCTTCTAAGTTGCACGGAGCACAAAAATGATTTTGATTTTGGCATGCATAACGTCTTGTGGCATACATCTCGACGAGCTGTCGAAATGGTGCTCAGCAGCGCTGCCTGTTAAGGTCAAGGACGTTCGTTCTGATGGGGCATGGATTGTGAATTGCCGGCTATTGGCATATTCCAATCACATACACAGACTACTATCTGATTAGAGACAACTTTAATATGTTGGGAATGTTTTCATATGGAATAAGAGTTGTTTTTTTGGGGAAAACAGTAGACCATGCCGAATGACCGCTGATTGATCGGAACAAAGGTTTCCAAAAACAGACGATTAATTAGCCAATGAGAACCACGGGTGGTGGTGGCAGGGGTTGAATGAAGCTAGGTAATTTGCCAATGAAAAATGTGGGGGGGATGGAGGGAACCTGTGTCATCGCTCACCTAGCGGCATAACCGAGAACATAGCACTACCTAAACATTGAAAATAGAATCCAATACGGAGGGCGCCAACAGCACCACCTATACTTTAAAACATAATTAATAATGGCTGCCAACTTGTGGCTAAATCGATAATTTATACACTAGCACCACATAGGTGATGTAAATTGAAACATATGAATTCCAATATGGTGGCCTCCAGCAATGTATACACAAAAGACAGATAAAAATCCAAGATAGCAGCCTTCAGCAATGTATAAACAAAGACAACGGTAGGTGGTTAAATAGTTGGCTTAACGTATCGTCGACACCAAGGTCATTAGAGACAAAGCAAATTGCACAAGGAGGATTGAGGAAGGAGTCGGCCATGGCCTTTGTTACAGAACAATCCCAGAATTAGCCTGGAATGATTTCAGTAAACCATGGAATATCGAAATCAGGATGGCTGGACCGGGAATCGAAGCCGGGACCTCCCAAATGCGAGTCCAGTGAGTTACTACTGTCCCATCTCGCACGGTGAGTGGGGGTGGAGGGGGTCAGTCGTATGCTGAGCGTGGTGCTTGTGGACTTCCGGGAATGTGTTTAAATAATTTTGAAGTAATGTTTTTAATAATTCTTAAATAAATAAAGGTAGAAGTAATGTTTTTAATAATTCTTAAATAAATAAAGGTAGAAGTAATATTTTACCATTTTTTGTATATATTTTGGATTTTTTTAAAATAATTTATATTGTTTTAGAAGTTTTCAAAATATTTTGTAATTTCTGGGTTTTCAAAGTCAATGTCCACTGGGGTCGAGGTCAAAGGTCTTGGTCAAGGTTAATGATCAAGTTCAAGGTCAGCTACATCAAAAATGGCAGCCAGGCGACCAGTATGGCAGAGCATGAACATCTCTGATGATCCGATCCCCTTACCCCTTGTGCAGGCTTCCCCAAATAATTCTACTAACTGGAATACTACAAAGGTAATCAGTAAGTACACATAACGCTTAATACACTGCTGGCCTTTCGAAATTTATCACGAAGGATGCAACGTATTGATCCGACATTGGGAGACTGGGTACCATAGGATAGAACAATGGCGTAATTAGTTGTTCACAGAGTGGCACCACGCTGTGAAGTAGTATACAAGTGGAGGTCAGTGAGCAACTGTGATGTAGTGGCTGTATGTTTCGCTGCTGTTTGTGTGCACAAACAAATTATTATGAATGTTCGGAGAACACGGCGACCTCACAAACATGTTTCCGCTTTTGACAGCGGAAGAATCTTAACCTATTAAGATTATGAATTCTCCTAATGCGATATTGGTCCTTGGATTGGAAGAGGTGTAACAACAGCGAAGCAGATATGAGCAGTGGTCGAGGAGGGATGGGTTGAGCGATGTGGAGGAAACTATAACGGCCCCATCACACCAACAAACGCCAGGGCAGACATCTAGAACGCATGACGATTACAGACCATACAGTCACATCAAGCACTCTCACTCGGGATATCAGGTGTCTGGTATATCAATCTGTGTTCCCACGCACAGTTGTCGCCGTCTAGAGTATCGATGCCTCATGTCCAGGCGCTCATTACTGCGGCTGCCACTGAATGATCACATACTGTATGTGCCTGCGGCTGCAATGGTACATGAAACATCGGACATGGACTGATGAATAACTTGTTGTAGTCTTCACCAGCAAGTTCCACTTCTACCTGTAGCTTAACTATGGTCGCATTAAGCTCTCGTAGCACTGTGGTGCACGCCTGATCGAGTCCTACATAATGCATAGTCATACCGACCTGGCACCTGGAATAATGACATAGGGTGACATTGTATTCCAGTCCCACTCGTGCCTAGTCCACATCGCTGGTATGCTGACCAGCAACCGTTACATTGTGGATATGTTGGAACCTGTTGTCGTCCCCTTACCTCAGGGCCAACTTGGGGACATGTGCGAATAGGACAATGCGCGATCTCATATGGCACACATCATCCTACGGCTGCTGGATGACCAACATGTTACACTGCTTTTCTGGCCTGCGTGTTCACCGGATCTCTTGTTAATCGAAAACGTGTGGTCCATGGTCAAATGATGACTGAGTTGTGAGAGGATTCCCGCCACAACGGATAAACTTTGGGCACACATCGAAGTCACGTGGGTGTAGCGGTGGTTAATTCTGTCTGAGAGGGGTAAGAAGTGGGGCACAAAGTACTGATTTCCTACAATCCATACGTAGTATCGGGCTGCAAGTATAAACATGTCACCCGTATATGATGGCTATTCTTGTCCAATATATCTGGTTGTGATGCCTCATGATCTTCATGGTATTGCAAGTTTAGGGGCCAACAGTGTATTAAAGCATCGAGCCCTTTAATGTTATAGCATGTTAGAGTAATAAAGTCACAGATATAGAAAATAATATTCCATAGAAGAAAACCAGTTTAGAGATGGTTTTGGAACCAAGGCATGTAATATTTCCGTTGACCTCCTTGGTCACCAAATCTGAATAACATGATAGAAAATTTGTAGCCATAACTGAAACACATTATGGAAGACAATCAACATGACTCCACAATAGACTCCAAAATATATACACATGATGTACTATGGGAGGACATATTTTATGAACAGGAGTAGTTGGAATGCAGTTTGAATTTCATGTTAAAAAACAGTAGTTAGAACGATATGTAGGACAGAATACACTGCACAGGAAAGAATAGTATGAATATGGTTGTGTATTCCAACATTAATTTAAATACCTGTTTTAAAATTGGATGCTAATAAATATTAACGACCATTTAATGCAACAGAGAAATTACTCATCAGAATAAAATACTATTAAGTAGTAATTTTAAATGCATTACTTATTTTATGGAATTGATTTACTGGGTTTTGTCTTATAATACTTATGCATTGGGTTGATTTCAGGAATAACTAAACTGCACCTTTTTAACCAGTGCAACATTGTAACATACTTAGCACATAAAACCACAATAAAGGAAACGTCCTCCTATCTGTTTAGAACTGAATTTCAGTGGTACTGTAAAAAGTTTTGAAATTTAGTTACAAACCTTTAAACGCGCTAAGTGAAGTTATGAATCTTTGCTATAATTTTATTATTTACGTGATGAAATTATCAGTTGTAAAACTATATTAACATCACAAAATAAATACAGTAGTGGTCTCTGAACATATCTTCATAGAATTTATCGAATTCATTACGTAGTGACAAATTGAGAATTTCGTTGGCTACTGCCTTGATGTTTTGTCTTTTTACTTTCGAGACAAATAATTCTACATAATGCTGTGACTACAGTCCAGGAAAACTATTCTTTAGCAGCTACAGTATCCCCATTTATACATTAACATAGTACAATGTTGAAAGCCCTTCCCACTTTCTTGTGTCTTTCGCCTCATTCAACATTGGTGTTACTATAGGTCAAATGACTTGTATACATTTGCATGTTTATCATGGTATTGAGTAAGTATGTTTATCAAGCAACACTGTTAAGTTATTTGTAAAATTAATGTGTTTCTAAGGCTGCAACTTCTTGTTCAGTGGTAGGCCTGCACAAATTATAGGAATTGATTTTCAATGGCCATTGGTTTGGAACATGACTATTATAATGTGATGGCGAAACAAAGAACCCATTTATGTGAGTTGCGGCTAGCATTACAGCAATACCTTAGCCGGTGCACATATTAAACTATATACAGTTAAGGGCACTGTCTATTTCCAAAAGCGCGCAAGTTACACCGAACAATATGTAAACGTAAAACCCCATGAAACAGTAGAACTAAGAGGCAATTGTAATGTTAACAACCTTCTGCTTGCCCATTCAGACTTTACATAGTCACTAGTTATCCGTATGGAGTGAAAACTACAAGATTGTTGAAGGTCACACACTTCCTAGTGATCGTGGTGTAGTTACACTAGAAAACCTTTTTAAGTGTGATTTTTAATATGTTTCAAAACTACATTCCTATAGTCATTACATTGAAAAATGGCAGTGTTACCATAATATTTATTTACGTCAGTGAAACTAAAACAGAGATAGTTATAGTAGTCGCTGTGTAGTAAATGACTTTGCATATAACATATTGCACGAACTGTAGAAATAATTAACAAAGTAACATAGTGTCTAATAAAATATTCAGTATAACAAACATTTTGCCTCTGAACAAAACACGGATTCAAGACAAGTAAATAATAAGAGTGACAATTTCTCTCAGGTACTTTAAAATATCCAGTTAACATATGAATATGCATCTTTCTTTTGCCAATTCATCACAAAAACAGAGTTGGTTGTGACAATACTAAAAAAAATTTTCATAATTATTCTACACAAAACCGACATACACTATCATTGTAAAATATAGGAATTTAACAAATATAGAAAGTGAAAGCCTCACGCAAATCATCCTAAAGAGAGTAATTATTGTCATAGGTCGGCAGAACATATGTTTTTATATTATGTTTGGTATGTTCAGATTAGCTATATAAGTGTTTGAATTGTATTATTTATTTTATTTCATTCGCTATTGTAATTTGAATAATAATTTTCACACATTTCTCATATGTAATGGTAAGATTTTTAAATCACATAATTTATGATTTATGTAAACCACCAGTCCACTAAATGTCTTTATTCTATGATAATTTTCATGCAGTATTCTTAGTTTTGACACATTGTTATTTCAATATTGTAATATTATGTTTATATGTTTATTTTTGTTCTCAGTAATTACTTCGTGATTTTTAAAACTTAATTATTTACTTTATTCTCTTAACAGAAAGATTTTTAATTTTGGTTTATTTCATTTTATTTTAATGAGGTCTAATCGGAAGTAGGCAGCAATTGACAAGTCTTGAATGGAGATGCCGGAAGGCTTGCTTCTGGATGGGGCTTTCAACATAAATGGTTAATTGTATTTTCGCTGACATTTCAATCTTAGGGAATCCCCAGTGCCAACCTAAGAATAAGTTAGTAATAAGACCCAGAAGTAGTAATTAGGTCACTGCCACAAACGATTATAGAGGAGGGTTGATGGCAGGTGTCTAGCTAACTGTATTAGTGAGTTTTGTTGGAGACGCCAGGCCACCGATCTATAGACGCCAGGCACCATGTCAGTCACATTAGCGGTGCATCAGAATACAGGTAAAGCCAAGGATTTTGAGAGTCTGGGTGCAGACCTATGTGAAAGACTTCATTTGAAATCTATTTCTATGAACTTATAGTATTTTCAGAAGGCGATTAACTTACGGAACTAGGCATTTTCTGAACTTTAATATGTGTATAATCAGTAGTCCTGAGATCCCATATGAGTTAGTAATGCCGGAGCACATTAACATCTAAAAACTATTCAACTCAGTGTAAACTGATTTGAGCAGAGTTGAACTATTTGAGGGAAAGTGAGGAGTAATTCTTCTGAAGTAATTAAAACTTAAATTGACAATTTCAAGTAAAGGTTTGGATCGTGAGAACTGTAAATGCAACTAATTACTTAGGAGCTTAGCCAATTTCATAAACAGTTAGAAATTGAAGAAAGCTACTTCCGGTTACGAACAAATTTTTATTTCTGAATTTAATTTCAAGTCAGTAGTCAGTTGTTTAATTTTGCAGCAGCACTAAAGTCATATTTTATTCTTATCTTTTAATTTGTTTTTATTTCCTTAATTTATTTAACTCTACACTGGATGGTGGTACTTCAATTTTGGTCATCAACATAAGTTTAATTTGATTTTTGAGTACAGTGATTTTTCTTACACACATTTAAAGTTTACTAAATATATCACATCTGAATTTTACATCTTGTTAAATTGCATAACACATTTGGTTTGATTTTATTTATTTTTCATTTCATTAATATATTAATTATTCAGATTTCACCTAATTATTCAGATTTCACGTGTTGTATTTTATATGAAGTGCTGAGAATGTATGCAAGTTGCTTCTGAGTATGTTATTTACAGTGATCCTGATGCCCTCAGTTTCTTCTATGGTAAGCTAAATGTTGCAAAATTATTAAGGTGCATATAGACACATACAAGCCTACATTTGACACCTTCTAACTTAAACTACGTTCAACCTATACTTGTGGCGCACACATAAATATTTTAACCTTCTTTTCTTTCCTACCGTGCATTCACCTATCAAATAGTGAATGTAACGGCCCTCTGAACACAACTCCCGTAACTTCCAAACCTTTTTCAAAGCTTTATTGCGTACCTACTGCTCGTTTTACTGCGCTTGGCACACATAGCAGTACTGACAGCACATTTATATTTCACTGATAATATCCATTCATTTAATTTGTGTGCAATACGTAACAACCTACAGAATGTACGATATATTCTAAGTAATGTGTCAACGCTGACTGTAGTAAAATTGTTGAATATGAAAATGTGTACTTCGAAGTTGTTTTATCACTTAGGCAAATGTGAGGAATATGAATGTGTATACATGTGTTAGGTAACTTTGTGATCTGACACATCCCGATGCGCATTCGCCAAGGAAGCAGTCAATTTTATCTGTAGGAAACCTATTTCTTCATTTACTATTTTTCTGTCTCTGCAATAGGCTGTTTATAGTAACGTGAACCCTTTTTAAGACCCTCCCAACAGGCATAAACCAATAATAAATAAATTGTATTGCAGCATCAGGCATTAAATTTTTAGGGCAAGGAATGTATACACTGTGTTTATTGGTCACATTGAATTGTTTATATTAAAAAGCAACAGGAAGATGGAAATTGGACGAAAGGAAATATTTAGAAGGGCCGTAATAAGTGCTCGCTTTACCGTGAACAGCCTAAAATAATACTACGTTTATAAGATGTCTTGTTGGTGTCTGATATAGTAAATCAAAATATAATGCAAGTAAATGTATTGACAAACAAAAGGGTTACTCTCACACAAAATAACATATCTGTGTTTTACTGTTCATATTCGTGTCATTATACACCTCTGTGTTTGAACAGTCATGCGATGGGTAATGAAAGTAAAAAGCATCAGATGATTTGACAGACGGTTTGGGCATTTAGCATGCCCCTCCAGAGTCACAGAGTTTGGTCCTGATTGCCCATGCATTTGTATCCCTGAACTTCATCACGTGATCAGTTGAGGACCTTACTGCAGTTTCGGACATGCCTTACGGTTTCCCTTTTTAAACAGATATCATCTGACATCATACACATTTCGCACATCTTTGGTCCCCATTCGACTCTGGGCATCCGTACCTTCTATGTCACAAGCATATACAACCGTTTTAATACACGTCATCGTGTAGTAATGTCTCGCCAGAGCTAGACGGTTCAAGGAAGTCAAACGTCATTCTGCAGCGATTTCTCACCATAGCCAGTCGATTAGGGAGAGAGTCATAGGCCTTGTTGAGGCGGCAGGTTTTTCCGCCGCTGGAGCAGGCCGACGTTACGGTGTTCCAGAGAGCACTGAGAGTCAATGGGTATGACAGTTCCGGGACATGAGTGACGTGATACGTCACGGAGGAACGGGTTCATGAAGGGTGTCGACTGCAGCCGAGGACAATAGTCTGATTACCCAGGCGCAGTTGACTCCTTTCAGGAATGCCATTCAGCTAAAATGTGCCACGCACTTTCCTGGCAGCTTCAGTATGGTGCTTAGGTGCTTGATGGCGGCGGGACTGAAATCCCGCTGTGCTTCAAGGAAGCAAAGGCTCACTGATGAGCACAAGATTTATCAACTAGCGTTTGCCGAGGAAAACATTGACCATGACTGGTCAGATGTTGTATTCTCCGACGTGTGTATTTTCCTCGGCTAATGATGGGCCAATGCATGTTTCAGACCTCATGGGACCCGACACAATCCAGAATATGTGGCAGAGTGCTCGCGCTATGATCATGCATCCATAGCGTGTTGGGGATGAATGAGTGCACGTGAGATAGGCGTGTTGCACAGAATCGACAATCGAGGTCCGAATACACGCAGCCTCAATGCCGGGCAGTATTAACATATTCTAGAAAACATTATGATTCCCTCGGTGCGACTTTTGTATCCCGATGGTGTGCTGCGGTTCCAGCAGGCCCATTCTCCGAAACACACTTCTAAGATGGTTCAAGAATGGTTCGCAAGGCAAGACCAACAAGAGCTTGTAGATTGGCCGCCTTACAGCGTCAACTTGAATTCAGTTAAGAATGTCTGGTCGGAGACGAACCGCACGGTGGCGGAAAACTGGTCTGATCCACAGTCAGCAAATAAAGATGCTCGCTGGGAGCTAGTAGTGGATGCATGGGATGAAGTAGCTAGTGGTGAACGCTATGCTACTTCTCTGGTAGCCTCTCTACCATGACCACTGCGGCAGGTGGTTGAGAATGAGGGATACTGCTCCTCTTATTGAGGTTACACCATCGGCTCTTTTCACGGCCAAATAAACACTCACGTAAAAACGTGACACGAAAAAAAACCAATGGCACACCACATGGCATAATGACCACATTGAGATACAAATTAAAGGTGCGAGGTGGTTTTGAACCCACAACAGCAGACATCAGATCCATACACGCGAAACCACCTTTGTTTGTTACATTTGTTTTTTATATGGATTGAAACATATGCTAACAAATAAAATACATTCTATGATAGTGTAACATTTTATATTAAAACGAAAAAAATAACATAATCAGTAGGAATGAAATTCAAGGTCGAACTCCAGAAACCTAATGGTATTCTATTTCTAACATGACAGTGACCCCAAGCACACTGCAAAATGGATCGTCTAGAACACACCCCATACGCCATACATTACCCAATCACTCTCACCTGACCCGAATCCTAATGAGAATCTTCTAGAGGAATTGGAGAGAAGAGTGAGAGAAAAAAAAAAATTCCCACAAAACACAAACGAGGCGTTTCTACCAAATTGTAATAGGATTGGGCCAGACATTACTAGAAAGCTGGTTAATTTAGAGCTAAATAGACTGCTGGACATTGTTTGCAAAAAGGGAAGTTGATCAACACTTTGCTGATGTATGTCTAACGTTTATAAGAACTGGAAACAGATGATGTAGTATTATGCAGTGATACCGTAGTTTATGTTGTTTGTTTTGTGTGTCATATTGTACCTCACTACGTAACATTAAACATGGCTGATTACCTATTTTCTGCAGTTAGTCTGAGCTTATCTACGAATGTCACTAATTGCTATCTACCACTGTCCTTATACTTCTGCCCGTGATGTTTAAGTTGTTTTTGTTTCCAGACTGAAAACGTTCTAGATGTCAGTGATAGGCAGATCTGTGTCTATTAAGTCTAATGTCAGTAGTGTCTACTGGCTTAAAAGTTGTTCAGATTGCATAAGAATATAAGTAAGGTCAAATTGCGAATGAAACTACATCATTCTTGTGTTTGAAGAATACCACGGAAAGCATTTTCAAGTAAAACAGGCCCTAATATGCATATACAGTGACTATCACAAATATTTATACATCCTGTTCCTTTCACGACTTCTGTACAATAAGCAATTATGTTGACACACACATATGCGTCCAGCTGTATTTTGTATACCATTTCATCAAATACAACAAATAAACAACATTCCTTATAAAAGAAACAAAGTAATATATTACACAAATGTAAATAAATGCACGTTTTCCGAATCAGAACTGTTCATACACCTTCGTACGAAGAACAAATGTTTTGTACTTCAACATAAACAAAATAAATTCTCCATTTAATATTTTGCATGCCCTCCCTTTTGTTTCAGAATGCTTCTCAAACGCGCTGGCATTGATATTACTACCGTTTGTATGACAACACTAGGAGGGATATTGATCGGCTCACGAAGGATTTTCTCCTTCAAGTCCTGCGTGCTTGAAATATGATGTTTTCGTAGCTTTATGTCTAAATATGCCCAAATATGTTCTATTGAATTTAAGTTTGAGGATTGGGGTGCAGTTTCTATTACACGAGGACAATTATACAGCAGCCATATTCGTGTTGCACAGGATTTACGCTTAGTACCATTATCTTGGTAAAATGTGCATTACTGCATCAAGTTGTACGGCATTAGGTCGCAAATTATGATTAAACTGGTCAATATAGTTTTATTCATCCAATAGTCAGTACATAAAAATCAGCTCACCTGTACCACATGCACTCATGCACCCTCACACAGTAACTGAACCACCACCATGCTTGACGGAAGGATGATAATTTTGGGGATTTATCACTTTATTCAATTTTCTCCACACTTATAGCGGACTGTCATTATTGAAAACCTTGAATTTACTCTCATCTGGAAATATTACGTCTGTCCAGTAATCATTCTGTAAATATACCTTTGCGAAGTTAAGTCTCTTCTTATAATTACATTTGCCTATGTATGATTACTTCTGTGGTGTTCTTGCCTTATAGTCACTATTGCTGAACACTCTTCTCACTGTCATTGGTTACAGCGACTTTGAAAGTACTTTGTAGGTCTCTTGCAATATCGCATGGACTGGTAAAAGATCTCTGACGGATTTGTTTATAACTTACTTCTCTACGCGAAAGTACGTTTGGTCATCCACTCCTCGGTTTGTCTCACTATGTTTGTACTTGTATATCATTTTACGGTAAATTGCACAGTCGCCTAGATGGGAAGTACTACGGGAGTCATTAGAGCATATGAAAGTATTTGTTACTCATAATGGTTCGTATGAATTCTTTGGGGTATAGAAATTTTTTTAAAGATGTTATTTGATGTTTTTGTATGTATGTATGTATGTATGTATGAACTCATTGTGTTTCTCAAACCTACAATTTACACTTTGTTTTATTTGCTTTGATTTTTGTTGGCAAACCTTTCCTGCAAAATGTTTGAAGTAAGATACAGAACAGTGTGGTGTTCGTAAATCACTCATCGGCATTGTATGTCTTTTCTACCTCCCACATCACACGCACAGGGATAGAATACATACAGTTAAATTGCACAAACCTCCTTGCCAACAGTCTTTGTTTTGTAAGTTTACGTGTATCTGCTTTTGTCGTGAATGCCTGCATTTTATAGGCCATTCATGGTAAATTGAGCACTTTTAAAAGCCCTTTCATTTGGCATAATAGTCAAGAAATATATATTACTCTAGCTTTAGGCATTAACTTCAGAGTGCGGTATAATATTTACACTGTGGTTATTACTTACATGGCCATATTTAATTAAAAAGGTGGTTAAAGAATAAAAAATGGCTAAAAGATAAAAGTAACTAGTGCCTCAATGTGCTCATTTTACAGTGAATAACTTAGCAGATAATATATTTGTATGTCAATATGTTTGCAAGAAAAAAAAACGATACTTGAACAGATTTCCCAATTTCTTTCTGAAGCAAAATCAAGCCACTTTACTTTCAATGTATTTTTGCAGTGGTTATGATGGATATTAACTTGATCTCTTTCTCCGCATGGTCAAGGGCAATTAAAACGCCTTGCCACTTGCCACGTGCCTCACAGCATGAAATAATGGGTTGTCATAAGTTCCTAAACACTGACTCACACTGATTTGTACACCTGACAACCATGCGAGGTTCCCGGTCTCTGTACACTCTTCCCTTCTATCGTCGCGTATGGTAACCACGTTTATGGTGTCAGTTCAGCTGCAGCGGCACTTTGATCTGCAATGGACTCACGTAGACAGGCAGGCTGCTTTAACAGTCTGGCCAACTTAGCCTGCGCCATCTAACGGCTGTATATGCACTGGTACCTGCCTTGAGCTCTGCCAACGTCGCTGCGTGTACTCTCCGTAATCATGACAATACATACTGTATGTTTCTTTACATAGCCTATATGATTTAAGTTAGGGAATCCCATTCCTGACGTCGTACACTCCACACAAAACTAAACAATCATAAAGTATGATGTATAAGTTCATCGTGAATATAAGCAAAAATACGATTGGAACATGATTATATAATAAAGTATCCCCGTGCCAGAGATCAGTTAATATTTGTTATACCGGATGCAAAGCAAGAAGATGACTTACTACTGCATGTTTTAGAGAAGGCAACAAAACATTTTGCAGCGTGATTCAAGTAGAGGTTTTCGTATGTGGAGTAACCTAAATTAAATCTCCGGTGCAAGCAAACATTCATCCGCCAGACTTATTATTCTCATTGTTTTCTTCTGCATTAGTGTATGTAGCATGGAGTCAAGCTGAACGTTTTTGTTTAAACGGTAGCCAACCTCATTGCATCGCTGAACCAACATAATCTTAAGTACATATCATAAAGCAATATTATTTAGGGAAAAACTAAAATAATGACATCCACAAAGAATTCTGTGAAACCACAAAAAAAATGCAAGGAAACCTAACAGGATGTGCCACTAGTTGTATGAAATACTTTCTGAATCAATTTTAACATTAACAACGGCAACAAAAAAAAAGGGGGGGGGGGGGGGAAGGAAACTTTATGCACAGCTTATAATATTTAAACCGTTTATTTATTTTTACTTATGAGACATTTATTTGCAGTCGTGGTCAGTTTATTTCGAAAATTAATGTTACTGCTAACAGTTGTTTAATAATTCGAAATAAATGATAATACCTCCGTAATTTCTTGATTAACTTGAAACATTCAATTCACTTTCACTTCCATTCAATGTTAAGCTACTTTTCTTGGAAAAATGAGCTTATATAATCATGCAAATGTCTGTCTGTGATGTACTGTATGTCCCCTCAAAATAACATTCGATCCTGTGAAACATATTTACCAAATTCGGTGCACTTATTGAACTTAGTTAGGACATCTGATTTTTACAATGTTCTGCAAAGCCATTTGCTTGATTTCAAAAGGGTTGTTATTTTACTACAGTAGGGTGCCATTTCATATCTGGAGAATTATTTTACTAGGTAAAACCAAATTGTCTATTTTCACAGTTAATATTGTACGTCTTTAATCTAGGAAGATACGTTCTTACTGGTTCGCCATTGTGAAAACAATAAGCTTTTAACATCATATCTCGAAAATTACACAATACATTTCTGCCACATTTTGCAGGCAACTATAGACATTTTATGTCTATAGTAGGCAATGGTACCATATACAACGGCATCATAAAAATATTTGTTTTTAAATTTGTTATGTATGTATGTATGTATATATATGTGTGTGTGTGCATGTGTGCACATGCATATGTGCACATGCATGCGAGTGTGCATGCGTGCATGTCTATATATATGTACATAAATTCGACTACATCTGATATGAAGAAAGTATTGACTAAAGGCATTACTGTAAATATGCCAATAAATAATCATTTTCATTCATCATTTTGTAATATAGCGCACACATGAAAACTACAGTTATTGTATCGTAACACTGAAAACAATCTACCCATTCCTACCAATGTTGACAAACAAGAAGTATGCTGATATGAATTAATTGGTTCAGGCATTTAGTTTTAATTGGTGGCAATATAGACAATTTGATAACTATTCTGTATCTATGAAAAGGTGTGACCAATTTCAAGCAATCTTTGTATACTGTATCTAATACTATGTATGCCATGATAACATATGCAATTTAAATGTGTATGAAACTTAATTTTGATATGGTGACTATATAAATATTTTACGTTCATTTGGTATACAGCATGTAGCATACTGTTTTTTGGCCAATTTCAACCAAACTTGATGTGTTGAACGTATCACCTACAAGAACTAAACATGCTGGTACATTGTCTCTTTTGTCTGTAATATTGTAAGGTACCGCTACAACAAAAAAACATATTGTGTCAAATGTTACTACATAATTTGGCACGCAAGATTCACTATGCTGACCAAATAAACTTATATGTTTTACGTGGGTTGGACACTTATTTTTAACATGGCGAAGACATTAACTTTTTGATTACTATTCTATAACCACAGAGCCATGTAACCAAGGAAAGAAAAAAAAGGGGGAAGAGGGGGGCATACACACTTTAAATATTGCACATGTACTAGTGAATGTTATCAGAAATTTGATACAAATAACACAGCATGATGTAAATAAAGAATCAAATGAAATGAGACTATCAGCATTTTAAACAAATCATGTTGTATATTACAAAATAACTGGAATAAAAAGTTTCTGGACCGATATTGGTACTTAAATGTGGTTTAACATAAAATAATACAGGCATTATCAAAGCAATTCAGCTGACCTTTCTTTTTATCATTGATAAATTGGGTACTCATATGCCCAAATATATTGACTCTTAGGGTTTAATTGTGTGCATATTCTCAATCATTAAAATATTGACTCAATGAATGAAAACATTTTTTGTAGAATGTTTTATTCTCTTCATTTATGCTCTATACAATTTCCCATGCAGAAAAATATATGATAGCTGTTTGTTAAAAAAGAGATTAAATATTTTGATCGGCAGCCAGTTTGCAATTAAATATATTGCAAAACTAAGAGGCTCAAGGACATTTCACTTGTTTTCTGACAGTGTTGACAAGTTCAAGTGCCAGATTTAAAAAATGTATACACTAGTTCAATTACTCGTACAAAATGTGTATATTTTCTTCGCACTTATACAATAACTTTTAAAAGCACAGCCCTCTAGAAAACTCGAGAGCGGGGGTTGAAGGAACTGTCCGTGGCCTTCTAAAATACTGTAGCCCAAACATAATGATGTGAGCTGTAGGGTTGGTTTTGCTGCTGCATACATTTCCAAATTGAAACCACCTCCTTGCAGTTATGCTGAGGAGAATTCTGTACATTTTACTACCATGGCTATACTAGGCAATCCCACTGCCATTTTCCTGCTTTCGTGCACTCTACGTGAACTTAAAACATTTTTAACATGCATGTCAGCCCAAAATTCCAACCAGGTCAGCTTCCAATATCTGCATTCAAACATTTTACATAACATGACTTTACAACATTTGACATAGAGGTATTCAAGGAAGCCAGATTATTTGCCTTTCTTGCTGACTTAACAAAGCACTGAAATACAAGTTTACAACTTTAATATATAGCCTCACATTTCTCTTGTCGCTTTTACAATAGGATAGGAAAAGTTATTCCTCTGGGAATACCAGCTCGCCAAAAAAAAAGGGATGTGTATTTTTGAAGTTTTTAATTGCTTGTAGGAGCTGTGGTGTTGTAACTGTCACACTACTTGCCTCCGCACCACGATAAACAGAGGTCACATCCGGATTTTCATGTGTAGGAAACATGGCGGGCGTTGCTGCTGGCCAGTGGGTAGTGTCGGGGTACTCTCGATACTCAGTTTTCAGTTGCTGCTCCATCTGTACCTCTCTTCGTCACTATCAGCCCTGAATATATTGGTTGTTAACCGCCGCTTATGTCTCTCTCATGTCACTGTTGTTAACTTACAGCTGTGTTTCACCTACATACAGTATTTCACATCAACATTGATTGTTTAAAGAATTACATACATTTTTCATCTCTGTTCTCAGTTAATGTTAATTTTGTGGCCAACGATTATCATATATTACATGCAGATGCCACTAAGATATGACGTGAAATACAGGTTCTGTACATGCCTTCAAATTTCCCTATCATGTCTCAACTTGCAGACTGAATTATGATTATGTTCAGAACCATGAGTCCTTGTGGGAAAATTTTTTTCTCATGAAACTTGCAAATACTCAGCTTCAATTAATCACGTGATCTGTAACACAGAGGCTCCAGTTCCCTTGTCAGTGTTAACACTTCCAGCCCTAAAATTAAATGTTTGGTGAGCAAATAAAAACAAATAACAAATGTGCAAAAGAGAAAACATATGACTAGAAAAATTATATAGAAAATAATATAATGTATTTGCAGTGTATTACATGTAGTCAAAACTATGTTTTTGTTCATCTAATCGATAAGTGTAACTAGGAATAATACATTATTAAAAACAATCTCTACATGTTTGCACCCTAACATTGCTTTCCAATGATACCCTAACATTGCTTTCCAATGATATTTTTTCCTGACCAAAAAATGAAGTCAATTTTATTTCGTAAGCGGTAATTTGTTTGTATAAATAAGCCAAATAGACTTTTTTTTTAATAAGGCGTGCCTAGTACAGAGATGAAACGAACAGGCAGTCAGGTGATTTCCCCAGTCAACTGCTTCAAGGTCCGCCTGGCTGTGTGCGGTTGCCACTGCTTGCAGCTCGCACTACTGCTCGCGCCAGGCATTGTGGCCCTGTTGACTTCCCTCGTCCTTCAGTAATGCGATGGACACTGACGGGTGCTGCAACGGATAGAAAATACTAACGGCACTATTATCTGTACTCGTTACTAAAAGAATTTTCAAAGGTTTCCCTGCCTCCCACCAAGAAGAACCTGGTTCAATCCCCGGCCGTGTCACCCGATTTTCGCAAGTGGAAATTGTGCCAGACATTGTTGGTCGACGGGTTTTCTCGGGAACCTCCCATTTCCCCCGCCCCTTCACATTCCGGCGCCACTCCATACTCACTTCAATCACCCTCATCGGCTCTCAAGACCTTGCTGTTAAGAGCTGCCCAAATCTCTTCACTCACTCCAAGGTTTCCGTTGGATGATTTCACACAAAAGACTGGTTCAGTTCACATTCACACAGATCACGCCAAACAAAGCCGTCCAAATGTAAATAGATATTCGGCATTGCCGTTTTAGTGCATGGGCGGAAGCCCATGTCCGTCCGTCCGACCGTCCATCCATCTGTCCGTGTCCATGTGTGTCTATATATATATATAAACGACCACATTTGATATGAAGATAGTATTGACTAAAGGCATTACTGTAAATATGCCAATAAATAATCATTTTCATTCATCATTTTGTAATATAGCGCACACATGAAAAATACAGTTATTGTATCGTAACATGGAAAACAATCTGCCCATTCCTACCAATGTTGACAAACAAGAAGTTTGCTGATATTAATTAATGGTTCAGTTATTTAGTTTTAATTGGTGGCAATATTGACATTTTGATAACTATTCTGTATCTATGAAATGATGAGACCAATTTCAAGCAATCTTTGTATACTGTATCTAATACTATGTATGCCATGATAAAATATGCAATTTAAATGTGTAAGAAACTTAATTTTGACATTGTGACTATATAAGTATTTTAAGTTTATTTAGTATACAGCATACTGTTTGACCAATTTCTACCGAACTTGGTGTGTTGAACTTATCACCTACAAGTATTAAACATGCTGGTACATTGTCTCTTAAGTCTGTAATATTGTAAGGTACCGCTACAAGAAAATATATTGTGTCAAATATTGGGAAACAATATAACTGTTATTACCTTATTTCGCAAACAAGATTCACTACGCTGACCAAATAAACTTATATGTTTTACGTGGGTTGGTCACTTATTTTTAACATGGTGACGACATGAACATTTTGATTACTATTCTATAACCATAGTACCGTCTAACCAGGGAACGGAAAAAAAAAAAAAAAAGGTGCAGCATGTTGTAAATAAACCATCAAATGAAATGAGACTTTATCAGTGCTTAAAAAAAAACATGTTATATATTACAAAATATCTGGAAGAAATTGTTTCTGGACCGATATTGGTACTTAAATGTGGTTTAACATAAAATAATACAGGCATTATCAAAGCAATTCAGCTGACCTTTCTTTTTATCATTGATAAATTGGGTACTCATATGCGCAAATATACTGACTTAGGGTTTAATTGTGTGCATATTCTCAATCATTAAAATATTGACTCAATGAATCAAAATATTTTTTGTAGAACGCTTTATTCTCTTAATTTATGCTCTTTACAATTTCCCATGCAGAAAAATATATCATAGATGTTTGTTAAAAACTAGATTAAATATTTTGATCGGCAGCCAGTTTGCAATTAAATATCTTGTAAAACTAAGAGGTTCGAGGGAATTTCGCTTGTTTTCTGACAGTGTTGACAAGTTCAAGTGCCAGAGTAAAAAAAATTTATACGCTAGTTCACTTACTCGTCCAAAATGTGCATGTTTTCTTTGCTTTATACAATAACTTTTACAAAGCACAGCCCTCTAGGAAACTGGAGAGGGGGGTGGTTGAAGGAACTATCTGTGGCCTTCTATGATACTGTAGCCCAAACGTAATGATGTGAGCTGTAGGGTTGGTTTTGCTGCTGCATGAAATTCCAACCTGAAATGCCACCTCCTCGCTCGCTTAACACAGCATGCTCAGGAGAAATCTGTATATTTGACTACCATGTCTATACTAAGCAATCCCATGGCCATTTTCATACTTTCACAAGAAACCGGGGCCACATCCGGATTTTCATGTTTAGGAAACGAGGCGGGCGTTGCTGTTGGCCAGTGGGTAGTGTCGGGGTCCTCCCGATACTCTGTTTTCTGTCGCTAGTCCATCTGTAACTCTCTTCGCCACTATCAGCTCTGAAGACCTTAATTGTTAAGTGTCGTTTATGTTTCTCTCATGTCACTGGTGTTAAATGACAGCTGTGTTTCATCTACATACAGTATTTCACATCTACATTGATCGTTTAAGGAATTACATACATTTTTCATCTCTGTTCTCAGTTAATGTTAATTTTATGGCCAACAAATATCATACATTACTTGCAGATGCCATTTAGGTATGACGTGAAATATGGGTTCTGTACGTGCCTTACAAATTTCCCTATCATGTTTCAACTTACCGACTGAATTATGATCATGTTCAGAACCGTAAGTCTTTATGGGAAACTTTTTCTCTTATGAAACTCTCAAATACTCAGCTTCAGTTCATATTGTGGTCTGTAACACAGAGGCTCCAGTTCCTTTGTCAGAGTTAATACTTCCAGTCCTACAATTAAATGTTTGGTGAGCAAATAAAAACAAATAACAAATGTGCAAAAGAGAAAACATATGACTTGAAAAATTATATAGGAAATAATATCATGTATTTGCAGTGTATTACATTCAGTCAAACTATGTTTTTGTTCATCCAATCAATAAGTGTAACTATGAATAATACATCATTAAAAACAGTCTCAACATGTTTGCACCCTAACATTGCTTTCCAAAGATATTTTTTCCCGAACAAAAATTGAAGTAAATTTTTATTTCGTAAGTGGTAATTTGTTTGAATAAATAAGCCAAGTAGACTTTTTTTTAAACAAGGCATGCCTAGTGCCAAGACAGAACGAACGGGCAGTCAGGTGGTTTCCTCATTCAGCCGCTTCATAGTCCGCCTGGCTGTGTGTGGTTGCCAATGCTTGCAGCTCTCACTACTGCTCGTGCCAGACATCGTGGCCCTGTTGAGCTCCCTCGTCCTTCAGTAACACGATGGACACGGACGGGCGCTGCAACGGGTAGCAAATACTTACTGCACGATTATCTATACTTGTTACTAAAGCATTTTCATAGGTCTCCCTGCCAACCTACAAAGGTGAACCGGGTTCAATTCCCGGCCGGGTCACCGGATTTTCGCAAGTGGGGATTGTGCCGAACGATGACGTTGGTCGGCTGGTTTTCTTGGGGATCTCTCATTTCCTCCGCCCCTTCCTTCCGGCATCGCTCCATACTCACCTCAATCACCCTCATCGGTTCTCATGACCTCGCTGTTAAGAGCTGCCCAAATCTCTTCACTCTCTCCAAGGTTTCCGTTGGATGATTTCACACAAAAGCCTGGTTCAGTTCACATTCACACAGATCACGCCAAACAAAGCCGTCCAAATGTAAATAGATATTCGGCATTGCCGTTTTAGTGCATGGGCGAAAGCTCAGTTTATAAATACAGGATTACGACGTAAATGCATGACAAGAAACTAAAATCTAAATATATATTTACTTTATTGTTTGGTAATAAGAAAATGTAGCAAATATTTGATGATGTAGGCTAAATTTTAAAGTTGTCTCAGAGGTACGTTTTGAAGAAAAGATTACACACTTGTTCAGTACCTTGCACATACAGACGATGATGCATATGATGCGCGTGCCTAGGTCGTCCTCAGCGTCTCGCCCTTCTGGACAAAATACGTCCTCGTAGGCGGAATGCTTAATGAGCGAGTGAAGAGATTTGGACGGCTCTTAACATCGAGGTCTTGAGAGCCCTTGAGGGTAAAGCAAGATGAGTATGGAGCAGTGCTGGAATGCAAGAGTGGGGGAAATGGGAGATCGGTGAGAAAACCCACCAACCAGCGGCATCATCCTGCACGATTCCTACATGCTAAAATCAGGAGGTGATCTCGTCGGGAATCAAACCTGGTTCTCCATGGTGGGAGGAGAGTTGTCTAACCACTACACCACCAAGGCCCCAGGAATGCTTAACATTCACTATCCAATTATAGTTGTTATGTCTTACATACACAATGATGTCGTAACAAATCTGTACTAACATGCTAAAGCCAAGAGTTTTTGCGTATATTAATATTAGCACTACTCTTTAAATGGTTATGTCTGCCTAAAAGTGCTAACTTTAAAGAATATTTTATTAAAAGGAATTAAAACAATGTATCTGAAAAAACCAATTTAAAAGAATAGCCGAAAACATGACTTTGCTATGTCATGAACTGAACATAATGCAGGTAAATTATCTCTAGTATTTAGGCGCAGAAAATATTTTGAAATGAGACAACACTGCACGCCCAGTTGCAGGGATATTTGTATGAGAATGACTGAAAGGTTTCCAAATGACCTATAGGATTGTTTGGCCTAGTTACGGAGCAGACATGTATACACCCGCTCGACCAGGTCCGGGTCAGCGTTCAAGAGGCAAGTTACTGTCTGTGCCAGACATTGTGGCACTTGTCTTAACGTGGGTGCGGGGGTTTGTTGGGGAGAGGTGGAACAACTACGTATGCACCTCTAACTTTGTAGTATTCGACCTGGAAACATTACCCCATCGCATGCATATTTAAATGCAGATTTAGTTTTCAATAGATGTCTGTGAATATTCAGGAATATATAAAAAGGATATTTATAGAAGTGAAAAGGAAGTAGTAAAAAAGTACGAGTAAGTGTTATGACTGCAAGGCTAAATAGGTGTGAGTGTTAAGACATGCCGATCAACAAAGTAGCTGATAGGGTTGCCAACAATTCTGGCATCAGTAACAGGTTTATCCAAAGAATAATGAAGGCTTGTGGTATGGTAGTCCATATATATTTACGCACGCACGCACGCATGCATGCACGCACGCACGCATGCACACACACGCACACACACGCACACACACACATACCCTTGTTCGATATCACGAGTGATACATATGAATATGGCAGCTATAAATGCACCATATAAAAAACTGTGCCTACCAGAAGACATAAGGTATAATGGCCAAACTGCCTTGTTCGAGGTCACAAGTTGTAGCTAAGACATAAATTTGGCAGTGATAACTTCAGTGGATTGTAAAGGGCATACAACTATACATACAGGAATTCTAAAGCATGTATTTTTTCTCAAATTTTTGTTTTCAAATTCATTGAAGGTTATGGGACCAAGGTCAAGGTTGTCTGTATCTAAAACGATAGTAGTAGTTTGTATAGTAATACGGTAATATGCTTGCTGACTTTTATGTACCTTTTCTCTAGTTTTTGTTTTGAAATTAATTCAAGGTGATGGGGCTACGGTTTAGGTCACCTGCATCTAATAGGTGGTAGTTGTTAGTAATGTTATATTTTTGTTGACTTTTATGTACTTTTCTCGAGTTTTTGTTTTCAAGGTCATTCAATGTCTAAAGGTCAAGGTTAATTTCACTTTCATCTGATTTGGTCATAGTAGTAGTAAGGAATGTAATATGCTTGTTGACTTTCATGTATTTCTTGTTGAGATTTTGTTTTCATGGTCATTCAATGTAATGAGGTCGAGGTTGCCTGCATCTAATATGGTGGCCATAGTGTGTAATGTATTATTCTTGCTGACTTTTATGTATTGTTCTCTAGTTATTGTTTTTAATGTAATTTAAGATCAAGGGTTCACAGTCAGGTCACCTGCATTTAATATGGTGGGTGTAGTTAGTTGTAATATGCTCGTTGACTTTTATGTATTTCTTCTCCAGATTTGGTTTTCAAGATCATTCAAGGCCGTGGGGTCAAGGATGAATGTACTACATTCAGTATGGCAGTGGTAGTTTGTGATGAATTATGCTTATTGATTTTTATGTATTTTTTCTCGAATTTTGCCTTTCAAGGTCATGGATTTGAGGCCATGGTTACCTGCATCCAATATGGCGGACAGGTGATATCTACCACAATGGCGGTCGCTTACCTATATGGTGGTCGCCTACCAAGATGGTGGTTGCCTACCAACATGGTGGGATCCTATCAAGATGGTCGCCCCTTGCACCTACCAAGATGGTGGATGTGTATGGGTGAGGAGTGACCTCTAGAAAGTTCATTTTTTAATACATTTTAAAACAATTTTTAATAATTATATAATTAATTTTTAATAATAATATTTTATAGATTTTAAAATGATTTTGAATACATTATTAATAATTTATTTCTTAGTGAATTTTTTTAAGTTATATAAATAATTTCAAATAAATTGTTGATGACACATGTTCAACAAATTAAAAATACTTCTTAAATATTTTTAAAATAATTTTTTAGTACTTATATATCCACCAATCATTTAGGTGCCTTGTCGGTGTAGGGTCTGCCAGCCACCCAGTATTTCAAACTGGGTTAGTTACCATTACTAGCACGAATCGCCAATGGAGGCAGTTCGGTGAGAAACCACATCATGACAAAACACTTTGAGCTGAATTGTCAAGCTTAGATGAAACGGTACTATAGACTGTTCGCACCAAAGTGAGCTCTTAACACTTTTCTCAATGGTGCTATAACACACACATGAAATATGCAAGCAATTTTATTTATACTTCAGTTTGTGTATAAATGAAAATAAAAACTAAGTTACGTTTTAATACGTAATCTTTATTGACATTTGGGTGCATACATCCATATATAAAATGTGACAGACATCAAGAAGTACTCACATTAATGCGAATAGTTTCCTTCAAAATATATCTAGTAGCTTGTTGCATATATTCTATATGATATGTTTTAAAAGGTGAATATTTTGAGTATTTTTAAATAACCGTAGATATTTCAAGAGACTATAATCACTCCCACAGATAATACTGTAGTAAATTAATGTTATAACACTTTAATAATCAATAACTATTTACTGTAATCCAAATTTGGTTACTGTAATCCAAATTTGGTTAAGACATGTCAGTGCATGTAAATAGACCTTTACTTTATGAACGGAACAAAGCAGGAACAGGAAAAATGCATGGATTATTTTGAGGACAAGCTAAACTTTACACATTTATGGACCTAATCTACCTTTGCATTGGATTACAGGTAACAAGGCTCACTCAGGAATGTGTGAAGTATATGAAACTGGCAAGGAAAGACATGTAGAGATCACGTACTGTATGTTTTAGAGTAATATTGGCCATTTACTGGAGAAACAAACAGTGAATATACAGTAGTTGATCGGGTATTCATTGGACTGTGAAGTCTAGAGTACAGGCCATTCATTTTTAGTCATTTCATGGTCTCTAATTATCATACATATGATAACATTATTCCATATGATGTATTATTTAATGTTTTTAATGATTATCACTTTATGTTTTCAAAGATCTTGTGTGTCTTGGCAAGGGAAATTATAACGTAACACGTCCTTTCATATTTACAATTTTGCATGATTTGGAAGTAATTTTTTCCAGTAGTCCATTGTGGTATGTTCAATTTTATAATTTACTATTTGTTTCTCAGATCTGATACAGTCCAGTTCATAGTTCCGAAGGTTTCACCACTAATTCACTTTAACTGCATTACATATGTGTTGGAATATATTCGGACAAAACTGAGCTCGCAGAACTATTATTCGAGTTTTGTATCCTTTTTCCTCCAAAGACATGTGTTGCTGCAGCTCTTAGCGATGACCACTCCATGGCACGTGCCTGTGACTTGGGAGGAGGCAGCCTGCCGAACATACCCGAAGGGGATTTATAAATATTTTCAGCTACACGAGATCACTCATTTTTTGTGACAAGAAGTGTACATTTACTTCACAATTGAAACCCAATTAATTTGTGTGTAAGCATTCTTTCATGTTTAATGGTAGTTTATGTGAAATTAAGGCCTGCATACATATAGGTGTTAAAATCAAAAAGCCCACTATATAAAAAGGTTTTAATTATCATGTTGGTTTATGTATTATTTCTAGAATTCCGAAAAAAATTAAAAAAAAAAAGTGCACAATTAATGCCACCTGTAAAGATATTTTTCCAAATAATGCTTGCTTCAGCAGAACGGAGTAATCACTGCAAAAATATTTCTGTAGCCTTTATGATAAAATTATTGTTCATACTAACAGTCCGTAATACACTTTTGTATATGATTTATGCCAGTAAATGTTATTCCAAAAGCAATGTTCATTAATATAAATTAATTTCTAAGATTATGAAACAAAGAATGTGCAAATATATAATCTTACTTAAAAAGTACTAAAAACTAAAACATTAACAGAATAAAATTATATGTCTGCCAAATTTCTAAACTAACACATTCAAATCTAATTGCTATCGTTAAGTAAATATGTTTGTTGTTGTTGAAGTAAGTTCAGATGTATTTGCTCAAGAAGTTGCAAGTTCGATTTCCAGTTGTAGCTTATTTTTTAGATATAATATAAAAGATAATTTTCTTATTACAGTTGTGGTATAAATTAATTTATTTTCGAAAGCATATTTTATATAAAACTAGCTGATCCCGGCGAACGTTGTTCCGCCTCTTTCACGTTCTATTTTACCTTCTCGATGCATCCTCTCTATTACGTCTGGTACGTCGACCAATGTTTGACCGTTGTATCACTGGCATTTTTCTCTTGTAGATCAACAAACATTTCCTTCAAGTATCAGCAAAATCGGCCCATAAATATAGAAGTTAGACTCCATCGCCACCTATCGGAATGAAATATACCTAAAAACCTTTCTCGCCATCTCAATAACATATGGTGTGAATTAGGTCTCAATTGGTCAAGTGGTTTGTCAGTGATGATGCGGTTTAGTCCAGCACAATGGATTTTATATATAAAGAAGAAGATTACATTCGCTATATAATCCAATGTGATAGAAATAAAAGCATAACTGTAATATTAAAAATCTATATTGACGCATGTCTTCTTTTTAACAATGGAGATTTTAACGACTTCCGCTCCATCCCTAGGTATTTGCTGTGAGGTTGGAAGTTAACTTTAACACGTTAATGTGTGAGATTGTATTGTCTGCCTTGCAGATTGTTTTATTCACCAGCCCACCACCGTAACAATACTTAAAGACAGTGAGATTTTTTTACTCTCACTAGATAGCTCTAGTAGTAATTATCACTTGCCTTTTGTTTCACATCCCCTTCCAGCCGGCCAGTGACATCACAAAGGCCAGCCATGCATTTGCATACCCCACTCTGCGACTACCCCTTGCCCTAGCAGCTCAAAATTAGTATAAAAGCAGAGACGGCTCGCGTCTCGTGACCAGTCTTTGTTTCTAGCGCCAGTCGCTCAGATCCGGCCAAATTGACCAGTCTTCAGCTGTCCAGCACTAATTGCTCAGACTCTGACCAGCCTACGCCCCTAAGCCTTCACTTATTGTAACAAGTCTTCATTCCTAGCACCAGCTTCTCAGAAATCCTAGTCTCCGTTTGTTCTAGCACCTGCTGTTAAGGACAACACCCCTGTACTTCGCTTAAGCTACGCTTGTAACAGGGTAGGCTACACTAGTTAAGAGATTTCCATCTACGTACCCCGCAAACCCTGTGATCTACAGCTATGGACGTATCTGTAGAGGACCTCTCCTTAAAATCTTTTTCAAGGCTAAATTCTGTCATATTCCTTGCTTAGTCATCCTGACACGTGCCAATTATCATGTGACATTGTTTCCTACAACACGTACACAAAACAATACAAGAGTTTGTTACATAGCTATAGCAATCACACTGCATTCCCCTTTTGTTGCGTCGGTCACCTCTACCAGCCATCATAATTTTCACTTTTCACTACTAGTTTTCCGGCTGAAATTGGTGCAGTTAAACAAAATATAACGTGGGTTGGCTTTTACTTTAAGTACCTTACTTTTAGACTTAGCACCTTTCAGTAGTTACCCTCTCGTAACAGGTTTGCAGGTGATCCCGGGAAATTCTACTCAAACGAGCCTGACACTATTTTCTACAAACCACACACTAACTTCGGCCACCCTTACACTCAACACTCTGGGATTGATGGAAAGGAGGATCCACACAAGTACACTATCCTTAGAATAGCTTGTCGGCCTGGTATTCACTGGCTTCTCCCGAGTGGGCTCCGCTGGAAGAGACTTGTGTCTTCTAGGTTGGGAAGACTGGGACAGGGCCACACACCAGTGTGTGTAACTTGACAATGTGAGGCCTGACTTCCCTCGTGAACCACAGTCTCTGCCAGACTTGGGAATAAGTTGTCCACCTGTCCACTACCGCCCAGGGTGCCACACGTATTACTGTACAAGGAACCTGCAGATGTGGTACAGTAGTAGGAGGGTAAATTTCCAGTTCCCAATGCCCTACATCCAGAGGAAAGGCTTGAAGGAAAAGGTTAGATAGATACTCTGGGCATCAGGCAGAGCACATGAGTCTCAGCCATCCCTGGTAAAGCAGTTAGCTAGTTTGTCTCCTCAAGAGTAGGCGCAAGCATTATGACAACTGCAAGATCCAGTGGAAGCTCCTGTGCCCATCAATCTCTTCACGCCACCTAAGAAGACTGACCCGTTGCATCTGGGCCGTCCTGAACAACCGCACACACCTATCATCGCCTATCTCATACCTATTATTCTTCACCCAGTAAGTCTGCATAAACCATAGGACATTGTTCACCATCCCTCTGCACCGACAGTTACCACACCCATTTCAAATGCTGCTCCACTTAAATGTCACCCAGGTATAACAAAGACAGTAGTGGGGCCTAAATGCAGAATACTGCTATCCACGCCAGATTTTATGCCCTGTTGTATAGCCCACATGGCCAGTTTTGTATAATGCGAAGGCGGCAGTACCCAAGCAAAATTGAATCCCCGTATCCATATAGGAGCGCCTGACTCAGCTCTGATACAAAAAGACCCCGGCTTCCACTACGAGACCTAGAGTGCGTATAAGTTCCTGGTATGTCAGGCGTAAATATCTTGCAAGTCCACTTAGTAGGTTAATGTACTTATTACAAGAAAAAGCAAGTATTCATTTGGTTACTAATATCCAGGGTTTTACTTGTAAAAGTACAAGAAAAATGAAAATATATTTCCAGATTTACTGCACACATTTTATTTTATTCTGTAACATCTTTGTTGTTGCAATTTTTCTAATGGAAGGGTGACCCTTACGGATGAGCATAAATCATACCCTTGCCCTACCCGGATTTGAAACCGGAACCACTCATGCTCAACACTCAAACGACTGTGCCACAAAGGGCCGCCAAAAAGTCAACCAGAACACTCTCAGTGGTAATAAGAACTTTTTTAAAGTGAACAAAAAGAAGTTTATTTCATCGGGGAACAATTTTAGTAACAATTTAAGTAATATATTAATTAATTGTTCTACACTGTATGATTTGCTGCCGTGTTCATTGGGATTCGCGTGCCTATATTTGTGCTAAATTAAATACAGTTATTGCGGGAAATGTTTTGAACGTTGATTTAAAACATTTATAGTTTAGCTTGAACTTTATACATCACTCTTTAGAATATAAATAAATTAAAATAAAAAACACATTTTTATCCTTTTTCAGTTCTATTTTGTATTATTGTATAGCAATGATTAATCTAAATGTTCTTGTGTCATTTACTGCAACTTTATTATAATTAAAGATGTTTTAATTTGTTATTCTTTATTACAATTTTATTCACTGCCCCAAAACTAAAGGTTGTATGCCACGCCATAAATCTTCAGATCAAATATTTATACTCCCCCTTCCTTTCACCATTTTAAAGGTGAAAGAGTTTGTAATACATCTATTTTGTCTTCACGTGATGAAAATGTGGAAAAGAAACAAGTCATTCGCTGATCCATCAAACCACAGAATATAGTCCACATCCATCGTTGTTGCTTTTATCTAACGTGATTTTAATTCGATGCTGTTGAATATTTAACAGAAAATGTGCACTCAATAACAGAAAAGCAATTGACTTCTGTCAAACAGCACACGCAGAAGGATAAGAAATCACCCAGCATACACTGTCACAAGAGCACTGCTCTCTGTTGTCTCCAGTAAAAGTCTCTATGTCCAGTTTTGCCTAATGTTTTCTGCGCATACACCGCCAAGCCACTGTCTTGCCACTGAGCTACATACAGTTCTGTGCCAAGCTGCAGTGTAGGGAGTAGGAAGGAACGTGTGTGCACAGACGTCTGCCGGTAACAGTATGTTCTTTTATTTGTAAGTTTTAAACATTAAAGATTTATATGTGTTGGTGTATTTTCAAACTACATTTGTAGACAAAGTCTTTTATTTCTAAGAGAAAAAATTTCTTTGCAAGATTCACTTCCTGAAGATGTGTTGTATGACCATCCATGGACGATTACTTCACTAAAATCACATGTCTGCAACTAATATGAAATAATTTATTTGCAAAATCATTCAAGTTTCCTGAAATAAGTCAACTTAATCTTGGAAATGAAAAATATTTGTGGTGCTTCAAAACAAGTTACCACAAATGGCGGCTGAAACTTTTACGTTTCACTGAAGAAGACACATTGAAAAGGCACCTACAATCAACTATACTTCATGTAAGTAAATATAGAAATATTTAATAACCAATAAATACTACGACAACACTAGAGAAAAGCACATTTACAAGGCAAGCAGTTGGTATTCTGTTTCTCTTTGTGTGCGAAGAATGTAGTACTAGGCTTTAGGCGTGGCTTAGCAAGGTACACAACACCAGCATCGAAAGGGAGTGCATGCAGCTCTCTCTGCTGTTGGAGGGAAGGCATGCTAGCTGCCTTCCCCACCTGGGTCAGTGTGTACTGCTACACAACAACTTTTTAAGAACCACAGCAAAGGTATCCAAGTCAATTGCTATTGCATTAGACATCTACCTTCTACCACACTTATGTTGAGTGTGTATAAAGACGTGAAGGATCGGATAATGGGACTAGGTTAACACTCAAAAATAATTCAACTGATTTTTCTGCAAGAAAGCATTGTTCAAGCATTTTTTTGGTAACCTTGAAAGGATGAGTGTGTTTGTCTAGGGTATAATTTCTCTCAGAAGACTTAATTATATAAAAATAATTTAGTATTTCAATAACACAGCATGTTATTTTCGATCTAGAAATCACTGAACACAGATGCAATTTGTGATATTTTTGGGGTCAAAAGTAAAATTTGATCTGAAGATCTTACCCGTCAATTCATGGGGACCATTTGAGTGTATTTAAACAATATAACATGTAATTTTGCAGCTAAAACAGTGCAGAATTGACCAAATTAAAATTTAAACTTACATTAGCAGCCAAATAACACCAGTATTATACAACCCCGACGAAGTGCATGCATAAACAACATTTGTGACAAAATGTCTGCAGTATAAACAACTATGCCAGGAGAGGCAATAAGGCACAGGACATGGTGCGAAGCAGACAGGCATTACCACACCACTACCTCTCACCCTACAACAATAAACTAACCCCTGCCACCCCCATCCTTCACAACAAGGGGCTCCACGGACATCCTTTCATTCCCTCTCTCTCTGATTAACCTTAATGCCATTATTAGTAACACCCTCTCCTATTCTGACTTTTAAGAGTGGAGCAGTTTAGATTCTTTACATTATTAAGTTCTTTGCTGCTGCTTGAAGATGGGTAGGCGGTGAAGGATACTGGTGTAGTCATCTAGGGGACTGCAGTTGAACACTGTGCCTTCAATGCATACTCTCGGTGGGCCGGTGAATAATAAAATACGCTGGCTGGAACATCCATTCTTGCCATGGCAAACAGTAAAATCTCTTAACATCACGTGGCGGTCAACAATGTAAACTCCGTAGAAATCAGATACAGGGCTTGAGCTCGTTCCCTGGTGTTAAGGCTGCTGAGTGCAGTTGGCTCTAGGTTACAGACTTCTTTGGTTTTAGAGGCAGTAGCTGCCTTTTTATCTTGACATTGAATACCTCTCCCTCTCTCCAGCAACCAACCCTACCCAGCTAGCATAAGGGATAGTTCCAACCAGAGTATAAATAGTGGGCAGCAATCAATGCTCGACACTGACCAGCCTGCTCAGCTACAGCTATGCTCCTAGCTCTAGCCTTACTTCCTTCACCGCACTCATGCCGAAGTACACATTAGGGAAGTGAGTCACAGGCTTGCCTTTCGTGAGGTCACATTAGTCCCTCACACCCATGATGTACTCTCGGAAGTGAGGCATGCAGAGGAAGTTAAAGGCAGCATACACCTCCGAAGATAATCCAACTTACATCCTTAATTCTCCAGTTGCACTTTGCACTTCCTCCACGCAGGGCAGAGTTCATACTGCCTGCACTACTGAGAGGCCTCACCCCTTGACCCTTATTTCCACCACTGATCAAGAATCCTGGGAAGCCTCACCCGGTAGCAGAGGCAATGCTACGGGGAGAATCTCCTTGCTCAGATGTGTCTGTGCCTCGAAGAGGCCCTAAGAGGATCTCTGGTGTGATATGTATCAGTAAGTGGCACAGTACTTGGGCTTGATACTTCGGTGACAGCTGGTTAGGAACTGTCGTTTCTCCCACTGTTTAAACATTAAACAAAACATATTTCTAGTTTTGCTTAAAATTTTTGGGTAGAAAAAGTTCAGACAACTATGAAGCATGTGAACAGAATGGCACAATTCACACTTTTTTTTTTACTGGGTGCAAACTAGCAAGTTGAACCTTGTGGTGAAAGGAGGTCACGCTTTTGAGAATTAGCAGCCTTGTTTATTTCAATTGGTACCTTCCCTCGGGGCACTTTACTTGTGGACTGATTGACAGCTTCCATGGATTGACACTGTTTTTCCAAGAACATAACTGCTTTACGGTAGGAACAGAATCTGGATTCAATGCCAGACCCTAAAGGTCTATGTGAATACTACCCTCACCAAGGGAATCCATCATCTCAAGCACACTGCAGATTTTGTAGTATCACCTGATACTGTAGAAGATATCATCCTGTGCCAACCCTGGCTCAATAGCCAACAGTGCGTTATGTACCACAGGAAGAAACATGCATATCTTGGGAAGAAAAAATCACCATCTACTGGTAACACAGCCCAGAAGATATCGTAGTTCCCCGTATCATCAACCCCACTGATATACAACACCAATTAGACCCCGCTAAATTTTCTCAACTTCGGAAAATTTCAGATGAACAAGCTAGTGTTTTTACCCACTAAGGCTAACTACACTAGATGCGTAGTATACAACATGAGATTTGCACACAACAGATGTGCCGATCTACAATCGCCCATACAAAGTGTCCGCCAGCAGATAACATGAGATACTGCAGCAGGTAGAGAAGATGAAGGAATAGAGGATCGTTGCGCTGTCGAATTCGCCATACAACTCACAAGTTGTATTAGTGCTCAAGAAAGAAGGTCGTTTACACTTTTGTGTAAACTATAAGGACCGTAACGACGTGACTCCTTCCGTTGACCTCAACAATACTCTCTGAGATATTGGGGACACCTCTATCTTCAGAACTCTGGACATGCAATCTGGATACTGGCCAATTGCGGGGAGTATACCTCCTTTACCACTCCTCAAGGGAACACACTTAAATTCAAGGTCATGCATTTTGGATTGAAGAATGCACCGGCCACCTTCCAACGACTGATGTTTTAACAGGTTACATACAACACGTACTTCGCATACTAGGATGGCATTATCGTGTACTCCAAGACATGGGAGCAACAGTGTTCTAACCTCCAACGAGTCCTTGAATGACTCGAGATACACGGCCTCATATGCAAACTCACTAAAAGCCATTTTAGAAAAACACATAGTGACTCCAGAAGGTAATTTCCAGCACTCCAAGTTGATTTTCATAATTCAGGAGGCCGAACAACCAACCAACAAAATGTAACTTCTCCGCTTCTAAGGTCGGTGTAATTGGCTACGAAACTTTATACCAAACATAGCGCTCCAAATGGCTCCCCTACACAGCTTACTCAAAAAGGAAGCCTGTTGGAAAGGGACTAAGGACCAGCAAGATGCCTTCCTATCCCTTAAAACAAACTTTGCCAACATCACACAACTACATGGCCCACAAGAGGAAAAACCTCTTATTTTACAGAGACGCCCGCCAGGACGAGCTAGGCGCCGTTGTGTACCAGGAAAACGCCGCAACAGGTAATTGTCTATGCCAGCACCTGTCTCAATAAAACCAAGAGGTGCTACCACATCAATGAGCAGGAATGCCTTGGGGTCATCTGGGCAGTCTACAAGTACAGGTACCATCTTGATGGCAAGCATTTCGTGCTACATACAGATAGCAAAGCACTCAAGTGGCTCCATGAGTCACGTAACCACAAAGCGAAACTCGGACGGTGGTAAATGTTTCTGTCAGTTTGACTTCTCAGTAGAACACTGTCAGTGCAAGCTTAATGATCTCCCCGATGCGCTGTCGTGTCTACCAGACCTACAAGGGGATGCCAAGGAGGAGGAAGAATGGGAGAAGCTGATGCCTTGCCCCTACCCGAATCCCTGAAAAGGTTCAACTACAACAGCTGCGTCTAACATGAGAGCATGTCTTGTTACACCAGCAAAAGGACCCAGAGATCAAGTAGATCATTAAAGGAGTACCCCACAGATACAGATTGAGAGACAATTTGGCATGGTTTCGAACCGCAGTCACCCGAAAGCGCCCTGGAAGATCTGGATCCCTAAACCACTACGAACAGATATCTGCCACCAACACCATAACCACCCACAAGTTGGACATCCCGGTATGAGGGAAACGCTGCGAGCAATCCAAGAACACTGCACCTTGGCACACAAACCTTTAGCGGTGGGTCGTATGGGCTGTCTTCTTACTATTGCTGGGGTGTGGTCAAGTCACAGGAAAAAACCCCTGCCAGCATCCACACCCTCTGGTCAGCGATACAACCTGAGGTGACTGTCCTGCTCCTGTTGGATGAGTACCTAGTGGTTTGGTTCTACCTTTCACAGGGTGCACAGGACGAGTGGCAGTCGAAAGTTATGTGCGTTGCCAAAATAAATATTCCTGAAGGAGGTCTGTAGTCCTTACAGTAAGGTTCATACTGTTGTCACACTTCGTCGTATGCTTGCTGCATCTAAGAGTTGAGTTCCTAGTATCAGACAGGCTTTAACTCTAAACAAATTTATAGGATAAAAATGTAGGTATTTATTATGAATAATAAATGCTGGTGACATATACACTTACTACTAGCAGAGTGTGAACGGAAGTAAGCTACGCTTAACAGGTGGAGGTGACCTGCTCCCAGACTACTCAAGTATAGAATGACTTTGATGGCTATGAAAACAACTCTGACGCAGTTACTCTACCTTGGGGTCATCTAGACGGACTTTATAAACGGGGCCACTACCAAAAGGGCAGTGGGTGTAATTACCACTTACCAGCAAGTAGCGGCGGCTGTTGAACCAGGAGGATCAACAGTGGAGTGTGGAGTCAAGTTGAGCAGGCTTCTGGTGTTAAAGAGCTTCTGGTAGCAGGTGGTGGTTGAAGCCTCTGGAGCTTCTGGTCATTGTTGGCGGCAGCCACTGGTGGCTGCTGAAGATCTCTAGGCATTTTTGGAGAGAACTGTGAGAGCCTAAGGTGCAGTAGAGAGATCTAGCACAGAAGTGTTAAGGCGAGCTACTGGAGAAGATAACTGGCATCTTGCATTATACTGTGCGGTCGACCAGTCCATGCCTGGGCTGGAGTGGGAGGTGTGATGTCTGCCTGAAGCAAGTAGAGTGGGAGAATCTACCCTTGCGCGCGGCTATTTGGCCTCAGGTGCTCTGCCATCTTCAGAAAGATTGGCGACACACTGTCTAGTAGGTGCTTCAGGGAGGCTGATGTGTTCTGTGACTGCTTGGAAACAATGGTTAATTTACGTGCTAGGATCACCTGCTAGGCTGGAGCGATCCTGTGTGCACTCGTGAATAACGTGTTGGGTTTGACCCTTCCTCGGGATATGTAGATACTACTGTGTAGTGAGAGGAAGTTGGGTCTGGAACATCAGGAAATACCACATGTCTCTAACTATCCCTCCACGGGAAACATTCCTGTAACCATCTATGGTAGTGGTTCCTGGTAGAATACAACACATTAGGATGAGTCGTAGATATGCGTCAGAATGATAAGTGCCTGTATAATTTTATGCCGTTCCAGCTGAATAAGATTTTAATCTGCCACAGTTAATAATACCAACTGTAGAGATATGCTGCCCTCTCCTTCCCTAAAATCAAAATTCTGGCTACACCACTGCTGGTGAGCTTGACATATAACGTATTTCATAAATATTAATGAATGACTGCTACTCATTAGTGCAACTAACATCCCTGGCAGTTGTCTACAGAGTTGAGTTACCGCTGCGGCCACCTACAAGATTGTTGTATCTACCAGGCTGGGACAGACTTCCCAATAATAAAACATACTTTTGCCCGATGAGCCACCGGAACCATGCAAGATGTCTGGGGCTAGTACAGCCAGGTGCCGCGGGATGCAGACACAAGTAAGATGCCTAGATCCCACCGCTCTTCACTACACCACTCGCACCAAGTATCTAGGCGCTGGGCTTGCACCTGCTAACCCCCTCTCCAGATGCCCTATGCCAGTAAAGGAAGGGATGACCGAGGAGTATAAAAGGAGATGATGCGCCCCGGCCTCCAGATGGTCCAGTTATCGATCAAGTCTTCTGACTCCTCTACTGGGCTCTCGCCCTGCAAGTAATTGGTGCCGAGGCCCGCTCATCTCCATATACTTCACCGCTTCCTCGTGGGGCAGAAGATCCTCTCCTACTTGCACCTAAGGAAGAACCAGCGGCGTCAACAGCAGCACACTGAGACACGTTTGGTCCCTTATGGACAACACAGAGTAAGGCTCGCCCCGAGGAAACAAACGTTACACGCACCAGCTACTACCTATTCCCTTAGCTTTGCACAGGGCGCCTTCCCCTGTTAATGCTAGGGTAATTACCTTCCGCCAAGCCCGTGTAGATTAGGAGGTAGTACTTCCACCATCTTTGTTTATTTCCTTCTCAGTAAATAAACACTAACTTTAACCAACCTTTTGAGTATAACTCCGGCTTCCTTCCTCTAATCATCAGAGCTGCTGGAGCCACCAGGAGACAGAGGTTTACTCGTACCGAACCTACACTTACAACACGCTAGAACATCCAGGGAAGGCCACCCATTCTCTGCCCCACGCAGTGAACAGTAGAGCCACGACACTAGGTACACTCCTGGTGGGAACGGTTTGCCGGCTAGGATGAACATCTCTCACCACTCCCTTTGAGGTGCCGAGAGGGTTTACACTACGATGCAGGGTAGACCAACCCCAGTGGGACAACACAGTGTGGTTACTACACCCAACACTTTGCAGCTCCGGTGGGGAAGTCAAAGAGTGTTGGGGTAGCAATTGGCACCCACACTTGGACACTCTCACGTCAACTACCTACCTCCTGCAGACCCGATCTTAGGTTAGCACCAAATGCCTTATACCTGTAGAGCTGGTGTTGAGAGGAAGTTTAAGAAGGCGAGGGCTATCTCTAAGAATCCACAGGGGCTTCGCATCCTTCCCAGGAGGTTCGGACTACTGAGTCCGCGTGAACAGGCTGCTTTGTTACGATGGCTCACCGCACCAGTACCCACCGTCACGTCTGTCAACTTGTTTGAGCCAGCAACCCGTGTTGCGGAAGGATACCACCCGATAGTGCAGGAAGTACTGTTTAGCAAAGGGTCGAACAGCATGCCAGCTGTAATTAGTATCTCCAGACCAGAAACAAATCCAAGCACCTCGTATGCAAACCCCAACCCTCAGTTGAGTGCCACCAGGGCCATGGGAACAGGGGCAGTAAAATTACCAGCAGGACAGACACGCCTTCCCTCTGTACCACCACCTAGGTCTGCACTACGCAGGGTGAAACTATCCGAGCCAGACTTTGTGCCAAACCAACAGCCTACTAGGCCGGTACTGTACTCCGGTCGGGTACCAGTGCCCCAAAATGAGTAATCACCCAGAGATGCAACTTGCCTAGTGTCAAGTAAGTAACCCAGAGATAAGGGCAGCCGATCAGCCAGGTCTGTCACATGTCAAGGAGTGTACTTTTTGGCGCCCAACATGGGACGTCTGCCGTAATTTTGGAAAATAATTAAGCCAAACCACGCCAGCACAACCCCGAGACGAGAGAACTAGCCGGGGCTGAAACAGAAAACCCAGACCAGACTTCGAGAAGTCGAGAAACATCCCATGGCGCTCAAAAACCCCAAAGATGTCAGACATCAATGAGGTAATGTAACAAATGAGCATGCAGAAGAGACCATGGATTTCACCATTAGCAACCACTGCGCTAAGGCAAAATACCCCGAAGAAGGGGTTCACAGAATTGAGTGCACGCATTGCCAGCACCAGTTCTACTGTGCCTGCTTAGACTGGGACAACATAGTTCGCCGTACCAACGGGCTAGAAAACCGGTGTGAGGACTGCCCAATAAGACTGATGGCATATTTTAGCTGGGTGTCATGCCAAGGGCAAGGACAGTACACCGTGAGGTGCATTGTATGTACCAAAATGTTCAACCATCTATGCATTGGGTGACCCGACTGGGAATGGTAAACAGGTGTGAAGTCTGTCAGCGGGCCGCCGAATACCAACCACACAACCCTGGGCATGGTCAGAGAATAGAACCAAGGTGTTCAACAGATAAGCCACAGATTTTCTACTTTGTAGGCCGCCCCCATGAAGATCCGCTCATCTTTCTCGTAGACTGCGAAAGAGAGTTTAAAGAGCAGGAGATTCCACCAAAACAGTGGGTTTAACTAACACAAGTATGCCTTAAGAGCAAAGCACTCAACTGGTGGGGAAAGTATGGGGAGTTCATCACCGAATGGACGCAATTCCAGAACAGGCTAGCTACAGAATTCACTGGAGAAGAGGTACTAGTTAACCTCACCACTGAATTTTACAGCCAAACACAGACCCTCGAAGAAGAAACCAAAATTTTCATTCTCTGTAAGGTACAAATGTTCTGATTGATCTTCCCAGAATAAATGGAGGAAAGCTGTGTGCGCCACATAACCCGTATGCTGCTGCCACAGCTACGTAACCTCCTCATTCTACCAAAACCGCAAGACGTAGAAGAGCTGGTGGACCGGGCGTGAGAGATCGAACGTAATCTACAGGTGCAAGCTCGTCTAGAACGCTCGAAAACAAGCAAGTCTGCGGAAGCTGAGAAACCATAGGAAATTAAGGTCAAGGCACTATCGCCCACACTACCAGTGCGTAATCTTCTAAAGTGTTGGTTCTGTCCCGGCTATCACTTTCATAAAGATTGCCCAACACGGCCGGCGTCACATGCTCGGACGGAACTGGTGGTCCACCACCCACTCCCAACCAGCCGAAGGGATCCTCGCAGTCAGGAAACGCCAACGCCAGCGGATCAAAAGGGCCCACCCTGCTGGCACCAAAGGGCCCATCATCCAATTAATGGATGAAGAGGCAGAATCCCCAAAGGCATCACATGTCAAAATTATGATAAACGACCAAAGTGTTATAGCATAACTGGACACCGCCGCCAACAGAAACTTCATATACAGTGACCTGCTGATCACAGAGCAATGGAAAACAGTGTGACCCCAGAGGAAAACCATCCACAACCAGACTGTACGCTCACCTTGGACGGACGAATAACTATTAGCTTAACCATTCAGAGAATAACAAACACAGCCAAATTTATTGTGGCCCCTGGGCTCCAAGAAAGGGTCATCCTTGGTCACCCGTAGCTCCGACAACAACACTGCGTAATGGACCACGGCTGGCACAAAGTCTTTTTTAGGCCACAAATACATAGTCTCAGTCAACTGGGAGCATAGCTCGCAAGCAGTAACCGCTCGCCGCTGCTAGCCTCCAAGATTAATCATGACCTGGACGACGATAAATTCCAACAATTGAAGCAAGTTTTGGACGAACACGCAGCGGTCTTTGAAGTAAAAGGAACGCTTTGCCATACAAGGACCATACAACACGTGATATGGTCCACCACAAGCAAACAGATATACAACCTGCCATTTTGGGTGTCAGCATGGCACCGCTAGCTGATCATGGATCAGATAAAAGAGATGAAACAGCAGGGCATCATCGAACCGTCAGATTCACCGTACAACTCACATGGTGTTTAAGTTAAAAAAAAAATATGGGCAGTTGCGGTTCTGCGTTAATTACAAGGCCCTGAATGACGTCACCCATCCTATCGTTCCACCATCCATCAATTTGGTCCATAGCTACGAGATATTGGCAAGGCTCAAATCTTCAGTACTTTCAACCTGCAGTCGGGGTACTGGCAGATAGCGGTACACCTGGACAGCCATCGTTACACTGCATTCACTAGCCCAGAAGGGCAAACTCTGCAATTTCGAGTTATGGCCTTCGGGCTGAAAATGCACCTGCAGAATTCCTGAGACTCGTGTTATCAAAAGTCCTAACTGGATACATTGGACAGTTCTGCTTCGTGTATCTCGATGATGTCAATATTTAGTCCAAGACCTGGGAGGAATACCTGATACATCTCCAACAAGTTCTCAAGAGCTTTGATATCCATGGAATGACAGCCAAATTGTCTAAGAGCCACTTTGGGAAAACATCAATAGATTATCTCTGACATGAGGATTCGCCAAGTGGCAACTTCGACCAGGCGAACTCCATACAAGCCATCCAAGAGACAGACGAGCCGACCAACAAAAAGCAATTTCGGCAGTTATACGGGCTTTGCAATTGGCTAGGTGATTTTGTACCAGACATCGCCAGTCTGATGGCACCATTGCACCCATTACTAGAAAAAGAAACCAGACCCCAAGGGGAGGGACCCTTAATTCTCCAGACTGACGTCTGCCAAAACAGCCTTGGTACCCTACTTTACCAAAAGGATAAAAGAAGCCACCCATGGGTAATAGCATATACCAGTACCCGCCTAAATGCAACCAAACAACACTACCATATCAACGAACAAGAATGCCTGGCTGTAATATAGGCGGTGCGAAAATACAGGTACTACTTAGACGGAACTCACTTCATTCTCCGCACCGACAGTAAGGCACTCCAATGGCTTCGGGATTCAAAAGCAGCAAAAGCAAAGCTGGGCAGATGGGACATGTTCCTGACCGAATTTGAATTTGAGGTACTCCAGTCCCGTCTGTGTATCTCATTTCATCGGCCCATCCTAGGCAGACGTAATGAAAGTTACGTTGTCAATGGACACACTCTATGCTGTACATCCCTGTATGGGGACAATTTGGTGTATGGCAATGTTCAACCATGGCGTCAGCCATATTTGCTTCGGCTTGCTCGGGTTCGTTCATGTTTGTGTCTGATATGATAGCTAGTTTCTTGAGTGCCAGAAGGTGTTTTAAGACTTCCCGAAGTCTGGGTTGTAGGCAATTTGCTTCCGCCTAGGTCACTTAGGCTCTGTCATGCTGGCCTAGTTCTGCTTAATTAGGCTTGGTAATTAAATTGCAAGGCCCCAACGTTGGACACCAGAAAACTTTTTGGCGCATGACATCCTAATGACTAAGGAGGCACGACATGGCCTAAGTGTTTCGGTGGGTGTGAGGACAGGCACACCAGGGTGAGTTTGAACACTTAATTACAGCGCGGAACAGGAGCCTGTCCAGTGTAGAGGACTGGTAATGTGGCTTTCCAGCTGAGCACAAAGACAGGAATGGCAAACACAATCTTACGTCTAGATGGAACCACTCTAACTTGTATACCTCTGAGACTACTGGACCTGCTGTGGTTCTGGAAGTGATGCGCTGGGGCTTGCACCGGGACCTCGCGCACAGGTGAGCAGGTGGTCGTCGGCACTACTGGTCATCCAGGTTGACTCGGTGAGCTGGTGTCCCCTAATCCAGGGGTTTGCTAAGAGACTTCTTCACCACTTCGGTAAGCTAGCAAAATGGGGTGAGTAACCCCTACAAGTTAGACAGGTGGTTCAAATAAATCTGGAAAGGGAGTTGGAGGTACCGGCCTCTCCAGGCGAAGGCGACCAGCTTGAGCTCTCTCCCGGGGACTAAGACTGTCAAGTACAGTCGGGGTAGCGTTGAGCCCTTGTTTGTACTTAAGAGGCCGTAGCAGCCTTTTTATCTCTATTTTAAATACCACTCCGAAAGGAGTAGGACATTAGGATAAGATATATACTATCAGCCCCGCGAAGGTGGAGCAGGCGACGTTTTAGTCCCTATCTAGGTGTACTTCCATGTACCATAATTGACACACCAAGGCTGCCCCCTATCCCAGCATCCAGCACCAGAAGCACGGCAGATACTGAGCATCATGTTTCACAATACCTAATGATCACACTTTGTAGGTGTGGTCACCAAGGGGTCATGCCCTCAGACCCAGGCAGATATTCCCTCCAGCACCAGAAGTGCGGTGGATGGAGTATAACCTGAGCTGATTGTCCAGCCCGAGAGGGTTGTATTCCTACTGGCAGTGGCTTTACCTTTCTATACACCAGGGTGTATAGAACAGGTGGCCGTCTAATGTGTGTGTTTCTGACGCACGAGACTCGGAGTCCTGCACTAGGTTTGGCAAACTGGTTAGAAAAGATTCCGCTGTATCCTTCTGTCCCTTGGCGGACCTGATGTTTACCAGGAGAAGGTACAAGCACTACGGGAATAATATTCTAAGTTGGGGTAAAAACTAGAGATGGGTCCAAACCCCATTTTGCAGATATTACCGATAACGATACTTGGTGGCCGATCCCGCAGATGATGCAGATATAAATCATTTCATTTGTAATTTTTTATATTGTGTCTGAGTAACTTGCAAATATCCCCAAACTTAACTTTAACTTTTTGTGTTAACATTGCATTTTGGGACATACGTCAGTTTATAAATAAAAAAAAAAAAACTTCACTTTAACAAACTATGGGGCACAATCTAAAACAGTAACTAATTTTTGCATTCTTAACCGGTTTTGTGACGTAAGCAGCCGGCTACAATCACCTACCTCACCCAATAGTTGCAAATGCTGCATTTGTCAAGAACCTAACCACAAAACACAGAAGATGAGTAAAGAAGGCAGTGTTATACTACCTGAAAAGCAGATTCCAGTATTATGAGTTTAATTATATTTTATTTTACGAATTTCACCATGTATGGATTACATAGAGTTAAATACGTAGCAACACCAAAGCCAGCCATACCAGTTTCCATTTAATTTTGAATCACCTGTTACTAAAGGATAAAAATTAAATTAAGAAAATAGTTTTTCAGTTGCAAAAATAAAATTCTTTGTTTGTGAAAATATGTCCCACAAGATAACCAAGTGCGGTAATTTTCATGATGATTAAGGCTGAAGTAAAGCAACTGCCTATGAAGCCCTGCATCTGACTATACAATTTGAAGAACTCATAAAAAATGAGTACAGATACCATAAAAATTGTTAGAAAAATGTGATTTATGCTGTATATGAAAGAAGAATATATATATTTTACTATATTATAAAATATTTTACTACAATATACTTTTTAAATGTAAAAAAGTTAGTCAATCGATAAGAGTCCGCATTTTTTTACCAAATTTACGCTCATTTCTGTTTTAAATGCTTTGGAAAGCAGAATTTACAAGAAAATTTTCTTCAAGAAAGACAGTCACAATATTCACTGTGATCATGTGTAACAAAATCATAGTATTAATGTGTCATATCAATTTTATAATTAACTTTATTTGTGTCCATTTCAGCCATAAATGTTTGTGACAAATGGACGCACATAAAATCAAGTATAAAAATTATTTCCTTCATTATTAGGTATTACAATTTTCTTACACACAATCATAGTAAACATTATGACGATTTTACATGACAAAGATTTTCTTGCAAATTTTGCTTTCTGATGCATCCAAAATGGAAATACACTAGCTAGCCTCTCGATTATCTGCGAGCGGATTATCCACTTTGCGGCTTAAACGCGGCATATTCAGAAAGATAAAAGTAAACTTTGGAAATTAACTCAAACACTGCCAGAACAAAGTTATTTAATAAAACACCCATCTTAACTAATGAAATTCGTAACAGGCACTCTCTGAAAATAACTGTGGAATGAAATATGTTCGTTTATCGATGCAAATGCACATCAAAATGTGTTCCTGATGGCACGATGAGCTTAGTTACATCACAAGACAGCGAGCTGACAACACCACACAAATCGCTAGCCTAGCTGCCGCCTGCTAAGTATAGCCGGAATGTGGCGGTTGCACAGTGTGGTCGCGCAGTGCGGACTCGACAAGTGGATTGGCGAATAGGAAAACGATGAAACTATCGATGTACGCGGAACTAGATAAGGCTATGCTGGAGTGGTTTAACCAGAAGCGTGCTGCGGGAACGCCAGTGTCGGGCTTAGTGTGTGTGAAACAAGCCCAATATTTTTTTGAAGAACTGGGAATGGAAGGCGAAACTTGTTTCCTACTTTAAACACTATTTTCCAAACGCTGAAACAACAGGCTGTATACTGCATGCAATGGACAGTGTAGGAGGTGTGTGTGTGTGTGACAAAGGGCAACATGCAGTTCGCTTTGCACGTCTTTGTTTCCCCTCTTCCCCTCTATGGGAGGGGAGGGGGGGGTTGTTGCCTAGCAACCGAATGATGTCAGTCAGCCTGCCTTCCCTCTTATGAAACTTCAGATTCCAGTAACACTCGGCGATAAACACCACACGCATCCCGCTGCATTGTTTGTATTAACTGTAGCTGTACATTTCTTGTAATGTTCATGAGAGAACTATCATGATTTCCTGCATATTTTATACACTTTAAATAGGGGTTCATAAATTACGCACTTTTTTCATTTTTTGGTTTGTTAATAAATCATAGAATACGGAAATTATGCGAGGCCGTGAAATATGCTGGTAAATACAGTAGTATGTCAAGGATAGGCTAGGTTTCACACTGAAACACCCAGTATTCAGTTACGACCATACAAAACTTTAAAAAACTATATTTTCCTCTTAGTAAGCGGATTATCTGCGATTTTGGGTTATCTGTGGCAATCGCCCCCTCCATTATCGCGGATAATCGAGATTCAACTGTAGACTTAAATTTTGTTACGAATACAGACTATTTTAATTGATTAATTTTTTTACATTTAAAAAGAATATTTCAGTAAAATATTTTATAATGTTGCAAAATATATACTATCTTCTTTCATATACAGCATAAATCACACTTTTATGACCATTTTTATGGTGTCTGTACTGCTTTTTTTATGAGTTCTTCACATTCTACAGTTGGATGCAGTGCTCCATAGGCAATTTCTTTATTCCACCTTAAATCATTTAAGTTCATGAAACAATTTGGTTGGACCATGGCCGATTGTAACCAATACCAATTTTGGGGTTTATCGGCCGATGTATCATTATCTGTATCTATCCATCTCTAGTAAAAACATGTTTATTAATGTGACTAAATAAACACGGTGGTTTGTACTACCTCCTATGAAACAAGAGTTTAATGGAAACTGGCTACGGTAGACAGGTGAAGGTGACCTGCTTCTAATCTGGCAGGGTTGGTAGGCAAAGCAGCTATGAAAACTCAACTTCAGCCAACTCTACATGTTGTCCTGAAGGGACCCGAATTTCCTGAAGGAAACAAAGTGTTAAGTGTTTGACGACTTAAATGTTGGGATCTTAGGCACCAGGAGTGCGGTGAAGACCAGGCAAGGGCTGATGGATCCTTCGGCACCCTAGAGCTTGGTGAAGGAACAGAACATACTGTGTTTCAAGGGCCATGCACCGGTATTAATGCTCTCAAGGCTCGCCCTTGTCCAGGTGGAGGGGGCTGATGGTGTGAGGTCCTCTAGGCGTGTGACGTCACCGGTCGGCTGAAGTGCCAGCTGCTGCATAGCTCGGCAATTCATACTAGAAATGCCATCCCTCAGCATGCTATAGTACTAGGTGACCTTGAAGTATCATCTTGGTGGCTCAGCCGGTTACTGTTGAGTAAATAGTACAAAATTCTTGATGTCTGGAAGATTGTACTATCAATCAAACTCCATAGCAGTGCGGCAGAGTGATTCACACTGATGAGTAGAAGTTGATTTAAATAAGATGAAAAGACATCATGCATCAAGTTGAATAATTTAAGATGGCAAGAAAATAGAGAAACAAACTTACAACTAGAAAATAGTTACATACTTAGTATTTTCCTATTGGGAAAGTCTGTACCTATAGGCACGGGCCTGAACTTACTGTCTTTCTTGCAAAAGTCTTATTTCACATGCCATTGAATTCGCATATCACTCGCTGTGTGTTCCTATGTTCCAGCACTCTCAAATATAAAGCATCCAAAACAAAAGTTGGGAAGCGGAAAATAGACAAGTGCAGGAGTCTATTCACTACGATACAGTCACTGGTTTCACGTGTCTTGAGTACACAGTTAAACAAGATTTTCAGCATAAGCAAACTGAGGAAAGTCTGTTCATGGTTCACTGTTACTCAAGCACTGATTTATTGATTCATTGCACTCTGCAGTGGTGAAAGTATCTTTGTAAACTTACTTGTAGTTTACTGGGTGTGAGGTCTTTGCTTCTCCATTTTCTTCGGTTGGCCTCTTTTCTGGGAGAACTATGCGGTCTGGCTAGGGCCACACACTGACGGCTGCCAGAGGGATTCTTTGTATCAACCCAATCGAAGCGGAAAGTGGTAGGCACGTGCCTGCAACTCTCTCCTCCAATCAATGCATCCTCTGTTCTCATCCCAGGTGGGGATCTGTGCGGTGCCGCCATGCACCTCAGATTCAATTAATGTCCCTTCCCCGTGGAAAGGCACTGTTGAGGGGGTCACCTGGGGTTCGGGTTCTTTGGACTCCCCTTCTCCTGTGACTGGGTGGTGTTCGATCTCTCATTCAAGAGAGGCCGCATCCGCAGCACCGACACTGTACAGCGTCAGGATTATGGTATCGCTCGGGTCCCCGTGGACCAACGGGACAGTGGTAGTGGTGGCTGGAGGTGGAGTATCTTTGGAAAACTCTACCTTGACAGCTTTCTGAATCAGTTTGACTTTCCAGGTTAGAAGCCGAGGCCTTGTACTTGCCCAGACACCTCCAGGTGCCTAGACGGGGTTGGCCAACAGGGGGAGTGGCCTAGGAATTTCTTCTCCTCCCCCTTCGGCGCAGCGAAGGTGGCCATCTCAGGGAGTGGAATAGTAATATTTTCTCCTCCCTCTCTGGCGTGTTGAAGTTATGTCTTCTTCCAAAGATATGATGAATGGGGTTGGAGGCACAGGGTGTACCTTGGCCTGCACGATCATGGTTGAGTGAGACCTCTCCTCCCAGGTCGTTTGGAGGGTCCTTAGTTTAGAAGCCAGGAACTCTGTGAGTGAAGAAGTGGTTTGTGGTTGTGCAGTCGCTCCGACGTCTTACGACTACGGTTTCTCTGCCTGGGAGGGAAGAGGCAGCACACCTGGTGCCCTACACTCCTCGTCCTCTATGGTTTCCACGACCTCTGGAGGTGACGTGGATAGAAACGAGCCAGGTGGCAGCGGATACTGCGACACATCCAGCTCTGGCTCCTTGGGATGTTCCTCCTCCTGTGGGGGAGAAGAAACAAAAGGGACCATAGTGCCATCCAGCATCACCGTCCCATCAAGTGTGATCCATCTATACAAAAATCTCAGTTGTTGTGGGGGCCAGAAGCAGATGGCCTGGTCTGGTGACTCCTCCACCTCAATGGTGGGGTGAGGTTCGTCAACCTCACTAATGGTACTGGGATGATGAGGTCTCTGGCGCGGAGCTCTGTCCAGAGAGTTCCGCCAGGTGACCTCCAATCCCGTGGTTATTCCCTTGCCTCATCAAACTGGCAAATAAGGTAAGTAGGAACTTGCAGTTGAAGGGAGAGTACGTAATGAAGTTCTCCCTCTAGTGGGTGGTAGGATGATAGTCCTTGTACAGATAGAAGGTGGGGACTCCCATCCGGCAGCTGTTCGAGGTTCAAGTTATCTGTGAGTCAGGGGCTAGATCCCTCGAGCAGGCTGCAGGGTTCAGTCTTCGTCCCCTCTATCACCATGGCTTAGGTCAGAGGATCCGTGTCATCTCTGACTCCATCGCGACAAGGTCTCACTTGCCCCCGAGTCACCTTCCGAGCTCGATCACGGGTTATCTTCGAATTGTCGGGTTCTGAACACTTGCGTGTTCGGCTAGGACTTTCTGGAGTTCAGAAATATTAGCAGTGTCTAAATCGGGTTGTATATCCGTAGGGTCAGTAGTAGGAGCAATGATCGCCTCTGGGCTGTGTTCCCAGTGGATCTTTATCCTATTGTTTGCTCCAAGGTATATATGTTTCTTACCATGGTCCATCACACATTGCTGGTTAGTAAGCCAACGATGTCCTAGGGTAACCTCCTCCGCAATATCTGGCAATACTGTGAATTTTGTTCTATGTATTAGGTGATGGATACCAATGGTAAAGTTAAACATTCCATTGACCTTCAAAGTCTGGCTAGGTTGAGCCATCTGTATGAGGTGAGTCTGGGGCTGCAAATTTGCTTTCTGGTAAACTGTTAATACGTCGCTTCGTATAAAGTTTCCTGTCGCAGCTGAGTCAAACAAAGCTAGGTGAGGGCGCCCGTTTATATACACCTGGATATGTGGGGCCTCAGGTAGTATACTTACCTCATCAGCATGGCTTATTTTCGTGATATTAAGAGGCCTTTGTTCACCTGGGGTGGCTGCTGCACGGGCACCCCACCTGCGGCGTGTCCCTCCTGGGCCGGTCCATTAATGCTCGGGTTGCACTGCAGTGCATCTGGCACAGTGCGTGTGTTATTTTCCCTCCCTTCCCCATCTCGGTCTGGTTGTTCGGGGCAATCTCTGTTGAAATGTCTCCGGGACAGAAACAGCACGGGGAAAGCATGGGGTCCCAGGCGGAGGTGAACAGCGGGTGGCCTTGTGCTTGGGAGGAGGGGGGCAGATAGTTGACCTTGGTGGCGCGTGGCCTGTCTAGCACAGCTTGTGCCTTGTTTTTTTCCACCTCTCACACTCTTTCCATTAGAATATCAACAGTTCGGATTTTTGGAATTAAAAGTAAATTCGTTAATGAGGGAAGTAGCATACATGTAATATTTTGTACACAGCTTTCTTCAATCTCATTGGGACATATACGCAGGTACAGATGGATTTTCCAGCATATATATATTTCGGCTTCCTCCTCTGAATTTTGGACGAATGTATGGAATTCGGAAATGAGCCTTGCAATCACTTCACCGGAAAATTTGGCAGTGAAACAAGTGTGCAGATGTTTCCATTCTGTCACAAATTCACCATGCTTCGCCCCCTATTTCCAGGCTTTTCCCTGGAGCATTCTGTGGGACTGACTGACCCACTGTTTAGAGTCGGTATGTTGTGGTCATGTATGAAAGTAACAGGATCTTTGTGTGGTTGTCCACCAAATTCTGGAAGCTGAAATTCGGTGGAGACGAGGGAAGTGACAGGGTTTTGACTGGTCCCTGGGTTCGATGCTCTGTAGTTCTGGTTACGTCTGCACACGTCACAGTGATACACTAGGCCAGAATGAGAGATTCATTAGTCTGGCCAGCCTATACACACATGATGAAATTCAGATGCACAGACAATGCATCTTGCTATGTACGTGCCCCGTTCGGTGCACTCAAGCCAGCTGCAGTGAGCTGCTTGACATTTGCGATGGAATACACAGCAGTATTCAAGACCGTCTATGTATCTTGGTTCATCCACCCCCCATAACACTGGTAGTGGTAGGGTTAAGCGCAGTGTGCACAATGAATCACATTGTAGTGGCCAGTTAGCTGTTTTCTAAACATGTACCGATGACCTACCGCACAGTTAATATAAAAGGGGTGCGACAAGCCGCTCCCCCCCCCCCCACCGTGTCATGAAGACAACTGAAATGCTGCTACGTTGAGTTGCAGGAACCGGTAACAAGAAGGAGGACATGACACCAAGGCCTGGAGGAGCTCTAGGCCGCTGTACAGTGATTTATATGGTGAGCAAAACTTCAAGCTAGCAATTAGGAGTAACGCTATATTTCGAGACCCCATTACCCCTCTTTAAGTAAATAATTAACGTACTGGCAAGGTAAGGCAATGAAAATACCTGTAACCGAGTTAACATCTGCTATTGTTGAATACTTGTATTACTGATTGAGTATCATATTCCAGACAGTATCTTGTATCAGTTATATGATTGTAATTAGTGTTAATAAATTGTATTGTAGTAAGAATTCCTGGAGGTGTTAGTGAACTGTTAGAACTACGTTCAACCCCCTATAAGTACGTATCCCCTCCTTTGTCTTGGTATTCAGTAATCAAGAAGCCTCCGTAAGCGATTAGAGTTGGGAGGAAGGGAAAACGTTACACTGGTAGAGCCGCCTCTCAATTCCACCTCGCGCTCAGGCAAGCATGCTCTATGCAAAAACATATCTCCTATTGTGTTTTATGTTAGGTATTTGTACACAGCGAAACAGACACATGGCTGTGCATCACGCAAACCACATGCGCTCACGCATAGGAATTCAGTGTATGTTATAAATTATGTTCCTTACTTTTATTTTCCAGCATTTTCATGTGAAATATGTTTCACAATAGAGTTCAATTCCGGTATTATATATTTTACTTCCTTTCTTAGTCACTTGGTCATTATTAGAGACTTGTCCCTAAACATTCTACTAAACAACTATTTCTAACATACGCAGTAAGCGATAGTGTGGCAGCTCAGTACGCCACGTGCCCGTGTTAGCAGCTTGCGTAGGAGGCCTTGCCAGCTAGCAGTTGGTCGTGCTCCCGCTTCCCCTTAGACTTACTTGTATTTCCATACCCTACCTTAATGCATGTGAACAGCTTTTAGTGCATGCGGAACACTCTGTTCCTTTCTAAGCGGAAAACCTCCATGTGTGTTGTGTGTTTCGCAGAAATTCCATTATTCTTTCACCTTCTAGTTATAAGATATTTTTCTCAAAACACAGTGCGCGTCATTTTTACATTACATTTCACACCTTTTTGTATGCGGAAACAAGAAACAAAGCCAAAACATCCTCTGTCACTAAAATTCTCAAACATGCGCTTCTCAATAACAGTGAATTAGAAAAAGCATAATTGAGCATGACAAACGGAGAGCACTCATTCAGCACGCAGAACAGATCACGTCAATTGACACACAGAACCAAACCTTACACCTCTCCATTAAGATTAGCTCGGTCCATTACGAAAATGACACACCATCACCCACACAACAAACCGAACAAATAGATTCATGTTCACCTAGCACTGAGTCAGAATTCCTTGGATTTCCGAACTACGAAGACATTGCATTAGAGTCATTAATTACAGAAACATTTCCATCCCCACCCACATCCCACGACTACATCAACACCACTCCAGACTGTATGTCACACAACATGGCAAACCACCAACCACTCAACATTGTTATTTCTCAAGCTGAAAAACCAACATTATTTTCCGGCATACAAGGCGAAAGTATCAAAGAATTCCTTGAAGTATTTGATGCGGTATCAGAAATTAATCAGTGGACAGAACCAGAAAAATGTCGACGAGTAAAATTCTACCTTCTTGGCTCCGCGAAACATACACTAGACAACTTAACACAAAATCGCCAAGAGCCTATCATGTGGCACGAACAGCAGCAGAAACTCAAAGAAACGTTCACCTCCACAATGGATACGGAATGGCTTAAACATTTACTATATACCAAAAGCAAACTGGAGGCGAGACACACTCCAACACATACAGACTATGCAGATTTACCGTTATAAATATAACTCTCACATGTCCCATCAGGAATTCTTCACCATCCTATGGAAGTCACTTTTGCCTTCCATAGCACACAAACTGATAGGTATTCCTAATGACATCCTGCAAGACATGATAGCGAACTTAAAACACATAGACATAAGCATATACCGGTATGGTCAAACACTAACACAATCACGTGCAAATCAGGACTCAGAAAGATTAGAAACAGAAATAACCAAGTTGAAACAGGAGAGTGCACAGTTGACATTAAATCAACAAAATAACCCACCCATCCAAGACACAAACGCAGGACACCCCAGTCAAAACAACGTGTTTCAACAACACCCACGATGTGGACAATATCCACCACGCTGTGGATATTACAACTCTTACACACAACAACAGGAATATCCTCGTAATGGCCAGCCCATCATAATCATTCACGAAAACCCACAAAATTCAAACCAATACCGAGGTCACCAATACACTCAAAGGGGTAGATTGAATTTCTGTGGCCACACATTCAATGGGCCCAACCCCCAACGCCACAATTACTACACTCCTCTTTACAACAAAGACAACCAGTACAACACCCAGGGACATAGCTACAGGAGTGCACCAACAGGCCAACAGATGACAAAAAACTTCCCTACGAAGGGGTAAAGCACACAACCCCCACTGACAACATCCGTGTTCGAGACGCATGCCGAACCATTTTTAATAAGGTCGTGCCAACGAGGTTGTATGCATAGATTACGAAATTTAACGCCCAAAGCAACTTGGCAGTAAAAAGTAATTCAACCTCAAATCATGCTAATGAGCGCAAAACAAACGTAAACCGGGAACAGTGTTTTCACTCCACCATACAATTTACGCCGCAAGCAACACATGCCCACGCAGATAGGTCAAGTAAAATCCCATCTCAGCGGATTGTCCGTGAGCCGCCGGCCCCGTGCATCAGTTGCAACGTCACCCCCTCCCCCCTCACACTAAGCAGGTCAGCGTTGCCAAACCACCACCACCATGCGCTCCCGATTGTGACATCAAATGTAAGCAAATTGTCACAGCGCCGCAGAAAGTAGCAGTGTGTGATCTGTTTCTATGTAGGCCATAAAAGCCGCCAATGCAGGCTCTTTCCAAACCAAAAGTTTGAATTTTCCACTGACATCAGCAACCGTTTTCGGCGGTTTAAAAACAAATTCGGGCCGACGCCAAGAACCATTTTTGTAGAAAAACAGGCGCGTAACAGCAAAGTGGCCATGTTTTCATAACACGACGAGCACACGGACCATAATGATGAGTCTATGTTGAAAAACATACTGAGCAAGCCTGCACCTCGTCCTTGTTTAAGTAAACAAGTGCACCCCACAACTAAAGTAGACTGTCAGCAAGCCGGCATCTGAACTGTAACACCATGCGCCCTTGCGACCATCAGGGGCAAAAAGTGCTGTGCCATGCCATGCCATGCCATGCCATGCCATGCCATGCCATGCCATGCCATGCCATGCCATGCCATGCCATGCCATGCCTTGCCTTGCCTTGCCTTGCCTTGCTTGACACTGGCTGCTCTCAGAGCAGCATAGCTAGCACATTGATTACAAATCAATGCATTTACCCTTTACAAGAACAAATTACTTTAGTTGCGGCAACATCTGTGTTAGCGTCACCCAAATTTGAAACGATTATTAATTTAGGTATATCAGGGTGCACTTACCCACAAAACTTTTTAATTGTAGATAATCTACAACAGGACTTGATTTTAGGCATTTATTTTATCATCAAATATGATGTCATTACAATTTTGAAATATGATATTATGCTTATCCATAGCCACGATTCTAACAAATTGGTACAGGTACCATTACATTCAGAGGCTTTGATACAAGATACCACTATGATCATCGAATATTCCTTGTATGCTTTACTTTAGACAGTTTTGAATCACAACAAAGTAAATCACCACATATCAATAAAAAGCTGTCTGATAAGCAAAGAGCCGCAATCACTCACATTATTGTTTCTCATAAGGATAGATTCGCTGATTCTATTTTAGAACTAACAGAGGCTTGGAATTTTGAAATAAAACTGGACTTGACAACCGATAAATCAATTGCAACATGGCCGTATAGAATCAGTCCTAAAATTAGAGACAAACTCTTAGTCCAAATTAACAACATGGTAGAAGCCGGCATTATCGAGGCAGCTGATTCTCCCTATTCTGAACCGAGCTTGTCGTTTCTAAGAAAAATGGCGGATTAAGGTATTTGACAGACTTTCGCAAACTGAACCAGTACCTCACTAGAGTGCAATATCCACTACCCTGCACAAAGGACATTTTGAAAGCCCTGCAGAACTCTCTTTATATTACCAGCCTAGATTTATTTTCAGGGTTTTATAGAATTCCTGTAAAACAGCAAGACTGCCATAAGCTCACATTTACAATTGATGGTATAGGCTTATTCCAATACAAAAGAATGCCAATGGGCCTAAGTACCTCTCCCCAGTATTTTCAAATGTTTATAAACACCTTATTGGGTCACCTCAGGTGAACAGCCGCTATTGCGTACATAGATGACATATTCATTTCAGGCAATTCCTTCTAAGAACATCTAGCCAACATTAACAAAGTTTTTGAGTGATTGCGGATGTTTAATGTCAAAGTTAATACGAAAAAGTGTATGTTTGCTGAACAGACCGTTAAAGTGCTAGGTCACATAATTAAACCCCAATGCATTACTGCTGACCCTGACAAAGTCCACGCCATTGAGCACATGGCACCTCCAGCCAACCTCAAATAACTTTGTACTTTTATCGGAATGACTTCCTACTTACGGAAATATTTTAGAAATTGACCAAACATGATATACCTTATAAATGGGACAATTCCTGCCAGAAAGCATTCATTGAGCTTGACGCATGCTCCTCTTGGGTAATAAGTGGTTAGGGCACTGACTGCCCTCTTGGGCCTTACTAAGTGGAGGGGAGTCAAACCCCAGAGTAATTCGGAGAGTTAAGCTGTACCTTCCGGGCAGTCATACTTTCCGTACCACAAGGGACGTCAATATCGGGACACCAGCTGACCCAATACAGGTGGATGAGCTCAATCGGATATGAGATATGTATGATTGGGGGGGTGAGCGATCTGGCCTACACTGACAGGATTGATCTGCCGCAGTCTCGTGGATTGTCGAGCGGGGATGAAGTTGGTTATGGATTGTTCTGGCTACGTGTGAGGAACTGCCTTGGGAGGGATTTGATCCTTGATCGTCCTTCTGGGAGCCAACGTTATTGTGCAGAAGTTGGGGAGTACTTCTATTCTCAGGTGTCGAACCCGAAGTATCCTGCCAGAGTTTAGTATCACAATGCTTGATCGGCTAGAGAGGCTCTGTGTGTCGGTATCTGAGTTTGATGCCTATATATGGGTCGGCTGAAAGGGGGTTTCCTTGGATTCGGATTCTTTGTCCGGTTCACACCAACCTAACAAGTGTTTTAATGAGGTTTCGTGGTCAGAGGGTAATATGATATTGTAATCAATAGGGTCTGTCTCGGATTCACTAGTAGCCAGTGTACCAGGGTGCGAGTAATTAATTATTTGATTTAATAATGCTTGTTGCAATAAGGCATGCATCTCGCATCGCCTCTGACGGCTTCCAGTACCACCGTGCTGTTTGCGCATTGAGTAATGAAATACAACAAAATAAAATTAAGGTGGTCAACAGAGGTTGCGTACGAGCAGTCCTGGGTGGGGCAAAATCTGCAGTCACTCCCACGGACCTGCTGTTTACAAGGGCAACCCAAGAAACTAAACCTTGTGCCTTGTATCGGTGGTGGGTGTACTGGAATCTCAGGTGTTAGGTCCTTTATCAGGTCCTGCCTCCTGAAGGATACAGCACACGACACCGCCAGATAAAGATGTGAAGTTAATTAGAATTAATTGTGCAATATACAACACTGAATTTAAAAAATTTTAACTTAATAAGCACTAAAATGGCACAGGATCTAAAATTAAAATTACGGTAGTCAACACACAAGGGAGTTAAGTTTGTGATGTAATATTTTATTATGTTTCAAATTGCACTGTAGCAAGACCTGGCTAATGAAATACACTCTAAAAGATAGGTAAAGAAATATTAAAGCACAGTAAAATATCTAGGTCTCAATCAAGAGGTGAAGGTAAGCTTAGGAAAAATAAATAATAAATTAATTCCTACAAAAATTCCTAATTAATTAATTAAACAAATGTATACATGCTATTTACAGCATGAACATAGTAAGGGAGTTCTATCCAGGGGAACGTAACTGCACAACGACCTGTTACCGCGGGAGTCAAGGGAAGTTGACTGAGATAAGGTTCAGTGGGTGCAGGTGTGAGATTTACCACACGTGGAGAGCTGTCCCTGGGCGGTCAGCTGAAGGAAGCCTTGTCCAAGCTGGAGTTGGAGTGCTGGCGGCCTTCTGCAAGCTGCTGGCTAGAGGTAATGGTTCGAGCCCTACCTCAGGCTGCTGAAGCGAAGGAGGTTGAACCTTGGGCGGGCTGCAGAGGAGAGGAGAGATTCTTCCGCAGTCTGTAGGAGAGCTCGCGAACCTTATGGCCGGTGAGCTCCGGCGTCTCTGCTGGCCCATGGGACTGTACTGCTATTTATACGAAAATCGTCATGTGCCAGCGATTCTCCGGGGGTGGGGGAGGGTAGCGTAGCCTTCGAACACAGGGGCTGGTTTATCTGCTGCGGGAGCACCACTCAATAACATTTTCATGCCCCCCGGACTAAGGCAGGCAGGCCGCCGTGACGTCAGAAGGTCACAGGGGTGCTGCTATCTTGAGGGTTGTTTGAAACTTCTTGGCCAGGCAGGGTAACATAGCATATTTTGTTGCTCTGGCACGTTCCTTCCTGATTGTATGTGGAAGAACATAAATTTGGATGTGAAGTTCAATTATGTGGATGACCAATTAAAGCCTGACGTAATTTCAGTACATTATTTCCAAGTATCAGCGGCCAATGAATTTGAATTCACGCCGCGCTTGGCATGCTCAGATGGGGCGAAGTCGGCCTTAGAATGCGCATCTCGTAAGCGCAGAAGGCTGGCATGCGTCAAGCTTAAGAAAGCTATTTTAGATGCACCCATCCTACAAAGGTTTGATGAGAACAAACTATTTGTATTAGCTTGCGATGCGAGCAATGATGCAGTCAGCGGAGCACTCCTCCAGGAAGACCCGCACTCTAAACAATGCTACATAATTGCCTTTGCGTCGAAAAAGCTATCAGTTCAAGAATAGCGCTGGAATACCACAGAGAGAGAACTTGGTACTATTAGATACATTCGCAATCATTTCAGGCAATATTAGTATGGTCGATACTTTAAGATCAAAACAACCATGCCAGTCTCAGGTAACTGCGATCCATGACGAAACATAATATAAGAATTCAGAAAATGGCGATAGCGCTCAGTGAGTACGACTTTGAAGCTATTATTGTTAAACGTAAACTAAACACCCTCCCCGATGCCTCGAGCAGATGTACTACCATACCCAAAGTGTGAGCACACACAGTCACCATTAACGCACATCCCTATGAAGTTAAAGAACACATGTTGGCATGCACATCGCTTTACACAGCGTTAGCAGAAGCCATTTTACAAGACACCAACAAAGGGAACAAGATTAGGAAAAATGTCGTCAAATACACAATAGATCAATGGGATGATATTAAGAATGATTTCAAATTACAGTACCTATCTCAGGATAGAAAGCCAAGGCATTGGCGAATGAAGACATCTTTCCCATGCTCACAATATGCAAAATTATTACTCCTGTATATCAAGTGAATGTCCACATAATTAAGGAAAATAACTCTCATACGTTAGAGACAATCTGTATTGATCCTGTGTTAAAATGTAAGATACTTATTGTTACTAAGTCAGAGAAGCTACATTTTTTGCCTGTATACACACATGACCAGGAATATGTAAAAATTGACAACAACTCTATCTTCTATTTATGTCCACTTGTAAATTCCTCTCCATTTGTTGGCGAATATGGCAACGATTCCCATATAAAGCAACTAAAATTAGTCTTAATCAATCCAGAACAGGCAGATAACAAATACCGTAGGTAGAGTCAATGGTATGGAATAACAGCGAATGGCGAAATTTTTTTGAAAGTAAATACACCCCAGGGTCCCTCTAAACTTACTCTTGTCCCAAAAGTGTATGTTAAATAAATTATTCAGGCCCATCATGACACGATATTTGTAGGTGACCATTTTGGCATATTTAAAACACTACAAAAGATAAACACATTACTGGGATACCATGCACGCAGACATTAAAGATTTTGTGAAATCATGCCCAACTTGCAGAAAATCAAAGCCAATAATGATAAGCCTACGGGGAAAATGACTTCTATACCTAACAACTTGGGCCTTAGATGTGAAAGGACCCCGCCCCACAACTGTGTGTGTAAACACGGATACATTCTTGTCATGACAGAGTACACGACTCAATATGTTGTAGCAAAGGCAGTACCTTCTATTAACGCTGCCACGTATGCGGAATTTATCAAGCGGGTTGTGTTGCAATTCGGTTGTCCTCAACAAATCTTGACAGATAGAGGAACTAGCTTCCAGAATGAACTAATAAGTCACCTCCTTAAATTGATTGGAATATAGAAATTCATGACCACCGCCTACAATCCTAGGTGTAACGAGCTGGTCGAATCTTCAAATTGTATAATTGGTGAACACCTCACGACGGCATACGCAAATACAGATCAGACCAACTGGAACATACGTCGAGTTCGTTACATTTAATTAAAATACTAGCTCTAATACTATGACTAAGTTCACCCCATTCTACCTATTACACTGCATTGAAGCTGCCCTTCCGGCACAAGTCATAACTAGTCAGCATTCACCACGAGCCAATGATTGGCGCCAGAAACTTTTACAAGACCGTGAGACAGCCAGCGTTAACTTACTTCACACTCAGAATAATCAGAAGACTCAGTTTGACCAACCTCATAAGTAAAATACGCTACGTATCAATAGATACATCTGGGTGCGCAATAAAGGCCGGCAGAAAGCCCTAAAGCACCGCTATCGTGGCCCCTTCAGGATGACCAAGGTATTGGGCGATTCTACAGTACACATTCAAACGAATAAGACTAGTCCACCTAAATATGACACAGTACCGACACACAAAACCCGCCTTCGTATATTAATTTAATGTATTTTTAAGATTTTATTTTATAAGTTATGTGTTATTCAGTGTTTAAAATGTGGCATTGCGATATGTTATATGCCAATATCATTGTCTTCGCGGAGAGTACAAGTTGTGTGAACTATTGGGTACATCGCGCGAACCGCAGCCTGCTCACGATGCTACTTGGAATGTGCTGACAACAGTCTAGATTCAACACTGTGTGGAGCAGCCAGAGCCGAGCAGCACGAGGCGCTCCCCAACCATCCTAGCTGCCGCTACGCCGAGCAACCACTACAGCCCAGCCGAGTGGTGGCGAAAAGACGCCATGGGTGCCAACTCCACGTTCACTGCAGCACCAATATAGCAGCCACGAGGCACTGCTTAGACTGCCAGATGCCATTGGCAGCCCTGCGCCGGCACGAGGCATGCCAGACACACGTGCGCCACCATCGCCATGGCAACCCCCTCTGTTTAGTCAAGGTCATGACTACACTGTTCATCATTCTACCAGCTGTTCTGGCAGTACTAGCTCCCTTCCGCACTCATGTGGGAATTTATTACACTCCTGCTGCTGTTGACTTTATTTATGAAGAAATTATCCCCATAATTTACACAATCCAGTTACGATTGTCCATAACCCCAGCAACTCTCGACAAATACTTACATGTAGCCTGTGGAGTCAGTAATTCGACTTCTTGCCAGAATGGGAAAATCATTTATGACTATCTGAAAGTAGTTGAAAATGGCATCCTGCGAGAATTCCTGGATAATGTCAGCACCCAGTTCCACCCGAAGAGAGGTATACAATTCCTCGGGGATCTGGGTACTTGGTGCTGTAATGTGCTAAACACTAAGCACTTACGTGAATTACTAGACAACAATGCCATGCTTGGTCAACAAATTTCTACACTAGCAGATAACATACAAAACACCAACTTGGCTCTTAACGTCACTTTTAAAGTCATACATGAGATCCAGCACAAAATGGAAAGTAAGGTCAATTCGCTGGCTCAAACTATCAATGGTATTTCTAACGTATTACAAACACAACATTTAACTGTTAACAGATTAAACAACATTGAAGCACAGTATCACTTGTTCTCTACAAGTATTTTAGAATTGATCAACAATGTTGTCCTTAAGCACTTTCGACAATCATACATTCACGTGTGCCAGCTTCATAAGTTGCCACTTAATGCCGTAAATAGCTCACAGACGATCTCACGAGACTCCATTCACAACTTCTGAAAATTAATCTCACTTTAAGCATTGGTATCTCTCAAATGATAAAATATTATTCACATGAACTGACAGAGTGCTTCCTCACAAAGTCACAAATGGCCATTAAATTGCAAGTCCCCGTTAAAAAAGTGAATTTTGCATGGCAAATTTACGACATCATTTCAGTCCCTTATCATTTCCAAAACCTTTCATGCACCATTCACACCCCTTCACCTACCATTGCAATTGATCCTACTACAGACAATGTGAAATCAATTTCACTCTCACCAGACACCCCTACGGATGCTCTAATCTACCCAAAGAATCACTTTCCAGTGATAACACCAAATGTGTTAAAGCTGCAATTTTACTCGCTGATGATAATTTATTATATTCTTCATGTAAGTTTCAATGTTCTCATGACATTTCATTGTCCATCAAACGCATCTCACCTCATCAGTACGTTATAACTAACCTCCCTCCAGGTACTGCAGTATTATGTTTGAATAAATCCCTCAGCACCAATGTAACAAACCACAACTTGAGGAGTGTGGAACTTCATGTGCCATGCGGTTGTCCCATAGCTTCTCCTGACGAAACCATCGTTGAGGCCACACATCTATGTGATGTATGTGCACCGACAGTTATGCTACAGCAAACTGTCGTGCCAGTGCATTGGTTGAATGATCATTTGTACCATCTACAACAATTATACTTAACAGCTGGGATTCAGTTTTCTAATATTACATCTGTACTTGATACTAACTGGCACCTAAATCTCATGGAATTGCCAGTATTGCCTACTGTCGATATTTATTACAATAAGGTTTTGCTGAGAGACAGCAAACTTATTCTCCATATTAGATTCCAATCACTATGACTACATCTCTATGACTGCAATACTTATACTTGTTTTTGCTGTTGTTACATTGTATGTAAAACTATTACAAATTTTGATTCTCCTTTCACACAACACACCCACATACGAGTTACAACCATGGACATGTTCTTCCTGAACGATTGCTATTGCCATCTTTTGTAGTATACCGAATTGATGAAGCAATTATGTAAGTTAATTGTGTTTAAAAATGGTGGTTCCCACACCTTGGTAAAGGAATAATGATTCCCTATTTCTTAATTAAAAGTTTGATGCGCGAAGCTACAATTTGTATTATAATAGTAACCATACTTTCAGTATGTATAGTTGCATATCAGGCCTAAAGATTTTGTGTTTTGTATGTGTGCGTGCATGTGTGTGTGTGCATTCATGAGTGCATGCATGTGTGTGCACATGTGTGTGTGTATTTATGTATGTATGTATGTATGTATGTATGTATATCTCTCTCTTGGCATATTTATTTTGCTAGCAACCAATGCCTTCTGGCATTAGTGGTCAGTCTCAGATTTGACTGCAGCTGGATGCCTTCAGTATTTTAATTGATACAGTACTCATGGGGATAATAGATAAACTGCACAACAGTGCATACAGTTATTAGACCTTGTCTTCTTTATAGATTAGGACCAAGGGACAGTGGTCCATCATATGTGTTTATTACTGAAAAATTCAGAGGTTATATATATATATATATATATATATATATATATATATATATATATATATATATATATATATATATATATATATAAAAGAATTGTGTTAATAAATGAACAAATTTTTTTTAAATTCCCTATTACCTTACCTTCTTTCTCACAGGTACTTATTTAATCTAAAATATAGTATGTAACTATGTTAAATAAAAAGTTTTTGAAAACACGCTAATTATAAGATAATATTGTAAAAGTGAAACTTCTAGTTGTTATCTTAGAATTAATTTATAATTATGCTGCACATGCCAAAGACTATATTTGTCACTGTATACTTTTATCTTTTGATGCTATCAAGCAGTCCTACATTATACAATTAATTTTATTCTTTTATATTATTATATTTTATTAATCCGCACATAGCAGTGCAAACAAACAGTGTATTCCTACTGGACTAATCACCCAAAGACACTCCTTATTACAAAGTGCTAATTGGTGATCAAGTTACAAACTATACAGGCATAGAACAACTGCTGTGATAAGACACTCTTACAACAAAACTGTGCCTTTAACATGTGAACACTACACAGTGAACTCACAAATAACGAGTGCAACAATTCAAGAAAGTGAACATTTAGTTACGTGCCAAGGCGCCTATCACAGGTTATAAAAACCTTGTTGCAAACTTATACATATTGTTGTTTTCTATTCATATATTAATTTTCAACCTGTATTTAATTCCTTACTAATTTTCATCTTTTGCTTAAAAGTTTTTGTATATCTTTATATTACTGCTAGTATAAATTTTACTAGCAATTAACCTACAACACGTGGCTTAGGCCAGTAGGTATAACATCACGTTTAATAACCACATATGGATAAGACAAGGTTCCTTTAACTATGTCAAAATCTTGTACTTATCTGTATACTACGAACGAGAATATTGTGTGCCACTGTAGTATGCAAGTATTTGTACTGTGCAAAAACAATGCAAAACACTGCACGTCGGCCGTCGTAAATTGCAACATAAGTGTTATTGCTCCTGCAAGTACGACAAAAGATGGCACGACCGTCCAGCACTGCTAACTTCAAGAGTGCATCCTACATTTCACATAGGTAGCAAATTCACTTTAGTGTTAAATATTTCCCTTGTATCACTTCTCACTTTTATAATGTGAAGTTCCCTAATTGCAGTTGCTATTTTTGCTATTATTGTTTCAGCTAGCCGGCATATTAAATTACAGACCTGCAATTTCCTTACGAGTTACAATTTTACTGCCACGTTGTAGAGCGCACTCGGTCACACACTCGCAAATATTCAAACTTCCTTCTATCCATGTCCATCGCCTAGCCCTTGGGGAGGATTTTGAACCTAACATAAAATGAACCATTGGACATACCTCCCTCTAACCTGTGCTCACGCTACACAACATGCATAATAAATTTTTTTTTTTTTTTTTTTTTGTATTTTTGCTCTTGGTTGACCAAAAATCTATTTTTTTTTCTGTATTAATTTGGTTGTAATTTTTACAAGCTTCCCTACCTTGCCACTTACTTAACATTAATTTTAATTATTTATGAGTCTCACATAGTTAATGTTAATTTGCTAAACGAGGTTTCGATCTTAGCCTTGCCCCTATGATACTGCCATTAATTAATACCGCAAATGCCACCATTCGTATGTGATTATCCAGAGGCTTGAGCTACTCGGCCAACTTCTGCTCCACTACCCTTGAAAGACTCCACTACTATGCTACATGCCTACTACTACCACAGCCACGACGGCTGTTATATTGACCAGCGGAGTTGTGTAGCGGCCAGTTAGGCGCTGCTCACAAAACCGCCTAAGGTACGATGGACTACGGATAAAAGCTGTTCTCTAAACATGCACTAATGACCTACCGCACGGTTAATATAAAAGGGGTGCGGCAAGCCGCTCCCACCACCCTCCCCCAGTGTCATGAAGACAACTGAAATGCTGCTACGTTGAGTTGCCGGAGTCAGTAACAAGACGGAGGACATCACAACACAGAGGCCTGGAGGAGCTCTAGGCTGCTCTACAGTGATTTATATGATGAGCACAACTTCGAGCTGGCAGTTAGAAGTAATGCTATATTTTGAGACCCCGTCGCTCCTCTTTAAGTAAATAATTAACGTACTGGCAAGGTTAAGCAACGAAAGTACCTGTAACCGAGTTAAAAATAATTGTTATTGTTTAGTACTTCTATTACCGATTGTTATATGATTGTAATTAATGTTTAATAAACTGTATTGTAGTAAGAATTCCTGGAGTTGTTAGTGAACTGTTAGAGCTACGTTCAATCCCCTTTAAGTATGTAACCCCTTCTCTGTCTTGGTATTCGGTAATCAAGAAAAATCAGTACTACGATTAGAGTTAGGAGGAAGGCAAAATGTTACATCATGTACCCCGATGCTAGGGCATGTATCCATTGTACACTTTTCAAGTATATCTACTTTGCAAACAGAAATGAGCAGCCCCCCTGGGAAACCCAATCTAAGTAGCAGTCATTTACCTGTCACCAGACAGTAGTAAAATTGTGTGCACAAACATAGGTCCCGTGTTCTAACGTTTCGAAGGTTTTTTTAAACGTGAGATCTGTCAGTGACCCATCTGAACATTAGCAAATTGTGCTTTCATAATTGTGCATATTTTTTTCTTTAGAAAATTTAAAGAAATTTGTGGGTTAATTTATTATTCCGGCCATGGCTTCAAGAAAAATGAGGAAAGTAATTCACAGTGAGGGACACAAAATTATAAGTACTGTAATAGAGAAGTGTGATGATGAAGCAAAAAAGGGTTAAGTCATCACCGGTAAATCAAGCAACTCGTTGCCCTGCATTTTACATGGGCGTTGGTGTAACCACCATAAAACTGATCCAAAAATTAAATTAAATTAAATTAAAATTGACACTAACCACAACAGATTATATCTACACCTGGAAAAAACTACTCCACTGTAAAAAAGACACACTTCTTTGAAAGTGGATGATTTTGATAAGTGTGTTATTAGAAGCACTAGCCACGATCTCTATGTTCGCAAGAAGAATGTTCCAACAATTCCAAAACTGTTGCCAATCATCAAAAATAAGATAGATTTTCCATGGGAAGCAAGAACACTTCACCGCTAAATTAGAAGAATGGGATTTAAGTGGAGAAAGTGTAGGTCAAAGAGGATAATAATTGTTGAAAGAGCCGACATTATGACATGGCGTAATGACTATATACGTAAGATAAGACACTACCATGAAGTTGGCAGAGAGATAATTCACCTTGATGAAAGTTGGGCTGATAGTAATTTAATGTTTTCCTGGTGTTGGCATCACAACAAAGAATGTGAAGTGTAAGCAAATTCAAGTGCACACAAGTAATCGGGATGGATTCCTTCCTAATGCACTATTTCTGTATAGTGTCGGAATTGTCACTGGAGATTACCATGGCCAGATGAACCATGTCAACTTCAAAAAATTTATTTATGAGAAATTACTACCTAACCTCCCACTTTATTCCAGTGTTGTACTGGATAATGCACGTTACCATACTGTGGAGCTCAATAAATCTCCCTCAAAATATTCTGTAGAAAACTATATATTATTGTGGCTTAAAAGCAATGGGTAGAGTGCAATGACAGCATGCACAAAGTTGATCTGTACAAGCTCATAGAGATGAATAAGCCGAAGGAAAAAACATTTTAAATATAGTCCATTCCCGATAGAAAGCGATTTATGAAAATCAACATTTGAAAAAACACTCCAGGCATAACATGTCAACCTGTTTTTTCAATAACCTGTATTCCATAAATATATAACACTGTGATTAACTTTAGAGTACTGTATTATTGAATAAATGAAACTTTACCTTAATATTTTCTATAACTTGTGATATTTATTTCTTTTTAAATATGAATTAACAACAGCGAGAGCAGTGACGTGTTGGCAATGGCCAGTAAGAAATAGTTCACAGTTAAAATATTATTTTAACCTAGTTTTTTAGTATACTATTTGTAAATTAAATGGTACCCATTTAAATATTTAGGTAACCCTGATGGCAACATATCATATTTTTACAGTTTAAAGTAACAGCGGAAAATATTGTGTTTAGGCCGTAATGGTACGGTGTTGTTTTATCAAGCGAGAAAGCGAGTGTCTGTTTAGCAAGGCTTATCTCGCTCTCTCTCTTTTTTATGTCTCTTTCACACTCGGGAAGTTTCACTTCACTAGTGAGCGGATATATATTATACATGTTTTCAATTGTAGCATATTTCATACTTATTACAGCAAAATAATGATTTTTGAATTTGTAATTTACAATTGAAAAGAGATTTTAATGTTTGAATACTTATTTTAATATATTTAGATATGATGGCGGGGCAGAAAGAACGTGAAGTTCGCAGATGTGGTGAGCCATGACATGGCGTGTTGCTTTGTTACCAAACGAAGCGTAAATTATAATCACTCCGAAAAATACTTCAAATTACCACATCACGTTTGTAGACGTGTTTTTTAAACCTACCTAAGCAAGTTACGAAGTTGTGATAAAACTGTGTTTCCAAGGCAGTAATAAATATACTGTTACAGTGTTTCGTTAACCACTGCGTGTGAAATAGCATAGCGTGGATGCGTGGTGATCGTTATGCTGGATCTGTGTGTGTGCATGATTTCAAATATTTTATGTGAACTACTTATATATTTTAAATGTGAACTGTTTTTATGACGAAGTTATTTATTTATATCCACGTCTGTTTATTTATCACAACGTTGTACCTTTGCCCTGGGTGTTTGAAACAGTCGTGTAACGTGATTTACCACCAATCAACAAAATAACCAAGCCCAGCCCCAATAAATTTCAATAAACCTAATACACAGTAAGTAGCAATACATATAAATATGAGAGGAATAAAAGTTATGGTAGGCTTATTTGTGTGCACGTTCACCACTATATTTTTTAAGTTTGTATGACAAAAAATGAGCCACACGAGTTGCGTGCTTGATTTTAATGTCTTTTTCGTTGGACTCATTATTCCTTCATTATTCTAACTGAGGCCGTCCGTTTAAAGAAATAACCCAACACATATCAATAACAAAAAGTTAAATATTATAGTCATTACCCCGCAGTTGTTAACAGTGCTAAACACAGTCGCTGCAAAATACTAATGTGAATTACATGTAATGTGCTATGTCATAGAAAACAAATATGTTACACTAACATAACTGTAAAAACTATTGTTAATTCAGGCATTTTTAAAACGTCATAAAGCTGACCTAAATAATTTTATACGCCTAAATTGTGAATATTCATACAGAAGGGTTTTTGGAATATGACAGAATTCTTTAAAAAGCTGTAAACAGTAAATAACATTTTTGACAGGTATAAAAGTAGAAGTCACATTTCAATGTTTATATTTAGATGTAGCGAAAGTATACGAACACATGTACACTCGCAATGGCATGTAAACATTGATTTTGACAGATGCTACATGGCAGTCACATGGCAATGTTTGTTTACATTTGGCGGAAGGATACGAAACGGGCCTGCAAGTATGTATTTAGCACGGTTCCGAGAAAGTCGCTTCCAGTGGAGAATGGACTATAGATCAGAAACGCTCTCATTTTGGACACACAGTTCTAAGACTTCTGCCCTAGACATGTGATTTAAGTCAAACTAGCATGGAGTAAAATCAAGCGACTAGTTAGGGACAGAAACATTACGAGTGACTTGTCACTTATGAAAATGAAGGAAATTATTGAAACTTCAATCTTATCCGTTCCAAAAGAAGGCTGAGCAGGATATTGAAGAAATGTTCAAAACATCAAAGACGAATACTGGCGAAAGGATGAATTATTGCTGATGTGATAGACAGGATAATAATTAATTTGGGCGACGAAGACAGTGAAAGTGACTTGGAAAGTGAAATGTCATCAGATGGTGCAGCATCAAATAACAACAGTGCTTCTGACTCGGAACTTGGGTGGCCATTATGAAGGTTTTGCAGACAGATAGTTTGGTTATTTCGTTCAGTGAATGTTTAGTATGGTACATTTTATTCTTTCTCTTGATTAAATTTATTGCCTGAAGATGAAAACTATAGGCCTTCGACATAATTGTTGTTCATGTTCCTGTTTATGGTCCGGCAGTCTAAAGGTCTTAGTGAGTATATACTCAATATATATGTATTTAATACAGTGGAAACCTTGTATTAAACTTTTCAAGGGGAAAACTTAAAATGGTGTAATTCAGGGAAAAGTGCAAATGAGGGGAAAGTGTAAATAAAAATGAAATCATGACAAACCCTACTTCAAGCTAACTGTTATTAAAATAACAGCAAATGTGTATGTTTAAACACTAGCATGATGTACTATTTGATGCTTTAAGTAAACTTACAAAACAATAGAAAAATTAATTTCATATAATTTTTTCAAAATCAAAGCATAAAAGCAGCATTCAAAAAATACTTTAGTAACATATTTTTAATCATTAACAGGGGCAATTTAAAAAATATAAGTTTTAAAAATATCAAATAAAAAATATTAAATCTACAAGGTTGCATACCACATTTCTCAGCATAATTCAACTTTGCTCATATTCAGAAAATTAAAAAAATTCAACTTTGTTCATATTCAGAAAATTAAAAATCATTATTTTTTATAGTTTTTAGATTCAGCACTCCCTTATTTCACTGATAGTAAAATTGAACTCTGCTAGAGTTGCCACGTAATGAATGTCAGATTTCATATTGCTTTTAAAAGATTTTAAATATTGAAAGGACAAGGTGGAGTTGCAGTATGCCCCTGCAAAGCTACTAATTCAGCGACACACATCACAGGCTATTGATGATTATCAGTGCCTGTCGCAGCAGGCGGCAGTTGGGTAGGCAGTGGGGTGAGAGCGGCATCTCAATCTCTCCCGCACTCTTTCCTCTTCCAGTACATGATTATCTCACACCAGGGTAGCATCTCCCGCCTTTCCTTCCACTTCCGTGAGTGACAGGCTTCAGTTAGTTCTTGGAATAAGAACGGCAAATGCAGACTCGAAACAGCAGCAGTTGAGCCTGTCTTACTCTAACATCACCACCCTATTATAGTCTACTTCACTCCCGCAAGACAACACAAACAAACTGTGTATAACAGGGAAGGCACTTACATTTTCCGTGTAAGTTGCGGGAATGTAATGTATTGTAAATATAGGGGAAATTACGGGACCTAACTAAAGTGGTGTATTTGAGGGAAAATGTTAATGGCGGGAATGTAAAATCCCGGTTCCACTGTATGCATGTTTATCTGTTTGTGTGTCTGTGCAGATTTCATTTTTTTAGCTGATTTTTAGAGATCAAATTAATTTTTACGAAACTGCATATCACTTTGACTGGATAATCCTTTTAATGAGCACACAAAATTACTAAGTCTATTCCCAAGTGCATCTTTTTGTAATCATTATTTTGAAAAAACAAATTTCCTTACATTTTTTTAGTAATTGTGTAGAAATACAAGTAGATGTTTTTTATTTGCATGATAGCGTGCTCTCAACCGCCGGCCCAGACACCATGCCGCCTCCTCACTTCAGCTCACCTGCATACCTTCCAGGACCGCTCGTTTCGGTTACGCACAGTAAGAGATTGTTCTCGACCATTGTGGTCTCAGGAGCATCATGTTGAATCTCTCTGGAGTCAGACATGACAGTTGAGCATGTTGTTGAATGCCACAGAGTGTTTTTATCGGCTGACTCCCTGAAGTCCTGATAGGACTCCTGACTACTAATGTGGCACTAGTCACCTAGAGTCTACTGGTTGGTGAAGTTATTTAGATAATTCCATCTATAAAGTAAACTATTATATAACGTGTTAGGTGTGATATGGGGGTAGCTAGTTGATTAGCAGTCTGGCTAAGGCACTAACTGAGGACGTGACTGGCTTATCCTAACTGCCTAGTCTGAACTATTTACAGTTAAGTTCCACATTGGGTACCACAAAAACAGGTACTATCTTTGACGCATGCCCGGCTGGGATGGGATTCTACATATTGGGCTTGTTAGCATCAGGTTTGGACCACCAACTGAGGGAGGTTAAACACAATACCAAACTTGGCAAAATATGTTTTAATAAAAGAGGTTTTAGTCATGGTTACTTTAATGGTTTCATATCGCGACGCCAGAATCGCGAGAAACGTGGGTGAGGCAGGGACCTTAATGTCTTGTAGATGCCTGGCCGGTGTACAAGAATGGCCTGGTGGGCTGTCTTGTAGGTACGAAATCTACAGCCACTGTCACAACCCTTCGCCTTAACTGACCCTTTACCTGTGATTTACTGGGCATAGGAATGTTTCTCCTTGATGGCTGGTTCAGCGGCTTGGCAGGAGGTTGGTTGTATGGGTGAGCTGTTGGCTATGAAGATCTCTGGATCTGTTGGGGGTTGTTGGTTTCAGGGGGAGACTGGGGGTTGCACAACCATAGGTTAGCAAGACCAATAGGAACCAACAAGAATGGTTCTAAAATTGGGTGAGGTGGATGATGCGTGCTGCTCCTACTACTAATCAACTACAATTACGACTCATCGCTCTTTATGTGAAGTATACCCTAACTTCGACCTACGTAAGAGTTGTCTATATCAACCACCCACGAGAGAGTTGTGCACGTTTCTCGGCCGCTTAAAAATCTACCAAGTGTCAGCATATGACGACAAGGTTACACAACCAGCGGGCCCTGCCGGGCCCTACCATCCCCCCCCCCCGCCATGCTGAGAGCCATCCAGCCACCTGCCTTTGGGCAAGGTCGAGCGCTACTGAAGATGAACGAAGCAGTACTGCCGACTACTGCTGACCAGAGATTTTCAACTCCCACGCCACGGCAGAAGGACATCACACACCTTTCCCGCAACCTGCTGCGGCAGCCTAGACTTTCAGCACTATATAAGTCCGTGTGCGGCGGGACTCCAGCAGTTCATTCTTCATCCTCTCTCGCGACATCCCAGGGCACTCAGTGCTGGGACCTCCGGAGATCTTAGAAGCTTTAAGTACTCCCCCAGCTGCTACCTCCCATCTTGACGACCAGTCAACAAGCGAACATGCAAATAATTATTAAATTCACTTTATCTCTTCTAGACACCCGTTTACTTAGTACAGTTTAACAGTAATTCACTTTGTATTCGTCTAGAACTATATCCTTTCCCTAGTAATCTGTGGCAGTATTTATGGGGCAAGATATTTGCCACGGGTTAACCTACCAAAAGCATTCTCCCTCAACAACACCACAATAAAGGAAATGCCCGAGGGCCAGGTTGCAGTGTGTGTGTGCATAATTGGATGTTAGTAAAGGATAGAAAAAGGTCTAACCCAAATTTCAGCTTTTTACAACTTATATCACTAAACAAAACAATTGTCACTTGGTAAGTACGTATAGAAACTTAAGGTTTATGAAACTGAGGTGCTTAATATAGCTATGATATTTATGAAAAAAAAATTTCATCTTAGGTGACACCATTATTTTTATTTTTTAAAGATCTTATCATTTCCAACAATCAACAAATTGATTTGAGAAGAAAGGGTATAACAAATATATCTAGAAATTTATATCAATTTTAAAAAAAATACATGAAAGAAAAATACTCATTTTGTTTTTTTTTTTTTTTTTTTTTATCACCTTTTCTTTTTATTACTTTCACATTACTTCGGGATCGCGTACGAAATTGAAGTTACTTAAATGATTTATGGTAAGTGGCCATTTTGGCCGAGAAAATTTACACACACACACTACATTACCTTTCTTTTCGTAGGCTTTCAAACCAAAATTAATTCAGATTTACAGATTTACGCTGGTACTGTCACTGAGACATTGGTCAAACAACCATGACTAAAGAAACAAATATTTTCATTGTTTCAAGATTAATTAGAGATTCAAAGGTAAGTCAAATAAAATTGTTAGTATCACAGAATCTAAATAAAATGAAAATAATTTTAGCCTGGTGATGCACGACTAGCAGATCAGGAACCCATCTCCAATCGAGAAGTTAAATCAAGGGAGAAACTGCAGCAAGGAAAGTCCTCCAAGAATGACCACGCCTCAACTCGGAGGCCAAATTCAGGTTGTTATCTTAGCGCCATGCTGGAGAACCGCTTTCGGGTAAAAGTGATGTTCTCACATCAGGAATGGTAGATTACAATTTTCAGAAGAAACAGGATGTCACAATCAGATCATGACGATGAAGAAGAAGGAAATTACGTATCGGAAGTCATCACAGAGACGACGAGTACCAACATAATTCAAGTTACATTTCGCGACTTCTAAAACATAATTTACAAATATTACATTTAAAGTAAAACCAAATTATTATAAAGATAACAGAATTAGTTATTAATTTTCAAATACACCACATTATATGAAATACTAATTTTACAAAGAGTAAGTACTCGTTTTTCTGATACAAGTCAAATTTTTGACATATTGGTTGGCCTAGTTTGAAAATGTATTTTATAAACAAACGGAAATTTTAACCTCAGGTAAATATTACATAACAACATATTACTAAAGTCTTTAAAACACAAAGAATATTTGTGATAGTTAATACACCATTCACTTATTTATCCGATGAGATAGTTGACATAAATATTATGAAGGTGTTTTATATAAAATTCAAAAATAGGTTTCCAAAATAATTAAATGCTCTTCTGAACAAAACTGAAATATGCACATGAGGCAGAACAATAAAACAAGGTACAATTATATAAATATAATTGTTAATGAATTAAGTTAGCACAGTAACTATTACTTAACAAGTACTTTATACTTGACCAATACTTTAACAGAAAATGGGATAACAAAGCTGAATTCCGCGGTTTTAACAATTCCAAAAGCGGAATCCTGAGTCAAAGACTCGCACAAAAACAAGAATTGAACAAATTAGAGGGCATGGGCCACGAAGTCAGCACAAATCTAGAACCAGGTCACCTACACCTGGATAACGCAGTTACCTTCAGCACTCCACTGTTCGGTAGGAGGTAGCACACGTCACATGTTTATTGAGTTCTCATCTATCCTTAAGCTTTTTATTCTTTTGAGTACTTTTCTCTTTCACCGGCTAGAAACAAGATACGACATGCACTGCCAGCAGGAACCGGGAGATTGTTAGTTAACCGAATTAGTATGACTACGGACCCCCTTCTGGAGTCCATGAATCTAAAAAAACATACATTAGATGGCGACCTGTTTTTTTTCCAGTAACCCGAGCACTAATTCAGTGCTGGAGGGGAGAAACAGCGGAGCCCCAACCACTAGTAACACCTTCATCCAAGGAGGGGCTACAAGCTCAGGTTATTTCCTTGCTTTGAGCACTGAGTTAGTGCTCAAGTGACCATAGCCTGAGACTTGCCACTCAACCTTGCCTGAACACACAAACAGTAGAGGCTTGGCGGTCCACACGGCTCCCTGTCTCCAATCAGCCTACAAAGCGTGGGGGATCAGTGGAGACTCTTAATGAGCTCGGCCATCAAGCAGCTACTGGGTAAACACTGTAGATACTGTTCTTGTCAAGGTGCACTACATAAATTGTTAAGCCGCATTAATCTATGCCTTACAAGGTAAGGCGTGGCCTCAAGCGTAGGGAGTAATACCAAGCTTACATTGCTGCCAAAAAGTGGTCTGCACTACCACCTCCTACGAAGGAAGCAGACGGAACGGGACCGCGCCGCCACATTAAAGACGTCAGGCAGTCGCATCTGCTCTTGTCACAATTGTATACTTTTCACTGTCCTTCCATACCAGCCAGGAGTACCACCTGGTGTTGAGAGGGTTAGATTATCAGACCGAGCCTAGGTACGGCTGGTCCGATCCACAATTTTGGAGCAGAGAGCCGTCCGCCTGAAATCGCCACTTCAGAGTGGGGTGAGCCAGCCAGAGAGTCCAACACAGCATCACCAGCACCACCCAGGAAGACGGCGTAAGTCAGTAACCAACACCCCTCGCCAAACACTGTTAAGCCTAATTAAAACCATGCTATTGGTCTAGCATTTAAAATCCTAGACAAACGTGCCATTCAGACTTCACTGGGCTCGCACCAAGGGTCTTTAAGTTTAATTAACAGGGGAAACAGTGGTTGTGGCAAAAGAGAGGGGTGAGGCCCTTTTGTATTGCAGGCAGTTCGTACTCTGCCCTGCTGATTTGACGTTTTGCTGAAGGCATATTAGATAGGGACGAGCAAGCTGTATTACCTTCTGAGGTATGTAATGCCTTCTTCAAATTTGTTCGCATGCCTCCCTTCTGAGAGTACGGCATGAGGAAAGTAGCAGAACAGCCCATAGTAGATAAGCCAGTGCCTTACTTTTTACTGTGTACTTCAGGATACCTGGCCTTGTGAAGATGAGACAACACCTCATGCTCCTTCTTGTGCAGCCCTTGTGAGGGTTGGACAGAGCTTTGGGCAACTCAAACCACTTTTTGACTAGGGTAACCACGAGTGGTTTACGCAGAGGGTCAATCAGCCTAAAACTATTCCAGCTCCTTTCGGGCCTAAACAGAAGTGGTGACAGAGTATGGAACACAACTCCACTAATGGAGGAGTACCTAGTGCTTTGGGCTCCGTCGAACTCTATAAATTTGGCCAAAGTGCAAATGGCCTCTGAACGTGTGGTTATTTTGCTTTGTGCTGATTGGCCTGCCAGGTTTTCCTCAGAGGGTTGCGTCTACAGAAGTTTAACTTAGTACTATCAACAAGTTAAGACTACAGAGAATACCGTATTTTGACGTGTATAGGCCGCACATTTCTACAAAAAAAATGACTACAAAAAGTGGGGAGCTGATTATAGAAAGCATAATGGCATTAAAAAATTTTTTCCCCCGAAACATGTTTGGGAATTTGTCAACATACATTAAATTTTTATGTTTTAACTTAAAGGAAGAAAGGTAACTTAAAGGAACGAAGGAAGGAAGGGATGAAGAAGAGGAAGAGGAAAAATAACTTTCCCACTCGAACCATTATTTGTTCACTCGCATTCATAAACAAAATAACCATCTCGCACATGTAAAATGTATACATGTAGTCATGTTACCATTTGTGGAATAGTAATTGCATGATGTATATTTGTAAACATCTCAACATAATACAAATGTTCTGTCACAAATGTTTTGTAGGAGAGAAATTTAGTCTGAATTTATTATGTTTGTACAAAATTGTGACTTAACAATATTTACAGGAATACAAATAATCAGTGCGGCCTATACTTGAAATATTAATTATCCCTAATTTTTCATCAAAAACTTCAGGTGCAGCCCAACATGGATGCAACCTATACACACCAAAATATGGTATATTAAAACACACATGTATTAAAAGAGTAATACAACAACCGTGGCTACAAACTTATTAAAAGAGTAATACAACACCGTGGCTACGTACTATGTCCTAAGCTAATACAACTTGCTTACAGAAGTTAAACCTATCGTGAATTGCCAGGTGAAGGCAACATGGGAAAAAGCTAAGTGAAATGTGTAAGCGATTACTTCTGGCTAGAAAGTTACTGTTACGTTAACATATTTAACAACGTCCAACTAATAGGGGTGATCTGAAGGAACACTAGGAGGAGGGGGAGGAGGGGCAGCTACCAGATGGGTAGTTGTAGACGTTTCCACACTGTCCAATACACAGAGGAGGTCCTGAAGGGACGTCGACATGACCTACTACCAGGAGGTTCTGGGTTCAACCCCAGGATGGGGTGGTAGAAAAGGAACAACATCTTCAGGAGCCTCTGGAGTGGGTAATCTCCCAGTAGCTGCAGGAACTGCAATGGCTGCAGAGGATCAGCGGCTGCTGAATAATTATTGAGCTTCTGGTTGGCAATGTCTTCAGCTAGGTTGAGATCCAGGCCCTTGCGAGCGGTGGGATCAGATACCCCAGTGGTCGCACACTCAGACAGCTGCCTCCGGTCCGTGCGAGCGGTGGAGGAGCATAGACTGCGTTGGCAATGCCAGCTCTTTTATACTAATTTCAGATAAAGCTCAAAAGGACAGGGGTGCCGGGGGATAGCCTCGGTTGCAGGGGTTGAGAATTCCAGGATGTTGAAGCAGCGCTGCCATCCCTCATCTCGACTGCAGACGCTGGTAAAATATGTGCTGCCCTGCAGTGGCATGCTTTGACACTAGCGTGACCTTCGCTGGAGGGAGCGCTGGTTCATCAGGCAGTAGAATCTTCGGTCAGGGTTGTTGGCGTGACTGCTTCTTGGCAAGTCTAAGCGAACAGTACAAGCTAGGATCACGTATCTGTAGTACCTTCTGATGTGCGCTATGCGGTATCCTGTAGGCACGTGTCCCGCTTCTTTAGTACTGTTGTGATTGAATTACCTGCCCCAGTATGAACATTGCACTCAAAGATGGGATGAAGTTGTGAAGTATAGTGTGCATCCTAGATAAGGGAATGCGCCACGCTTCAAGGTTTAAGTGATAGTACTTAACTATCAACATAATTGTCGCTTAATATGTATGAAAATGTCCTATAGTTTTGGGGGAAATTTTGAGCCAAAACATTGTTTTTTGGGGAAATATTTGTCTCTGAACATTTTCTGTACCCCTTCTTACCATGCCCCTAAACCCCTGGTTATCTAATCTGCCACTTTTCCTACACTGCAGAAATGTGAAACCTTAAGGTAGGTTGTTTTCTTAGAATGCCTCTTGACTCATACATCGAGCAGAGATTCTTGCTTCATTTTTCTTCCCCTCCTCCCCTTCTCACTCGCATATACACATATGCACAATCATGCACAAACACATGTGGCACAGTCACACAAGTGCACAAACACAAATTAATTATTGGTATTAGCATGCAAGCACTCACCTGGCAGCTGATGGCCGAGGTCCTGGCATGCAGCTCGGCCATCTCTTCCTGAAAGTGCTCTAGCTCATCCCTAATGGCTGTCTGCACCATAGCACGAGCCTCTTCTTGCACTGCATTCACAGTCCCTGAAGATTCCTCCACAGGCTCTGGCTTTACTGCACTCTGGCTTACAGGGGGCAGCTTTAGTATTACAGGGGGTGGCGCAGTGCTGGGTGCTGATGACTCCTCCATCTGTCTTACTACATTCTGCTGCTACAAAACATAACACAAATGTACATACATGAGCTTCTCAACTTTTCAATATTCAAAATCAGTATAGTTTTCAAAGTATTGAGTTCAGCACCAATTAAACAATAGTTACGGAATGACTTTAGCTCATTCCTTACAAAAAATGACTGATATTAATGATATTACCAAATTAACACTTTTCCTCTACACTAGTATATATAATCAATTTTTATGAGATGAACACAGCCTTGAGACAAATCTGTTAAGTTTTAAAAAAATTAGTTCAGTAGATGGAATTTCCCACCAGAATTGGTGGAAATATATAGGGCAGTACCTGAGATGTGCTATACGATTATAAATTTGTAGGCTGTGCTACTTTTCAAAACTACGAAAAATTTAGGCTCTTATTTACAGTGTTTAGTACACACAATAAGACCTTCAGCACATCACATTTGGTATAAATTTTGTAAATGGTTCTAGAAACACTGTAAATAGTCACTATTGTTTAAATAAGTTACTACTCTCTGGGATTTAAGTGAGAAGTTAATGATTTATATTATGACTCGTGACGCTTACTGACTAAGAAGAAGCGACTTCACTTAATCTACGCACTTCTCTTAAAAGTGCATTGGACAGGGTCCACATTGTATAATTACTACCAGAGGGGGTACAGGATAGTCCCTGGCTGCAGATATTATTACAGGCATGACTGTTATACTTATAGTCAGTAAGAAAAGCCCAACCTCCCAATGAGAAGACGTCAAGAATGAATAAGCCAGTGATTGAACCATAGCTGCAACTCCAAGTGAGCAGATAGTTGAAGGGCGTACCAAGAGATAACGCCACCTGCAATCCAGTACTACAATGGCTGTTAGCAGACTGCCCTTTACTCCACCCACAGAAAAGTGTGCATTGCACTCCCCACTTCAAAGCCCAGAGAGCCCTCGGCCATAAGGATATGTACCACTGCACCGGCCAAGAAACGCAAGTTGCTTGGCTCTTCTGAAAGCTGCATCAGCCTGGCAGTTCGCTCTATCGCTTCGTGCATTGGGGCTCTCTGACCACTACTCCAACTAGCCGCCTAAAAGCTATTCAGCATTGTCGCCGCCTGCATCCAGATCTTCCAGAAGCCGTCCCCCTGCTAACCTTCTAGAAAACACCTACCCTAGTCACTTGCCCATGTCAATGGCTACCCCAAGCTCCCTTCAGGAAGTGGGCCCCCAAAGTCCCTTCAGGACACGTACACAGTATAGACAGGGAAAGTTAATTTAGCTTTCTTAGTAGAAACTGCCACCCTTTACTTTAGAACCAGGTTTCCTTCACCTAGATTACGTACTCTATTACTTCCGGTTAGCTAGAGGTAGTCAGGAGAAAGTACGGGCCACCATGTTTTCTTCCTCTCGAAATAAACAGTTCCTGACCTACACTTGAGTACGGCTAGATTCCTAGTAGACACCACGTCCTGTCAGAGTGGAGCAGAAGACGAGGATTGAACTAAATATTTTACAGCCTAGTGTAGGACTGCGAGCTCCTCTTTAGGGACTCGTATGTCAGCAAACGCACACCTTTTGATGACCACCTGTTTGGTGCGCTTCATGTACCTAATGGTAAAGCCACAACCAATAGTCATACACCCCTAGGGAGAAGAAGAAACTAAACCAACTTGCACCTGTCCACCGCACCACGTAAGTTACCGGAGGGAGTGTTTGGTTGGCTCTGTGTTGGGCCTATCCGCCCTACGACTACATCCGTCAACGTTATTGAAACGACTCCGAGAAATCCAGCTCTCCAACCACCGCACCGTTTGTGTTGCTCGCTGGAGTAATGGTTAGGCTCGGCGTTGGCCCAGTTGCCGAGACTGCAGAACATGATTAGCCAGGGAACTGGATGTCCCCTGCTCCTATCTGCAAAGACACGGTTTTGTGCCCTGATGCCTTTTACCAAGCGAGATGGGTAAGACCTGAAGGAAAGGAAGGCCTGCCTGCCAAACTACCTGGAGCTGCACCCAGACCACTAAGGCACTTGTCCAAAACACTCCCCAGGAACGAGCTCAGGCAGTCCGTAAGTTGGTGGGACTTCAACCCCCCCCCCCCTCCCCTCAATTCTACGTTTTCAGCTCCCTAGAAGGTCCCAGGGATACCACACCCCATCTTCGCCCCCATCCACCAAGGTGAGAAGGTGCCCTTGGGATTGGCCTGCCCCTGGTTCAACATCTGCCGCTGCACCAGCCTGCCAAGAGCTGCCAGCAGCAGCAGCAGCATTTCTACCCGTAGCAGCCCGTGGGAACAGCCAAGCTCCGCCAGCGGCCGCACCCCAGCCAGTAAGCCAGCAGCACTGCCCAGCTCCGGCGTAAGCAAGCTACCGGCCCCAAAGTCAATAGCCGGGCCAATCGCCAAACATGTTACTGACTTCGTGCCTAGTAGGCAACCAACACAGCCAACACTGTACTCAGGTCAGGCCCCTGTGCCAAAGTAATACTGCCACCAGCCACCCTAAATAAGTGCTACCGGCCTGCACTAAAAAGTAATTACTTCTACCATTGTATCACACTGCCCTGAGCCAGATAGCATCATGCGTCAATTACATAAATTTTCAGATGTATTACAAGCCTTTTTTTGAGAATTGTTTAAGCCGTCCTTGAGATGCAACAAAAATGTATTTCTTTGTTAGGTAACACAAACAAAATGTCACAGAAAAAGAAGCTGTAAATTTGCATATTTAATGCTCACAATGTGGTACAGAGAACATGCCAGGAACAGGAAATACCAAATACTGTTCCAGACCAACCCCCAGGCATTTGAAAAATAAGAGCAAAACTCACACGTGAAACAACATTTCATCAAGGAGCAGGTCAAAACCGTGGAGAAAAAAAAAAAAAGGCAGTGTCTGGTGGAAGCTGCGAGATCATCATACTCCCAGGTTATTGGGATTCCCAAGAAATCACAGTACCTAAGATTTTGCACTGAATACCATATTCAGTACCACATCCCTTTACTCCTCATACAGGACACTGTTGAAACACAAAAATTTTGGGACAACAAAATTTTCCCCAATTTTGTCACACAGTACATCCAAAACATCAACCAACAACAACATTCCTAGTCTTGCGTTGCATTTACCATTTTGGATAGGAAAACCCAATAGTACATGCACGCGAGCCTCACACACCTGCGTGTGTTATACTACTTGGCATCTGAGTTCGGCAGCGCGGACCCGTTCCGCCTGCCTTCCTTCGAGGGAAATGCAAGTGCTCTCAACTGCTTGGCCGCAAGGAACGCTATGTTTTGCTCCCTACGCTTTTTGCTGTTCCTCAACTGGTAAGGCATAGAGTCGCTGCTTAAGGAGATATGGAGTGCACCATGATGAGGAAACAACTTCACGGTGTATGTCCAGTATCGGCTTGCTGACACAGGCTCGGTAAGAGTCTCCACTGATCCCCCACGCTTTGTGGGCTGATCAGAGACGTGGAGCTGTGTGGGCCACCAATGCATTTACTGGATGTGTGTTCATGCAAGGTCGAACGACAGGTCTCAGGCTACAGTTACCCCAGTACTCATCACTGCTCTGGAGCAAGGAAATAGCCTAGGATTGCCGCTCCTCCTTGAATGAAGGTGTTTCTAGTGGTTGTGGCTCCTCTGTTCCTCCCCTCCAGCACTAATCAGTGCTCTGGCAGTTGGAAAGCAACAAATGGGCATCTTATGGGTATGTATAGGAACTGACGGACCCCTGAGGGGCGCCCGTAGTCAAAGTTAATTCAGTTGTATAAAAAGTCCTGGTTCCTCAGTACTGCACGTCGTAACTGGTTTCTAGCGGGCAACTAGAATGATACTCTGTGAAAGAAAAGAAGCTGAAGTATAGAGAACAAATTATGTTTATTGAGAACTCAATAAATATGCAACATGTGCTACCTCCTACCAAGCAGTAGAGTGCTAAAGGTAACTACGTGGGCCAGGTGTAGGCGATCTGGTTCTGTTTAAAGAGGGAAAGATAGATCTATACAAAATAGAATACTATAATACTAACTGGACTAAAAACAGCAAGTGTCTAGAAAAGACAAAGTGAATTTAATAAGTATTAGTGTGTTCGCTGTTCGTTGGATGACTGGTCGTCGTAGTTGGAAGCAGCCACTGGGGGCGTGCTCAAGACTTGGAAAATCTCTGTAGGTCCCAGCACTGAGCAATGCTCGAGATGTCGCGAAAGAAGAAACAAGAACGACTGCTGGAGCCCCGCTGCGCACTGACTTATATAGTGCTCAAGTCTAGGCAGCCTCATAGGGTGTAGGGAAGGCACAAAACGTCCTCCTGCCCTGGCGTGGAAGTTGAAAATCTCTGGTCAGCAGTAGTCAGTAATACTGCTTCATTCATCTTTGGTAGTGCTCGACCTTGCCCAGTGACGAGTGGCTTGGAGGCTCTGAGCGCAGCGGGAAGGAAGGGAGGTGGCGTGGCTGCTGGTTGCATAACCTTGTAGCCACATGCTTGGCCGTTCGGCAGATTCTCGGCGGCCAAGAACTCATGTGTAATGTGTTGCATGCACAACTCTCTCATGGGTGGTTAATGTAGACAACTCTTACATAGGTTGAAGTAACGGTATACTTCATGTATAGAGCGATGAGTCGTAATCTAAGTTGATTAGTAGTAGGAGCGGTACAAGTCAGTTTTTATAAATTTATTTCAGCTAAAACATTATTCAGATGTGTTGTTTTTTACATACTAATGAAATTTCATATATTGATTGTCAGTGAATGCCCTGAAATGATGCTTGCTACGATCTCGGGAGCTTCTATTTCCGTCTTCTTCACGTGTGAAAAATGACGTGATACAATTATTTCTGACCTTCTGCAACTTCTCATCTGCTTTATCATGTAAGAAGTTTTGATAGACCACTGCAGGTAAGTTATTATGTTAGTTTAATTGTTCCTCGTCTTTCGCATAATGTTTCGTGGCACGCAGGAATTTATTTGTGTCCTATTTTTGCGTAGCGGTTTGTGACACCCAACATTGCTTCATAATGAAGACTTGATGTAGCGTGACCACTTCTGGTCCTGGAATGAGAGTGTTGTTCACCATCCCAGCCTGTCTTTTCGACATGTTAACCGACGTCTGCCTTGGACATACCAGCTTCGGCCGAGTTCCAGTTTCGGCGCTACACCAGGCCATGACATAATGTTTATTTTCTTCTGCATGCGCTTGTGCATGTAACATCAAGCTTGTGTTTTATGAACTTGTAACATTTGTTCCATTCGCTACGAAAGCATCGTTTCAGGACTTCATCCACAAAAATTACGAACTATTTGAACACATAATAGTTGAAAGTAATTGTTTTTAATTTATGCAAATTTGCGACCCTGTCCATAAGGTGAAGCTGCCATGTCGGTCGCCTTTGTAAATTAGCTCAGTGAAGGCAGAATTTAAAGAGTCTGCACCAAAAAGGTTTTTGGTAGTCCCAGGGGATCCCCATTAGTAACAATTCAATATATTGACACACGCTGTCTTGCTCATTAATATTAAACAACTGCTACTCATCAGCACAACTGTATTCCTGACAGCTAGTCCACAAGCCATGCCGCCGTCTGCAAGATTGTCTTACCTACTGGGCCAGGATAGAAGTCATAATAATTATTTATTATTTCGCCTAATGAGAGACAGAGACCATGCAAGAGGTCTGGGGCGAGCACAGCAGTGTGCCGCTAGATGCCGCCACATGTGAGGTGCCTAAATCCCACCACACTCCACGACGCCGCAAGTTTCAGATGATCTAGGCACTGGGCTTGCACCTGCTGTTTCCCCTCTCCAGAGGTCCTATGCCAGTGGAAGAAGGGATGGCCGAGGAGTATATAAGGAGATGCATTCCTGCCTCCTGATCGTCAGTTCTGTTTCACAGTTCTCGATTACCTCTCCTGAGCTCTCATCGCCCCAACTACAGGTGGAGAGAGTCAAACCTCTCTTAACCTTCATCGCTCTCCTCGTGGGGCCAAAGATCCTCTGCAATGCCTGACCGAAGGAAGAAACCGGGGGCTGTCAACAGTTGAAACACTTAGGTGTGTTCAGTTCCTTACGAACACACCTGAGAGTAGAGCTCGCCCCGAGGAAGTACATGCACCAAGCTAACTGCTTTTCCCCCTAGCTTTTGCACAGGGCACCTTCCCCTGTAGTACAATAGGGTGTTTACCTTCCACATAGCCCGTGAGGAAATTAGGAGATAGTACATTTGCCATCTGTGTTTATTTCCTTTTGGTTAAATAAACAAAGATTCTACCAGTCCTTTCGACTTTCACTCCGAGTTCCTTCCTTGAGTCATATCGGAGCTGGAGCATTTGGCAGGAGACCCGGGCTTTTGTTACTTGCCAAACTCACTCTAAACAACACAACAGTACATCCTTGGAAGGCCACCCATTCTCTGCCCCCGCAGTGAACAGTAGAGCCACGACAAGAGGATACGCAATCCTTTGGAAATTGGCTTGCCAGTTCAAAGTCACTCCTTCCTCACTACCCCATTTGTGGAGCCGAGAAGGGAATCTTCTTCGAGCCCGGAGACCAGTGACCACTGAACCCTTACCTCACCACTACTGGAAGGCCACCCGTTCCTTGCACCACATGGGAGGAATGGTAGAGCCAGGATACTAGGTACGCGCCCGGTGGGATAGACTTGCCGGTCAGGTGCCCAACTCTTATCGCTCCATTGGTGGTGCAGAGAGGGCTGCATACTGGTTCAAGGAAATCTACCCCCGCAGGCCAACACAGTGCGATTTCCAAAACCATCACCCCGCAGCCCACGCCAGCCCTACCTGGTAGAGTCGTCGAGAGTGAGACAGTTTTGGCGGCAGTAATTTGCATCTACACGCGAACACTGACACGTCTACTGCCACCCTCCTGCACTGCCAATCTTGTACCTTCGCCTTACACCCATAGGTGTGGAGCTGAGAGACGGGCCAGAAAGGTGAGGACTATTGCTAAGCTTCCCCAGGGACTACGTATCTCTCCCAGCGGGTTTGGGTCGCTCAGCCCACATGAGCAAGCTGCACTACTCAGATGCTTCAACGTAACCACCCGTCGTCACACCTGTGGGCTTGTTCGAGCCGCCTACCAGGATCGCAGAAGGATACCAACCTACAGTGCAGGAGGCACTGTTTGGCATACATTAATCCAGCACACCAGAACCGCAACTGTCTCCCGTACCTGAGCCAAGTACCACCCAGTCAATTGCAACCACAGTAACAGAAACCGAAAGGGTGCACGCAAGCATCCAGCTACCTCGCCGTATTCCTGCGCCACCGCCAAAGCCTGCACCATGCCGCCACAAAGTCGCAGAGACCAACTTTGTACCAAGTCGCCAACCCACTAGGACCGTGTTATACACTGGGCAGGCCCCTGTGCCCAGAACAGAGTAAGCAAACTAAGATGCGACTCACCTAGCATCGTCAAGAAACCTAGGGCTGGGGACAGTCTGACAGCCAAGACTGTCATGTGTCAAGAAGGGTACTTTTTGGCGCCCAACGTGGGGCGCCTGTCGAATTTGGAAACAAATTAGGCCGGACCAGGCCAGCACTACCTGGCGGCGAGAAAACTACCCGGGGGAAAAGAAAACCCAGACCAGACTTTGGTGAGTCAGAAATCACCCCAAAGATGTCGGACACCAACGAAGTAGTGCAGGAGCACTCAGAGGAAATGGTGGATACCCTCCTGAACACCCGATGCGCCAGGGCAGAATGCCTCAGAGAAGGGATTCATTGAATCGAGTGCGCACACTGCCAGCGCCAGTTTCACTACGCATGTTTAGGCTGGGATGATATTGTCAGACACACCGACGGCCTTGAATACCGTTGCGAGGACTGCCGGATGCGCCAGACAGCGTATTACAGCTGGATAACCTGCCAGGGCAGGGCCAATACACCATTATATGCATTAACTGCACCCAAACATTCGACCACATCTGCATAACTTGGCCAGATGAATGGGTGACTCAGCTGGGAATGGTCTACAGACGTGACGTCTGCCAACGAGCCGCGGAATACCAGCTATATAATCCCGGACCCAGGAAAACGACTGAAACATTCCATTCAACCGAGGAACTTGAAATTCCCAAATTCGCAGGCCGACCGCACGAAGACCCACTTTCCTTTTTGACAATCTGCGAAAAGGAATTTAAAGAACAAGGAACTCCGCAAAAACAGTGGGTTAAACTCACGCAAGCCCACCTCAAAGGAAAAGCAATCGACTGGTGGGGGAAGTATAGGGAGTTTATAACCGAGTGGTCACAATTCCAGAACAGGCTACCTACAGAATTCACAGCCGGACCAAGGCCCTCGGTGAAGAGACTGAAATATTAATCCGCCAGAAGGTGTAATTATTTCACCGAATTTTCCCGGAATAATCCAAAGAAACCTGTGTACGCTATACCTGTGTACGCTATATAGCCAACATACTGCTACCACAGCTACATAACTTACTGATTGCACCCAAGCCACACGTAGTGGAAGAATTAGTAGACCGGGCGAGAAAAGTTGAACGAAATGTGCAGGCACAAGTCCGTCTAGAACACACGAATACGAGCCACATGTGGTAGCAAGGATATCCCAAGAAATTAAGGTCGAAGAACCAGCGCCATCATCACCAGTCCGTAATCTCCCAGTGTGTTGGTTTTGGGCCAGCTATCACTTTCCCAAAGACTGCCCGGCGCCACCGGAACCATGCGAATGCATGGAGAATGGGAACGCAACTGGTGGTCCGCAACCCACTCCCAACCCGCCGAAGGGATACTCGCAGACGGGGAAAAAACCGACATCAGAAAATCAAAAGGGCCGACTGCCGGGTCGGAAGGGCCCAGGATCCAATTAATGAAGGAGGAGACGACATATCCGGAGGCACTAAACGTCGGAATCATGATCAACCACCAAAGTGTGATAGCACTACTTAACTCGACGGCCACCAGAAATTTTTTTCGCGACTTTTTCGGCTGAACAATGGAAATCATTACAGCCCCAACTGAAAACCGTCCAAATTGCCAAACCCGATTGCATCCTGGCAGTAGATGGGAGAATCACGCTCACTTTCACCGGCCACCCCTGGCTCCACCAATACCACTGTATAATGGACCACGGCCAACGATAGGTCTACCTAGGCCATAAACATAGACTCTCAATCATGTGAGATCGCTTTAGGCCACTCCAACCACAGGGGACCAGCCCGGAGCAAATGATCCGACTGCTACAACTGCAGGAAGAGGCATGCCGTGAAACCATCAACCTAAGGTGAAACGGAGGACAAAGGTACGGAAAATCGCCGCTATAACCTCCGAGATATCGGAAAACCCAAACGAACCTTAACCCAGGTTCCAAACACCCGCCAGAAGACCGACCAAGAAAATAGAACCCCCGAAGGTAGCCACCGGCTCACACGAAACCAGCTACCTGCCACCAGCATGGCCGAAGGGGCCGCCATGAGCCCAGAGACCAACGAACCGTACAATACCCTCAACCTCTACGGACTTCAAAACCAAATTGAGACCCAAGAGGGAAAGTGGACTCCTAGTGCAAGCGAGCTATTCTGGCGTCGACAGGGTAATCCGGCCGAAGCAACACCTGCTAAAGCCAGTCACTGAAAGGGGCAATACGCTTAGCATTGTGGCCCAGTCCGAGAAGAAAAGATTGTTTTCCTGGAGCCTTGCCAAGCCACAGACACCACCCTGCCAGAGGAAACCCCGGCCTCACTACAGCCGATAGTGAGGAGCTCCTCAGATCTCCATATCTTAACAAGCCAATCACAAAGGCCTTCGTCAAGCTTGTGCCAGCGGCCATCCTAAATACTACCCTGGAGTCGGGATCAACCGCAATCGCATCTCTCACGCCAGACCCGGAAGATGCTGCAACACCGGCCGGAGGGGCAGAAGAACACCCATCAGAAGACCTGCCCCTTACGGCACCAGCAACCCCGGTGGCACCTCATGCCGAGCTGGACACCTGGGGCACCTCGTCCCCCTGGGCGGTGACATGCCGCCAGCCAACGTGAGGAGAGGGGAGATGCCTGCCGAGCCTCCAAACACAATGCCGTCCGCCATGGAGGTAGTAGCACCACGAGTATCACTATCCCTGGCGGCCACCTCACTAGCATCCACGACGGGCCGGGAGCCTGTCAGCACACCTACGTTGCCCGCCGGTCAGTCCAAGACCGTGGGCATAGGGGAGCCTACATCACCGTTCCTGCCACACCCATGCATGCCGCCTCACCACTCCTGCCAGGACGGTACCGGGTACCGCCATGGAGGCTGCCAACAAAGTTTGCATGGCCTACGCCACCACACGCCGCTGTGAGAAAGCGGGGCAGACCTGTGAAGAAGATAAGAGGTAAACAACGCAAGTCAGTGAGAGAGTGCATGACTAGTATTTCCTACTCAGATAGTGTAGGTGTACCGTCGACGTACGCAGCCGGGGCAGTGAAGTGCTCCGAATCAAAAGAGCCCCAAGCTTAGTTGAGCGGTGACATTTAGGCTGTGATCCTGTAGAAAGGAAAACCTGTGTAGCAATGAGAGACAGCTGTGAGTAAGCCAGCTGCCAGCATACAGAGCTAAAAGAGTAAATATTATGTCAATAAGTAAGCGCCATGTATATAACTACTGTTTGTTTGCTTTAGCCTCTTAAGAAGGAATGAGAAAAGACTGTAACGTAATTTACTTTTGCTGAGAAAAGTTCTTCTACTGGTTGCCTGAACTGTAAAAGTAGCTTGAATGCAACCATTAAGTCAGAACTGGTGTAAATAGCGAAAATCAGAGGCAAATTCAGTAACGTTCTAATCTTGGGAAAACATGTTGTAAATAAACGTTCCCTCGTATGTGATAAACCAGTGAAGTAAATTAATCTATCTGTAAATAAACTTACGTTGATGTCAGAATCAACGACATGTCATATTAAAGTAGCCGAGTTGTTAATGACGGGCTTTTGTAAAGTAACTATCCCAGTCAAATGTGTTTTTTAAAGATTTTGATGTGTGCCCGATTAGACTGACTTGGCACGTTGGTCGAGGATTTTGTCCGCTATACCAAAAGTGGGGTAGTTTGGTTTAGAAAGTCTGCGTGAGGAAAGGGGTGTTGGTTAGCACTTACTTACTCCAGCTTCTTGGGTATTGTGGTCGGGGTAGGTTTCATCTAGATGCGGTGAATTCGGTCTAAGCCAGATCAGAGATTCCTCAGATGTGCTTCTTTGATCAATAAGTTTTACCACAGGGTGACACGTAGGATGTATGCAGATACAAGGTGAGAAGTCAATTACCAGAACCGGAGCAGGCGTGACTGCCTGACGTCTAAGCTCAACAGCACGGTTCCGTTCCACCTACCTCTCCTGCGTAGAACGTGGTAGTGCGATCCACGGTTTGAGAGCAGAGTGAGCCATTTATTGTGCCCTACATTTTCTACCACTCCTCGTGAGGCATAGGGCAAACAGTTCAATAGCCTACGTGATACACTTAGACAGGAAGGTTTGACAGTGTAACCCAATAGTGACTTGCCGGCACGAGCTCGATAAGAGCCCCCACTGATCCCCCACAGTATACGGGCTGATCAGGGACGTGGAGCCGTGGGGACCGACAAGTCTCTACTGGTTGTGCGCTCGCACTAGGTTGAACGGCAAAACTTCAGGCTATGGTCACCAGGCACTGACTTAGTGCGAATGGTGGAAATAACCTGAGTCTGTCACCCCTCCCGGTGTGAAGGTGGTTTTAGTGGTGGTGGCATCACTGTTTCTCCCCCACGAGCACTGACTTAGTGCTAATGTGTGACAGGGAAGAAACAGGTAGCCGTCTAATATGTATGTCTTCTGACGTGCAGACACCTGAAAGGTTTCCGGAGTCAGGCTAACTTGGTATAAAAAAAATATCCCAGTGCCTCGGCAGCGCACGGCGTATTCTGTCTCCAACCATTAATTCTAACAAATACCCTGGAAATGAAAAAAAGAAAGGTAGAGAACAATGAGTGTTTATTGAATATTCAATAAAACGTGACCCGTGCTACCTCCTTCCAAACGTGGAGGGATGAAGGTAACTGCGGTTCCAGATGTAGGCCACCTAGTTCTAAGTTAAAAGGGTAATGCATGCCACTTATACCATTTATCTGCAAAGGCCATATATTAACGCCTGTCCTGGTGGACCGCAGTCTTCCAATATCCAGACTCTAAGTCGAGAGTGCTGAATATTTTGCTTTGCCAATGTCTCGTAGTGTATGAGAAAAGTTTATAGCTGGAGGAGCGATCGGGTGTGTAACTTCATTTAGCGACTTGTAATTTATGCAAAATCACTTTTTCCCATTTTTCTTAAGCACAAGGACTACGTGTGAGTTATACGGGGAATTCTATGACTCCACGATCCCCTGGTCCTTCATGTCGTTGACCTGCTCCATGACGAGGTCACTGCGGCGGGCTGACACTCTGTATGGATGGTTGTAGACTGGTATGTCAGTTGTAGGCCATATGGAACGTGTGTATCGCTGCAGTCCCCTTTGTCAGAATCCTCGGGCGTGCTTATCTAGTATGGCTTTTAATTGGTAGAATTCTGGTTTGTTGAGTTCATGGTTAGTGCTCATTAGGTCGATTGGTATTGGCGGTATGCCATTTGGGTTTTGATCCCAGTTCACGGTAATCCGGTGGGTTTCTCCCAGACAGGTTCTACATTGTCCGTGATCTAGGGGAGGGAGGGGGGAGGGAGGGGGGGAGAGAGAGGGAGAGAGGGGGAGATATATATATATATATGCACGCACACGCACGCACACACAAAAGTCAGACTTGCTTGAGATTATTTGTTAATGTTATAGATTTCAGTTATTTGTTATTCTGCTGTTAGAGCCTTTCGAGGGTTAATTTCGAGATTGATAATAAATGTGCAATACTCCGAATGTTTTGTGTTTAGTTCACATAACCTCACACACCACGTTTCAAATAATTTTCTCAGTAGTTTTCAAAGCACTTAAGAGTCAACCTAGTATGCATGAAAATTGACTAAATTTTTTAATGTATAGCTATTGGACACCAGAATTTGCAGGTCTGGCTTATGATTACTTTAATTGTGGTAAGTATGCATACTTGTCGCAACTAGAGCCACGTGTTTTGGTGTTTCTTGTGTCTGTGTTTGGCGGTTGCTAGGCCTCTAGATTTCCTTAAGTATTCTGCTCTTCTGAGCCCCTACATATTGCCACAACACACATGCACGCACACACACACACACACAAAAAGAAACATATGCATTCATGCACCCACACATGCATGCACACACATGTGCACATGGACATGCACATACACTTGAATGCATGTACACATACACATTCAACTACTCTCTCACCTATCTCACATTCACATAAAATTTCAGTTTTTGAAAACCATGTACAAACTGCTCCAAAACTACATGTCATATTGTTACGACGTGTATTTTTAAGGTTTTTTTTTGTGATGTTAAATTAAGCTTTTTTTTTTGTTAAGCATGATTTCAAGAGTGGTATTTTTGCAGGTGCCTTCTATTTTTTTGTACAGACAATCTAGATTTTATGCCAGCAGGAAGTTTTCTATCACTTTGTTTTTTTGTTAAGATGTGATAGGCCTACTCTTAAATAATCTTTCTTTAGTACTTTCATTTGGAGTTCTCTTCCTTGGAGGTTACGTTAGGGAAATAGGCTGTTTTGGTTGGGTTAATTCCTCCTTATTACTTGTTCATTTTGTTTGATCTGAAACTTGTACATCCTCTTTCTTTCTTTAATAAGTAATGCAGTGATAGATAATTTCATGATTAATTGGTTCAAAATTAGTTTTTGGGGAAGTTAGTTTACAAAAGTCATTTTATGTCAAAGTTGAAGTTGAAAGTTAACTGACAGTGTCTCTTTTAGAATTCATTCCTTTAATTTTAGATAGTTCTTTTTTGTTTGAACAGATATTCGTAATTTGCAGACTTTGTTTAGTTCTTGTTTATTTATTTTATGGTTAGGTCGATTACGTTATGATGAAACTGAATTAGGAAATAGTTACTTTAACATTCTTTTTTTTTTCGTTTAGAATAAAGGCCTTTTTATTTTTGGCTGCCGAGGTGCTTAAGGGATTGAGGTCACTCATTATTTTTAATTTGAAAAAGTTTCGTCACCACTTGGATCAGCAGACTTCTTCTGAAGCGACGGCAGCTGGACGTATTTTTCTCGGCCCAGGTGCTAGATATTATTCCCTTTCAGCAGTTCGGAAGAATTGTTATCTTCTGCTCGTTCGAAGCACCGGACGCAGCTGTGAGCTGTGTCGACTCTTTCCTTGGTAAAGCTGGGATGTTGTGATGATCAGTACAATTTGCCGCTAAACTTGTAAGGGGAAAGGGGAGTTTGACTTTCAGCTATCGAGGTACTGATCACGGCGGTCGCAGGCTCTGATTGGCCAGCCATGATGTTGGCCTCGCTCGTGACGTCAGGGGAGGCAGCTGGTATTATTGGCTGTGTTTAACAAGGTCAAGGAGTTGTGAGTGGGACAACAGGAGTCGAGGGCGAGCAGCTGGTGCGAGCGGTCGCAAGCAATGCGGCTGGAGTGCGGCCTGGGAAGAGGCCGAGTCCACGTGGTTGTGATGAGTACTGGGTAGAACTTTGATGAAGTGCGTGGTCGGGACGTTCTTCCCTGCTTGGCATGAAGAATGGCCCCGGCCATGCTATTCAGTAACTTAAGGTAATAGTTGGTCTTTTAGTAAATAAGTTTTAGATGATAGAAGATGGTATAGTATGCAGCATGCGAGATGCGTGGGTGTAGAAGGTGTCAAGAGACCGGGGCAGAAGCTTTATAGGTAAATGTGCCTTGTTCATCAGCTCTGGTTGAGGGGCAATTGGGATTAGGTTTATTTTAAATAATTATCATTGGCTTGGGATGGAACCTTTATTTTTGCTGTTGTGTTGTTTTTCAGACCTCTTAGGGGAAATTTAAGCATAAGGTTATGGGTATCTGTAGTATATGGTTTTTAAATGGCTCTGCAGGTTGTTGTGTTCGTCTGTGGCGGAGTTGGGATGGTACTACCGCACTGAAGTAAACAGAGGTATTGGTTATATTTCCCTATAATTTTTTTTTTGGCAGGTTCATCCCTAAAACTAAGTTTTGTGTGTTTTCATTTATACATTTTAAAGATGTTTGACTTTTTTGGTTTCTAAATTAATTCTTGTTCAAGTTCTTTAAAAGCTTATTAAATTATCCTGGCGAATCTATTGGTCCAATGAATAAATTCTATCAGCACATATAAATAAAGAAACATTAGATTTTCTATTGTGTGATATTCATTTATGCCCTAAGGAGGAAAAGGTTGAGCGCTATTACTATAGCTAATTTAAGCTAGTGTATTTACAAATATTCCGATGCACTGATCCAAAATAATTTTGGTTAAGGTAACTTCATATTAATGTAAATCTATTTTAATTGTGACTGTGCAACACTGTTAAAAGGGGCATTGTACACCACATCCATTTGAACCTGTCTAAATACCCTTTTGTTTGTTTTGATTATACTCACATCTGGGCGAGATAAAATCAGCACTAATAGTGAGAAGGGTTTCCTGTTAGCCCTACAGCAAATTATTTTATTTCTTAACTCGATCACTGGTTAGGCCAGTGGGATTTATACTTTTTTTTTCTAATTGTTTATTTAATTGAGTAATATGATTAACCTGATACATCTGTTGTCTCGTAATAATTATAACTTATGTTTAATTTGAAGTAACCTAAATTTGTATCTTGTATTCTTTGTTTTGCTCCTGCAAAACCCCATCTATTTCAGTATGTATCTGTTTTTTTAAACATAGCTTTAAAAGTTAAATATATATGTCTTGTGCTATTTTTATTATTGTTACCTTTTTATATATTTGTTGATTTAAATAAAACCCCCTTTATTTATTTTTTTTATATTATTTGTTTCTTGCTAGTTGTTAGGACCCCGCCCTTTCTTATTTTGTCTACTGAAGCTCATGACATCTCACAAGTAGCTTAGTTTTTACGTACTGGGTTATCTTATAGGTTTAAGGTAATCTAATAAATTGTCATTTTTTCATTGCATAATTTGTGTGTTAGAGTCAGACCCATGAAGCAAACACGGTTTCTTTTTTCATGATGTGCGAGTAAAACTCCCCTCTATTTTTGGCTTTTGGTGTAAATGAGTGTTTTCTGGTTTTAAAGTAAGTATTTAGGGTACAGGGTATCGTACTGGCCCTTCTGAGTAAAAGTTACAAGTGGTGGAAACTTCGCAGGTTAAATTTTGGTATTGGCTCATTTTTCTATTTTTTTTTTCATAATTCTAAATTATATTTCTCCCCCGCCCCATCTCCCTCGTTACATTTAATGTAGTCTCAAGGTAGTTTCATTTTGTTTAGTTACTACTGGAGATCACACCTCCTCACCCTTCCCCGTTACAATATGCACATAACTTGCTAGTAACTACACACTTTTCTCAAACAATATATTCATTATAAGCTGTACCTGTTGACCTACACCGCCTACAGAGAAGATGAATCCTGTACCAGTCTGGCTGGTAGCAGTCTGCTGAGCTGTTCCAAATGTTGCTGCAGGTGCCCCAGAAATTGTCTTTTGTTCACTAGCCCCAAACAAGGTCTTGGAGACACTGCCTGAAACGGCACCGCCAGCTGAAAGGAGGCCTATTCCAGAGCCGAACGAAAAAGCTGGCTTGCCACCAAAAGTCGGTGCACTGCTTGTTGTACCTGGGGATACATCTTCAAACCTGAAATGGATTAACCCAAGCTGTAATTTCCGACTGGCTACAGGCAAATATCGACATGTTTGAAACCCAGGAAATTATTTTCAAAAAAGGACTTCCTGAAAGAAAAAAATTAAGCACCTGGAAAGTAGATAAAAACACGCACAATATTTGTGATGTATAACAAAAACTAGATGTAATGGCTACAACTGACTCACTTTTGGCTAAGGTTGACTCGCACGTTTGGGAAAGCGGTTTTGGCAAACCAGCTCTGCTGAGACTGTTGCTGAGGTTGCTGTGGCTGTTGCTGAGGTTGCTGAGGTTGCTGTGGCTGTTGCTGAGGTTGCTGTGGCTGTTGCTGATGAGGTTGCTGTGGCTGTTGCTGATGAGGTTGCTGTGGCTGTTGCTGAGGTTGTTGTGATTGTTGCAGAGCTTGCTGTGGCTGTTGCAGAGCTTGCTGCTGAAGCTGTTGCTGAGCTTGTTGCTGAAGCTGTTGCTGAGCTTGTTGCTGAAGCTGTTGCTGAGCTACCTGCTGCTGAAGCTGTTGCTGAGGTTGTTGCTGAAGTGGATGCTGAGACAGTTGCTGTGGTTGTTGCTGCAAATGTAGTTGTAACTGTTGCTGGGGTAACTGCTGTAGTTGTACTTGGGCTGCGGTGAACAAAGGCAAGCCACTCTGGTCGGGAGTCATCTCTGGTGGAGAGCAGAGCAAAGCACTGCCCGGACGCAGGTTGATGGCATGGAATACACACAGCAATCCTTGGTGTGACAGCACCATCAGCAATGGCATAGGAGGCAGCACCTGGTTGTCTCCTGTGAGAAAAAAAAAGACTATGCAAAGCACACTGAGGCAACACATGCAGATAAAACATATTCGAGGAATAGATAAGGGTGACAAGTATCATCAAGAGTATAAAGAAAGCCCATTTACAAAAATTTTCAGAATGCAAATTGCATGGAGCATACAGAGAAGTTAAGTACCCAAGTACAACACATGTGCAAATATAAGTTTTGAGCATACGCTACTTTTAAAAAGATACTACTTTTCATTTCTGAATGACTTTCATGCAGAGACAATCAGTACACAGAGGTAACTGGAACTGATGCACAGAATTTACACATACAAGAGCTTCAAAACAGCAAAGAATCAGAGCTCACCCCAAGGAAGGTTATCTTGCCAGCTAGTGTCGAAAGTCATGCCAACAGGAAAGGTCTCTTGCCGCACACCCACTGACTGATAGGGCAGTTCTGCACGAGCCTCATCCTCCTGTATCCACTGTTGCCAGGTTACCTGGTCCTCTGTCATCCCCAGGACACCCACCTCTGTGCTGTTGGCCGAGCCCACCATCAGGATGTTCCTGGAACACAAGCCCCTTTCCACTCACACACAGTATGACAGAATAGCCTCCTTTACCTTTCCTCAATTGTTCATGGTATCTCATGTCTTTACTTCACAGTAGAGCTGTGTTAATATGAATCAACTTCTGCCGAATTTGCAGATGTTGAGCAAATCGGCACTTCTGCCAATGTAGGAGCTGCAAATAATTTTCTGCCAATTTGACAACCACAAAACATTGCAGTAGTTAGTTCAGAGTTATTCTTTATTATAAATAATTGAAAAGCCTTGCCTTTACGAACACTGAAAGTTTTCCTACATAACCAAGCACACACGTTTTCATGGAAACCAAAGCTTCCGGGGAAAAAGATGCTCAAATTGCACTGTTTTTTTGTGTTTATTTGTTTGCAGTTTTTGTCCCAAGCTCCACCCTGCAGTGAGATAAAATCTACCAACTTGACATTGATGAGGATCGGAGGGGGGCAGGAAGGGAAGAGAGTTTACACAGCCTCGCCCATCACCAAAATGTGTAGGCAGGGAGATAAAGTGGCCTTTTCACTCTCTCCTGTTGGGCGAACAAGACAACATCCTTGATGTCACCATTGGGGTGTATGTTAAAAGCTTGGGGGCAAATTTCTCTCTGTGAGCATGGAATCTGTACTGTCAGTTAATACTTGATGCTACCACAGTGAGTGCAGGTGTTTTGCACAAGGTTACAGAAATCAGTACTAGATCACTGCATGGGTGCGACAGGATCTAGTAGGAGAGAGAAACTTTTCTTTTGGTGGGTTCAGGAGGGGTGGGTGGGCGGGCGGACTGGCTGGCTGGTTTTGGCAGGGCAGAAGAGGGATAAAGATAGACTTTACTACCTGCTTTAAAGCTGTATAACTGTTTTGGACTCTGTGTTCCTCTCCCAAAACCAAGACTGACTAGATTCTTATTTCAGAGTAGTTCTGACTGCCTGCATTGTCCTCTTCTTTTTTTGCCACTTAAACTGTAATTTTGATGCAATTAAATTACCACTGGGACGTATTTTCCTTTTGAGCTATTTGATGAATTAAAATTTTGCCAATAAACATCTGTACATTAATTAAATTCACATCAAATTGATAAGCTCTATATATTTATGAATAGTGTGTGAATGTGTGTGTGTGCATGTTGGCGTGTGATACACACACACGCACGCACGCATGCACGTGCACACACACACACATATATATATATATATGAGAACATAATTTTTCTACTGTACAAGAGAAAGATAGGTTACATAGTTTGCACACCCATCATGGCTATACAACTGCACATTGATAAGATGCCATTTTGTGTAACATGTTAATGTGGTTTTGCTAAGTCACGTTACCATATGTGGAATAGTAATGGTGTGATGTATATTCGTAAACATTGCAACATAACACAAATTTTCTGTCCCAAATGTTTTGTAGGGGAGAAATTAAGTCGAAATATATTATGTACAGAATTCTGACTAAACAATATTTACAGGAATACAAAAATACAGTGCAGCCTATACTTGAAATATTATTATCCCTAATTTTTCATCAAAAATTTCTGGTGTGGCCTATATACACATGCGACCTACAAACGCCAAAATACGGTAGGTGTTATAGATGGCGAAAAATAACATTAAGAAATCACAATATTTAGACTATTTAAAACAAAGTACTAAAGCTGAGTTTCTCAGGACTGAGGGAAAAAAATTACTGTTACAAAAAATTGATACAAATGGGTGTGATGCAATAAGGCTCCACTATAATATGAAAAAAAAACAAGTTGTATGATAAAATATAAATAGCAAAGTATCACTACTGCCAATAATTAACATCACTCACCAAGTGGCCTGGTGTATAATGTAGAACTGGGAAGGTCTAAAATTTGCACTGCTGTAGCAGATGTCCTCGTAGTTCACAAAGGACACTTCGCCACTCTTCGGTGCATTGACTATCCTCAGACCTGCATACAAAGTCACATTAAAAATGATTGTATTATAGATAACTGAATAAAGAAATATGAGCTCAATAATCAGCTACATTCACGAGTTACAAAGGTAATGGAGAGTCTCCTAAACAGAAAAAAATAATTTAAATTAAAACAATTATATTTGATTACACTTAATTACATTAACTACCAATACTTTTTTCCTTTAAATATACAGATTACCACACCCTAGGCTTCTATTGTAATCTGTTGTTATTTATCTCAGTACTCCTACAAAAAGCACAGTAGTCCATATACACTTTAAGTCTAGAATATCTCAAATAAAAGCACGAAGTAAACCATATAATGCAAGAAATTCTTGCTCAAATTAATTACTTTAGGAATTATTCAACTTTAAACAGGAAATACTAAATTTATGCTTCATTTCAGGGTTGTGAATATCATTCCACATATTTCATTGCAGACTATAGCGATTTCAGAATTTAAAGCCATTTGTTTATGTTTTAATATGTTTAGAGTACATAATTTTTATTTATTTTGAACATCATCTTTAAAGCCCCTATCCTCAGGAATAGTTAGGAGGAGGACATCACCTCAAAATTCTTATTTATTAACTTATTTATTCATTTTTAACGTACATTTACATTTCTAGTTCTTTTCTTTTATTTTGCTATGCGAACTGAGCTCAATTATATTTGGAATTGCTAATTATTTTGTCACTATTTTCTCTTTGCACTCTAACTGGTTTAATCAAGCATGTTTTGCCATGGAGGAATGCATTTAATTACAGTTGTAATAAAATAAATTCCACGTCTCAGAAAGTGACTAATATCTTGGAATTATCCATTTTAACCCTTTCGCTGCTACATGCTTATTAATGGTGTTATCTCTGTAGTGCTAGCAGTCGCATACTACCAATTCACCCCCTGTGCAGAATATTATTTTTTAGCAAATGTGGACAAGGCCTGTGTAGCCAGTTTTTGCACCCTTTTAGGAGAAATTTTAATAGTTATCTTATTTTAGCAGATGTATTACCTTAATGTTACAATTAATTGTAATTTATAATGTCTACATTGATTTTAGCATAGTGACATTGCACTGTTTGCTTTTATTTTGCTAACTTATAAAATATATAATTGTTCAAACCTACTTTCTGAAGGAAGAATAGGCTTAGGATGCCGTCCGTCCGTCCGTCCGTCCGTCAGCCAGTCAGTCAGTCAGTCAGTCAGTCAGTCAGTCAGTCAGTCAGTCAGTCAGTCAGTCAGTCAGTCAGTCAGTCAGTCAGTCAGTCAGTCCGTCAGTCCGTCCATCCATCCACCCACCCACTAATACTAAAGGAAATTCAATCAAGAGTAGGCCTATCGCATCTTACCAAAAACAAAGAACAAAGGGATAGAAAACTTCCTGCTGTCATAAAATCTAGGACTTCCGAACAAAAAAGAGAAAGCACAAACAAAAATACCACTCCTGACATCGCGCTTAACAAAAACAGCTTAATTTTAATCAAAATCACAAAAAAAGAAATTTTAACCCCAAAAATATGCATTGTAACAATACAGTTAACATTAATGCTAAGTCTCAGTCTTACATTTTGCTACGTAATTTACCCCACAAAAACTTGTACTCACTACTGCAGTAACAGGGCAGCTACATTATTTACTAACTTCATTGTATAGATCCAGTATAAAAGAACACTGAATTTATTAAGTCACTTTCAATGAATAAATTTTTTGTTCTTCTACATTTATTTAAATTCCGGATTAAGATCCTAGCTTTTCATTCAAAACGGTGACCTAAATATTTTTATTTCAACTTCTAGTAAACATCTGAAAAAGTTAATATTGAGAAAAGTTTTTAGTTGTGCATGAAGATATTGCTATCACTTTTGATTCTTTTTTATTAATATATAGACATATTACCTCAAAACAACACATAACTGTTAATATATGAATTGAAAACCCCACTTTGCTAACCTCACTCCAACTTGGTGAACCCACTTTAAACGCCGGGCATTACTGAGGACTTGTGTTCGACCCCCGGTGACAGCAGGGTAACCTCTATACAATACTACTCATTGTAGCCGATTTTGATTACGAGGTTTCAGTCATTATTAAACCTAGAGAGGCACCACCACAATTCAACTTCATTTTCAGTGTACTCGTGATTGCTGTAGATATTAGCTAGTTTCCTGTCAGCCAGAGTGACGGAAGGCCCTAGTCCGGCAAGCCCTAAAACAATGTCACACGTAACGTCTACAGCTGTGTGACACGTTAGGATGGCTTGGCAGAGCCATTTCATTCTCCGTCTTCTGCAGCCACAGCTGGTAATGATGTAGCTGACATGCATCTCAGAGTGAGACTTTGAACACAGGCCAAGTGTCGAACTTTTTATGTCGCTTGTTTTGCTTTCTTTTCACCAACAGGAATATCTGTAAATTGATATCTTGTAACCCCATACCCAAGCCTTCAGCTGATTTTGTGAATGGCATGTTTAAAATGAAGGGCTGCGAGCATCTCATCCGACACTGGTGACACACTTTTATCCTCTCTTTTATCCCTTTTAGCTTCGAGACACCCCGGGGAGGGGGAAAAGACATGAAACCAGCGGTCATTAACCTGGTTGCCACCCTGTTTCCCCGTTTACTAGTGTGAAAGAGACAGTACTGGTCGCCCACCAGCCAGCCAGAGATGATTCACCGCCATGCGCTCCCACTTAGTCAGAACTCCGGAGCACAGAGCGGTGAGCACTACAGAGGCGCAACCACAGTCTTCAAGGGAACGACAGTTCTTCATCTTCTCAGAGAGGATGGGCCGTCTTCAAGGGATAACAGTTGTACATCATCACAGAGAGGATGGCAACCTTCTACATTGGCCATATGAATCTCAGTCACACCAGTGGGTGGGAAATTGATACACGTCGCTTATTAGCTAATGTGATAAACAACTTCGCTTTATCTACGTGCTTCATTCTACAAGCGCATTGAATGGGGTTTGGCAGTGTATAATTTCTACCGAGAGCCTACAGGATTCTCCCTGGTTGCGGGGATAGTTACAGATGTGACAGAATTGTACATTTCATCAGCATAAGCCATCTGTCCCCAGCCTCCCCTCAAGAAGATGCATACAATTGAGTGTCAGCAATCGTCTTCACTACAACCCGAGCAAGTTCGAGGGCACGCCGAGAGATGACGCCACCTACCAACAATGGTCACCCTTAGCTCCACCCAAGATGCATGTGCATAGCACCCCCCCCCCCCCCCACCAAGGCTGGCTAGCCATTAATCAAGCAGAATATATTGCAGTGCACAGGCTGAAATCGCCAGTTGACATCTGGCTCTTCTAAGACCCACATTAGCCTAAGCTGCTTGCTCCACCGCACTCGTTTGCCAGAGCTCTCTGACCTATCACCACCTACACCATCCAAAAGCTCTTCAGCACCTCCGCCTACCACCAGAACTTCCAGAAACCTTCCCCTTGCAAAGCCTTCCAGAAGTTATCTGCCAACCTTAGTCGCTTGCCCTTGGCAATGGCTCCCCCACACAACCTCCAGAATGTGGTGCCCCCTAAGTCCCTTTAGGACACGTGACACAGTGTAGACAGGAAAAGTAATTAGCTACCTATTCGAAACTGCCCCCAGTTAGTCACCTGGACAGCGTAGTATACTCCTTCCGGTCAGCTCGAGGTAGACAGAAGAGAGTACAGGCAACTGTGTTTTATTCCTCTCTGAACAAACATGTTCTAATCCTAACTGTTCTCTCATTTTCAAGTAAACTCCCAATTAACCGTGTTAATCGGAGCCGGAGAAAACACGAATAAGCCAATTTACATTTTAAAAACCCGGATAATTGAATTTACACATTTTTACTATTAATGGAACAGCGATATTCGCTCCGAAAATTCTGATAAAACGAAGTATATATTATACATTAGAAGCAAATACAAATCATCCACTGTATGTGCAGGATTTAAAGTAAGCAAGACTAAGTGATATTTATGTTGCACCAAGTATAGTTAATTGACGGTGCATCGAGTATACACAGCCTGCGCCAGTGGTGGCACCAGCCATGGGCGCGTTGGAAGGGCGAGATAGATAAGCGGTGCGTAGTTGTGTGTCGCTTTCTCAACGTGCATCACTCAAACCGGTCCTTTAGATGGCAGAGTTAGTTGAAAGTTTAGAACGCAATGCAATAAAGACTAAAACAGAACTTTAAAAGAGGCAACATGGTATTTAAACAATACACTACGATCTCTATTACTACGAGCTTATTTAAATTTTACCGACTTACACACAAAAGTTCAAAACTTGGGAAATGTTACATTTTTTGTAAACATTTAAACACCATATGAAAAAATGCAAGAAAAGTTAAAGCCTGCCTTTATTGAAAAGGTCTTCAATTTTTTTCCTTGGCATGGCGACAGTTTTTGTTGACAACACACCATAATCAACATTTTTTTCTATCTTCTTTGGGATAGTTTAAAATGCCCTTTTACGCTTTGTTGACATCGAGAAAACAACACTACAAAGTGAACAATGACCCAGGTCGGCGGTCGATAAACTGGAAAAAAGTTGTAGGAATTTGAAGTGTGTACGACGGGGGGTTGGGGGTGAGGGTGGAGATGGGGGAGAGGGAGAGGCGTCGGAGGCAGGGCCATGTCCGAAATGACAAACTCGTTATTTCGTAAGGTTCACTTAGGATGTTGTCGACAGTCTCTTGTTTAGCACTCACTGCAACACTTTCTTGCTTTTTAAAGCATACCTGGTGTATTTTATGAACAATTATTTGTTTTAAAAAATATTTTATTTACACATTCACGCATGTGTTTTGAAGGTAAAAAAACTATGTGGCGCTTTGTCATTTTGTATTTTTGCTAACATCGGCAAGATACAAAATACGAAATACCAAATTACAGAATACGCCACCATTTTTATATACAAAATCGGGTCACGTAATTATTTTGTCAACAAAATCTGTAATTTCGGACACTGCCTCCAGGTGGTCGGATACGCATTTCACAACGGACGGAAATAGATAACTAAGGCAGGTCTCTGTGACAGGCTGACAGTTTAAAGAGATAAACATTAGCTCACGTGGCACAGCGATAGACGTAATGGTATAGCTACTTGTTAAACTATACATGTTACAGCTTAGCCTTGCTGCAGAAGTTACAGTAGACTTTGGGAAAAGTCAAAAAGCAGCACGGATAAGCCGAAAGCCGGTTAAGCGAAGCACGAATAAGCGGGAGTATACTGTACTCCCAGATTCCATAGTAAACACCACGTCCCGAAAGTGTGGAGCAGGAGACCGGGGTTTAAACACTACTATTTTGCCGCCTAGTGTAGGTCTGTGAGCTCCCCCTCTGGGACTCTTACATCAAGAAAATACACCCCATTTAATTGGCCACCCGCTCAGTGCACAACATCTACCAAACGGTAGAGTCCCAACCACTAGTCATGCCCCTAGTAGAGAGGATAAGTCACTAAACAAGCTTGCACCCATTCATTGCACCATTTGCGTTTCCGGAGGGAGTGTTTGGTTGGTTCTGGGTCAGACCTGTCCGCTCTAAAGGCTCACCCATCAAAGCTATTGGGATGCCTCCAAAGGACACCAGCTCTCCAACCACCATTCCGTTTGAGTTACGAGTTGGGAAATAAGGTTGTACTCGATGCCGGTCCAGTGTGTCTAGACGACAGAATACTCATAGATACGAAAAGCACGTTGCCCACTCCTATCTTCCGAGATACAGTTCTAGCACCTGATGCCCCTCACCAAGTGGGAACTACATTAAGGAGAGGAAGACTACCTCTGTCTACCAATCTACCTGGAGCTGCACCCAGCCCAGTAAGGCATTTTGCCAAGAGTCACCCCAGAAACGAGCTCAAACTGCCCGCAAGTCGGTGAGGCTGCAACCTCCGGCTCTATCCCCTTCTCTGTTTCAGCTTTCCCAGAAAGTTCCTGGTACACCCCATCGTGTGGTAGCTGCCTTCAGACGAAGAGAGAAAGTGCCAGTCAGGTTAGTGAATGTCAGTCCAAACCGCCCGTAGTAAGTGCACTCGACCTGCACTAACAAAGTCAATGCTTCTGACATGGAGACTTATTTCCCAAGACCCAGACAGCATCACGCGTCAAAACATTCACTTACTGCTGACTGCATACAAAAAAGAACAGATGAAAGATGTTTTTTATTTAAACACAGTTGTTCATGATTCTAAACATGCATTGTTCAACAGTTTTAAAACTTGCAACACCGTTTTACACATGCTTTCTTCAGTTTTATGATGTGGTCAAATTATTTGTAGTCACACATATTTTGTAATTTAGGTGCGATAAATGAATAGTTAGAAATACTTCAAATATCATTAGTTATTCTTTTCAATGTTAATAAGTTTAACGATACCAAAAAACCGCACAGCCGGCATTTTCCATCATATTAGCACTAATGAGCAACAGAGCGCAGCACTTGTTTGTTTACGCATCAATGGCCACCCCAGTATCTGTTCCGCACTGTTCATTTTATATTTTTTAAAAGATCCAATATCAATATTAACATGATTAATATCATCATAAATTTATGTCATACGTATTGTGCACAAGAAATAGGTCAAAGTGAGCATGCACGATTTACACCTGAAACTTGGCGAAAATGAAAAACTAAAAAACAAAAAAACATTTATGTAACACATCAAAGCACACTTGAAATTTGGTGATTTTCTGGGAATTTCATGATTTTTTTCTGGTACTTTGAACTTTTTCGGAACTTTCGTGACCTAATAGACACCCTGTTTTTCATTTTCCACCAGTGAATAACTTTAATACGTAAACTTTGATTTTATCAATAAAAATGTACAATATTTCTGTCAGACATGTGAACATACTTCATGTGATGTACCCAGTAAGCAAAATATGCTGTTTGGATGCAATTTTGACGTTGTGGACAGAGGGCACCATGGGTTGAAATTTGGCAGTTTCGGTTAATACAGACAATTCAGTTGTACAGAAAAAGTTAGGAGAATCATAAGTGTATGTGCCATCAAGGTTTCACTGCTACTATCTTTTTCAGAAGATGCCTGCTTATTAAACGAAATGTATACATAACTTAAAATCTGTCAATTTTTGCAGAGATGATTGAACACAGACTTCTGGCACAAAACTGATTTTGACGTACAGAGGTTGCGGATGTGTCAAAACCCGGCCTAAATTTCCTAAAATATCTATAGCGACCAAGCTGTCTTAATGGCCTTATTTATGGACACTGTAAGGTTCTTCTGCACCTGCTCTTAAAAATGTGATTCACACTACAATATGAGTTTTGAGTTTTTCCTGGCTTTGAGAACACACAATTTGATATGCTACAAGAAATAAAATTGAACTTGAACTTCAAATCTGATGAAATTTGAATTGGAATTGAAACAAACTGAAAATCTAAGACTGATCCACCCCTAGTTACAATTATAATGAAAGGGCTACAGTCACATAAAAAAAATTAGGTCAGTCAAGAGAAAGATATCTTCCAGACAGCAGTATGCATCAGTTTTGTGTACACAAATGACAGATGTTTGGGGGAAAAAAAAAAAAAAGGAAAGCTTACTTTGCCTGTCGGCAGAGTCCTTATAGACAGCTGCAAACTGGTAGTTGGAGAGCCACACCAAGTTGACAACTGAGAATTGCTGCCCATCCCCCAAATTGGGGGGAGGCAGCTTCTTGACGGCTTTCAAATCGGGCTTGTATTGGGTGAGAGCCCCTAGCCGATCCCCCACCACCAGCTGCTTTCCTTTAGGGCTCCAGCTCAAGCATCTGCAGCACAAAAACTTGAATTGACAAACAGGAAACATCCAGGAGTGGTTCCTGCCTGAAGAGGGGACAACTTAATGACATTTGAAACACTTATTTACAGAGTACAGTTTATTTCCCCAATTACTAATTATCACATAGTAGTTTTAAAACATATTCTTTAGTTTAGAGGGGCCACAGTGGTGAAGTGATTTAGACTACTCCCTCTCACCAAGGCGAACCGAGATTGATTCCCAGCGGCATAGCTCCCAAATTTTTGCATGTGGGAATCATGACAGACGATGCTGCTGGTTGGCGGGTTTTCTCGTGGATCTCCTGTTTCCTCCACCCTTTTTTTCCGGCACTGCTCCCCCTTGCTTCACCCTCATCAGCTCTCAAGACCTCGATGTTAAGAGCCACCCAAATATCTACACTCAAATACACTCTAATTTAGAACACAAATACAGTAAAATCTCAATATAGTGAACATTTTTATGACAAAAACAAAATTTGTGTTCAATCCTGTCAAAACTTTATATAACAATGGATGGGATCCTCGATATCGCAATACCTCAATACAGTCAATACTTTATAGTATCGAGTGTGTCAAATGAGAATATCCGGATATATAAAATTTTAACACCCATTTTCTCATGCAATAATTATGCAATATGTACGATATTTTAAAAGATTGTACCATAATGTTCGGACCATATACAATAATTTCAAAAGGTGTACTATAATTTAAGTACAAGTGTAGCAAATATTTTTTTCATAGCATAATATTCACACAGCACCTTGAGATGTTTTTAAACAAGCCAATACATACCACAATTATGATTTTTGACATTTACTTTTATGGTACATAACTGAGGTACAATAAAAACGGGTTGAGAGTTGCGAGCAAGCGCTGATAGGCACTGAGTAGTTCCTGTACACCCAATACATACCACAATTATTGCTGCCACCAAAATTTTTTATTAATTCATTTTTATATCCTTAATCTTACATGTTATGGTATATATTTAGGTATAATAAAAGCTGGTAGAGAGTTGCGAGTGCCGATAGGCTCGAGCGAGCAAATTGAGTAGTTATTGTACATCCCACACATACCATAATTATCTGATGCAACTGCATTATTAAATATCTTTTAAAAATTCAATAATTATCTAATACACCTGTGGCGGCTTAGCCCGCGTATTCTGCAAACTAGGCCACGTCTGGTGTTATCAGATAATTACGATATTTATTTAACGTGATACCGGCTAACAGCCAGCGGCGCTAGAGCCCATGACGGCGCTCACCACACACGTGTCACGTGTCCTGCATCACGTGTCCCACACATGCCCAAAGAGGCCAATAATTTTGAACTTTCAGATAAATGTTATTTTTCAGTGTAAAATGTGTTCTATTGTATTTACAGGGTTTAATATGTCTTAAAATGTGTTCAAGTGTTTGTTACAAAATATTTTTTAAATTGTTTGGTTCAAAAATTCAAAGTGCCCGCAACGCCGAGATTATGAACACTAATATTCCGGCATGAACGCCATCATAAAGAGAGACTGAAATAATATGAAAAATCCACAGGAAAATTATAGATATGTAAAACAGTATTTAATTCATTTGTGCCATTTTATTTTCACTAATAAAATATTTTACTCGACATGCATAGCACTTCCGCTTATGTGAACCCCGTCGGCGGCCATGGTAGGTCCATGCGACGCTTGTCTATGGACAGTCTGTCGAGAAGAGCTGACGAGGTAAGACACGTACGCACTACAACTTTTGTTCACTGATTTAGGTATCAACAGTCAATTTAGTTTACCGGTCAATCTTTGCTTGCGTATGTTTTTGACAGACATTCAGCAATATGCTTCCGCTTTATTAATTCATTGCGTTCTTGCGGTATTTTTAACTTAATCGAGGAGGAGGAGAAATATGCCGGAGAGGTCATGCGACCCGTGCAACTTGAATCAGGCGCCATTCGCCTATGTTTATGGCGTTTCATTGTAACTTCTGCATTACACCTACGTGCAATTTTAAGGGCTTTATTTTTATGTATGTATTCTAGGGTAATTTTTCATGTCTGAATATTTTACGGCAACATCACGTGTAACCATGTGGCCGACAGACGCCAAGAATTTGTATACGCTATCATTTCGTTTTGAGAGCTAATTTAAGTAACACCGTATGTGCAATATTTTACTAAGGGTTCTGTGTCAATTTTATTCAGTGTTCCGTGAATTTTTCACGTAAATTTATGTTTTTTGTACTTGACCATGCTGTCACGTTAATGTTTGATTCTACCACCATCAGGCATGTTACACGCCTGTAACCACTGCAATTATAAAGAGAATAATTTTCTCAGCAAGAATAATCTTTTGTCTGAAGTTAATTTGCCATTTCCAGGCAGAAATATTGCATTTTCACCTGCACCACGTGGTCCGCTACGAATTTCATCCAGCCCCATCCACGTCATCTCAGCTTGATTTCACACGTGTGTGTTTATTGTGAATATTCATCTAGTGTCCCATTTTGTTTCATGTATCATTTGAGGGTTTATGTAATTTTTTAATTTGTGTACGGTGCAATTATTCCCATCCTAGCTGCCTCTGTGTATAGGCCGTCACCACACTACCCACGTGCTGGAGGACGAGCCCCGACGAGTTTGCGTTAGTGATGCCGAGTAATAACATGTGTTAATATGTATCATCAAAGGTTTCATTTGAAATTCACCGTATCCTGCCTTCAGGGAAAAACTGTCAGTCCACCCTAGCGGCTGTCTGCCCTCTTCCCTTGTGAAGGTTGTGCTTTCACGCACCTCTGTGAGATCATCCATTTAGGCGTGCGCTAGATTAATTGCAGGTTGGGGAGCACCCAAGCGGAATTGACATGTCATGACCGAGATAATCATAATTTCATTGGCACGTTACTATGTATGCATAATAACAATAAAAACAAGTCTACAGTGAACTTAACTCTTTTATTCAGTAGTGGCAGAGTGCTAGCCACATATAGTTTATTAAGTGTTTATTTCAAGTGATGTTTAGTTAAAGTTTAGTATTGCCTACATGTTTGTAAGTATGCACGGGTGAGACGGACACACAGAACCCACAGCATCCCTGAGAACCCTGAGTCTCAATAGTGCAGTGATTGGGAAGCACCGCAGGTGCCCAAATTACCAGTAAGTATTTGTGTCATCGTTCGTCTTGTGTCTCACCCGACAGCGTCAAATTTTACAGTAATTTCCTTGAAGTTGCAAAATAACATTTAAAAACTGCGAAATTGCAAAATAAGTGTGTACTGAGCTACCATTTTCCTCAAGGTTTGATTACAGCTTCTACCGTGGAAAAGTGATTCTACAGAATCGAAGGAGACTATGTTGGTTTATCATTGCTTAAGGACGTTTGGGTTACAAACCGTCCACCATTTGTTTCCAGTGTAATGTAGGTTGTTATATAGTTACAGTGTGTTTCAATGACACTAGTAAAATGAGCAATTTTCTTGGCCAAATTGTTTTGTGTTCATGACAATTTTAATTTGGTACACAGAAAAGTATTGGTCTTGAGTATTGTGAGAATGTTTTGGTATCGAAAATGGTATCGCGTATCGAGAAAATGTAGTATCAACCCATCCATATATATAATACAAGGCATTTTCTACTCTTTGTAACAAATTAATTATTTTTCCCTCTTCAGCACATAACCTCTTTATAACAGAGACTGAAAATTCTAATATTTCATTTCCCCTTATATTACTCCCTTTTTTTTTACAAAATTTTATTTAAAACTGTAAAAAACCTCTATTTATTTAAGATATTTCAGGGGGGGAAATATACTGGAGCGTAATTTTACTTCAAGTGCTGTAGCAGCTGTTATAATTGTCTCACTTCCTGTGTAATAAATGTTTTTTCCCATAAGATTCTATTAAAAGAAAATAAATTGAATACTTTCCTGAGAGAAAAATACAAAAGAACCAATGCAATTCAATCTCAGCAGGAATAAGATTTAAAATTGTCTGCATAATGGAAAAAAGAAACGTAAATCACCTCTCCATATAGATCACCTATATGTAACATACACACGAAAATTCCTTCCCTTCGATTTTGTTGTACTAAGGTTTTACTGTAACCCATATATGTAGATGCTACAAAAAAAACTTATGTACAAAATATTGGTTTTGCAATTTTTTTTATTGGAACAAGTGATATCCCTTTCATGAATATTTGGAAACACTATCCTTGCACACTGATGCATGACAGACTTCAACAAATGTCACGTCACGTTTCCCAAAGTGACTTTGGTGGGCACTAGGCTAGGCGCACCCAGGTGGTAGGTGGTTCAAATCTAGCGGGCTCGTAGGTTGGCGAAACTAGCATGGAGAGTCTGTGAAGTTTTGCTGCATGCCCCAGTGGACTGAGATGCTCGAGCCCGGCAGGACGAGGGTTAAGCTCCAATGGATACTTAGAGGCAGCCTTTGCCTGTTCCGCCCTCTTATGAACACTGCCACTATGATTAAAGGGCATGGCGAAAGATAACTCTACAATCAAACCTCGGAAAAGTGGGGCAGTTGACGTGTAGGTTCTGTAATACGTGTGCGTAATGTGACCGCCGGCCAATGCCATACCTCACTCTCAAACTCTAGCACCAGAGGTGTGGGGTTAGTCGAGCTGTGCAACAATGGTGAGATGGTGAGGTCCAGCTAGGGTTGGTCTTCCCAGACCCGGAGAAGTACTCCTCTCTGCACCACCAGTGCGCGATGAAAAGAGCAACTTCCAAGTTGACAAGCCGATACTAAGAGCACAATGTACCTAATGTCGTGGCTCTACCATTCACTACACTAGATGGCCTTCCAAATTTGATGTGGTGAGTGTCCCAGAGAAAACTGGTCCCCCCCAGACCCAAGGAAGTGCTCCTATCGACATCGCTAGTGCACGATGAGAAAAGCAAAACTTAGACTGGCAGTCCAGTCCCTAAGGAAGCGGTATCCTAGTGTCGTAGCTCTACTGTTTGCTACACAGGTGCAGCAAATGGGTGGCCTTCCAAGATTGTATTGTTTTGGTGTTAGGTGTTTTGATGGAAAGAATAAGTCCTGGTCACCTGCTGTCCCTCATACGGGTCTGATGTTTATGAGTAGAAGTACTATGACTACAGGAGCGATATTTGTAAGTTGGCAAAACTGTGTTTATTTCTTTTAATGGAAATAAACAGTGATGGTAAATGTACTACCTCCTATCCACGTGAGCTTTCGGAAGTTGAATACCCTACATGAAAACAGGTGAAGGCTACGTGCTCCTAGACTAACAGGGTACGCAGTAAAGTGGCTATGAAAACAACTCTGAATTTACGCTATGCTACGGCTGTTGTCCAAAACGGATCTGTATGTGTCTTGGTGTAAGCTGCGACATAAGACTGGTGAAGGGAAGGATCTTCTGTCTCCGAAGGTGAGAAGTCTTGAGGTGAGAGTTTCAACAATTTTGAATGTTTCTGTAAAACAAATATATTTTAACATTTCCCACTACTTAATCATTGCACATAATTTGTTAGAAAATGTACCGATATTACCAAATCACGATCTAGGCGAATAACGCGAATGGAAGATCGTATATAAATTTGTCACAAAATTAAAAAATGTACTAACGATTTCAGTCCAGACATTTCTTCAAAGAAAAAAAAATGAAATCAATACTAAGTTACGTAAATGTCTTATCTCACACACAGTTTATCGATCCGAAATAATTTTAACACAAGCTCCATTGAAAACATATCGCACTGAAAGTTTAAAATTCTCATAGCGAACACGCATAGAATATCTTCGGAAATCCTAGCCAAATAATGCAAGGATTATTTTTAAAAATTTAATAGACATGCGCAAACTTCCAAATGAAGGAAACAATTATACACACTATAACCTATTGCAATAAAAGAATAAGACCTACAATGAAACGTTTCACATGAAATTTTTAAGAAACTTACCCCATTGCCATGTTTGACATTCACAAGCTTACTTCACTGGAAAAATAAATAAAATACTCACTCACATAATTTAACAATGTATCCAGATAACCGGTTTACCATTGCGAATAAATGTTCCTATCTTAAGAAGACACATTTTAAAATAATTCACTTTTAACAAACAATAAAACTTACGTTAAAGAGTAGAGCAAGCTTCGGCTTGTGTCGAAGCTGATGGTATCTCAATATAATTATGACGAATATTAACTTAAAAACAGAAACTGCACACACTTAGTGAGAAAATATAATCACAACGTAACCGAACGATTTCAATAGAAAACTACAGACATTTGCTCAAAGAAAAAATACAATTACTTAAAATCAACAGTATGGTAAAACCTATAGATGCACGTAATTGTCTTTACCGAATCACTTTTAACCCAAACTCTCACAACGGCAGTTCGTTAGCCACACATACATCGGCCACAGAAACATATTTCACACAAAAAAATTCCTAATAATATATGCTTATAAAAAAAAGAAATTATTATTTTTACTATATTAAAGTGCATAATTAATATTGCATCACCTTTCGCATTTAATTACATGAAGGATAGAATAAAAGTAGAAATATGTTCCATCTCCAGAGCTATGACCTTCACCATCGTCAAAATATTTCGTAAAATTAAATATGGCGGCTGGAGCAACTTCCGAAGAATCATACCTGCATGCCCGTAAGCCAGCGACCATTACAAAACTCCCCCACGCATTAATCCCCCTGCCTCCAAGCTTGGAGCAGGGCATCACCTTTGACGTCTTTGTAACCGCAGGCCGAAGCCTCCAAACCAGACACTCGCTTTTTGAATATTTTCTTCAAGGTCGAATAAAATAATAAGAAATCCCACTGAAAAATTATCACCTAATCACAAAGAATTATGTCCCAAATATCTTTAATCCATAAAATTCAATAAAAATATAAGCCAATTCTAAGAAATTTTTATTTTAATCCGCAAAAATGTTATCCCATTTTCCACTCAACTTTCACTAAATTTTTAAATCCTACAGAAATCCAGGAAACTACAACTAAGTATAATTTTGTACAGGACCCTAAATAATTCGGGAAGACTATTTATTAAATTCACTAAATAATTCAGGAAGACTTTTTATATAATTTATATTTTTCCAAGAACACTGTTTTCAATCAGGTATAACTCAATTTAAGCATTACACAAATCAAAGGTATTAACTATGCAAATTGTACGTTAAACAAACATGTATACATATTCAAATATTTGTGTATAGCAGAGAAAAGAGTATTTCACGTTTAGAATTTTCTCAAATTTCTACTTATAACCAAAGTTTCAATTTAAAAGCTTCCCAGCCGAAATTTTTTGATACGCTATCTAACATAAATGTGTATATTTCCGACCTTCAGTCCCAACGATAGCTTAGCACTCGCTGGGGAATTCGGCAGGCAGCTTACCGGACCCCGGTGCTCACCTTGAGGAGGGGCAATGCTCAGCCTGACTGCTCTTGGGTTTAGGTTTCATTCAAAGCCTATAAGTTTCGTTACTAGAGTTAAAGTAAGTAATATAATTTTGGGTTTTTAATTCTTTTGCTGTATTTTGTTACAACTTTTAGGGAAAATTTGCACGTTTTTGTAATTTTGGCTAATCTTTAAGTAACTTTTACCACTTTTTCAGAAAATTTACTTAAAATTGCTACAACTCTTTGCAATATTAATGAAATTTCATAAAATTTTTAACAATTCATTCCAAGTCTTAACGTATTATAAGAAATTTTCGTAAACTTTATAAAAAATTGTTTCAAGTCTTAACGTTTATAAGAAATTTCGTAAACTTTGTTAACAAATCGTTACAACTTGAAAGAACTTTTCATAAAATCATTGACACTTTTTAACAAACTGAATGATGTGTCTTTGAAAGTTTAAAACAAGTCTTTAGAATTGTTCAACTTTAAACAAAGTGAATGAAATATTCTTAAAATCATTAACTTTCTTAACAAATCACTTGAATTTGGTTGGAGCATTATTTGAGGAATGAACAGGCTTAATTGAGGAATAAATACCCTTATTTGAGGAATAAACTGCTTTATTTGAGGAATATCATGCTTAATTGAGGAATACACACCCTTATTTGAGGAATAAACTGCTTTATTTGGGGAACAAGATGCTTAATTAAGGAATAAACACCCTTATTTGAGGAATAAACTGACCTATTTGAGGAATAAAGTATGTTTTGTGGAATGGTTTGAGGAATAGTGTATAACCAGTATTAAAATTTTTGGTATATATGTTTGTGAATCAACCTATAACTTGGTTATGCCTATATTTTTGAAACAACCTATACTTAATTGTTTAATGTTGTGTATATATTTTGAAACATCTTATATTAAAAATGATTTGATATCTACGTAACATCCCATACTAATTTGTTTGCTAAAGTATTTGCTATGTTTCAAGACATCCTATAGTTTCCTAATTTTTGTCAATAAATTTTTGTTTTAAAATGAATTCCTTTGTATGTTATTTGACCTCTCCCTTTTAAAAAACTGTTAAATGAACATTTGTTTACCTAAGAGAGGAAAAAGTAATAACTTGTTTAATAACATATCTCCCCAGAGAGATTGTTTTAAGTTTATAAAATTATGTTGTAAAACACTAAGGATGTTCAAAAGTTTTTGGTTTTTCTAACAATCAATATGTTGCTAATACAAAACAACTTTCAGTATCACAAAAGAGTGTTGCAACTAAATATCTAATATCATGTAAAACATTTGGAGATGAGTATTGTAACAGTCCACACCAAGAGAGTCAATTGGTAAACAATCACTAACATTAACAAACTTGACAGAATCTTAAAGCTAGGAATTAAAAATAACACACAAAAAGATTGTTTTGACACCTTTATTGTATGAAAGTGTTTCAAAAATATAATACTGACAAGAGGTGTGTGAAACCAATATTACAATATTAAGAAATAGACACAGCCTTTGAATAACTGTTCTCACTTAGAAACACATACAATATAGAACAATCAACACCCACTGTTAAAAATCAGATACAGAATTATAATGTTTCACACAACGAATCATACATATAATATCTAGGAGAGTAAGCACTGAACAGATTGCTCTTAACTAGAAAACACTTCACTAGCAACACAAACTTAGGACTTAAGCAGGTAAGAGTAAAATATAGCCGACCGCCATTTCATTTCAGGAAATATTACTAAGGCATATTTATGCATGAACTAATAGCAGCTTTAAAATATAATAATATGCTTAGTAAGAATTCTCAAACGCTGTATATCAATTCTACAGGCCAACGTGAAAAATGCTTTAACGTAAAGGCATAACAAGACAATTTACATCAATTTCTAACACTTTGCCTTCAAGGTTTGAAACTGAACCCAGCAGTTCACTTTTTGTTGCAAGAAACGCTCGCGGAAGGGACACATCGCTAACCTTCACGCAATGTTCAACACATGGAAAGAGAACCCCTCAACTCAGGAACACAAATACCAAGTATGAGACTAGGAAAAAACATAAGATAAGCTCAATAAGTAGAAGCAAAATGTAAATATTAAAATTTATTAGGAGGTGAATGAAGGGCACAATAAACTTTAGATCCCCAAATCTCAAATACTGCAAAAACTAGTAAAAATCACTAAAATCATTAAATAAACCCTAAAATCCAAATTCAAACTAATGCTAACAACTTGAAAGCCTCACTACACAATATTAAAAATTGCTAAAAGACAACGGCGTGCAACCCTATCAGCACAAACTTATTTATTTGTTGAAATACTGGTTGAAAACTAATAATGCTTGTAACTATTGTGAAATATTTGCAGAATGTATACAGAAATGATGTCTGTCGAAACACATAATATTAATATTTTAAATAATAATAATAACAATAATAATATTATTTTGCAAAACCCTTAAGTACAGCCGCCGTAGAGTATTCAGTTTATGCAAGGAAGCTCTGGGCTCAGATCCCGGATAAGGCATGGTTGATATAAGCTGGGTTCTAATCCCGGACAAGGCACGGTTGATATTAGTTAGTTCCTGGGTTTGAGTCCCTGATAGATCATGTATGATTGTAATCTAGTTTCCCTTCTGAGGGTTCAAACTTAATAGACGATATATAATAGACGTTACATTATGTTATGATACATTACGTTAGTAAGTAACGATAGATTACATTATTACATTATGATACATTAGATTAAAATATGTTACTTTAGTACATCACAATACATTACATTATGTTACAATACATTACGTTACGATACCTTGTTAGTACATTATGAGGCATTACATTAATATGTTATGAGACATTATGTTACATCGCGATACATTATGTTATTCATTACGATACTTTAGGATACATTACTGTATGTTACAATAAGTTATGTAATAGCCTATAAGTATTACTGTAACATTCTTTCGCGGAATAATATACGATTCATGTAATGTTTGATAAGTAAATACTATTACAATTTCTCTCTCTAGAAATTAAGTGGGCGATACCAAGTTCATTAAGGGATGAAGGTCTTAATCAAATAAAAGAATTAATTATAATTTCTTTTTTTTATTTACAATAACTAGAGCAAAATTCTCTGAACTCAAATTCTCACAGTAAATTGAAATCACTTACTGTTCAGAATTGACACCAATTAACAAAATTGATAATTACGACAAAGAAATTAATGAAATTAAATAATTAAAGATCAGTCCCAATAGACAGTGTATCAACCTATTCTATTATTTTATAATTTATGCATCCATATTTGACAGTTTAAATATTTACAATAAAATCAGTATTATACTTCCATGCAGTCCCACCTCAGTTCAGTCAATGTCCCGCCAGTCGCAATGTTCTAGAGTCCTCCAAGCGTCCTCATGCACAGTAGGCTTCACTCGTCGGTTTCACACCCTCTCCTCCGTTCAAGCCACGAACACTTCACTCGCCGTCATCCTGCAATCTCCCGTCATCGTCCACAATTCTCTTCGCTCGTGCATGCTCGCTCCATCAAAGACTGCCGGCCGCTGGATTACGGCAGTATATATAGTGTCTTAGGCAACCACCTAGAATCATCCCCAACTCGTGTGATGCATCGCGAAGGGCTGATACGCCAGCCAGTCTCACCAGAACATTCTTGCGTCGTCGCTAAACGTATCGGAAACTCTAGCAAGTGAAAGGAGGTCTGTGACGCCAGCAAGTCTCACCGCTGTCTGCATTCAAGGGATTATAAGAAGGGGGAGGGGGGAGTCAGAAGGCCGCGAGCACATTGCTCCAGGAAGAGGGGAGGGCGAGGTGTACACCACCAACCAAGGAGTAAGTGAGTACTAGCCAACACTCCTTGCCTCGCATCGCCTAGCTAACTCAAATCACCCCACTTTTGGTCTAGCGGACAAAATCCTCTACTGTCGTGATTATTAATCTAGCTGGTCATGCGTCAATGCTTTCGAAGCTGTTTCCAGGCTCGTTTTCCACTCTGTGATTTTCATTGAACCTTCGCAAATTTTTGGAAGGTAGCAACAAAGATCGAAAAACCGTATTAATTTTAGGAGAGGAATTGGAGAAAGATATGACTTCCTTCATTTTCCCTACAGAATTCCTGCATGCTACAACATTGTTTGACTTCTTCCAAGAGTTGTTTAGACTGTGATTCAAGCATGGCCAACGTTTGGTATTCGCACAACCTTCGTTATCTCAGTTACAGCCCCTTTGAGTTCTGATACCACTAGAGCGCAGTTATCTGTACCAATACCTACATACTTTCCTTCTGTATCTAGTGAGTACTTTGTGCACATATTAATGATTATATGATCTAATGCTTTTCCTGTCAGACGTCTTTGATTATTCTCAATATATTCATGCCTAATCTCTTCACAGCAATCTATGAAAGTGAAAAAATGTTCGTGAATAGCTTGGTCATGAACATAATGCAATGAAACACTCATCTGTTCTTTACTGGAAATGTCTGTAGATTGACGCATGCCAGCATGCTGCGCAATGAGACTGCACGCTCTACAGACGACTTCGCCCCATCTACGAGCCACATGCGCTCAGGGGCGGAATATATAAGTGGCAAGTCAGAATAAATATATCGCGCTAATAAAGCCCACAAGCCTGGGTAGCCAATTACATAATTGTAAATTACGTGCGTATTTACAATACCCATTGCCCACCCAGATTTATGCATGCAAAAGGCACCCCCGCAATTTGATTAATTATGATTGTGAATTCTACTCGTGGCTAGCCCCGGAAGAAGTTCCTCCGATCTCGAGAGATGGCAGCACCCCCGTGACCTTGTGACGTCACGACCAACCTGCCTCAGAGACAGGGATTTTGATTTGTTGTCGCCTCCACGCGGGACGATAAGAAAGTCGCAGCGCGTCTGCACCCCTGATAAACACGCTCCCGTGGTGAAAGGCTATGCTAATTCCTGCACCCCGCAGAACTGCTGATAACCAATAATTTTGTATAAATACAGCTCCAGCAGCCAGCCCCAGCAGAGATGCACAGGCTCGGCTACCGATGAGGACACGAGCACACCCCAGTCTGCAAAGATTTGAGTTTGCAAAGACTTCCAGCCTACCCTGAGTCCACAAGAACTCACACTCGTCCGCCGCAGTCTGCAAGGACTTATCCTATCCTCAAGTCCATAACAACTGTCTCTATTCACCTACTCACTTCCGCTTACCCAGTCTGTGAAGACTTTCCTGTCTGCCTGACCAAGGGCACTCTCCTACCTTAACCTTCCTACCTTACCTTGTACCTCAAGGCCGTCGCCAGTCTGTGAAGACTCTCTCTCTCACACAAGACCTGCATGTCACCGAAGCCCTGCAAGTGAGATGTCAACTCCAGCTACAGGTATACCTCACCCCAAACCCAGTAATCCTTACCACAGCCAACTTCATTTGACACTGTGGTAACGAGCCATCACATTTCGTATTGCTTACATGATTAGCTCCCCTTTAATTTTTTAGCTGCTGTAAAGTTGCGTTACTATAGCTTCCTCAGGCTTGCCTTCACCTCACCCCGTCACTCACGTCTTGCGTAGTATAAATTTTCCGCAGTACTTTGCTAAGACAATTATATTTTCGTATCGTACTTGTAATTTCTTTTGCTTGGTTCTCTCCAGGGACGAATTCTCTGATAAACCACAACGTCGAATATATTTCTTTTCGTACCTTTATTTGTAGATAACCAACCCCCTTGTTTTAACCTTGCGTAATTCCAACACTCAGACGTATAGTAGAAAGGGTGGGATTACAAAGTAAACAACGACGTAGGGAACGTCGTGCCTTAGCACATGCATCCCTTAGTTCTACAACCGAGGACGAACCTCAACCTGTGAGCCAAAATCTAGTTCCACGGCCTATTTCTCCATTCGTTCCTTTAGAGATCGCCTCCCCCTTAGATCACTTGCCCGGTGGCCAGTGGCCGTGTTACCCCACTACTGATTACGAAGATCATGTTAAGTTACTCACTCAGGAAGACGAGGCTCGCCACTGTGACAACCCCACTAGGCAAAATCCAGAGACTACCCAGTAATATTAAGATGCAGTCTGGTAGACGAATTAAAGTAACTCACCCAGAGGGTACCGCCCATCCTAGATTTTGCTCAATTAAACTTGCATCGGGGAAAATTGTTCGGGTTCAACTCCTGGCCCAGCCAGACAACCGACCTCGTGCAATATCCCCAGCTGCACATTTTGTCCCATCATGCCGACCTACACTGTCCGTTAGAATCTCATCTGCCAGACCACGCACCCCCATCACCACCTTGGATTAACTTTCGCTACATTTCACCCATTTGGGATTGCTGGCATCCCGCATATTGCCGACCCTGTTAGTGAGGAGGATCAAGCTCCCTGGACAGGCAGCCACGTCCATCCGCCTCACCCTGGGGTTTGACTCCCCTACAGCCCATAGCAAACCAACCCCCAAGCGGCCTAATACTACGCCATGGTAGGTCAAGCTAGGATGATAGGATAGTCACCGTCACCGCACTACCTTTGAAGGTAGTCACACCCAGTAGCTACCCCATAGTAGCACGCGTCAAGTTTCATCAAAATAATAGAAAACCAGGATGCTTTAAGAGTTCTTTCAACTATTTTCTCTCAAATTTCCTCCGCACAACACTCAATTAGGTCATTTTGAGTATTTTTGCCTACGTATGTCGCAGTCGATCTTGCAGTCTGTACATGATTTTACAGAGAAGTATCACCTGCAGCAATGTGGAACCACAAAAGAGCACGAAAATCCCATCATTCGCCACAATGCTATCAGTGTCAGAGCATGTACTGTCACTACTTCCACCAAATAGAGCACCATTATCACAATGTCCACGGATGGAAATGTTTGGCTGGCCACAAAATATAACAGTTAACCTAAGTTAGTCTATGCAAATTCATTTGACTAAGCATAAGCACTTCAAGTTGAGGAGATTCGCATGTCTGAATAAAGTTCTGTGCAGCTGCAATTGCGGATTTGTGGTATTCGTGACTTTAATGCACTGGGAGAGCTCCATGCAGTCGACTTACCAAAAAGTACACAGAATTTGCAATAAAGTCATTGCTTGAGATCAGAGAGCACTAACCAATGGTGGTTGTTTAGATGTTGGCGTCCTATGAAACAACTAACTTCCCGTTAACATTTCTTGTGAACTGAATGTGGGAACACATAGTTTTCAGGTGGCTTTCATGGATCTTGTAACAATCTGTATTCAGTGAAATCATCAAGTTTGTAAATTTCTTGAACATAACGACCAATGTTATACTGTGAACAAGACTCACATTCACTCATCGCACCAGAGACTGATGGCAACTCAAATCCCTCAGGGATGACTGGCAATGAAGGCACTATTACCGGTAGTAGCTCTGATGGTGTTGCTTCAGAGCAAGAAGAATAAGAGGAGTCTAGCGACCAGACAGAAGTTCAGTTACTCAGAGACTGAGAACATGAAGACTCTACGGGTATTTTTTTTAATGCTGTTATAAGCTGTGAAGACAATCACTTTTTTTCCCTCTCAACCTCCAGGAAGTGACTGCTTGCCTTCCTACATCACAGAGACAGGTGACAGTTTAAAAGTCAATAGTGACAATGTAAATAATAACATAATACATTATAACTAAGGCAAGAGGTTAGTTTAGCTATTAACGTGTAAGGTCTTCTGAGCCGATGAGAATGAAATGAGGTGGATTTGAAGGAGTAGTACCAAAATACAAGGGCCGGGGAAAAGGAAGATCTCCGATAAAACCAGTCAACCAATGCCATTGTCCAGCATAATATTCACATGTGAATACACAGAAGTGACTCTGCCAGTAATCAAACCCAGCATTTGGTTAGAAATGAGTACTCTGAGGCTGTGCTGCACCAATCAAGGCATTAACTAACATTCATTCACATCAAAATGGAAGATTCTTAAATTGATATTGGACAAGTTATGACATAATAAGAATAAAAGGATGGCATTAGTTATATTTTCATGATAAAATAAAAAGTAATATGTTGGCTTAAGCTTTGTACATTATTGAGAACATTGATGCACTCTCCGTCCTCATTTGGAGGAGAAGGGAGAAAAGATTAATAGAAAATAATAAATCAAAATAAATGATATCCGGTATGTATGAGCACTGATTCCCTCCTTGATTTAGAGGTAGTGAGCTTTCTCCTAACATGTCGTCGGACTCGTTTATTGGATTGCCTGGCGGGGTCGCAGATCTGTCCACGTTGAGAGATCTGGAGTGACACTTTCTAAGTGGAAGAGTTTTAATCGGAGGAGAGAAATCAAACCCCAAGGTGAGCTTGACAACATAAGCATCCCTCGCAGGGAGTTTGGTCCAATTCACCGTGAAGGTTGCCAAGATGCGTGAAGCCAGCTGTCACAAAGTAACAGGAATAATGAGAATGCTAAAACAGATGAAAAGAGAATGAGTTGATTCTTCCCAGCTATGACTATTTGGTTTCTCGGGTGCTTCCCATGCGTTTATAAGGGGTGGGCCTAGTTGGCTTCCTCACTGGGACAATAGTCACAACCCTACGTGAAGGGGCTGGTTTTGCAGGAACGTGAACAATTATCAGCTTTCCGGCAGCTGTGCGTATTTTGCACGTATTGGTTGGTTCGCTTGGGACAGTACACTGCCAAGGTGGGGGGCTAGGCTCGGAATCTGCTTCCAGTTTACCTAGGTTGCCAATATATTCTTGGTCAAGCCAAGGCCAATATAAACCCAACAGGTGGTCTAAGTACAAACTGCAGTCCTCAGTTATATGGGGTAGTTCTTTGTGCAGTTAACTAGGGGGTTCAATAGCCTGACGGCTCTATGGTAATTCGTTGAATGTGGTGTAAGTTACTGTCGTAGCTGATAGGATTGATTCTCTTCGTAATGCCTGTCGGGCTAAACGACGAACCTGGCCATTGCATCCTCCACTATTTCGTGGCATTACTCCAACTGATAGATGTGATAGAATTAAAATGCTCACAGTTACCAATTTTTACCTTAAACAAAATGGCACACTCTCAATTTACCCAGAGTTGCTCAAGCCCTCCTAAGTCCAGTCATCTGCAGTTGAACTGAGGTAATGAATGTTTAGAAATCTGGATAGTCGAGAATGGATCTCTCGAGAGGCACAAGTGTTCCGGACAATATCTAGGGGATCCCACATCGTATTCAGATTATAGCCTTCTTCAGGTGCCAGGATACCCAAGCAAGTTCGGCCCACACGTGTCTATCAGTGAGCAGTCGTTTTAATAAGGAGCCATAATAGAAATTGTCAATAATATTAAAATTACCATCAATAAATCATGAGCTGAGGATAAAATAACAGAACAACGGGGAAATTCAATTTTGCCACCAGCATATTTTATACGTTGGAAACACAGGAGGATGCATAGCTCTGTACAAGAATAATAAATATATTGCCATAAATAAAATTTATGGCAGGTAAAGGTAAACCTGCGGATGAGAATTAAATTAAATTCTAATTTCTAAGATGTTAATTGCTTTGCAATTGGAGGGGTGGCAGTCGAGAAGGGATGACGGTACAACCTGCTACAGCGGAGTTTGAAGGATTGAACTTGGTGTGAATGGAACAGGTGAAGGCGTGTGATACCTATGACCGTTAGAGTCGTCGTTGACGGCTGTCGACGTTGGACATCATGAGAGACCTTCAATTCTCCAGCTGGGTTTTTTTCCGTGTGCTTCTTAGTCGGCGAGAAGGAGAGCTTGTACAGCCTCTTTGGACGCGGTTGCAGCCACTTCCCAGCTGAAGAGTCTTATGCAGACTGGAGCCCAGAGACCTTGTTCAGATTGGAGGGCTGACGGAACTGTTAAGCTGTGTTTTGGAATCTCCTTATATAAAAAAATTTTCTGCTTGTAGGCTTGAGGGATGAGGGGATAGTTTGCCTCGTCTCACAGGGTTGTTTAAATTAGGATTGTAGGCCGCGCCACCATTTCTTATCTCCCTGTACAAGCCGGTTGTGAAGTATCAGGCAAAATGTGTACATGTCGGCAGGAATATTTCCATGTGTAGTGAATTCAATCCTGCAGTCGATCACATTGGCGGTAATACGATCGTCCTGTTTACTCACATTGAATACTATGAGCAGGGCCAAACTTTTAAATGTATCAGAGGTCAATATCAGAGTTTGGGTGTGTCCATAACATGCCGCTTGGAATTGAGCGTACATCCGATAAGCAAGCAGGTACTGTCCATTTACAAAGTTCGTGTTCATGTCTATGTATGGGTAACTTTCGCTATTCAAAAATATTTCGACATTTTCTACTTGGCATGTGTCGAACTGCGAATGGCTCACTCTTAAATTATGCTGTCTTTCGGTCCGTAGCCCAACAATGATGTACCTTGGTTTCTCAAAAGCAAAGCTGGTCTTCACCATACAGTTAATGTGCTGGCTTGCTGGCAATTTGGGGTATGTCTCCAGACTCCACGACCTGTAAGCCACATCAATGTTTTTACTATCTTCCACATTCTGCAACATGTGTAGGCGTTCTGCAGTGCTCAACTGCACATGAGGCAGCATCCATTCGATATACTGTAGGCTCAGATTCACTACTTCCAAGTTGTCTTCAGTACCCAAGATGGTATCCAAATATGTATTGGCGAGTATTATCACCAACTCCTGCTTCAAATTGAAGATAATTCTTTTTTGTAGTCTTCGGCAAATCCCAATAGCATGGAGAGCGGAACACATACTTCGAATCTTCCTTCCACATAAATGGGAACACTGTAGCCATCTTTGATTCCCCAGCCCGCCATCTTGGCTGCAGGCAGCTCATTCGGCATGAGCAAAAGGTAATTTTTAGTCGTCGAGGTTATGCCAGCATCTCGCGAGCGACTGGCCCACCTCGGCACCGTTGATAAAATAGACAGTGCAATTTATCAGATGAAGAATTCCATTGCTCATTATTTTTGTCGATCCTGGATTGGACCCATTTTCTTTCATAAGAGTCCCCCTGATTCACAGGAAAGACTGGCAAGGAAGAGTGCAGATATCGTGGTGTTGGACCGCTATCCAAACTTCCGATAGTAGTGTGTAAGGCCCGATCAGGAACAGCTGGTAAGCATGGAGTTCCACCTTCGTTATGCTGTCTTTGAAAATGGTTGGCTCTTTATAGTTAGGAAATATTCCATGGCGATCGACCTCGTAACCGAGACTGCAGAGGATAATCTCGCTAGCACGTGTTAACTCCTTGAAGACCTGTGACGTACTAATGGTAGGTTTTACACGACACATTCTTTTATAGCTTCTGGTCAGCGTAAATCTTATACCCATCTTCTCAAATGTAAGCGAAGGGTGATTTCTTCATTTTGAAAGTTCACCAACTCTCCGCGCTAGTTGACGACTGTCACGGCCACCTCGTGTGCCCTCTTCGCGATGACCGGAACGTAAATGATGCTTTGCGGTGCCACGACCAGTTTATAACATGGAGGGACCATAGGTGAAAATTCGTGCAGCGTACTGCTCGGCTTGCCATTGAGGTATGTGCCACTCATCAAATTGCAGGTTATTTCTATCACATTGACAGGCTAAATATTTACAGACTGCGATGACACGTGTGTTTTACCAGCTTCATAGATGCATGGCTTGAACCCCAGCATCGGTTCGATAGTATCTGGTTTCGTAAAGTCTGTATCTTCGTTGCATCTGATAACACACTTCAGAGTACTGAGATTCCCGTGTAGTTCGAATTCATGGTCAGGGGCAGCAAATCTTCAATGTACCTTGCAATGTCGTCTATTTCATAAGAACCTATGCGCAGCGAAACTTCATATGAGACATTACCACTTTTACGAGGTTCAGCTTGCAATTTTTTTCATCAGTGTTCGTATCGCATTGAAGGTTTGAAAATCGACCAGGTCTGTGCTCTATCCCCCCCCCCCCCCCAGGTCGAGCGGCATAAAATGTACCGCACGCAGCTTGGAGATACGACCCATCAAGGTAAGCGTTATCGACATGACTGATAGTTTCCTTGCGGTGTATAGCCTTTTTTATACAATTACTTGTATGAGCAAACCAGGAAGTGAAGGCACAAGTGACCCCAGTTTCACATGTTAGACAGCTGCTCCGTTCCGTAACTGTAAGTCAGTTTACAATTTTTCTGGTACTTGCACAATTCAGGAGGAGGATGCAAATTCTCGAAATTATCATAATAGTCTGCGGGTTTATCCCTTTTTACATAGGCTACCCAGTGCGTGCCTGCCCTGGCTGTCGTGTCCAGATTAATTACGGCACATTCTTGTCTCTTGGGTTTAGCAGGCAAACCATCTCTCATACACACTTCGTGAAAATGTGGTATTTTCAATTTGCATGCAAACAAATCCACATTCGTGAGTGCTCATTTCGGTAAATATTTCATTATTGTTTCTTCCTACTGCATTGCTTTTGTACACTTCCGCCTCCTACTGGGTATGGTCTTAGGTAGAGGCCTTGCCCTTTTTTTTTACCCATGGCAATAGCTTCTGTTTAGGACAAGCATTCGTGCTCATCCTCCATTCGCACCATCTTGCGACACTACTGCCCTCTCACGGCAAACAAGCTGCTAACACGTGCCTGAGCACAAAAACAGCACAAGTCATATATCGCGGATACCACATCAGAAGCTTTTTTTTTGTTTGTAAACATTCCACCCACCAAAAATAAACATTTTTTTCCAATTGTCCTAATGTACACCACTTAATATATGTATTAAAAGAAAAACCAAACAAAAGCATGAGTCTGAAATCTCACACGATACACCATTATTCTTCAGGAAAAGGGCATATTTTTGTGACTGGTCTGGTGAAGATGCCTTGAGGTGTTCTTAATGACACGACACGCACTATCCCATTCTGCCCAGAGTGAACTTCAGTCACACGTGCTGTCTTCTACTTCAGTGGAGGCAAGTTTGGCTCTTTCAGCAGCACCAGTTGGTTCACTTGAATGTTGGGCTGCGGTGACGTCCACTTGTTTCTCTGCTGGAGTGTGTGTAGATACTCATTACTCCACCGCTTCCACACCCTCTGCTAGAACTGAGTGATTAGCTCCCACCAGTCAAGATGGTTCTGAGGAAGAGCTGACAAGTCGTGATCTGGCAGAGCTACCAAAGCATCACTCACTAGGAAATGCCCCAGGGTGAGAACATTATACTCTCGAGGATCCTCCGACAAAGCACATAACGGTTGAGAGTTCAGTACTGCAGATATTTGTGCAAATAGAGTTCCCAACTCTTCGAAGGTAAGCAGCTGTGTTTCCACCACACTTTTGATCGCCGCCTCCCAGAGGCCACCAAAGTAGGGACTGGCAGGGAGACTGAACAGCCACATTATCCCTCTGTAACTGGCCTCACTGACCATTTGTTGCTGGCTTTCTCCACAGAAGAGGATTTTGTACACTTCTTTCAGGTAGTTTCTGGCACTCAGCAGATTGGTTCCATTGTCTGAGGATATCTCTGATGGAAGCCCTTAAAAAGGATACAAAGCGCTTCAGTGCAGCAAAGAATGCTGCTGCAGAGGTCGATCACGAACTCCAGGTGCACAGCATTGGTCACCATGCAGATAAACAAGCACAGATAAACCTTCTGGGTGGTCTTCCTTCTCACTTTAACTGGGGTAGCAAGGAATGGGCCCCCAAAGTCAATTCCAACATTGCAAAATGCTCTACCCTGGGCAAATCGCAAGGCAGGGAGCGTGCCCATCAATGGGGCTGATGAAGCTGCACTCACTTTAAAACAAGCGACACAGTTGTGAAGGAGCTTACGAATCAAAGTGCCAGCAGAAATTATACAGTATTCTCTACGTGTTAGGTATAGTGTGGTTGATGGACCCGTGTGCAGGTTAGTCACGTGACAATGCATTATAATCAATTTGGACAGTCTGCTTTGCTTTGGAAGTAGGATGGGATACTTACTTTCTTCAATCAAAGGCGCATTATGCAGCCTGCCACCCACCCTGACAACACCCTTCCAATCCAAGAATGGCACAAGGCTTTTAATTGGTTTAGAGCATGGTTCTCCCTATTCCAAGGCTCTAATATCTTCCCTGAAGTAATTTGCCTACACAATCTTGACACAGTAATTACGGGCAGAGCACAACTCCTCAGTTGTCTGCAACTTTCCAATGGAATGAGGCAGTTTTTGGAAAATTGCTCTCGCTCGTAAGATCCATGCCATGACTCTCTGAAGTCTAGAAAAGGAAGATGATTTCTGCAACAAGCCAAAAGGGTCATAGGAGCTCTGCATCTGATTGGAGTTTGCCACCAAAACACTTGACATCACTGATTTAATTTCGGGAAGAGATACTCTCTCACAAGAATGCTGCACAGGCCAGCTCTCATGAGGTTGCAACAGCCAACGTGGTCCTGAAAACCATATTGTGTTCACCAAGTGGTCTGGAAAACAGCCACGTGAAGCAACATCAGCAGGGTTATGTTCCGACGGAACATGCCTCCAGGAACTAGGTGGTACAATAGACTGGATCTCTGCAACTCGGTTGGCGACAAAGGTTTTTAAAATGTATAGTGACAATCGTAACCAGGCTAGGACTACTAGGGAGTCTGGGTATGCAATGTCAGGTTAACAACTTTTGAATCATAGAGTCTTACAACACATTGCCAAAGTTTACATAACAAAACTGCTGCACATAACTCTAACCTTAGAACAGACAGAGTCTTGAGTGGTGCCACCCTGGACTTGGCAACAAGCAGGTGCACTTAGGTGGCATTACCCGCTGTAACACAACGAGCATAAATAACTGCAGCATGTGCCTTCTCGCTGGCATAGCAAAAACCATGAAACTGCACGCTATGTTCTTGGACTGAAACTAATCTGCTCACATTAACTTCAGACAAGGATGGCAAAGAGTCCTTAAAACATGTCCATACTCTTGATATCTCTTTTCCAACTGGCTCATCCCAACCTAGGCCTTGAGTCCACAAGGTCTGTAACAACACCTTACTAGATGTGACCACTGGTGCTACCTATCCACATGGATCATAAAGACAAGCAACAGCTGAGAGTATACCACGCTTTGTCACTGGTAGGTCAGGGACAGTCACTTTGTACAAAAAGTGATCTTGTACTGGTCCCAGCATAGGCCTAACACTTTCACTGAATCAGGACAACCAAACATACGAGATGAGTTCTCAGATTCATGTCGATGGTCATCCAAGAGCTCCTCATGGTTGGAGCACCACTTATGCAGTTTGAACCCTCCTACTGCCAAGAGTCGAATGAGCTGAGACTTTAGTAACTGAGCATCTGCAACAGTTGCAGCTCCTGTAACTATATCGTCAACAAAACATAACTGAGTATAGCATGAGCAGCTAGCAGAAACTTGTTACCCTCATCTGTTGCAAGTTGCTACAGGGTGTGAATGGCTTGAAAAGGAGAAGAAGCCAGCCCATACGTGACTGTGTTCAACTCGTACACGCTAACTGGGTCGTCCACTGAATTCCTCCAAAGAATACACTGGTACTTCCCATAAATGGGATCAACAACTATTTGTCTGAACATCTTGCATACATCCGCAGTCACAGCAACTGGAAATGTTCAGAAGCTCAAAACTATATCAAAAACTTCATTCTGTAATTTTGGTCCAGAAAGTAGATCATTCAGTGATTGTCCATTTGTGGTCTTGCAGGATGCATCGAAAACCACCCCCACTTTTGTGGAAACACTTTCCTCCTTGACTACTGCTTGGTGAGAAATAAAGTATGCTGGCTGAGAAAAATCACTTGTAGTAAGGGCTACTTGATAGCCATCATATGTGGGTGTTAACTGTCCAATATGTGTCATGTGACCCAAGTTTTCATACTCCTCCATGAAATCTTGGTAGTGCTGCTTCAGCTCTGGCATCTTTGCAAGTCGACGTTCTAGTCCACCAAGTCTACGCACTGCTGTTGAAGATGAGTTACCCAAATTACATGTGGATGATATGACTGGAAGTCTCAGGACAAATCTACCATCTTCACCACGTTTGTGGGTACTTATGAAGTGATTCTCACACTGTTGGGCCTCGCTTGACAGAAACTTCACTAATGGAACATCTTCTACCTCCCAAAACTTCTGAAGAGCCACATTAAGGGATGCATCCTTCCGTACAAATAAAGAAACTGACTCACCTTTACTTGCACATGGAGCATTACCAGCAACTACCCAACCAAATGCTGTACGAAATGCATGTGGTTTTCCTTCGATCTTGCAGCCAGTCATCACATCAGCTACTGCATCTACTGTGGGAAAATTTCGTCAATGCAACCAGGTGAGGTGAAGTCGGGATCGGTTAAGGGAATATTTTTAAGATGCACAAGATTTTTTGTAACAATTTCCGCTGAAGGCAAGTTACCAGTAATATTATTGAAAATCAACGCTCGAGTAGTAAGATGCAACTCTCGCATGTGAAGTGAGGCAATCTCGCATACTACAGCCCCTCTCGAGTCTGTCCTAGTATGCCCTATGCCAGAAATGTTCACCCCTGCCTGATGTCGTTTAAGTCCCAAGCGTTTCACACACCCTTCAGTTATGAATGATGACTAGGATGCACTATCCAATAATGCACGCACAACCTGGTATTGGCCACTACTAATGTCTGGCATCTGTGTAGGCCATGAGCTGCACCACAAATTGGGCACAACATATGCTTATCTGTATTGTCCCAAACTGAAACAAGGGTTGCCTTTTATTCTGCTGACTGGCTATTGTTTACATGGCTCATTGACCAAAATTTGTTCCAGGAGGAAAATTTCCTCTGAGAGGGTGGACTCTTACAGGTGTAGCGAGCAGGAGGTTGATCGTCGGCAGCAAGCTGAACATGCTCCACAGCTCTAGCCTTCCGTTCCAAAAACTTGGGTAGCTTGGAATACGATGTAACATCCTCTTCGTGGGAGAGTTCAAATGCCTGCCTGAGTGGTGCATCCAACTTTTCGAGCAATATATTTAGCAGCAGGAAATCCCACTGAAGCACTGGAAATTTCTGAGCCTCCAACACACTCAAATTTTCTTCCACTACTGTAACAAACTTGGTTAACCCACCTTCTTTCTTACTGTCAACCTTTTGTAGATGCAAGATCTTCTGGACATGTAGTGTTGCTGCGAGTCTCAAACTTTTGAACCTCTTCTCTAATATTTTCCAAATTACCGAGTAATTGCTTTCGGTGACCTATATATTGTGTACCAACTCACCGGCCTCCCTTTGTAAACAACCCAACAAGTAATGAATTTTCTGGATTTGGGTAAGGTGCGGAGCTTGACCAACAATTGACTTAAATAACTGTGAAGCCTATCCACTCAGCTCTATTGCCACTGAATACCGGCAATGGTAGAGGTGGTAGCACTGCTGTTGGGATTGCTAACCTTTGTGAACAATCACTGTGGGTCGTGTAATCGTGTTCTTCTTCAGTTTACTATACACCTTTTTTAGTACACGGAAAACTGTCTTGTAAGTTGTAAACTGTTCCTTGCACTCACTTAACACACTCAGGCTATGCTGCAGCCGCCATTTTATTTAAAGATGTGAATAAGTGTATATCCAACAAACAAGATGCACAAAAAGCACTGTATAAAACAGCAGAATAATCACGTGCTTGTACACGAGCGAGAAACGTGGATTAAAAATTCATCTGACTGGCGGAGATCGTTATTGCAGCGTGTTTATTGACATTGAGTTTGGGCGCGATGTGCCGTAAACAAAACCCGACAATAACCGCAGAAACTTTCCCGTTTGCAGTCACTGGACCGTTAAAAGGTGTATACTACACTTCTAGCGTACATTTCCGTAAACAAAATTGTATCTCCCGTAAATAATCCTGCCCGGAGGACCAAAACTGTTTAGGACAAGCAGTCATGCTCATCCTCCATTTGCGCCAACTTGCGACACTACTGCCCTCTCATAGCAAACAAGCTGCTAACACTTGCCTGAGCAAAAAAAAAAACAGAACAAGTAACATATCACGAATACCGACACATCAGAAGCTTTTTTTTGTTTGTAAACAGCTTCAATACTTGCATTGTGTCTTTGTACCTTGGCCAACTGCTTTTGCTCATTCGATGCTGTGTTGACAGCTTGGGCGATACCAATCGTGGCTCCGATTAGGCCTCCGAGGGCCGCGAGTGCAGGCAAAAGCAATGGAAAAAATCAGATGGTAGATATTTTCTTAGACTTGCCGGCTTTCCTTCTTTTTGTAACTGTTTTTCTTTTCACTTGTGCCTATCTTTTACTCTTATCACCCATGCCCATTTTCACTTGGCAATGATCAGGTTGGAAACACCCTACACTGCTATTTTTTTGCAGAGCCCGGCATCTGTTGATTTTCTTATTTCGTCCGCCTTCTGTACAAGTATCTTGTCTGCCCGGTGTCTGGCTTGCAAATCCTTGTGCTGGGAATAGGCAATGTAGTGTTGCTTGCATGCCTCATTCAGGGCATTTGTGCCTGTCTTGTCGCGTGACAGCCTTTTAGCTAGCTTACTTCCTGGCCCGCAGAATCTGTATCCAGGAATGTGCAACTAAAACAATAGATTATTGATCAGCGTAGCAACGACCCTGGTTACAACTACAATCTCACCTCTTCAAGACATTGTGATGAACTGAACGAGAAAAGTATAAATATGCTCCTTTTATACATTTTCGTTTCAGTATCAGTCTAGATTTGGATCAGTATGGACGTATCACATATTCCAATATGACATTTCGATGTGAATTCTGTCAGAAGCTGTTTTCTCAGCGTGATACTTTAAAGAGACATTCTAAAATTTGTAGCATTGGTTCTCCGTCGCCAGCACCGCCAGAATATTGCAGTGGTAATATACGTATTATCAAGCCAGATGTTACTCTACCCATATACAATCACGCCAAAGATGATGATATTACCCAAGAATCGCGGCATGGAAGCCTATTTCCGAATACAATGAGGTGCATCATTGCATATATATATATATATATATATATATATATATATATATATATATATATATATATATATATATATATATATATATATATATATATATATACACACACACACACGCACGCATGCGCGCGCGCGCACACACACACACACAAAAAACAATTTAGGGCTGAACTATGAAGGCATATGTGCGAGGATAAGACTTTTTTAAAGTTCGATTTGAGTTCAGTTCGAGTTCGACGAACTATAGCATAGTTTGGTTCGAGTTCGGTTCATGTATAAATTTAAAGGATGAGTTCAGGTTCGGTGCGATAAAAATATTCTGGGTTAAGTTCTAGTTCGGTTCGGTTCCAAAATCTGGGTTTGTCCCACCTCTAGTATATCTTCTTTCTTGTAAGGTACGCTGACATTAACAATAACAACACATCTCACATACACAATACACAACACATTAAAACTGCAAACAGTGGCTGCAGTGCCAGATTGCGCTGCTTGGTTTGGTAGTTGGTGCTGCTACCGATAGATCACGCACAGTGTTGAAGGCTGATTGGCGAGCACTGCTTGATAGTTGGTGCTGCTACCGATAGATCATGCACAGTGTATAAGGCCGGTTATCCAACCCAGATACTAAATCAAAATGCCAGCTAACATTTAGCTGTAAATGTTTTCTCTAATCGATGAAGCTTGTATGTACTTTACAAAGGTTACCTTGACCACTGTGCATTTTTATAGCACCCTTCCACCATACTGCAGTGTCCTACAACTCGCCGCTTGATGAAGCTGGCTTAGCCAGTGAAACACCACTGTCGCACAACCACGTGAAAAATGTGTTGTCCTTTTTGTGTGTGTGTGTGTGTGTGTGTGTGCATGCATGTGCATGTGTGTGCTTGTGTGTGTGTGTGCACGTGCGCATGCCTGTCGACAAGTACTACACTGTGAGTACTTGACTTCCAATCCTTTTATATATTGTTGGTAGCCTACTAGTGGCCTACTTGCAATCTTGATTTACATTCCAGTTTCAAGTGGTTGTAGAGCTGTGCAGACTTGAATCTGCTTCTGCCAAATTTTCTTATGCTGACAGACTCAGCGCTTCTGTCGATATATGAATTACAGATAATTTTTGGCCGATCTGACAAACATAAACATTGCCTTATTCTTCAGTATAAATAATTGATGTATTGCCTTCGTGAACTTTGAAAGCATCTGGAAACGAAAGCCTCATTAAAAATTACGTTCAACTTCCAATGTTTTCCAAACAAATTTTGTAGTTTTTGTCCTAAGCTCCAACCAGCTAAGATGACAATCTACCAGCCTGACACTGACTGAGGGTCCATGTGGAAGTAGTAAAGGGTAGGAGGAATCAACAAGCTGTGGAAACCATTGTGTTGTGGTATGTCAAGCCAATCTTCCTAGCCCGTGTTCTAGAGATCAAAGACCCAGCAAACCATGTTCGAGTTGGATGGGACAGACAGTGGAAACAGCTGCCTGCTGTATCAGGCACATGACATAACATCACTTTGTTCGCACAAACACACACCAATGAAATGGTGGCCATTAAAAGGAAGGCAACTGACCATACAATAACATAAACACAATGTGGATTTTTTCTGTTTTGAAAAATTCTTGCTACTTTTCCTTTTTAATCGTAACATGGCTATTTGGTATTTATTAGGGATGGGCCGATACCGATTAACAGACGATACCACGACCATCGGCATCGGCGGCATCTGAACATTATTTGCAGATTATTATTCACAGATTAGTACCACTAGTTTATTTAACACAATGTTAAATAACCCGGCATACAACATCTCATAAAGCATTAATTTACCGCATCCATCAATAAGATATTCTGTCCGAAACCCAAAGTATATTCTGGGTAATATTGTTTTTCGATGATTTGTTCCCATTGTTTAAATTTGACCAGATTTTCTGTTGGTACATTCGCCAAAGATTGTGTGCATCATTCGTTTTAGACACTATGTGAATGCAAAACAACGCAGTTAATCGACAACTGGTGCTATCGATAGTATTGTATACATCCCGCATGTATTTTGCGTTTTATTTTTTTCTTACATTTTTACTGCATTTGTAGGTTGGCAACAATGAGATAGTAACCTGTATTCTTATTCTTCTCAAGCGTTTACTGCACTTGTAGGTTGGCAGCATTGAAAACGAATCACACATTCTTTGACACAGTTTATTGAAAATGTAAAGTGAAAACAGATACACTAGATTTTTGAAGGGAGTAGTTCTTATTGGAATCTGTCTGCTGCGGTTTTGGTTAAAGTTTTAAAGGTTAGAATAAGACTCGGCACGTAATACTTGGCAAAAATTGTTGCAAATATATCAGTTGTCATTTTAACCAAGGGATTGAGAATTGCTTGGCCGAGGAAGGAATACAAAGCAAAAATATTATATAAATAAAAAAATTTGCTTAATTTCAAGAGAATATTTAATATTAAAATAATTTCAAAAATTTATTTTTAAAGGCATCTTTAGGCTGTTGGTTTAAACAAATACGCATGTTGAGGTTATGTATGGTATTTCTCAAAGCTAAAATCCAAGTCCGCATCAGATTGCCTATCTTATCATTTATTATTAAAATTAGTGTTGTATTACATTTCTATGCTGCAGACACCTAATACAAAGTGCTTAAGTGTTCACAAAATTGAATACAAATTTAAGTAATAAAAAGTATTTCCAAATATTGGGAATTGGGAATTATGATTGTGCTCATCAAAGCTGGTATCGGCATCAGTGTAATCGACGGCATTGGCAGTTGAGAATCGGTATCGTTAGTATCGACAAAATGTGGTATCGGCCCATCCATAGTATTTATGCTATTATTTTCTGTGACATTCTACGACCACCCACACCTGCAAACCAGATGTTGAATTCTGGAACATACATGGAACATAGAAAGTGTTCCCTTCAGATTCATTATTAAAAAGGCTCTATTGTATTTACGAGTTCATTTGTAACATTTTCATTTTAAAATTAAATTCTGTGACATCAATTTATTTTGATTCTTCCTATTCATAAACAAATACCAGTAAATCATACCAGCAAAGCTGCGCCTGAGCTCACACAGCCGATACCACCTGTACACCATGAAGACCTGCTTCCAGCTGCCCCACGAGATGACAGCAAGTACAGCTCCACCTATGAGGTAGGAGCCATCCCTGCTAAAGCTACCCGAAGGCCGAAGACTCCCGAGACACCCCAGCGCAGGAAAATATATGTCCCTGCACCACAGCAGAATGGCAGTTGATACCTGCAGCTCAGCTTAGCAACAGTCATGCTAAGTTTCTCTGCTCTCCTAACTAGAGACCACCAGTGATCACCAACCAACAACACCAGACTTCTTCAAGAATGAGCTGCAGCCCCAAAGTCGTCATTCCCCATTTTACACTTGCTGTCAAACCCACACCCCACATTTCCCTTTAGTCCCTTCAGGACACCATCAGCTTCAGTTAGGGTTTAGTTGTTATCACTGCTACCTAATTTGTTGATCTGTTTTCTTTTAGTTTGCTTTCAGGGAAGCCTATTCAAGCCAAATGCCCCATTTACCTGTCTTTGCATTACATTCTGAGAGTTAATCAGTGCATTGGTTACAGTAGGAGAGTAGGGATCACCGTGTTTTATTCTGGATAGAATAAAACATGTATTCAGTTTAACTGCCATCTGCTCTTTCTTGTGCGAAATGTGCTGAGTCATCCCTGGTGACATCCCGCAAAGGAGAGGCAGGGAACCACGGATATGATACTGGTTTTGCCAAACTTAGTGTAGGACTGCGGCCTGTCCCCTAAAAAGGACTTGTACATCACCAAAGCACAACCCATTAGACGGCCACCCATACTGTGGACCAGGCACGCAAAGGGTACATGCACACATATGGTAGAGCCATGGCCACTACCAAGAGACATGACAAAGAGGCTAGAGTTCCCTTGTCAGCTAACCCATTACCTCCACCGCATATAAACTGGCTGGAGGGAGTACCTGGTATGGCAAGGAAGGATCTACCCCTTCTGGGATACTCTCCAGCTGTGTTATCGTTGCTTGCCATCCCGTTGCAGAACTGAACCACAGTAACTCATCCCTGGTAAATGCTGTTCACCCACAGGAGGGTTAGTAAGTGGAGCGACAGCATGCAAGCAATTCTTAAACAACCTGTCCCAGCCTTCAGCTACTTAACCCCCCGGGAATGAGCTCACGCAGCCTGCCAACTGCTGAGGCTTAACCTCACAGTTGCTCCTGTCACTTTTTTGGTACCCTGGTGAAACTCCCCAGAGCTGCAAACCCAGTTATTGAATGTACCTCCAACTAGGGCTACCTTTGGAACTAGGTGTCGAGCCAACAGATGATGAATGACCAGCCCCACCAACCAGCACCAGCAGGCCAGAAGCTCACCAACTGCAGCCGAACCAACCTCTCACAGCACAGAAATAAGAGACTTACACCAATTGAGACTGTGATGCGCTCCTGTCCTTTGTCTATCACACGTCAATAGATACGATAGGGGTTTCTTAAGTGGCTACCAATGTAGGGCAAACAGGCTAACTTAAGCCCGATTAATTAGACAGGATCAGATCAGCACTTCCCCAAAATAACGAAGAAAGGCCAGGAGTAAAACCCAGTGGCATCCACTCCAGTTAGCCAACAACACGTCTGAAGTGGGAGACAGCGTAGCCACCACTGGCGAAACCGCATCTGCCATGGAGTCCGACAACCCCGACACAAGGTGCCGCATTGCCTCCTGCAATGGTGCGGAAAAATTCTTAATTGAGTGCACGTACTGCCAAGGTCATTTCCACTACAGCTACCCATGGTGGAATGACGAATCCGCACCACAGAAGGCTGAGAGATTTGGTGTGAACAGTACCGCCAACAGCAAACCACCCACTGCGACTGGATCACATATCCAGGTTACAGTATAAACACAGTGAGGTGTATAACCTGCAACCAGACTTTTTACCAAGGCTGTATAGGGTGACCTGGCGACAGCTTTATTCGCTCCGACTACCCCTGCGAAAAGCTGAAAAAATTATTTAGGTTGAAAGTATTTCTTCATGAATTTATGACTAACCCTTCAAGAAGAAATGTTACTACATGAATAATATGATATATTTTACTTACTTTTAAAGAAAAGCTAATCACAATGAAATAGGTGTGTCTAACCAGGCTGTATGGTAGCAGCATCTTTCTTACATTGTAAAACTTTTGTGGGTGTTATATATTTGTGACTTGAGCCATTTTGCTTCCCAGCAAAGGCTGTTTCCTCCCTGCTTCCTTTTTACCCAGTGGTGACATCAGGTAAGGGGACCCTTGTCAAAGTTGACATGTACAGTCTCAGCACTACAAAGATACATACAACCATAGGACAAACAGTATTTAAGCACAAAAAGCCTTTGTCAAAATCTTCTGTCTCGTGGCATGCCAATTTTGGAGGACTAATTGCTACCGGAATAAAAATTATGAATAGAAGCACATAGTAATTTTTTGCATCTAACACAAACTTAAACTTATGGGTAAATACGTTAAATTTATCTTGGGCTTGGTATTGACTCCGACATACGTTAGTAACCTAGTTTAAGCGTGAAGTTTTGTGTTTAAACTGTTTGCGTTTAGATTTTCCTTAACTCTAGTTAATCTAACCTCAATCCGGAGGACATAACACAACACAATAAATGGACGTGCATACTTTGAAAAGTAACCACTTCTCAATGCATTGCTGACATAACACTATCCGTTCACTGCTTAATGTACTGACGAAAACGACTCAACGTGCACGTGGTGTTCTGCTACGATTGATGTTTTGTTAGATGGGTAGTATTGTATGCGGGTTGCATAGATATGGAAAAATAGGCACAACTCACCCCGTAAATGTATATCCCCTCTCCCTCTGATGGACTAGTTACCACAGTCTTCAATCTGGAGTACCTTTTGAAGGTGGAAGCCCTTGCAACTCTGGTGGTGTAGCAGGTGTCACTAAATTTTCTGTTTGATATCAAAAGTCCCTCTACTAGTTTCAAATGTACGCTCATGGTGAAACCAGCAGTGGTTTGCTTTGTGTCTGCTCTACAGTGGAGAAGATAATGTGTTGTGCATTCCAGTGATTGCACTATATCTGGTAAATAGTTGTCTATGCAAAAGTTATAACAAACTTTGACAGGATATGTTTGGATCATTAGCCTGCTGATAATTTAAAGGGAGGGTTGCTGGATGGTTTAAGAGCTAGTGAGCTCTTGCAAGAGGGTCATATACTGTATGTCAACAATAAAAATGCTGTTTCCTAATAATTTTTTATTCCTCTAAGTTAAAGGCAAATCTGCAAGGTTTGTATAAAGTAATTTTTTGATGTACTTCTGGAAACGAACGTTCTTTTGCTTCTATGAGCTGTACGATTCCACATGGTGTTTTTTTTAAAAAACATTATCATATTTACAGTATTTTAAACCGACACCGAATGCAAGCCGACCCCTATCCTTTTAAACACTCGGAAAAAGAAAATAATATGATACCAAATGCAAGCTGAATTTTCGATGTCCCCTGCACACTATCAGCTAAGAGAGCATGCAGTGATTTTATATTCCCACTATTAATGCCTTTATTCATTTATTCTATTTATATTTTTCCATTAATCCTCATATATGAGCACAAATTCTCCAGGATGTGAAAAAACACGTCAATGCGTAAATAGAAAACACGTACAAACAGTTTATTTAAATCTTTATTTATCTGTCACAGATAACAACCACAAGTTAGCAAACCTCCGTGCTGAAATTAATTTAATTGCATATGAGATTATCAATGTAGTAACATCTGGTAACTTAGTGCATGAGCGAACACTAAATTGTGCACCTGGAAGGTGTCTCGAAGCAAGAAGCAAGATGGTGGCTTGTGAATATTTATTCCTTTAAAGGCGTGCGTGGTAACACTGTGACTGCTGTATCCATAACAAAGGTGTATGTTCTTAACCCGTGTCTGTTATTCTATGGAAACTTCCTAAAAGGTTAATGCGTACTAGCCAATGTCCAGTAAATAAATATGTCTGCAGTATGTTACTTTAATTTACACGTTACATATTACTTACTCTTTTTTATTTTATGATGATCTTATTTGTGGAAAGTAATAGAAAACATAAAAATGTGAAAAACAATTTTGTTTGCAGATAAACTAAAAATCAAATTGAAAACATGTAAGTGGATACAAGTAGTGTTATTTTGAGAATTTTTTTAATTTTGTTTATATTAATACAGTAAAACCTCTATATAGTGAACCTCTTTATAACAAAAACCTCTCTATAACAAAGACTGCGTCTGGTTCGGTCAAAACTGTATTTGATACAATGCATTTTCTACTCTTCATAACAAATTATTTTTCTATCTTTGGCACAAAACCTCTCTATAACAAAGACTGCTGATTATATTTACTTTCCATTTATATTTCTCCTTTTTTAACAAAACTTTACTTTGAACTGTGAAAAAAACCTACATGTCACATATTTCAAATAAAAAACAAAATTAATAAAAGCCATAGTGTTTGTTAACTTCTGTAGAAGCTGTACTGTCTTACTCTGTGTGTACCATGTATTTTTTTTATCATAAGAGTTTTCATTACTTATTGAAAATTTAAGAATTTTGCAAATATTTTCTTTACATAATGTAGCTCCAAACAAAATTAGTGGCTAATTTTTTTTCTATGACAATGGTAATTTATTAATAGTGGCCATATTATTTTACTGTATAAGTGTTCAAAGGCAAATCCTTTTAATACTTTTCTTAAATTAGTCAATACAAAAGAACCAATGCTACTCAATTCCAGCGGCAATTAGATTCAAAATTGACTGCATTATAAAAATAAACACAATGTAAATCACCTCTCTACAAAGAACTGCTCAATAACAAACACCTATATCTTTGGTCCCTTCAGTTTTGTTATAGAGGTTTTACTGTAGTAGATCATGCTTTATTTATTTTGGCAAAATCTGACGTAATTTTTATGTGGGAGTTGACGACTTACCTTTCTTATTTAATTTACAAATACTTGGTCGTAACTGTATGTTATATTGTCTGTCCCAATTCTAAACTGAGACGTGATTTTGGAAGATTCAAATTGGTAAAAAAAAGTTTGGCTTACAATGCAGCAAATACAGCATGTGTGTATTATTTTCACTGTATATTTCAATTCTCAGATTTTTAGTCTCAGTGTCTCTAAGAATGTCTAAATCTAATAAAATTAACATTAATTTTATCCAAATTTTTTCGTTAACAGGAAACAACTTCTGATAACAATTACAATTTTTCTCCTGAAATACCTACATGGGTAAACTGCTTCAAAAAAATTTGCTTCTTACTCTCAGTCCAGTGTAGAAGAAACAATCCTGAATATCAAAGATTTGGAATAAAAAAAATCTTTTTTAGATTAAAAATTTGTAAGGAAAGTATTTTTAATATGTATTTAAAATAAATAAATTTAAAAAAAACAGATAGTTAATCTATTTACTCTTACACATCTCTTTACTATTACAAATCTATTTAATCTTTGTTACTTCAAAGGCAAAATGTTAGTGTTTAGAACATGATAAAATTGGAATGAGCAAAATGTGGTTGCCATTGAGGTCCTGGAATGAACGCCAGTAATGGAAACGTGTGAGTTCTCACTCAAAACCTACTTTTCTTCAGTTTTGTCCACCACAAACTTCACACATAGGTGTCTGGGTAACAAACACAGACTTCAGTGGTGACAAGTAGTGGTCTGACTAAACCACAAAGGGAGTCACAAACCAGAAAACAAAAGCTTTTCATTATCTCTATGTTTTGCAGTCACTGGTCCCACAACTGAGTTACTTACTTGGCCTGAGCTTCCGGAGGGAGGGTGTTGATCTCCACACCACCTGGTTTCAGCTCAAACACCCCAGCACTGCCATCTGAAAGACAGCATGCCAGCACATTCACTACCCCTGGGTTCCAGGCAAGTCCTGTCACGCTGCTTTGGGGGTTGGTCGACAACCGCACCTCGCACGCCAGGCCGACATTCTGCACACACACCCACACACATTTATCAATAACCGTGTATCCAAGTTTTCAAGTGCTATTCTCATTAAGGCATTATATTTAACTTGTAACAAGTCAGGACTAATATCCAAGCAATTTAGATTCAACTAGAGGTGGGAAGTGTCTTGGTTAGTCAAGCAGAGTCAAGTTGTTATAAATCAACTTTACTCGAAAATAGAGACTGGGGATGAATTTCGAGTTACGATCATTGTACTCCAGGATGACTACATTTTGCTATGTTATGAATGTGGCAAATGTTGATTACTTATAAACTAAAAACTATTTTACACAGAACTAAACTATTAAACATTTAAATCATGTTCAGAAGATGATCTTTTTAATGCATTACGCATGTACACTGGAAACTCATCAAATTATCTTGACACAAAAGGAAAAACCCAATGAATTAGGTTTTATTTTTGTCATGGCAACAAACCCACAAATTAACTTTTTAAGGCATAAAAACAAGTCTATACGAATACATAAAAATCCATTAAAAACAAAATATTAATTTAACTCAATAGGCAGCTTTACACTGGCTTTACAAACGTGATAAATTTTTAAAAAATTTTGCTTTACCATGCATTGTAAAAGATTATTGTGCAGTGCACAAAACAATTAAAAACAACCAACAAACATGGCTGCCAGCTTTTGTGTATTGCATAGAGTAAGGTATAATCTATTTCATATAAGAATTCCATTTTTTGACAGTCACCTATTCTGAAAGCCTGGCCTTCACACAACAGACATTGAAGAAATACATGAACACAAAAGCATTCTTAGACAAAGTGTATATGTATTTTATTTTATGTCATTACCAAAACAACTGTTATCAGTGTAAGAAAGTAAACTTCGGGTTTAGCATAATGTGTAGGTGTTTCAAACCAAATGGAACTTCAACTGTGTGTGATAGTTCAGTTACATTTATAGCTAGTGCTAACATCGCCACGTGTATGCTTAATATTAATTTTTAAACATTTATATATCAATTTGATGCAATATATTTCAAACCCGAATCATTTTGAGGCAATACGAGATCAAAAATTTACTTTTAAACAGATGTGATAGATAACTTTTACAATACAATATTGGAGTAAACAAAAAAGATTGTGCTGCCATCTGTTGGCAAGCGCGTAGGTCTTGCTTCGGAAGCAACGCTTCAATGAAATGACTTGTGTTTCATGTGTAAAATACAAATATACGAACAAATTTCCTAGATGTTTATATTTTCCACGAGCTCTATATATATATTTTTAACAACGTATTTCTGTATGCAGCAATTCTGCTTGCTAATAATTTCAACACAGTCTGTAATCACAAAGCCTTTCTGAGACCAGCTAGCTATTTTGAGTTTCGTGTGCCCTCCAAATTCAGCAACAAAGAAAGAAAGAAAAAAATTAATGTTATTTAGCTATTGAAACCATGAAGCGTTTTACGATGGAATATGGAATACTTTTTTGCGGCTAATAATATTTATGCTATGTGATATTGTCATCCAAGTGCACTCAGTATTGTGGTTAATTTATAAAAAGCCTCGTTGCATGTCGAACTGTAACTACACGATCTCACCTGTTTGATGAGCTGATGCCACTTTTTAATCACGAAATACTCAATTATTATGAATGAAAATGTGTTGTCTGACAATTTCCCCAAATTCCTAATACTTAAAAGTTTTACATATACACTGTAACGTCTTTACTGCTACTTCATTAAGAAGCACAATTACAACGTCCACATTGCTACTTCATTATGAACCACAATTAACATCTTATTAATGACGTTAAACTAAATTCACAGTCTATAACAAAAGATGATCAACAGATTTCTGTTGTGCTTTTAAGTACTCACCTACCCCTTGACTCTAGTTGTAAGTGCATTCAGCGAAATTGATGTGCGATTAGGAAACGCAAGATCAGTCATTTTGTTTGATGTGTGATGCCCAGGGGCTGTTGAGGATCATAACCATGTCTAAAGTGCTTCGGTGGGTGCTAGGTCACGCGCACATGGTGGTGGGGAGTTTCTGGTAATGATTTCAGTCTTCACGAACTACTAGAGCACGTCCAGTGTAAGACACTGGCCTGATAACTTTACTGCAGGGCACAAAATCAGGTTCCGTGAGTGACTTTGCGTTTCAGTGGATTGGCTCCCAGTGGTATACCTGGGTGACGTGTGACCTGGGGAGGCTGCTTAATCTGTATCAACTCCGTCTGGCATGAGTTTGAGCTGGATTGGTTAGTGGGCAAGCTCGAAAGTTGTGTCGGTAATAAGGATTGGTTCCACGGGTCAAGTCCCCAAAAGTTTGGGTTGTTGAGTCCTAAGGACTGGTCCTTTGAAATCTCTGGTGTAAACTGTCTCTGCAGGAGGTGCAAAGCTTGGGCTTCATCCCTCTGCGAGAGTTTCGCGAATGAGGCCAGGAGGGGGGTAAACTCCTGCAGACATCCAAAAGCAGTGAGCGCCTGTTTAATCTTCTCTCGGATACCACTCTGGCGGAAGTAGAGCATTAGGACAGAATCACACTCATGTCCGTGAAGAAATCACAGATGATGTGTTGTCCTGTACTGGTGGACAGCCATGTGCAATGTCTGCAAAATGAAAGCGGTATCCCTATCCCAGCACTCAACATTGAAACACGGTGAATACTGAGAGTCAGATCTTGCCGGTGGACAGTCCCAGAACCTGGATGAGTGTCCCAGGAGGAACTGTTTCCCCTGAATCTATTCACTCACTAACTCCAGTGCTGTGGGTACGGTGGAGAGAGTAGCCATTGAGCAGGCAAGTTGACCCCAAGAGAAGAGTACCTAGTGTCGAGGTTTTACCATTCTGTCCACCATGGTGCACAGAAAGGGTGGGTGGGTACTCTATTGATGTTTGGTGTAATCAAATAACTTCCTCGGTCACCTTTAATCATTTGGATTGGCATGGAGTCCACAGGGATAGGAATTACAACTACAGGAAAGATACCGAGGTGGTAAACAATCTGTTTATTCCTTCTTACAGGAAATAAATAGAGTGGTGTTGTACTTCCTCCTAACGTCGGCAAGAGCTTATGGAAGCTTAATCTATGCTGAGCCAGGTGAAGGCGACCTGGTCCTAAGCTAACAATGGCAGGGTAGACGAGCGTTATATAACTAACTTGAATTAGTATTACTCTTACTATGTGTTTGCCAGAAAGGGCCGCAGTGTCTAGTGTGTAGACAGCATTGGCAATGGTAAGGATCTTCCGCACAGTGTGCGGTGACGACAGGCTGGTAGAAGGATATCTCCAACAACAAGTTGCGGTGGAGACAAGGAACAGGAAGCTCCTTCGGCACAAATGTGGTGAAGGAATAGGAAGTTTGGAGCTAACGAGCAGGCTGGTCAAGATCTCCGGCAAAGTTTGCAGTGCAGAAAATGAAAACTGGTTGATGAAGACTGGTCACGAGACGGCAAGCAACCCGCTACTTATACTCTGGTTGGTGTACCCCTCCAGTCAGCTTATGAGGCAAAGTCGTTTATACAGTGTTAAAAAAACGTCATACGTCACTTCGCCCACTCTCTGCTGCAATAAAAGCTCATCCCTGAAGGAATAAGACGAGAAAGAAATTATTTTGAAGGAATGTAGAACTCTCTCAAGAACATTTTTTTCCTCTCCCAGTTTGCTTCTGTAGTTGCCTCTGTTCTGTGCATTTATCTCTGCTTGACCTTGAGCGGCGAGTCAGATGACTGCTTGGATAGCGTGTGGCCACAGGCAGTGCGTGACTTTTTATTTGTTTTCTTTCAAAGTGCTAACTGGCTAGACATCACTGTCTCTCTCTGTTGGATGGGAACTGGCGTTCTCTCTCTCGCTCTCTTCCTCCTTGCACGCAGCTATGCCAGGTTGCAAAATGAAGCTCGGTGTCATTGTTTTCATGAGCTCTTGGAGGATGGGGGGGGGGGGGGGGGGGTTGTTAGGTCAAGTTGCGAAAGGGGATCTCCCAGTGTCGGAACGGTCATGGAGCCTTAATTTTAATGTGTGCTGCCCTACAAAGTGAGCGTTAAGGCTTGGGTGCTTTCAATAAAAAGATTTACAAAGTTGAACCTGTGGAAAGAATGCAAAGACATAGTGGATGGTACACGGAATAAAATTTGACCCTTGGGAGAATAAAAATATGATTGTAATTGTTGCAATTAATATTAAATAAAATAATAAAAATTGCCCAAAGCCCCACTTGTAAGTCTTGTGTCAGCAAAGCTATCCTGCTGTGGCCACCTGGGACGGAGAATACAAAATGACCTCTACTCAGGTCTATGTGTTGCACAGCAGGTATATAGCTTATGTAAAAGAAAGCTAAGGGGGTTTGGTCAAGTTGAGCGCTTCTGTGGTGTCAGCCGACTGCTAAGCTTTGCAAAAGAATATTGTAGCAATGAAGTTAACAAATGAATAATACGTGCAAAACCCCACTATACATCAAAATAGGATAGAAACATAAAGAGTACCCTTTCAAATTATAAATCACTCACAATTATATACATTATGCAAATTTCATCACAACCTTTAGTTTGGTTTAGAATGACTGTGTTAGGTTTGTGATTTTTTGATGTGACTCTACACAATGCAAATTGTGATAGTTAGCAAAAGACATGCTGTGATTATTACTACATGATAAGGCTGATGCTTCTTCTTGAAGTGATTCTACACAAAACAAGACTAAGTTATTAAAATGCAAAATTATTTATGGCAGTTACATTGAATTTGACTTTGATTTGAAAATAGAGAAAGTGCAAATTGATTCTGCACAACGCAAAGAAAATGAGGTCAACAAACTCAGAAACTTTGTACGTTTCTGTCCATGTTCTTTCAACAAGAATTTAGGCATCTTCCAATGTTTTTACACAAGTGACATCTTCTGTCACTCATAATACGTGGCACTGTCACTAGGTGTCCAAGTGTTCACATAAACAACTTGACGCGTGCTGCTTAATCATACTACTATAAATGATTGTGACTCATCTCACGCCATGCCAGTATATCTACTTCACCCAAGTGAGAGTCAAACCCCGCCAACCTGTATACACAATGTTGCAGGCCGCCACAATCCTACAGGGTGCCCGATCACGTTGATACGAAGGTTGCGCAAGCCAGCGGACACACCGCCCTCCCCTCCCCCGTGCTGAGAGCCAACAAGCCGCCAACCGCCTCAGGGCACGGCCGAGCGCCACCGAACATACACGAAGCAGAGAGATGACCAGAGGGCTGCTACTCCCACTCCGGCCTCGTGATAGACGGACGTCACACCTCCCCCCACCCCCCAAGCCCGCCGTTGCACCTATCCTTTGGACTATATAAGTCCGTGCACGGCAGGGCTCGTGAGTTATTTCTTGCAGTTCCTTGAGCTCGCTCCACCACTTCTAGTGCTGGGGGCCTCCGAGGACCTCCAAATCTTCAGCAGCCTACCAGAGGCTGCTCCCAATGTCGACAAAAGTATTCAGCAGCAACCAGTGGCTGCCGCCATTGCCATCACAAGAGGCTTTAGTGACGCCAATAGCTACCACTTACCAGAAGCTTCTTCTGCTACAGTCTTCAAGATTAACACTCCCTGCTATTAGAGCAGTGGACCTTTAACTTTTTTGTCTTGTGTTGATACCTCACAAATAGTTAGCAACGTTAAGTATTTGTATTTAGCAGTTGACTATTTATTTTCCAGCTTAGCCTAGAACCCGGTCACATACACATGTTCAGTGTAGGTTACTTCCAGCATTCCTTCTGCTTGGTAGGAGAAAGCACCTATCACTGTATTTATTACGTACTTAATAAATACAGCTTTGTTCTTCTAGCCACGAGTATTATTTATAGAAAGTAATTCACTGAGTCTGCTGGGAACGGGAGACGTTGTGCACTGCCAACCAAGGTCGGGTATTTAAGTACGAACTAGACCACAACTGGGGATCCCCTTCAGGAATCCACCAGTTCTATACATACACCATTCGACGGCCACTTATTCTAGACCTCCAGGGATAGAATAGCAAAGTCACAACCACTAGAAACTTCTCCAACCAGGGAAGAGACAGTAAGTTTGGGTTGTATCTCTACCAGAGCACCTAGGTGCTGGCGGGGTATTTTCTCAAATGTTATGGCCTGGTCTTGGTTGCGATATCACACCCAGTAGTAGCAGGAAGACGGCCCATACGGCTCAACACTTCTGATATGCCCGCCAGTGGTTGGGTCTTCTAGAGCACCAAGCTCGTTCCAGCAGCTGCTACTGGCCAAACCCTATTATAGGGAATTGTTTCACATCCGCGGTGCACGACCTATACCGTTCAGGGGCGTACCACACACTATTCCATTTAAGGTGAGGCACGGCTCACGGAGAGAATAGCAAAGGACAGCTCATCTCGCTGCCAAGCAGCAGTCTGTATTGGCTCCCCCAAGTTTGGACAGACAGGCGGAATGAGACAACACTGCCCTTAGTCAGGCTCTTGGAGAAACCGACTTCTCCCATATTCCGATATATCACCTTTCCACTGCATGTCCGTACCCCTAAAGACCACCACCCCATCCTGCATGGTCTGGTACAAGGGACTGAGGTAAGATACGGGATCACCGGGAATCTGCGGTACTGTGATAGCCAACACGGTATCACCGACCCACAGCCAACAGACTGCACCACCTGTTCCAGCCAGCGAACAGCAGCAGTACAATCAGCCAAAGTAAAGTTGTTGAGTAAGCCAGGTAAACCCGACACCTACCGCCAACTACCTACACGTAAACCCACAGTGGGAAAGAAGGTAGTCATCGATAGCAAATCAAAATAATGAGCCGCATACATAAACTGGATTAGAAAATCCCTACCGCAGCGTGCTTGGTCTAGCGCAAGCAAATTCAAGATGACCCTGCCGAATGGCTAGTAACCGGGGCACGCGTCAAACTTTATATCGCAATTAATGGGCCATTACACATTGGCAAGTTATGTAATTAAGGAGAGATAAGAGCAGCCGATACGGCTGCAAGAAGGCGAGTTGCCTTAATAAACCTTTCTTAAGGCAAGCATTGCACTTAAGCTAAGCATCCAGAAAATGTTTATAATTACGTAGCTACATTGTTCATTAATTACATACATCGGAGGTATGTGTTAACTGGGTAGCAAATGGAATGGTGTACTGACTGATATCAATCTTTAAGTTTATTTATGTGTGGCACAATCACTCACTGTTTTCGGCGTTCACTTCATCTTCGGTGGCCGCCACCGCTTATGTGGCGGTGCATACTGTGGATTTGGCCAGGTGAAGCAGACAGGTGGCCTCCAGGGAGCCTCTCTGTATCTGTCCGGTACCAAGCTGGCCTCTGTATCTGTCCGGTACCAAGCTGGCCTGGCAGGCGCGGGGCGGTTGCATTCGATGTGGAAGGGTCGGCCGTAGTGGTGTGGCTGTCCCCAGTCAGCAGTGTTCCAGGGCTGACCTCCAGGTGCTGGGAGACAAGTTGCGGCTGTACCGTTGAGCTCACCGGTGGTCTGCATTTACATCAGGGGTAGTCTGTGTGAGCTACCCCCTCTGTAGTTGGGACCGGAGCTGGAAGTCAGGCAGTGACCCCCAGGTCGGCCCTCTTGGTCCCGGTGTCAGATGGCTCCGTTGCAGTGAGGGGTAGTCTGTAGGCTACATCACCCACCCCCTCAGTCACTTGAGGTGGAGCTGAGGTTCGGGCTGTGACCTCCAGCTCAACAGCTCTGATTTGCAGCCCCATCTACGTCCAAGGTTGAGGGTCTGAATCTTGGTTGTGTTATCGGGTGGCTCTGTTGCCTTCTGGAGTAGTCTGGAGGCTACATCGCCTACCCCCTTAGTAGCGAGGCACTGGGGGCTGTGACGATCTTGTAGACTGGGTGTGCGCCTCTACAGCAAACCCTCGAACTTGCTTATCTCTGCTAAGGGTGTCGATGGCTCAGTGAATAGTAAAATCTCCTTATTGGGGTTAGGGCGACGCGTGACGGCTTTGAGTAGGTAGTACAATCTCTCTTACCCAAGTGTCTGTAATCCTGCCATGATGCTTGTAGACCCCATAGGCACGTGATTTATTGTACTAGAGCGTGAATGACTTGCCCGAATGAGCATTGGTGCTCGATTATGGAACGAAGTTGGGAGTAGAGTACGCATGCCAACTGCAGAGGAAAGCATCATGCGTCAACTTAACACATATATTTTACCAGTTGACAAAAAAAGTCCAACAAGATACAAGATTTACAACACTAACATGGCTTTCATACCAGATAGTGTTTCCTACAAATAAATAAAAATCAGTGAAAAGTACTACTCTCCACCTACCATTCTCTTTCCAATCAGCAGACAAAACCACCAGATTGTTTCCTAAAAAGTTTTCCCACTGGCAAAATCCAATGTGCACATGAATTTAATTTTACACTTTATAAATATCACCCACATATGAAATGCTACACAGACAGGGATGCCACTCCTTACACAATACCTAAGAACAATATCCTACACATATTTTTTACTCATTAATTTATTACATTTACCCTTGTTTTGATACCATTATACTTGTATGCAACACATCTTGTAAGATGCATAAGATTTACAATCTGTGGCAGTGGAAAAACTAGGGCTGCTACAGATATACACATCTAATTTCCCTGACTTTTCCAGGTTTCCCAGAACGGAGAAATTTCCCAACTGCATTTGTAAAAAACTACAATGGAAAAGAAAACTGTACTTTAAAATTTAAACAAAATGTAATGCGCAGAAAGTACTATTCCTGACAATAGTCTACAGCACACTAAGTACAATTCTTTGCTTGCAATGTGGTGTCTCTCAAAACACTGTTTTTTTCTCCCCCCCCCCCCCCCCCCTTCCTTCCCTTTCCCCTCCGTTCCTATCCTTCTCCTTCCCTTTCTCCTGATAGGCAACCTCCCGTGCCACAGTCGGTTGGTGCCCCACTGATCTGGGGTGCGGAATGCTCTGGGTTCGAATCCCGGGTAAGGTATGGGTGTTGCTTTAAGTTAGATTATAAGTTAGTCTGTAAGCCGTTCCCTGCAAGGCTTTCATGCATAAAACCAGGAGACGTTAAAAAGCCCTTTACAATACAATACTATACAAAATTTTTTCTGGTACAATAGCTTTTTAACTAGTGCTGCTAATGTTTTGGCAATACAAAAAATTTGTTACCTTAGAGTGTATCGTAGGTTTAAATTCTCAGGATGTAACCATTTTCTCTGACCATTTTCAAATTCATCACTTTATCAAGTTTTTAAGGTTTTCCAAACCTGTAGCAATCCTGAAAGTTCACTTTACAATATGCTAGAAAACTCCAACTCACATTAGTGGCCACAGTGGCTGAGCGGTTAAGACTGCTCGCCTTCCACCAAGGCAAATGCGTTCAATCCCCATCCGGTTCATTCCAGATTTTTGCAAGTGGGAATCATGTCAGACAATGCCACTGGTCAGCGGGTTTTCTTGGCATTTCCCCCGCCCTTCCATTCTGGCACTGCTCCATACTCACCTCACTTCACCCTCATTGGCTCTCAAGACCTTGTTAAAAACCGTCCAAATATCTTCACTCACTCACTTAAGTCACCATGTCTTATGAAGACTTATAAAAGTCAATGACAGCAACTTGCAAAGCACAAACAACTGTAAAGCAGGTATCTGGAGAAAGAAACACTCTGATCAGCAGCTGACCTGTGACAGGAAAGATGGTACCGAGTAGATATATGCATGGGGGCAAGAGTCCTTGTGCATGACAGCCGCCAAGTAGCTCTGGTCGCAGCTGACTGCTAGATGGGTCAACTGTGAAGGGAGTGGCACCACACGGCGAGGGAACTCTGACACATCCCCTCGCACGCTGCCCGTACCCAGACCCCTGAGGCTGGCACTCCTTATCACTACACATAGAACACACAAAGTCTGCAGTTAATAACCACTATTATCTAAAAAATACAGATATTTTTGTTTCTTGCCTACTTAATTTCTTTGGAAAGAAAAATTATAAAAGAAATAAGGAAGCCAAAACTCAATCATCTGTTTATGCTAATTTACAACAGAACACAAAATCTGAACTCTCTAATTATGATATAATTAAGACAATTTAACGTTAGATGAAATAGTAGAAGTAACCAACAAAGCTTGCAAATAATTTTCTTCACAAAGTAAAAACCATTCCTACAAGTTTTTTATAATGATAGGGGTTTCCGTAAAATGGCTCTTACCAAAAGGGTGACACTACTACATCTTGCAGTGGTGTTCCATAACCAACTCAAATTTATTAATGTATCACACGATTATGCCTTCACATTTTGTTTACAAATTATTGATGTGCTATTTGAAACACCTTTAGAATTAATTATCCCTTGTACACTTTTATTTATGATTAAGGAATATATTTTGTATAATGTTGTTGAATTCATTTAGTGTGTTTTAGTGCTCAATTTTTTATTTGGGGGACCTTATGTATTGAATGTACCATCTCTGTTCAGGATTTGAAGTTAGCTGCTACAACAATGGTCACTACTAAAGATATCTAAAGTGTGAAACTAAACCTCACACTCCCAAGATGTCTTTCAGCAATTACAGTTAATTATCGAGTATATGGTTCATACTCCTTTGGAACGAAATACGTTAAAAACTTTTAGGGATATTTGAAAAGATTTTTAAGGACCATTAAGAACACACAAAATAAATGTTTTAAATAATTATAAATTTATCTTACTAATTGCAGTAAGTCATAAGAAAATATAACAATATTGTGACTATATGCAGTTCTTTAGATGGTGATTCAAATATATACATTTGATTTGCGTTCAAGATTAAGTATGCCTCTTACATAAAATACTAACTTACATTTTGGACAATATTAAATGGATAACTGGAAACTCGAGCAAACACTTTATAGGCAAATTTGTTAAAGCCGTTTTAGTACTATGTTTTGGTAACATTTTAACTTGACAAAACACAAGTACAGTATGCATATGGTTCTTAAGACACTGAACAATATGACTCATTTTTTTGATGTAATAATCTTTATGTTTCCCATTTATCAAAAATTTAAATACATACTTTCAGCAATTACCAAAAATTAACGACTTTTAAGGACCACAAAAAAAAAGTAACTAAGGACTCAAGGACTATAGACTTCTAAGGACCATACAAACCCTGAAGAAATGTGGGTGCTCAACACATGTATTGCAAGATTTAATTGATAAGCACTCGAGAGAGAAGGATAACGATGGACACTCATAATACGCAAACTTACCACCTCGCCATCTTGGAATTCACTGCTCCTCCTGGGAATGCTGCCGGACTACTTGCAAGATACTGGATACATGTGCACTGAGCACTGTATAGTCCCACGCCCACACACACAAGTACATGAAAATTTACAGCATACCGCCTGCCGAGTACACACACAAACAGTCACACTATGTACAAAATATCACATTTTGAGAACTGGCGAGCATTATTAGGTTGGCAGGCGATACAGCTTGTGCACCAATCGACACAACTGTCCCTTTACGGTGCGCACTTCCACCACTCCAACGCCAAGGACCAAATCTCCCACAGTGAGCCCTGGTTGGATGGTTTGCCACTTGATGCGAGGTTGCAGCTGTTGAAGGTACTCATGATACCATTATCTCCAAAACTGATTGGAAAGTGCACACACCATTTTCCATTTCCAGAACAGGCTGATTGCACTACTATCACTGTTCTCATCACACAATTGAATCAGAGACAGCTACAAGAGGCCTACCAATAAGAAAATGCCCCAGTGTGAGGGCAGCAAAGTCGCATGGGTCGGATGATGATGGTGTTAGTGGTCAGGAATTGAGGACAGCTTCAACCTTAGTACACAATGTCATTAACTCCTCCAAAGTGAGAATCTGATTGCCAATGACTCACCTGACCTGAGATGGTATTTGGCTGACTTCACAGCTGCTTCCCATAACCCACCTTGATGAGGACTTGCTAGGGGAAGAAAATGAAAATTAATGTAGTGAGTCCGTGAGATGTTTTAAACAATGGGAGACTTGAGAAGTTGGATAAAGGCTTGTTGAAGCTGCCTTGGCACGCCCACAAAATTGGTCCCACAATACTAAGAGACTCGTGTACAATCCTCATCTTGACACACACCGTGATAAGACTGCAACAAAACTATCAGCAATTAGATCAGTCACAACCTCAATGTGCACTGTCTTAGTTGCAAAACAAATGATGATGGACAGGTAAGCCTTCTGAGAAGTGCCATGATGTAACTTGTTTAGTCTGATGGAAATGGGTCCAGCATAATTCACTCCCGTCTGCTCAAAAGTTCTAGAGGACATCACTCTTTCTGCCGGAAAATCACTCATAAGTGGAGGAGTGTTCACAGGTCGACACTGGAAGCACTGCACACTCTTGAAGACTATAGATTGAATTTCTGTAATATGAGAGACCGCAGTAATTGTGGTGCTGCGTGCAGATATCTCGGGTGGTAATGATCTACCAATTCTTCAACCACTGCATGGTCTTTCAGCAATATGATTGGGTGCTTAGTTACAAACTCCATGTTGACAATGGACAAACGACCTGAGAACACCATGCGAATCCAGAAAGGGTACCAAGTCTTGTATTCGTGTTGAACAAGGCTTTCCTCCATTGATGTGTTTCAAGTCGTCATGTAGGTGAGCATGTTGGATGCATTTGCATACAAAAAGGGCAGCTTCCTCCAGTTCCCAACTTGTTAAGTAACCACTCTTACGAGGTTGTGTTTTGTCATGTCTAATAAAATGCCTAACATAAGCCACAATACGAACCAACTTAGGACATGATGAAATTCGTTGGAATACAGTGAGCTATTCAGAAATTTCCTGAGTGTTCAGCAAGGTAGTTGAAAAGATTTGAACCCTGGGATATTGTCATCATGCCCGGACACAGAGGACACTGGCCACTCTGTTTAAGTGGGTGGATTAGCCAACTGTGGCCATGCCACCAGAGGTCATGAGAGAGAAGGTCTGGTGAGAGTATACCACGAGATGTATAATCAGACAGATTATCTTGAGACCTGACATATTTCCACAACTGAAGAACCCGTTCTTGAATTTGAGACACGCGATTAGCCACAAAGATTTTCAGCAAGTATGGCGGTGACTTTATCCAAGCTAGAACAATACTGGAATCAGTCCATGCATGGATTACAGAGATACGTAAGTACTGGCTCAGTAAGTTGTGGCAATAGAAGATCAATTCTACCAGTAAATGAGTCCCACACAATTCTAAATGAGGGAGACATATTTTTTTCATAGGAACTACCTGTGCCTTAGCTGTTACCAGATACACACACACATTCCCTCTAGTGTTTGTACTTCTCAGATATACGACTGCTGCATAGGCTTTCTCAGAGGAGTCGGAAAAATCATGTACTGACCACATCAGGGCATATGAAGCATGGCAAACTAAGGGTTTCAATTTCAGTCAGGCCAGCCATGAATTGATTCCATGTAGCCTGAGTTGATTGGAGTAAGAGATAATTCCAATTCAGTCCTTAATTCCCCCGTTAACTTAACTTATTATTTATTGTTCATTATTGTATTTGAATTGATGTAAACGTTGTAACGTGTCAATGCTTAACAAAATATATTTACCTTAACAGTAAAATAAGTGACTACCATCTGTCTATGTTTCCCCCATATACTCTGTACGGTAAGCCCTTAAGGCTTATCGTAACATTGATGAAGTCGCCAGCTTTTTCCAAACTCTCATAAGCCAAGTAATTCAATAAAAATATAGTAACTTAACAGCATATAGTAAAGCCTCTGTGTGCAATGGAAGTAGTAGGGATTATAATAGTGTATGTTAATATGTGATTAGTTTTGCTAATTTTAATAATGTTATCGTCAGGTTAATACAGTGATATAAGGTAGGAAATTTAATAAGGACATAATAAATAAAATGCACTAGGAATATGGTTAAGAGTTTACGTAGAAATACAAGTGTAACATTAAAAGACAAGTAGCATTTAAGCCAGCCATATGGTAAGATGACTAGCGGTCAAGGAACGCGCACAACTGCTACTACAAGGTATTCTGTACGTTAGCAGTGTCCTTGCACAACAGGCATTTCCCAGTGCGACACAAGCACATCGGCCTTCGCCATATGGCACGGCATACTCATCTCATTAAGGCCATAACTTCCTTTCAGACACGCTTCATTTCGAAATGAAGCATGTCTGAAATAGGTGTTGTTTCGAGCACGAGCAGGGAACTTTTAAGGCTAGTTTCGGAATGCTGACCCGAAGTAAAGAGGCCTTATAGATGCGCTACTGACCTTTAGACGGAGTCTAGGCAGTACAAGTGCTTTTGGAAAGTGTCAAGATTTTAACTGTGAGTTCTATATAGAATATGACACAGTTCTGGGCAGTATACCATGAGGTTACTGCAATTAGGCCTTCTTGGGATTAAGGAAGTGAGAGCAGAGGAAATTTTGTGTGTCCCGACAAGTTGTTATATAATTGGGAGATGTTTATATGACATTTGCATAAACATTAGTACATTATAATATTTTATTTATATGTGTGTTACTGGAAAATTAAAATTATTACTCTAAGTAAAATATCAGCTAAATAGAGAGAATTATTAAGTGTTTAGAGATTAATTAATCAAATATAAGTGAATAGCATAAGAATAATGAAGTAAATTAGTCCTCCGCCGCACACAGAGGACTTAAATAAGTAAATCGCCACGTACAGTATTTGATTACTCAATTAAAGACGAATATTAGATATAAGTTATGTCAAGTAGCTTAAAGTAATATAAATATTAGAGATGGGACATTCAATATTTCGATACCCCTCGATACTGGGCCGTATCGAAAGTATCAAGTATCGAGACATCCAAATCAATACTTATGTTCAATACCTTTTATTGACACGTGTATATGGCTTGGTCCACCATTTTACTTATTGTCACGAAGCAGCACTGTTTATTTTCATTCTGCAGTTTACTAGTTTCAGAAAGCTAGTGAAATGTCACATTTATTAATTGATTCAGCTAATTATTTCGTATGGACGGCAGAGAAAAGTGTAGTAAGTATTACAACAGAACATGTATTCAGGAGTTGCAAATAGGTATTACGAACAGTAAAGGCCTTGTTACAATGAACTAGTGAATTGCTGGTACCGTGCTGGTGCTGGCAGTGTGCTGGTAAATTGCTGGTCACGCTGTTACAATGAAATGTCTGTGCCTTTCTGGTGAAACGTAGTTCGCTCGACTTGCAACAGATCTCGCAGCATTCACCATGATTTTTTGGTTGTTTTTACATTTGCGTATTGCACACAATAGCAAATTTGTACTCGAGTGTATTCCTTTGGATACGAATTGATCATCGCTTTACTATTAGTACACGCAAAAGTTCATTAACTCTAAAGTTTGTTTTCCAAATCAATATTTAACATAATTACTCGTTCCAAGTTATTTATTTTCGACTGTATTTACGCTGGCTAAGTTTTCCCGATGTTGAATTTCTGAATGTTTGTTTACTTTTTACGACCCAACAATGATACTTGCAATCTATTTAGGCAGTTATCACGTACAAAATAATAACAAACTTTTCATAACAAATTGTCTTGGAATTTGTTGATAATAGGTATCTTCTATTACAAATATATTAATTTTATTTCGTCAGCAAAGTTCTGAGTTTCATTGCGCCTACACAATAACATTGATTCCATTGTTGCACGATCACCGTAGCACGAATAACGGCCAATCACGTGCAAAAAGCTGATCAGTTGCTGGTGAAAGTTAAAAGTTGACCAACTCTGCCGTACCGGCACCGCACCGGCACTAGCACTGATGTAACAGTAGGGTAAACCTATCCAAATTCAGAAAGGCACTGACCAGCACTGTGCCAGCAATCCACCGGTTCATTGCAGCAGGGTCTTTAGTCAGTGTGTAATGTAAATAAAGTATTTGGAAACGGTTATCAAAATGTTTGAAATGTATGTGGCCTAAAAAACCACCACTTTAACTCTGTTTTGCAGTGTAAAAATAGCACATTTATGGTATGGAAAACTAACTTCGTCAACAATATTTTTGTGCCGAAAGTGTTTTAATATTCAAATTGGTATGAACTATATATTTACAGCATTTTCTTTCGGTGAGGTTGAAAATTGGCAGGTTATAAAATAATTTGAATATTTCCTACACACGAGCAAATTTTACTATTATCCATTAAAACAATATGTCATTAAAAATGGTACAGCCTCATAAGAAGAGGTGTAAAACAACATAGTCTTATGAAAGACATTATACTAAAGTCTCTCCCAAACCCATCCAATCCGTTGGCAATAAAATTAATGGAGCCCCATTAGTATGACTTTGCCATAACAAAAATAAGGTAGGTTGGAATGGTAACCTACACTGATCATAGCATTAGTTTACGCTATTGATTTATTCATAGACAGAGAAGCTGTGTTGCAAGGATATATTGTATCCGCACTATGTTTCTGTCAAAATTTAGTGAACTTATGTTTGATATTCTGAATGCAAGAACATATTTCAATTTTTTATGTGGCATTTGTGTTTACAACTTGTATTTTATATTTATTTTAAGTGTTTTGTGTGTGCACAATCTGTGAAAACGAACAACGCAAAACAAACAGAATAATAAATTTATCTTACTTCCGACAGCAGAAGAATTGTTATTGTTGTTTTTTATCCGGCGATAAACAATTCCCACAGTTCTCTATCTGACTTAATCCACAAAGAATTTAATACTTGTTTTTCTAAAAAAAAAAAATTTTAAGCTTTCTTACTCTGAAAATTAACATGTCTGACGTACTTTTAGTATTATATAAATATTTATCATTTTTTACACTTAGCTAAGTTATATAAATTTCAAATTTTTTCAATCATCTGTAATATAATTTTGCATAATTTTTCTTTGATTTTTAACTTTACCATAAATTTGGTCGAGAACAATGAAAGTGTAGTTTATAAACATTTGATTGCATTATCTAAATTTTTTTACTCAAGAGTATAGAGTATTGAAAGTATCAAGCTGAAAACTGTATTCAGTATCGAAAACATGGTATCATTCTACCTGTAATAAACAACTAAACAGAGAGAGTTTAAAAATCAAAAGTATAGTTAAGCAGACTCCAATCTCGTGATATTATACTATGAAGTATAGAGGCTTAATGTGTTAATGAAACATAATCAGTTCATTATGAACGTAAAAAAAACTGCATAATTTTCAAAGTATTATTGCACAGAAAATTAAATAAAGCAATTAAAATAAATAAAACTGTCTGTGCGCATTAAATGAGAGTTAATTTAAGTAAGATAAATAATTTTGCTACACTTACACATATCAGTCAGTGGCATGGGAGGCCAAATTTCCTGATAATATTGGATTTAATTAATCAGATGATAAAGAGTATAACCTTTACATATTAATTATTTTGGAATAAAGAAAGAACTGTATTATGAATAATATAAGTTAAGTGAGTTGAATATGTTATACAGTCATTGTGATATATAGTGTATGGGACACTATTGTTAGAAAGTGCTTTTCGCGAGCCAGAACACATGACTGGCAAAGTGCGAGAAGGCCCAAGGTGTTGACATTCCACACTAACATCCCCCCTTCCACCCCCTCACATTGTATCAGCACCTTCCAGCAAGCGACGCGCAGCACTCGCCTCAAATTTCCAAACTCCGTTTCACTTTTCACTGCGAGTTGTAACACTGTGCTACAAATTGGAATAAAGATCACTCCTAGTGCTGATATAAATATAATATGGATCGGGATGAGACACACAAAATAATTTACAATGTCGAGGGTGTTTACGAAAACTGCAATAGTGCACCTGACACATCCCTTCCACCATGAAGAGTTGAGTCCATGGTTACCCACTAGAGTTAAGTCATTCCGAAGTTGAGCAAGAGGTCACCAGTCTTGCGAGAGATGGTGATGTCTGACGGCCTAGCCAACCATTAAGAATCACCCATCCTGTTTTGCAGCCAAGTGCAGGACGCGAAGACTCCATCGGGAATTGAGCCCGACCAAGATAGAGAGCCAAACAATTCCCAGTGTGGTCGAGGAATCTCCCACCAGATGGAATTCGTGTGAATTGAGAGAGATAGAGAAGGCTTAAAATTTTACTGTGGGTCTACCGAGCTACACAGTTCAACATTGCAAAAGGCTTTTGTTGTGGGCCGACTATGCGACACAACTATTCAACACTAAAGACTTCCTGCTGTGGGTCGATCCTATTACACAGTAGACCATAAGTGTCCCTGAGGTCACTTGGCAAAATCCTGACCACCTGAGGCTAAACCATTAAGTATTCCCAGAGTCTACTATTATAATGAATAACAGAAACTACAGTGATAAGTTAAGAGAATATTTAAGAGCAAGCAATGCTTTGTTATAAGGATGATTATAACAGTGGGAGAATCTACGATATATACACGGCAGCAGAGTTTTGAATATGCAAAGACAACAATAATTTTTATTGTGAGGCAACAATAATTTAATTGTGAGGAAACAGAGTTTTAAATATTTGAAAGAAAGTAGTATTTGAATTTTGATAAAGCTAGAACTATTGTAATTGTGACCTTAACAAAGGTTCATTAACCTAAGCAAAAATGTAAATTTAATTTTTTTTCTTGGTATTAGGCATATCTTGTCTACAAAATAAATAAGTTAAAAGTTAATTAGCATTAATACAATAAAGTTAAGAGGTGTTAAGATTTAAAAGAAATTAGCATAAATAGATAAACACACCAGAATTTAAACAGTGCAAAGCAGTAAATAATATTGATAATAAACTATAAAAGTAATTGCTAATTTTGAAATGTTGAGATAATTAAAAGTAATAATATAAACATTTAGTGGGACACTTGTATTAAATTAAACAAGCCACCCAAACTAAGTCACCATGTTGACACCTTACAAGTAGATAATAATAATTATTATTTTATATATATATATATATATATATATATATATATATATATATATAAATTTAGTGCTGCTTTTAAAATAAACTGTGATGAAATAAAAGTCAAAAGAAAATAACTCGGTCCCAGAAGTATTCTTTCTCATCAGAAAACTATCTAAGCACCAAAATCTTTTAGTAGCCATTGAATTCTCATTGTTGAACCTTACTTTAGAAATCTTTAATATTCTCATTAAATTAATAGAATCCAACTCACTTTTGAAGTATCTTTAAGTCTATGTCCAGAAAATTAAACTCAGTTCTGAGTAATCAAGTTAAATTTGCTCCGGCAAAATAACTCAGTAGTGAGAGCTGGACTACTGGTTTTAGATATCCTGTAGAAACCATATTGACCAAACACTGTTAATATTGTACAAGCTCGGATGATCACGAATTTAATTACTGTACTTACAGATATACGTCTCCGGACTTACTAATTCAATGGCATCACCTGGGTATCTCAGTGACATTACCTCCATAGAAATAACGCCTGGCGCCTAGCAGATCGGCGTCCTCGACATCAACTTGAAATCACTCCATAAACTAACGCCTGAATTCAACCCTCTTCTTTACATGGTTGGTCCAGTAACATATACTGAACTTCTGCAACCTAGGCCTACATTTATTCTTAGGTCGATTCTGGAGATTTCCCAGATAGAAATCTCGGCTAAATATTCTCTAGCCGTCCATTTGAAAGGTCCCACCCAGAAGCCTCGTCTTCCGGCATCTCACTCTCTAACTAGCCAATGACGAACTACTTCCGGTAATCACACTAAAATAAAATTAGGCTAATCAAAACATTACTTACCCTTCAAATAATAAAGAAAAATAGTTAATTTGGTTTCCAAATTCACAAAATAATTACTGAAAACAAACATTAACATATAAATTTAATATTTGGATAATAATATTATAACATGTTAAATCTCAGAATAGGGTGTGAAATTACCATAGAATAATGAAAGTCAACTGGATCGGTGGTTTATAAAATTAAAATTACGTGATTTTAATATGTTGCAAATACTCATCTGAGGTGTGTAGAAATGATATTCAGTTCGCAAACATAGGTAAAATAAATAAACATTGTAGTCCCACCAAATATGTCTGCATCTAATTAACATACAGTAAACATAACCTCTTTGCATGTACTATGTCGAACCACAACACCATACAAGTCAAATTCTAATAACTCATTGATTTATTTATTTAATTCATTTTTAAGGTTAAGAATTTGTATGAAAAGATAATTATTTGTTTGTGATTCCAATAATTTTTAAATTGTTTATTGTTTGGACAAAGTAACTAGTTTTGATTTAAATATCTTTTCTTTGTATTAAATTTTAAGCCAAAGTGTTGATAAATACATTTTCTTTTCGTATTATTTTCACTCTACAAATTATATTTATTTATCTAGTCATGCTCATGTTTGTTTTAATATAAAATTTTATTTATTTAGATTTATTAAATTTAAAGGTTTTCCAAGCATCTTTTTCATTTTTAATTCCCCTCTTTTTATGAATCTGGTAGTTTTGATAATCTTGTGTACCTACTTAAATTTTAGAAACAAGTAATTGGAACAATTACTTTTATTAGTGAAGCTATTGGTTTTTTTTTAGAGTGGTGTTTTCTTATTCATTCAAATTATTAACTTCATTAATTTAATTTTTCGTAAACTTGTCAGTGTCCTGTCTAAAAAGATCATGTACTACCGCTTACATAGATAGCTGAGTGTTACTGCTCTACCATTATGTTTGACGCCATATTGAAAATAAAATGGCACAAATTAAATTAGATATTGTTTCATATTTCTATAATTTTCTCATGAATTTCAATATTATTTTAGTGTCTCTTTGGAACGGCGTTCATGCCAGAATATTAAGTGTTCTTAATCTCGGTGCCACGGGTACTTTGAATTTTCATAACCAAACAATTAAATTTAGTACAAACACTTTAAAACATTTTAAGACATATTAAACACTGCAAAGACAATATAACACATTTTACACTGAAAATAACATTTATATGAAAGTTCAAAATTATTGGCCTCTTTGCGCACGTGCAGGACACGTGCATGGCGAGCGCCGTCATGGGCTCTAGTGCCGCTGGCTGTTAGCTGGCGTCATGTTGTTTTAGTTTGAAAGTTTTGGGCTTCAAGGCAGCTCCTGTTTCAAGAGCCTTGTGGTGGACACCCCCATGTTTTTTTTTGAAGATAGGTTGAAGATGTAGGATGCAGGCATTTTATTTTAAAAAGAGTTTTTGTAGAAGTTCATTTGCCGCTAAAGATGAGCTGTGTTTATTTGTTGTGGAGTTGAGAGAGAGTGTCTCAAAATTTAAGACGTTTGCACCTGGATATTGAGTTAAGGGTTTAGATGCAGCAAGTGTGTCGTACTACATCCTCCTCCTCACTCTTTACAGTAGTATTCCAAAGTCATCCACCCAGCCACAATATTCTAATTCTATATGTGAGCACGTGTGGGGTAAGGGTCAATCAAACATGAACTTTCCAGCTTGTTATGGGATTGACTCTACTTTATTTCCACCGTGCCTTGCAACTAAGGGACAGATGATATTCACACAACAAAATGATGTTTATTTACATTTACATTAGGTGGTGCGCATTGTCAGGAGGAAAGTTTACTTATTTAAAAGAGCACTCGCTTTTGTAGGACCTCGGTTCCTGACAATGTGTTTCCGAATTCCTAACCTTAAAGTTTCTACACAAGCAACATATAAGTTATCCAAATTGGCTGGATATTCAAATTTACGTTTTACCCTTTTCCAGCACACAAAGTGAAAAACACATCTAGTCCCTTTTCTAACTAATGGTTGGTGGGTGCATTTAATGGCATTTTTCATCACCTAAATTTCCCTATTCTAAGCTAATACGAGATCTTGCACTCTCATCTGGCGTAATATCCTAAATCATCCCTCCTACTTCTTTCCAACACATTTCTGGCTTTCCCTAACAGGGAAAATAAAGAACTGGTGTTGGGTTACTCAGGTAAAACTGGGGTTGGGCGATGACATTTGATGCTGTGGCGCTTCAGTAGTCGATCTTGCTCCCTTGGCGGGGTGGTCACAGTTGATGGCCAGCGGAATATTGAAGATGGTCACCTAAGTGCTTCCCTGTAGCACCCTGGGATGTGGATCATGCACCAGGCACGCAGTGATGTTGCTCGTTATGGCAGGACAGCGGCATGGGGCAGTCCTGGAACGGGGGCCTGGGTGATGATGCTGACTGCCGGATGGACGTCTCTGGTGGTGGCCTGGGTTGACGTAGATCGGCTCGGTCATAGGTGTTGCTCTCCGAAGTCCTCAGAACAACTCGCTGTGTCCTTCCGCTCCAGACGTGGGAGGGGCTGTTTCCACAGCTCCGACGCTCTCAAGTGTCCGGGTAATATCACCGACACTCTTCTCGGAACTAATTGGTCGGCGGGAGGTACCTGCAACTGTTGACACCCCCTTAACCTTGGTCGCCTGATTGACTGGTGTAATTGAGGCTCCCTTGATTTTGTTATTTGTCTCACTCCCCTGTTCCTGTAGTTTTACTCCCACTGCCACGGATGAGTGGAGAGGATACGAGGGGTAGCAGGTTGCGTATCCATGCATCCCTATCCTTGGAGGTTTCCAGCCCTTGGGGGGGGGGGGGGGGAAGGCATGTGGATGGAACTGAACCTGGGGGCAATGGGTACATAGCCTTGTCAAGTTCGAATTCCTGAGATAGCGCTTCCTCCTATACGAGAAGGAACGCTGGTGAGACAGTTATGCCGTCTGGTGAGGTTGTATCTTGGGGTTCCTGGTTACTTCCAGCCAGGGAGGTGGCAAGGGGTAATGGATTAGGCGGTGTTCTTCCCTAAACCATTAGTGTGATTGGAGGTTCGCTTGCCTCCGTAATGGTACTCTCTACATGATACCTTCTAACATTAACCCTATCTGCGGGGTTTTACCACGAGCTTTCTGTTGTAGAACTGAGTCTCCCGGCCTAGTGCCAGGGTGAATATGGGAGATAAGAGCTGGGTGTTGAAGGTAATATCCTCTGGGATATTCCTTTCTGTATTCCCTGTCATGGGTATGGTCTATAGGCTGGGGGAGGAGGTGATTTTTCCCGTTCCATTCCCAGGGTTTTGGTCTTCCTCATTAATGTCCAGGGTTCGGTACCTTCTTTGGGTGCCGTTGCTTGGGGTTCACCCCTGTTTGGATGGTTCCGACTCAGTGCTCGAAGTCCGGGGTTCAAGACCTGATGCATGTTCGGTCCCAGCCGTATCTGACGGAGGTTCAGGAGCCTTTCGCTAACTTGGGACAGTGGTTAGGTTTGTATCTCTGCGGGGTTGTTTTCCTTTTTGAGGAGTAATCCTCGCTTCTATCTTGGGGGGGGGGGGCGTATCCCTTGCGTTTCAGTAGGAGGGGTTCTCCTTTCTGGAGTTTGCCATGTCGGGCAGTCCCTGTTATAGTGCCGGGCCAGACAATGCCAGCAGCATGGCAAGGGGGCGACGGGGAGCGGAGGGGTCAGGTCGCGCCCTCCAGGCGGTCTAGGGCAGGGGCCTGGGCCAGCGTCCTTGGCAGCGCGTGCTGGCATGTTTATCCTAGACAGTGGGCTGTTGATTTGCTCTATCTCCTTCGCCCTTTCTGTCAAATCCTCCATGGTCTGAGGCCGCTGGGTTAGCAGGATGTTTCGGAAGGAGGGAGGAGAGTGCAGGCAACGCCTCTTACCCTTTGTTCTTCGTTTTGGTCCGGATAAATCATTTTGTGAATCTGCTCTTTCCGGCGGATGAATAATTATACTTCCTCTTCGGGGTCTGAGATTAAGAATGGAAGTCGGTGATCAATCCTGACAACACCTCGTCCCCAGTAAACAGTGCGGAGAGTCAGGTCCCGAACTGAGCCCATTTTTGGATGAACACCCCATACTTCTCTCACCATTGACTTGCTTTTCCACATAGTTGGTGACGTACCCTGCCTACCCACTGTATGGAAGGTATTTGCACATCTCCCACTCACATTAGTTTGAGAAGAGGACAGGGTCCTCGTGCGGTCATCCTCTAAACTCAGATTGCTGCATCTCTGTGTATATACTGGATGTCATGGGGTTAGCCCGCGGTCCGGGGTTTGAGGGTTGGTGAGTGTGGTCTCATGTACACACTCCACACTGGTATACCTGACCTGGATGCGTGATACTTTCATCCGGCCATCCTATGCATTTCTGATGATATTCATTAGTGCATATTATGCACCATACAATATACTGTCCTTGTCCATCGCACTCAGGCCAATGGCAGTGTGTGTGCAAGATTGGCACCCAAATTTTAGCCCATCTGTGTACCTAGGGGTATCTTCCCACCCTAAGCAAGAATAATGATATTGCCTCTAGCAATATGCGCAATGTATCACATTGATACCTGTTCCATTACATTTGTCTACTGGAAACTGCGTGGCCCGGTCAGTCAAGTATCCGGCCTGGGCCGACGATGGGGGTTCATGTATGCTGTCTTCTAATCTTGACATGATGGTATATAATATGTTGAGCGTCACAGGGTGTTTAAAACCTGACTCCCCGAAGTCCGTATAATGCCTCCTCTGCAAGGAGGTCTGTGGAGGGGCTGGCATGTTTAAGCCCCCAAGTCTGAGCTATTTGGAGCTTATGCCTCACGTTGTGTACCAATTGACACACTCTCCCACTTTTCCTTTTTCTATATATTTAAAAAAATTAATAAAAGGAAGAAAGAAATTTAGTAATTATATAATATCTTCACTCGCTAATATCTCAACTCACAGATGGTGAACTAACCTCTCTTACATAGAGTTACGGTTAGTTAAACTACGAACTCGACAGTTGGTGGTTGTTCCTACTCTAGCCGGTCGAGTAGCGAAAAATAAACTTGGTGAATGAGAGTGATGATTCCCTCCTGTATGTAATGGGATACCATTCGGCAGTGTGGTTGAGTCTTGAAAGTGTTTTGCGTGACGGGTCGGGGATCTGCCCACGTTGTGAGATCTAGTGGGACACTGACTCGTGGAAGGGTTGAGAAATGGAGGAGGGGAATCAAACCTCAGGATGAGCTTGATTGCAATGACTTCCCTCCCAGGGAGCTTTGTCTTGCTCACCATAAAGGTTGCCAAAAGTCATGATACCAGCTGTCACAATTAAATAATTAAATGGGGATGTTGGAGTTACGAAAAAGAGGTGTACTACACTGCTCCTGGTAGTTTCTATTCCGTATCTCTAACGCTACTGGGGCGATTATATGGGGACGGCCTTGTCTGTTTTTGTATGGCAACAAAATCTGCAGAGGATGCAACCACCTTGCATGTACGGACCGGCTTAGGGGGAATGACTAAGGTGATCACCTTTCCGGCGGTGGTACGCACTTGACACATAGCAGGGGTTGCATTAAGAATTGGGCATGGTAATGGTGGGGGCTAGAGTCTGACTTCGGTTCAGGGAGAACTAAATTACTCAGGTGCTATTGATCTAGCCACGGCCAACAAATCCCTAGCAGGGGGTCCAAGAAAGAACTATAATCATCCGTAATTGGTGGTAATTCCTTAATTGGATTGAACAAGGCTCAATAGACAGAATAGTTTATGGGGGTTCAAAACAAGGCTCTATAGACAGAATAGTTGATGGGGGTTCACTGGCCTCGTTGGATGCATAGTAACTAGGGCTGGTATAATTCTCGTTGCCATGCCAGTCGAGCTAGTCGTCTCAATTGGCTGTTATGCCACCTCCTTTCTTAGGCTTTTGAATTATCCTTATAATAGCAAATAAAACAGATATTTTATTGGCTTGCAATACTTGCTTACAATAAAGATGGCACACTCCCAATCTATCAGTGTAGCTCAAGCCCTCCTAGGTAAGGTCTTCTTCAGATAAACTCGAGGTAATGAGCGAGTTAGAGAGACTGAGTAGAAGTGAGCGTTTCTCTGGGCAGGCTCAGGTGTTCGGAACACTTCTTAGGCGTTCCCGGACTTGTTCAGACTATAGCCTTATTCAGGCACCAGGAGTCCCAAGATGGTTCGGCCCACGCATGTCTAACTTAAAGCGGTCGCTTGGTTTTCAAAGAACCACAATATTCACTGATTCAAAGTAAAAAATGATAAGAGGTGAATATTAATTAAATTACCAGAATTCACTGGTGCCACACACGTATTTATTACAGTACTTGTGAAAACAAGAGGACGCTTGACTCTGTATAATAATTTTAAGAAAGGTAAAATATTTACTTTGTATGTTATGGCAGGCGAAGGCGAACCTGCGAATGAAAGAAAAATGAAATAGTATATTCAATTTCTAAGTTGCAATTGATTTTGCGTAGTGAGAGGTGGTTGTCCAGAAGGGACGACATTTACAACCTACTACCACGGAGTACAGTGGTTTGACTCGGGTAATGAGGAGACAAGTTTAGGAACGTCGAGATACCTGAAGTTGATGTTTTGACAGCATCGTAGGCGATTTTTGGAGCTGGATGGAGAGCCTTGTGCAGAGTGTTGTAGAGTCTTTGCAGACTGGAGAGCCTTCTCAGACTGTTGGAGAGTTTTTGTAGACTGGAGAGCCTTCGCATGCTAGGTGAGTCTTTTTCAGACTGGAGAGTGCCCTCCGACCTTGCTCAGGTAGGTGGGCCGACTAAGAATGACGAGAGCAATGTCACTTCTCTATATATACAGAAAAATTCAGTTCGGTGGCTAGGGTAGTGGCCGCACCACAATTTCTTATCTCCATGTCTGGAGGCTGTTGACATATTTACTGCCTCTCCATGAGGCTCGGGCAGCAGTGACGACATTGGTCGCAGGGTGATGCTCTCTTCCAGCATCCGTGCCAAGTAATTTTTTCTTCTCGGCTGTGTTGGGGCTAGGTGGGTCATATAATTTCCTCTTCAAGTGTGGCAACTGCATGTCCGCTTATTAGTGGGCAGAACAATTTCCATTAATTATCCACATGTCTGTAGTTGCCATAATGCTTGGATCTACCTTGTAGGCACGAGATTCACTGCCTGCCGGCATGTGACTTGCACCGAATTACTATCAATGTGTGACGATGGGGCGAAGCCGTAGAGAGTGCATGCGTAGGAGTGTGGCATGCATCAGCTTTAAAGTAAAAAACTACTTAAATGATTAATTAATTACATACCTACATAGAACAGCAGCTAAACACAATCTCTTACCTTGTATGCCTGAGGGGCAGCCAACGAATATCAGTCCAAATCGACTGGCTGCAGCCACCAAGCCAACATCCTCCGAAAACGAAACCTCACCTGGTTGGAACACCTTCAGTCTGCACACGAGCTTAAATCTGAAGTCCTAAAAACACAAGAAGAGCAACATATGATTTCTAGTTCCTTTTGTACAAATAAGCTCACCAGCATCTTAGTACAATGGGTGAGCAACAGAGTGTATGTATCAGTGATACGACAAACGTTTGTGTGTTGAAACCCTCACTTTTCAGGGAAGCTAAAAAATGTTCAACACACATAATTCTAAAATGTTACATAATCATTAAAAATGTATTAATAATTAATTTTCTACAGTAGATAGAATGTGAAACTAATATTGACAAATACTGTAACAACATATGCTCTTTCGCAACTTTATATTGATCTATGTATGACAAAGCTTTTGGTCTCACTATTTCAGTAAATCATTACAATAGAAACAGTTTTAATGAAATCAAAATTCTTTGCATTACAAAAAACTCTTAAAGTAGACAAAGAACTAAAAAAATCCATCTGTGGAAAGTCATTTGATTAAGACTAATCACATTTGTGAGCCAACATGTTGTAAAATTGTCTACAGTTTTCACTGGTTTTCTTTAAGACTATTAAAACATTTTTTTAATTTTTTTTAAACATACATATTGGTGGAGGGGTTCAGCAAACTGTAATCAAATATCAAGGTAATTTCTGAACAAACTTCTAGAAATTCTAGCTATACACCTGTTGCCCATGAGCCAATAATTGTCAGTCCCCAATCCGACCAAGTCTGTGTCAGAATCGAACCAGCTGAGCACATGAGCTTGTTTTATTGCCATCTAAGACAATAGTTTTGTTGTGTCGGGTCACACTGTGCTGCACACACACCGAGGGGGACGTTGCTACATTGACATATTTAACCATTCCTCCTACTCAAGTGATAATTTCTTGATGTTTGTTTGGAAGTTGTGTCATATGATGGACATAAAGTACTATAATTATAAACCGCTAAATTTGTTTCTCTGAATTAAATTTAGCATAATTGTGAAAATAGGACAACCTTTCATTTTTTCTGTAGTGAATGACTAATTTACTTAATTTTCTTTGAATCATGTATTTTATTTAAGTCTCTATTGTATTAAAATGCTCAATTTAATGCAGTGTTATCTTTTTATTTTTTACTTCATTTATTTATCAGGTTTAATATCATTTAGAAATTTCTCTGAGGCTTCTCTCAATTTAAAATACTTTAAAAAAGTCTTTGGAAAATGTTTTAATGTTTAGTTTATCTACTACCTTAACTCAATTAACAGGTAGGGTGCTCTGATACTATTTTTTTATTTCTGGCTGCGCTATCCAAAAGTTGGCAGACATGTGCAGCCGCGTATTCGAGAATTCACCGGAGCACCCACCAATGTACACAGAACTTTCAAATACTACTATTCTGGTTGAGTCTGTTTAATCAATCAGTCTAATCCACCAGTTCAAACAGCCTGAAAATTCAGTGGCTCCAGTGGGTATGCTGCATAACATCAACCAATATATTTTAGAATGTCGCCTCTAAAAATTAAAAACACACACCCTCAGTAACATATATATATACGATGAGTTTGGTGTAGTGTACATTAAATGGGACGGCTGGGCAGTTGGAGGGTCTTTGGCTCGACTTGGAACTGCTCAGCAGTCTTCGGCTCAACTCTGGAGGGTGCTCAACAGTCTTTGACTTGACTCAGATGTGCTAGGAAGCCTTCAACTTGAGATTGCTGAACATACATGAAAGTTCACAACAGTTACAACCACTAACCCTTCAAGCATATGCGTCTGTTTCTGGAAATTGGTAGCCATATTGGGTTTATAAGAATAAGTTACGTCAAATCATAAACCTTTTGTTTTTGTCCGTGTTTTTTTTATTCATACAAAATATCATATATGGTGCGACTGTCAACCTTTATTCATTCCTCAATTTCATCCACCAATTTAATTTATCAATTATGGTAGACTAGTTAAAATTTCTATCATTTCATGTAAGAGGGTGCTATAAACTTGTGTTTTCAGCATTTTCTGCTAGAATATGCTGATGGGGAAAATACTTAACGATGATGCCACATTATTCACTTACGAATGGCAGTTGATCACATAACATATCAGGCTCTGTAAATATATAAGCCAAGCAGATTCGCGCATCATCTCAGTTCTTCTGATGTGAAAGGTGATAGATTGTCTTCTCTTTCTCTCTCTTGACCTTTTTAGCATTCAATCCGGTAAGTTTTTTTCACGTTTGGCTATTCAATTATACACTGACATGACAAAAGTCCTAGGATACCTGTCTAATAACGTGTAGGGCCTCCTCTAGCCCGAAAGAAGCAGTAACTCGATTTGGCACAGACTCCACAAGTGACCGGAAGACCTTTGAAGAGATGTTAAGCCATGATGTCTGAATAGCTGCTCAAAGTTCCATGGTATTTCTAGGTGCAGGATCTTGGGTGCGAATGGCTCTCTCCACCACGTCCCATAAATGCTCAATTGGGTTCATGTTGGAGGAACGTGCTGGCCACTCTATTTGCTGAAAATCTCCAGAATGCTCTTCGAACCAGTCCTGGACATCAGTAGCCCTATGAGACGGTGCATTATCCTGTTGAAACATCCCACCGTCATCAGGAAAACTGAAGTCCATGAACTACTGCAGATGGTCACCAAGGAAAGTTTTTTAGCGGTTACCATTGAGTTTTGTGGGTACATGGACAAGTGGATCGAACCCATGCCATTTGAACACACTCCACACCATTACGGAACCACAACTAGCCTGCACGGTGCCTTGTTGACAACTGGGATCCATGGCCTCATTGGGTTTGCTCCATACCCGAACCCTGCCATCAGCCCGAAACAACCTGTACCATGACTTACCTGACCAAGTCACATGTTTCCAGTCCTCCAGGGTCCAATTAGCAACCTCAAGGGGCACTTTGGTGGGTCTTCTGCCTCCATATCCCATAGAAGCTAACGCACGTTGCACAGATCTGCTACATACACGTTTGACACCTACCGAATTGAATGTGGCTGTGATTTGAGCAAGTGTTTCTGCTCTGTTAGCACAGACAATTCTACCCAACCTCCACCGGTCACGATGATCGAGTACGGCCAGTGTGTTTTCCACCGTGGATAGTAATGCCTTGGTTTTGATATTCCCTGTACACATGTGACACTGTGGATTGAGAGGTATTGAAAGTCTCCACAACTTCTGAAATTGAATGTCCCATCCTTCTGGCACCCATAATCATACTCCGTTCAAACTCTGATAACTCACGTCAGCCTGCCATAAGCATGTAAACAACAGTCAATCCCAATGACATGACGACCTGTTCACAGCTGAGACCAGTTTAGGCCATGCAACGCTGTTCTGTAGCAGTGGCGAAACAAGTCATTCAGTTACATAGTGTTATCCTATGGCTTTTATCATGTCAGTGTATTGTGCTGGTTATTAACGGGCATGTTTGTAACTATGCACGTATTCCATAATGTAGCTTATAGTTTTAAATTAACATAATTATTAATTCTATATTTTTTTATTTGTCCTACAATAAACAAGATGAAGCATGGAATTAGTGGTGTACCAGCACCAGCGGTCTGAATTCGTCTTTGGTGGCACTATTGCTGGCTCCAGCTGAGCTGCCTATGTCATTGGCAATGCCTTTCACGGTACCATCAAAATCATCTTCAACTACATCGGTGCCATCTACTGGACTGTTACATCACCACCTGTGTCACTTTTGCAATAAAACCTTAGTATTCAAACCATGATGATCAAAAAGGTGATGAATATGGCTCGAGTGACATATAAGTGCAGAAACTGTGGCATGATATTTGCTAGAAGTGATAACTTGGAGACACATGCAAAAACATGTGTAGCTGTATGTCCTTCACCTGCCAAACTGCAATGAATTCAGTCTCCTTCGCCACAGCATATGAGTGTACTTCCCACAACACCCAGGGTTCATGATGTAATTAAGCGATGGTGGGAGTGGAGGTGTATGAGCTGGCCAGGATGAATCATACGGTAAGAGTGGGTCGACGTGCGGGAACAAAGTCCGAAGAAGGTAGTGTCGCATGTGATTTGGGAACTGCCTTAGGCGGGAGTCGAATCCGTACTGTCTTACCCGATGCCAGTTTGATGATACAAAACTGAGGTAGCTCTACCTCTTCCAGTTGTTGTACCCGGATGAGCTTACCGGAAGTGAGTTTAATGATAATGGATATCTTAGGGACCTGGTTAGTCGCTGTGTCCTCAGGAGTTGCGTGGGCTATAGGCGATGACTGCTCTACTTGGGCGAGACGTTCTCTTGTAGAGAACCCAGGCCAACAAGAGCTTAAATGCTTGTCAAAGTGGGACTCGTGTTCGAGGGGAATAAATGGCGAGATAGGCAGAGGGATGGCCTCGTTAGCTTCCGACAGGAGTTCGACCTCCGGTGGGTTCCCTTCAAGGTTGTCGGCCTTTTCAGCTCGTTGCCTACTCTGTAACCCTCCCCTTTGACTATACATCTGATCTCTGGTATAATGCACAGTCCTTTACAGTGGGAGTAAAATTACCTGGCACAATTACAACTCAGACAACTATAGTTAAAAAGGGAACTACATACAAAGAATGTACATGGAAAGTAAGTTTTTTGACTGGAATTTGAAAAGGGGAAAGTGCCAGCTGAAATTAATTACAGTAAAAGTTGTGAACTGACGGAAATAGATTACAATTTACGTAAACGAAGCAGGTGAAGGCGAGCCTGGAAAAATAGATTAATTAGAAAGTAGAATATCTAATCAAACACATTGACGGAAAACTACATGCTATCCACAGCATAGAGAAAAGTTACCGGAAGTGAGCCTGGAGGTAAACTAAGATGCGCTGCCTTGTTACCACGGAGTCATGGAAGTTGACTTGGGTAAAGGGTTACCTGGGGCATGGAGTAGGATTTACCTATGACGTGGAGTGCTATCCTTACGGTCAGCTGGTGCAGTTGAAGACGAGCCGTATGCAAGATGCTAGGAGGCTGCAGTATTCACAGTCTGCGGAGTGGATGATGCGCTGTGTTGCAGGTCACAGAGAGGAGAGAGAGCCTGTTGCAGATTTTAGGAGAGTCTTTCTGACTGAGGGAGTCTTTGCAGACTGAGGAGAGTCTTCGCAGACTAGGAAGGACTAGCGATCCTTTACGGACGGCAAGCACAGCTTATCTGCCAGTGTTGGATGCTGGACCTCTATTTATACTCGAAAATCTCCCCATCAGCGATTCTTCGGGGTGCGGGGGATAGCATAGCCTTCCAGCGCAGGGGTATGTTATCTGGGGTGCTGGAGCGCCGGAGTGCCGTTCATTTCATATCGCCTGAGGCGATGACACATTAAAACACCTCTTCCTGAGGCTGGTGGGTTGTGACGTCACTTGGCCACAGGGGTGCTGCCATTTCTGGGGGTGGTAGGAACTTCTTCCAGGACTAAACGACGAGTATTAGAATATCACAAATATTTATTTTATTCACTGGGGTGACTCTTGCATGCAGGTTTCCGAGCGGGCAATGCAGATTGTAATTACATGAGTGAATTACAATTACGTATTTGGCAGTCCAGGCTTGTGTAATCCCATTGCTCTACACATTTACTTTATTTTGCCACTATTATGACTTCCCCCTAAGCACGGGTCGCTCGTAGATGGGGCGAAGTCGCCCGTAGAGTGTGCATTTGCACAGCGCAGCATGTTGACATGCGTCAACACATATCCAAAACTCGGGTCCGAAGAGGTAGAAGTAGGTTCGGACCCCTGTTCGAAAAATTTCCAGACCCGCCCATTTCTAGAATATATATTGCAGGAGAATATGGTAACAGTAAGAGGTGTTGACCAGTTCCAGAAGGGTCTCGAAAGGTAGCAAAGGCAAAGTGAGGATGAACATACCATTGGGCAGCAGCCGGTAATTGTTTAAAAAATAGGGGCTTTTTGAAGAAGACTTAGTAGACCAACAAAATAAATATATATATATATGGGTTGTGCATGGCTTACCTGTTCAATATTTACGGTGGTGTGATGATAAATTAACTAGAACGTCAAAAATAAAATAGTTAAAATACGAGCAGCTCAGTTGCTTTGTTTATGTCGAGCACCATGTTGTATAGTCCTGTAATGGTGTAGTAACGTAAACAAATGTGCATTGATAGTCACCGGTCTGCTGTGGATGTGTAAACATTTATCGTAGTTAAGTTGGCCGATATATATTGGACTGTGCTGTTTGCGGAGACAGGAGAGGGAGTCGTGACATCCAAATCCAACTCTGTAAAGACTTGTAATTTATAAATGGAGATTGCAAGTACGAGTGCTTCGTAACGATGTTTTGGCCATTACTTTTTGATTATTTAGTGGATTACGGTGTGTTGTAGAGTGAGATAAGGTGCAACACACGTGACGATAGTTAAATTGGCAGAGGACAGTGAAAATTGTACCCACCGGCTACTTAAGCGAGTAAATGCACATAAATTATTTAAGTATTAATGTGTGGTGTATGTATACAAGTAGATGTATAGTGCCGATCCTGGTGCACCCCTTATTTTCATTGAAATATCGAGGTCTTTTGCTCCAAAATCAAGGTTTCTGAGGCTAAATTTAGGCTCTAAAATTTTTTAATAAGAAACTCAAAAACATTAATTTTCCTCAAAAATCATGTAAATTTAAACCAAAATCAAGCAAATTTTCAATTGTTTCAAAATTGCAGTGCAAGATTTGTGCCAATTAAAACGACTTCAAAATTTAAGCAAAAAACATGCAAATTTCTTGCTTTTCAAGCAATTTTTCACATTTTCTAGAAATGCTAATTTTGCGAGCGAGCAATCTAAATCAAGTAAATTAATGCAAAAATCAAGCTAATTAAGCTTAAATCAAGTGAAATATTATCTTATTATTCTTTACAGTTTATATTTGAAGCTGTATTATTTAAAAACTTCTATTTGCTCTAGATTTTCACCAATATCTCAAATATCTTCATTTGTTACATCAATACATGTGAAATTACATATTACACCTACATAATGCAATATCCAACACAAATCCATCAACTTCAGTGCACGTATGCGTCATTTACCAATAATTACAAGATTTCTTATAAACATTAACTTTTAAAAAATGTCACATTTATCATCAATGACTTCTAAGAGTGATAATCGCAAGCTTAGTAAATTTGAATGAAACTTGCGAACCATATTTTTAAGATCTTCAGATGCATTATCTAATTTATAGGAAGGTGGTCTCGAATCACTACCATCACCTTTTGAAATGTTAGTCAAACAGCATGGAAACAAAGACATTTTTATTTATAAAGAAAAAAAAATTATTAAGAGAAAGAAACAACTCATTTAGAATTATGAGAATGATTTTTTATTTGATCAAATAATTCAGCTATATTTCTAAAAATTCATAAAACTTTTAAATGTAACAATTAAACTACAAGTATAAAATGTTGCATTAAAATATTGAAACATTTGGTTGATTCTTCCATTTAATAATGTTAAGTTTTTATAAATATTCAGTAATTCTTTTTTTCAAATAATCATAAGAAAGATTTTGTTTACTAATTAAAACAACATTACAAACGGTACCTGCATCAACCTCTTTATTAAAATCAACACTAATTATTATATTTGTTTTTTCTATAAGACTAGATTTTCTATACATACTATCTATAACATATAACGGTCTTAGATCCCAAAATGAATAGTAATTAATATCACCATCAAAGTTTACAGTTGGTTTATAGTAAAGTTCATTATTTCTATAGCCGGTATCTAGTTTAGTTTTTGAATTTCTATAATCATTATAAGCAAGAAATTGTTTAAGACAAACACGGTTTGCAATGTCTAGAGTCCACTTTTCTTTAGGAAAAATTTCATTTCTACCATTTTTAATATAAATATTT